>OY821518.1:70239989-71707489 GCA_963682025.1 Cordilura impudica | reverse complement strand
TGGTATTCGAATTTAACGTTTCAGTATCGGCAACAGTTTGAAAGTGGTAGCCGTGCACAATATCGGCTCAGCCGAATTTATTTGTATATTATTTCATAGTTAAATTATTTACGAATTTATTCTTGGTCTTCCTTATGAATAAAATAAAAAACTTACTTTCTCTGAAGATATTTTTTAAAATTGTTTTCAACCACCAAAACGGAGCTACTATATCCAATTCGAATAATTGAAGTAAGATAATAGGCAGCGTTGATTTATAGGCAGCGTTGATTTATGTATGTCCATATAATTAAATTATTCGACTTACGGTTTAAATCCAATACCGAATATTCGATTTTCGGTAGAATACCTTTCATTGTTAAAAGTAAATTTTGTGTGTTATTTCAGAACAGGTATGAGAACAATTTAAAAATCAAAATTTCTATTTGAAGCTAAAAATATTTCAATAATTTTTATCAATAATTACTTCCTTGCAATATATTGATATTAAAGCCTTTCATCTTAAATGGTATTACGTAGTTATGTTTTAGTCCTTAACGTAGAAAAGTTTCTTTCTGCGGAAGCTACTGTGACAGGAATGACAATTAAAATTTTTAACGAAATAAATATATTTGGAAAAAGATTTTCATTGCACATTCCAATGGTATCTAATGTTTAGAAGATTTTTCTTCGTTATCCTTACAAAGTCAATCGAAAGAGATAGTAGAGCTAAAATAATTTGATGTGCTTCGTTCAATTCATTTTTGTACGCCCCTGCTCTTGAGATATGCAGAACACAATTCACATTTGAAAAGCGTTTTTTACTAGCAGCCCTCTTTAAGACATCGCATGACTGGTAAATGTATGTTTCCAGTACGTCGCACATCTTTTGGTGGAATTGGGTTTGGTATTTTCCTTCTTTTTAGGCTGTACCTTCTCTTCACTTAAATTGCTACTAGCATTGTGTAGGGAACTAGTGGATTTGTGGTACTAGCGCAGGCAGAAAAACATTCTCCAATATATAAATATATTTTAAACTCTAGCAAATCCATCCTTTTTGTTAGCACCATCCACTTTATGACACATATTTTCTCATCATGAACAACAAATTCATTAACACTGTCTTTTCCTTTTTTGTCAAGGGCTCTATCTGTGGATAGCTTTGACCGAAACTTTTTGGATATTATATTTGGAAGGAAAACAGAATATAATAGAGCAAGTTAGTAGAAGTCAAATAGCGATTTATAAATACTTTGCTTCCTTGAGGGACGTTTTCTACCAGTCTTACTACCACAGTACTACCAACACCCAATTTGGTAAATAAAAGAGTCTAGAACAAGTCCGTATGCGGAGGCCCAAAGAAAACTATTAAGACCTAGTGGATTTTGGTTTGCTTTGACGAATTGCTTTAGTTGGGTTATTCCTGATTCGGCTTTGGAATCAGGTTACATGTTACAGGTTATTCCGTATCACACCAATCGCAGATTCAACTTTCCAGATTTTGGTTTTATCTTATTCTACCAAAAAGTCGAGTACTGAGCAGAATATATTTTATGCGATCCAGATGTTTTTTGTCTAATTACAAACGGAATGAATGACACTAGATTTTTTTTAAAAAAGTACCTTTTCTTGAAAGAGTAGATTTTCTTAAAAAAAGTACCTATACTTAAAATAGTACCTTTTCTTAAATTAGTACCTTTTCTTAAAATGTAGTTTTTTTAAAAAGTACATTTTGTTGAAAATTACTCGTAGTTATCCTTAAAAGTACTTTTTCTTAAAAAAGTACACCTTTTTAAATAAGTATATTTATTTAAAAAAGAAAACTTGCTTACAAGAGTACCTTTTCTTAAGAAATTAAACTTTTCTTAAAAAAGTATCTCTTCATAAAGTATACCTTCATAAAAAAGTACCTTTTCTGTAAAAAGTACATCGTCAAAAAGTACATTATCATTCAAATCTATATTTCTTAAAACAGTCAATTTTCTTAAAAGAGGATTATCATCATTTTTCAACGGTCGACTTAAATTAATTTCAATTTCAATTATATATTCTTCCTTTATTTACATATTTTAACAAATTTGATATTTACATATGAGATCTTATCTTTACATACATAGATATTGCAACAAATAATATATAGGATCTAAAGACATTAAATGGTTTTTATTTTATTTTTTAATTATTTTTAAAGGAAAATGGGAGGGAAAAAACCTTTATATGATTTAATAAATTCAAATACTATCTGAAAATATTTATATGCTTATAGAAGGTTTATTAGAAATAATAGACCTCTATATGCATATAATTTTCAATTTGGTGATTTCTTTTTAATTTTACGTTACTTCTCTACATTCTCTTATCAGTGGGTAAGAGGAATTTTCAATTTTGGCAAAATAATTGTTGTTAATCCTTGTTATGAAATCGATAATTTTTTCATAACCTGTTTCTTCATGAAGAAGATTTGTAGGATACCTCCAGGGCTTTTTATTTATCATTTTAAGACATTTGTTTTGTATAATTTGTAAGCGTTTTAGGTGGCAGTTGGCAGCGTCACTCCAAATAGGACACGCGTATGTTAATATTGGCCTTATAACACTTTTGAATAGGAGATTTTTGTTTTTGGGGTTTAGAAATGACCTTCTATTTAGAAGTGGCCATAATGCTTTAAATGATTTTATAGCTTTTTGGCACGTAGCCATAATATGTTGTTTAAAAGTAAGCTTTTTGTCCAAGACAACTCCGAGATATTTGACATGATTAACTACATTTATGGTATTATTTCCAATATGAAGATGACGTCTTGGCAATCTTTTGGGAGATTTGTTGAACGGAAAAATAATTGCTTGGGTCTTGTTTGGATTAATTTTGATTTTCAATTTGTGAAAATATTTACTGCAATTTACAAGTCCCTTTTCCATTTTCTTCAGGAGTGCACTTGTAAGTTTGTTTGAAGAAATTAACGCAGTATCATCTGCGTAGTAAGCAATTTTCATATATTTCGGGACTTTGAAATCGGATGTATATATCGAGTAAAGCAATGGCGACAAGACTGATCCTTGAGGTAACCCTGTGGTGATGGTTTTTGGAGATGATGTTTCATTATTAATCGCAACTTTAAAGCTTCTGCCGTGAATGAAATCTGAAATAAGATTGCATAAATATTTTGGTATATTTGCATCAAGAAGTTTAAATACTAGGCCATTATGCCAAACGGTGTCAAACGCTTTTCGATATCTAACAATACTAGACCCGTTGAACGTTTATTGTTTTTATTGGTGATTATTTGATTTTTAATTCTGTTTATTTGGTGAGTAGTGCTATGCCTATTTTAAATCCAAATTGTTCTTTAGCAACAATAGAATTGGTCGTTACAAATTCACATTCTCGTCTTAGAATGTAGTATTTTTTCAAATATTTTACCTAAGTTACTTAATAAACTAATAGGTCTATAGCTATTTGGGTTATTTTTTGGCTTACTAGGTTTGTTGATAGCTATAACCTTAGCATTTTTGAAATGGTTTGGGAAATAGTTGAGTTTGATGCAGCTGTTAAATATTATAACCAGTAATTTTAGAGCTTTGAGTGGTAGTTTCTTTAAGAGCAGGTTCGGAACATTGTCAAAACCAGGAGATTTTGAGGGTTTTATTGATGAGACAATATTCATTACTTCTTCTAGAGATGTATAAATTGCTGACTCAGAACTGGGATTTTCCTTCTTAAAATTATTTACTGTTCTATTTATTACTAATTCTATTTATTTTAATTCGAAGTGAGGTTATTTGCTTTGACAAATGTATTTGCCAGGACTTCAGCCTTGTCCTTATCAGATGTTATCCTTGTATTTCCAACCTAAAGGTGAGATATTTGATTTTTTCCTTTTCCTCGCAAGTTCCTGCTTATTCTCCAAAATTATTTATCACCTGTTTTTAAATTGGATAATAATTGACACCATTTCTTATTGCGTTCCGTATTAATACTTTTATCAATCATGTTACTTAGACACTTAGTACATTGATTATAAAAAGTTTGCTCGGCTATATTTGAAGATCGTTGGCTTTTTCTTTTAAAGCTTCTTCTTAGTTTAATATATTTCACAGTACTTTCTGGTAATGAGAAATTATTTTGTTGGGTTATTTTAGGTGTAGACACATCCCTTGCTTCGAAGACTACATTTATAAATTTTTGTATTTCCTGATCAATTACTACCTTGGTATTGTATATATCCGAATTTAACGTGATTTTATTTTCTAAAAAATTCATATAAATGTTCCAGTTGGTTGCACTATAATCATAATAGTTGAGGTCAACCTGCGAGGCCACTGATCTTTTAAGTGTACATATAATGGGGCGATGGTCTGATGGTATTTCGTAATCCATTGTTTTTACGTCTATATTTAAAGCGGAGTTGCTTAAAATAATATCGACTGTTGATGCTTCGCAATTGTGTTGATGGGGGAATAGGGTTGGACTATTAGGATAGTGTATGAAAAAATTGCTTGATTGCTGTAGATTGTTCAGTGCGATTCCTGCCGTATTATTTGAACGGCAATTCCAAGAACAATGTTTGGCATTTAGGTCACCAAAAACTATATATTCTTTGGTGGAAGGTGTTAGGTTCAAGATATCAGCACAGGGTATATCTTGGTGAATATAACGAAGATACAACAATAGGTCTATTATTTATAATAACTTCAATTGAGATGTTTTCGATTGATGAAGTGTTTGATATAAAGAGGTTTTTATGAGCGACAGATTTATGAATTAACAGAGCTACTCCTCATCCTCTAGCATCTGTTCTGTTACTTCTATATAAATAATAATTTTTAAAAAAGGGTCTATGATTTTCTGAAAAAAATGTTTCATTCAAAGACGCTATTTTAATATTTTCTCTTTCAATTAGTATTTCAAATTGTTTTAATTTAGAAAAGTTTGAAATGCCATTAGCATTCAAGTGAAGCATTTTGCATTCGTTTAAATTATTAGTATAATCCATGGGCGTATTTTACCATTGACATTACAACTTTGATTTGTTGTACTTTTGAAGTGCACCTATGCAAATCATCCATAGCTGTAGTGAAAATATCAAAAAGCTCATCAATACTAAATAAATCGTTGTTTGTTTTCAGCTGATTAGCATATGTAGCTTTGCTGTTATTATTGATGTTATTGTTACAATTTGTGTTGTTGTTTCTTAAATTAGGAAAATCTCCCACATTAAATTGAAATGAGTTATTTTGTAGTTGTCTGCTTTTATTCGGACTTTTAGAAGTAACTCTTGTTCTAGTTTCCAAATAGAGAGAACGTAACGGACAGTTGATATCGTTTGCAGAGTGATCAGTTCTCTCTTTTCCTTGTTTTTTACAATTAAAGCATGTAAAAACAGCTGGCCTTTTTTCATTTGTGTTAAACTGACACACACTTGTATGATGTTGTTCTGCACATATCATACATGCAGCACTTCGATGGCAATGTTCACCGCCATGGCCATACATCAAGCAGTTCCAGCATTGAGTTGGTTTGTTCTTGGTTTTCGATTTGTATTCTTCCCAAGAAATTATAATATTAGAAATTGTTCGTACATTTTTTAAAGCAGTTGGATTAAAATTTTTACGAACAAATTGAACTTTATAAACTGCATTATTGTTTGAACTGAATTTGGTGACTATTTCAGTTATGGAAGAGGGGGTTAGGTTGTAGTTTTTTAGCTCCTTGGAGATTTCCTCAGAGCTTATGCGGGGTAAACCGTGTAAAAAGGTGGTGTATAACCTATTTTCTTTGGAGCCATAAGAATGAAACTCCATCTTATTCTCTTTAAGTATTTGCTTGTAGCATTCGTACATTTTATTACTAGGAGCAAAAATTTTGGTACCAATTGAAGTACGTTTGAAAATGCAATCCTTTTGTATTTCTGTAAATGAAGCGTTAGATTCTACAACAATGGGTGGAGGTTTGTGTTCCTTAACATCGTTAATATTTGATGCGGGAGTTACGTCCATATCATTGAGGCCAGCAAGCAGGCTAAATCTGTTGCTTGAAGTTGACGCCATGTTCGGGTTAACAAAACCCGGAGGATGTTTTGTCGTCTTCTTATTCACAAGCTTTCTTTTTGATGAAGATTTGGCGCCTCGGGCCATCGCAAAATTTTTATTCCTGTTTTAAGCTGGATTGTCTACCACGTGAGTTCAAATGAGATCAAGAATAGGCAATTGCAAAAACAAAAATATACACTTGTTTTTAATTTTAAATAGTTGTACTCTAAGCGCTTTGATTTTTTACACAACCGTTCGTAAAGAGTGTTAGATTCGAACTGCGGTCGACTTAAATAAAATACCATTATAGAAAAGAAATTATAAAAAGAAATTATAAAAAAAAATCCAAACAAAACCTTTTGAGCAAAAAAATTTAGTAATACAAAAATTAATAAAAAAATTATTGTCTTACAAAATCATCCAAATTATTTTTTTTTATCTTAAGGCATTTGTATCGAATACTGAACAATGATTATTTTTTATTAAACAAATATTTAAGTTGTTCTACGGTCTCATTAAATTCCAATTCCTTTGTCTTTCTTGGAATTAAAAAAATTAAAATATTTTATATATTAATTTTGGTTTAATTTTCGAAGAAGCAATCGGGTTCTTTAAAAAAAATGCTCTGCAAAACGACCGAACCAATTTGAAAATGAAATTTTCATCTAGAACATAGCGAAATTCTTGGATATTTCTGGCAATTTTATATATCAAAACTTCTTGCTGTTGTGATTGTAAGGGATCTGGAACTGCTCATAAAGAAACATCCAATTTCTTTGAAAACAATTCTATTAGTTTTTGTTGACGGTCTGTCTGCAGCTTGCTGCTGCTGGAGGACAAGCTGTGAAATAACGTTCTCCAAAGTAGACATTGCGTATTTTCATCGTCGCCATTTGTTATTATTAATTGTAAATCAAAACTATTTAGATTTATTTTATACAAAAATAATAAAATTAAACACATTTTTTTAATGAAAATTATCACATGTTTTTAAAACTACTATCTAAATTATCTAAAAATAGATAATTTTTAGAGAGAAACTAACAAGTAGATTTTTAAAGTGTTGTTCCAACATTATGCTAATTAAAAAATTGATGGCATATTTTCTAATGTTTTGTGATTGACATTTGGTTGAAATTTATCTTCTGTCTACTTAACACGAAGGATAAACAAGACGATAAAAATTATATGGAAATTATTTTGACATTATAATTCGTTCCATCTATCTTTTGATTTCAAATAAAGGCTATTTTGTCAAACTTTAACCCTAGAAAGTCATCCTTATTTTTAGTACACTAACGTCATCCTTCGTCGTTTTGACTACGACCTATTTCGAGTTTCTATAAAAAAAAATCGTGAGCAAAAGTGTTGACCAAAATTTATTTAAATTCTATATTTAGGTAATTTTTAATTAATATTAAAAGAAATTCAAATAATTCAAAACAAACAAAAAAAATATTAATAAACTCGAAAAAAAATCCCGCGTCGTCGTTTTGACGAAGGATGCCGGTGCAGGGTTAATGATAAAAAATTAAAATCTTGTAAACTAAAATTGACAATTTCAACACGTCCTACTCACAAGCATATGCCATCTAAAAACTTGTGTAAAATACAGCGTCAAAAGTTGCTTATTACAGTAAAATTAAAATCGAATTTACATTTTTGTTAAGCAAACTATGTTTTTTCAAATAAAATACTGGACACCGTTAAAATATGCTAAAGTTTTTCTTTTAGGACATCTTAAAAATTCTTTACAGACGGTTGCATTAACTGATACATAATAATTATTATTTTATAATAATTATGAAATAATTATTTTTTGTGTAATTATTTTTAATAAAAAATATTTTTTGGTTTTTTAAATTATAAAAGTGAAATTCTTGTTTTGAAAACAAAATGACATAACTTTTATTTGAAAATTAAGCAAATGGAAATTTCTATAATGTTAAAAGTTTTCTATTCTAAGTTTTTTTTGTTATAGACAATAGTTTTGTTAACTTTGTTGCTGTTTTTCTTCTTGTAAAGAAGTACTAAATAAACTTTTTTTATTTACCTGAAAAAATTTAGACGGTATAGCTTTAAATTCACTTAGGCATTCTCTAACCGAATCTAAGCCCAATTGGCCTCGATTATTCCAACCGCATGCATGTATCCGTCCACATGCATCTAAAATCAAAACATGACCGCCACCGCCTTGTATTGAACGCACACTGGATGGTGTGAATGAGCATTTCCTTAACTGTTGTGGCGTTGTGTACATTTCCGATTCGTGACCAAGGCCAAGCTGGCCATGCGAATTGGCGCCCTGTAAATTAAGAGAAATAAAATAAATGAAAAACAAATTAAAGGAAACCATTAAGCATTTATGTTATCAAAATGCTCTTAACTGGTGCAATAACACAATTATTTATTAAAGAGAATTTAATTTGCAATTCAAATTTTAAATTGGCATTACTTACCCAGGCGTAAACGGACATTTTTATTTTTTTAAAACTGTTTTGATTTGTATCCAAAAACACCACCAGGTAATCGTTTATTATTAAAGTTGGCGTGTTCTAAGAGTATTACCATAAACTAAAACTCACGTTTTGCCCCCGAAAAAAAAAATTGTCGCAACCACTAGTTGCTAAAGACCAGCCTTCTTTGCTGTTTTACTGCAGTTCGCACCAGTTTTATTGAAATGATTTTCTATGCAGTAGTTTGGCTTAACTAGTCCCACTTCCGCTTGCTTACAATTTAGTTTATAACTTTTTTTGCGTTTTCTTTAAATACGTTGCAACGACCAGAACAAATTCTTGATTAAAACACGTCCTTTATGTTTGACAATCCAATGGCAACTGCTCTGTGTCATTCGGTGTTTGCAAGTTTTTAAATAAAACTATTTCATGTTTTTCCTTCGCATTTAATGTGGAATTTAAGGTTTTGGTTACTTTTGAGTTTAAAATATGCCAAGTATTTGATTTGCAGCATTTTTTGTTAGAGAATTTCAGTTTCTATAAACAATGTTTGTTATTGAAGTGACTAATTCTTGTAGCAGCTGTTTTATGAATGACAGTCATCTGTTTAAGGGTAGATTGCTGTCGGTAACAGGGCGTAGCGTATTGATTTTATTTAATATATTTTTAGCTTGGAGCCTAAAAGTATGCTACAACTTATTATGTTCTTTAAGTTATTTATATATGTAGTACATGGGATTAATCAATTAGATGGCAATTTTATAATTTTTTTCTTAAAGTAATTATAAAAACAAAAATAATTTGAAATAATGGCCAGTGGACATTGCCACAGTTATGAACGAATGAAATTCTAGTTGAACGTATGAAATTATTATACCCTATACCAATATGTGGTTTGGGTATAATGACTTTTTGCTGCTGCTTGTAACTACCAAAAATATTTGACATAGACCCATATTTTATTATACCGATCGACTCATAATCACTTTCTGAGTCGATTTAGTGATGTCCGTCCGTCTGTGTGTCCATGTAAACCTTGTAATCAAACTACAGATCGCAAATATGAATATGTTTTGATGAAATTTGGTATATAAGCTTTTACCGGCGATATGATGAACGGCTATTGAAATTGGTGAAATTCGGTCCATGTTCAGACCTAGTCCTCTTACAAATGATCCCTATGAAATCGACATTAATTGCCATAAGATCCAAATTATCATATAGATCTCAGTCAAATTGGGTTTGTATATGGTTATTATATTCATTAATCAGTAGTCCAAAAATAATCCCTATAGGACAATTCCTAGTCATAGGCCCAATATAGAGCTGCTTCCTGATCTTCAGTTAGGTCTATCAAAAAACAAAAACATCTCATAGATTTATCTCAACTTTGGTTTGTATATATTTTTTCAAAATATAAGTGACTTAACCAAATATGGTCAGGATCGGTCCATTTTTCGACCTAGTCCCCATATAAATATAGAACCCGATATGAATAATTGATGAAAATGCCACTCAAATTTGGTTTAAGCTTATTCTCCATATCCAATTAGTTTGACCGAAGAGATAGGGTCTCTAAACGCATGCTATATGGCATCGTATAGTCGCTCTAGAGCGACTTTTATTTTCTTACTTGTTTTGTTTTTGTATTCGGTAGACTTAATTGTTATCAGCATATACAGTGAGCGACAATACAATGGAAACTTTTAACAAAACACATTTTTGACGACGTGAACGGTCAATACCAAAAAATTGGATCATAATGTCAAAAACCCTTATATTAATTTAAAAACTTTATGTTTTATTTATTTAAAAAAGAAAAAGTAATAACATGAAATAGCTACACTCTAGAAAAAATAAGAAGACTTAAAAGTAATAATTTTTATGCCATTGACAAAACATTGGAATCCTTTACTATACAATCATTAAAAACTTTTCCCTCTATTTTTTGTTTCAATACTTTGTTGGGTATTCATTACTTTGCATAACACCAAGGTACGCAGTCAGTTAAATGTTTGTGTTTTTCTCTTTAAATTGAGCTAATTTGGCCTAAAGTTCTAAATGTAATGAAACAATGTATATTAAAGTTTTCCCGACGTTTCGCCGATTGTTTGTCGACATCTTCTGAGGAACGCCTATTAATTAAAACTATACAAATATAATATTTTACAAAATAATATTCCATTACAACTTACAATATGTTTTTACATTTAATATTTAACATAAAACATACATGAACATACATTTAAATCTTTATGTGTGTTATAAACATGTCATTAGATTGCTGAATGGCAACTCTGTAGTTCGTATATATATTGTTGGTGTCCTCTCTCAAATTTGTCTTTCGCACTCTTTAAGCCCTAAACACATTCACTGCGAGTTGCGAGTGCGAGAAAAAACGAGAATGAGATAGTATGATTTTTTCTAATGTGGAAGCGAGATCGAGAGTAAAGCTTTTTTGTGTGGCGTTGCCAGCTTTACTCTCGATCTCGCTTCCACATATAGAAAAAATCATACTGTCTCATTCTCGTTTTTTCTTGCACTCGCAACTCGCAGTGAATGTGTTTAGGGCTTTAGTGTACCTTTTTCTTTCAATGTTTTCCTTGTCTTGATGATATCCAACGAAATTTTTTGCCACTCTGAATTAACTGCCTCTCAGAGATCCGATTTGTTTGTGTGATTTCGGATCCGTATTTTTTTCAATCTTAAATTTTCCATAAATTTCCTATAAGATTGAGATGTAGAAATAGGGTCACTGTCATATGGGAACTTCCAGACCAGGGGTATATTTTGCTCCTCGTGTAGATACATTGTGTCATTTAGAATTTGTCTGTATCCAATTCTAGTTAGAGTATCTTTTACTACATGAATTGGACACATTTCTTGGCCTGAAAACCAACCCCATACCATAATATTTCCACCATCAAACTTAAAAGTTTTAGCGGTTTATTTTGGGTCTAGTTTTTTCCTTTTGGTCGTCGTACAAACCACGGGCTCTTAAATTACACCTAGACTCATGTGTACAGAGAACAGTATTCCAATTCCGTCTTGACCAGTTTGGAAACTATAACTATTTAAATAGCGATTAAGTTTTTATACATTTTCTTACATACTTTTATTGTTTTAATCAATCTGTTACAGAAGTTAAAAAGTTTCCACTGTTTTGTCATCACCAAAAAATATTTTTTTCGTTTATCTATTTATACCCTATACCACTATGTGGTTTGGGTATAATGACTTTGTGCTGCTGTTTGTAACAACCAAAAATATTTGACCTAGACCTTTAATTATACCGATCGAATCAGAATCACTTTCTGAGTTGATTTAACAATGTCCGTCCGTCCGTCCGTCCGTCCGTCTGTGTGTCCATGTAAAGCTTGTAATCAAACTGCAGGTCGCAAATATGAATATATTTTGATGAAATTTGGTATATAAGCTTTTATCGGCCATGGGATGAACGCTATTGAAATTGGTGAGAATCGGTCCATGTTCAGACCTAGCCCCCATACAAATTACCCATATGAAATCGACATAAATTGCCATAAGATCCAAATTGTCATATAGATCTTACTCAAATTGGGTTTGTATGCGTTCATTACATCCACTAATGAGTAGTCCAAAAATGATCCCTTTGACCCCATATAGAGCTGCTTCCCGATCTTCACTTAAATCTATTAAAAAACAAAAATATTGCACTGATTCTTCTCAAATTATGTTTGTACATATTTTTGCAAAATACAAGAGACTTTACCAAACATGATCAGGATCGGTCCATTTCTGGACCTAGTCCCTTTATAGATATAGCATCCGATATGAACTTTTTCATATCTGCAGCCAAAAAAATTAATAAAAATCCCACTCAAATTTGGTTTATGCTTATTTTCTATATCGAAGTAGTTGGACCGAAAGATAGGGTCTCTAAACCATGGTATAGGGTCTAGGCCGACTATAATTTTCTTACTTGTTTTTTATTGAATTTTTATACCTTCCACACCACTGTGCAGAGGGTATATATCAGTTTGACATTCCGTTTGAAAAATGCATTTGCTGAAATCACGCTGATTCACAAAATAAACCATTTACCTGTGTAAAGCTATGGTAATATTATTACCATTATTTCGAGCAGGTTTGTATTGAAACGGCCATCACTGTGCCGAGATATGTCCAAATAGATGAAGGCACCTTTATAAAATGTTTAAATGTGTTTTTTGTAATAATTTAGTATTAAGTTTATCAAATTATCAAATTGTTGCCTTTTAAAGAATTATGTTTACATCTATGATAGGCAAGGCGATTTCTTGTGGCCAATGTAACTTTGTTAGTTTTACCCCGATTTTGACCAAACATACCTCATTTGAAAGGTATTTCTTTTTAGCTGTCCACCGGAATTACACATTTTTAAATTTCTATTTTTTTTTTTTTTTTTTTTTTTTTTGAGTAAAATGCATTTTAATGCTGTGTTTATTAAATATGTTAATTGCTTGCAAAATTTGTATATGAAAAGCCCTCTATTGAATTGAAAAATAATTTTGGTCATAAACAATCGATATTTAAAAAGTGTTGAATTGTGAATTGGCTAAAATTGATATAGCATGCCTTTAGGGTCCTACTAAATAATTTATTAACTGAAAAAAAAAATTTCTAGAATTTGCACTCGCATTTCTAGGGCTGAGCTCTGCTAGTTTGTTATAAATAGCGCAATAAGTCTAGATATTAATGTTAACGTAAAACCGATGTGGAGGGTACCATAGATTCGAAGCAGCCTAATTTAGCACTCTTACATGTTTGTACGAAATTTGTTATCTTTCGATAGAGAATATAGCAAAAAGTGATTTTACAAAAAAAAAAAAACATAATTTTAGCACTTAAAAAATAAATTGACAAATTCATAATTTTGCAGAAGAGTCCATTTAAAATTTTTTTTTTAATTTAAAAAAATTTGTAAAGAAAATTATTTAATACTTTTATTTTTTCGATACTTACCCCCCTATCTCACATCACACTGCAATTGTAAAATCGTTGAGTACGTATTATCAACGAAAAATTGTTCGAATTAGTCGAATCCATCGCCATTAACTTTTGTGCTCACACATCTGACTGCAATCTCATTTTTAAAATGTTGTCGAAGCGTAAACTTGAAAAAATTTGTTTACTTCTCTCTCTTATTTTATTTTAAATAGAGTTACCGAGTTTATTATACAGGCACATGTTTGAGGGAAAATGTTTACATTTATTATTATTAGTATTATTTTAATAATAGTTAATAATATTTATGCTCTATAATTAACAAAATTGCGTTTTTATATGCGCATTTGAAGAAATAAATCATAATAATAGATTTAACAATTTAAAACTTAATTACAATTTTGCAGAATCCAGTAAATTTGCATTAAATTTATAACAGGGTAACATTAATCATCGTTAGTGTCAGCCACTACTCGCACGAAAAATTTGGTGCCATTAGTGTGACCACTGCGGAAAATGTGTGTGTATTAGTAAAAAAATGTGAGTGTATTGAGTTTTTCGAACTTGCAGTGTGATGTGAGATAGGGGGGTTAATAAGACATATCTTACGAAAATTTCGGCATCAGATAACGTTACTACAACTATAATTCTACATATGAGGCCTGCTAGGAGGTATCAGACGACGTGGTTCTGTTATTATGTGAACTAGGTCGTATTCTTTCGCCCTTTTAGTTCTTTCACTCTTTTAGTTCGTTCAATCTTTTAGTTTATTTTGTCATTTCGTTCATTATTTCATGTATATAATTAAATTTTCATTGTTTACTTTCCACAACTGTTCCTAATGTTGCCAGACATACATATTTTACATTATATTATTATAACATTAGCAGGTTTGTCCCTCTAGTGTTTTTAACTACTGGTTATTTTGAGTACGGCAACACCAATGTCAGCTGTGTTATGACAAATAGTTAGTATGTATAGTATATGGGGTTTACGAAATGAGTCGATTTAGGGTTGAACAAAGTTCATGGACATGAATTGCTTTCTCATAGACTGCATTAACCTTATTTGAGCACCGTTTATCTATCTTCTTTTTTTTCCAGAGAGTTTTGTTCAAACGTGGAGGCTATCACTGAAACAAATTCCTATTTTGAAGAGTTTGAGAAATCGTATTATTCGGAAGGGTTTAAAACTAATGTGTTTTTCCATTGTTGTGAAAAACTTTTTCAGCCTGGCCTTTTAGTTCCAAATAAGATCATAGAAACTGCACATTTTTACCCAAAAAAAGTCCTCACAACATGAAAATTTTTCTATAACAAAAAGACTGCAGAGTATGGGTTTTTTTTCTAAGAAATTCTTTATTAATAAAATAAATCCCTGTGGGACAGTTTTGCTATATTAAAAAAATCATGTGAGTCCGATCACAGGGTAGATGTGTAAACATCTAGTAATTAAAGATGCTTTTGTGGCACTTTTTTAAAATCAAACAGAAAGCGTCATCTATGTATCAGCTGCAGGGGCTCTGCTAATATAAAAATAACAAGTAAGAAAATTATAGTCGGTCTAGACCGACTGTATGATACCCTATACCATGGTTTAGAGACCCTATCTTTCGGTCCAACTACTTCGATATAGAAAATAAGCATAAACCAAATTTGAGTGGGATTTTTATTAATTTTTTTGGCTGCAGATATGAAAAAGTTCATATCGGATGCTATATCTATAAAGGGACTAGGTCCAAAAATGGACCGATCCTGATCATGTTTGGTAAAGTCTCTTGTATTTTGCAAAAATATGTACAAACAAAATTTGAGAAGAATCAGTGCAATATTTTTGTTTTTTAATAGATTTAAGTGAAGATCGGGAAGCAGCTCTATATGGGGTCAAAGGGATCATTTTGGACTACTCATTAGTGGATGTAATGAACGCATACAAACCCAATTTGAGTAAGATCTATATGACAATTTGGATCTTATGGCAATTTATGTCGATTTCATATGGGTAATTTGTATGGGCTAGGTCTGAACATGGACCGATTCTCACCAATTTCAATAGCGTTCATCCCATGGCCGATAAAAGCTTATATACCAAATTTCATAAAAATATATTCATATTTGCGACCTGCAGTTTGATTACAAGCTTTACATGGACACACAGACGGACGGACGGACGGACGGACGGACGGACGGACGGACATTGTTAAATCAACTCAGAAAGTGATTCTGATTCGATCGGTATAATTAAAGATGGGTCTAGGTCAAATATTTTTGGTTGTTACAAACAGCAGCACAAAGTCATTATACCCAAACCACATAGTGGTATAGGGTATAAAAATCAAGGGAAGGACGCCACCGGCTTAAAATTATTCTTTGGGCTATTTTAATGTCAATTTCCTGATGATGATCCTCAAAGAGAATCGAAATATAGAAATATAGAAATAAATTAAATAAATAAACTCAAATCATTGAGCGTTTTTTATTGAGCCAGAGTATCAACAAAAACCAAAAATATTTATTATTATTTCAACTGGTTAATTTTTTATTTTTCGTTTTTCATTTTTTATTTTCCATATTTTATTTTTAATTTTTTATTTTTAATTTTTTTATTTTTCAATTTTCATTTTTCATTTTTTATTTTTCATTTTCCATTTTTTATTTTTCATTTTTTGTTTTTCATTTAAAATTTTTCATTTTTAATATTTTATTTTTCATTTTTATACCCTTTACCACTATGTGGTTTGGGTATAATGACTTTGTGCTGCTGTTTGTAACAACCAAAAATATTTGACCTAGACCCATCTTTAATTATACCGATCGAATCAGAATCACTTTCTGAGTTGATTTAACAATGTCCGTCCGTCCGCCCGTCCGTCCGTCCGTCTGTGTGTCCATGTAAACCTTGTAATCAAACTGCAGGTCGCAAATATGAATATATTTTGATGAAATTTGGTATATAAGCTTCTATCGGCCATGGGATGAACGCTATTGAAATTGGTGAGAATCGGTCCATGTTCAGACCTAGCCCCCATACAAATTACCCATATGAAATCGACATAAATTGCCATAAGATCCAAATTGTCATATAGATCTTACTCAAATTGGGTTTGTATGCATTCATTACATCCTTTAATGAGTAGTGCCAAAATGATCCTTTTGACCCCATATAGAGCTGCTTCCCGATCTTCACTTAAATCTATTAAAAAACAAAAATATTGCACTGATTCTTCTCAAATTTTGTTTGTATATATTTTTGCAAAATACAAGAGACTTTACCAAACATGATCAGGATCGGTCCATTTTTGGACCTAGTCCCTATATAGATAGAGCTTCCGATATGAACTTTTTCATATCTGCAGCCAAAAAAATTAATAAAAATCCCATTCAAGTTTGGTTTTTGCTTATTTTCTATGTCCAGTTAGTTGGGCCTAAGAGATAGGGTTTCTAAACGCATGGTATAGGGTATCGTATAGTCGGTCTAGACCGACTATAATTTTCTTACTTGTTTTTTATTTTTATTTATTTTTTATTTACGTTTGATTAGCATTAATATTAAATGCAGTGATAATTGTGTTATTTATTTGGAATAAATTAAAACGTTAAGAATACTTCTAAATGATTGAGGAAATTATTTATAAATGTTTATAAAAAGTGAAGAAATATACTGTAGAAAACAGAGACAAAAAGTTATTACATGTCATAATATTTTCACCAATGCAATCTTAAGTCACACCGATATAGTATTACGTCTTACATCTTACACCTTACGCTGTTTTTGTGATTGTATTGTGAAATAGATTTTTACCCCCTGCGCGTATAGATGTTTACACATCAAAAATTCAGTTTCTGAGATTTCTCAATACAAATAAGTATCAATGTACGAATAGTATCAGTGATATAGAAGCTGTGGTTCCTTTAATTTTTTATTGCACATTTTAAGCATGCCGAATAAATACGAAAGTTGCACTTAACAGGTTAAATCAACAAAATTTAAATCAATTTAAAATATTTAAAAAATTTTGAGACATCATCATCGCAGTACAACTCGTACTTCTGAAATTAAGACAGGCAGTCACTTTTAAATTGATACGGTCTGCCTCTGAGTCTAAAATATTGCGGTTTATCATTTTTCTTTTGGCATTACATAAACATTGTATTAATATATCGTATCTTTTTTAATATCAAGTTAGTTGTCATAATTAAATTATTATTAATAAATATGTATGTTGTGATTATAATGAAGGTTTTTTGGTCCGTCTTGTTTTGTATTGTTTTTCATTTCACCACTACAAACTTCAGGTGGACTGACTCAGCTGACTGTGTTAGCATGCCGCGTTTCATACAAAATATATTCACCAACGGACTTACTTAAGCACTTGACAGTGAAATATTATACACATGTAAACACTCATTCATTACATATTTGTAACTTGTCTCGCTTATGGTTGTTTTTCATTAGTTTTATGTTTCATTTTTTTTTTTTTTGGCCATACATGTACGTAAAAGAAGATTTTAGTATATGGTCAGCCAAATGTTGTGGCAGTTGCAAATATTAATTAGTTGACATTTTAGTTACACCCAAATTGGGTAACTTACGT
Organism: Cordilura impudica; assembly: GCA_963682025.1. Taxonomy (NCBI): domain Eukaryota; kingdom Metazoa; phylum Arthropoda; class Insecta; order Diptera; family Scathophagidae; genus Cordilura; species Cordilura impudica. The sequence continues at coordinate 71,689,466 of OY821518.1, read as the reverse complement.
TTAGCAGTTCATTGATATTTTATATTCTTTGTATTCATTCTTGTTGTGAATTTTCTTTTTACTTAAGAGCAGAGCAGATCTAAATCGTAAAAATTCTATTTGTAAATATGTACATATCTTATATATTAAAAGAATTTATGAATAAACTTTGCATTCAAGATTTTTTTCAATATTTTTCTTCTCTCAAACCTCTATAACTAGAGTTCTAATTAACGTAGGCTGTTGACATAGGTCTAAGAACACTCAGTGGATCAAGCACCTTCTTTTGAGCTATTAACTGCTTCGTTGGGTTTGAGGAAAGTTATGCGTGGACAATCAACTTTACTTTTACTGTACGTTAACTTCTCTTGGCATATTTTGGCATTACTGTACGTTAACTTCTCTTGGCAAATTTTGGTATTATATTATAAAAATTAATATACATAACATAATATAATGCTGCGGAGCAGCAGGGGTCCTCTAGTTATTTCTTAAATATGTAACAATTATATATTTTTTTGCAATCCTTGATACATTTGAGAACCAAAATTTAATCGTGTATACATTTCAATAGCATTTGCTCATCCTATAAGTTCTATGTATTTTATACTCTCCGCTATAAGTGAAAGTGTGTAGGCGAAAGTGGGGATTTGTTGTGTCCCCACGTTATTGGGGCAGAAATACTCGAAAAACTTTTTAGTCTACCTGAATCTCTACAGTAAACGCAATTTTAATAGACGCCAATTTTTTACTTTTTTAGAATTAAATATTTATCCTTTTTGAGAACATTAAATTTTTAATAAAAATTTAAATAGACGCAAATGCAAATTATTTTATTTACACTTGTAAAAGTTGATGTAAGGATAAAGTTTAAAGTTCTCCGAAAACATGTGTTGAGGAAAACTTATTTCATCCGAAGAAAGGATGATATAATATTTCAGTTGAGTAAGGTCATACTAAATGATAAATAGGCAGACGAGTTGAAAGATCCGAATATTTACTAAGCACGTTTTTCAAAACTGATAACTGATAAAAAAAAAATAAAAACAATAAATTAAATTCAAAGTGACCAAATTAATTGGCCAAATGTAGGAGGAAACCTCAAGGAAAAACCTAGGAGAAAGGATCTTGAAAATTGGAATGCTAGTTGACCCATCGCGTCTTTTCCCAAAAAAGTGTATTTTATTAAGAAGGTTAATTTTCCTCAAAAAGTACCTTCATTCTCTTAAAAACGACCCCTTCCTAAAAATTGGCCTTTCTTAAAAAAATACCTTTTCTTAAAAAGTACATTTTCTTTTCTTAAAAAGTACTTTTTCTTAAGGAGTACCTTTTCCTAAAAAGTAAATTTTCTTAAAAAAAGACACTTTCTTATAAACTGCCCATTCTTAAAAACTGCCCTTTCGTAAAATTGCCCTTTCGTACAATTTCTTAAAAAAGTACTTCCTCTTAAAAAGTATTTTTCATCAGAAAGGAAATTTTTTTAAAAAAGTTTCTTTCTTTAAAAAGTTAATTTTCTTTAAAAAGTTTATTTTCTTAAAAAGATCATTTCCTCAATAAACATCTTTTACATATCTTTTCTAAATAAAATAAATTTTCTTGAAAAAATGCTGTTTCATAAAAAGTTAATTCTTTTTTCAAAATTAATCTTTTCTTAAAAAAGTAACTTTTCTTAAAATGTACCTTTTCAAAAAAATGTACAATTACATTTTCCTGCCAAAGAAGTTTTTTCGTTAAAAAATACCGTTTCTTACAAAAGTGAATTTTCTTGAAAAATCACATTATCTTTCTTAAAAAGAGTAAGTTTTCTTTAAAGAGTACCCTTTTATTAAAAAAGTAAATTTTCTTAAAGAAATATTTTTTCTTAATAATTTTAACAAAATACGCTGTATAAACTTTAATATTTGTGTCGCTATACCTAATACTTCGCAGGTAATTTGAAGTACGTTTTTCACTGAAAGCAAAATAATTTTTCGGCGGAATTTATTGTAGGTGAACGGGTTTTTATTATTTTATCCGGTTCGAAGGACCAAAATGATTTCTAGTAAAATATTTTCCAGAAAACTATAGAAAAATAAAAACAACTGCGGGGTTAAAGTTTTTTAATCGTTATAAAATTAAATATTTATTATTAATTTGTTACAATTTTCGGGGGTTGAACGTACCTTATGATTGGTGTAATACACTAGTAATGACTTGTTGGCTTCACAAAACACCATCTCAAATGCATCTTAAAAGGCAACGATAAACATTTTGAGCTAGAGAGAGTGTTTCGTTAAGCCAACGCACTGTACGCGTAAACAGTACAATTTCTTACAAAAGCATATTATGTTGAAAAAGTTAATTATCTTTAAAAAGTGAATTATCTTTTACAAAAGTATTTTAAAAAAATATTTCGTTAAAAGTATAATTTCCTAAAAAAGTAAATTTTACTTAAAAAGAGCATTTTCTTGTAGAAGTAAATTTTCTTGCAAAAGCACTTCTTCTTAAAAAAATACGTTGTCTTAAAAAGTATATTTTCTTACAAAACTGTATTTTCTTGAAAAATCACACTCTAGGTATTAAAATAGTACGTTTTCTTTAAGAATTTCTCTTTCTTACAAAACTACGTTTTCTTAAAAAAGTAAAATTTTTTTAAAAAATAGCTTTGCTTAAAAAAGTACCTGTTCTTAAAAAAGTACCTTTTCTGAAAAAAGTACATATTCTCAAAAAAGTATCTTTACTTAAAAATTAACTTTTTCTTAAAAAAAGTACCTTTTCCTAAAAGATAACTATTTCTTAAATAGTACATATTCTTAAAACGTGCCTTTTCTAACAAGTACATTTTCTTAAAAAATACCTTCTCTTACAATAGTACCTTTTCTAAAGAAAGATATCTTTTTTTGAAAAAAAAATATCTTTTCTTACAAAACTGAAAAATAAATTTTCTTAAAAAAGTATTTTTTCTTAAAAAAGTGTTTATTTAAAAAGTACGTTCTCTTAAAAAGTGCCTTATCTTTAAAAGTACGTTTTTTAAAAAGTATGCTTCCTTAAAAGAGTACATTTTCTTAAAAAGTGCCTTTTCTAAAAAGAGTATCTTTACTAAAAAAAAATATCTTTTTTCAAAAAGGTACCTTTTTCGAAAAAAAAGTATATTTTCTTACAAAAGCATATTTTCTTTCAAAAGTACCTTTTCGTACAAAAGTACTCTTTCTTAAAAGTATGTTTTAACAATATAATATCTTTTCTTAAAAAAGTACCTTTTCTTAAAAAGTGCGTTTCCTTAAAAAGTAACTTTCCTTAAAAAAGTACCTTTTTCTCTTAAAAAGCTACATATTCCTAAAACGGTCTTGTCTTAAGAAGAAAATTTTCCTAAGAAAGTACATTTTCTTACAAAAGTACTTATCTTAATTAACTTTTTTTAAAAAAACAATATTGTATGTATGTATGTATCTTTATTTAAAAATTTTAAAATTAAAATAAAATAAAATTAAAATAAAATGAAGTGTGGAAATACTTAACAATGACACGTAGTCGGCTTTTTAAAATATTAATTATAAAGGTATTTATAAAGGCATTAACATGTTTACAAATATGTAATTAAAAATAACAGCTCAATAAATTATACAAATTCATCAATTATTAATTTTCTATACTCTAATGGATTACAAACATAGTTATAAAGCTTATACCAACCATTGCTTATTTGGCAATTTAAAATATTAATTAATTCATTTTCATTTAGATATGTTTTGATTTAGATAAATTTTCTTAAAAAAGCACCTTTTCTTAAAAAAGTACGTTGTCTCAAAAAAATAAATTTTCTTAAAAAATACTTTTTATTTAAGAGTTACCTCTTCTTAAAAAGTACTTTTTCTTACGAAAGTACCTCTTCTTATAAAAGAACCTTTTGTTAAAAGTAGATTTTCTTAAATAAGTAATTTTTTTTAAAAAAAACCATATTTTCTTATAAAGTACATTTTCTTAAAATAGAACCTTTATAAAAATGTCCATTTTCTTAAAAAGCTACCCATTATTAAGAAAATAACTTTTCTTAAGGAGTACATTTTCGCAAAAAAGTACATTTTCTCAAAAAAAAGTACCTTTTCTTAAAAATATACCTTTTTTTAAAGAAGTATGTTGGCTTAAAGAAGTAATTTTTTTAAATAAAAAGTAAATTAAAAAAGGTACATTTTCTTAAAAAAAAGTACCTTTTCTTAAAAAAGTACATCTTCTTAAAAAAGAACATTTTTTAAATAAGCAAATTTTCTTAAAAAGTATTTTTCTCAAAAAAGTATTTTCTTAAAAAAGTAATTTTTTCTTAAAAAGTATCTTCTTTTAAGGAGTACATTTTCGTACAAAAGTAAATTTTCTTACAAAAGTACCTTATCTTAAAAAAGTAATTCATCTTGAGAAAGAACTTCTTCTTAAAAAAATACATTTTTTAAAAAAAAATTCTAAAAAACAGTTTGCTTAAAAAAGTAAATTTTCTTTGAAAGTACCTCTTCTTAAAAGTACCTTTCTTAAAAGTATATTTACATTTTCGTAAAATGTATGTTTTCTTTACAATTACCTGTTCCAAAAAGTACATTTTCTTAAAAAAATATCTTTCCCTAATAGTGTTTTTTTCTTAAAGAAGATCCTTTCCAAAAAAGTAAATTTTTTAAAAAAGTTCCTTTTCTCAAAAAGTTTTTTGAGTGCTGTTTATTAAAAAGTGATTTTTTTTAGAAAATGTATTTTTTTTTAAAAATTAATAATTTATAATTTTTCTTAAAAAATTAAATTTTCTTACAAAAAATTTGTTTTTAAATAGTACATATTCTTGAAAAGTATTTTTTAAGAAAAGTACCTTCTCTTATGAAAGTGCGTTTTCTTGCAGAATTACTTTTTCTTAAAAAGTGAATTTTCTTAAAAATTAAATTTTTATATAAAATATATTTACTTCAAAAAGTGTTGGTACTTTTTACCGGTCGCGCTATTTTAGTGACGCAACGGAAAAATACATGAAATTAAGGTAAATATTAGATGCATTAATAAATCTTCGAACCGCTTAAATCTATTGAATTATGCGTAATAAAGCGTTTACATCTGAGGAAAATCTAGTAGATTTTAGTTGAAATCTATTTCAAAATCTATACCGTTTACATCTAACTTTTTTGACATTTTGTGAGATTTTGTTTCCACAACAACAAACAGCTGATTAAAATAAAACATATAAACTAGAAATACCAAAATAAAAAAACAATAGGAAAATGGAAATATGAAAAATTCTAAAAAGGAACAGATTTTATAATTATATTATCCATCAAAAATGAAAAAAAGCAAAAACTGAAATAGAAATTTTGCGAAAAAACATCAGCATTTGTAAAATGTATTGTTTAAGCAACAAAAACAATTCACTTTCCAGAATTATTATTTACAAGTTTGGAATGGGAACATGTCAGTATAAAAAGTTATAACTTTTCAATTACTAAATATTTTTTTTTTATTATAGATTCGTCATTTTTTTGTTAATAATTAATATTTTATTTCTTTTTCATTCAACTTGTTTGCTTTTGTATTTAAATGTCAATTTTTCAGTAACTGCGTTGTAATTTTCTACTACAATATTAAAAAAACACAGTAGTATCATTTGGTAGTGCCCAAGTTTGACTAGATTTTGTGAGATTTTGCACAAATCTAGTAACGAGCTACATTTTGTTTTGTATGGGAAATCTAGTAAAAATGAGTTAGATTTCGCTCGAAATCTCGTATATAAAGGGTTTTTCAATAAGATCGCTACAAAAGTTTTTTTAAATAAAACAAAAACGGTTTCGGATATCAATGAAATTCTTTATTCCTGTGAAAGTACGTTCGATGCCATTATATATGGAAATCGACCTCTTTTGCATGGCCACCATGGGCACGCTTGCAGAAGTCCAGACGCTGAACCCAATTTTCGACGGTTTTCAAGCATAAATCGGCCGATACTGCTGCAATTTCACGTTCGATATTCATACGAAGTTCATCAATCGTCGCTGGATTGTTGGTATAGACCATAGACTTGACGTAGCCCCACAGGAAATAGTCCAACGGCGTCAGATCGCACGACCGAGGCGGCCAATCGACTGGACCATTTCGTGAGATAACACGTTCTCCAAACTTGGTTTCCAATATATTCATTGTGACATTCGCTGTGTGGATTGTGGCGCCATCCTATTGGAACCACATGTCCTCCAAGTCCATATCATCCAATTGGGGCCAAAAATATTCGGTTATCATTGAATGGTAGCGATTCCCATTCACAGTAACGTGCTGGTCTTGATCATCACGGAAGAAGTACGGCCCAATGACGCCGCCGGCCCATAAACCGCACCAAACCGTAATTTTTTCGGGATGCAATGATGACTCATGGAGTACGTGTGGATTGCTGTCTGACCAATAACGCATATTTTGTTTATTGACGAAGCCATTCAGCCAGAAATGAGCCTCAGCGCTGAAGATGATTTTTCGATGAAAATCTGAATCATTTTCAAGTTGTTGCTCAGCCCAATTCACGAACATACGACGCTTCTGGTGGTCAAGTGGCTTCAGTTCTTGCGTCAATTTGATCTTGTAACGATGTAGGCAAAAATCTTTTGGCAAAATTCGCCACAACGACGTCACAGAGATGCCCAACGCTTGAGAACGACGTGTGAGAGACACATTTGGGCTTTCTTCAACTGAAGCCTCAGCGGCAGCAATATTCTACACACTACACTACGGGCACTTCTTTGTCTCGCTGGCACGGGAACTTTTTGTACTGTGCCTGTGGATTCAAATTTTTTCACTAGACGCTCAATTGTTGATCTGCTAGGACGATTATGACGACCATAAATTGGACGTAGCGCTCTTAACGTTGAGGCCACTGACTCCGAATTTCGGTAGTAAATTTTAATAATTTCGACTCGTTGTTGGCTCGTATATCTTTCCATCATGAAATGGCAAACCTTACTGAAGAGAAATGTCAAAAGAGCGGCAAGAAATATGGCGTCGTTTGCTGTCCCTGTCTTTCTACTTTTGTAACGTCCCTGTTGAAAAACCCTTTACTAGATTTTGCTTAGATGTAAACGCGCTATAAATAATAATAAATATGCAAGAAAAATTCGAACGCAATTTCAAACATGAAATTCTCTAAATGGCCACCGCTTCACCGAATACTTATTTATGTAAAATTTCTTTTATATTTAGAAAATCTATTTACCAGTTTTGTGACGTGTTCAAAAAAAATAATAGAAATATTTGAAACTAGGTAGATTTAATTCTTATGTTCTTATTATATCAAACGAAATGTAACGAAACCTTTGAAATTAAAAAAACAAATTTGAGGGGATATTCTTAAATTCAATGGAAAAGCAAACGTAAAAAACACAAAATGTGGCCCTAATTTTAGACCCATCTTTAATTATACCGATCGAATCAGAATCACTTTCTGAGTTGATTTAACAATGTCCGTCCGTCCGTCCGTCCGTCCGTCCGTCCGTCTGTGTGTCCATGTAAAGCTTGTAATCAAACTGCAGGTCGCAAATATGGATATATTTTGACGAAGTTTGGTATATAAGCTTTTATTGGTGGTAGAATAAACGGTATTGAAATTGGTGAGAATCGGTCCATGTTCAGACCTAGCCCCCATACAAATGACCTATGAAATCAACCTAAATTGCCATAAGATTCAAATTATCATGTAAATCTTAGTCAAATTGGGTATGTATGTGTTTATTACATTCATTAATCAGTAGTCCAAAAATGATTCCTATGGGACAACTCTTAGTCATAGGCCCCATATAGAGTTGCTTCCCGATCTTCACTTAAATCTATCAAAAAACAAAAATATTGCACGGATTCTTTTCAAATTTTGTTTGTATATATTTTTGCAAAATACAAGAGATTTTAACAAACAAGGTCAGGATCGGTCCATTTTTGGGCCAAGTGCCCATATAGATATAGCATCCGATATGAACTTTTTCATATCTGCAGCCAAAAAAATTAATAAAAATCCCACTTAAATTTGGTTTATGCTTATTTTCTCTATCCAGTTAGTTGGGCCTGAGAGATAGGGTCTCTAAACGCATGGTATAGGGTATTGTATAGTCGGTATAGACCGACTATAATTTTCTTACTTGTTTTTTTTATCGAATATGATGTAATAAAACTAGAGTGAAAAATGTTGAAAGAATCTTCAGATCCCTCCCGCCAGCTTTAGTTATTGATTTTGTTAAATAATACTATATAGTATAAGGAGATTTGGGCTCAGAAAATTTTTTTAAAGTAGAGGAACAAATATTTATTAGCTTTTCGTGGACTAATTTTGGTCCATTACAGCATCTTGAAGTTTTAATAGAAGAAAATGATTAATTTTTTAAATTTTGGTATAAATTATGAAATGAAAAAGTTCGGTCCCTTTTTTAACAAATCGTTTGAGAGGTATTACCAGAAAAATTCTTCCGATGACACAAATGTTTGAGGCGAAAAGTGGTATTTTGTGAATAAAATAAAGGTTTTTTTTTAAGACCTCTTATGAGTAATAATATAAACATAATGCAGATTGTAAGCATTCCGACAATCGCTGTTGGGTCAAAAAATGGTATATAGTTAAAAGAGAAATTACATGTGTTAAAACGTTATTATTGATAAACGAAATATGTATAAAACCAAAAAAAAAAAAAAAAAACAAAAAAAAAATATCTTAACAGTAGGATTGTTTACACCTTAACGAATTTGAAGTGTTTTTAATCAGATACCAAATTTATTTAAATAAAATTTTAAAAATTAAGATTTTTAGCCGCACAAACAAAAAAAGTGAATTGTCATGACTTTCACCATGAAAACAGGCACATTGTACGAGCATGTATGTACTTAAACATCAGACAAAATCCCTTTATTATGACGATGTTCATATTTATGTTTACAAGCCACCGACACAGGAGGGGATCCTTGTTTTTGTTTTGTTTCTTTACCAAAATTTTTGTTAAACATACACAACTTTTATGCTGCCTTCAATATATCCCCCCAACAAGCGATACGTCATCATAATGTCGAAATTAATTAGTTGCGGTTGAAGATAATCATTTAACATACTTGTACTACAGTTGGACTTTTTCTTTGAATTTTTTTTTGTCGTTTATTTCGTTTTTGAACAACAAACAGCATGATTTTGCATGATTTTCAGTCATAATGAAACAATCATGTTTGATGATGCGTAGGTGGCATGCTTAAGAGTTATCATTTACTCATAATATGATACGAGTACATTGTAAAAATGTGTATGCATTTATGCAGATGTTCATTCGGATTTTGTTTTTACTCTGATTGCTTGGCCATAGTCCAGTCGCTGAAGCGACTCAGCGATACATTCTTTAAATATTTTAAAGAGTTGTTAGCCACATTGGAAAAAATCACTATGTATAAACTATTGAACTAGATTATTAATACCGATTTAATGTCTAATATAAATTTACTTATCTTTCTTTGATAGTAAACATCATCATAAATATTATATGCTTAAATTTTCTTTCAACCTCGCCTGTCGCTCTTATTGTGCCTAAAGAGTTATAGGCTTACAATACATATATATGAATATTTTTATATATAATGGAATTTATTAATATTAATTTTTGATTTTATGAAGTGCTTTACATTAATTACACCATATTCATGTTTACATTATTGTTATGCTATCTGCAGGAATTTAAAAATCTCTGATAATGACACTGATATATCAAATTCATATATTTAAAGTCCTTGAATTTGTATAGATTATGAATACAAAACAGTCAAGTCAAGTAGTGAAAGTTTTTAAATTAAATTTATTGTTGTTTAATCAATGACAGAAATTCGATTAGTTGGTTTTATATCATATATAAAATTAAAGATCATTAGAGTGAAGTTCTCAGATTGAGAATGTTACGACTAAACTGCTCAGAATGTAAAAAACTTTGTACAGAAAATAATGGGCAATATTTGAGATTTTAAAAAATAATATAAATTTTAACCTTAGATCGGCGCAAGGAGATCGCACGAAAATTGGAAAAAGTCGGTGGATGTTCTTTGGGGTAAATCGAGCATCATTGTGCCAAGACGTGATCCAAAGTAGGCATGTTTTTTGTAATAATTTGGTATTAAGTTTATGAAATTGTTTACATTTTTCAAATATTTTATTTGCATTTGTTATAAATCGTACAATAAGTCCAGAAATTAATATGAACGAAAACCCACGTGAAAGGTAACAAAGATTCGGCATAGCCCTATTTGAGACCATTACTTGTTTCGACTTATTTCATACAGTTTTGGCCGAAAAAAATGGTATGATTAACATCATACCATCAATGTTATTCGTCCTCCAAAAATAGTGTTGCACAGTTTAACAAGCAGAAATATCATTTCAACAAGCTTTGATAAGGTAGCTGGTCCTCATTCAAAATGTTTGCAGTTAAGTCAATAAGTGCTAAATTAAAAGTTTACTTCATACGAATTTAACTTAAAAAAGTCAAAACCATTATATGCAAAATTTTAGGAACAAAATTCATCCTGCAAAAAACCATAAATTAAAAGAATTATAATTATAATTATATAAAATCATTTCTTTTTTTAATTGATTGCATTTTACTTGATCATAGTGTTGCAGTACGAACACGACTCGTATACTTAAGATCGAGCACCGAAACTAAGAGATATTTTGATATTTTTTAAGAAAAAAAAATATGTACATAAGTGTACTTAGTTAGAAGGAAATGTTGGAAATCTATTTAAAGTATACAATATTGATACTTTCATAAAATGTTTTTAAAATATTTTCTATTTTTATTTTTTGAGCACAAATATCCATTATTTTGAGACTTTTATGATAAATGGAGGTCCCTGCCTAAATATAAAATTTGCTATAATTGACAATTTTATCAATATAATTTTTCGTATTACAGTTAAGCAATTTTCTCTCTTTAAAATTAAAAAAAAAAAAAAATTAAGTAATGGAAAATATTAAAATTTGCTACCGATTAAGCAGAACAAACGTTCTGGAATCAGATAATATATATAATCAGCTTAAAAAATAAATTTTTTTGGGGTGTAGTATTTAGATGCAAATCATATTTTATTTGGTATTATTTTATCACGTACACAAAAGATGCAGACACAAGTAATAGCAAACCAAAAGAAATAAACACATTTAATGAACACAGTAAAACCTCGCTAATATCCATATCTGTTTGGAAAAAGGGGGCATAACAATCATTTGTTGTCACATTGACACAATATTTTTTTTTTTTTTTGTATTTTTACTCAAAAGTATATAAGAAAACAAATTGTTAAGAGACAAATTTTAAATAAACGGTACATTTTTTTTAATAAAAGGTCTTCTTTTTCAAAAGGTACTTTTTTTTTAAAATAAAATGTACTTTTTTGTTAAAAGGTATTTTTTGATAAAATGCACTTTTATTTTTAATAAAAACTAATTTTTTTAGTAAAATTTTTTTTTTTAATAAAATGTACTTTTTTAATAAGCGGTACTTTTTATTTAATAAAATGTACTTTTTATAACAAAGAGAACTTTTTTGTAAAATGTACTACTTTTAGTAAAAGGTATTTTTTTTAAATAAAAGGTACATTTATACGAAAATAAAATTTTTTTAAAATAATAAATCCCTTTTTTAATTAAAGGTACGTATTTTAATATAAGGTTCCCTTTTCAATAAAATGTAAATTTTTGGTAAGATGTTCCATTATAATAAAATGTACTTCTTGAATAAAATGTCCTTTTTTTAATAAAAGGTATAAAAACTTAAATTTTTTATAAAAGGTATGTTATTTAATAAAAGCCACGTTTTTAATTAAAGGTACTTTTTTTAATAAAAGATAATTTTTCTACAATAGGTCCTATTTTAAAAAAGGTAATTTTATTAATAAAACGTACTTTTTAATAAAAACTATCTTTCCTTGATAAATTGTACTTTTTGAATCAAAGGTATTTTTTATAATAAAAGGTACTTTTTTCAATAATAGGTACTTTTTTAATAAAAGGCACCTTTTTAATAAAAGATTCATTATTAATAGAAGGTACTTTTCTAATGAAAGGTACTTTTTTTTATATAAAAAGTACTTTTTTAAAAAAAGGTACTTTTTTAATAAAAGGTACCTTTTTAATAAAGGGTACTTTTTTAATAAAAGGTACTTTTTTAATAAAAGGTACTTTTTTTAATAAAAGGTAATTTTTTAATAAAAGATAAATTTTTAATAAGAGGTGCTTTTTTGATAACAGTTACTTTTTTTTAATAAAAGCTACTTTTTTAATAAAATGTACTTTCTTAATAAAATGTGCTTTTTAATAAAAGGTACTTTTTAATAAAAGGTATTTGTTTAATTAAATGTACTTTTTTAAAAAAAGGTACTTTTTAATAAAAGGTCATTCTTTAATAAAAGGTACTTTTTTAATAAAAGATACTTTTTAATAAAAGGTATTTTTTTAATAAAAGACACTTTTCTAATAAAAGGTACTTTTTTAATAAAAGGTACTAAGGCAATTTTTTAATCAAAGGTACTTTTTCAGTAAAAGGTACTTTTTTTTTAAAATAAATTTTACTTTTTTAATAAAAGGTACTTTTCTATTAAAAGGTACTTTTTTAATAAAAGATTCTTTTTTAATAAAATATACTTTTTTAATAAAAGGTACTTTTGTAATACATACAGTATAAACTCGATTACCGCAACTCTCGTTATGCGCAACTCCTCGATTAACGCAACACCGCAATTAAAAGCATTGTAGACTCAGTCATCGCAATTTTTAAAAAAATTTACCTCTGTAAATGCAATTATTTTTTTCTTCTTTTTTTTCTATACCAACGAAGTTGTTTTGTCGTTATTTTACCGTTTTTCTCGGAACACACACACTATAAAATACAGAAAAAAGTTTTAGTCTTGTTTTTAATCAGTTTCGTAAAAAACATATCGCGATCAGTTGCATAATAAAAGCGCCAAAAATGCCAAAGACGACAAAGTGTAGTAAACTCTCAATTAAACAAAAAAGTAAAGCGTATCGGTGAAAGCACTGTGCCAGGAACACAATGTACATAAATCAACAATAACCAGAATAAAGCAATTAAATCAAAATTAAATTTGTTTCAAATGCTGAATCCGACCCAGGAAAGCGAGCAGTAATTAGAGCCTGTGAAAATCCAAGAATGGAAAAAGCCCTGTATAAATGGTTTTCAAAACAAAGAGAACGAAATTTGCCGGTTTCTGCAGAGATCTTAAAGTCGAAGGCCATTCAGCTGCATAAACAAATTCAAGAAAAACCTGGTAATTTCCATGCAAGCAACGGATGGTGTTCAAATTTTAAAAAACGTCATGGTATTCGGATGCTTAAAATTTGTGGAGAATAGCTCTTAAATAAACCAACACTTATCGAGCCATTTTTGCAAAAGTTTCATGACAAAGTGTTAGAACTTAATCTAACACCGGACCAAATCTATAATGCAGATGAGTCTGGATTATTTCATAAAATAATGCCAAATAGAACACTTGTAAGCTTTAATGAGTCATCTGCACCGGGTCGAAAAGTTATCTGGTTTGCACAAAGTTAAAATGTTTGTCATCGGTAAATCATTAAAACCTCGAGCTTTCAAAGGTTTTGAAAACAATCTTGTTATCTATTATGCTAACAAAAATGCATGGATGACGTTAGCGCTGTTTGAGCAATGGTTTCATGATACGTTTGTTCCTGAGGTACGTATACATTAAAAATCAATTTAAAAAAAAAAATAGAAAATAAATTTTAATTTTTAGGTCAGGTCATTTCTTCAATCCAAAGGTCTTCAAAAGACGGCAATATTGGTACTGGATAATGCACCATGCCATCCAAAAGATGGCGAGTTAAAAAGTGACGATGGTTTGATAACAGTCATGTGTTTTCCACCAAATTGTACAGCACTTTTTCAGCCAATGGACCAAAATGTTATTAACATAACAAAGTTGTACTATAAGAAAACCCTCTTAGCACATTTAATTGGAAGTAAAGGCTCAAATATTGAAGAAAAAATCAAAGCTTTTTCCTTACGTGATGCAGTTTGTCTTTTTGCAAATGCATGGGATCAATTGCCTTCGGATATTATAAAGAAGTGCTGGAAAAAGATTATGTATCCTAAGAATAACTGGACAGATGAAGATAATTTACCACTTAGTGTAATAAAAGTAGAAGCCGTCAGAGAAAATGCGTTGATGCTGTCTGTCTCAGACTATTTTTGAGAAATTATGCCAGAAGAAATAATTTCTAATGTTGAAATTCATGAATGGGTATTTGAAAACGTTGAAAACGGCTCAAATTTTTATAATGAAGATGTAGATGAAGTGCAAGAAATCGATAGCTCAGATGACAATGTTGTTGAAATTCCAAAACATTCAAGAATTACCCACCAGACTGCTATTGAGTCATATAGCAATTGCATTCAATGGGCTAAAGAAAATGGAATGGATGTTAAGGATATTCTATGCTTCAAAATCATCGTGAAAATGCTGTGCAGGGACACATATCAATCAAAAACATGTAAGCAAATTATAATCGGTCTAGACCGACTATACGATACCCTATACCATGCGTTTAGAAACCCTATCTCTTAGGCCCAACTAACTGGACATAGAAAATAAGCAAAAACCAAATTTGAGTGGCATTTTTATTAATTTTTTTGGCTGCAGATATGAAAAAGTTCATATCGGATGCTATATCTATATGTGGACTAGGCCAAAAATGAACCAATCCTGACCACGTTTGGTAAAGTCTCTTGTATTTTGCAAAAATTTATACAAATAAAATTTGAGAAGAATCAGTGCAATATTTTTGTTTTTAATAGATTTAAGTGAAGATCGGGAAGCAGTCTATATGGGGCCAAAGGCATCATTTTTGGACTACTCATTAGTAGATATAATGAACGCATACAAACCCAATTTGAGTAAGATCTATATGACAATTTGGATCTTATGGCAATTTATGTCGATTTCATAGCGGTAATTTGTATGGGGGCTAGGTCTGAACATGGACCGATTCCCACCAATTTCAATAGCGTTCATCCCATGGCCGACCGAAGCTTATATACCAAATTTCATCAAAATGTATTCATATTTGCGAAATGCAGTTTGGTAACAAGGTTTACATGGACACACAGACGGACGGACGGACGGACGGACGGACATTGTTAAATCAACTCAGAAAGTGATTCTGATTCGATCGGTATAATTAAAGATGGGTCTAGGTCAAATATTTTTGGTTGTTACAAACAGCAGCACAAAGTCATTATACCCAAACCACATAGTGGTATAGGGTATAATGATTTCAAAAACATATCAGAGCGAGGATAATATACATAAAAATTTTTATACCCTATACCACTATGTGGTTTGGGTATAATGCATTTGTGCTGCTGTTTGTAACAACCAAAAATATTTGACCTACACCCATCTTTAATTATACCGACCGAATCAGAATCACTATCTGATTCGATTTAACGATGTCCGTCCGTCCGTCCGTCCGTCTGTGTGTCCATGTAAAGCTTGTAATCAAACTGCAGGTCGAAAATATGAATATATTTTGATGAAATTTGGTATTTAATCTTTTATTGGCCATGGGATGAACGCTATTGAAATTGGTGAGAATCGGTCCATGTTCAGACCTAGCCCCCATACAAATGACCCCTATGAAATCAACATAAATTGCCATAAGATCCAAATTATCATACAAATCTTAGTCAAATTGGGTTTGTATGTATATATTACATTCATTAATCAGTAGTCCAAAAATGATCCCTATTGGACAACTCTTAGTCATAGGCCCCATATAGAGCTGCTTCCCGATCTTCACATAAATCTATCAAAAACAAATATATTGCACTGATTCTTCTCAAATTTTGTTTGTATATATTTTTGCAAAATACAAGAGACTTTACCCAACGTGGTTAGGATAGGTCCATTTTTGGACCTAGTCCCCATATAGATATAGCATCCGATATGAACTTTTTCATATCTGCAGCCGAAAAAATTAATAAAAATCCCACTCAAATTTGGTTTATGCTTATTTTCTATATCCAGTTAGTTGGGTCTAAGAGATAGGGTCTCTAAACGCATGGTATAGGGTATCGTATAGTCGGTCTAGGCCGACTATAATTTTCTAACTTGTTTAACTCGCGTTTATTGCAACTACCCGAATTTCTATTAGTTATGGTAATCGAGTTTATACTGTATGTTTATAAAAGAAAGGTAATTTTATAAAATTATTTTTAAAAATCCGTTTTTTTCTAATTCTCTTTCCTTATAAGGGAATTTTTAAAAAGTACCTTTTTTAAGAAAGGCCACTTTTTAAAGAAGTCGTACTTTTTAAGAAAAGCTATTTTATAAGAAAATTTCCTTTTCTAAGAAGTCACCTTTTTTGAGCAAATGTAATATGTTAAGAAAATTCACTTTTTTAAGAAAAGTTATGGTAGATGAACCTTTATTCTAACTTTCAAGTTCCTAGCTCCAATATATTAATACATAGACATATCAGTGATTAAGTTAACAATGAGCATAACTATATATAAAGATAGGATGATTTTTATATAATCTTTTTTGTTTTGGAACTTCAGCCATTGATCTGTGTATTAAAGGTTTTGAACGAGATTCAACTAGTCTTAGTTGGGTAACACTTAGGGGTGATTTCTTTTGGCACAAATTCGATTTTTTTATCTTTTTTAGATTTACATTGTAGTCTTAGTGTAATCTGAGATGCTGAATAGGGGCACTCAATTACTTTATAGCGTAGATGGTATTTTGAGTTCGTGCTGATGTTTGTAACTACCAAAAATTTCTGACAACGACTCAGCTTTAATTATACCATTCGTTCGTCCATCTGTCTGTTTGCCTGTCTGTGTGTCCATGTAAACATTGTACAGGTCGCAAATATGAATAAATTGTGATGAAATCTTTCAGCCATAGCATGTACGGTATTGGAATTGATGAAAATCGGTGTATGGTCAGACCTAGTCCCCATACATGTGACCCCTATGAGATCGAGTTAAGTTACCGTTCGATCCAGACTGTAATATAGATTTCCGTCATTAATTAGTACTCCGAAATTAAACTCGGTAGGGCCATTTTTAGTCATATTCCTCATATGAACCTGACGCCTGATCTTCACTTAAATCTATCAAAAAACAAAAATATTTCGTAGATTTTTCTCAAATTTGGTTTATGCTAATCTTTTATATCCAAACACATGGTATATGGTATCGTATAGTACATGTTTTATATAAATTTCTTAAGAGTTCGTTAACCACACTAAAATCTTCCATGGCAATTTCGCCTTTTAAATATATTTGGATTTTTCGGGTATTTCCTGACTGGAGGACTTTAACGGTAAAGTAAAAGTCGTCATCCGTTACACATTTAAACTTAGAGGAAGCAGAGGAGTAATTTTGATCTGTATTCGATAAATTTTTTTCTGCCTCTCAATGATAGCTAGGCCGTCATTTTCTTTTTGTAAATGCCCATGGATTGTAGATGGTGTTTGACGATGTTTTTGTAACACTTGAATCTTTTTTTCTCACTCGCAGTACAATTTTCCAATATGGATCATGGTATCAGCTTAATTTTTATCTCGAATTTCGAGTCTTGTTATCGACATTTTGCGCCCGAACTAGATTTTATTTCTTCAAAAATATTATTTGCCATTAATTTAGTTCTATTATAAATGAAAAAGATTTTTTAAATGCCATCACGTTTGTTACATCCATTTATCAGTAGTCCAAAAATAAACCCCATAGGACAATTATTAGTCATATGAAGCTGATTCCCGATATTCCTTAAAACTATCAAAAACCAAAAATATTGCACAGATTTTTCTCAAATACTCGTATGGTGTGGAAGGGTCCATTTGTCTGGCTAGTCCCCATATAAATATAGCATCCGATACGACCTTTTTCATATTCGAAAGCAAAAAAATTAATAACAATGCACTCAAGTTTGGTATATGCTTATTTTCTATATCTAATTAGTTGGACCTAAGAGATAGGGTCTCTAAACGCATAGTATAGGGTATCATATTTTCTTACTTAATTTATCAATATTTTTTTCCCAATACGTTACCAAAAATTCTGGACAATTCTATAACACTGATTAAGTTCCTCTGATATGTAGACTATTGAGGTTGAACTGTAGTCGTATATGAATAACTAGTACCATTTAATTTACTTTACTGATTCAAACAGCTACCGATAATGGATAAATGGATTTAATCAAAAAATGATTTATACAAAGCAATTCACACAATTGTAAGCCAAACTAGTTGTACAAAATGAATTTGATATCCTTATTTTTTTAAAACAAAAACCGGCATCTTTACACAAAAATAAAACAAAAAATTTTAACCGCATATAAATGTATACGCATTTTGAACATTAAAGCTATTCATACGAGTAATTACGATCTTTCTGATTCACCTGAACTATTCAATCTAATTATTTTCAAATCTACTTGCAAAGAGTTTGTTTTTTTTTCTCAACAGATTTGTTTTTGAAATCTAGACAACCGCACATTAGTTTAAAAAGCATTTTTCTTAAATAACCACGATTTTAATGTTGTTATCTGTCTGGATGAAAGCCACGCTAGGCTAGGCCAGGCCAGCCAACTAAGTAACTGACTGGACTGTACTCACATTAACAGTTCAAAGTAGATATAAAAAACTGAAGACTAAATTATACATGATTGAAATGGAAGAAAACAAAATCAAATAAATTCTTGAAATTGTTAAGAGGATTGAAAACGAAATATTGTGGTTTAATTCTTTATTTGAATGAAATGAAATTTGTGTTAGAATTTTTTAAACCGCAAATTATATTTATATGGATTTATTTTAAACATTTTTTAACTTCGCTTGATTTATATTACAACTAATAATGATTAAAGTTTTTTGAGGGGTTTTGTTTTAATTAAGTGAAGCTATTCTTTTTTATTATATAATTATTGAAAAATAATTTGTGTTTTTTTTATTTAAACAAGTGGGTTTGAAGTAAAAATATTAAAGGACTGCTTAAATAATATAACTTACGCCTGGTTTTTAGTTTTGAATCCTAAGTTTCCAAAGATTCGAAAAAATTTCAGCTATAAACTCAGAAAATCGTGCAATCGTGTGGCAATTTCAAAGGACTGCTTGACGTAGTTCAACTACAACTTGGATGAGTTTTCGCACCATTTCATAACGGTGGATGAAACATGGATACATTAAATCACACACCGGAGACCAAGCAGCGGTATAAATATTGATTTCCTTTGAGCGAACCGGCGGCGAAGAAGGCCAAGGTGGGCCTATCAGCCAAAAAGTTATTGAACCGATTCAACGACGCACAGTGGTGCCATTTTAGTTTTTTCGTTGCAAAAATTAAAACTTTTGAAACAATTGAGATAATCAATTAAGTTAAAATACATATGATTGATAATTGTCCAACATATGAAAGGGTGCTACGCCTTCCAGATACTTACTTATGGGTTGTAAAAGTTGAAATTTGTTAACGGTAGGCAAAATCATGTTTATTATGTTAACTAAATAATTAAGATTTTTCGAATTTATTTTTTCAAATTGTTTCAAAATAATTGTCACAATTCAGAATCTATAATATTAATAGGCTAGGCGATTTTTTGTTACCGAAGTAAGTTTCACAGTTTTACCCCGATTTTAAAAAAAAATGTATCATTTGAAAGGTATTTCTTTTTAGCTGCTATCCAGATTTACAGTTTTTCATCGTCTGGAATATTTTTTTGGAGTTATGATCGTTTAAAGTTGCTACTAACACATATATAAAATTATACAATACTATGTGTGTGTTTAATGTGTTTGTGTTAATGTGTGGAGTTTGTTTACTTCATTTAAAATTAGTTGAATTGTGAAGCATACCTTTAGGATTGAAAAAATTATATTTCCTAGAATTTGCACTTGAATTTCGAGTGCTGGAATCTGCTAGTGTATATCTAATAGACTTATCATTTCTGAATTATAGTTATTGAATTCTAACTATTTTCGTGACATCACATGCCGCAGAGATGAAATACGTGGATCTGAAGATGTTGCCAACATGTTGAAGAGTCCTAATTTTAACTCACCCTTGATGCTTCACACTATTCGAGCATCTACATTTTTTTTTTATAAAGTTTGTTGAGGGACTCTAGACCTTCTTCAAAAAGCCCTCCAATTGGCAAATACTGATTTCAATTATATCTTTGCCAAACGCCAATATTTTATTGACTGTCGGGATCAACTTCTTCAGTGTATACATTTCCACCAAAAGCGATGAAGTTTTGAAAGAATATTCTCCATATTTTGTAGAATTTAGCTTTTCTTTGCAGTTTAAAACATTCAAGATCGTTCCCAATCTTTTAATGATTTGATTGTTAATTCCAGTGATTTGATTACTGCCTCAAAATTTTCAAAAAATCTCCGCGAAGTGTTTCCATCGTTTGACTTCCCGTATCCTCATCTTAGGTAGACTACTTTTAGTCCAACTTCTTTGAAAAATGGATCCTGTACTCGGTTCTTTCTGATCTTATGCTTACCATTATCTAATGTATATGCATCTAAGTGTTCCTCCTTTTGTGGAATGATATTCGCCGTTTTTTAGTAAAAACTCCATACACCTTATCCTTACGTGCAATGGTGCGATTCCATATTCATAATTGCTCTCCTCGTTTGTTGAATCGTTTAAATTTACGTCTTTTTGCAAATCGGACATGACAATGCTGAGGTTTTATTTGTCGTTTACAACTTTTCCGTCAACCATGATCAGGTGGAACTCGTAACTACATTCAAGATATTTTCCTTCTCTAATTTTCAGTGTACGGAAACATTAGATTTAAGCTGCAAAGGAACGACGGATGCTGGACGCTTTTGTCCAGCCCCATTTACTGATTAATGTCAGCTTCTCAGGAATATTTTCCAACACATTTTTAGAAGACTCTCCAACAGCCGTTGGGGTGGTTGAGTTCCTAAGCAGATCAAACAATTTTGAGTTGTTCAACTCCATATTTTTAGAGTGTCAAATCCAGGGATTATGGCTATTTTTCAATATATAGTATCATTCTTAAGAATGGACATAGGTTACACATTTTTTGATATTTTTAGTGGGCGTGTCACCTCCGTTATAAAGTGAACTTTTAATATCATATATATTGAATACTGTGACAGAAAGAGCTTTGCAAATTTGTGTGATGTCACCTATTATTTAGTATCTATGCCGAAAATGGGCGGGATCGGATAAGTGGGCGCGGTAACTTCCATACAAAGTGTTAATTCAATATTATATATCGCGGTAGAGACAGTTTTGAAACTTGTCTGTGGTTATATATTATTAATATGAGTAGTCGGACAAAAAATGGACGGTATCGGACCAATGGGCGTGGCAACTCTCATACAAAGTAATTATATAATGTCATATATCTATAGTACTGCAATAGTGAAAGCCTTGGGACTTTGCGTGAACCCACAATTTATTAATGTAGACCTATAAAATAGACGTACAAAAATAAGGCGGGATGGGATTAGTGGACGTGGCACCTCATATACAAAAAAATATGAAATACTGCGAAAGTGACAGTCTTGAAACTTTTGACAAGTTCATTAATTAGCAATGTGATTAGTCGTGGAAAATCAAAAATCGCCAAAACCGTAAATCGTGAAAAATCAAAATCGCCAAAAAACAAAAATCTCCAAAATCAAAAATGGGCAAAATCAAAAATCGCTCAATTAATAAATCGCTAAAATCAAAAATCGCCAAAATCCAAAAACGCTAAAATGCAAAATTGCCAAATGATATTCTATATACAAAGCCAATAGCTAAGTGTTGCCAGATTTGATTTGGAATGCCGAACAATTTGACAATTGAAGCAATGAAATAAAATAATCTAACCTTTAAAAACAAAGTTTTTATTAAAACTCTTTATTTCCTTATGCATATGAGTTTTGAATATCTCCGTGACTGTGTGTGACTACCTTAAAAATAATCTTAGGCCACAACAAGTCTATGGACAAAGTTTCAGATAATTCGGAAGAGGGGAAGTGGGGTTTTAATCTCTCCGTGACTATGCGTGACTATGTCAAAGTTAATCCTTTTTCATAGCAAGTCTATCGACCAAGTTTCAGATCGATCGGATAAGGGGATATGGATTTTAAATCACTCCGTGACTATGTCGAAGTTGAGTGCTATAAAAAAATGCTATAAAAAAAAACTACTGAATATTATCTCAAGTTTCTTTTTTTATTTCAAAGTAAAATCCTTCCGTTTAATAATGGAAACTAATTTCATTCCAATGGCTTCACGAATATTGTCCTTTAAAGCGTCAATTGTCTCTGGCTTGTTGGCGTAACACTTATCTTAGAGGGCACCCAACAAATAATAGTCCAACGGTGTCAAATCGCAGCTCCGAGGTGGCCAAACGACATCAGCTCTGCGGCTGATAATGCGATCTTCAAAAACAGGGCGCAAAACATCGAGTGTAGCTTCGGCTGTGTGGCACGTAGCACCGTCCTGTTGAAACCAAATGTTGCCAATATCCTCCTCTTCAATTCTTGTGAACAAAAATTCGTTCAACATGGCCCGATAACGATCGCCATTGATTGTAACGGCCACTCCTTGCTCATTTTCGAAGAAAAATGGCCCAATTATGCCTCTGGACCAAAATCCGCACCAAACAGTGACTCGTTTTGGGTGTATCGGCTTTTCAATGTATTCGTACGGGTTTTATGTGCCCCAAATGCGACAATCTTGCTTGTTTACATACCCGCCAAGATCAAAATGAGGTTCATTTGAAAAGATGTTTTTTTTTTTTTTTTTGCAAAATCTGCATCTTCTGTAAGTCGATCGCAGGCCCACTTAGCGAAGCGAAAACGCATTGGATGGTCAGTTGGCTTCAACTCCTGAACCAATTGGACTTTGTATGGCGTCATACCAAGGTCTTTATGCAAAATTCGTCTCAATGATGCCTCCGAAATGTTCAATTCTTGAGAACGACGGTGAATTGATGTTGATGGCGCTTCACGCACACTTTCTGCCCCAGCAGCAATATTCTCGTGTGTACGCACTGTTTTTGGCTTTTCACGCTTTGGTTTATCGATGAGGATGCCATTTTCTTTCACTTTTTTCACAAGATAACGAACATACGGATCTGACGGTGCTTCTATTCTTCCAAAATCCGTACGCAATTTTCGCACACATTCTGCAACATTACCATGATTTTCAAAGAAATGTCGCAATATTTCCCAGCGTTGTTCAAGCGTATACACAACAATATTCGTTCAGCGGAAGGATAAAACTAATTATCTGTCAAATCAGACATGAGCTAAGTGTTACCATTCACGAAATAAGCACTAGTTGAAAAAAAAAAAAAACGTTCGATGGCGGACCCTTTATATCGACCAAGTTTCAGATCGATCGGATGAGAGTAAATGACATTTAGATCACTCCGTGACTGTGCGTGACTACCCCAAAATTAATCTGTAGTCACAACAAGACTATGGGCCAAGTTTCAGATAAATTGGATAAGGCGGAATGGGGTTGCCCCACGACAGACAGAGAGATTGAGTTAAAAGAAAAAGTTTAAAAATATGAACTAAATTAAAAAAAGTATTTTAGTTGCACAATACAAACTTCGTAGGATAAATTGATTATGAAGTAAAACGTGTCAATAAATCTCGGTAAGTAGTAGCGAAGCGCGGCAGCGCATAGAAATGTGAAAAAAATTGGAATTATTAAATCAAAAATAAAATCTGCATTTAAAATAACTTCAAAAGTTTCCTTCGATAATTATATACATACAAAATTAATCTGGTGATAAAATAATTATCTTCGGCATAACAACGTTTGCCGGGTCAGCAATTGCTGAATAAATACATAAATCAATTGAAACAAAAAACTAAAAATCGGTCAACTTTGAATGGTTCTAAACTAAAAATCTGATTTTATTGAAGGTAGCTAATATTTAATCTTTGAACAATTTCCTATAAGATGAGTTTATTCAAAATATCGTAAGTGCACACAAAATTTTTGATTTTTGCAACTTATTTTTTTTTGTAATAAAGGCGCCACTGTGCGACGATTTAAAAAACGACTAATTAGCCAAGAATGAAGATTTTTTGTTCCATTTGGCTACGCTACGTGTGGAATTTTTTCTATTGATATTTAATTTTTAGAAATTAAAAAAGAAATAAAAAGTTATTAAAAATATAAGAAATCTAAAAATCTTTAAAAATCTAGTTTTTGTCCCCCTATTTTAAACTCTTAGTAATAGATTGGCATGAAAAAAGAAGTCATGAGTCCTTAAATTTTCCTTTTTTTTTTGTCGGAAATGGGTACTTTCCTTGTTAGTGGATTTTTTTTTATAATCTATAAAAAATAATTTGTAACTACACCATCTTTTAAGTTCAAATTTTCGGTGCGTATGACACGAATTTTATGGCCCTATGTTCCTCATAGGAGTGAAAGGAATAAATACATATATACATATATGACACGAATTTTTTATGATTTATGTGAATCAATTTTAAGTTCTGAGTTAACAGAGTTTTCTACATTTTATTGAATTACATAATGAAATATTTTCAATTTATTGTCTTCATAATGTGTGGAGAAATATTGTTCGAAGACACTACTGGTTTCAAGGAAAATTACGAAAACTCAATTTGATAAATTAAAATTTTGAAATAACACAGTCGCAGCATTTTTGTTAATTTCCTTATGTTAATAACAGTTATCTTCTGCTGGCACAAAAATTGCAAAAAATAAATAATAAGAAACCAACTAACTTAATTTAAGTCAAAATGTTAAAACTAGACAAATATAAAACAAAACAAACTTCCTAACTGTGCACCTGAATTAAATAAAAAACCAACCTGTCGCTGAGATAGATGGTGGAATAAAAATCTAAAAAAAAAACTATGAACAAAAAAAAAAAAAAGATTGCAATGTTATCGCCATTTGTGTTGTGAAAACAAATGTCCAAATTGTTCAAATGACTTTTTAACATAACCGCTAAAAAAAGACCAGAAATAAAATTGTAGACAGTTGAAAAACGACTATTTGATATCCTACTCCCTAGAAAGTAAAAATGTTTGTCAAGTAATTACAAGAATATACCTTTTCTTTGCCTTGTACCTTTGTATAGTGTTGTAGGGTACTTGAACTGCAAAAGGAAACCACTGCACCAGCCACCATTACAAAACAAAATAACAAGATAATCTATTACAATATCACTAGAAAATTGTTGTGGCAACAAAAATATGTACCAACATAGTTTATTTCGTTTTTTCTTCTTATTTTTTTTTTAAATCTCTACTATAATTGCCTTGTCATTGTAATTATCGAATTGCCATTGCAAGTTGCAATGCGTTGTTACAAAGCCAAGAAAATCCACCTTCAACATCAAAAACTGTAAACATTTTCTCATGATAAGACCAAATAGCGAAAGCTATTTGGAACTAGAAGAAGTAATACACAGTTGTATAAAGGCCCCATCTTATTCAACAGTATTGTGTTTGAAACCAAAACAAATGGATTATAAGGTTTATTATATTTAAAATCGTGAATTTTTTTTTTAGTAGTAGCTTTTTTTTCAAACAATTGTTAATGGACTTTTAAAATTTGTCTTAAAATTACATACAAACAGACAAGCCAAAATAACGACAGGTTGGTAAATCTGATTTGTATTTGATGTACCTAAGTTTGTTTGCATGTATATTGTTAGGAATATCAAATTGGTTTGTTGGGATCTTACCTTTATGTTTATTTTTAACTAGATTTCAAGGAAAATTTATTATGTATTGGCTTAATAATATAAAAAAATTATTTAATATGTAAAAGCTATCAATTGAACTACTTAAAGTCCATACATCAAATTTGCTATTGCTTACAAAAGAAATAATGGAGGTTCTAAAAAGTATGTAAAAGCAATTCTGTGGTTTTCTGGAATAACCGCATATGTCCATTTTTGTCAGTTTTGAGTTAACGATGCCAAATATATTAACTTTTAACGCTCTTTACATGTGTTGAATTTAAAAAAAAAATATTGACCATTTCTGAGCTTTTTCTTTAAATGTTTAATGTTTTCTTAAATGTTTATTAAATTAATTTGCAGCACTAACGACGTATGTCAACCTACGTTTGATCGCTGACAAATTATTTTCTCAGAAAATGACACATAGCGACATACGTTGTTATTAATGAAAAAAAATGCAAAATAGTTTTGCAAAATAATTTTGCATTATGATTTTGTTATTTGGCTAATACCTTTAGTTTGTTTTATTTCAAAATAAGCTAATACGGCCTAAGATTTTTAATGTAAATAAAACTGCATTTAAATTACATTTCTTTCCGTCGTTTCGTCAATTCTTTGTTGACTTTTTCAAGGAAATTAGTAACATGAGTATTATTTATCACATTTAAAAATGAATTTAATTTACATCCAACATAAACAACAAAAATTACATTGAACATATATTAATAACAAGTACTCAGCATTATTTTTCAGTTTATAACCACTTATAGAAACTTGTGTGTTTATTTCTGTTATTTTTGTCACTATTATTCTTGATACGTTGTTATATTCTCATCCTTAGTCCCGTTAACTTTTTGTAGACGAACAAAAAATTCATTTTTCAGGCAACAACAACTTATGTCTACTTATGTCTACATTGGTAGTTTTCTTTTTCAAAGAAAACGACGTTTGTCGACATAAGTTGTTTTATCTGCACACACGTTAAGTGTTATTTACATATTGTTTTTTTCGTCCTTCTCTAGGATCTATTCCTCTGAAGATTTTTGACTCAAAATTTTATATAAAGTTTTTATTGCCCATATCTATAGGACTGTTAAATAAAAAGCTCTAAAAACTTTATATCGAGCCTATAATATCAATTATAACGTTTTTTTTGGCTCCCCTGAACATTTTGATGTTATTCTAGAAAACCACAGAATTAAAACCTCTAGTTCTAGTTTTAAGAAAATAATAATTCTTTTTCTTTAACATACGTTTTATAAAATATTAAATATTTTATAATGATAGAAAAATACCATGAAAATTAAATTATTTATAATTGGAAAAAAAAAATTATAAATTATTCACTGACCCGGTTGATAAGGCTAACCTTTTACCAACAATTTTTGCAAAAAAATTCCTTTTTGCCGGATAGCGATCAACCACTGTCCGAACTCGAAGGAGTTCTTGTACTATTCCTAAAATATTTTTTCGAGCTCGTGCAATTAAAAAGGTTCTTTCGGATCTTAACGTAAATAAGTCTCCGGGGCCGAATAGCATTCCAGCACTGGTGCTGAAACGTTGCTCTTCGACGTTAGCCAGTCCATTAGCTAACCTTTTCAGCCTTTCGTATAGTGCGGAAGTCTTTCCCTCTTGCTGGAAGGTTGCCAATGTCCAGCCAATCCTTGAAAAGGGTGAAGCTAATAGCCCTAAAAATTGCCATCCAATTGCAATCTCCTCTGAGCTCTCAAAGGTGATGGAGTGCATGAGCAATTTCCATATTGTGAACTACCTAGAGGCCAAAAAACTTCTTAATGATCGACATAATGGTTTCCGTAGAAATCGTTCTACGGGAGACCTGTTAGCTTTACTTTCTGAGCGGTGCAGTCGATCCATTCACAATTTCGGTGAAAGTAAAGTGCTTGCTCTAGATATTTCCAAGGCACTCGATCGCGTGTGGCACGGTGCATTGATATCAAAGTTTGTTGCCTTTGAGGTCGGTACTGACTTCTCTCGATTTATATCGAGTTTTCTCAGAGACCGAACATTACGTATTGTTATTGATGGGGTCTCATCCAATAAGTTTCAGCCTAATTCAGGGGTACCCCAAAGTTCTGTTCTGTATGCTTCTCTTTTCCTTATTTTTCTGAACGACCTCCTTGGCCAAATTTTCGCAGATGACAGCAGCATTTGTCGAAAATTTTCCTTTAATTGTGGGCCAAGCGTCTTGGAGGTTAGGGGCAAAATGCGGACAATGAATAACACACTCAAGCAATACCTGCTAACGATCTTCGAGTGGGGTAAAGCGACTGGTCGGTGGAAAATTCTTCAAAAACAATTCTTTGAAAAATCAATACTTCGAATAGCACTTCTGCGAATAACAATTCTTCGAAAGTAATTCTTCCCCGCAATAGTTGAAAACCTCTATGGTCATTCCCCGCTTTAGTTGAAAACCTATGATTATTTCCCGCTATTATTGTTATTTGAAGAATTGCTATTCGAAGAACTGTCATTCGAAGAATTGTTTTTTCGAAGAATTGTTTTCGAAGAATTCTCAGCAAATCAAAGCGATAATGCGCTGAAGACTCAATGTTGTCTGTCGACCCATGGGGCCATGGATTCAATAATGTAATCTGTATATATGTGTGGTATAGGTACTGAGGAATCGGATACTCTGGATGTTCTGGCCATGATAATTCAATGTGATATTCGTTGGAACCAGCATATTTTTCGAGTGTACCAAATTACCTCACTCCTTCTGATCTCCTTAAAATCTATACCACTTACATCCGACCGAAAATTGAATACAACTCCAGTCTATCGGCAGGAGCTTTAAAGTCTAATTTGGAGCTAATGGACTGTGTGCAAAGGAGGGCGTTGATGCTCATTAATGACTCTGTTGACTCATTAGAACATCGCCGGAATGTGGTTTGTATAGCACTGTTCTATAGATACTACTATGGGATATGTTCTTCTGATATTAGCGAACTTATTCCAAGTGCTTATTCCAGTTGACCGTACAACAAGTTAAAGAGAAAATTCGTTTATTAGTCGAACTAGCCGTATGTGGAATAAACTCTCCTCGCAGGTCTTTCCTGACAGTTATAATCTAATAAAATTTAAGACAAATATCCGCAAACACTACTCCCTCTTTCCTCCTTCCCATAACCTATTTTCCTGACATCAACATTAACTAAAAAAAATTGACTTATTAAAAAAGTGCTTAAAAACATAAGGCTTTTAAATTCTATCATTTAATCGTAAATGTTATTTTGTGCAGAAAATCCCTGCAGCCAAAAGCGCTATTTCTGATTCATAGGTCAAAGATTAGCAGAAATTAGCTCGGTTATTCTTTATAATATTTACAAACCGATTTGTTATCAATCTTATTTTGGAATTACAGAAATCAAATGACAATTTGCCGTTTTTAAATTTATATAATTAATAATACTAGCAGATTCCAGCATCCGAAATTCGAGTGCAATTTCTTGGCAACTTTATTTTTCAACTTAGCAAATTCAATTATTATTATTATGAATGAAGATAACAAACTCATTAACAAACACATTAACAAATTTAATAAACATACACATAGCATATGTATAATTTTATGTAGTTGTTAGTAGCAACTTTTAATGCAATTTACTCAAAATAAAAGAACAAATTTAAAAATCTGTAAATCTGGTGAACAGCTAAAAAGAAATACCTTTCAAATAATATACGTTTCGTCAAAATCGGGATAAAACGGTGGAACAAAACATCGGTAACAAAAAATCGCCTAGCCTATTAATATTATAGATATATAATTAAAAATATACATATATTGATGTATGATTAGCTAGCGGATTCTTTAGCCCCAACTTATATTCGTAAATATTCGAAAATAAACAACCATATTTTTGGAATGATATGAATAATATTTGGGCTCCAGGTAGATGAATTATAGAACTATACACTCTGTATAGGATGTACCATGTCCATTTTTTAGATCGTGGTCAATTCTAACTCAACTACTCACAACGATAACATATGTATCCCAAGCTTCAAGGTTCATACTATTTTAACATTCCATATAAAGGGTCCGCCATCTAACGTTTTTTTTTCAACTAGTGTTTATTTCGTGAATGGTAACACTTAGTTCATGTCTGATTTGACAGATAATCAGTTTTATCCTTCCGTTGAACGAATATGGATGTGTATACGCTTGAACAACGCTGGGAAATATTGCGACATTACTTTGAAAATCATGGTAATGTTGTAGAATGTGTGCGAAAATTGCGTACGGATTTTGGAAGAAGAGAAGCACCGTCAGCTCCGTATGTTCGTTATCTTGTGAAAAAAGTGAAAGAAAATGGCATCCTCAGCGATAAACCAAAGCGTGAAAAGCCAAAAACAGTGTGTACACCCGAGAATATTGCTGCTGTGGCAGAAAGTGTGCGTGAAGCGCCATCAACATCAATTCACCGTCGTTATCAAGAATTGAATATTTCGGAGGCATCATTGAGACGAATTTTGCATAAAGACCTTGGTATGACGCCATACAAATCCAATAGGTTCAGGAGTTAAAGCCAACTGACCATCAAATGCGTTTTCGCTTCGCTAAGTGGGCCTGCGATCGACTTACAGAAGATGCCGGTTTTGCCAAAAAAATCATCTTTTCAGATGAAGCTCAATATTCGTGAAGCCATTGGTGAAATACAGCTGCACACAATCGATAATGTGCTTAAAAATTGGACCGATCGTGTAGGCTACTGCATGGCCAGCCGAGGCAGCCATTTGAATGAAATTATTTTCCATTATTAACCGGAAGGATTGTACTTTCAAATAAAAAAAGAAATTTGAGATAATATTCACTAGTTTTTTTTATAGCATTTTCAAAAAAAAAAAAAAAGTTATTTGGCGGACCCTTTATATATTTGCATGCGAGATATCACGCTAACGTGACACAAGAAGGGTGCACGATTTAATCTATGTACATTAGAGTGGCCCTTCGTTATATGGAGGGAAAAAAAGTGTTCAAACTGTCGGTCTCACCCCCTAGAAATATGCAAATAGCAAAAAAACTGAGAAATACAAAGTTTTGGGCCAATCAAAAAACGTTTAGTCGTGGCGCAAAGCGATTGAAAATTTCAAGTGTGTTTATATGGGGAAAATATGACTTTTTTTTCAGATTTTACGAAAATTTCGTTTTATAGTTTAATTTTACCGACAAGCTGTTATATAATTCGGGATCAGTATTAAATTATCCTTTCAAAAGGCTATAAAACTTCAAAATCGAATACAACCTCGCCAAGAAATAGCTAATGCCCCAGACCACTTTTGTGCCAAAAAAAACTAGGTCATGAAATTTGATGGCATTTTTTTCAACTTTGAGAAATTGATTAAAGCCATCATTCTTTTTTGGTCTCTATACTTATAAGTACCCAGATATGAAGTATTGTTTTACTACCACGTTGTTAACCTATTGCGCATTGAGACCGAATATTGGAAATGTTTTTGATAAAATTTTTAAAACTCTTTTTTCAATTTGAAAAAATTTTCTTAAACAAAATTTAAAAAAATTAATATATTACTTTAAGTTTTTATTAAATATATGTTGCAAATAAATACTTTGTATCAAAAATTCATCACTTTTCTACTTTTAAATGTTATATTTTATCTTAATAGCCTAGGGTTTCGGAAAAAAATAATATGACTCCATTAACCCTTTTGGAATTGGGGTCACATATGACCCCAAGCTAATAAAATACAATTTATTCAAAAAAGTCAAATATTTTGTAAGTACTGTCCAATTTTTAAATGCGACGCTTAAAATATAATAACCAAATGTGTAGAAGTTCCGTTCCAAAAATTTTGGATAAATCCGAGAACGCTAACCCAATATTTGCCAAGGCCAGGTTTGGATTTTAAGATATTTTTAAATAAAAATTACCGAAAATGAGTTTTTCTATACACTCGATGAAACCACTATGTAAAATTTAAGAAAAATAATTCGGTTAATTTTTTTTTATTAAACCCTTCAGTGCTCCTGAGATCAAAATTATCCATTGTGATATATCTCTGGTGCAATTGTCTGCTTATTGCTCGGGAATATATATTAAAACAACTTTTAACCAATTTTGTTATAAAATTACTTTATATAATAAAGTAATAGTTGAATTTCTTGCGGTCTCACTCACCAATTTGGAGGATATTGATAAAAAACGCCAAAAAAAAAATTCAGGTCAATCGGTGAAGATGCCATTACTTATAATGGTTGACATATTTGATTTTTAATAATCGGTCGCTTTATCTTCAATGTCACCTATATCTTTTTAAACTTCTAACATTTTATTTCCCAGTTTTAAATAGTTTATTGAATAAAAGTAAATTTCAAATATAATAATATATAAAAGGTAATATTAAATTAATACTACTCTTAATGGAATAAATTACAAAATTAAATCAAAGTGAATTTCAAAAAACGTCCTATTTTTTAGACATATGACTTAAGTTGTTTTAATTTATATTCGCGAGCAATAAGCAGATAATTGCACCAGAGATATATCACAATGGATAATTTTGATCTCAGGAGCACTGAAGTGTTAAATAAAAAAAAATTAACTGAATTATTTTTCTTAAATTCTACATAGTGGTTTCATCGAGTGTATAGAAAAACTAGTTTTCGGTAATATTTATGTAAAAATATCTTAAAATCCAAATCTGGCCTTGGCAAATAATGGGTTGACGTTCTCGGATTTATCCAAAATTTTTGGAACGAAACTTCTACACATATGGTTATTATATTTTAAGCGCCGCATCTAAAAATTGGACAGCACTTACAAAATCTTTGACTTTTTTGAATAAATTGTCTTTTATTAGCTTGGGGTCATATGTGACCCCAATTCCAAAAGGATTAATGGAGTCATATTATTTTTTTCCGAAACCCTAGGCTATTAGGATAAAATATAACATTTAAAAGTAGAAAAGTGATGAATTTTTGATACAAAGTATTTAGAAAGAGTACATTTACAGAATATTTCTCAAAAATCCAAGTTTTCTCGAAATCCGCAAAAATAAAATCCTTGTCAAAAAAATTCTGGTAGAGGGATTTACTTGAAAATTCACACAGTTAATCTGCAACATATATTTAATAAAACCTTAAAGTAATATATTAATTTTTTTAAATTTTGTTTAAGAAAATTTTTTCAAACTTGAAAAAGGAGTTTTAAAAATTTTATCAAAAACATTTCCAATATTCGGTCTCAATGCGCAATAGGTTAACAACGTGGTAATAAAACAATACTTCATATCTGAGTACTTATAAGCATAGAGACCAAAAAAGAATGATGGCTTTAATCGATTTCTCAAAGTTGAAAAAAATGCCATCAAATTTCATGACCTAGTTTTTTTTTGCCACAAAAGTGGTCTGGGGCATTTGCTATTTCTTGGCGAGGTTTTATTCGATTTTGAAGTTTTATAGCCTTTTGAAAGGCTAATTTAATACTGATCCCGAATTATATAACAGCTTGTCGGTAAAATTAAACTATAAAACAAAATTTTCGTAAAGTCTCTAAAAAAAAGTCATATTTTCCCCATATAAACACACTTGAAATTTTCAATCGCTTTGCGCCACGACTAAACGTTTTTTGATTGGCCCAAAACTTTGTATTTCTCAGTTTTTTTGCTATTCGCATATTTCTAGGGGGTGAGACCGACAGTTTGAACACTTTTTTTATTAAGGGCCACCCTAATGTACATATACATACATACATATATAAGAGCGAAAGAATGTATGTTTGTTTGGAATTTATAGGAGGTTAAGCCATTGAACCGATCTTCCTGAAATTATTACTGGGTATTTGGAAGCAGCTATTGGCTATAAATTTGTTTAATATTTTTAGTGAATTATTATCATATACATTAAGTAATATACAGTACAGGGAGAACTTTGTATATTTGTGTGAGGTCACCTTTGATTTATCGGATAAGTGGGCGTTGCGCCTGCCATACAAAGTAATTATTCTAGTCGGGCAAAAAAGGGCAGGATCGGACCAATGTCATGTATCTGGAGTACTTTAAAGTTAAAAGTGCCTTTGGAGCCCAGTGGACGTGGCCC
The DNA here is from genome assembly GCA_963682025.1 of Cordilura impudica. Lineage (NCBI taxonomy): Eukaryota > Metazoa > Arthropoda > Insecta > Diptera > Scathophagidae > Cordilura > Cordilura impudica. Next base: position 71,655,649 of record OY821518.1, on the reverse strand, counting down.
CGCCTATACAAAGTAAATATATATATAAAGCCTTGATACTTTGTACGATTCCATTAGATGTTAATGTGAGTAGTCACATAAAAATTGAAGGGATAGGACTAATGGGCGCGTCACCTCCTATACAAAAAATATGAAGTACTATGAAAGCGACAGTATTGGAACTTTTCACAAGTACATTAATTACCAATATGGATGAAATTTCAAATTAAGATATCGTCAAAATCAAAATCAACGAAATCAAAATCCCCAAAATAAAAATCGTTAAAAATAGAAATATTGCCAAATGAAATTCTTAACTCAAGACCAATCGTTAAGTGTTGCCGGATTTAATTTGGAAAATCTATGCTTTTCTTCTTAGCAAGCATTAAAATAACAAAATACAAAATAAAATGTTTTAATTGCACAACACAAACTTCGTGGGAAAAATTGATTATGAAAACGTACATGTCGCAAGTCTCGGTGAGTCTTAGATAAGAACGACTAGTTCAAAAATAAAAAGCATATTCTTTAAGTGATTATGTATGGAATAAAATATCCGGCATATGGCCATCGCGGCTCTGAACACAGTTCTTCGCTGTTTCCTAGAAATTTCCGTTTCCATTTTTACAAAGATGTCACTCTCACCGATGACGCGTTGGATCTCGGGAATTGTTGTGGTTTATTTACAACGACCTGAGATTTCAAAAAACCTGATTTAGGTGGCCAATTCATTCGGAATATCGGGATATGATTCGGTCTGCCAATCGTTGCTCCAATAAGTCGATTGTTTCGTGAGAGGAGTAGCAGATGGCGCCGTCGTGTTGAAACCCCATATCATTCAGATCCATTACCATCCAGTTAATGCTACAAAAACTTCGCTGTCGTGTTAATTTAACGAATGCCATTGGCAGTCGTGCAATCTTATTGAGTCACCCTTTATACGAAATGCCCTTAAATATGAAGGCTCTCGCTGTCTTAGCTCTTGAGATATATTACTTTGTATCGGATGCGCTACGCCCTCTTGTTCAATTCTGTCCATTATTAATCTGAATTCCTACACTGTATGGTAATTAAGATGTGTTATGCTAAATATTTACTTTGCATGCGAGGGCCCATCTCATGGTATGATCGTGCCCATTTTACGGATGACTACTCGGCTTAATAGCTTGGGTATTGTTACTGTCAGAGTACTCTAGACATAGGACAGTCGCCCTCTTGTCCGAGCACGCCTATTATAAAAAAACTATAAGAGTTCGAACCGTGTAAATCTTAGATCGATAGCAGTTATAGTGGCAGAGATACTTCGTTATAAATAAATGCACCTACGATTTTACGCATAAAGATAAAAATCTATATTCAAAACTTCACCACTATCACTTTTTTAACTATTAGGAAAAAATAAATATCATTTTTCTTAGTCTGTCATGGTAATGGCGATTCTAATAAGATTCGAAATTTGTTCCTATTCCTTATTTCCACAGACCGCAGATTCCCAAGAAAAATACGTTTAAAATTTATTAACTCATTTTATTTTTATATTTAGAATTAAGCTTTCTTTACATTTTCGAGATAGTCTTTTGATCCATTAGCATCAAGTTATTCTGAGGTAACCGTTTTGACATCGCCAGTCATGGCAATACATTCAATTTCCACTAAAGCGTCCATCGGTAAACGGGCAACTTGGAAACAACTGCGAGCGGGAAAATTTTTGTTGAATACTAAAAAGTAAGAAGAATAAAAACAGATATATTAAAATAAATATTAATCCTCAAATGATTAAAATTTCTGTATAAATTTAAATCACATTTTATCATTAAAAAATGACAAATGGAAAATTTCTTTAGTATAAATTAAGAGAATTATAAACTCCAAGCACCAGTAAAAATAAAACACCAGCGAGTATTAAGTTCGTCTATGCCGAATTTTTAATTCCCTTTAACAGATCTTATTGCACTCTTTATAACAAATTTAAACAACTTATATGAAAAAGTAAACAATTTTGTAAACTTATGCCGTTTTCTTTTCTGACAAAAAATGTCGCCTTTTTTTGCCCTTTTTTCGAAAAGTGTATTTTTTATATATTCTGAATTAAGAGCAAACTTATCTTATACATCAATCGAAAGGTCTCAAAGTCGGGCCCTCGTAACTCACAAAAAATTCCAGCCATTGACTTCTTTCAGGTCATAGTATGAGAATATTTCCCATTGTTCCCCTTTTTTGAATATTTTCACCCTATGACTTCCAAAATTTTTTGTATTTATGAACACAGCACTTTGAGACCTTACGATTGATATATAATATAAGGTTGCTCTTAATTCAGAATATATAAAAAATACACTTTTCCAAAAAAGGGCAAAAAAGGGCGACATTTTTTGTCAGAAAAAAAAGGCATTAATACTTAATTATTTGTATTAAACATTAATCTGTAACTTATTCAGAAAATGTAAACAAAAAACATATGTTTATTATAAAATTAAAAAAAAGTGACATTAAAAAGTAAAATATTAAATTGATTTAACATTATTATACCCTCCACACCTCAATGGCAGAGGGTATATATAGGTTTGTCACTCCGTTTGTAACGCATCGAAATAAATTCCTGAGACCCCAAAAAATATATTTTCTTGATCCTTATGACAAGGGAAGTTGATTTGCCGATGACCGTCTGTCCGTCTGTCTATGGAAATCACGATCACGCCGTCAATATCTAAGCTAGGCCGTTCTTTTTTATATAAAATCGTTTATTAACATCCCAAAGGAGTTGCTATTTAAAATCGTCCAAATCGGTCAAAGGGTTCACGAGCCATGAATGAAACTTTGAAAAAACTCTTGAAAAAATAAAATTTTTCAGTGTGTTTGTTGTTTTTCTTAATATATGTTGTAATTCTTCGTATTGTTGAAGTCATTACAGTTGTTGTGTATATATTAATACTGCACGTGTCAAATTGGCCTAAGCAAGTTTTACCACATATTTTTTATCATTAAAATTAAATATCAAAAATTAAAAATTACTAAAAATAAAAAGTGCAAAATGAAAAATGAAAAATGGAAAATGAAAAATGGAAAATGGAAAATGAAAAATGAAATATGAAAAATTGAAAATCGGAAATGGAAAATGAAAAATGGAAAATGAAAAATGAAAAATAAAAATAGAAAATGAAAAGTGGAAAATGAAAACGGAACATGGAAAATGAAAAATTAAAAATGGATAATGAGAAATGGAAAATGGAACATGAAAAATGAAAAATGAAAATTGAAAAATGGAAAATGCAAAATGGAAAATGAAAAATGAAAAATGAAAAATGGAAAATAAAAAATGGAAAATGGAATGGAAAATGAAAAATAGAAAATGAAAAATGAAAATTGAAAAATGGAAAATGAAAAATGGAAAATGAAAAATGGAAAACGGAAAACGGAAATCGGAAAACGAAAAATTAAAACTGGAAAATGAAAAATGAAAATTGAAAAATGGAAAATGAAAATTGAAAAACTAATAATGAGAAATGGAAAATGGAAAATGAAAAGTGGAAAATGAAAACGGAACATGGAAAATGAAAAATTAAAAATGGATAATGAGAAATGGAACATGAAAAATGAAAAATGAAAAATGCAAAATCAAAAATGGAAAATGGAATGGAAAATGAAAAATGAAAAATAAAAAATGAAAAATGAAAAATGAAAATTGAAAATTGAAAAATGGAAAATGAAAAATGGAAAATGGAAAATGAAAAATGGAAAACGGAAAACGAAAAATTAAAAATGGAAAATTAGAAATTAAAATTGAAAAATGAAAAATGATAAATGGAAAATGAAAAATGGAAAATGGAAAGTGAAGAATGGAAAACGAAAAATGAAAAATGAAAAATTTTAAATTAAATATGGCAAATGGAAAATGAAAAATGAAAAATTAAAAATGAAATATGAAAAATGGAATAAGAAAAATGGAAAATGGAAAATGAAAAATTAAAAATGGAAAATGAAATATTTTAAATTAAAAATGGCAAATGGAAAATGAAAAATTAAAATTAAAAATGAAAAATGGAAAGTCGAATATGAAAAATGGAAAATGAAAAATTAAAAATGGAAAATGAAAAATGAAAAATGAAAATTGAAAAATGGAAAATGAAAAATCGAAAATGGAAAATGAAAAATCAAAAGTGGAAAATGGAAAATGGGAAATTAAAAATTAAAAACCAAAAATGAAAAACGGAAGATGAAAGTTGAAAAGTGAAAAATAGAAAATGATAAATTAAAAATGTAAATGAAAAAGGTAGAGGGTATCAAAGATTCGGCCCAGCCGAATTTAACACTCTTACTTGTTTTTTTTATACCCTATACCACTATACCTAGACCCATCTTTTATTATACCGATCGACTCAGAATCACTTTCTAAATCGATTTAGTGATGTCCGTCTGTGTCCATGTAAACCTTGTAATCAAAGTACATGTCCCAAATATGAATATATTTTGATGAAATTGGGTACATAAGCTTGTATCGTCCATAGGATGAACGCTATTGTTGAAATTGGTGAAATTAGTCCATGTTAAGACCTAGTCACCATACAAATGACCCCTATAAAACCGTCTTAAATTGCCATAATATCCAAATTATCATATTGATCTCGGTCAAATTGGGTTTGTGTGTGTTTCTTACATCCATTTATCAGTTGTCCAGAAATAAACCCCATATATCAATTCTTAGTCATATCACTCAAATCTATCAGAAAACAAAAATATTGCACAGTTCTTTCTCAAGTTTGGTTTGTACATTTTTTTTCAAAATATAAGTGAATTTACCAAACATGGTCAGGAATGGTCCATTTTTCGACCTAGTCCCCATATAAATATAGCATCCGATATGAACTTTTTCAAATTTGGTTTATGCTTATTTTCTATATCCACTTATTTGGACCGAAGAGATAGGGTCGTATAGTCGGTCTAGACCGACTATAATTTTCTTATTTGTTATTCGTCATTTTCCGATTCCGTACAAATTTTACAAAGTTTGTATAAAAATTTGATATTTTTGAAATTTATCTAAAATTTTAATTATTAAAATTTGAGAATTTCTCTCTTAACTTTATTTTTATTAAATGTAATCAACAAATTATCTACGAATTATTCAAATGGGTCTTGCATATCGATTGTGGCAAATATTTACAACCAAATGATTCACAATTGCCGGACATCGACTTGGGACCCGGCCTTAAGCCCTGTGGTAAAAAGAATTCATTTATTTATATTGGCCGATGATCCCCATTTACTGGCCTATTATATTTTGGGACAAGAGTGACACTCGCGTCAGTTGAGAAGTAAGAAATATTGCACAATCAGTGAATATTTACCTAATAAATTCAGTGACATGACATTCGGTTCTAAAGGGGAGATTCTTATATCAGATGGTGATGGCACATCTCGAAGCCAAGCATTGAAACGACAAGCATAAATCTATATTTAAAGGTAAGGCGATTTCTTGTGACCGATGTAACAATTTTAGTTACCAACCGATTTTAAACCAAACTACCCCATTTGAAAGGTATTTCTTTTTATTTGTCTACCATATTTACAGTCTTGCACTGCCTGGAACATTTTTTTGGAGCAAAATGCATTTTAAGTTCATACTAGCACATACATAAAACACATATTTAAGCTTCAAATAAAAAACTATGCAATGCTGTGTGTGTGTTTATTAAATTTGTGTTGAATTCTGAATTCGCTAAAATTGATTACCATACTCTTAGGCTCGGGGTGTTAATTTCATTGGAAAAAGATATTTAAAAGCGTGGCCAAATTGCAGAAAAATCCTTCGACTCTTAGTTTTGAAAATATTTTTTCGTTAGAACACGTTCCTACCACAAAATTTGGAAATTTTTCCTTAAAAAATTTACAACAAAATTTGGAAATTTTTCCATAAAAAATTTACAACAAAATTTGGAAATTTTTCCATAAAAATTTATAAAACTTTGTTTGGATTATTTATTTTTGACCAAAAATTAATATTTCTCAAATATATTATATATATTTTACACTAACATTTTGTTTCTTAGTATTGGAGAAAAATTTCTTTTCGAAAAATGCGTTCACTTGTCACTGCGAAAATTAGACCCCCGATAACAAAATGTTAGAGTAAATTATATTTAATTTCTACTAAAACAGGGGTAATAAGTTCTTAGTTAGTCAGAAGTGCATAAGCCTTCAAAGTATTCCAGTTATGAACTCTTTGTCATGGAATGCATAATAAAAATGTAAAGAATAATTATTTAATTGCCTGCAAAGTAGCAGTAGGTGCAAATGTGCCTAACAAGTTATTATGAAATAAATAGTAGAGTAAAATAAAATAGTTCCACGAAGTACTTAAAACAGTGGTTGTAAATAATAGGTTTTAAATCGTTCCTTATTCATCATCTTTATAAGCTCAGAGGACAGTATACAAGATGACTTCCTACGCACTGTTTAATATTCCTTCATTTCTATAGTAAATCCATGTTAAATTTATTGGTGAAGATTCAACCTTTCAACACATCCAGATTACTACTAATGTCATTTCGCAGTTTTCTTTGGGAAAAAATTCGAATTTTTTTTGCCGTTTTTTTACAGAACCTCTAAAAATTCTTTGTCTATTTTTTCATTTTGTTACTTTTGACCAACTCATGAAAGCGATTCTATAATTTTAAACATCTGCATCGAGAATATATGTAGGTTCCTTTGTGATGTGTTTTATTTTGTGGGGTATAATGACTATGTGGTTTGGGTATAATGACTTTGTGCTGCTGTTTGTAACTACCAAAAATATTTTACCTAGACCCATCTTTTATTATCCGATCGACACAGAATCACTTTCTGAGTCGATTTAGCGATGTCCGTCCGTCCGCCCGTCCGTCTGTGTGTCCATGTAAACCTTGCAATCAAACTACATGTCGCAAATATCAATATATTTTGATGAAATTTGGTATATAAGCCTTCGTCGGCCATATGATGAACGCTATTGAAATTGGTGAAATTCGATCTATGTTCAGACCTAGTCCCCATACAAATGACCACTATGAAATCGACATAAATTGCCACAAAATCCAAATTATCATATAGATCTCAGTCAAATTGGGTTTGTATGTGTTTATTATATCCATTAATCAGTAGTCGAAATAAAATCCCTATAGGACAATTCTTAGTCATAGGCCCCATATAGAGCTGCTTCCCGATCTTCACTTAAATCTATTAAAAAAGAAAAATATTGCACAGATTTTTCTCAATTTTGGTTTGTATATATTTTTTAGAAATATAAGTGACTTTACAAAATATGGTCAGGATCGGTCTTTTTTTCGACCTAGTCCCCATATAAATATAGCATCCGATATGAATTTTTTCATATCTGCAGCCAAAAAAATTAATAACAATGCCACTCAAATTTGGTTTATGCTTACTTGTATATCGAATTAGTTGGACCGAAAAGATAGGGTCTCTAAACCATGGTATAGGGTATCGTATAGTCGGTCTATACCGACTACAATTTTCTTACTTGTTTAATTATAAAGCTAAATTTTTGAAAGCTGCTTTCATTAGTCTTGTGCTTTTGAGCGTTAAAATGAGCTTTTGAGGGTCAACATAATATTTGTTGATAAACCTCAAAATTATTTAAGCAAAGTCCACCATAGTCTAATATTATGTGATAAGACCTTAGAGTGACAATACTCAAGCAATACATTATCAATTTGATTAACTTATGAATAGAAAATAATTATCAGTTTTTAGTGAACCTATTTTATAACAATTTTGTTAAGTAAGAATAATAAATAACTTACCAGTTTTGTACACCTCATTAACAGCACCAAAATCATTAAGATCTTTCAGGAAGATGGTATTTTTTACAACTTTATCAATGCCAGAATCAGCGGCTTTAAGTGTAGCTTCTAGATTTCTCAAGGCCATTTCAGTTTGTGCGACAGCACCACCCGATACTAATTGCATGGTTGTTTTATCCAAACCTAAACAACCAGAAACGTACACAGTACGATCTGCCACCACAGCTTGACTGTAGTGGTAATAGGAGAACAGAACAGAGCAGTAAGAAATATTACAAAACACGATGAAAAGAGACAAGATAAAACATGTGCTTAGTAATAAATGATGCTGGGGTTTGATAGATAATTTTGAGGTAATCATAAAATAAAAATTTTATCATTTATATTATGGATTTATTAGCAAACCCTTCACTCCCTGCAAAAACTTACTTGTAGGGCGCTACTGGTTTAGCAGCATTACTCGTGCTTATCAATTTTCTGATCAGACTAGACATTATTGTAGTGTATTTTTTATGCTGTAGGTCTTCACTTCAAAAAAGTTTTTCAGTGTTTTTTCTTCGTTCTCTGCTTAAGTCGATGAAAAGAGGTCTACACTTGTCAAATGTTGCCGCTCAACTGGGTGTTGAGTTCGTTCTGTTCAGTGGCAATGTTTGAGGCATAAGATGCCTATTTTTTTTTCATTCAAACATAATACATATTCTCTTCATATGTACGTGAGAATTCAATACACTGTGAGAACTCACCACATATGGTAAGTATATAAAATAAAAAACAAATAAAAATATAATCAGAAATGTTTTTACTTTTAAACACGAATTGTAAATAATTTATTGGACCTTAAGACCAGACTGTGTTTTTCCCTTTTAGAGTTAGGTCCTAATATCTAAGATAAAAATAATTTTAACAGAATCGGAATTTTTTGTTTAGTTTTTTTAGCTTAAAATTAAAATATTGCAACATGTTAATTAAATTAATGTTTTTGAAAATTGCCAAAAACATATGGCACTGTTTGGACTTGATTATTTACGAATTGGCAAATTAATAATTTGTGTATACCTTAAAGGTTGGTTATTGAAAACATTATTTGTTTACAACTCTTAATTTGTTTGTAAACATTTCCTTTTATAAATAGACTTAAATTTAAATATATTACAATAAAGATAATGGATAAAATTTATTATTTTTAGGCCGACCTTTCGATACCCTGTACACGTTTATTTATATATTTATTTAAGCATTAACCAAATTTGAGCGGCATTGTTTTTAATTTTTTTGTCTTCGGATATGAAAAAGTTCAATCCGAATGCTATATTTATATGGGGACAAGGTTGGAAAAAGGGCCAATCTTGACCATATTTGTTCGGGTCACTTATTTTTTGCAAAACATATGCAAACCAAATTTGACAAAAATCTGTGCAATATTTTTGTTGTTTGGTAGAGCTAAGTAAAGACCGGGAATCTGCTTCATGTGGGGGCTATGACTAAGAATTGTCGTATAGGGTTTATTTTTGGCCTACTGATAAATGGTTGTAATAAACGTACACAAACCCTATTTGACCGACATCTATATGATAATTTAAATATGGCAATTCAAGTCGATCTTATAGGAGTCATTTGTATGGGGACTAAGTCTGAACATGAACCGATTTTCACCAGTTTCAATAACGTTCATGCTATGACCGATAAAAGCGTACAAACAAAATTTCACCAAAATATGTTCACATTTATGACCTGTAGTTTGATTACAAAGTTTACATTGAAACACAGACAGACGGACGGACGGACATCGCTAAATCGACTCAGAAAGTGATTCTTAAGGATATACAAGTTATGATATTTAATACTCGTATATGCGACCAAGTATTTTGTTTTAATTTTTCGAAAAACCTAAGAGAATATATGTACATATAAAGGATTTTTTTAAAGAGGTTTACAACTTTCAGTTTGTAGCAATGCTTTGTTTTACAAACTATTTAGCTGTAGATAGCTGCGTTTTGTTTCTCTTAGCTTGCCATTTCATAGGGGATAGACCTACACGAGAACAACACTTGCGAATTGTTGAAATTTACTATCAACATAATGGTTCTGTTCGTCAAACTTATCGTGCATTTCGTTCATTTTATGGTAGCGATAATCGTCTATCAGAGCGGCTTATTCGAATAAATATGGAACGTTTACGCATCAAGTTTACTCCTAATGATAATGTAATTCCTGTGAGGTGCCAAACAGTGCACACCGAACAAGCTGAAGCCGTTGTTCGGCTCAGCATTGAAGAAGACTCACATCGATCAATTCGGCGGCATTTTCAGCAAATGGGAATGTGTCCATCCGCTTAGTGAAATATTTTATGAAAGGATCTTAGTTTACGAGCTTTTAAGGTTCAACGTGTGTAGAACTAAAGACAAACGAAAACCGTTAGCGCCGCCAATGCGGCCAATAGGCTGAATCGAAAATTGATATTGATTTCTATATTTCTCTGAGACCATTTATGGTGCTCATTTTATTATTTAGCTCCTTTCGATAAATAATGATTGATTTTGATTGAACTTTTAACGCTTTTGGCTTTTTATTGCGATTTTACTAATTTATACATTTTTTTATGACCTCTTACATTTTTACTAGAAAATATACCTTTTCGAACTAAGTCATTCTCAAACTTTTTTGTGATACTCTTACAACTCACAATTAATTCCAATACCAAAAGGTAAATTGGCATTGCTTCAAGCAATGAAATGAAACAAATTAAAAAAAAAATTATTCTTAATTAAAGAAAAATATTAGTTTCCGAAAATTTTTTCATACGTATATTCAAAGCATGATTTTCAAAACAAGTTATAGGAAGTAAAACCAAAACATTAAATAATAACCCGCTTTTTGCAGCAAAAATATTAATTGTCATTCTTGAAATCAATTTATAAATTTGTTCTTTAATTTTTTAATACGTTAGACAACTCTAGACATAATGGTAATTAAATTTTAATTCATTTATTAAAAATCGTTGGTATTGATTAAATAAAATACTGGCCCAATTAAATTTCAGAGGGATAGTCAATTAATTAGTTCACATAATAAATTAGTCCCATGTGTGCAAATTGATTATGTTTGCTGTAATATTTTTATTTAAAGATAATATTGCTAAATTAGCAATTTCTAGCGGTTTTAGAGAGGTTGGACGGCGCTTTTTGCTTCAAAAAGTTGACAACGCTATTTTGCTATTCTCTAACTCCGGCCGTACACCACATAAGTATAGTGCTCAAGTTTGGCACTAGAAACTTGAACAAATATCAACATCGTTTTGATTTTTGCTCAGTTTAACTGCAGAAATAGTGCAAACGCTCCCATACATAACACAAACGTACTGTACTGTGCTAGACTTGAGCACTGAACTAGTGTATGACCGGCATAAGGTTTTGTTTTTCTACGTGTATTTTGAATAACTTTTTTCACAAGTGTTGCTAAAGTTACTACCCTTAAAATTATGACAATATTTTATTCTGCATATTTCTTAAACTTACCACCAAAATTACAATTTAAAATTTTCATACAGTGGGTCTTGTGAAAAAAAATCAAATCAGTGTTGTTTCTTTGGAGATATTCCCACAGTCTGAGAATGAGTATGAATTATGACTCATGACACATATTTTTAATACGAGTCTTTATGAAGAGATTTATTATCTTTAGAAATTTGTGTTGTCCCTGGAACAAGGTCTTTAATCGATTTGACTAACAACAATCTTACTTTTTAATATTTCTCTATTGGAAATCTTTTATATTTTTGTTTAATGTGTTCATAATCAAGAACATCAAATTTTCTTTTGTTAATTTGTTTAAATGAATATATATTTTTTTGTTTTATTTACATTCATAAGTAGTGTTATTCACATTGACAAAGTCCATAGACAAGGTCAAAATAATTATTCTATGGTTAATGATAAATTTTTTAAGTACTTTTGAGTTATTGCAGATTTTTATATGTTAAAAAAAAATTACGCATTTTAAATAGTCCTAACTTACTGGTCATGTACTGTTGATAGTTTTTATTAATGATTCTCTGCTTATCGGTTTGTGTTTTATTCATATCATCTCTCTTGTTTTTGTTCTTTATGCCCTCTCCAGTAGATGTTGAATTCACCACTGTTGTGTTTAGCAACTAATGTGCTTTTAATATTATCACCTAGGGGGCTATTTTTTGTTCTCTCTAAACATGCAACAACTACAAGAAAAGCACACTGTTTTGATTATCAATAATACCTATCAAAATTTGAAATTTTTAATATCAATTCACTTGTTTCTTTAGCTAAACAACAGAATCGTAGACCTAAGAGGAGTGGTTTTTATTCTCTTCAATTGTATTGCAGATATTGTATGTAGGAATTTAATTCGCCGTATTAAAGTTCTGCTTAGTATTTATTAATATACATATGTATATGTATATATTTTTCTTTGTTTTTCTATTAAATATTTTATTATTTTATTAAAAAAATATATATGTAGGTATCACAATTTATGAATGTAAATATATGTATGTATGTATATGAACATATAATTTTTTAAAAAGATTGTCAAGTCTTATGAAGAGTTAACTGAATATTTATAGTATATTGATCTCTATTGAAGAATTCAGTATTCCTTTAAAAACTTAATTCTTTGACTTTATTAAACAAAAAATGCACCGACTGACGACAGTATGTCAAAGTCGTAAGTTCCTATTTTATTCATATTTTTCTTTTTTATCTAAAAATTATTAAAATCTGGAAATATTAAATGTTATATTTAGTTTTATATTTTTGTAAAGCACTTATTTTGAAAAAATAAAGCACAAATAACTAACTATTAAAAAAATGCCGATAACGCCTATTGTGAGTTTGACAAAACCGAATTTTATTTTTCAAGACTACAATGTGCAATGTAAGAGGGATACTATTTATATTTCGGGTATAGAAAATAATAACAAACATTTTTAAATAAAAATGGATTTATTGTTTTACGAAATATTTCCCTTGATGACCAATACACTTTTGCAGTCGTTCAAACCATTTGTCATAGCAGTTTTTCTATTCCTCTTGAGGTATAACATGGTTTTTGAACGCTTCAACTGCTTCTTCGGCGCCTGTAAATCGTTGACCACGCAGTTTACCTGGGTTATTCGGGAACAAGAAGAAGTCATTGGGTGCCAAATCAGGACTGTACTGAGGATAAGCTGTTTGACGAAATGTGTGAGAGCTCGCAATGTCATAATGGAGAAAGATTCGTCTTTGGCGGTTGATTTTACGAATTTCTCCGAAGACTTCCGGCAAACAAATGTTCATGTACCACTTAGAATTGAACGTCCTACGTTGCATATAGTGGCCACATGACCCATTCGGCCGAAGAAACAGGCGACCATTTGCTTCGCCGTGCTTTTTCCTCCAACAACTTTTGTTAGATTTAGCTCATCTTGAAATTCCACGGTCAATTGCTGTCTGGCTTCCGGCTCGTACGCATATATCTATGATTCGTCACCTGTCACGATTTTATACACATCTTTTGAAGCACCACGGTCGAATTTCTTAATCATTTCCTAACACCAATCGACGCGAGCCTTTTTTGAGCGATTGATAAATTATGGAATATCCAACGAGATCAAATTTTTGATATGTAAACATCTATACGCGCAGGGGGGTAAATTTCTATTTCACAATACAATCACAACAGCGTAACATGTGAGCCGTAAGACAAAATCGGTGTGACTTATGATTGTATTGGTGAAAAAATTATGATATAATATTGTTTCAGCTAATTCAACAACCATTTGCTGTAAAACGTTAAAAATTTCACAATATAAACGTATAACATATACATACGTAATTCAACAATCCCGCAAGTATAACCAGAGCCTCTGCAGTTGTTTGCTATGAGTGATACATACATACATGAGTGATGCTGTCGCATTTTACAAATTTGCAATTGGAATAGTTTGTTATTCCATTAATATTGTGATATATATTGGTGATGAAGGTCAAATTGTAAATATTGAAACTTAAATTTTGAGAGCTGGTTGTTCGGTTGAAAAATTAGAAGTAAAAAATGAAAAAAAAAAAAATTAAAAATGAAAATGAAAAATAAAAAATGAAAAATAAAAAATGAAAAATGGAAAATGAAAAACGAAAAAAGGAAAAATAAAAAATAAAAAATTAAAAATGAAAACTGAAAAACAAAAAATTAAAAATGAAAAATAAAAAATTAAAAATTAAAAGAAAAAAAATTTAAACTAAAGAATGAAAAATAAAAAGTGATAGTTTGGATCTTATGGCAATTTAAGTCGATTTCATAGGGGTCATTTGTATGGGGACTACGTCTGAACATGAACCGAATTTTACCAATTTCAATAGCGTTCATCTTATGGTGGATAAAAGCTTATATACCAAATTTCGTCAAAATATATTCATATTTGCGACCTGCATTTGATTACAAGGTTTACATGGACACACAGACGGACGGACGGACAGACGGATAGACGGACATCGCTAGATCGACTCAGAAAGTGATTCTGAGTCGATCGGTATAATAAAATATGGTTCTAGGTCAAATATTTTTTTTTAGTTACAAACAGCAGCACAGTCATTATACCCAAACCACATAGTGGTATAGGGTATAAAAACAAATAATGTTTGATGACAGAAAATAAATTAAAAGTTGTTTTATTTGCATCACTAGCAAGGACCAGTAAGCTCGTAACAAATATAATCATGAAAATATTTCCGTTTAACAAATAAAGCTATAGAAGAAAACACATAATTTTATTGATGCAACATGTTTTTAATAACACAGTGCAACACATAAAATGCAAACTCCTTCTCGTGTGCGTTTTTCGAAACTATCAAAACCCCATTTGGGTTTCGCTAAACTAACAAGTGAGAAAATCATAGTCGGTCTAGACCGACTATACGATACCCTATACCATGGTTTAGAGACCCTATGTCGACGGTCCAACTAAGTGGATATAGAAAATAAGCATAAAAATTTGACTGGCATTGTTATTAATTTTTTTGGCTGCAGATATGAAAAAGTTCATATCGAATGCTATATTTATAAGGGGACCAGGTCGAAAAATGGACCGATCCTGACCATATTTCGTAAAGTCACTTATATTTTGAAAAAATATATACAAACCAAATTTGAGAAAAATCTGTGCAATATTTTTGTCTTTTGATAGATTTAAGTGAAAATCGGGAAGCAGCTTTATATGGGGGCTATGACAAAGAATTTCCATATGGGGTTTATTTTTGGACAACTCATAAGTGGATGTAATAAATACATACAAACCCAATTTAACCGAGTTCAATATGATAATTTGGATCTTGTGGCAATTTAAACCGATTTCATAGGGGTTATTTGTATGGGGACTAGGTCGGAACATAAACCGAATTTCACCAATTTCAATGGCGTTCATCCCATGGCCGGTAAAAGCTACAATTACAGCTATAGACTAGACGAAACTAAGTTTAAACAAAATAACCGGAAAAAATGCATCTAGTGCATCAAAATTGCTAAAATGGCGAAAATATTTAATTTTTTCTATCTTTTTTCACAATTTTATAGATTTTTCGATACCATCAGAGCGTGTCACTGGAAGTGACGCAGTAAAAGCTGCAACATATTCCAACAGTATAACGAGTTATGACAAAATGAACTAAAAGACGGAAAGAAAAGAACAGAAGAACTAAAAGAAAACAAGTAAGAAAATTATAGTCGGTCTAGACCGATGCGACTTCTGTTTCTCGAGAAAAACGACACCCCAGTTTGAAAAAAGTGATTTCGAGAAAAACGCATTCAAAGTTTTATTTCAAGGATTTTCTATATTACCATAAAAATATGTATATACATATGTATATAGCTCTGTAACTCCAAAAATAATTCGAATTTAAAAAAATCCTTTTAGGGCGTTATTTTTTAAGGACTTTAGAAGACATTTATGAAAAAAAAAAATCTACAAAATTTTTTTTTAAAGAGGTCATACCTCAAGAAACTGTATTTTCAAATGAAAATTTAACAGTTGGGAAGTACCGGTTTTCCCATTTTTTTTTGTAAATAAGATACAAACCCCCTTAACATCTGATTTGCAAAAGTTTCCCTCATCTGATGTCCCTGTCTCTAGTGGATGCCACAAACTATATTTTGTATTCGTTTGTTTAGAAGATACCATATGTAAATTCATTATTGACTGCTGCTCACTTATTCGGTGGATTCTGTATACCAAAATTCATATATATATATATATCTATAATATTAAAAGGCTACGCGATTTCTTGTGACCGATACTTTGTTCTACCGTTTTATCCCGATTTCGACGAAACTTATATTTTTTGAGGGGTATTCCTTTTTAGCTGTCCACCAGATTTTAAAATTTTAAAATTTTTGCCTTTATTTTGAATAAATTGTATTTAAAGTTGCTACTAACGCATACATAAAATTATACAATGCTACGGTGTGTTTATTAAATTTGTCAATGTGTTTGTCAATGAGTTTGTTTTCTTCATTCACAATAATAATAAACAAAAAAGTGTTGGTTCGTGAATTGGCTAAGTTGAAAAAAAAATTTGACTAGAATTTCCACTTGCATTTAGAGCGCTGGAATCTGCTAGTCTGTAATATTAATAGGCTTGGCGATTTTTTGTTACCGATTTTTTGCTCTACCATTTTATCCCGCTTTTGACCAAACGTATATTATTTGAAAGGTATTTCTTTTTAGCTGTTCACCAGATTTACAGATTTTTAATTTATTCCTTTATTTTGAGTAAATTGCATTTAAAGTTGCTACTAACACATGCATACAATTATACATATGCTATGTGTGTGTTTACTAAATTTGTAAATGTGTTTGTTCGTGAGTTTGTTCACAATAATAAATCAAAGAAGTGTTGGTTTGTGAATTGGCTAAGTTGAAAGTTGCCTAAAAATTGCACTCGAATTTCGAGTGGTGGAATTTGCTAGTATAGATTAATTTGTTAAGAAGATGCGGAAAGGTACAATTTTTACCTTTTTTGTGCCAAATTTCGAAAAAATTTATCATAAACCCATGCTTATTTCTCGGATAGAATCTCGGGGATCTTTACGCCGAGAGGGAACCAATAGTCCAAATTCCAAGTTTCTGTGCCGAATGAATTGGGCTGGACGATGATGATCATCTACTTATCTATAATGTGAACCCTAAATCGAGTTATGGTTTTTTTTCTGTACTTTGTGTTACATCTGAAATTATTGTTTTACAATGTCATTTTAATAATTCATTCTCAAAAAAAAAAAAAAAAAAAATTATAAAAAAATATTAAAAAAATAGGTGGTCGTCGTTTTCTCCACGTAAATTCAAATACAAGTTGTTGGCTTTTTTGGCATTATACATTTATTACTCGTACTATGCCATAATGCTGGTAATGCTATAATAAAAAATAGAAACATGTTATTTCATGCTTAAGCATTTTATGCAAATTTTGGACTATGTCTTTGCAGTAAAACAATTCATGCTACAGACACATTTGCATATATGAGTTTATAATTGTCCATACTTCCTTCGGAAATTCGAATCGCACAATAGTTGTTTCATTGTTGATTTTTCATCGCCATTCATAAACAAACGGCATGCAAGAATATGAGCGCCATACAATGTAATAAGTAGTTAAAGTTATCAAATAAAACAAAAAAGCCATAAACAATACAACACAAAAACAAATGTTTAATTTGATGTAACAAGTAGTTAGTCAGTAGAGAAAAAAAACACACAAAAAATAGAGATGCTTAAGAGGAGTTTAAAACATTATGTTGTTGCACACCCTTTTAGTGGAATATAAAGCAAATTAGGGTATTCAGAGCAAAGGATTTAAAAACAATATTTGAAAATGTAAATTAATACTTAGTTTTGCTGATTATAGTTAAATAGTTACTGTACAACAAGAATAAATTGTATAATTACAGTACAGTAATAATTATTCTAAGGTTTTCCAGTAGTAGTTAGAAAGGATTCTGACTTAGGTCCTCGATGGTTTACAAAGGAGTTAAGGGAGCTTAGAAATGAAAAGAGTAGACTGTTTAAAAAATACAAGAAAAAGGGTTGTTCAATTAGCTACATGTGTTACTCAATCGTTATTAGACATAAATATAACGTTATGAATCGTAAGTGTTATTCTGAGTATTTGAGTAAAATCAAACAGAAATTCAGGGTAAATCCTAAGAGTTTTTACGATTTTGTTAACTCAAAGAGGAAAGTTAGCGGGTTCCCTACGTCGATGAAACTAAATGATACGGAATCGTCGAAGCCTGTCGAAATTGCGAATTTATTTGCAAATTTTTTCCAGAGCACATACTCTGCCAATAGTCGTTTTAGTTCAGGCTATCCTTATAATATAAAAACCTTTAACGTTTTTTCTGACATAGTCATAACGGAGAGTGAAGTTTTACAGAGTTTAAAATCTTTGAAATTCTCTCATGTTCCTGGTCCTGATGGTATTCCATCATCTATTCTTAGAAAATGCGCTAATGAGCTATACATTCCACTCACTAATTGTCTGGATATTTTCCAACTTATTGGAAGGAGAGTTTTATTATACCTCTTCATAAAAATGGTAATAGGCGTTGTATTGAAAACTACAGAGGCATTGCTAAGCTGAGTGCTATACCTAAATTGTTTGAGAAGATTGTTACTGCCAGATTGAAACATATGGTGGGTAACTTAATATCTCCCTACCAGCATGGTTTTGTTAAGGGTAGGTCAACAGTGACGAACTTACTTGAGCTGTCTACCCACATATGTAGAGCTTTTTCATATAATTTTCAGACAGATGTTATTTATACTGATTTTAGTAAAGCCTTTGATGCTGTTCATCATGAACTTTTATTATTTAAACTTGATTCTTTGGGCTTCCCACCTAGGTCGTTGAAGTGGGTATCGTCTTACTTGAAAGGTAGATCTCAGAAAGTTGTTTTTAGAAATTGTTCTTCATTTTCTATTTCTGTCACTTCAGGTGTTCCACAAGGTAGTCACTTGGGTCCAGTTCTTTTTGTATTATACCTTAATGACCTTCCTTCCGTTGTTCGTTTTTCTAAAGTATTAATGTATGCAGATGATGTTAAACTCTTTTTATCATTTGAAAATATTGATACTTCGAAATTATTGAAGGAAGATTTGGTAGGACTGACAGATTGGTGTAATGTAAATAATATGTCCTTAAATTTCAGGAAATGTAAAAAGTTATCCTTTACTAAAGCAGCGTTGATTCCTACAGTTTATTATATTGATAGTAAATGTCTTGAAAATGTTACAAATTTTCTTGATTTGGGTGTGTTATTGGACCATAGATTACGGTTTAACTTACATATCGATTCTTGTGTTAATAAGGCAAAATCTCTTTTGGGTTTCATTAAAAGGTGGTCTAAGGAATTTGATGATCCTTATGTTACTAAACGTTTATTTACTTGCCTCGTTAGGCCTACCCTTGAGTATGCATCTGTTGTGTGGTCACCTAATTATTCTTGCTATAGTGATAGTATCGAATCAGTTCAGAAACAATTTCTTTTATTTGCTTTGCGTGGCCTAGGTTGGAGTAATAACACTGATTTGCCACAATATGAGCACAGATTGAAACTTATAGATCTTCCTACACTTAAAACTAGAAGAATGATGTTAAATATTACATTTATGGTAAAATTAATTAATGGTGAAATAAATTCATGCTTTCTTCTTAACGAAATAAATTTTAACGTTCCTAATCGGGTCACAAGATATTATATACCATTGAAAATACCGTTTTGGAGATCTAACTATGAACTTTTTAATCCATTACGTGTCCTGTGTAAATTGTATAATGATTATTATGATCTGTTTTCATTTTCTGACCCAATTCATAAAATTAAAAAATCTCTCTTGCGTAATATTTTATTATTGGTTGCCAACTAGAACTACAATATCTGTAGCGTGTTTAACCCTACTGTCAATTTTAATTATGGTCCTGATCACATTTATTTGTATTCCTGATGCCCTCATGTTCCTAATCAATTTATCTGTGTTCCTGATATTCGGATGTCCTGATGTTCCAGATCAATTTCAATGTGTTCCTGATGTTCCTGATCACTACTCTACTTTGCTGGCTATTATAAGTTATTTGTTGATTGTTTTGTGTTTATTCCACCTCTTTTATCTCTGTGTCTACCTGTATATGTAATCTATCTGTGTTGTAATGTGTTCGTTTTGTAATGTGACCATGTGGTTATGTGTTTCTTGTTATGTCAACTTTAATTTCGTCCCTGATATCCTAATGTTCCTTATCAATTTCATGTTACTGATGTCGTGATGTTCCAGATCAATCAAATGATGTTTCTGATGATATTTTGTCTTGATATTTCTGTGCAATATAATTATGTTCTTGATGTTCCAGACATATATAATTAAGTTCTTGATGTTCTGAAGTCCTAATTTAATTATGTTTCCTGGTGTCTGATGTTTCAGATCGTGGTAATTATGTTCCTGATGTTTTGATGTTCCTGATGTTCTGTCGCCCGGATGTTGCTGTTCATTATTTCTACCTCTGCTCTGTCTATTTCAAAATTATTTGTTTGTGTCTACCATTATATGTAAAGTATCCATGTTGTAATGTGTCCTTTTTTTTTTGTTATGTCCTCTTGGTATGTGATCTGTGTTTCTTGTACTTTTAAGTCGTTACAATTTTGAACTTATGTTTGTAGTATTTTTTATTAATAATGTTAGTCATTTCAATTAAAATGACCGTTTGTAATACTATTGTTATTATTATTTATTATCAATATTATTATTAGATTATAATTATATTATTATTATTTAAATGATCGTGTAACAATATATTTCAAATCCAGCTGATGTTATAAATTACTGTAGCTGATGTAAATAAATAAATAAATAAATAAATATAAAAAAAAAATATACATACTTAAATACAAGATACAGAAACATATTAAAGAAAGAAAGAAAACAAAACAAAAATAGATTAAAAAAAATGATAAATTTAATTATTTATTTACTAAATTAATTAAATAATTACGCAAAATATTCAAAAAGGAATTTTTTAAAATAGAAACGTTGCTGTTTAGTTGCCTATCTTAAAGATCTATGTAGCTAATGTACAAATGCTATTCAGACATCAGATAATGATGACGGGGTAGAATTATCCTTTTTCATGGGTTGATCTAACAAAACGAAGATTTTCATAAAGGAAAAGTGGTTTTCCGGTCAAAATTACTTTCTAAAGAAACAAAAGAACTCTTCTTTTCATCAGGTTTTCAAATTATACGTAAAGTTTATTCGCAAAAGAAGTTCCGGCAGACCTTCTTAGTCCAAAAGCATATCTTATTATACTGTTATCTTATATATAAAAATGGAGTTTTCTATGATTGTTTGTGTGTTTGTTTGTGGACCGATCGTTTTGACAGTAGGGTAACTGCCTATCAGGAATGAAAAGTAGGCTATATTTTTCTTGGATTTTTAACATTTAGTTTTAACATATAATATCTGGAGTTCTACGACAGCAAGAGTTCTGAAACTGTGTACATGTACATTAGGGAGAGAGCGGTTTGTATGAAACAAAATTTTTGGTCGAATTTTGAGGTGTGCGGGTCGGATTATTATGACACTGGATCTAAAACTTTAGTGGACAAAATTTGAGCCAAATCGGACAATGCTTTCTGGACGCACATTGAGTTCAAAGATCAAATGTAAAAATTATAAAAAAAAATCGTTTTTCGCAAAAATTTTGATATTAATAATTGCGTTTCAATTAAATTAATTAACGAACCAAATATCATATAACTGGAGTAATATAATAGTGAAAGCTTTGGGACTTTGTATGAGTTCATATGTTATCAAAGATAGTACTCGGAAAACAAATGAGCGGGACCAGATTAGTGGGCGTTGCACCCCTATACAAAGTAAATATTTAATGTTATACGGTGTATTTCATAATTATAACGTCACTCTTTTTTTGATTATAACTCTTTCAATATAATATGATTCCCTTAGGTCTCTTCGGATGAATTACTCTTCTTTGAATATGCTCTTCGTTGATAATTGCTTTATTGTTGTAGTTGCATTTGTTGTAATTTGTTTTTGCAATTTACCGCATGTTAGTGTTTCATAATTATAACGTCGTTTTGCAAAAAATAGGAAAAAAGATCAGTAAGTGATTAGACTTTGATGAAATTTGATCTTTTAAAATATATTTCCTTATCTGTCATCGGATGCCTCGCGGAAAAAATCTGACCGACCTTGAAAAAGGTCAAATTTTGGCTTTCAAAGCCGAAAACGTAAGTTTACGAGAAATTGCTCGAAGATTGTATCGAAGTCTAAGGGTGGTTCAAAATTTTTTAAAGAGTCCCACAAATTATGGAAAAATAAAATGTTCAGGGCGAAAAAAAATTCTATCGCAGCGCGACATTGCTCATATTGCCCGACTGGCAAGCAACTCCTCAGCTAGTATTGCGAAAATTCGAGCCCAATCTGGAGTAGTTGCATCAAAAACAACTGTTTGGAGGGCATTAAATGGAGAAGAAAACATAGTACGTTGTAAAATGGCCATAGTACAGAGACTTCTTCCACGTCACATAGTTGCTAGAATGAAGTTTGCACATGACAACATGGGTACGGATTGGAAACAGGTAAGTCGAATAATGATAAAAAAAACTAGAATTGAAATAAAACTTAAAATGGTTAAAAACATTAAACATTTCACTCTAGGTCATATTCTCCGATGAAAAAAAATGGAACTTAGATGGCCCAGACGGCAACCGAGGTTACTGGAGAGACGTAAGAAAGGAACCCCTAACTTTCATAAAGAGAAATTTTGGAGGAGCATCATTGATGGTATGGGGAGCTTTTTGTGCCGATGGTACGTTGGAAATCCAATTTGTTTCATGTAGGATGAATAGTGCTGACTATATAAGAACGTTAGAAATGAGTTTGGTTTCATTTTTGGAAAAAAATGCAAACAAAAGCTTCATTTTTCAACAGGATAACGCAGCTATCCATAACAGTGCTGCGACTAAAAATTGGTTTTCTTCCAAAAATATTAATGTTTTGGAATGGCCTGCGTGTTCCCCTGATCTGAACCCAATGGAAAACGTATGGGGTATTTTATCTAACAGGGTTTACTCCGAAAATCGCCAATACGCAGATGTCGCCTCACTGAAAACCGCCATATTGGAAGAATGGGAGAGAATGAGCGAAACTCAAATAAATAATTTAGTTGAAAGTATGAAGAATAGAATTTTTACTTTAATCTATACTAATATAATAAAGAGGTAATGTGTGTTTGTTTGTTTGTTTGTTTGTTTGTAGGGGGTAATCTCCGTAACTAGCCATCTGATCTTCCTGAAATTTTCACAGAGTCTTACTGCGGATATGGGAAGTGCTATAGGCTATAATTTTTTTAAATATTTTTAGTGGGCGTGGCACCTACCACACAAAGTAAATTTTTAATATCATATACATATATTGAGTACTATGACAGGGAGAGCTTTGCAAATTTGTGTGAGGTCAGCTATTGTTAATATTAGTAGCCACGCCGGAAATGGGCCCGATCGGAGAAGTGGGCGTGGTACGTCCCATACAAGTAATAATTCAATGTTATATATCTCGAGTACTATGATAGAGAGAGCTTTTAAAATTTGTCTGATGGCACCTATTATTAATGTGAGCAGTCGGACAAAAAATGGGCACTATCGGACCAATAGGGGAAGCACCTGACATACAAATAAAATATAAAATACCATATATCTGGAGTACTGTTATAGTGAGAGTCTTGGGACTTTGTGTGAACCCATATGTTATTCATATGATTAGTTAGACAAAAAATGGGCGTGATCGGAGCAGTGGGCGTGGCACCGCCCGTACAAGGTAAATATATGATATCATATAACTGGTACTAAAAGAAGGAAGCTTTGGCACTTTGCACGACACCATCAGATCTTAGTACGAGTAGTCAGACAAAAAATTGGCGGGTTCACACCAATGGGCGTGAACTCCCCATGCAAAGTAACTATTTAATGTCATGTATTTGGAGTACTGTAAAAGAGAGAGCTTTGTGGCTTTGCGTGAGCCCATAGGTTCTTTGTGTGATTAGTCGAACAAAAAAACGGGCGTGATAGAAGCAGTGGGCGTAGCACCGCCCATGCAAAGTAGATATCTAATACCAAATAACTGGGAAAAGCTCGACATTATGCACGAGTCCATCAGATATTAATGTGAGTAGTCCAATAAAATTGGCGGGATGGGATAAGTGGGCGTGGCACCTCCTATATCAAAAATATGATGTACTACGAAAGCAACAGTCTTTTGACAAGTACATTAGTTATCAATGTGATTTGTCGTGGAAAATATATTGTCAAAATCAAAAATCGCCAAACCCAAAAATCGCGAAAAATAAAAATCGCCCAAAAACAAAAATCTTCAAAATCAAAAATGGGCAAAATCAAAAATCGCTAAAAATAAAAATTGCCAAGTGATATTTTAAGTCCAAAGCCAATAGTTGAGTGGTGCCAGATCTAATTTGGAAAATCCATGTTCTTCTATTCTCCAGGGCAGGAACGCCGAAAAATCTGATAATTGTTGTACCGAATTAAAAAAAACAAAAAACTTTTTATATCAGTAAGTATCAAAATAAAGGAATCTATATTAATGATCTATACTTAGCATAATAAAGAGGTAATGTGTTTGTTTGTTTGTTGGAGGTTATCTCCGTAACGACTTATCTGATATTCCTGAAGTTTTCACTGATTCTTACTGCGGATATCGGAAGTGCTACGGGCTGTATTTTTTTAAAAATTTTTAGTGGGCGTGGCACCTCCCATACAAAGTAAATTTTTTATATCATATATATAAAGTACTATGATAAAGAGAGCTTTGAAAATTTATCTTAGGTCATCTATTATTAACGTGAGTAGTCAGGCAAAAAATGGGCGGGATTGGACAAATGCGCATGGTACCCCTACACAAACTTAATATTAAATGTGATATATATGACTTACTTGTTAGTGAGAGCCTTGGGACTTGCGTGAGGCTTTTCGTAACAATTCTGTAGTGGTGGGGGGGGAAGGGGGAGGGTGTAGCGAATTTACCGGGTTACATCTAGTACACAATAAAGGTGGAAGAATTCCTTCTTAATTTTATTACAATTGCATTTTATTTAAGAGAAATTTTTAATGACGTTATAATTATGAAACACTAACATGCGGTAAATTGCAAAAAAAAATTACAACAGATGCAACTACAACAATAAAACAATTATCAACCAAGAGCATATTCAAAGAAGAGTAATTCATCCGAAGAGACCTACGGGAATCATATTATATTGAAAGAGTTATAATCAAAAAAAGAGTGACGTTATAATTATGAAATACACTTTATTTGTGGAGTGTTGTTATAGTGAAAGCAATGAGACTTTGTGTATGTTCTTGGGTTACTAATGTGTGTCTTCGGTTAAAAAATGGTCAGGATCGGACAAAGGAGCGTGGCACCCACCATACAAAGCAAGTATTTAATGTCATATATCTGGAGTACTGTAGTTTCAAAAGCCTTGGGACTTTGAGTGTATTCATAATATATTAAAGCGAATAGTAGGACAAAAATGGACGGGATCTAACCAATGGGTCAGTCACTTACATACAAAGTAAATATTTAGTATCACGTAACTGGAGTACTATAATAGAAAGAGCCTTGGGACTTTGTCTGTGTTCATAAGTTATTAATGTGAGACGGTGTTCAAAAAATGAATGGGATCGGACCAATGGGCGTGTCACCTCCTATGCAAAAAAAATATGAAGTACTATTAAAATTACAGTCTTGAAACTTTTCATAATTACATTAATTAACAATGTGAGTAGTCGTGGAAAACATGGGTTGAATAGCCAAAATCAAAAATCGCCAAAACTCAAAATTGCGAATAGCAAAATCGCCTAAATCTAAAATCGCTAAAAACAAATACCACCAAAATTAAAAATCACAAAAAAATTTCCAAAGTCCAAAATCCGCAAAACCAAAAATCGCCAAAATAAAAAATCGCATAAAACAATAATCGCTAAAGCCAAAAAGCGGCATGGAATTGCTAAAATCCAAAACCGCCAAAATAAAAAATCGCCTAAATCGAAAAACGTAAATAACGAAAATCGCAATAAACAATATACGCCAAAATCAAAAACCGTCAAACCAAAAATCGCGAACAACAAAAATTGGCGAAATTAAAAACAACGTCAATAATCACAACACGCAAAAAACCAAAATCGCCAAAACCAAAATCGCAAAAAAATAATAGCCAAAGTCGAAAATCGCCAAAATTTAAAATCGCACAAACAAAATTGGACAGAATCAAAAATCGCCAAAAAATAAATAAAATAGTTTTCTATAAACTGTACGCCCAGTTTTTTATTTCGTTACGATGGTTGTAGCGAAGCGCATCGGGTTACAGCTAGTACTTATATAACATTAAGTTTGTCTTCACTATTTGAGCAAAAAATTGTAAAAAGTTCAAGTCCATGCAAAACTGATTGCTTCTGGTGTTGGTAATGATTTATCTCGGTTTATACCGAGTTTTCTCAGAGATCGCACTATACGTGTCTCATCCAAAGAGTTCCAGTTAAACGCAGAGGTACCGCAAGACTCTGTGCTTTCTTCTTCACTTTTTCTTACTTTTCTTAATGACCTCCTATATCAAACTACGAATTCTATTTATTCTTTTGCAGACGACAGCAATATTTGTAATTCATCTTAATTCGATCAAAGACCAAGCCTTAGGGTGATTGGGGCATGAGGCAAATATGAATAACACACTCAGTCAATACTTTTTAATGTTTTAATGTTTTAATGTTTTAATGTTAATGTTCATAATGATTTTAATGTTCCTAAGGCCCAATGTTGACGCTCTTGAGGGGGAATCAAAAATTCTTGGTGCATTAATTGTGGTTTCAAGGAAGGAATTTTTTCAAGTTCCTTTTTAACACAAGTTTTTGTTATTGCCTTTCAATAGTAAAATGTTTCATAAGTATTATATGGAAACTATTTTACAATCCGAACGCCTTTTAAAGCAATAATGTCTTAATGTGAGCATTTGTTGAGTATAAAATGTTTTGTTTTCTTCTCTCTATGAAAAATTAAAATACTACAAAATATGTAAATTAAAATTCAGCGTTTAATATTTGTCGAAAATGTGAATGCAGGCGATGATGATTGACGGAAAGCAGATTAGAGCTCATATCTATATTTGATAAGGTTGTCATATTGATTATAAGTTTTGAAACATTCGAGTAAAACACCGTTACTTATTCCTCATGCGATTGGTTCATCATAAAATTAGTTGTTATCTGAAACTGTGTTGATTTGTTATAACTGATTTAAAAAGTTTATATATTTAAAATTTCATTTGTAACCCAAAACACGCACTAGTTTACAAAAATGTTTAACAAAGTTGTTGCACCCATTTTTGAACACAAAAAAAAGGAAAGAAATTGCAATACAAAATTTTTTCTACATTAAATACACTTGATTACACCCACAATTGACAAGAAAAGCATTCAAAATAAAATCCAAATAAAAAAAGAATAAGAAATGACAACAATTATACCACAAAAATATAATGCGATGATTAAAGTTTTTAAAACGCACGTTCCCTAAATGAATTAATTTCTTCACCACGCATCACCACAATACTGATGATGATGATGATGATGACGATGATGACGAAGATAAAGCTTAAACACGAGCCTTAACCAAAAGGTACCAGCATTATGGTTAATGATTCCTTTTGTTGTATGCAATATGTTTGTACGTGTGTGTTGTGTACCTTCCTTTTTATGATCTTTATGTTAGTGTGGTAATAAGTATGTTTGGCTGAGGATGTTACATTAATTAATGCGCGAAAATGCGACATAAAACGCTTTAGGGTAATAAATATATCTTTTGAGCATGAAGTATTTTTTTTCGGCATTGTGAATTTATAATTGTTTATAAGTTAAGATTGAAAAAAAGGCTATTTGGAACTACTGTTGTAAAGGGCGACAACTTTTTTTTTTTAGAGTGCAAACATGATAACACTGAGAAAAATAATATATTAAGAGTTAAATAATTTATGTCGTGAGATGACAGTATAAAAATTTTACAGGAGATAGGTTTCGATCATCTTTGTTTCATCTATTGCTTTTTCTGTATACTTGTAGCGGTTTTTCGAGCACATATGAAATCTGAAAAAAAAATATAATGTTACTTAAGCTATAATCACAGTCCTGACACGAATATAATCACGTCTAAAAATGATAAAATCCCAGGCAACAATGTTTGTTGAAGCGTAATGTGGATTAAACTAGGTGGATAGCTCTGAAATCTATGCCAGTTTCCATCTACTTATAAAGGTTGTTAAATTTAATCTTTGTGTATGTTCTTGGGTTACTTATGTGAGTCGTCGGTTAAAAAATGGTCTGGATCTGACCAATGGGCCTGTCACCCACATACAAAGTAAATATTTAGTATCACATAACTGGAGTACTATAATAGAAAGAGCCTTGGGACTTTATCTGAGTTCATAAGTTATTAATGTGAGTCGTTGTTCAAAAAATGACGGGATCGGAACAATGGACGTGTCACCTCCTATGCAAACTTTTCACAATTACATTAATTAACAATGTGAGTAGTCGTGGAAAACATGGGTTGAATAGCCAAAAATAGCCAAAACTGAAAATTGCGAATAACAAAATCGCCTAAATCTAAAATCGCTAAAAACAAATACCACCAAAATTAAAAATCACAAAAAAATTCCCAAACTTCAAAATCCGCAAAACCAAAAATTGAATAGCAAAAATCGCCAAAATCAAAAATCCCATAAAACAATAATCGCTAAAGCCAAAAATCGGCATGGAATTGCTAAAATCCAAAATCGCCAAAATAAAAAATCGCCTAAATCGAAAATTTCCCAAACCGAAAAACGTGAATAACAAAAATCGCAATAAACAATATACGCCAAAATCAAAAACCGTCAAACCGAAAATCGGGAATAACAAAAAACCAAAATCGCCAAATCCAATATCACAATAAATAATAGCCAAAGTCGAAAAACGCCAAAATAAAAATCGCACAAACAAAATTGGACAAAATAAAAATCGCCAAAAAATAAATAAAATAGTTTTCTATAAACCATACGCCCAGTTTTTCATTTCGTTACGATGGGTGTAGCGAAGCACATCGGGTTACAGCTAGTACTTATATAACATTAAGTTTGTCTTTACTATTTGAGCAAAAAATTGTAAAAAGTTCAAGTTGTTGAAGCGTATTGTGGATTACACTAGGTGGATAGCTCTGAAATCTATGCCAGTTTCTATCTACTTATAACGGTTGTTAAATTGAATTTGAAAATGTTCACAAGTATTTTTATAATTGTTAATTTTAAAATCTGAAAACCTCTAGAAAAACTCTTAGGTTCTAAGAACATGTGAAAAACATTTTAGAATATGAGACTGGTTTTTATAGTAAAATTCTCATAATCTAAAACTGCTTTTATATAGAAAAATTTTAGACCCTTATATTATTTTTCATCGCAAAATGCATATAAGACTTTTTCGTATTGAAATTTTATTAGTATATGAGACATTATTTCTAAAGAAATAATATGGTTTTTATGTAGAAAAATTTGTTACCTGAAATTTTTTTTCAAAATCTAAAACTGTTTCTGAATAGAAAACATATCCAAAATATGAGGATGTTATTTTTATTGATATATTGTTAGACTTTAGAGAATTATTTAAAGAAACCTAAAAGTTTTTTAAATAAAAATCTTAAAATCTGAGACTGTTTTCCATAGAATTATTGTCAGTATTTGAAACTGCTTCCTATAAAGAAATTTTCTGAATCTGAAACTGATGCTCATATACAAATTCTCAGAATCGGAGACTTTTACAGAAATATTTTTTAAATCTAAGATTATTGTTCAATCTTGTTAGTATCTAAAACTGTTTTTCATGGAAAAATGTTTAGAATATGAGATGGTTTCTTTACAAAAATATTGCTAGAATCTGATTCTATTTTTATATAGAAATATTTTTTTGTATAGAAACATACATATAATCTGAGACTGTTTCTATGTAGAAATTAATCCAGATCCTGTGTTTGATTTTCTATGGAATTATTTTAAGGATCTGTGATTGTTTTTCTAGTTAAAGAAACATTTACATCATCTGAAACTGTTCTTCTGTAGAAATATTCAAAGTATTTGATACTGGTTTTCTATACAAATAATCTCATAATAAGAAACAGTTTTTCTAAAGAAATATTCTTGGAATCTGAAACTGTTTTTCTATAGAAATATTTTTAGAATCTGGGACTGTTTTTCTGTAAAAATATTCTCAGAAATTGACATTGCTTTTCTATAGAAATATTCTTATAATCTGAGAATGTTTTCTGTAAAAATATTCTTATAATCCGAGATTGTTTATATATGGAAATATATACAGAATCTGCGCCTGTTTTTCTAAAGATATATTCTTAAAATTGGAGTCTGTTTTTCCATAGAAATAGTCCCAAATCCTAAACTGTTTCACTATGGAAATTATCTCAGCATTTTTTTCAATTAAATATTACCAGCAGATGAGTTTTTCTATAGAAATAATCTCATAATCAGAGACTGTATTTTTATAAAAATGTTCTCAGAATTTCGGACTGTTTTTCTATAGAAGCATTCTCAGAATCAGAGACAGATTACATATGAATATGGTCTCGTCATCTGAGACTGTTTGACTATAGAAATATTCCCAAAATCCGAACCCGTTTTTTTTGTAGAATCAGGCTAATAATCTGAGTCTGTTTTACTATAGAAATATTCTCAAAATCTGGTACTGTTTTTCTTAGAAATACTTTTATAATTAAACTGTTTTTCTATTGACGATGCGTCTCTACAGAAATATTCTTATAATCTGAGATTGTTTTCCGTAAAAATATTCTGATAGTCTGAAACTGTTTTTCTATGGAAATATTCTCAAAATCTGAGTCTGTTTTTCTGTCTCACTATAGAAATATTCTCAGCATTTGAGACTGTTTTCTTTTTTTTAATTAAATATTATCAGCATCGGAGTATGTTTTTCTATAGAAATAATCACATAGTCTGATAATTTGGGTCTTTATTTCTATAGAATCATTCTCAGAATCTGAGACAGC
Organism: Cordilura impudica; assembly: GCA_963682025.1. Classification (NCBI taxonomy): domain Eukaryota; kingdom Metazoa; phylum Arthropoda; class Insecta; order Diptera; family Scathophagidae; genus Cordilura; species Cordilura impudica. Next base: position 71,624,686 of record OY821518.1, on the reverse strand, counting down.
TTATCTATAAATACATATGGTCTCATAATCTGAGACTGTTTTACTATAGTAATATTCTCAGAATCTGAGACTGCTTTTCTATAGAAATATCCTCATAATCTGAGGCTGGTTTTCTATAGAAATATCTTCAAAATATGCTAACAGTAATATTCTCAGAAACAGAGACTTTTTTCTATAGAAATGTTCACAGAATCTGAAACTGGTTTTCTAAGCATAGAAATATTCTCTTATTAACTTTCCTTATGAGCTTTCCCAAAATTTGAGACTGTGTTGAAATATTGTCCGATCTGAGACTGTTTTTAAATGGAAAAAATATATTAAATATAAGATCGTTTTTTTATTGAAATATTATCAGGGTCTGAGACAGGTTTCTGTATAGAAAAATGTGCACCAAATGTCTGTTAAAAGATTTGTTAGAAACTGAGACTGGTATTCTATGGTAGTATTATCAGGATCTGCGATTTTTTTAATTAGAAAAATTATCAGAATTCGCAAAATTCTCGGAATGAGCCTTTTGCATCAACTGAATTTTGCACTTCCGTTGTATATAAATACGGCTGATAGGACAAAATAATTCAGTTGGCACAATAAATCGGTTAATTCTGTAAGGTAATGTAAAGGGATGAGTTCAAATAAAACAGTTTAACTTTTGAGGATAATTCCAGGAGTCTGTATAGATACCAATACCAATTCTGCATGTATAAATGCTTCGATATGAGAATATCATGTCTTTTGGCTTTGCATGAAGAACACTATGACTTTGGATTAGTTGTTGAATTGTTGTTAAATTACAGCTAACAAGTACAATTTCATCCTTTATTTAAGTCGCTTTATTTCTAACAGTGTTATTTCTTCTTAATATTTTTTTTTTTATCAATGCGTAAGTATATTTTTGTCATCTGTCTTCATTTTTATCGTTGGATTTTTTATATTTTTCTTTTGTTTGTTTTTACTTATTCTCCTCCTGCAGCCTTCAATTTTTCTTAGTCTCAAACATGCAGTGCTGCTGCTGTCTGATGTAGCGGTGGTACGAGTATGGTTACGAGTACCTGTTGCTGTTAATTTTCTGGGTGTGTACGTTTAAAATTTCAACCAAGAACAGATTACAATTCAATGTTTACGTTGAAACGGTGGAAAGATATCAGTTTGTTTTGTGGATTTTGTACGTTCGTTGCACCTACGCCCACAGTATTTGACACTGTTGTAGTTTTTGAGAAAGAAGAAGTACAAGAAGAAGAATTCAACGCCCGTGTCTTTGCAGCAAACTTGCTCAATTATATGTTTATTCAAAAAGAAAACAAAATCGAAAAAACCGCATCAGCATTAATGGAAAAATTGAATATCATTTACACAACCCAGTTTTAAGGCCTCCTTTTTTTCGGCCAAGAGTAAGGAGGGATGATTTTGGCAAACATATAATTATTAGGTTTCAACAAAATTTAAGGAATTTTATAATTTTTCATTGAGAGAGTGAGGATTGTTTTTATGCCAAAATTTTTAAATAATTAATATACAAACACACTGATTTTAGGGTTTTACAAATAAAAGTGAGTGATTCGTTATTCATGAGTTTAAGCTTACTAAAACGATCATTTCATTTTTGGATGGAATACAGGGCGTTTTTGTGTTGACGTGTGTATAAACATAACATTTTTCATGTATCTGCTGCAGTGTCTGCAGACACAACGCCAGAGAAAAAAAAAACAAATAAAAAAAAAATTTTGAAAAAAAAACTGTAAATCAAAAGTTTACACTTTACAGTTACGTTTTAAGATATATATATATATATATATCTATATTTGTTTTCCACTCTCCAGTTTAATCCTACGTGCAAGTTGATTATTCTGAAGACTAGAGAAAGCATGTACCTGAATGATTTTTAAGGCATGACCTGAATTTATTTATTTTATGACAGGATAACTGTAAAGACTTTTAATGAATTCATTAAAATAAATAAAAATTAAATTAAGAGAAGAATATACACCTTAATTGCAGGTTTCATAAAAATTACGATGTTTTTGTTTTTTGTTGTGTATTAATTTTAGGGCTTAATTGAGGCATCGTTTTAAAGAAAGAAATCTTATTAATTGTATTTGCAATGTGGCAGGAGTTTGAGTGATTAAATTGAAAATGTTACAAACGAAGCTCAATGGACACTGAGGGTAGTGAGTTATTTGATATAGCAGTTATCATGTTCCATAGAGATTTTATGGGAAGAGCACGACTTGAGTTTAATTAAGTACAAATTTAGTTATAATCTGTTAAGTGCAATCGAATTATTATATAATAAATTCGTGGTTTTTCTTTCCACTCGATATTTTTAGGGTAGGAGATATTGTATAAATCTTTGGCTTAACGGGAGCTGATAAATGTCTTCTGACGTTCATGAAATTTATATTATTAAATTCATTTTTTTATTTGTGAAAAAATATGACAAGTAAGATAATTATAGTAGTAATTATATATAGACAGACTATTCGCTACCATGCGTGTCAATCCAACTTTGCTGTGGCAATAATTTGGTTATAGAAAATAAAGATAAACCAAATTTTATTGGTAATGTTATTGATTGTGGCGTTGCAAATATTTAAAATTTCATATGTTTTTTCGCGTTATTTTATGTATTGAATTTTCATTTATTTGTATGTGAACTAACAATAATTATTCAAATCTTAAAACTAATTCTGATTATAAAGTCCAGCCAGTGCCAGACAAAAATTTTATTGCTCTCTGAGGTTAAAAAATATATATATATGGTTTGAAGTCATCCTTCATGTGCCTTAGTGTATCAGATCGGCTGGGTCCAACCTTCTAAGGCATCGGTGGCCACGGTTATTGAGTAGAATTCGGAAAAGCCTGTTAGGGTGAGTTTAAAGTTTATGCAAATATCTAACACAGTGTCTCATAACTTCATCTCTGACCAAAGGAACATTTAAGTTCTTATGAATGTTACAGTTTCTGACATACCAAGGTGCATCTCTGATCATTTGTAATAGCCTATTTTGCCTTCCTAGCAATTTTTCAACATTATACGGAGAGGCAGCACCGAATATTTGAATACCATAGCACCATATGGTGCCAAGCTATGTTTTGAGTTTCCGTCCATAAGCCATATAAGTTGTAGAATTTTTAACTTAATCTGCGTAAGTTTTGCGTCTATATGTATTTTCCAAGTAAGGCGGCGGTCAAAATGAATTCTGAGATATTTTACGTTTGTGTGTTGGAGTATGTTATGATTATTAATTTGTTAGGGTGTAAGTGATGCGGATCCACTTCTGTTCACTAACTTTGATTTTCCATCTCTCCAGCCAATCTTCTAATTGAGAAATGTGGCTTTGCAGATACCTAGATGCTATTGATGGGTTCTCACGAACTCTTAAGATTTCCGTATCATCAGCAAAAGTCGATGTGCTTGTATATCTTGTGGTTGACTTCTGTAATTGTTCTCTTTAACTGTGAACTTACGACCTGATATATAGCTTTCTAGGAGCTTGTGAGTGTTGGGTGGTAACAATAAAAAGAGCGGAGCAATATTTTTTTCCTCAAGGGCTTTTCTAATAACAGTTACTGGCCTATGGACTTGCTCCCACTGAGCTGTGTTTCTTCTAAAGCCAAACTGATGATATGTTATAATGTTATTCTGATTTATAGCTAGCGTTAATTTATTCATTAGTAGTCTTTCGAAAAGTTTGACATACGCTAGTCTGCATAATTAATTTCACAAAAACAAAGTGATGCATTTTTGTATTAAATTTTTAGTTGTCTTTATAGAATATAATTATTTTTTTTTTGTTTTGTTAGATATTGCTAATATAAACTAAAAAATAACTCAATAGAGTTTCCTTCATAAAAATTAAAAAGATATGAATGAAAGTAATTTTGAGGTGTTGGCATACGTATTTTGGTAACTTTTTGAAGGCATCTTGCAGCTGAGCCCAATAAATTTTGAAGGACCCCTGAGGATATCTCATTCCAAAGGGAAGTGACCTCGGAAATTGTCTCTTCCTTGATTTTATGTAAATAACCAACTCTTTTACGTTTGATAAGAGATCACACGTTTTCAATGGTATTCAAGTCTGGACTTTGTGGTGGCCAGTCCAGAGTATTAGCACCAACATCCTTCAAAAATTTGGATATCATCCTGCTTTTGTGGCATGGGACATTGTCCTGTTGCAGGATAAATAATTCTCCGATCAACCTGTAACCGGAAGGGAAAGCGTTATCATTTAGGGATCTCAAATATTGGCCTCGGTTCATCGAGCCGACGCACAGTGGACCATTTGACGAGAAGGCGGTCAAAAATCTATAACTTTTGATCGGATTGGAATTTTGATATGCGGTTTTTTTTGTGAGACTTTAGCCTTTAAGTTTTGCTATAAAACGTGATTCTCGACCGAAAATAAAAAAAGTTACGGAGGGTGTAAAATACAGTTTCATTTATAGTTGAATTTTAGTACAAAAGTGAAGTGTTAAAAGGTAAAAAAGGTTTTTTTAATATAATGTCTTATTTTTTCAGTTAATTTTACAACTAATACTTTTAAACAATTTTTTAAGTTAATTTTTTCAGAAAATGACAAACTTTGACCCCCGTAAACTTTTTAGTCCTAATGTGCACAAGGACCAAAGGTTGTTTTTTTTTGAAAGATCCCGAGTTAAAATATAATTTATTAAGCAGCGAACGTAAAAGTTACCTTATATTGGTTCAAGATAGAGAAGTTTCAATGAAAAACTCGTATGTTTTTGCTTTAGTTAAATTTTTTTTTTTATTGTCTTTTTAAATATTTCTATATCAATTTTTATGGTAAATTTATGAAATATGACAATTTTTGTTGTAAATTTACAAAATATATAAAATTCTAAATCAAGAAAATTTTTTAGCTATATAAAAAAAGTGTAACTTATTGTTAGTGTAATGAAAAAGTACTTTAAATCAACCAATTTTAGTAAAAATTTCTTCTAAATAGCCTTGATTTTCATCTTCTAGAAGTTGTTTAGCTTCTTCGTCTAATTCAATAGAGGTAGTTTTCCATTTTTGACGAATGTTGGACATATATGGATCTGAAGTACACAACAAAATAGTGATAAGGTCTTCATTAGTACAACATCTGGACATTTTCCTTGTGTTGTGCTCGCGAAAGAATCTTTAGTCTTTGTTCCTTTTTTCTTGCGCTTCTTCAGATAGATCTCCTATTGGTAGCATATTGTTTTGAATTATTTGTTCCCCATGGTACAAAATTTTATGAACTGTGGATGGCATATATCTCCAAGAGTATTTTTCATTATAAAGTATAGCTGTTTTATAATCGTACTCTCCAAATTTTTTTGCATTCATCTTTCTGCTGCATGCTAGAACTTGTAATATGATTTTGAATCGTCTTATTAATTCATGATCTACACCTGTGATAGATGCTGCAGTTTCCGGATCGGAAAAAATCTCGTTGCAGTATTTCCATCATTTGTGTTTCCTTCCCCTTGTTTTGGTTGAATTTGTTTTTTTTTGCTTTCTTTTTTTTTTCATTTTCTTTGTTTTTTCTCACTGTTTCGCCTAACGGACCAAATTCCAAATCATAACCCAATTTAAGAATACGCTCCATGAAACGTATTCTAGCATGAAGAGGGGATATTCCAAATTCGTAGGCTTCCTTAAAACTATCGTCTTCTGGTTGGGGTTGGCTTAATTGACTTGATGTCTTTTGGCATATAATGCAGCTTGACGTTGACTTTGTTCCAGTTAAAGCTTGTGCAATTTTTCCATCAATCATTGTGAGACACATTTTAAAATGTACTTCAATGTCTTAGTCATCAAATTTAAATATTACTGGGTGAAGTTCCTTAATTTGATCTATTATTTTTTTAACTTCTTCAGTTATGACATCTTTGGTTTCCTTTTTGAATGCAAATTTTATTGGTCTGCAATACTTTGTTGATGAAGGAATTTCATTTTTCCATATATCAATTTCTGTTGCTCTACTAGTTGACGGCTCTAAGACGCTATACCTTTTTGTTAAGCGCAATGGAACGAAAGATACCATAAATAAATTAGCATCTGATGAATTTTCGGCATTAAATTGCTTGTATTGTTTCTGACCAGAGGATCCATCACATCCCCATTTAGAAATTAAAGTAATGCTGCCATTACCAATTTTTTGTAAATGATCAGTATCAAGCATATTTAGCAATCGTTCTGCAGTATGTTCAAGGAGATCCTGCAATTTTATTTCTGCTGATGTTGAAGTGACACTAATAGCAGATTGTGAAGGTAAGCATTCTTTTTTGGCAGAAACTAAATCTCGATACTCTGGAAAAATCCCACAGTTGTTTTCATTGGTTCGCTTCCGCAATTCCTTATATTGATTTTTGGTCAATTTCAAATCCAAAAATAGGGCGAACGCTTCTTCCGGCGTAAATTTCTTATATTCAATTGGTGTAGGAATGCTTTTCAAAATCCTCTTTGTGCGCCTTGGGATCGCTTCTACTATTTTTTCAATTATTTCAATTTCATTTTTTTTTTTATTTTGGGTTGGTTGAATTTGGTGCAAAAATGAATCCTTAATAATTCTTTCAGAAATATCTTCATTGATATTCTCCAGCTTGCGCCTTCGAGATCTTTCACTACATCCGTCAATTGGTTTTGCTGGTCGACCCTTTTTTCCCCTTTCGTTGGCAGTTGTAGATGCACTCTCAAAAATAAGTTCCTTTATTAACCAGTTTTGGTAACGTTTGTACATCTTTGCCTTGCTATGAGAGCATTCAATGTACCATCCTTTCAAATTCGATGCAAAATTAGTAATTTTTCCTTTGTGCATTGCAATCTCTTCTAGGTTACAATTCTTAAAGAAGTCGTTACTCATTATGTGCAAAATTACATCGTATACATCATTTCGTTGAAAATAAATATCTGCCAGTTCTCTGTAACAGTACTTAGCCATTGCACAAATTGTAATGAATAATAATTGTGGAAACATTATTATAAATACTCTTTCTTGCAATTATGTAAAATAAAATTTTTTGTCTTTTATTACCACTTTTAGAAGCATAAAAAACCCACACCCTAACCCCTTTTAAAAGGTGAAGCATACCTGCTCATATCTTAAAGGGCTATGTCGCAATAGTTTTTTTTTACCATTTACCTGTTATTTAAATTGTTTCCCATTTTGTCAGGTACTTAAACTATATAACTCTAATTCAGACTATAAATGTTTTTGAAAGATACCTATGTAAATGGACCTGTAACAATTAAGCGCATTATATCTCAACCCTTATAAGTATATAACAACTCCTGACAACTCAACCGACACGCAAAAAAATACACCGCGGTGCACCGGTATGACCAACTTTTGTATTCATAACACTCAGACGGACGGACGGACATCGTTTAATCGACTCAGAAAGTGTTTTTGAGTCGATCCGTATAATAAAAGATGGATAAAGGTCCAATATTTTTGGCAGTTACAAACATCACCTCAAACTTAATATATCCTAACCACATTGTGGACAACTTTTGTATTTATAAATTTTGCAGAAAATATCTAACCTTGTGTCAGAAAAATTGTTCTGGTGCACACGGGCGTAAACTGGCGGGTGCATAATGGTACAGGAGTATAGGGGAGTGTTCGCACTATAGAAGAGTGCAAGATCTTTTCTGACTGTTTTTGACTGGCAGGAGTTATGCTCTATTAAGTAGGAGATGTTCGGAAAATTTTGACCTTTTTTAAAATATTTTTTTTTTTTTAAATTTCGGAATGACTCAGTGATTTTACATTTTTAACATTAATAACAAGGAAGCCACAAAATAATATAAAATTTATTTCAGTTCAAAATCTTTTAAATCAAAAAAGTTACAGTCATTCAAAAATAAAAATTTACAAAAAAATTTTTAATTTTAGCAAAATACTGAGAAAGCCCATTTTCGAAGACCCTGTTCGCTATGATATTGTTGAGATAGAGTCGCAATTTTTTGCCTCCCGAGGTTTACTAGTGTTTACTTTCAAATGAATAACATAACTTTAAAATCGGTCACAAAAAAAAAAATGATTTTTGGCCGCCTTCTCAAAATATGGTCCACTGTGCGGCGGTAGGAATCAAGTCACCCAACCTATTGTTCGCAATATACCCCCAGAACATGACATTGCCTCAGAACATGACCATGGCTCCTTTTTGGCATTCGTACCTGTGGCAGCCTTAGAAAAATCTTTTGTTTTTATGAATTGAATTCAAAGGAGCTTTGATCTGTCCATAGAACTCTTCTCCAAAACTCTTTGTTTCATTGTGAAGTCTAATCTTTTCAGCTTGTTTACATCTGATATGGAGGTATGTTCTTGCTTTATATGTTTTAAAATCCCCGTCTTTTAAACGTCGCCGAAAACTACGTTCATTGATTGAATTCTTGGCCGACTGATTCCATTGATTTGCAGCAGATTGAGGCTTTAGTTGATTTGTTAGTTTGATAGTGCACTGTTTGGCGCAACAAATTAAATTCAATTACAATGTCTTTTACTGCGACGCCAGAATTAAAATTGCCTATATTGAAGCTGTAGCAACACAGCTTAACTCACCCGTTTTTCCCATGGTCTCCAATGACTTTTATTCAATATTTTTTTCTAATATTATAAAAAATGTCAATAAAATTTAAATGCCAAAGTTATTTGATTATCACTTGATAAACCATGCGCCACGAAAAAATTCGGTGTCTTCTTGCTTTCTTATCAGCAGAAAGAGAATGCTAACCGTGAAAGGCAAAATATTGGGCACGCGTATAGCTATAAATATGCATTTTATTTTGAACATAACCAGTGTACCGTTAATTCATGCAATCAAACGAACTGGACAAGAAGACATCACAGTTGCGTATGTCAAAATAATTATGCCGACTAGTGTATTTGATAAGATAATGATTAGTCTATATAACTCGACTTTCGTGTTATCGTTGCTTAGCTTGGGTATCATTGTTACAAGTGAAACTTTCCATTCTAGGGGATAAAAATATAGAGAATTATTCTTAAAGCTTTTATCGATCCCTGGTGTATTATTTGGGTTTAAATCAATTATTGGCTTTTGACGTCTCGCATCTCAAACCTGAGGGGATATTTCTCCTTGCTCTGGTATATATAGAACTTGATATGGTGATGTGAAAACATTTCTCAAGTATATTTTGCGAACAGTTGAACTTTTTCAGAGTCATTTCCCGCTCAGTCTCCATTTGAGTTTCGCAATGGAGGCTTGATCATGATGGATCTATTAAGACCTTTTGCAGTACGCTATAATGAGTAGTCAGTATGTGGTATATTACCTAGGTCCCTAACGAAACTATTTAGTGATGCCATTCTCTAAGCCTCTAATAGATTTCGTAGTTTTCTAGTACATTCTTTTGATGATCCTACTGGGTTTAATTTGGTCATAATTTTGGTCAGTTTGATAGGGGTTATATGCATGGGGCTAGGTCATCAAAGTCTCGGTGGCGGCTCAATGTTGATGTGCAGTTTGTATCATGCAGAGTTAAATACGTTTCCACCATGGAAATGAGTTTGGTACAATTTAAGCCCAAAACCCTTAAGTTTTCAATGGGAGAATACCTCAACCCATAATAGTGCATATACAAAACATCAGATATTATCGATCGTCGTTCGTAAGTTATTGTGTTCTATATGCTTTTTTTTTGATTAATCCATGTTTAAGTTCTAATAGTTCTTACTCCTAAAGGCGTTTTCAAAGAGGAAATTTTTTTAAACAGAAAAAACCACAAACTATAGTACTTTCCTTGGTAGGAAGGTCGCAACAATTTTATCGGTTCAGTTTTTTTTTAATTAGCAACTAAACTTTAGCAACTAAACTTTAACAAAAAGCATATAGAACACAATAATTTACGAACGACGCGATGTTTCATATTGGCCAGTCTGTTCCTCAGACTAAAATTCTATGTTAACGCATCGGGTTTGTAATAACAACATAAAATATTAAACATTTCTTTTTTTAGATGCAGCCATTTTGGAAATATGAAATCTGTATAATTTTCTTTTTAAATAAGAAAAACTGTTTTTAGAGTTAGTTACAGTTTATACTAAAATATCTGTAAAATCTTCAATATTTCACATTGCCTTTCAGTATATCTTGAATTAATGATAGACAAATTTTTTGATATATCACGTGAGAGTGGCACCTCCCATATACAGTGTATTTATACCCTATACAACCATGTGGTTTGGGTGTAATGAATTTGTGCTGCTGTTTGTAACTACCAAAAATATTTGACTTAGACCCATCTTCTATTATAACGATCGAATCAGAATCACTAACTGATTCGATTTAACGATGTCCGTCCGTCCGTCTGTGTGTCCATGTAAACCTTGTAATCAAACTGCAGGCCGCAAATATGAATATATTTTGATGAAATTTGGTACTTAAGCTTCATCGGCCATAGGATGAATGCTATTGAAATTGGTGAGAATCGGTCCATGTTCAGACCTAGCCCCCATACAAATGACCCCTATTAAATCGACATAAATTTATAGTGTAAAAGGCAGGATCGCCATATAGTGTAGGTGGGACGCCAGCTAGGATCACCAAATATTATAAAAATCGCTGGACCGTTATATAATGTATGCCTTGTAGCAATCTACGTACATAGTGGCATTTAAATTTAATATAGTGTATGTATGGGGGCAGGATCGACATATAGTGTAAGAGGGGGCAGGATCGCCATATAGTGTTAGCTTGGCAGGATCGCCATATAGTGTAAGAGGGTGTACAAAAGGACACTAAGATTGGGTGAGAACCGGACCAATCTCAGGAGGAATTTTGTCAAGTGCTTTCCTCAAAGCAGTTCCCGCGTGCACGCTAGATGCACTTTTTTTATACAGCACGTAGGCAGATTATGCCAATGTTTGAACCCTTTGGCAGAATATGCCAGTAAAAAGAGAAAATCTCTGTTTGGTTTTAATTATAACCCTTTCAAATCAGAATTATAATTGATTATTTATTTTAAAATGCTGGTCTTTTATATCATTATAATTTAATATATTTTTACTTAATTTAAATAATAGTCTTCTCTTTTCTTTACATTCGCATATTACAAATTCATTGAATTTTGAACGTTGGACTCAATAGCCAATCAGAAAACGTTCAATAATCAATTTAAATTTTTCCCCTCAAAATTTGAGTGACATTCCTATTTGTCATGGGTTATTGACACAATTTGAATTTTCACAAATTTGTCATTCTGCATTCCAGTGATATTTAATTACACAATAATTTATTGTTTTGTAATTCAACCCTTTAACCAAGGTTAGTGTACTTTGTGGTATGTGTTGAATGAAAAGAAAAGATATGCAAAAAAAAATAAATAAATGTAAACAAATAATTACAAATAAATATGTGCATGTGCATATAGTAAACAAAAATAAACAAAAAAAATATAAACAAATAAAGATGAATAAATGAAATAAATAAAGATAAATGAAGATGTGTGTAACATCATCACAAATTGCCATAAGATCCAAATTGTCATATAGATCTTACTCAAATTGGGTTTGTATGCGTTTATTACATCCACTAGTGAGTAGCCCAAAAATTATCCCTATGGGACAACTCTTAGTCGTACGCCCCATATAGAGCTGCTTCCCGATCTTCACTTAAATCTATCAAAAAACAAAAATATTGCACAGATTCTTCTCAAATTTTGTTTGTATATATTTTTGAAAAAAACAAGAGACTTTACAAAACATAGTCAGGATCGGTCCATTTTTAGGCCTAATCCCCATATAGATATAGCATCCGATATGAACTTTTTCATATCCGCAGCCAAAAAAATTAATAAAAATCCCACTCAAATTTGGTATATGCTTATTTTCTATGTCCAGTTAGTTGGGCCTATGAGATAGGGTCTCTAAACGCATGGTATAGAGTATCATATAGTCGGTCTAGACCGACTATAATTTTCTTACTTGTTTTAACATATCAAACCCGAAGTGCTATGATTGCAAGAGTCCTCAAACTTTGCACAAGTGGGCGTGGCACTTCCCATAAATTATAAATAGTTATCGTGATATATTTGGAATAGTATGAGAGCAAAAGTCTTTAAGTTGATTGAATATTAATGTGGATATTCGCTCCAATGAGAAAAGGAATTGGTCCAGTGGGCGTGGCACCTGCCATACAAAATAAATATAGTATAATATAGTACAAAATATATACAGTAAATAAATGCAGTATGACAGATTGAATATTAATGTGAGTAGTCATGCCATAAATGAGTGCGATTGGACCAGAGGGCGTGCAACCTATAAAGTATCTGGAATACTATAAAAGCTAAATTATAATGTGAGAAGTCGAATTAATATGGGCGGGATCGAACGGGTGGATGTTACATATTGAAAAAAAATTAAAATGTCATGAGTACATTGAAAATTGGTGTGAGTTCATAAGTTATTAAAGTAGCATGACAAAAATAGGTGTGATGAGACTGAAGTGCATGGCACCTACGATACAAATTAAATATTAAATCTCAACCATTATGATAGCAAGAGCTTGAAAAGTTGTAGTAAGTAGTTGAACCAAATGTCAGCGGATACGGATACTTAAAGGAACATCCTAACAAATTCTAGGATAGAGATAGTCTCGAAAGTGTGTGTAAGTCCAAAAGTTATAATGTTGTAGCAATGTATGATAGAGTTTGCTAGTGACTTTATATTTATGAAACAGATTTTGCATAAGTATATACTTTTAAAACATTTCATTTTAAGTATACCTAGAGCTTCTTCAGGCATTGAAAAATTAAACGCGCAATTTAGTAGTGATGCAGAGCTGTTTCTCTGCCCAATCAGGATTGATCAGTTACATTTATTGTTAGGTAACGTAGGTTGAACTGATGAGTTAGAGCTCGCTTAGTCATGTTGAAGAATGATCTATGTTCTACGATTTGTTTTCCTTATTTCTCCGAAGACTTTTGGCCAACAAATATTGCATACCATTCAGTATTTACAACTCTTTGGCACCTGTTACGATGTTTCAGATTTCTTCTTGAGCATAATTCATAAGATACTTTATCAGGCGAATCCGGTGGTGGTGGAAAAATATGATTCAAATTTCGTGCGAAATGATTTCCAAGAACCAATGAAGTGTTAGACGGAATAATATCGTAGTGTCTGTCCATAATTCCGGCCTCCTTTTCCGAATAGCTTCACGAAAATGCCTCAAATAATATTTCTCCCTGAGGAATGGATTCATAATGCACTACACCATACTGTTTAATTTTTAACGAATTTGCCGTTAACTGTACAGTCCACAGTGGCTGAAAATTGTTTTTCATTCGCCAAAATTCTGTAACTTATGAACCGAACAAAATATTTTAGTAATTCTTTTTCTAGTGGGTATATTTAGTTGGGGATATTTAGTTGAGCTTGACTCTGTTTTAATTTTATTAAAACGATTCAGTACGTTTTTAGAAATTCTAGGTCAAGGTTGAACTTTTATTTTTTTTTAACTTTTAGCGTGAAGTATGGGTTTTTATTTTTTTATTTATTAAAAAATGTCTTATTTGGATCCTAATAATAATTACAAGCACATTTTGTAATAATGAAATTTTTTTGTTAAAATTTGTACACTTAGAAAAAAAAGTAGAATTAACTGGAAATTTTGCTATTAATACTGAAAAATTAAAAATTTTTGCTGTCAAATTGGCAAATTTGTTTACACTCAAAGAATATTTCCACTTAAAAAACGTAGACTAGGCGATCTCTTGTGACTGATGTTTTGTTCTACCATTTTATCCCGATTTTGATCAAGCGTATATTATTTGAAAGGTATTTCTTTTTAGTCGTTTTGCAGATTTACAGATTTTTATACCCTATACCACTATGTGGTTTGGGTATAATGACTTTGTGCTGCTGTTTGTAACAACCAAAAATATTTTACCTAGACCCATCTTTAATTATACGGATCGAATCAGAATCACTTTCTGAGTTGATTTAACAATGTCCGTCCGTCCGTCCGTCCGTCCGTCTGTGTGTCCATGTAAAGTTTGTAATCAAACTGCAGGTCGCAAATATGAATATATTTTGATGAAATTTGGTATATAAGCTTTTATCGGCCATGGGATGAACGCTATTGAAATTGGTGAGAATCGGTCCATGTTCAGACCTAGCCCCCATACAAATTACCCATATGAAATCGACATAAATTGCCATAAGATCCAAATTGTCATATAGATCTTACTCAAATTGGGTTTGTATGCGTTCATTACATCCATTAATGAGTAGTCCAAAAATGATCCCTTTGACTCCATACAGAGCTGCTTCCCGATCTTCACTTAAATCAATTAAAAAACAAAAATATTGCACTGATTCTTCTCAAATTTTGTTTGTATATATTTTTGCAAAATACAAGAGACTTTACCAAACATGATCAGGATCGGTCCATTTTTGGACCTAGTCCCTATATAGATATAGCATCCGATATGAACTTTTTCATATCTGCAGCCAAAAAAATTAATAAAAATCACACTCAAATTTGGTTTTTGCTGATTTTCTATGTCCAGTTAGTTGGGCCTAAGAGATAGGGTTTCTAAACGCATGGTATAGGGTATTGTATAGTCGGTCTAGACCGACTATAAATTTCTCACTTGTTTAATTTTTCCCTTTATTTTGAATAAATTGCATTTAAAGTTGCTACTAACACATACATAAAATTATAAAATACTACGTGTGTGTTTATTAAATTTGTTAATGTGTTTGTAATAAAAATGAGTTTGCTTTTTGTGTTGATTTGTGAATTGGCTGTAATTGATTGGTATACCTTTATTGCCTTTATTTAATGAAGAAATAAAATTTCCTAGAATTTGCGCTCGAATTTCGAGGGCTGGAATCTGCTAATATTATCTAATAGTCTTGCTGTTACTACGGAAAAAGTTATAATTTTTTGCTGTTAAATTTGTTAATTTTTGCAAAATAAATCTGCTCAACATTAGCGCATTAATACTGATTTTGATATGAAAATAAAGAATTTTATTTTTTGAATCTTTCTTATTTATTAAAATATTTCATACATATGGGAGGTCCTCTTTATTATTATTTTTTACTAATACTATGTTTCTCGTACTTAAAATTATTATTCATGCAATTATAATTACTAGTATTAACCAGCACTCGAAATTCGAGTGCAAATTGGAGGAAATATTATTTTTTCATTAAATTTTTGTCTTCCACTGTTTTTTTAATCTATATATATATATATAAAATAAAAATTTATGAATATTTGAATGAGCCTAAAGGTATGTTAATCAATTTTAGTAATTTACAATTCAACACAGAGCGTCTGATATATAATTTAAATCATTCACGTTAACAGAGTGTAACGAATTATTATAAATATTTTATTTCATTTCCTTTAATATATTTCTAAGACAGATTAAACAAAAATTTTTATCGTTCTCAGCTTCTCCTCCATATGAACTATAGCTATGCCAATTTTCACACTCCTCCCTGCCCGCATATTGCTTAAAAAGGGAACTAGAAATTTACCTTCACGTCTTAATATATATATTATTCATTTGATTCAAATATTGATTGCAAATACTCGTATTCCATATTTTTTCCTGTATTATTTCAGTTATTTTGTAGTTTTTTGACTTCTTCATCTAAATCCCGATGTTCCACTTTCCATTGATTTCGAATACTGGAGATGAGCGGATCTGATGTTGCCAATAATATATTAAATAGATCTTCATTTGTGGAACTTCGTGAAATATATTATAGCAATTGACTTTGTATTCAAATGTCACTTTCTTATAAGCCTTTTCATAAGCCATCATACTATGATTATAGGTAAAATAAAATGGTAAGAAAATGGCATTAGTGCATTACTACCTAAAATGATATATAAACAAGTAAGAAAATTATAGTCGGTCTAGCCCGACCATATGATACCCTATACCATGGTTTAGAGACCCTATCTTTCGGTCCAACTAATTCGATATAGAAAATAAGCATAAACCAAATTTAAGTGGCATTGTTATTAATTTTTTTGCTGCAAATATGAAAAAAATCATATCGGGTGCTATATTTATATGCGGACTAGGTCGAAAAATGGACCGATCTTGACCATATTTTGCAAAGTCACTTATATTTTAAAAAAATGTACACAAACCAATATTTTTGTTTTTTTGATAGATTTAAGTGAAGATCGGGAAGCAGCTTATATGGGACCTATGACTAAGAATTATCCCATAGTGATTATTTTTGGACCTCTGATTAATGGATATAATATACACATAAAACCCAATTTAACTGAGATCTACGTTATAGTTTGGATATTATGGCACTTCATGTCGGTTTCATAGGGGTCATTTGTATGGGGGCTAGGTCTGAACATGGACCGATTTTCACCGATTTCAACAGCATTCATCCAATGGCCGATCAAAGCTTATATGCCAAATTTCATCAAAATATACTCATATTTGCGACCTGCAGTTTGATTACAAGGTTTACATGGACACACAGACGGACGGACGGGCGGACGGACGGACACACGGACGGACATAGTTATATCGAATCAGATATTGATTCTGATTCGAGCGGTATAATAAAAGATGGGTCTAGGTCAAATATTTTTAGTAGTTACAAACAGCAGCACAAAGTCATTATACCCAAACCACATAGTGGTATAGGGTATAAAGATATAAAAAGGTATGATAATAAAAAACCCAGGTTACAAATGAATTACATCCTATGTGTATTGACATTCTTACTTACAAATATATCAAAAGGGTGGTGCAGATATCATTACTGGTAATAGATCAAATAATGACTATTATAAGCTATAAAATAGCTAATGCACAAATTTAACACACCATTTTATACTTATAGGGCTGTTTAAATTACCGTGATTTGAAATTTTTCATTAAAGTGAAAAAAGTGTTCGACCCGCGGATCGTCACGGGTGCAAAAGTATATATAGGGTTAAAGAGGACACTTTCGTCTTTATCTGGATGGTATACGTCTCTTGTTCCCTTTTATTCTCTAGAAGTTATATCCACTAAAGTTGAAATTAGACACAAATATAGTAGTTTAATAAATACTAGCAGATTCCAGCCCTCGAAATTCGAGCGCAAATTCTAGGATATTTTATTTTTTCATTAAACAAAGACCCTAAAAGTATGCTGATCAATTATAGCCAGTTCACAAATCAACACAAAAAAGAAACTCATTTTTATTACAAACACATTAACAAATTTAATAAACACACACATAGCATTGTATAATTTTATGTATGTGTTAGTAGCAACTTTAAATGCAATTTACTCAAAATAAAGGAAAAAATTAAAAAATCTGTAAATCTGCAAATCGGCTGAAAAGAAATACCTTTCAAATAATATACGTTTGGTCAAAATCAGGATAAAACGGTAGAACAAAACATCAGTCACAAGAAATTGCCTAGCCTATTAATATTATAGATGATTTCAGAACACCCCTAATATTAAACGGTAGTGTTGTGACCCATCACAATAACTAAAGACTGCAATCCTACCAACCTTTTAAAGAAGACCGCAGGTCATTATCGACGATAACTTCTGAAATTAAAAAAAAAAAACAGTTGAGTTTGACAGCAAGCCACACCCATAACCTCATTATTTGGCTACATTAATTTGGATGTATTAGCTCCAAAATGGCGTTAAAATTTAAAAAATCGTTGATAAAAAAAAATTGGACTTTTGGCCAATGAAATCAAAATTTCAGCCATTGTGCGGTCTCGGTTTATTATATGCTCGATATTCGATTGGATGATTTCGAGGTCTTAGGCATAAGTCTTAGTCTTATCAGCCATAATGAAGCGTTTCATTTCGTTATGAAAGCCGAAAATAATTATTTCAGTGATACGCGATACCATTTTCCAAAAAATTCTGTATTTCTGGAACCAATCGAGACTTGAAACGTTCGAGGCCCAACATAACTTTAAAAATAGTGTGGGCTATTCCCTTTGATCAACCGTTGAAGCTGGATCAATAATTTTTGATTGAAAAATTTTCAGTATAATCTCTTTAACTTTTGCTCATCAGTCCTCTTTGTCCTCAATAATTTATTTGCCTTTTTGGAACAGTTTGTATTATTTGTAAATATTATTTTTGAAATAGCTTCGTCACTGAAGGCGATAGCGTTTCTGCAGCAGAAATTTCATTCTACAAACAAAATTTAATGAAACTCGTTTTTTCAACAAAACAAAACATTGTTAGAATCGTCAAATTCACTTTTAGTTGTCTATAAAAACGAGTGATTCTATTGTATCCATAAATATGCTGACAATAAATTGGGCAGAATATCATTTCAGTACAATATTGTGCCTTAAGAGACAACCCTAGTATTTATAATTACATATATAAGTTTGTTTATAGCACTATTAAAATAGTTATGTTACAAATCAAAAAGCCATTAAATTTATTTCTTATAACTGTTTGAAAAACAATTGACTTTAATTGTGCAATAATTTCTGAAATTAATATTATAAACTTAACAAGAGAAAGTTCTTCTGAATTCTTTGGCATAAAGATGAAATTCTTAGCAATTTTGTTCTCTATGATCTTGCTGGCCTTGCCTAAGGAATTGATATATTTTTGCTTTAAAACTCTTTTACTCTGTTAATAAAAATAAACACACACAATTTTCGATATTTCAAATATTTGCTATAATTTCATGAAACCACCACCATCATTATCATCATTAAAATGTATAATAAATTTTCACAACTCATTGGCAATAATAATTTCACATAATTCTTCTACTAAACAAGCTGCTGATCAACATTGAAATCCAGTTTAAGCATGCTAGTGCCTGCTTTGTTCGCTTTAATAGCTGGCAATAAAAAATATTGTAACCATCAATTACGCAGCAAATTAAAATCAAATAATTTAGCGTGAAAATCATATGGAAAAACTAGTTAAAAACCATTTAGTGCTATAAAAAATTGCATGCAAATTATAGGGATTGTATTACCAGCTCAAAGAAAAAAAAAAAAGAAAAAAAATACAGCAAAAACAAGCCCGCTAAACGTAATTGCCAATAACAGCAATATCAATAATACGTTAGTAGAGTATAGTGTAAATAAGGTGGAATGAAATGAACAAAAACTTAAATGAAATATTACCAAAGAGGCCCTTCCCTCAAGAAGTTAGTGAATTTAGTTTTCTTTCTGTTCGAATCGTAAATGAAGTCATTTTTTATTCATGCCATTATAATTATAAGTATGAGTGAGTATGACTTTGGTATTTTTAAATTGTTGGTAATTCAACAATTTATTGAATTTTACTTTTGTTTGGTTTATTCTTAGTCTTCTTGGTTAACTTTAGAAGGTTTAAATTGTTTAGTGTTCTTGTAGGAGCAAACGTTTTATTGATTTTTTAATATCATATTTCAGAGACAATGTTATAGGAATATGGATTAAATTATAACAGAAACCAATTAAATCCACCTGTAGTAGTTTAAGTAACTCAGTTTTATTTCTTAAATATTTTAAAATAATTTTAAATATGAAATTTCCTGACTCAAATGTGGTTTTAATTATTTTCAAATGTTTCAAGGTCAAATAAGTCTTCTAATATATATTTGTTTAATCCAATTGAATGGATGTTCATAATGGAAGTTTTAATATGTTTTCACTTCACTCCACTTTCAAATTGATGACACCATCAACACCACTTCAGTTTCCACTTAAAGTTTCATCAAAACTGACCACACATTTTTTTGGCCCCAAATTTTTGTTTTTCACCCAATTTGCACAATTTATCATTGTTATGAAGTTTAGAAATCTGAGAAGTTTCATGGAAATCGGCCACGCCCAGCTCCCACTGTCCATTTATCTGCAAATGAATTTTTGGACCCGAAATTTAGTTTCTTCATTAAAAGTCTTATAACTTGACTCAAGTTACCAATATTAAAGAATAAGGATGTTTGTAAAGATGTTTACCCATATAACTCAAAAAAGTTTTTTTATTTTAAAATCTTGTTTTTTAAACAAACTGAAAGAGTTTTGTAATTCAGCTTAAAATTTATAAGTAATACTATTTTCCATAAAAAAAACTAACTGAAACAAGATAAACGATTTAATGATGTTAAATATTTTTACGTCTATACTAATATAGACTTTTATTAATCTTCTATCATTTCTTTAACGGCATCATCAGGATCCAAAACATGTTGTTTCTTAGAAAAATTCCCCAAAAGCCGCTTTCGACTTACGGCTTTAAATTAAAACAAAAAATTTTTAAAAGCAAATTTTTCGATTTAATATAATCGCTTAGAAAATCAACATTATTACCACAACATTTAAGCTCCGTACTTAGATCGAAATAAGTAACTGCAAAACATTCTATAAATTAAGTTTATAATATAAGGGTCCGATTGAAATTTTTTTGACACTCTGACACTTGCTAAACATTTGATTTCATTTCATATTGTGTTGCTTCTTTATTTTGTTTTGTTTTTTTCCTTATACACTTCTTTCAAATAGCTGTAAAATAATTGTTAACAAATTGTTGCTATTATTGATAGCATTACAACACGTGGGCCTAAAAGTATCCACCATTTATATCGTGCTTCTTTGAATTACTGAAATGAAATTTCGTGTGTTTTTTGTTCTAAATTTATAACTTTGTCCAAGTAAAACTGAATTTTTGTGTGCCATCATATAAAGGTGAATATTTTATAAACTGTTATTGGTATCCAAATTTTTTTTTTTCACAATTAATGTTAAAATACAAATATACTTACATCAAATTGATATGACAAAAAAAATTATGTACCCGCTTCTTTGAAATGGATGAAAATCTGTCGCAGTTACTGTTTCCCTTTGTCTCTTTATGTTGGAGAAAAAAATTACAAGAAAATAACGACGCATTTCTCTTAATTATGCAATTCTCTACAAAACTGCATCATTATGTTTTTGATGTTTACACTCGAAAAACTGACTTTTTGCCATCAAAATCTTAATACAAAACAAAAGACTTAGGACACAAACCATGTTTGCATAACAATTTATAAGGCGAACAACAAATTGATCAAACTATAACTATCGAAAAATTGGAGAGAAAATGTCTAATCCAGCGCTCGAAATTCTAGTGCAATTTCTAGGCAGCTTTATTTTTCAACTTAGCCCAATTCACAAACCAACACGTTTATGGTTTATTATTATTGTGAATGAAGATAACAAACTCATTAACAAACTCATTAACAAATTTAACAAAACACACATAGCATATGTATAATTTTATATATGTGTTAGTAGCAACTTTAAGTGCAATTTATACAAGATAGAGGAAAAAAATTAAAAAATTGTAAATCTGCAAAACGGCTAAAAAGAAATACCTTTAAAATAATATATATTTGCTCAAAATCGGGACAAAACGGTACAATAAAACATCGGCCACAAGAAATCGCCTAGCCTATTACTAATATAGATAAATATAGATGCAATTCGGCTTGTTAGTATTTATACTTTCAATTTTAAGTTTTTGGAATTGATTTGTCGCATAAAAGGATAATTTTTTATGTTCGAGACATATATAAAGTCTTTTTGTATGTCTTAACTGCATATTGTAGAAGAAAGTCAATCTTTAGTATGTGTATTTATATTGCTTTTTTATTTTTAAAATTTACTTTAATAATTTATTTAATCGACGCTACTATCCACAGTGGAAAAAAATTGATTAGAAGTCTAAGTGTTGTTTGTGGCATTTTTAAGTTTCTACTACAGCAGAAACAAATTTATTGGAAAGTAACTTCTTCGGGCCCAATAACACATTTTGTATAACTTTAAAAAAATAAATTGAAATCACTTTTATTTGTTAAAATTATTAAAATTTATTAAAGTGCAATTTAATAAATTCCTAATTGTAACTTATATTGTTTAATTGTAATTTCAAGATAAGTTGACGCTGAGTGAATTAGCATAAACTTTTTAAAAATTTTTTAACTACGCCAACCACCAAGCCTCAAAGAGTTTTCCAAGTATTTTGTGATTTTCGCTTAAAACCAGTTTAGAAATATCTCTTATGATAGCTTACAAAGTTAGTTAAAATATTGGACTTCAAAAAAAAAAAAAAAAAATAAAAATAATAATAACTTAATAATATTCAAACTTGTCATTGTTTACATATATAGTCGATTAGTAGTAGTAGTAGTAGTTGAAAAAATAGACAGAGGAATGAAGACAATGGACTTCTCGTATTGTTCTAAATTAGCTTTTCTATTCAGTCACATCCTAAATGTTCTCTACATTTCTATTAGATTAAAAAATTTTTTTTTTCTCCTAAACCATCCTGTAGTACATATAACATACGAAACGTGTACTATGCATCTGAAACTAGACACTAAATGGAGTAAAACTGAATTTATAGTTTTTCATTTCTTGTACTTATTTTTCTTGTAGGGCTTGTCGAGTAAAACAAGATTCCAATAGTGAGATACGGTTAAAAAACCGGTTTTTGTATCTTTGCGCACTTATAAGCCTGCAACTTTGTTGGTAACGATCCGATTTTCAATTTCTTACTTGATTTGGAAAGAAGAAACTGACGTCTTTCGAATGATGTATAACTTATCTAAGAAAACTTGAGAAATTTGTGTGTTCTTGTCCAGCAAACACAAATTTTGTAGATTTTTCAAAAAATTTTTAAATTTGGTGACGTTTTTATACATTATTTTATTAAGACTCTATTATACTATTGAATTTATTCAAAAAGCACGTTTATTTACGATTACAATGCATATTTGGGTTTAAAAATAGATAAGTAATTGACTGAGTTATTTATCTTTTCATGAAAATAAACTTTTAAACATTTTATACAAATTTTATTTTCGGTTATTTAACTCAAAAGTGTTTGCTTGACCGTTTTTTTTTAATTCAGCATCATCAGTTTCTCGTTTAAGTGACCAGCAGTATTCTGAAATCATTTTTATCTTACTTTTTCCTTCAAAGCGTTTTTCAATAGTTGCCATTTCCTGGTGAAAATATTCGCCTTGTTCGTCACTGAACTGGCCCAGGTTATCTGGGAAAAACTCCAAATGCGAATGCAAAAAATGAATTTTTATGGGCATGTTGCAGCCCATTTCACCATACGCACTTAAAAACTCATTGACAACTGTGATATAGTCGTCGCTTCTGTGATTTCCAAGGAAATTATCGCATAGCGCAACAAAACTCTTCCATGCACGTCTTTCAACGGAACTTAGCTTGTTAATGAAATTTGCATCTCTCATAATTTTTCGAATTTGAGGTCCAATAAAAATACCTAAAAGTTATCAAAAAAGATAAAAACGATGAAAAACGTACTAGATATAAACAAATTAATTAATTAATACCTCCTTTAATTTTGGCTTCACTTAGTTTTGGGAAGCGTCGCCGTTTACATCCAATTTTTGTACAAATTGTTTCATGTATCCCAGTTTAAGATGCAGTGGTGGCAGAATAACGTCTTCAGCTTTAACTAATTGGTCATTTAAAATGTTTTTCCTGCCTATTCTATGTGACTCGCGAGATGGCCATACTTTGCGATCATAACGATTCGGTGCACGACTATCCCATTCACAAAGATAGCATGGATACTTTGTGTAACCACCTTGCATACCAAATAAAATTGTCAAAACCTTTAAGTTAGCGACGACTTTCCATTTATGGGTGGTATAACAAACAAACATTAGTATATTTTTCATCACTTCGTAAGTTTCTTTTGTATTAGTCGCATATGAGATTGGGACTGAAGGTAATTGATTTTGGTTATGCAATAAAACAGCTTTTAAGCCTAGATATTACATTACAAATCTTAAATTAATAAAAATAAAGTCATATATTTTTATAAGAAAACTTACTTTTGCATGAACCATCAATGAAAAGTCGCCATTCATCTGCATTATAATTGTGATTTAATGCCGAAAATAGTTTTGGAACATCAACGCAATACACGAGATCACTGTCATTGGAACTAGTCTTAAAACTTTCTTCAAGTAACCAAGTCCGGTCACTTTTTCTACCAGATGTCATAACGAAATCTTTTTCCACTAAATTCCACTGCTTTAATCGCGACCCGAGGACTTCAGATTGCCGCTTTGACAAGTGAAAGTCGCGAACAAGATCGTCAAAATCAGCTTTTGACAAAAAATGCCGCTCCGTTGTTGTAGATCTGGATGGAAGGAACTCTTCTTGTTAAAAATCTTTTTCTGTTATATCGACAGATTTGCTCGTTGTCGGTAGATCATTACTTATAGGTATCGGTTTTGTAACACTTACAACATTTGCGTACTTAATGTTTTTGCGCGTTTTAAAACAGTGACCTAAAACATCGGTTTGACAAAAATAGCAATCATTTGATTTATGATATGGCTGATGATGCCAAATCATGGGCGTAGAAAAGGGCAAAACAAACGAAGGTTGAATTTTCTTTTTTTTTAATGTATTACAGCAATATTGACAAAAAAATTCTGGCTCGTACCAGCGACTAGTATCAAAAGAACGATTAAATACTTTATTGTACACTTCTACCACTCCAATATTGTTTTTAAAATCACGCCGGTGACTGATATCAGTAAATAAGCCACAAATATAGCAAAATTTTTTACGACTGTCACAAATTTTTTATTTAATTTTAATTTAACTTGCACACGATTTTTATTAAATTGAAAACGTTTTTTTAAATACACAGATTCAAAGTGAAAAAGAAGACATTAACAAAACGTCATATTAAAAGAAAGAACAATAATATTCATGCGTAAAGCTCTCATTACAAATATTTGTTGTAAATCTAAGTTGTGTTTAGGCTAACAGTGATTTGTAACTTCATAGAAGGTGCATAAAAACAACACCAAAAACATTGTGCAGGCATTTTGATAAAAATTTTGTTTTCATGAAAAGTTAAATAACTCAGTCAACTACTTATCTATTTTTAAACCCAAATATGCGTTGTAATCGTAGATAAACGTATTTTTGAATAAATTCAATAGTTTTATAGTTTCTTAATAAAATAATGTATAAAAACGTCACCAAAGTTGAGAAATTTTTTAAAAATCTACAAAATTTGTGTTTGCTGGACAATAACACCCAAATTTCTCAAGTTTTCTTAGATAAATTATATATCATTCGAAAGACCTCAGTTTCTTCTTTCCAAATAAAGTAAGAAATTGAAAATCAGATCATTACCAACAAAGTTGCAGGTTTATAAGTGCGCAAAGATACAAAAACCGGTTTTTTAACCGTAAGCCCGGATTTTGGAGGTGTCCGGCATATTTCACTTTTGGAATCGTCTTTAACTCGATAAGACCTACAAGAAAAAAAATATCACTCCCCAGGTTTTTCTATTTAATTCAATTTTGTACCACTGTGTTGTGTCTCAAAAATTTTAAACTTTTTTGTATTTTGAATTTCCCAATAAATTTTTTTATTGAATTTTTCTGGCTTTATTTGTTAAGTGTCAATAAAACTTCTATGTCTAAGCAAATCTTATCTAATGGAGCAAAAGTTGAAGTTCTTTAAAAGGATTAGTTTAATCAAAAATTGAATTTACATATTTACATATTTTTACGGCTTAAGTAAAAGCAGAGAATCGTGGCATATTTATAACTTTTTTTAGATTATTATATCAGAAACGAAAGACTAAAATGTCATAGTGTCAAACCATTATCTTTTCGTACCTTTGGCTGCATATTTGTGATTTTTAGTTTACGGTTTTAGAAAAGAAAGATTTTTTATATAGTTTAAAATTAATTTTCTGTTTGTTTGTTTGTTTGTTTGTTTGACCGCTCTACAAATTGTTATTTTTCAACGGATTTTCCTGAAATTTTGTGCACACGATCTCTATACCCCAGGAAAGGTAGCCATATACTCTTTACCGGCCACGCCTACTTTTACGCCCACTTTTTATGTAAAATTCGTTATCTGTTTTATTCATATTTGTTCACTATACAAATTTTTATTTGTTAACAGATTTCTCTGAAATTCACTATACACGATCCCTGTACTCCAGCTAAGGTCACCATATACCCTTTTATGGAGCACTCCTACTTTTACGCCCACTTTTTATATACAACTTCTTTTCTGCTTTTTGGTATATTTGTTCGCTATACAAATTATTATTTTTCAACGGATTTCTCTGAATTTTGCTACACACGATCTCCGTACTCCAGGAAAGGTCGCCATATGATTCTTACCGGCCACGCCTACTTCTGCGCCCACTTTTTATATACAATTCATTTTTTGTTTTTTGGTATATTTGTTCGCTACACAATTTTTTTTTTAACGGATTTCTCTGAAATTTGCTACACACGATCTCTGTACTCCAGAGAGGTCGCCATATGATTCTTGCCGGCCACGCCTACTTCTACGCTCACTTTTTATACAAAATTAATTTTCTGTTTTTTGGTATATTTGTTCACTATAGAAATTTTTATTTTCCAAGGGATGTCTAAAATTTGGTCACATGATCTCTGTACCACAGGGAAGGTCACCATATGCTTCTTACAGGCCACGCCTACTTTGCGCCAACTTCTATGTATATAAAACTTATTTTTTTTCCTTTTAGTTGTTTCTTTTTTTGATTGCTATACAAACTATTATTTTTCAATGGCTTTCTCCGAAATTTAGTACATATTCCAGGGAAGGTCGCCATATGATTTTTACCGACCACGCCTACTTTTACGCCCAATTTTCTTATAAAATTCATATTTTGTTGTGTGGTATATTTCTTCCCTATATAAATTTGTAGTTTTCAACGGATTTCTCTGAAATTTGGTTTACACGGAAATAACTACACGGTGAACAAATTCCCCAAACTTAAAAAAAAGGTACCCAAAAGAAATAAACAAATTCCCCATTTTTTTTAATCGAAAGAAAAAATGAACTTACTCCTCAAATTCATTCTTAAATTTTCACATAATTTTAATTAATGAATTTTGTTAAATATTTATTTTAGTAAAGATTTGCATACTGCTCTCAATATATGTCCTACAATAAATGCAATTAAAATGAGTATTCTTTTCAATAGCATCATTTCGTTGCGCGGAAGCTACGCGCACGTGGAATACAGCTTAGCTAGAATATCTGAATAATTTGAAATATATATTTTGACAATTAAATTAAGTTGGCAACAGCTGCGCGGCAGCACAGGTGTGGCTACCAAACGCGCGGAAGCGGCGCGAGCTCTCGGAACACAGCTCAGCTAAAATATCGCAATGCTCTAAAAAATATGTTTTAGGAATTAAAATAAGTTAATGAGAACTAAGCGGCAGCACGGGTAGTAGCTGCGAGGAAGCAGCGCGAGGCGCGCGGACGCGGACGCGACGGATGCGGATACGACGCGCTCGCGGAACACAGCTCAGCTAAAATATCGCAGTGATCTGAAAAATATATTTTGGCTATTAAAATAAGTTGACAACAACTGCGCGGCAGTACGGGTCTGGCTGCCAAACGCGCGGAATCGGGCGCGACTCGCTCGCGGAACACAGCTTAGTGAAATGTCGTATGATAAAATTTTATCTACGTATGAGCAATAATTACCTGTTGATCAAATAGGCCACACATATACTATAAGCAGTTGCTTAAAGAAACCTTGCGACACAATATTAAACGTCACATTAGTCTTTCATTTCTGAAACTTGAATTTGACGTCTCTGCTCAATGATGATCACTTATTAAATGAAGTAATTCAATTTTTAAAAGTTCTGATTCCTTTAATTTGCGAAACATTCCGTTATATTTGATGTTTATAAATAAACTGAAGAAAAAAAAACTTAAAGCGGTTTCGCTGCTTATTTTTGAAGCATTTTTGCTTGAAATAAAAAATGAATTTACTGCCCATACAAATTTTTGGGGAGAAAGTTCATTTTATTTGGGAATTTGTTAATTGGGGACTAAGTGCTCAGCGCTTGGTAAGCATAGTGAACCATTTTTCAAGTCAAAGGCCTTTTTATCCCGGGCAAGACCGGGTAAAAACAGCTAGTGTACAATAAAAAATTAAAAAAAAAAATAAAAAATGAAAAATGAAAAATAAAAAATGAAAAATGGAAAATAAAAAATGAAAAACAAAAAATGAAAAATGAAAAATGAAAAACGGAAAATGAAGTGAATAATTTAAATGAAAAATAAAAATGAGAAATGGAAAATAAGCAAGTAAGAAAATTATAGTCGGTCTAGACCGACTATACGATACCCTATACCATACGTTTAGAGACCCTATCTCTTAGACCCAACTAACAGGATATAGAAAATAAGCATAAACCAAATTTGAGTGGGATTTTTATTAATTTTTTTGGCTGCAGATATGAAAAAGTTCATATCGGATGCTATATCTATATGGGGACTAGGCCCAAAAATGGACCGATTCTGGCCATGTTTGGTAAAGTCTCTTGTATTTTGCAAAAATATATACAAACAAAATTTGGGAGCAATCAGTGCAATATTTTTGTTTTTTGATAGATTTAAGTGAAGATCGGGAAGCAGCTCTATATGGAGCCTATGACTAAGAGTTGTCCCATAGGTATCATTTTTGGACAACTCATTAATGGATGTAATAAACTCATATAAACCCAATTTGACTAAGATCTATATGACAATTTGGATCTTATGGCAATTTATGTCGATTTCATAGGGGTCATTTGTATGGGGGCTAGGTCTGAACATGGACCGATTCTCACCAATTTCAATAGCGTTCATTCTAAGGCCGATAGAAGCTTACATACTAACTTTCATCAAAATATATTCATATTTGCGATATTTCATATTTGTAGTTTGATTACAAGGTTTACATGGACACACAGACGGACGGACGGACACTATTAAATCGACTCAGAAAGTGATTTTGATTCGATCGATATAATAAAAGATGGGTCTAGGTCAAATTTTTTTGGTAGTTACAAACAGCAGCACAAAGTCATTATACCCAAACCACATAGTGGTATAGGGTATAAAAATGAAAAATGAAAAATGGAAATCGAAAACCGAAAAATGAAAAATTAAAAATGAAAATTTAAAGATAAAAAATTAAAAATAAAAATGAAAATTGAAAAATTAAAGATTAAAAATAAATAATGGAAATTGAAAAATAAAACATGAAAAATATAAAATAAAAATTTAAAATTAAAAATTAAAAATGAAAAACGAAAATTGAAAAAGAAAAAAAGAAAAATTAAAATAAAAAAATAATATTAAAAATGAAAAATGAAAAATAAAAAATGAAAAGAGAAAAAAAAATGAAAAATAAAAATGCAAAATGAAAAATGAAACACGAAAAATAAAAAATTAAAAATTAACCGGTTGAAATAATAAACAGTAAAAAATATTTTTATATTAGCAGAGCCCCTGCACACAGTGGTTCAAAACCAAAAAAAAGTGGTAATAAGTCTGGAACTTCTAAACTGTTGGTTGGATTGGAATAGTATATTCTAGGCGATTGTAGTCAAGGATATAGGCTTTCAAAATATTTATTTTTGAGATACCCTGTTGTAACACAGGGTGAGCTACAGGGTGCCAAAGTCGACCACCTCGAGGTGGAAAATGCTTTCGAAGCTTGTAACTTTTATAAATATGAAGTGATTTTTACGTTTTTTAAATTTTTCCAATAACCATTAAATTATTAACAAAAAACATACCCATACTAACTAGTTATCGCTTATGGTTCAAAAAATATTTGATTTTAAAAATCAACATTTGAACTTTTCACCAAATTCTTTCTTGGTTTTTCGCAAATAACATTTTTATTAAAATAGATAAAAAAAAAATCTAAAAATATGCGGCGATAGCCAGTACTTTTTAAAAAAATACGTTGAAGCATTTTTGAATTATTTCAAACCGTTTAGTGAGCACAAAATCTTAAAGTTGACTTTTTGAATCAGGTTCTAAAAATTGCAAATTTTTGCCAAAAAATACCCTTCATTCTTTCACTTTTTTCTCACAACCTTGGTAAAACACGTATATATTTTTCTACACATTTTAAAAGAATATGCTTCAAGAATGGTTGTAAGTGAAATTTTTAATATTTTTGGACATGCACCCTACGTCCAGCATTGGACGAAATTGGGCAATTTAAAAAAAAAAAACTAAGTTTTAAAAGTTAATACAAAAATATCCGCTCGCTTTCTTCAAATATTTCACCGCAGTATTAAAGCTCCAAATATTTTTATTTATTTGCCGTAATAAAATTCACCGCCGTTACATAAACGTGGCCAGGAGGGCTTAAATAATGAAAAAAGTCAAATTTTCATACGAATTTTTTTTGTTAACATAAAAAACATATTAAGATTAGTTATTTTTATATTTTGTTTATTGATTCACAACGGCATTTAAATTATCTAAAACACTTCAAAAACTCATTTTGATAACGTTAATAGTTTTTGAGATATTTATATTCAGATTTCAGAAAAAAATATAGAAAACTATGGTTTTTCGTTTTTTTTTTGGTTTTTTGGTAAAGTGTTCCCAAAATTTTTGAATTTTACTTATTATTATATATATTGTTAAAGAAGACATATTTATCTATTCAACGATATATAACATGTCTATCAAATATATTGCAACATGCTGAAATAATGACCCCAAACCACAATCCACAGGCAAAAATTTAGCTATTTCTCTATTTGTTCATATAAATGGTCATTTACATAGTGAATGACATATTTTTTTATTGTTTTTTGGTAAAGGGTTGCATACGTTTTTATTACTTCAAATAATTTTATATATCTTTTCAAAGAAGGTATAATTATAGTTTAATGAGTATTTTTTTATTTGTTTTATAATAGGCTTAAAATTACATAACAATTGTCTGCTTTTTTACTAGTTATTTTCTACAAAACTATCAGAAATATCAAAAGAAAAAAGATGTTTTATATCCATAGCTTCGAAATCATTTTCTATTTCAAGACTTATTTTTGGTAACCATTTTGTTCTTACGGAGTATATTACTGGATCTGATGATATCAATAAATATTCCATTAAATCGGAATTTTGGGCTTCTTTGCTACATTTTCTTGTATTAAAAAGTCTAAAGTGTTTGACATCTCTGTTTCTAGCTTCTTGTGCTTCTTCAGTCATTTCTCCCAAGGGCAGGATGCTATTTTGTATTATTTCTTTCCCATGAGCTAATACTTTGTGTACAGTTGGTGTCATTGGCCTCCAAGGATATAAGTTCATTATTAATTCCTTAGTTCCACTAGCATATATTTTCAATTTCTCCGCATTAATTTGTTGTTTACTATTAATGACAGCTAATATTACTTTAAACCGTGCGATTAAAGCCGTGTCAATGCCAGTAATCAAAGAAGTAGTTTCGGGATCTTCAAAGAAACGTCTTGCTGTATTACCATCATTTGAACTTCCATAGCCACAAAGAGGCTTATCGATAATTAGACCAAGTTGCATTTTAAATTCATCCTGAATTCTTTTCTTCTCAGCTTTTCGTATGGCGTGTAGATCAGTATTATTTTTAACTGGTATATTTTCTTGTCCTGGAATTTGCCGGTATTTTAGATCATATGCGAGATGCAAGCAATATTCCATAAATCGTATTCTTGCATGAAGTGGTGATATTCCAAATTTGAAAGCATTTTCATTAATAGGAATTTCATCACAACTGTTATGAAATTCTGAACTTTTCTTTCCACATATATTACATTTCCAAGTAGATGTTATATCTGTAACGGCATTGGCTACTTTCCAATCAATCATTGTAAAAAGTGGTTGAAATAACACTTTAATGACACTTCCAGATATTTCCACAAAAACTGGAGACAATCTCGAAATTTCCTGATTTATTGAACTCACTAAGCTTTGTGTTGTAATTTTGTCTTCCTTTGTGTGCTCAAATCGGATTGGCCGACATAGAAACTTAGATCCGGGTGTTAAATTACTCCATATGTCCTGATATTCTCTCTCACTAGAAGAAGAACTTGTCTCATTATATAGCCTCATTTTTAATTGTACTAATGATGTCATAAAAATTGTTGAAGAATCTATTTCTGAATTGCTTCCACTTGGTTGTCTATACTCAGAAAATCCAGATGTTCCATCGCATCCCCATTTACATATTAACGTAACTTCTGAATTGTTGCATATTTCTATTTCTTCTTTGCTAAATGTGGATATTATTCTAGATGCAGTGTTTTCAAGCAGTTCCGCTAATCCAACATTTGCACTTTCAGTATTGGATTTCACATTAGATGGTAGAATTTTATTTTTTGTTTCCTTTATGGCTCTGCTGGTAGGAAAAATATCAAATCCTTTTTCTTTGAGAGCTTTTCTCAAAATACCATATTTATTTCTTGTCAATCCCAAATTTAAAATAAGAGCTAACGCATCCTCTTCTGTAAATGATGTTGACGATTTTGGCGTTGAAATACTTTTTACCATACACTTCAACCGCTTAGGAGATGCAGTTGGTAACACATCTACAATTTTAGCAGCTTCCTTTGTTTGCGTGCGTGTCAAGGCTGATTTAAAAGAATCCTTAATTTCATTAGGCGAGTGGTTACTAATGATTTCTTCTTGTTTTTTCTTTTTTGTCCTTGATTGAACATTTTCGTAGTCCTTTTTAGGTCGACCAAATGCCTTTTTCTCAATTTATACTGTGGGGCCCGTTTTCAACCATTCTTCATTTTTAGTCATAAACTTTGATTTTGATAAACGCGATTGGCTAAATCTTCTTTCGTAAGCTTTGTAAAAATTTTCAACATCTTCAGATCTCACATTTTAACCGTAAGTGTTGTTAATAGTATAAAATAATTTCGAGACTTTTTCCGAACGTGATGAATGAAAAGTAGAATGGGAAGGATTTTCCCAAATAACTTTGCAAAGTGAATAATACTTTAATGTAACCTCCATGATAGATTATATATACTGAAAATACTTTTTGAAAGGTAATATATCGGGCAGGTACTTCAACCAATACTTACATTTTGTTTTAATGAATCTAAGGATTTGGCTTTTAAATGTTTTTTTTTGCATAAAAAGGTATTGTGAATTACAGATATTTTGCAATAGGTATCAGAGTTTCGGGCAATTTTATGATCAGTTGAAACTCATTAGGTAAATATTTCATACACCATTAACTTATAATTATACCTTCTTTGAAAAGATATATAAAATTATTTGAAGTTATAAAAACGTATGTAACCCTTTACCAAAAAACAATAAAAAAATATGTCATTCACTATGTAAATGACCATTTATATGAACAAATAGAGAAATAGCTAAATTTTTGCCGGTGGAGTGTGGTTTGGGGTCATTATTTCAGCATGTTGCAATATATTTGATAGACATGTTATATGTCGTTGAATAGATAAGTATGTCTTCTTTAACAATATATATAATAATAAGTAAAATTCAAAAATTTTGGGAACACTTTACCAAAAAACCAAAAAAAAAAAACGAAAAACCATAGTTTTCTATATTTTTTTCTGAAATTTGAATATAAATATCTCAAAAACTATTAACGTTATCAAAATGATTTTTTGAAGTGTTTTAGATAATTTAAATGCCGTTGTGAATCAATAAACAAAATATAAAAATAACTAATATTAATATGTTTTTTATGTTAACAAAAAAAATTCGTATGAAAATTTGACTTTTTTCACCATTTAAGCCCTCCTGGCCACGTTTATGTAAAGGCGGTGAATTTTATTACGGCAAATAAATAAAAATATTTGGAGCTTTAATACTGCGGTGAAATATTTGAAGAAATCGAGCGGATATTTTTGTATTAACTTTTAAAACTTATTTTTTTTTTTAAATTGCCCAATTTCGTCCAATGCTGGACGTAGGGTGCATGTCCAAAAATATTAAAAATTTCACTTACAACCATTCTTGAAGCATATTCTTTTAAAATGTGTAGAAAAATATATACATGTTTTACCAAGGTTGTGAGAAAAAAGTGACAGAATGAAGGGTATTTTTTGGCAAAAATTAGCAATTTTTAGAACCTGATTCAAAAAGTCAACTTTAAGATTTTGTGCTCACTAAGCGGTTTGAAATAATTCAAAAAGTACTTCAACGTATTTTTTTTGAAAAGTACTGGCTATCGCCACGTATTTTTAGATTTTTTTTTATCTATTTTAATAAAAATGTTATTTGCGAAAAACCAAGAAAGAATTTGGTGAAAAGTTCAAATGTTGATTTTTAAAATCAAATATTTTTTAAACCATAAGCGATAACTAGATAGTATAAGCATGTTTTTTGTTAATAATTTAATGGTTATTGGAAAAATTTAAAAAACGTAAAAATCACTTCATATTTATAAAAGTTACAAGCTTTGAAAGCATTTTCCACCTCGAGGTGGGCGACTTTGGCACCCTGTAGCTCACCCTGTGTTCTAACAGGGTATCTCAAAAATAAATATTTTGAAAGCCTATATCCTTGACTATAATCGCCTAGAATATACTATTCCAATCCAACTAATAGTTTAGAAGTTCCAGACTTATTACCACTTTTTTTTGGTTTTGAACCACTGTGCTGCAGTTGATTGCTATAAGTGATACATTGATGACGCTTTCTGTTTGAATTTAAAAAGTGCAATAAAAAAATCTTTAATTACTAGATGTTTACAGATCTTCCCTATGATCGGACTCACATGATTTTTTTTTTACTGTTTGCAGTTGCAAAAACTCGACCATTTTCCATACAAATGTATTAAAACAAACATTCCATGGAAGTTTGACATCATTTTACAAAAAGTTTTGAATACAAATTGTGGTCCCTCATATTAACAGATTATATTCCTAAAATATTGAGGCATTCGGATTTCGAAGTGGGCAAACTTCTTCTAGAAAAAAAATTTCAGTTCAGTAAAAATTAAAATTTTTTCCACAAATGTAACCATTCCAGTCAAAACTGTGTACTTGGGGAACTGCAACGCGAAAAAGATCAGATAGTTTCAATGAAAATACTTCTATGCAGCAGACCATGCAAGTTTGATACCGACTTACAGAAATATTTAAGGAACGCATGGTTCAAATTTATAAATTATATATATAACATTATATAAAAAAATACGACTAAAATTTTATTACTTGTTTGAATTTGGAGTTGCAGAGCGTCAGAATCTAAAATGATGGCTTCAAAAAACATAGTTCAGAGCAGTGGTTGCTACAAATTTGTCCATCTCTGTCATTATATTTCAACGTAATCTTTTTCTGTCAGTCAAATATTCCAATTAAACGTCAAGGTTTTTTATCCTGTAGCAAAGTTGCCCACAGGCAATTTGTTAATTTTAAAATGTACTCATATTGTATATATTGTGATATTTATATTTTCTTGGAAAAACATCACTTCTTCAATGATAGGCAAGAAAGAGGCACTAAGAATATTTGTTTTTTAAATCAGCATTTTAAAAATAGTTTTGAAGCTATTAAAATTATTTGTATAACATAATTTATTGAAATAATGATTATTTTTATTTTTTTTTCATAATTTGTCATAGAAAAAGATTTAAAAATAGGCTCTAATAATTTTTTTTTTCAAAACAGTATTTTGAAAATAATTTTGAAACTAACTGGATAACAGTAGAGCTAAAAGGATTAAGATGATTATTTCTGTGAGTTTTTTGACAGTACCAAAATTTCTTTTTACATAACCTGCTAGTATCGTTTAACGAAATAATTTAAAGAAAGCAGCTTTAATACAATTTATCCAAAGTGAATGGCAAATATAACTATAAGAATAGGTCGCATGTTGCACATTCAGCTTAAATTATATATGCATCAAATTCATCTAAACACTGGTTTTGAAACATAAACAAAAAACACATGCTTAAAATTTATTCAATTTAATTAAAAACAAATATTTCAACTTAAAGTGTCTACGATAAATTTTGTCAAATAAATGCAATTAAAACCAATCAAAGTCGTTTTTTTTTTTTTTTTTTTGACTGCAGTTAACTTTAAGTTGATGCACGCTATGTCATTGAGTGATTTGACAGTTAAGACTAATGGTTGACACAAGTTTTAAACGACAACATTTAACGGGGATTTTGGGTACAAAAAATATGTTCACTATCCCCAAACATATTCTTACATAAAAGACAAAAGTTTGTCATTTTATTTGTACGCGTTGGTTGGATGAAAACAAAAAAAAATACAATAAGAATGTTTGGTTTGTTGTTTTAAGATCAACAGGGTTACAGGTTCCATATACAAATAAAAAACTAAAATTTACTAGCACACTATGAACTATGGGCCAAACAATACAATTAATGTGATAAAAAGTAGGAGAATTCAATAATGAAATAAATCGAAAGGTGATGCAAAAATTGTAAGAACTGAGACGGTCTAGAATTTAATATAATCAGCATTAACTAACAAAAGAAATATGAAAAGAATTATGAGCTTTTCTTTATGAAAAAAATCAGAAGTATGAAAAAATAAAAATTATATAAAGCAATTAAATTTTTATTTAAGTTTTTAGTGTTCTCCCTTCATAAACACTTTCCACTCATCCTACACTACTTGCCCATTGTTTATAGAAAACAGCTAAAGGAAGTCCTTTTTTTTTGAAGCTTAAGCATTTTTATAGAAAACCAAAACAAGTTCAACTCAAGTCATGCTGTTCGTCTATTGAGATGATAAAGTGATTTTGATTTTTTTTTCTCTTCTTTTACATTAAAGAAATTCATTTCATTTACAATTTGTTAAACCATTTCTTTTTGCTTTGTTTTGATATATTTTTTTTGTATTCGTAAAACTGTTCATTTAAATTTAAACCTGAAAGCAAATCAAACGTAGCGCTTTTATTGTGATTTTATATACAATGGTCTGGTCGCTTTTTGCAAAGCACGCGTTTCAGTCAGTCTTGAGGATGAAAATCGTAAAAAAAGATCGAACGAAAGAAGGAAAGAAAGAATTGTTGTAACACTATACCACCTCCACCTTTTGATACCGCTGCCACCAGAGCCACCATCAAGAGCCAAAACAAAGGTGACAAAGTCACGAAATTCTTGTCAATTTTTAACTATAGACCAATTTGTTTGTCTCTTTTCACGTTGTTTTCTTCTTTTTTTTCTTTCTTTGAAATAAATTTTTTTTTTCAACTTGGTTGAATTTCGTGACAAATCATGCTACCAAAATTGGGAGAAAATATTTCTTAATTTTTTTTTTTATATTTATTTCTTCCATTCATTTTATCAATAAATTATATTTGTGGTATGTTTGGGGTTAAGGTTGTACATAGTTTTGATTTGCTCAAGATTAATATGAACCAAAATTGTCCCATCAATTTCTTATGTAAACAAATCAAACTCGTGTGATTCTGAGGAATTGTTATCGCAAGCTTAAGGCATGAATATCTAACTACAAAAAATCTGGGATCATCTCACTGATGGTGTGAATTTGCTTTGCAAATTGGATATTTAAGTAAAAACAACTAGTTGAATTGAATTGAAAATAATTAATTTATTATTTTAAGCCGAATTTAGAGCAACTGGATATTTTTGTGGTTATGAGAAATTTATATATATGTCTATTTATAACTCTTACCGATATAATATCCCCCCCCCCATCAAAGGAAAAATAAAATTAATTGAAATATATAAATTAGCACTACCATCATGCTTAGCAAACAAAAAGCTACTAAGTCGCCGATTGAAAATTAAGAAAATACTTTTTTAATAAAAGGTACTATTTCAAGAAAACGCTATTGTTGAGGTAAGATACTATTTTCAGAAAAAGAAGATTTTTAGAAAGAGTAAACTTTTAAAAAGGAATTTTATTTAGAAAATGAGTTTTTGAAGAAAATTGATTTTTCTAAGAAACAGTATTTTTTTAGAAAATATAAATTTTAAAAAATGAAACTTTTTAAAGTAAAGGTACTTTTTAGGTAATGTATTTTTTTTAAAGAAAAAGTAATATTTTAAAACAGCTAATTTTGTAAGATATGGCACTTTCTACGAAAAAGTACTTTTTTAAGAAAATTTACTTTTTATACCCTATACTACTATGTGGTTTGGATATAATGACTTTGTGCTGCTGTTTGTAACTACCAAAAATATTTGACCTAGACCCATCTTTTATTATACCGAACGAATCAGAATCACTTTTTGAGTCGATTTAACAATGTCCGTCCGTCCGTCCGTCCGTCCGTCTGTGTGTCCATGTAAACCTTGTAATCAAACTGCAGGTCGCAAATATGAATATATTTTTATGAAATTTGGCGTATAAGCTTCTATCGGCTGTTGAAATTGGTGAGAATCGGTCCATGTTCAGACCTAGCCCCCATACAAATAACCCCTATGAAATCGACATAAATTGCCATTAGATCCAAATTGTCGTATAGATCTTAGTCAAATTGGGTTTGTATGTGTTTACTACACCCATTAATGAGTAGTCCAAAAATGATACCTATGGGACAACTCTTAGCCATAGGCCCCATATAGAGCTGCTTCCCGATCTTCGCTTAAATCTATCAAAAAACAAAAATATTGCACTGATTCATCTCAAATTTTGTTTGTATATATTTTCGCAAAATACAAGAGACTTTACCAACCTTGGTCAGGATCGGTCTATTTTTGGACCTAGACATAGCATCCGATGTGAACTTTTTCATATCTGCAGACAAAAAACTTGATAAAAATGCCACTCAAATTTGGTTTATGCTTATTTTCTAAATCCAATTAGTTGGACTTAAGAGATAGGGTCTCTAAACGCATGGTATAGGGTATCGTATAGTCGGTCTTACTTGTTTTTTTATGAAAATGTGGTTTTGTAAGAAGAGGTTATATAAGAAATGTCACACTTTTAAGAAAATAATTTTTAAGTAAAGGTACCCTTTTACGAAAATTTACTTTACATAAAAGTATTTTATTAAGAAAAAAAAAACTTTCTACGAAAAGTTACTTTTTCGAAAAGGAACTTTTCTTCCCAGAAAATTAACTTTTTCAAGAAAAGCTATTTTTTAAGAAAAACACATTTTCAAGATGATGTAACTTTTTAAGAAAATGTAGCTTTAACGAATGGAAAATATGTTTTTCAGAATAGCTGAGTTATAAAATCAGCTACTTTTTTTTTAACAAAGTGTAATTTTTAAGAAAGAATATTTTTTAAAACAGTACTTTTTTAAAAACTATGCTTTTTAAGAAAGTATACATATTTAAATAAACTAGCAGATTCCAGCACTCGAAATTCAAGTGCAAATTCTAGGAAATTTTATTTTTTCTTTAATAAAGACTCTAAAGGTATGCTTCACAATTCATCTAATTTTAGATGAAGAAAACAAACTCAACACATTCAAACAACCACATTAACAAATTTAATAAACACACACATAGCATTGTACAAGTTTATGTATGGGTTAGAAGCAACTTTAAACGATCATAACTCCAAAAAAATATTTCAGACGATGAAAATCTCTAAATCTGGATAACAGCTAAAAAGAAATACCTTTCAAATGATGAATTTTTTGTCAAAATCAGGGTAAAACTGTGAAACTTACATCGGTCACAAGAAATCGCGTTGTCTGTTAATATTATAGATTTTTTTTTGAAGTGAGAGACTTTTTTCAGAAAATGTGCTGTTTTAAGAAAGGTTCTCTATCAAGAAAGAATACTTTTTCAAGAGAAAAGAGAAAAAAATCTTGGAAGAAAAAATACTTTGTGGCAGAAATGAACGATTTGACAAAATATACTTTTTGAAGAACATATATCTTTTAGAAAAGCTACTTTTATAAGAAAATTTACTTTAAAAAAAAATGCAGTTTTAAGAATATGTTCTTTTTTATGAAAAGGAACCTTTTAAGCAAAGTAACTTTTTTAAGAAAAGGTATTTTTTTTAAGAAGTTACATTTGGAGCCAAGGAATTCTTTAAAATAAATATACTTTTTAAAAAAAAAGTACTATTTTGATAAAAGATACTTTTTAAGAACAAAGTACTTTTTAAGGACAAAGTACTTTCTAAAAAAAATTTACTATTTTAAGAAAAGGTAATATGCTAAGAAAAGTCCCTCGTAGTTTCTTTTTTTAATAAAATAAATTTTTTCAAAAATTTACTCTTTATCTGGTAAGCTTCTATCGGCCATGGGAGGAAAGCTATCGAAATTGGTGAAAATCGGTCCATGTTCAGACCTAGCCCCCGTACAAACGATCCCTATGAGATTAACTTAAATTGCCATAATATCCAAATTATCATATAAATCTCGGTCAAATTGGGTTTGAGTATGTTTCTTACATCCAGTAGTCCAAAAATAAACCCTTTAGGACTATCCCTAGTCATTGCCCCTTCACTTAAATTTATCAAAAAATAAAATATTGCACAGATTTTTTGAAATGTCTTTTTGCGACAATAAGTGACCTTAACAAATATGGTCAGGATTGGTCCATTTTTCGACCTAGTCCCCATATACATATAGCATCCGATACGAACTTTTGCATATCCGAAGGCAAAAAAAAAAAATTATAATAATCCCACTCAAATTGGGTTTATGCTCATTTTCTATACCTAATTAGTTAGACTTAACATATAGGGTCTCTAAACGCATGGTATAGGGTATCGTATAGTCGGTCTAGACAGACCACAATTATCGCTCTTGTTTTTAAATGTACTTTTTTAAGAAAAGGTACTAATTTAAAAGAATTACCTTCTTCAAGAAACGGAACCTCTTAATAAAAATATACGTTTTATACGCTCCAAGTCTATCGTTCCGTGTGTAAATAAAAAAATCATGTGAGTCCGATCACAGGGGAGATGTGTAAACATCTAGTAATTAAAGATTTTTTTATGTCACTTTTTTAAAATCAAACAGAAAGCGTCATCTATGTATCACTTATAGCAAACAACTGCAGGGGCTCTGGTTATACTTGTGGGGTTGTTGAATTATGTATGTATATGTTAACGTTTATATTCTGAAATTTCTAACGTTTTACAGCAAAGGGTTGTTGAATTAGCTGAAACAATTTTATATCATAATTTTTTCACCAATACAATCATAAGTCAAACCGATTTGTCTTACGGCTCACATGTTACGCTGTTTTTGTGATTGTGTTGTGAAATAGAAATTTACCTCCTGCGCGTATAGATATTTACACGTCAAAAAATAAGAACCCCATAAAATGTATGTGTTCATCATCTTTATGGCAAGCGGAGTTCTGGAAGTCACGATCACGCCCTCAACAGGTCAGCTGGGTTGCTTATTTTTATGAAGATGACTAACTTACATCTTGAGAAGGTTTCTGTTTAAAATCATAAGGAACGATTCATAAAAAACTTGTTGTACTTGTTAAAGTGGAAATACGAAATTTTGTTTCTTTAATTGTAATGGACGAACATCTATTTTTATATCCTATACCACTATGTGATTAGGATATAATGACTTTGTGCTGATGTTTGTAGCTATCAAAAATATTTGACCTAGACTCATCTTTTATTATACCGATCGGCTCAGAATTACTTTCTGAGAATTACTTTCTGAGTCGATCTAGCGGTGCCCGTCAGTCCGTCTGTGTGTCCATGTAAACCTTGTGATCAAACTACAGGTTGCAAATATAAATATATTTTGATGAAATTTTGTATGTAACCTATTGAAAATGGTGAAAATCGGTTCATGTTCGGACCTAGTCCACATACAAATGAGCCCTGCGACGTAAATTGCCAAATATCAAAATTTTCATATAGA
The DNA here is from genome assembly GCA_963682025.1 of Cordilura impudica. Lineage (NCBI taxonomy): Eukaryota > Metazoa > Arthropoda > Insecta > Diptera > Scathophagidae > Cordilura > Cordilura impudica. Next base: position 71,583,085 of record OY821518.1, on the reverse strand, counting down.
TCTCGGTCAAATTGCGTTTGTGTGGATTTATTACATGCATTTATCAGTAATACAAAAATAAGCCCATAGAACAATTCTCAGTAGTCGTATCCCCGATATGAAACTAATTCCCGATCTTAAATCTATCAAAAACAAAAATGTTGCATAGATTTTTCTCAAATTTGGTTTGTATATGTTTTTGCCAAAAATAAGTAAACTCACCGAATATGGTCAGGATCGGTCCAATTTTCGACATAATCCCCTATATATATAGAATCCGACATGAACTTTTTCATATCCGAAGTCAACAAAATTTTTCTTATGCTTATTTTCTATATCTAATCAGTTTGGCTTATGAGATAGGCTCTCTACACGCATGTTATATAGTATCGTATTTTCGGTCTAGACCGGCTAAAATTTTCTTACTTGTTTTTAATTGTGGGAGGGTTTAGCCGATTAGTTTCCAGAAATGGAAAGCCTACTCTAATATTACAAAAATGATGGAGTTTTTCGTATAAAAGTTAGTTCTTTCTGTGACAAAAACATAAAAAATATAATAAAACTATAGTAAACAATAATAAAAAAAAAAACAATTAACTTTAAATTTAAATAGACCTAGGATCTAAAGGGTAATTGTCGACAACTATATTGAAATGAGTTTGAGATACAGCTGGAGGATATTAAAGATTCGGCACAGCCATATCTAAAACTCTTACTAGATTAAGAAATGATACATTTTTAAGAAAGGGAAAGGGAAACTATAATAAAAGCTACTTCTTTGAGTAAGGATTTTATTTAGAACAGGTTATTTTTTTGGAAAAGGTACTTTTTAAGGAAAATCACTTTTGTTAGAAAATGTACATTTTAAGAAAAGGTGCTTTTTTAAGAAAAGGTACTTTTTTAAGAAAAGGTACCTTTTTAAGAAAAGGTACTTTACGAAGAAAATTTACTTTTTAAGAAAATTAACTTTTTCACGATTTGTAAAATATTTGTGGTGCTAAATACAGGCCCCCTCCTACAGCGCCTAATTACGGCATTCCTAAAAAATACCACGTTCGAAGAAATCGCATTAACTCCCTACAAAAATCAGAGTTTGTTTCCAAATCGTAAAATTGGATTTTATATTGTACTCGTATATACTTAACATATTCTTATATTTTTTTATTGAGTCATAACAACGTAATCTGATAACACTTATTATTTATTTCAAGAAGAAAGCATATATTTCAAAAATTCATAACTACACTGTATTCTTAATCGGACCGGTTTCTGCCATTTCAGCCTTCATCAGCGATTTATTGAACATTGTGATAATTGTTATGTTATAATTGAATAGATTGTTTCTATATGAAATTTTTATACTCAGTGCGGCCGTGAGGTTTGAACCATGAACCTTCACATACTCTCGTCCTTGCACTTTTTGGTCAGCGCTTTAACACACTCACCTGTGTTAAAGCGCCTACGAGCAGTGTGGTTAGAATTAGTTTTTGTACTATACATCTTTTAATTCGTATTAATTTCAGAAGATACAACTCTGTCCAAACAAGTAATCGTTATTTTTGAATTTTTAATATTTTTTGCATTTTTTACTTCTAATTTCCACTATTCTCAGTTTTCGTAAGAGTTGTCATATGCGATGTACGGTTTTGTGCGTACTACATATGGGTATCTGCTGGGTAATGGACGCGACATTAGTTTGCCTTCAAATACGCCAAAAGCAAGAAAGTTGCGCACAAAGTAGATATATGTATGTTTTTAGTGTTTCAAAGCGCTGAATGAGTGTTACATTTTAGAAATATGTGGAAAGTATTTAATTCAATTTAGTAGAAAATTGTAGGCAATTATGAAATGAAACGGACGCGACAAAAACAGAAATTATTTTGAAGCGCCTTTAGAAATATATAAAGTTCAGCGATTAATGAAAACTTTGTTTCCTTATATACACATGGAAATGAACGTCAAAGGATAACTGTTGTTCGTAAACTTATGAAATATGAGAATTATATCTTAGTTTTTTTTTATTAAGTATAGCATAAATACGGACGCGACAAATTTTTCTTATAGGAAAAAAATACAGTAATGATCTTCATTCACTTAAATTTTTAGGTCGAAAAATGGAGCGATCCTGACCATATTTGATAGGGTCACTTATTTTTTTTTTGCAAAAACATATACAAACAAAATTTGAGAAAAATCTGTCCAATATTTTTGTTTCTTGATAGATTTAAGTTAATATCGGGAATCAGCTCTATATGGGGGCTATGACTAAGAATTGTCTTATAGGTTTCATTTTTGGACTACTGATTACTAGATGTAATAAACATACACAACCGCTATTTGACCGAGATCTATATGATAATGTGGATCTTATGGCAATTTAAGTCGATCTCATAGGGGCCATTTGTATGGGGACTAGGTGTGAAAATCAACCGATTTCCACCAATTTCAATAGGGCTAATCCTACCGATAGAAGCTTATATGCTAAATTTTATCAAAATATATTCATATCTGCGACCTGTAGTTTGATTACAAAGGTTTACATGGACACACAGACGGACGGACGGTCGGACGGACAAAGCTAAATCGACTCAGAAAGTGATTCTGAGTCGATCGGTATAATTATAAATGGACTAAGTTCAAATATTTTTGATACCATCTATAAAATATTAATTTTAGTCCTATTTATACAATTTTATGGAATATTCAGAGCATACGGTTACGGACGCGACAAATTTTAAACACCAATAATTTTTTTAAACCGAGTTTGCGGGAGCCAATTATTAATTTTTCTTGAGTAAAGTGATGAGCTTCTTTAAAATCTGAAAGCTAATTGAATTTCAAAAACTTGTCCACCAACGATATCAATGAATAGTGTTTTTGGTATACGGGCGCGACAATTAGATTTAAGAAGAAACAAACTCAAAAACTTCCGTTATTCGAACTAAACTATATATTTGTTTATTAAAATATATTAGGTTATTGTCAGTAGAAAATCTTTATATTACAACAACAATATAATATTACTTTTAATAAGCTAAAGACATAAAGAAAAAAAGTTGCTTTAATTCGTCAAAAAACTCAGATTTTTTTTGCGGTTGCAATTTTGGCTCAAAATGAAAAAAAAAATTAAATGCCTTTATATTAATAAAATATATATATTTTAGCTTGATTATTAGATAATAAAAATTTATTCTGAGCAGTCTGAATTTTTCACTCGTGGTTGGCCTATTTCGGGACATACCCATATGTGACCTTTTCCGAGAAAAGGGACCTAGTGTGTCACAAAACGGGTTGTGTCAAAAACGGTGAATTCTGGTACCTAAAAGGGTGTAGAAACTTTAAATGCGTTTTTTCTCAAAACTTAATTTTCACACACTATGTCGCTTTTCTCGGAGAAGGTCACATATGCACTTTACATATATTTGAGATGACGCTTTGAAGCGAAAAATTTTTTGTTTTGTTAGATTTATAGTCAATTTTCAGACATATTGCAATTAATACTGTAATTAATATGTACTTATGACAACTCTTACGAAAACTGAGAATGGTGGAAATTAGAAGTAAAAAATTAAAAAAAATATTAAAAATTCAAAAATAACGATTGTTTGTTTGGACAGAGTTGTGTTTTCTGAAATTAATACGAAGTAAAAGCTGTATGGTACGAAAACTGATTCTAACCACACTGCTCGAAGGCCTGAATTTAGGTGAGTGTCTTAAAGCGCTGACCAAAAAGTGCAAGTACGAGAGTATGAGAAGGTTGATGGTTCAAACCTCACGGCCGCCTTAGGTAGAAAAATTTCATGATTTTTTAAGAGCTATAGGAAAGTTTTCCAAAAAAAAAACATATAAAATTCAGAAAAATGCATGAAATCTTTATTTGAATCGATAGTACGGTCCATATAATTTAATGTTTGAAGATTATTTCATGCAAATGCTGACCGTGACTGCGCCTCAAATGGTCCATCCTCTTAGTCCAATTTTGGCATACTCTTTCCAACATTTCGGCCGGTATCTCACGAATAAATGCTTCAATGTTGTCTTCCAATGCGTCAATTGAAGCGGGATTGTCTGTATAGACATGAGCTTTAACATAGCCCCACAAAAAATAGTCTAAAGGCGTTAAATCGCACGATCTAGGCGGCCAATTGACCGGTCCCGAACGTGAAATAAAATGTTCACCGAACTCGCCTCTCAATAAGTTCATTGTTGCGCGTGCTGTGTGGCATATGGCACCGTCTTGTTGAATCCACATGTAATGCAAGTCAAGCTCTTGCATTTTGGGCAAAAAAAGTTGGATATCATCTCTCGGTAGCGCTCACCATTCATAGTTACGTTACGATTCGCATCAGCTTTGAAGAAGTACGGTCCAATGATGCCACCAGTCCATAAACCGCACCAAACTGTGACTTTTTCTGGATGCATTGGTAGCTCTTCCAATGCTTCTGGCGGATATTCACTCCAAAATCGACAATTCTGCTTATTTACGTACCCATTGAGCCAAAAATGAGCTTCGCCGCTGAACAAAATTTTTCGGTAAAAAAGTGGATCTTCGGCCAACTTTCCAAGAGCCCATTCACCAAAAATTCTACGTTGCGGTAGGTCGTTCGGCTTCAATTCTTGCACCAGATGTATTTTGAAAGGCTTCACACCTATATCCTTCCGCAAAATTTTCCACGTTGTTGAGGAACAGAGGCCCAATTGCTGCGAACGGCGACGAATCGATAATTGATGGTCATCATTAACACTGGTCGATACAGCTTCGATATTTTCTTCAGTTCGCACTCTACGTAAGCGTGTTGGTGGTTTTTAACTTTTTAATAATTATATATTTATACTTCTAATTTCCACTATTCTCAGTTTCGTAGGAGTTGCCACATGTGATTTATGGTTTGTATATTCTACATATTGCACTTTTTACATATATTACAGATGTTGAAGTTGAAAGTTTTAATTAATCAAAAAAACTCAACAAATCTTACTCCTCCTCATCACGTTTCGTTCGTGTTCATGCTAATTTAAAACCCAAACTTGATCCACTATCAGATTCGGTTACCCTTTTAACGATTAGTGGTTTTAAATAAATCTTCTATTGAAGTCTGTGTGTTCTTGTTTAGTAAATCTTTATAAATTTCTTGATAAGGACATGTGTTATTCTCAAGATTTCGTTTAAATATTTCTGTTCTATCCCTTATAAAATCGTTCTCAAAATTTATTCTTCCAAATGTTTTGCCATATTTAAACATTTACGATACTTTTTAGTGAATAGTTTTTATTTTTTATATCGAAAAGATCATCAGAGCTATAGGGGCTCACAGCTTATTTGACCTTCCTCATATTTAAAAATTTAAACGAGCATATCTTTTGAACCAAAAAATATATCAACAAAATATAACTGCAGAAGGGTTAATATAAAAAAAATGTAATAAATATTGTTGAAGATCTTAATATCTAGTATGCCTCTTCTGGACTATAGCCAACTTAAAGCGACTTGAAATAACTTAGCTGTCCACCATATTTACAGACTTGCACCGTCTATAATTTTTTTTGTGTAAAATGCATTTGAAGTTGATACTAACACATACATAAAACACATATTTAAGCTTCAAAACTATACAATGCTATATGAGCGTTTATTAAATTTGTGTGAATTGTGAGTTAGTTAAAATTAATTAGCATACATTTAGGCTCTTGTCAAATTATTTATTAACTAACCAGTAGCGCGATTCAGTAACTTCTTTTAACGATAATCGAATCGTTAAAAAAAGAAAACTACAAAATTATCGATTTTGGTATTCAGTCAAATTTTTAAATGATATTCGCTATTGTTAAAGTCAGCTGTTGTTGTTATCTGTACGACAACAATTTTTGTGTTGTTTATTCAATCGTTAAAAAGTTAAATTTTTAGGTTGAAATGTCGTCATACATAAATAAAAATCATAAAATAATGAAAATATTTTACTTTTATTATAAAAACTTTTTATATAAATAACAAAATTAAATATCATATTCAATTCATTATTTTTTATTCATAAAAATAAACAAAAATATTAATAAAAAATAAAAAAATTAAACATAAACATAAAATCATCCTGTCAAACACGAAGTGATTTGTTTTTTTCTATTCTTCTTTGCGTTTTTCGGTTATTTTGACAGAGATGCCAGTCGTTTACAACTTAAATAAATAGAAAAACAGATTTGTCGACTATCGTTAAGGTGTAGTCAGTGAATCACTTAATCGCTGGTGCAAACGACAATAGCTGTCGATATATTTTGCGATTGTCGGATCGTTAAAAGTTACAGAATCGCACTACTGGTGTGTGTTCAACAAATATTTATAATTGAATGAAAAAATGTGTTTTCTTAGAATTTGTACTCGAATTTAGAGGGCTGGGCTCTACTGGTTTAACTTAATGTGTCTAGGAATACCAGCTATCTTGAAGTCGATCCAAATTTTATATTTTGGTTCCAATGGAGATAAATTTTCCTGTTAACGGCATTTTTGGCCTAAGATTATAATATATAGTTGATTTATGCTACAAATGTGTGCCGTTTTCTTTTCTGACAAAAAATGTTGCATTTTAATTGCACTTTTTCGAAAAGTGTGTTTTTTTTATATAACGTGAATTTAGAGCAGCCTTATCTTATATATCAATCGAAAGGTCTCAAAGTGTGGTTTTCATCAAATACAAAAAAAATATTGAATTTTATCCTCTTTGAAGTGGTGTGGTTTTCGTAAAATGCAAAAAAATATTGAATTTTATTCTCTTTGAAGTTATACGGTGAAAATATTCAAAAATAGGGGAACAATGGGGAAATATTGTCACACTATGACCTGAAAGAATTCAATGGCTGCAATTTTTGCGACTTTGAGACCTTTCGATTCATGTATAAAATGAAAAATTTTGTTGTAAGAAAATTTAAGTGAAAAACAGATTTTAAGAGTACCGCATTGTGGGAAAACTGCCGCAGTTTATGGACCGCGTTACAGCGAAACCGCGCTATAGAAGTATCGTGTTGTTAGAGGGTTACCTGTAGTTTTTGTATTAATGCTAAGACGTGTAACTGATAATTATAACTAGCAGATTCCAGCGCTCGAAATTCAAGTGCAATTTCTGGGCAACTTTATTTTCCAACTTAGCCAATTCACAAACCAACACTTTTTTGGTTTATTATTATTGTGAATGAAGAAAACAAACTTACGAACTCATTAACAAATATAATATACACACATATAGCATATGTATAATTTTATGCATGTGTTAGCAGCAACTTTAAATGCAATTTACTCAAAATAAAGGAAAAAATTTCAAAATCTGTAAATCTGGTGAACAGCTAAAAAGAAATACCTTTCAAATAATAACGTTTGGTCAAAGTCGGGATAACACGGTAGAACAAAATATCGGTAACAAAAAATTGCCTAGCCTATTAATATTTTAGATAAGTTAATGAAAAAACATTTAACTGTAGCTCCCAAATAAACGCATATTTTGTTTAGTCAAATAGTATTAAAATAATTTATAACTAAAAAATTAAATATAAAATATAACTAAATTATAACTAAAATCCATCCATAATAAAAAATGACAAAATGTTACATAATACAGCTGAATTGGTGTAAAATAAGAAAATCAGGTTCGTGCTGAAAACGTCGGTTACATATTGATTGAAAGGTACCTGTAGGTTATACCATGGGTTATACCTTGAGTTTGGAAGCCGATTTGAATGCCACAACAACACGTGAGAAAAAACTTTCAGAGCGCTTTAGAGATCTGTATATAATATTCCTGCAAATTTAAGCTCTGCTAACTTAAGCCTTTTAAAATTTCTAAGTTCGCATTATACTCTATTTAATCTGTATCTGCGATGAAACATGAAAGTGGCGCCTTCTAAAAGCCTTTAATACGAAATCAAAGAAATCATGAGAACCTGCCATGTTGTTGAAATGTTATATCCCGCAGAGTATCAAGGGGGTCTTTTAGTGCAAATAACAACAAAATGCCATAACGAAACAGCAGCTCTGCAACTTCTGTATACACCTGTAACAACTTAAACAATTTTAAAAAAGTAGTATTAAATGTGTGCGGTCTTAAATCATGGTGAAAACAAAAAAAAAAAAAAAAAAACAAACAAAAAAGTAGTACTATAAGTAAAATGGAGAAGGCCACTTCAACACACACAACAGACAACACTGACAGTTGGAAAATTGAAAAATTAACAAGTATGAAATGTGTAATTAAAACTTTAAACGTTTGTTTGTTTAAGTTTGTCACGCCAAACCACCCAAGACAACAACGGCAGTAATATCAAAACAAACAAACACACACACACACATACACAATGACGTTAAAGCAGCAGGAAAAGTTTAAACACGTTTTTCGTTGGTAGTTGGCTGATGTTGATGTTTTTTTTTAGTTGTTGTTGTTCCCGATGAGGCCCCCAATGAAGATCGATTGTTATACAATTGTGGCGACAAGCTGTAAAATAGCCTTCTTTGGCCTAAAAGCAAAGTCATCATCCGTAAAGCACCAGTTAGTGAATAGATGTTATTAGAGTATGTTCATTTGGGTGCAACTTAATTTTAGAGTTTTAGATTTTCACCGATTAGCTGGTAGGAAAAAATAAGTTATGGAATTGTACTATAATTAAAATAAATCAAAAACAGATTGAATTTTTTATATTTTAGTGAACTGGTACACAATGAATAACAAACACTAACTGGAAATTTCAGCGAAAGACCATGATGACTTGAGAAACATGCAATGGGCATTAGACTAAAATCTCTACGAAGTATATCTATAAGTATATTGCTTCGAATAAGGTTTTTGGGCAATAGCTAAAATTTTCCTAACCCATTTTAAATTTATTTAAATTTTATGTTATAAATTATAAAGTTGTTTAAGTTATGTTGCAGTTTAAGTAAAATTTAATAGATTTACTCTCTGACATTAAAAACAAAATATTCATTTATATAGGAGCCACCCTACTATAAAAACATACTACATACCAGTAACTTTATAAGCGTGCCTAATTAATCTTATTTTAATTGTTAGTTTCTATTTACAAGTGCATTTAAGTATTTTCATCCTCAACAAAACAGGAGGCGTAGTTTTTTTTGTTCATATATTTTCTATAATTTTTTTCTTTTTAAACAAATCACCACCTCCTTGTGCTTCTTAAATGTAGCCCTAAGGTTTTAATATTTATTATAAAGCCAATGGTTTAGAATTGGTAGTCCATTCCATTCCATTTTTTTTTTTGAGATTGTTAAGAAATATGCCATGCGGCAGTGTATTTATATGGTTTACTATTACTGCATTCGTTTAACATTGAATAATTACTTTATATTGCACAATTAATGTCTTGTTGATATGTGTAGTGCCACAAAATGTTGCAAGTTATTAATTGGATTTATTAAGTAGAAATATGTGACAAGGAATATGTACTGTATATATATTTTTGTGTATATATTTAGTGAGTAAAAGTAGAGAAGTGCTTTTTTGTACCTGTCTGGCATTGGGTAATTATTTTCTGGGCTTAATTATGTAACACGTTAAATAAAAACAATAACTTTTTTAAAATACTTTTTTTTATAAATAAATTGTACTTTTTAAGAAAAAGGTATTTTTTATGATATGGTAAATATTAAGAAAGGTTACTTTTTGTAAAAAATTTATTAAGATAAGGTATTTTTTATGGGAAAATGTACTCTAAGAAAACGTTATTTTTAAGGAGTTATTTGAAAAAATATTCAAGAAAAGGAACTTTTTTAAAAGAAATATTTTTTTTTTTTTAATTTTTAAGAAAATATACTGTTTTAAAGAAAAGATGCTTCATTAAGAAATCACAATTTTTTTTAAAGAATTTTTACTTTTTTTAAGAAGAGGCAATTTTTTTTAAGAAATACGTTTAAAAATATCGTACTCTTGGAAAAAAGACATTGTTTTTAAGATAATACATTTTTTTAAGAAAAGTTATTTATTAGCGCCACTTCCAAAATCCGCGTGATAGTTTTAAAATCTGGCAACACTTAATTCTAGTTACAGATAAAAATTTTCTTATTCGGAATTATGTATAAAGTTTAACGAAAAAAATGAAATGTCGAGGCGCGTCCCTGAGCCTTCGCCATTTCATTCCGAACTACATTACTTGACTTATACGCTGAGCACAGGTAGTTTTCAATTTAAAATTTAAGAAAAGTCCCTCGCGGTTTTCATACCAAAAAACAGGTACCACACATCAATATATTTTTGCTATTCCTAATCTATAATATTAATAGGAGATTTTTTGTTACCGATGTTTTTTTCTACCATTTTATCCCGATTTAGACCAAACGTATATTATTTGAATGGTATTTCTTTTTAGCTGTTCACCAGATTTGAGATTTTTAATGTTTTCTTTATTATGAGTAAGTTGCAACTAACACATACATAAAACAAGTAAGAAAATTATAGCCGGTCTAGACCGACTATATGATACCCTATACCATGCGTTTAGAGACCCTATCTCTCAGACCCAACTAACTGGATATAGAAAATAAGCATAAAACAAATTTAAGTGGGATTTTTCTTAATTTTTTTGGCTGCAGATATGAAAAATTTCATATCGGATGCTATATCTATATGGGGACTAGGCCGAAAAATGGACCGATCCTGACCATGTTTGGTAAGGTCTCTTGTATTTTGCAAAAATATATACAAACAAAATTTGAGAAGAATCAGTGCAATATTTTTCTTTTTTGATAGATTTAAGTGAAGATCGGGAAGCAGCTCTATATGGGGACTATGACTAAGAGTTGTCCAATAGGGATTATTTTTGGACTACTGATTAATGGATGTAATATATACATACAAACCCAATTTGACTAAGATTTGTATGATAATTTGGATCTTATGGCAATATATGTTGATTTCATAGGGGTCATTTGTATGGGGGCTAGGTCTGAACATGGACCGATTCTCACCTGTTTCAATAGCGTTCATCCCATGGCCGATAGAAGATCAAATACCAAATTTCATCAAAATATATTCATAATTGCGACCTGCAGTTTGATTACAAGCTTTGATTACAAGCTTTAAATCGAATCAGATAGTGATTCTGATTCGATCGGTATAATTAAAGATGGGTGTAGGTCAAATATTTTTGGTTGTTACAAACAGCAGCACAAAGTCATTATACCCAAACCACATAGTGGTATAGGGTATAATTATACATATGCTATGTGTGTGTTTATTAAATTTGTTAATGAGTTTGTTTTCTTCATTCACAATAATAATAAACCAAAATAGTGTTTGGTTTGTGAATTGGCTAAGTTGGAAACTAAAGTTGCCTAGAAATTGCACTCGAATTTCGAGCGCTGGATTCAGTTAGTTATGTTTATTTTACTAAGGATTTTTAATAAAAGTAAACTTTGTTAAATAAATTGTATCTTTTAAGAAACTTGTGTATTTTGTTCAAAATCCACGTGGAAGTCACTAGCGAAAGCGGCTGGCATGCCTTGCTAACAGTATTTTTTAAGAGGAGGTCCTTTTAGAAGATATACTTTTTTAAGACGAAAGGGTACTTTTGTGAGAAAAGGTGCGTTTTAAGAAAAAGCACGTTTTTAGAAAGGCAGTTTTTTTTTAATAAGGATTACTTTTTAAGAAGAAAAGCCAGATTTTTTTAAGAGAAATTTTTACGTAAAAAATTTTTTTTTTAAGAAAAAGTACTTTTTAAGAAATGGTTATTGTTAAGAAAAAATTCGCTTTTAACAAAAAGTACGTTTTTAGAAAAGGCAGTACTTTTTAAGAAGAACAGCCAGGTTTTTTTTAAGAGAAATTTTTAAAGAAAATTTTTTTTAAAGAAAAATAACCTTTTAAGAGGTAATTTTTAAGATAAAATACTTTTAGAGAAAAGTACTTTTTAAGTTCTTAAGATACTTACTTTTTGGAGAAAAACTATTTTTTTAAGATATGATTCTTGTTTGCGAAAGGATACTTTTTGAGAAATGCTATTTTTTCAGAATAGGTAGTTTTCTAAAAAAAGGTATTTTTTAATAAAGCATTCTTTTTTTTTTTTTAAAGGTTTATACCATTTTAAATTTTTCCCTTTAACTGATACTCTCTGTCTGTCTGTCTGTCTATCTGTGCGTCTGTCTGTCTGCCTGTCGTTGGTCAACCCCATTCTCCCTTATCCAATTGATTTGAAACTTGGCCGATAGTCTTGTTCTGACTACAGATTAATTTTGGGGTAGTCACGCATAGTCACGCACAGTCACGGAGTGATCTAAATATCATTTCCCCTCATCCAATCAATCTGAAATTTGGTCGGTATACTTGCTGTAAAGAAATGTTATCTTCGACATAGTTACGCACAGTCACGCATAGTGAGGCACAGTCACGGAGTGATTTAAAAACCATTTCCCCTTATCCGATCGATCTGAAACTTGGACGATAGATTTGCTGTAAAAAAAAATTTAACTTCGACATAGTCACGCACAGTCATGCATAGTCACCCACAGTCACGGAGTGATTTAAAACCCATTTCCCCTCATTCGATCGACCTGAAACTTTGCCCGTAGACTTGTTATGGCAAAAGATTAATTTTAAAATAGTCACGCACAGTCACGGAGAGATTCAAAACTCTTATGCATAAGGAAAGAAAAAAGAGTTTTAATAAAAACTTTGTTTTTATATGTTAGATTATTAGATTATAATTAATTCAGTTCCCAGCTGCAACAAAATAATATCTTGAAGTATGAATGCTAATTTTTTTAATATTAATCATAAAGCTTTACTTATCAGTGGGTCAGTCAGAGAGGCCGTGATTATCACCAACCTTGAAAATGTTGTTGAAAGTTACTCCGAGTCAGAGCAAACTTCTCGTATTACAAAAAAAAATTCGAAAATCGAGAATTTCTTAGAAAGGGTACGGCGTAAATGTCAAGCTTTGGTTGCTCTGACCTGACCACAGAGAGGTATAGTAAATGGGAAAAATCTTAAAACTAAATAAAAGTCTTTAATTGCATTCACCTCGATAACTTAGTAATAAGTTCTTAATTTATGATCAATGCAGCTAGAGATTGCAAAAACTTATTATACTATCACTTATAATTCTTTTTTTTGAACGTTGATTTCAGCTCATTTATATTTTGCACTCAAATTCGATATTTACGAAAATTCATTCGATTAAAATTTTTAAAATTTTTAATGGTTAAACATGTTCATCGTAACCCATAAATAAAAGTCTCTCTACCGTGTTTAGTTGGTTTGCTCTTTGCTCTCAAAGATTCTATTATAGATTCGTATTTTTCTGCTTATTCTCATAGATGAAGGCCTCTGATGGTCGTAGACAAATGAGTCATTCTTATATATTGTTCACAGGAACTCTGAGTCAGAGAAAACTACTCATATTACGAAAAATTTTCCAAAAACCTAAAATTTCGCAAAAATGGTATCCACTAGAATCATACGGCTAAGGAGATCAAATTTCATAAATATCCGGTATAATTTTTTGTGGTGAGAAATATTCTGTACTTGATTTATTTACTCGCTTCACTATTAACACTTTTGCTGTTACGTTAACTAACAAAACTTCCATCATTAAAAACTTGGTGATTTTAAACGTTTTGACTGAAATTTTCCTATAGTAAAAATATGTCAATAAACTTCTGGAACCTAATTAATAAATAAATTGATTTGCAAATGAGAGTTATACTACTATTAACTCTAAATATAGTTAATTTATAAATTGTTTGTTTAATAGTTTTCAACGATTTACTACGTCTCTATTTATAATATTTTTTTAATAATATAATTTAATCCTTCGAAAAATATATTAAAGGGCCTTAAATATGTTGTGTTTCATGTTCGCTATTTTACAGACTATAATTATAACACAGTTGTTAACATTTTCGATAACATATTCTGCTACTTAGTACCCTACAACACTCTGTTCATAACTAGTATTACACAAAAATACTACTAAGAGTCAATTTACACAAAAGTCTTGTTTTCCCATTTTTCTTTACTCTTTTCGTATTCTTATTAGATTGTTTTATTCGTATTATGCGTTTAAAGAGAAAAATGATTTTATTGAGCACTATTGCAAATTATAAAAATGTATAGATATAAAATAAGTTAAACATTAAAACGAAATTGAATTTTCTTCAATAATTTCTTCATTATTCTTTATTGCCCATATTTTTTTACAATTATTTAAAAGAAATTTTCTTTAGTTTTGGGGGACGAAGGTGGCCCCCGAACTACTTTTAAGTTATTTAACTATGAAATTGGTTCATACTCTTACTTAGTCTCTAAGTCATATATGGTTATAATACGATAACTTAAATTTTCTCGAAAACAAAATAACTAAAATAAAGGAAAGACATACAATTTTATATGAAAGCACTAGATTTTTGACCAAAAATTAATTTTTATGTACAAAAACATAATTCAAAAGTAATTTAAAACATAAACACTTTTATTTTAGTACACCCGTATAATAAATGAAATATTGATAATCATATTAAAAAAAACCAGACCTTTATTTAAACTCATTTATAATAAAAAATAAAAAACTAAATAACAAAAGAGAATTTAATGAGGGTATAATGAGTTTGTGCTGATGTAACTACTTAAAATAATTGACCTAGCCCCATTTGTCATTACACCTATCGACTCAGAATCACTTTCTTTCTGAGCCAATTTAGCGATGTCCGTACATCCGTTTGTGTGTCCATGTAAAGCTTGTAATCAAACTACAGATCGCAAATATGAATATATCGCACCTGTACCTCTAAAGTGAGTCAACTCAAAATTTAAAATATAAAAACAGTTGTTTCATTGTAAAGAATTGCAAATAATAAGTATACAACAATAGCAGTAGTAGCGATTTTTTCAGTGATCATCAAAAATATCAAGTTTTTTGGGTGCAACTCAAAATATGTCTTTTTAGTGGATTATAAAGAAGCTACTCTTATAAAACAAAGACAGCTACAACCGTATTTTTTTTACGAAAGACTAGAAAAACCGATGTAAGATTTTTACAGTCAATAGATATGATCACCGTGTATCGTTTTCTTGAAAAAAGTGAAAATTCAAAAATTTTGAGTTGACTCAGAGGTACAGGTGCGATATTTACAAACATGAATATCGCAATTTAAATTTGTTAGACCTTTAAATTACAATTAATATTCCTATATGTTTTGGTATATATGCGTTTCTGACAATTATTAATCAGTTGCATAAAAATACATCCTGTAGGACCATTCTTACTCATAGCATCCATATAAAGTTGTTTCCCTTTACTTAAATCCATATAAACCAAAAATATTGCACAGATTTTGCTCAAATTTGGATTGTATATGTTCTGGTGAAAAATAAGTCTCTGTACTAAATATGGTTATAATCGGTCCATTTTTCGACCTAGTCCCCTAGGTTCCGATATGAACTTTTTCATATCTGCGGGAAACAAATGCATAAAAAGGCCCATCAAATTTGGTTTATGAATATTTTCTATATCCCATTAGTTAAGCCTAACTGGTATAGGGTATCGTATAGTTGGTCTAGACCGACTTTAATTTTTTTTCTTATTTTTATATATAAACTCAAGTTAATAGCTTTAATGAATAGTAGCATATAGCATCTGCTCTGAGTACGGAATTCAGATCAATTTTTCTTACATAGAACTTTATTCTTCAAGTACTAGAAGTGAAAAGGAGAAACGACAATATATCGAATATACAAAAATATATGAAAGCAAAGTGAGTTGTTATGTTAGAACTTAGAGCTCAAAATAATCAAAATATCCAATAGTACGGAATGGTGGAGCATTGCTAAAGAGATTAGGAGTGAAACTAAAATCCCAATCCCAGATATAACTGCCGAAAATTTTAGAACCTACTTCAATACATTGCTAAATCCACCTCAAATATCAGGTTATATTTATTACGCTGCGCTAGTTGGAAGGAATATTCCGACTTAGATGCTGAAAAACATTATATGAAGATACGAAAGCAATAACAAAAGCAAAATGTAATAAAGCCCCTGGCATAGCTAGAATTCCCTATAAATTTTTCTATGCTATCTCAAACAATAATAGAGTTATTTCATTAATAAATTGTGTCTCTTAAATTACGATGAGCATATTGAATTAAAGATTGTTTGGTTGGGTTAAAAATCATAACATATTATCAGAATAGCAGGTTGGTTTCAGAAAAAAATATTCCACAATCGATAATATATACAATTTCTCTGCATTGGTTAGTCTGGAGTTCCAGGAAAAGAAAAAAATTTTATACATTTTTTGTTGACTTTAGAGTAGCGTTTGTTAAGGTGCCCAGATAACTGCTAATGTATAAATTTCGTGAGATAGGAGTGTCAACAAAAATCGTCAATTTGATTGAGGCCAAATTTGAAATAACTAAATCCATAGTATGGACAGGAAAGGAGCTATCACAAGAAGTTGGAACACATTCCCGTATTAAGCAAGGCTATTGTCTCTTCTATTTTCGCTTTATATAAATGACCCGCATGATATGTAGATTGCATAAATATAAGATTATTACTTTACGCAGATGATATGGTAATTGTGGCAGATGATGTAAAATCATTACAGATTGAAAAATTATAGTTTTGATTGGAATTTAGCAGTGAACCTGGATAAATCTAAAATAATGGTATTCAGAAATGAAGGTAGAAAAGCGAAAGACGAAAAATGGATCTTTAATGGTAAGGACATCGATATTGTATTTAACTTCTGTTACTTAGGGATGGTTTTGACATAGAACTACTGCAGCCAAGAATGACATAAATGCAACCTGGAACGTGTTTCTAAGTTAAAAAGATATGCGAGCAAAATGGCAACTATTCCAGGTTGTGTACAGGGCTATTGAAAATTATGGCGCCCAAGTGAGGGGGCATTCGCTTTTTGATGAGATAGACAAACTACAACGGTATTTTATGAAAAAGATTTTGAACGTGCCTAATTTCACATCAACTTATATCCTTATACTAGAAACTAATATTCGAAATGCTCACATTTATACACTTGAATTACATATGCGATACATCGAACGAAATTTTTTGATCATGAAATGAGCAGATTACCTCATAAGCTATCTCTGAAACTAAAACAGAAGAATGTGTTATGGTTTACTAATTTAAAAAGGTTATGCGACCAATTTCTGAAGGATTACCGAAATATGTCAAACTATGAGTGGAGAAACAAATACAATGAACTGTTGGAAAAGCTAAGAGTTTCAAACAAATTAAATAACATCCAGAAGGCACTACAAATTTCCCGCTGCTAAAAAAACCTAAATTTTACCAAAGGCCAGTATTAAGGACTGCGTTTCAAAAAATTGTCCACTACATTTCTCAAAACAACTTTTTAAAAAACAACTCAATTTGAAAATTTTTTTGGTAGTAGAAATGAATAGCAGAAAATTAGGCTTTTTAAAATTTTTCGCTAGACGCTTTTATTCATTTGAAAATGGCAAGCAATTCGGAAACACGCAAAAATGTAGTGAAAATCTATGAAGCCCACTCTTTGTGGTCACATAGAAAAATTGCTGGAGAGCTAAAAATTAGCCGGAAAAGGGTGTCTAGTGTCTTACGGAAATTCAAGACTTGGACGTCACTCGGAAGGAGAAAGGCATCTGTGACCATAAGAAGGCAAATGAAATCGTCACCATGTTGAAGAAAAATCCTAAAATTTCGCAAGGCCAAAAAGGACGCCGGTCTCAAGACATTCAAGGTACAGAAAGTTCCAGATAGGAATGCTGTGAAGAACACGGAAGCAAAACAGCGTGCCAAAAAATTAAAAAAAGGTTTCTTCTTTCTTCAATTGCTGCATCATGGACGACGAGTCATACATTTTGGCTGGCTTCCAGGTCAGGAATTTTACGCGGGGGAAAGTAGATGAAAAATTTAAGTCTAAAAATAATCAAAATTTCCTCGCAAGTTCCTGGTATGATAAACTATTTGCAGTTGTGGCGAAAGGAGCAAGCCTTTCTTAAATACGGGAACGATTAACTCGTAAATATACATCCTGGAATGCTTGGAGAGAAGATTAAAACCTTTCTTAAGACAGCATGAGGTTTCCACTTTCTTTTGCCCTGACCTAGCTTCTTGTCATTACAGTAAATCGGCCTTGGAGTGGTACTCCGAAAATTATGTGCTTTTTGTGCCAATTGCTGGGCTTTGGTGAAAAGAGAAATCAAGGCAATGAGCAAAGTGGCCAATAATGTCAAAGATTTCCGAGGAAAATGAACCTCAGCAGCTGGAAAGGTGTCATATAACACAATAAAATCGCCGATTGAAGGGGTGTCAGGGTGGGTTTCATTTTTTAAATCAAAATATTAGTTCAGCAGTTTGTTATATTTGACGTCATTTTTCAGACGTATTGCAATTAATACTGTAATTAATATTGAAATTTTAATTTTGCTTCAATGGTGCATGGTAGAGAAGAAGAAAGCATATATTTCCAAAATTCATAACTACACTGTGTTCTTAATCGGACCGGTTTCTGGCATTTCAGCCTTCATCAGCGATTTATTGAACATTGTGATAATTCTTATGTTATAATTGAATAGATTGTTTCTGTATGAAATTTTTCTACTTAGGGCGGCCGGGCAGTCTGATTCTGCGTCTATCTCACATACACTCTTGCATGCACTTTTTGGTCAGCGCTTTAACACACTTGCCTAAAATCAGCAGTTGTTCGAATATTGTGATGGATAATATTTTCAAACGCAGTCCTTATATGATAGGCGAATACAATCAGAACCAACTATGTGGATCTTTAAAGTTCGGTGTGACTTAATTGAGTTAAATGCTACCAGATATTCAAACAGTTCAAAAATATGGTAATTAATTATGCAACTTAAAGGAAATTGAGAATATACAACACTTTATAGGGCGCTGCCCAATATTAAAAACAATCAGATATCGATACTTTGGATATATAAACTTTTCAAATCCACAAATTATTGAACTTTTAAGCGGTGAGTATATGAATTGGAATAATTTGGTTCATCAACGCTCTTAAATATAAAAAAAGCGTTATTGAAGAATTTAATTATTAAAAAAAAAAAAAAAATAATAAAAAAAAATTATTTAACATGATGATTTAAAATCACTCTCCTGACTGACGACAATTGTCAAAGTAGCTCCTATTTTAAGTGATAAAATCAATATAAGAATATAAATAATACTATAAGCACAATTATTGTAAATCTTAGAATTTTCTGCTACTACAATTTTTTTTTAAAATAATAATGCTAGTAAATTCGGCTATTTCGAATTAACATCTGGACTTATTGCACTATTTATTTGAAAAATTAAAATTAATACTAAATTATTACAAGAAACACACTGAAATTTCAGAATTTTTTTTGAGGTGTCATCATATTTTCTGTTATATCACAATGATGTCCGATTCACCCCCATTTTAAATTCCAAGCTGCTCGTGTCCCGCCTAAGTGTGTTTTCTAATATTTTCAGGAGAGCAGTTTAAACTTTGAAATCGTCACAGCAAAGCAGGAGCCGGTTTTTTTGGCTTAACTTTCATGCAGATTTTAAAGAAACGTATTCTTTTACTTACTTGTTAAAAAATTAAGTTCTTTACTTGTGTAGCTCTTATGACTTGTTGAACGAAAAAAAGTTAACAATATTAACTTGGGTAGGCTATTATACGAAATGAGAAAAAAACTTCAAGCGCATTTTTAAGATTTAATCTCCCATGTCGATTTAGGTTCTTATTTCATCAACTTAGGCTACATTTTCACTGTGAATGAATTATACTAGTTCCATAATCAAAATACAGAAATGTCGTTCTAAGATATTTTGTAAAAAATTCCTTTTATTTAATTAAAAAAGTAAGAAAATTATAGTCGGCCTAGACCGACTATACGATATCCTATTCCATGCGTTTAGTGGCCCTAACTCTTAGGTACAACTAATTAGATATAGAAAATAAGCATAAACCAAATATGAGTGGCATTGTTATTAATTTCTTTGCACATCGGATGCTATATTTATATGGGGAAAAAGTCGAAAAATGGACCGATCCAGACCATATTCGGTAAGGTCACTTATTTTTTTCAAAAACATACACAAAACTACATTTGAGAAAAATTTGTGCAATATTTTCGTTTTTTAATCGATTTAAGTGAATATCGGGAATCAGTTTCGTATGGGGGCTATGACTAAGAATTGTCCTATAGGGTTTATTTTCACCCTACCGGTAATTGGATGTTATAGCCTTAGACAAACCCAATTTGATTAAGATCTATATGGTAATTTGGATATTATGGCAATTAAAGTCGATGTCAAACGCCGATTTTTCAGCGTTCATACTATAGCCACCAGAAGCTACCATACTAAATTTCATCAAAATATATTCATATTTGCGACCTGTAGTTTGATTACAAAATTTACATAGATACACAGACGGACGGACGGATGGACAGACATCGCTAAATCGACTGTTACAAATATCAGCATAAAGTCATTATACCCTAACTACATAGTGATATAAGAAGAGAGTTTTATAACTATAATTTGCTTTTATTTTAATATCTTCTACGCTTTCATACTCTGTCAAATCGGGATGGGGTTTGGCTGTTCCGAACTTGTAGAAATGTTTCTTCAAATGATAAGATCTCTTTTTTTTGTGTGGGAAAAGCATGGTAAATCCTTAATTATTTATATTCCATTAAATCCTTTTACAAATATTTTCTCTATTTTGTGGAATTAGGACTTAATTTGATTCAGGAAATACTGAAAATATAATAGTTGTAATCTTAAATTGAGTTACGTGGTTACTCCAAACTAAAAAAGTAGAATTAGAAAAAAAAGCAACTTGAGTTAAGAAATAAATGTCGAAAAAAAAACATTAAAAAAAAAACACTTAAGCTATAAGGTTTTTTACGAATAATTGCCGACCTAAAAAGGATACAAAAATAACAAGTAAGAAAATTATAGTCGGTCTAGACCGACTATACGATACCCTATACCATGCATTTAGAAACCCTATCACTTAGGCCCAACTAACTGGACATAAAAATAAGCAAAAACCAAATTTGAGTGGGATTTTTATTAATTTTTTTGGCTGCAGATATGAAAAAGTTCATATCGGATGCTATATCTATATAGGGACTAGGTCCAAAAATGGACCGATCCTGATCATGTTTGGTAAAGTCTCTTGTATTTTGCAAAAATATATACAAACAAAATTTGAGACGAATCAGTGCAATATTTTTGTTTTTTAATAGATTTAAGTGAAGATCGGGAAGCAGCTCTATATGGGGTCAAAGGGATCATTTTTGGACTACTCATTAATGGAAGTAATGAACGCATACAAACCCAATTTGAGTAAGATCTGTATGACAATTTGGATCTTATGGCAATTTATGTCGATTTCATATGGGTAATTTGTATGGGGCTAGGTCTGAACATGGACCGATTCTCACCAATTTCAATAGCGTTCACCCCATGGCCGATAGAAGCTTATATACCAAATTTCATCAAAATATATTCATATTTGCGACCTGCAGTTTGATTACAAGGTTTACATGGACACACAGACGGACGGACGGACGGACGGACGGACATTGTTAAATCAACTCAGAAAGTGATTCTGATTCGATCGGTATAATTAAAGATGGGTCTAGGTCAAATATTTTTGGTTGTTACAAACAGCAGCACAAAGTCATTATACCCAAACCACATAGTGGTATAGGGTATAAAAAAATCATGTGAGTCCGACCACAGGGAAGTTGTGTAGACATCTAGTAATCAAAGATTTTTTATGGCACTTTTTTAAAATCAAACAGAAAGCGTCATCTATGTATCACTTATAGCAATCAACTGCAGGCGCTCTGCTAATGTAAAAATATTTATTATTATTTCAACCGGTTAATTTTTAATTTTTCGTTTTTATACCCTATACCACTATGTGGTTTGGGTATAATGACTTTGCGCTGCTGCTGTTTGTAACAACCAAAAATATTTGACCTACACCCAACTTTAATTATACCGATCGAATCAGAATCACTATCTGATTCGATTTAACGATGTCCGTCCGTCCGTCCGTCCGTCTGTGTGTCCATCTAAAGTTTGTAATCAAACTTCAGGTCGCAAATATTAATTTATTTTGATGAAATTTGGTATTTAATCTTTTATCGGCCATGGGATAAACGCTGTTGAAATTGGTGAGAATCGGTCCATGTCCAGACCTAGCCCCCATACAAATGACCCCTATGAAATCAACATATATTGCCATAAGATCCAAGTTATCATACAAATCTTAGTCAAATTGGGTTTGTATGTATATATTACATCCATTAATCAGTAGTCCAGAAATGATACCTATTGGACAACTCTTAGTCATAGGCCCCATATAGAGCTGTTTCCCGATCTTCACTTAAATCTATCAAAAAACAAAAATATTGCACTGATTCTTCTCAAATTTTGTTTGTATATATTTTTAGAAAATACAAGAGACTTTAACAAACATGGTCAGGATCGGTCCATTTTTGGGCCTAGTCCCCATATAGATATAGCATCCGATATGAACTTTTTCATATCTGCAGCCAAAAAAATTAATAAAAATCTCACTCAAATTTGGTTTATGCTTATTTTCTATATCCAGTTAGTTGGGTCTGAGAGATAGGGTATATAAACGCATGGTATAGGGTATCGTATAGTCGGTCTAGACCGACTATAATTTTCTTACTTGTTATTTTTAATTTTTCATTTTTCATTTTCCATTTTTCATTTTTTATTTTTCATTTTTAATTTTTTATTTTTCATTTTTCGTTTTTTATTTTTAATTTTTTAATTTTCAATTTTCATTACTTATTTTTCATTTTTCTTTTTTCGGTTTTCGTTTTTAATATTTCGTTTTTGATTTTTTATTTTTAATTTTTTATTTTTCATATTTTATTTTTCATTTTTATTTTTTTTAATTTTTTCTTTTTTCTTTTTTCGGTTTTCGTTTTTAATTTTTCGTTTTTCATTTTTTATTTCTAATTTTTCATTTTAATTTTTTTTTTTGCATTTTTTATTTTTCGTTTTTCAGTTTAGATTTTTTATTTTTCATTTTGCATTTTTAATTCATTTTTTATTTTTAATTTCTAATTTTTAATTTTTAATATTTTGTTTTTCATTTTTCATTTTTCATTTTTCATTTCTTATTTTTTATTTTTAATTTTTAATTTTTAATTTTTAATTTTTTATTTTTAATTTTTCATTTTTCATTTTTCATTTTTCATTTTTAAACAGGTTATTATATATCATAATTTTTTCACCAATACAATCATAAGTCGCACCGATTTTGCCTTACGCGTTACATGTTACGCTGTTTTTATGATTGTATTGTGAAATAGAAATTTAGATGTTTATACATCAAAAATTTATAGCAAATAGACACGCTGAACACGATGTCACTCATAACTCAATTTGGACCTAACTCGAGTTAGGCCATTATGGTTTGTGGCCACTGATATATGCTTTAAATTAATTTTTCGATACGAAACAAATGGAATAACAAACTTATATATACCCTCTGCACAGTCGTACACAAATATAAAACATTCTGCTAAATTTTCCCCTGGTTTTAAATAAGGTTTGCAAATAACTTTCCCAGATATCACAATATACAGTATAAATCCCCCAGAGGTTAAATTATATAAACAGAAGACCAGTTATGAATATATTCTTGCCATCCAGATAGACCTTGTGTTGAGACCACCGGAGTTTTGGTCAATTATCGATATTTTTATTAGAAACTTTAAAATAATTGGACATAAAAGTTTTAAAATGAGTATCACATATTCGAACTTGACCGACTAAATTGAAAACTTTATTTCTTATATATTAGAAAATTCCATATTTTATATTTATTTTTAAACATTTAGTTTTTCCCTTGGACATTGTACGAAAACATTTACATTATATAAAGTGAAAATTGTTAACAACTCTACAGCACATATTAAGTTTGTTTGTACGTTTATTTACCCTCTCTTAACGTTATACTTAAATGAAATGCAAAAAAATACTTTCAAATTGCATATAAATGAGTTTCAAATTACAAAAGGAAAAAAAATTGAAAAAATCGTGTTAATTTCTTTTAACTACCATTTGTGAGTTTAAGCTTGCATGTTCACGCGTGATTATGACTTTGCTACCATTTCAAAATCGTGTTTGCTTTCCTACAAGGTTTTAAATTTCAATAAAGCATTTTTGTGGTATTTTGATTTTTTTGAAAGATTGTTTGCATGGCAATTAATTTATAGAATTTAGATGAGTGGTTTTTTCGCAGTAACTATCAAGATAAGGAAATACGATTGACCTCTTACATTTAAACCATGAACTTTTGTTTTTCATAATTTATGTGATAAAGGAAATTCTACCGAAGTGAATTAATATTACTTAGAATTGACTTGTATTGTGCGTGAGTTAGAATTTGTTTTTAGGTAATAGAAGAGTAATAGTTACTGAATTAATAAATGCATTTAATTTTCTTTTTAAGACTATAAAAATACTTTATTTTACATTAAAGTCCCTAAAAGGAAATGAGCGGAAAGTTTTCACATAAAAAATTGATGTATAAAACCCTCAGAATTATTGAATATTACTATATTACCTTTAATTTTGTCTAGGATTATTTAGTATTTTTTTTTAAATCGTTCTCTTGAATCCACTTACTTCGACTTTGATGTCAGACCACACCCAATGTGGGCACACTTGATGCAAACTGGCGCTTAATTGTATTAAACATGTGTGTGGTGGTAGCCATTGCAAACAGCAGCCGCCGCAACAACAGTTACAATTTTTCTATAATTTCAACAATTTATTTATAGTTGTTAGCACCCTACTGAGTCATCAACATGTACATATGAATGTTGTACGATTTCACAGACGTACAGAAGTCTGCCAAGAAAATACAACAAACTCTTAACAACAGTGGGTGGTATTTTAAGACTTGCAAAAATAAATACAGCAAACATTCTCTAGCTTTTATATAAAAGTGACGTTTAATTAGGAATTTGTTTGTTAATGTTGTTGTTTTTTGTTTTTTTGTTTTTCGACAAATTTATCTCTTTTGTTAAACCAGTAGTTACATTTTTATTGTGATTAATTTATTATACCACAAAAAGGGTTTATATGTAGAAAAATTTGATTTATTCCCAGAATATGTCTACAAAAAACATGGACATAAGTGCATTTTTGTTATAAACATAAAAATCACTTGAAAAGATTAAACACAAAGAAATATAATATTTTTTTCGAATTATTATTATATTTAATATATAAAACTTTATAATGTTTGCAATTTATAACAGAGCATTGTAAAGACATATTCGTGTCTAGCCTTTATATTGTATGATTTTATTAAAAATACTTTCGAATAGTAGCATTCCTTTGGTGGTTATATTTTTTGCTTTTTTTTCTAACTAAATATATTCAACACATTAGCAGCAAAACATTCTAATTCACTGTTTTACATAAATCTATTTCCAAATAGAAAATCTGTTGAAGACCACCCATTGTATTCAATGTATCAAATAATAAGAGGCCTATATTTGCTTACAGGAAAATATAAATGCTTTTTACGAGTAGCCAGAATAAGAGATGCGATTTAACATTTTTGGCAAAAGCCAGCTGATCACATAATTTCTTTCTCCATTTTCACTTGAACTGCAAATTGACTCAGCGTGTAACAATATTATTAATGGATTTATCTTTATGCTTCAGCTTGTATTCATATTTGTAACAAAAAAAAATTTTTCCACAGGTGTTTAAATTGAAAGAAAATATTTCAGTAGCAAATTTTTTAAAATAGGACTTAATTAAAAATATCTATTCGTAGTAAAAATCAATTACAATAATTATATATAAAAAACCATGCTAAGTGGAGGTCATATGTTCGGTTCAATCTTGAATTTGTCTTTTGAAGCTTTAAGTTTATTTACGAATCACTTTAATGTAAAAATGATGTATAAACTGCGTCAAATCATAGTTTAAAATCAGTTTTTTAATAGTCGAATTTATGCATTTTAAAAATTCATACTTAATATATCAAGCAATGAAAATAACAATTTCTATGAAATATTTTAACAAAAAAAAAAATATATATATATATATATATATATGGGGGATTTCATGTCAAGTGCACCAACTTTTGAAACCGATGTCTTCCGCTCAGGATGAAATTTGCACCAAGGTTAGTCCTATTGGATAGTAGTTTAGACACAATTTTTCAACAAGATCGGTCCAGATTTCTCTGAGTTAGAGGGGATCAAAATTTGACATTTTGGCCAAACAGGTGTTTCTTCTCATCCATGTAACTTATTACCTATTGTTCTTAGAAAATTTTCTCCTAAAGAGTTTAGATAGCTATTTATTCAATATTTCGGAAAAAAATACTTAAAAAAAAAAAAAAAATTGTAGACTTTTTTTTGCTAAATTAAAGCATTTTTTGCCTTTTTTTCAAAAAGGGCATTTTTTTTTTCATAAGAAAGCTTAGGATTTTTCCTTTAAGAGCTTTTTGGTCGCTTAGTGGGATGGGAGTGGGATATCTATCAAAATAAATGTTTTGTAACTCAAGACAACGGTTTTTCAATTTTTCACAAATGCACTATTTTGAATTTTTTCCTATTTGTGTGTAAAACCTTACAAATAAAACTTATACTGAGAAACTAGACAAATTAACCTTTCCGTAGGTATATAACATACCTAACTAAAATTTTATACCCTCGATACTGTAATACCCAGAATATGTTAACCTCAGGAAAAAAATCGCTTTAAAAAATTATTATTTTCTATTTATTTTTAATAATAATTAAATTAATGTATAATAATAATAATATTAACAATAAAAAGATAAATAATTTATTAAAATTTAATCTTAATTGCATTAGATCCATTTATATCATAACTATTTTTATTATTTATTATTTTTATTATTTATTTTATACTTAATTTATTGTAGCTGATGAAGTATTTAAGTCTTGTAAATTTTTAAATACCCAGTCCTTCATCCAGCTTTTTTGTCGCCTTTATTTACTGCGTTTTTTTGTCAATCCTTTATTGGCGTTACTAGGTTCAGCTGTTGATTTCGCTGCTGGTTTATTTGTTGTCTTTGGAAAGAAATCGCATTGAATAGAGGCAGAAAACATTTTCAACTTGAGTCTTCCATCGACAAGCGGTATAAAAGCATGGTATTCAGCGGTGCCATCGATTGTTACCGCAGCATCGAATCTGCTCTTCAGTGTTTTTAATGTTTCCTGATGATCCTCCTTGCTAATAAAAACTATTTTAGTTTCTTTACAATAATTCTTTGCCCAATGGAATAAAGCGGTCGCATCTGAGATGCGATCTTGATGAGAGCACTGTAGGCTATACTTTGCTGCATTTCTTTTTAAGGTTTGCTCCAATACCATCACATGCTCCTTTACCATGAGCAGTAGGATGAAAATGCCACTCAGCTGGCATTCCAAAATCTTTTTCATGGGTCATAAGATTTGCCAAGCTACTTTTGTTTTTAAAATGTTGACGAGCTCCGTCCGAAACGTAGTATACCTTCCTTACTGTAAATTTAGATTTTAGAAATTTTAGTATTCTCTTCTGGTACTCATAAACTGCAAACGGTATCATGTTTTAAATCGTCGGATATGATTGCCATACTTTTGTGTTCCAGTTTTTCATCTTTCATGTAGTAAATAACTACTGTGAGTAGAGTTGCTTGGTTGTTATTGAAGTGGAATGCTTGTATGGTATCCTGAAAAACATATTTATAGTTTTCAGATTTATAGAATTTACCAGACTTCAAATGTATCTTCAAATCCTTGAAGAATGACCATTGCTCTTTGACTAAAAAGTCATGGTTTCTCAAGTTTAGCAATCCTGTACACATTTCTTCCACAAAATCATCCACATTTAAAATGATTGTTTTCAATGTGCATCTGTCAGTCTGAATCCAAGAATCAAATTTGACCTCCTCTATATATTCTCGATCTAAAGAGTTGATTAAATTTTCTTTGATGAATGTAGTTTTCGGGCAATTGGTACATTCACCTAAGTGGCAAGAAGTTGTTTCATTAGGACACATAGTCAATTTAAGGCAATCGCCGTAATCGTGTAAATCTTCTGCTGAATCAGCTATTAATACTTTAAGTAGATTTCGTTCAACATCAGTTTAAGATTTTCATGGTAAATGCAAACGCATACTGTATGAGTTCCGCTGCTTTCTGCCAAAACACAATGTTTTGGCCTCATTTGGGTTAATTTCGTGAAACCAATTCTAACATCCTCGTGTTCGGATTGAAATGTGCAAATAAGTCTATCAGGTTACAGATAACCATTCTCTTCTGTTATGTTATGAAGGTATGTTACATACCTTCGGAAAGGTTAATTTGTCTAGTTTCTCAGTATAAGTTTTATTTGTAAGGTTTTACACACAAATAGGAAAAAATTCAAAATAGTGCATTTGTGAAAAATTAAAAAACCGTTGTCTTGAGTTACAAAACATTTATTTTGATAGATATCCCACTCCCATCCCACTAAGCGACCAAAAGGCTCTTAAAGGAAAAATCCTAAGCTTTCTTATGAAAAAAAAAAAAATGCCCTTTTTGAAAAAAGGCAAAAAATGCTTTAAATTAGCAAAAAAAAGTCTACAAATTTGTTTTTTTTTTTTAAGTATTTTTTTCCGAAATATTGAATTAATAGCTATCTAAACTCTTTAGGAGAAAATTTTCTAAGAACAATAGGTAATAAGTTACATGGATGAGAAGAAACACCTGTTTGGTCAAAATGTCAAATTTTGATCCCCCTATAACTCAGAGAGATCTGGACCGATCTTGTTGAAAAATTGTGTCTAAACTAGTATCCGATAGGACTAACCTTGGTGCAAATTTCATCCGGATTGGAAGACATCGGTTTCAAAAGTTGGTGCACTTGACATGAAATCCCCCATATATATATATATATATATATATATATATATATATATATAGAATTAAATGTAGGAGAACAATTTAAACACTTATGAATCTTAA
Source organism: Cordilura impudica (assembly GCA_963682025.1). Lineage (NCBI taxonomy): Eukaryota > Metazoa > Arthropoda > Insecta > Diptera > Scathophagidae > Cordilura > Cordilura impudica. The sequence goes on along the minus strand of OY821518.1, from coordinate 71,554,065 downwards.
CCTAAGAATAATTTACGAGCTCCATTCTATCTTCCTTTAATATCTTAATTTAAAGACCATTGTTTCTATGGCAAGGTGAATAATGAAATGTCCAACATACGTAAGACTGATGCCGGTATAACACAAGGGAGCATATTAGGACCAGTACTGTATACTATTTTTATGTCAGATATACCTTGTATTGATGGGATAACAGCCGCATCTTATGCAGATGACACCACATTTTCATCAGCCAACACATTAGCAACCAAAGCTTCAATTTTACTCCCAAAAAAAATTAACGTATTACAAACGTGGTTAACTAAATGGAACATTAAAGGAAATGAAGAACAATCGACTCATGTCACATTTTCTTTAAGACGAGGTAATTGTCCTGCGATAAAACTGAATGGGTTACCAATTCCAATAAAACACAAAGTGAAATATATAGATATGTCTTAAGATAGAAGATTAACATGGAAAGATCATGTGAAAAATAAAAGAGAGCAAGTTGACAACAAATTAAAAATAATGTTTTGGCTTCTGGCTACTGAGTTTGGGAAACAAAATAGGTCTGTATAAGACTGTATTAAAACCAGCATGGATGTACGGGATTGAATTGTTGGAGAACTACTAGTAACTCTAGTGTTGAAATCCTTCGGAGATATCAATCTAAAACTTTAAGAATATTTTCTAACGTGCCGTGGTTCATAAGTCATGATACACTACTTAAAGACTTTAACATCCCAACAGTTATAACGGAAATAAGTTGTTTCAGTAATATATAGCTACAAAGATTAAGTGACAACGTGAATCCCTTAGCCATATCGTTACTAGGTGATAGCAATGAAGTTAGACAATTACAGTGATAGGATCTTCCAGTTTTAAATTAAATAAAACTACTACTGTAAATGGCATACTATAAATATTACAAATAATGATCTCTTAAATGTATAGTTTTATTCATGGTTGGGGAGCCGGTCCCAACTTCAAATTTTCTTTTCAACTAGTGTTTCGATATGCACAGAACATTGCACTAGTTGTGAACCTTAATTTACGCGGAGTTTTTTTGGTCCCAACAAACCGCGTACATCGAGGGATACCTGTAATAAAAAAAAATATTAATAAAAATATTGATATAAGATTTATGTATATTGCCATCAAAATTCAAAATGAATTCGTTCTTAAGAACAATATAGCTTCAGTCAAGTCATCCTTCATCGGTGCTCGAAGATACGAACGTATAATGCGAAGTGCAGAAAATTAACGTTCTACACTAACTTCGGCTGCAGATAATGCAGTTACCGCATAAGCTACTTTTTGCATTATTTTTGGGTATCGCGGTATAGCCTCCATTACATTTATTTTAGATGACCGATCTATTTTTTCTAGCTCATTCAAAGCACTACAGAAATCACGTTTAAATTTAGAGATTGGCGATATTGGTATATTCTCATTTTCTTTATCAGTTCGGCGACGTTTAGCTTGTTCAACATCAAGGCTCCTTTCAAAAGCTATGTTATCATTATCAGATCCATCTTCAGAAGCGGAATTAATTGAAATGTAATTAGCTATTGTAATGGGTAAGTCATCTTGCTGATCTTCATCTGATGTCATTTCTTTTCGTTCAACTGTAACTGCTATAATAATTAATGCTGCCTTTCCTTTTTTAAGTTCCTCCTTGCTTAAAGTAATGCGGTACATTGAGTCGACCTATATTGCTGCCAATATTATATCGTTATCAAGCACTTTTATCTCCCTATTTTCCATAGATGTTTACAATCGAACTCCCATTTTGAAACAATTTAAAAATAATCGTTTTCCATTCTTTTTAAAATGTGCCAGGGGGCAAATCGGTTGCTTGCAATATATTGGTAACTAAGAAGGGAAGACTAATTCGAGTTTCGTTACTTTATTCCATTGTTCTTCCGTCAGAGATGTATTTGGATGAGCCATATCAATTAGAACTTCCTACAATTCAAGTAGACGGTGAATCATTAGGTATGTACTACCCCATCTAGTTTCTTGGTCTATTATCGCACATTTTCCTGCTCGACGCTTTAATATCACATTAATTTTAGATGCTCTTGCAACAATTACAATTTGACGTAACTTTAATATTAAAGCATGTGCATATTTTTCTTTCAATCCATCACGAACAGCAAGCTGTAATGTATGTATTGTTCTATAGTTGAACAATATGTTATGCTTCTAATTATAACATTTTCAAATTCATTTGTTAATCTGCCACTGTCACTCAAGTTAGATTCACTACTTTCTGTACCGGAAATTATAGAAATTTCGCTCTGGTCCACAATACAATCTTCAGTCGAATCTGCATAAAGTTTCTCTATTGAGCTTATCATGTTGGAGGCATTATCTGTAACAATCGCTGAAACACGTGTCTTACTAATTTTAAATTCCTTAAGAACTTTTTAAACTAATTTCCTTATAAACTCACTTGTAAGTTGCGCTTTTGTGTCTCTTACTGATAGCGTACGTACAGTTATTACATTATTATCATTTAAAAATTGAAAATTTATAAGAAAATAGTTAATGCGTTGTCTAGTGCACGCATGCATTTTCAGATAACAAAATTTGAGGCGTAGCATTTCTACCTTTTCTGTTTCTTAGCTTCTTCTATAACCATATTTCTGATATTATGCCTTTCAAGCGAAACTCCTTATTTATATGCAAGTTCTCCATTCAGCGCAACAAAAGCAGATGAAGAAAATAATTGGAGTGCTACTCCATTGTTGACTACCATTTGAATTAAACTCCTTTTAAAATTTTCTTTTGTCATTGATATCGTGACTTTTTCGCTTGGGAAATATTGTAAAAGTGAGGATTGTTCACTTGTTGAAGATCTTGATTTAGCGACTTCTGTGTCTTTCTTTAGTTTGTCTTCTTCAGTGGCAGAATCAAATATATTACTATGATATCTTTGTAAATGGCGTTTCAAATTATATGTTTTATCAGCTAATTTCAGATTGCATATAATTTCATCTTTTTTTATTATGCAAATCCAAACATCTTCATCTTCAGATTTTTCAAAATATTTAAATGCAGCAGATTTTTTAGTGATATTTTCCATTGGAGTATTAAGTTTTAATTAAAATAAACTGAAATATTAATTAAAAATTTATCAATAAAATAATATTTACCAATAACCATTACAATTTTATAACTTTATAAAACATTAATTACTTACACTTGATTATTGATATTCTCAATTTTAAATGTTATTCTGTTTAAATGTTCTTTTTGGGTTTTACACTCATTATCACTACTACCAAACAATCGCTACTAAATTCTTATAGTAAATTGCAATTATTTTTGTAATTGTCTGCAGGAAATTAATTTTCGGGAAAACACCAATTAAAGAAACAAAATTCGAAACACAAACAGTGTTGTACGATTGTTTTGTGGAAATTTGTCAACATTTTTTGAACGTAACTCCTGATGTTCTGACAATAATTTGGCAGCACTAAACTTTGATTTAAAAAACTTAAATCTGGAAAGAGTAATGACGCAAATTTTATATATGGCATCACTTTATTTAAAATATTTATAAAAATATTTAAATTAATTTTTTAAAGGATGATTGCATAAAAAATTTCCTTTAAATGAAATTGACTTTTACGACCAAATTTTTTTTTAAAAATGCAAGATATTTTTGTTGTTATTTATCTAACTGAAAAAATTTCCCTGAAATGCTGAAATTAATTAACAATTTATTGATAATTGCTTATCATTTTATATAGAATTGCGTTTTCTTGTTTGGTCTCAAAAGATAAATATCAAATAGTAGAATATGAAATGATAGAATTAAGATTTATAAAATTTGAAAATAGTTCGTTAGATATAAATATATTTTAGAAAGAAATGAAGTCAATAAATTTATCAAACTATGAGCCTCCTTTACCAAAGTTATGTAAATTTTTTAATATCTTAATGACTTTACCAAATTCATCAGCTTATGTTGAACGAAAGTTTAGGCAAATAAACCTTAATAAAACTAAAGTTAGAAATTCACTGGAAACAAAAACACTGGAAGGGATTTTATTTTCAAAGGATTATTTAAAAGATCATTAAATCGTTTTATTGAAGACTGTTTTCTATTGTATAAAAGATAGTTTTTATCAATAAAAAAAATATTGTTTATTGAACTCGTTTTTCATCGTGACGATTTTTTTAGAAACTCGACGTTTTTTTCTAAATTTTGACTGAGGAGCCGGAGCCGGAGCCGAAGCAAAATTGACTTTTTTCCAGCTCCAGCTCCGCTCCAACTTATCAAAAATGCGCAGATCCGGGGCTCCTCGCTCCGGCTCCGGCTCCAGCTCCCCAGCCCTGATTTTATTGATCTTAATGGAGATCAATAACTAATGTTAATTTAGTTATTATCTAAATTATAATTGTATAATATATTGCAAATAAAGAATGAGAAAAAAAAAATTATAATTTTTATTTTTATAATTATACCCTCCACTCCAGTGTGCAGAGGGTATATATAAGTTTGTCATTCCGTTTGTAATAATTAGAAAAAAAATTCTGGACCCCATAAAATATATATATTTGTGATCCTTATAACAAGCGAAGTTGATATAGCGATGTCCGTCTGTCCGTCTGTCCGTCTGTCCGGCTGTCCGTCTGTCCGTCTGTCCGTCTGTGGAAATCACGATGACGGCTTTAATCGGATAGCTAGGGTGCTCCTTGGTATAAAAAATGATTCACTAACATCCTGAGAAGTTTGCTATTTAAAATCGTCCAAATCGGTTAATCTGGTCCCGAGAATTGAGCGAAGAATTAAAAAGTCATGAGAAAATATGATTTGAATATATGTTCTTGTGACAACGCCCTCAATAGGGCAGATAGGACGCTTGTTTTTAGTGATAATGATTCACTAACATCTTGAGAAGGTTCCTGTTTTTAAATCATGACAATAGGTTTCATAGGTTCCGAGAAATCACTGAAAAGGTAAAAAAAATATGATGTTTTCCTATATTGTTTTCCTAAATTTTGCATTTTGTCATAGCTGTGCATGTTGTTTTTGTGGTCGTTGTGTTAATAATATAAAAATTCATCAATATCAATATTTTTTGGTGTAATATTTAAGTTAATTAATTAATAAAAGAAACTATATAAAATCAATATCAATATTCTGCGATTTTTATAACATCACAAAATGTTACAAATTGATACATACTGCTGTTGCCAATATCAAAATACTATAAATAATATTCATATATTCTGTAAATGTATATCCATAATAAGCGCATATTAAAATAAATCGGTATTTTATTTTATTTTTACAAAATTCTGAAATTTTTAGAGTTGAAAAAATAGTATGGTTTTAAGAGTTGTATTTTTAGTACATGTATAAACCCTGCATACTTGCTTTCAGAAGTAGTAGATAGGTAGCCATAAAATATTTATTTACCCTGTAAAAAAAATTGTTTAGAAAAATACTATTTTTTGTCAGATGTTAATTACAATAAATTTTTAAACTTTGTTATTTAATGTCGGGACGGAGGCAAACGCCATTCCCAAAATTTTGTTTCAACAGTTATCCACATTAAGAATAACCGCGGAGCTTAGCTCAATCAATGTGCAATGATCGAGCCTTGCCCTGGGAAACATGCGTTTATGCTTCTCTTAACACAAACACCATTCCCAACTACCAAAAATTTTTGACACGAGCTATTCACATTATGAATAGTCGCGGAGCTCAACTCAATCATAGTGCAATGATGAAGCTTCGCCCTGGGAAACATATATTCATGCTTTTCTTAGCACAAACCGAACTTCTTATGGCACATTAAAAATAAACTAATTGAGAAGTGCAATTCATCATTACGCTGTATTATAATACTATTTTCTTATTTTACTAGTAGCTAGCAAACAAAGTGATCGTATCATTGTGAACGAAATAGAATTGAAATTGTATGCAGATTTGTTTTACTTAAAAAACCTGTTTCTACAGATAGTGAATAAAATCCCAGTAAACATTTTATGCAATAAATGATCATGTAGAGTCTTTTTGACTCATATGTGCTATTAAAACAGTTATAAATGCGCCCTTTTGCTGATCACAAAATATTCTTTTGTTGCGATTAAATATTACCTTACCCGCGAATCTTCTTGAGAGTGCTTTTTATCCGCTTTTCTAATCAGTTTCGACTCATTTTTGAGTCTTATTTAATGTAATTTTTCTATAAATCACTTTCTAAGAGAAAGCAAAAATCATTATCTAGTCTTTTTCTAATAGCGCATGTGATTAAGCAGTTTTTAATCATCAAAAGTGCTCGAAGAAGTCACAGTAAGGTAATTTTTGTTAAAACAATCTTCGAAATGATGACTGGGATATCGTATATTTTTGTTAACACACAAACATATGCATAGCAGCACGAGTAAACCGAACTCAAATTGGCTTCTTATATGTATACAGCCGAACAAAAATGAAAATACTCACCAAAGAGTAAAGTACGCAACAATTTCATTCAGTCTTATGGAAGCTTTTGAACAAAGCAAGTCTATGTCGCGTTGTCTTGTGAATTTTTACATTTTTTTTTTAATAGGTACTAGTGATGCCAGGAGATTTTTTCAGAAATCTCTACGCTTATGAAAAAAATTCCCTTTTTTCCCTACACTACTTTTTTTAAAATTTATTTTTAATTTGTACATTTTCAATTTCAATTATGTAAATATAAAAAATAAGATAAAAATATCATGAGAATTACATAAGAATAATATAAAAAACATACAGATATTATAAAAAAAATATTTTTGCAATTCTGTTTAATTCATCTTTTTGATATGGTTAGATGTGCATTTAAAATTTACACAATTAAAGGTGTGTTTACACTATGTGTATATTCCATATGTAAATTCAGTTTTACGATCCATACGTAATTCGGCGTGTGTGTCAAAATTGGCGTTTTATATACAATTCATCATTTTGCGATCAAACGTACATATGTATTTCCGTATGACATAACCTCTAAATGTAAACAACAGCTGATTTAATTTGTGAATTTACAAAAAGTTATTGTTAAAAATAAAGTAATATATTTTTTATATTTTTTAATTGTTAATTAATATTAAACAATTTATTTTTCTTTCAATATTTATCTTTATAATTTACTCTGTTTTTCTTTCGCCACAAGCAGTATTGTATTTTAATATGGTTGTCATGCCAAAATAGAACCTGCTCTAATTGAAAAATTTACATATGTTTTGCCAAATGTGTTGTACATAAACAGTTTTTGAAAGGGTTCACACTATGTGTACAAATTGCACGTGCTAAAACAATAAGAAAAACACAAGCAAAACACATAGTGTGAACGTAGCTTAATTAAAATGGCTTGCAAATGAGATGTTACAACTCAAACAGAATATTTGTTCTTGGTTTTCAGTGTTGCCGTTTTAGCTTTTTAGTTGCTAGATTTAGCAACTTTTTTTTGTCGTTTAGCATCCAAAATTTATCAAAAGATGCTAGATGCTAACTTAGAATCTTTTATTAATAAAAAGTTGCTTTTAACATTTTTTTTTTTTTTATATATTTTTTTCATAATTTTTGAATATATAATTTTAATGGTATTGATATGTTTTTATTTCTCAAAGTGTAGTACAGTAATTTTGTGTACTACTCCTTTTACCACTCTGCTCGTTTCTTTCAACAAATATAACAAAACATTTTGAAATAGAAGAATGTAAACACCAACAACAGTTTTTAATGAATTTGAAAGTCGATTGCCAAAAAATATTATTGTATTAAAAAAATGCCAAAATTTTCAATACAAAACACATTAAAACGGGTAAAAGAACAGATAACCAATATGTTAGAAGAGTTTAAATTTATATCATCTGAAACAGAAAAAATTCAAATCCAATGGAGTTATATCACAGAACAAAACTGGGATACAACACTGAATACAACCTCTTTATGGATTGAAAAATTCTATTGGCGAAAATCCATTTTAGGATTTGTATTTGTATTGTCTATATTAGTTTTGTCTTTCTCAAAAGCCGAAGTTGAACGTTTGTTTAGTTTAATAGCTTTAGTTAAAAGCAAATTTCGAACAGAATAAAATCCGAGTTGTTATGTTCTGTAATACGTATAAAAGAAGGATTGAAATTGAACAATCGGTGCTGTCACACTTAGAATATACCGAGCGATGTCGTTGATAAGAGTCGATCGTCAGAAATATATCAGAGCCAAGAAGAACTTGAACATGAAGACATCACAGAAATGTTAGATTCCATAAACCAATTATTCTAATATAATCGTATCTTTTGATAATGTAATTTCTGTTATATTTTAAATAAAAAAAAAATCCCTCTAAAATTAAAATTATTTAATTTAAGTTTAAAATAAACTCAATTTGATGTTAATAAAAATTTCAGATGAAATTCAAAATAATTTTAATTAAAATTTAAAAAATATAAATCGAAACATATGTTTTATATTAATTTTTCGATTTAAAAACCAAAGTATTTATTAATAAGTATATTATTTTTCAATATAAAGGTAATGAAAATTGAAAAAAAAATTTAGCATCCAGTACGTTTAAGCATCTTTTTTTTTTTTTGCAATTTAGCATCTTTACAATTTCAAATTATGGCAATACTGTTGGTTTTAAAAGATTTTTTATAACAGTGGTTATAAGCATGGCATGTACATATACTTGGATCTGATTTATCGCATTTTAATATATTTTCAAAAGCCTTGCATTTGCATTTATAGTCGTCACCTTTGACCTGCTCCAGCCATCCAACTAACTGAAGCAAAATCTTTATGTTCTGTATTTCTTTAATGTGTTTTCAGCATCATCGAAAAACGAATCGGACATTTTTCTAAAATTAATTATGTTTCTAAAATTAATTATGTTCAAATTTATAATATTTTAATGTTATGCACAAAACAGTGTTTTATATTTGTCATTGTTATTAAAGAATCCACATATTTACTTCCTTCATATTATAGAGTTATTACCAGACTTAAAAAGACTTTAAAGTTTAAAATTGAAAAAAATTATGCGATATTTAACAAATACATTCAAAATAGTTTTGACTGAAATTTTTGGCAGTTTTAGTTTTGCCTTGTATCAGTAAAATGTTCAGATATTAACTAAAAAAAACAGTTTGTTAAATATTTTCATCTTAATTATCTTAATTAATTTAAAGACACAAAGATAGATTTAATACAATAAAAAGAAGTAAGAGTTGAAAGTTGATCTATGCGGACTCACAAATGTGCCCTATACTAATAGGTCTGGAAAATTGAAAAGGATTGTAAAAAATAAAATGCACCTTTATATTAAAAAATTTAAATTAAAAAGAAAATTACAAAATAAACCATTTACCTGGTTAAACTTAATATTGTTTGTAATTATCTGGATCAGGTTAGTATTTAAAATGGGATAAATCGGGAGTCATTGTGCCAATTTATGACCTAAAATATGTAGACACCTCTATAAAATGCTGAAAATTCAGAGCATTTGTTGTAATAATTCAGTAATAGGTTTATCAAAGTGTTTACATATTGAAATATTTCCAGATATTAATGTAAACGTAAAACCCAGGTGGAGGGTATCAAAGATTCGGCATAGCCGAATTTAACACTCTTACTTGTTTTTTTCATCATTTTTCCAAGTTTTTCCAAGCAAAATAGTAAAACAATACCATAAAAGTGCTAATTATATGTATGTAAAAAAAGTAAAATTATTTGTACTTTTGAGATCATTTAGTAACGTTGAAAATCTGTATTAGTAATAATAAAAATAGAATTAATAAAATACGTAGAAACTTTTCTTATACTTGTTCTTATTCATCTTAAGGTAATATTATTATTTTTATATAAGATTTTTATTTTTTATACGTTTAAAAAATTTGTATAGATACATTTGATGGAATCTTATAATTAATAGACTAGGAATTTTTAATCTTTAGTCCATAATTATTATGTATTAAGGCATCTAGTATTTAAAGACGTTACACTGAATACTGTTTCAACTTCAGCGTTTGAGTACAGAAAGATTACTACATTTCCAACGAAACTTGATATAAAACGTGAATCCATTAGCTGAGCCTTTGAAGTTATTTGCTTCAATCTAGAATAAATCAGTTCTGTCTCTTTCTGTCAATTTACGTAGTTTTAAGTTGTCAAGATCATTTTCGTGCTCTTCGATTTTTTTTATCCTTTAAAAATTATTTGATAAAATTAATAACATCTTTATCTTTTTTTAAATAAATGAGTAAGGAATTTTTTTTAATGATTTAAAATTGACAACTCTAAGCTTGCAAATAAGAGATTTTGTGAACTTAATTAACTTTTGTTAACCTTTTCAATATTATAACCTTAATGGCAAATTTCATTAAGTAAAGGATTGATCCTCCAAATAATCGGAGTGGAAATACATTTAAATGGATTTCATTGACTCCCTGCCTTGGCGTACTCGAAAATAGTTTTCCCAACAAAATACTGAAACTGTAAAAGGGAAAGTTTTTAATTTTTGTATAGCAAAGTTTTCCAATATTTTGTCAAAAGCTTAAAAATGAATACATTCAAGTCTGCCTGTCTGCCATGGGGCAACCCCATTCTCCCTTATCCAATTAATCTGAAACTTGGCTCATAGTCTTGTTGTTACTATAGAATAATTTTGGGGTAGTCACTCACAGTCGCGCTTAGTCACGCAGAGTCACGGAGTGCTTTAATACCCCCTTATGCGATCGATCTGAAACTTGGTCGATAGACTTGCCATGAAAAAAGATTAACTTTGACATAGTCACGCACAGTCACGCATAGTCACGCACAGCCACGGAGAGATTAAAACCTCACTTCCCCTCATCGGATCGATCCGAAACTTTGTCCAAAGACTTGTTGTGGCCAAAGATTAATTTTAAGATAGTCACACACAGTCGCGCATAATCACGCACATGGAGTGATATAAACCCTATTTCCTTTCATCTAATCAATCTGAAACTAGATACATAGACTTCTTGTCACCAAATATTAACTTAAAGATAGTCACGCATAGTCACGCACAGTTATGGAATGATTTAAACCCCACTTCCCCCCATCCAATCAATTTAAAACTTGGTCCGTAGACATGTTGTGACCAAAGATTAATTTTAAAATAGTCATGCAAAGTCACACACAGTCACGGAGAGATTCAAAACTCATATGCATAAGGAAAGAAAGAGTTTTGATAAACTTTGGTTTTATGGGTTAGATTATTTCTAATGTTAAACTAATTTATGTTCATATTTTTTTCTTTTTTGAAACAAAGAAGACGTACAAATTTTTAAACTAATGTATCCGGAATGAAATATTAACAGATTTCCAACCATTATTGCAAATACAAAAAAATTACAATATCAAAACAAAATATGAAAAAAGTAACGCTAATATTTCTGCAATTATTTAACTTGAAATCAGTTCAATAAATTAAAATCAAAAGCAACAATGTCATTGAATGAAAAATAACGCCGTAAGTTAATTTTTAAATTTTGTGAAACTAATTCACACAAAAACAAGAATGAAATATTTCGTAATTTTTTTGCAATGCCTTAAAAAAAAATGAAGGCTTTCTTAAGTGGAAAATCGTTTAACGAAACCGCAGTTCCATTAAAAAAATGTGCTTTGCAGAGCAGCCAAAGTAGGGCTAAATTGAAGGCAGAAATTGTGGGACGTACTGCACAATCTTATCATGGGTTAGCAAAGCAATACAATGTCAGCGATACAACAATGAAGAACTATGTAATAGATATTGGAGTGGTGAAATGTGCCAAAAAAAAAAACCCGTTCCAGCAGTCCCAGAAAAACAGTCATTAGGCATTAAGCATCAACTAAGAGCTTTGTCCTGAATACTCACCATTCATATGCATCATGAATGATGATACCTATTTTACAATGGACGATTATGAATGGATACCAAAAATATTATTTTAAGCTTCCACCAAGTTTATATTGACAAATGTCTTCCTATCATACGAATGACGAAACCATATTTTTGCCGGACTTTGCGACGTCGCGCTATACCAGAGCCATACAGTCTGCTTTGGCAAATTTAAATATAGAGTTTCTACCTAAGGATGTACAAACGCACCACAACTTTTTGGGCAAATTTGAAAAGAAATGTGTATGGAAAGGAATACAAACGAAAAAACCTGGACTGCCTTATAAATAAAATTAAAAGATAGCTGGTGAATATGAATACGTAGGGGATTCAGAAGCCAATGCGTAAGGTGCCTTCAAATATATGAAAAGCCCGCTGTGGTTATGATTTATATTTTTTTTTAAGCTGCGTATTTTAACATATATGAATTCCAAGTCTTTAATTCCTCAATAGATGTCTTTGTTATTGTTAACGAGTCCGTTCGTATTTCATGCTGCATACGTTAATAAAAGAGTATTTTATTTTATCCAAATTTTCATTATATACCATTAAGAAATATATTTTGTTAAAATATATGGATAATATAATAATTAGCACCGATAATCTGGATAATATAATAATGAGCACCGATTTTCACCGTTTTTAATTTAAAACTCAAAAGATATGCTTAAATGTCGATAATTTGTAGTCAAAATATTGACTTATTATCGAATACTATTGTCGATGATATATCTAGATCCGAAACTTCTTATCCATGATTTAATATCTTAAAATCATGGCTCTTATCATATCAAATTTTGTTATAAATCTAGGTTCAAGCACAAATACATTGGAAATTGATCTATAATACTAATAGCCAAGGGATTTCTTATGACATCTCCTAAACTCTCAGTTAGCAACCGATTTCGACAATAAATGCATCATTTGAAAGATATTTCTTTACAGATGTGCACCATCTTTACAGATGTGCACCTTCTGATAAATTTTTTGGGAGTAATCGTCATTTAAAATTGATTTTAACGCCTACATAAAACACATATTTTAGCTTCAAATAAAAAACTATACAATGCTGCGTGTGTGTTTATGAATTGTTAGAATTGATTAGCATACCTTTAGGCTCTTATAAAATTATTTATATATCTTCTGTGTGTTCAACAAATATTTATAATGAAATTTAATGAATTTTATTAAGAAGTTGACAATTTAATGAATTTTGTTTAGATATTCATAAATTTTTAAATATATATAAATTAAAAAAATTTTGAAACAGAAAAATTGAATTAAAAATAAAATTTGCTAGAATTTGCACTCGAATTCGAGTGCTGGCTGGGCTCTGCTAGTAAACAAAAATATTTTATAAAAAAAAAATTTAAATAAGTGGTTATAAATTTTTTATTGCATTTTCTTCTATTTCAGAGGACCTACTCTGCAGTGGACATCTCTTGGTAAGTGTAAAAAAATACAAATTTTTTTGCCTTAACATCGAAGTGGAATTTGGCATCATTTCCCTTTCATTATATATTTATAAAAAAAAACGTGTTTTTTTTTTTATATATTTCAACGTTTTTGTGAAAATTTAAAATCGGTGTTATATTTTTGTTTATTTGTTCTATAATCTAAGTAAGTTTAATTTGAAAGAGGTTTAATTGAATTTTATGTAACACATACATACACACAAATTTAAAGTATCTTAAATTAGTACTTACCAAAGCCAAAATCTCGGGCTTGTTACAGATAAATCTGGTCTATATGATATTAAGCAATTCCTTGATGGGCGTGTAAGCGCGTTCGCAATAACACAATTTTCTTTTTCTATGTTTATACTGAATTTCTATACCTCTTTTCAACATATCTTCATGACATGACACCTTAATAAATTTGTTAAAAATATCATCTTCAATAACTTGTGCTTCGTTTTAAGTGATCATCATCAACATTGTACAAAACAATGCCCCCTTAAAAACTGTAACAATAAATTAAAGATGATACGGGTACGTATGTATTATATATATATTCTGTAGTACTTCAAAGTTTAAAAAAAAATATACCAAAACAAAACAAATATTCTTGTCAACCAACACATCTTACTCAAAATTGACATGATTGATTTTCCATGTCAAATCAACAATGACTTTCTAAAATATTTCACTTCAAATTATATGTATTACAATGCATGACTGTCCATCTGACTAGTCGACCTATTATGCAGGGAAAGAAGCAATAAACGAACGATATACCTCCAATGTGCAGTGAGTGCTATGTGATGTCTGCAATTGAAGGCAAAAGTTCAGTGTAACAAATTTAACAAGAGACTTGAATTTTTTTTTTATAAAGTGTAAACACTGAGGGAAATCTCAAGTAAGATTTCAAATATTGAAATGAATTAAGGGATCGAAACAACCAAAAGCTTTGACCGCGAAAATAGCTTAAAAACCAAAATAAAAATTTTATAGGAAAATTAAAAATGAGCACTTGAGTTAAAATTCTTTTTTATATAAATTTGTAATGGTGCATCGTATACCAATGAAATATTGTTGATGGATGCAAAAAATCGTAAGTTAGTTTTAGCGATAAAGCAAATATCAAATCAAATATTATGTCATTTTAGCTATTTTTGCGGTCATGAGTAAAATTATATCTAACATTATGCTAAATTTTTTAGGATTATATTAATTTTTCGGAAAATTTTACGAAATTCACTAGAAACAAATAGAACTAAATTGGTTTTTCATAACCAGCTTCTTATTGTAATCGTAATATAAGAACCTCATTAAGTCAGTCAGGCTATTTTTCTCAGTGCATGTATAGCATTTCAATGATCGATTAGTGTCTTCTCATATCTTAAGGAGTTTCTTTTTAATACTTATGGTTCATGTCAGGCCATGGTGTATAACAGCCATTATTTGTAGACTGTCAAACATGAAGAGTATTTCTTTTTTTTTTAATATTTTATAATTTTCTCTTTGAGTATTTGTTCAATGACCCAGTATCGGCAAAAAATCAAACAACTTAAACATAAACGCACTAATTTGAGAGGTCAACTTGTAACTAAAGCAAGTACAAATGCATGTGTGAGTATATTTCATTTAAAAGAAATTTAACAACCTCAATAAATATGTTGCAAATATATGTATGTACAAGTTTGATATGTTTGATCTCACATACGTCCTCGTCCACTTCATGCAACATCAATAATAAATCAATGGATTCTTTGGCTCCCACTGTTGCTGCTGTTGATCATGTTGCTGGAGCGAGAGTAATTGTTGAAACTGCTCTAATACACATGAGCAGGGCACATATTTCAACGACATAATTTCGCACTGTCCAGGCAGTACAATTTAAATCTGAATTTTGAATTTTTAAAGAAAAATTGATTAAAGGTTTCTCGCTAAGTTATAGGAAAGCAAAGAATTTGTTAAAATAGATTATTTAAAAAATATATAATATTAATATTTTTTACAAATTACAGCCACCCTAATACATATCTATGTATGTACCTTAATTTCATTTTATTGCATCTGCAACATGCATACAACAAATATTTTCATAGATTTAACAGTAAAAGTGCAATAAAGTGTAATTTAAATTTATGGTGTTAAAAATTGTTGTAGACTTTGTTGTAAGAAAATTATTTGCGAGCTTCATTTTTGGAAAAAAAATGCATTTTTTTATAGCCTCTGTTACTTTAGATGCTGATATGATATTGTTGTACTATATTTTGTGGGTCTTCCACCCAATGTTGGCTACATAACCGTTAAGTAGAGCAATCAATCCCAATTTGGTCGTGGCAATATGATGTTTAAAGGAATCTATTCAATAAGCGTTGGAAAGGATATTTCGATTTCGAATAACAAAACACGGTTATTAGTTAGATAAATGTAAAATTATGATATCTAGTCTCGAATAAAAATCCCATTAGATATCAGCATCGAATAGAGGTTAAGGGAACTTAATACTAGTGGAATCAGTTACGATATCTTGCTTTTCCAGGATATGAATTAAATGGAGCAAACTGATGAAGAATCAAGAATAATACAAAAAATGCCGGGAATTTGTCATTTCAAATCCTGGATTTTTCTTTTGAATTTAAAATAATTATGTAAGTTAGGTCACGTTCGGTCAAGCGGTAGGTTTACTAAGCTGACTTCAGGTTTACTCTGCGATTTTTTTTCCAGATCCGATCATTACGTCGCACAGTGGCGCCATTTGAGTTTTTTCGTTGCAAAAATCATATCTTTTGAACCGAATAGCATAATTGAACAGTTTAAACAGCATATGATAGATAACTGTTCAGCCTATAAAATGAGCGTTTGGAAAGGGTGCTACGCTTTGTAGGGGCCTACTTATGGGTTATCAAAGTTAAAATTTGTAGAAAAATGAATTTTATGGTAACTAAAAAAAATTATTTTTACATTTTTAGATTGTTTTTATTTTTTTCTTTAGGGTTTTATGTTTTAAATTATTACCCAGCAAATTAAAAAAAAAAATTACTTCTTTTTTATATTTATTTTTTAAATTTTCTGTAAAATATTCATCACAATTCGTAAGAGAAGGTATATCTAAAAGACTAATCATTTCTAAACTATAATTATTTTCTAACTCTCTTTGAGACTTCGCATGCCGCAGGGAAGAAATAAGTGGATCGGAAGATGCTGCCAACATGTTGAAGAGGTCCTCATTTTGCCTTACCCTTGAAGCTTTGAATGTGTTCTGCAATCTATATTTTTTATAAAATTTGTTAAGAGACTCCTGTGCTTCTTCAGAAAGCTCTCCAATTGGCAAAGACTGGTACTCAATTATATCTTTGCCATGCGCCAATACTTTATGGACGGTCGGGGTCAACTTCTTCTGTAGATACATTTCTGCTAAAAGAGATGCAGTTTTCGATGCATATTCACCTTATTTTATAGAATTGACATTTTCTTTGCAGTTTAAAACATTCAAGATCGTTCCCAATCTTTTCACGATTTGATTGTCAATTCCAGTGATTCTAGTTACTGCCTCATCATTATCCTTTATTGATGTATTTTCATCGAAGTTTTCCTCCTCTTGTGGTAGGGTATACGCCAGTTTTAGCAAGAACTCCATACACCTTATCCTTGCGTGCAATGGTGACATTCTATATTCGTAATTCTCCACGTTTGTAGAATCGTTTAAATTACAAAAGTTCTTCTGACTCTTTTTGCAAATCGGGCATGACATTGTTGAGGTTGTTCCTGTCAGTTCGTTTACGACTTTTCCGTCAACCATGGTCAGGTGGAACTCGTAATTGCATTCAATATATTTTCCTTCTCCAATTTGCAGCTTTGTAGGCTTAATCTTGCTTATTTGTTCTTCAATGTCCTTCACCGTGGTCCTTATGAGTTCTGTCGATTCCCTTGCAAACTGAACCATTATTGGTCGGCGATAATGCACTGATGACGGACGTGGATTTTTCCAGTGTAGGGAAACATCAGATTTTAGCCGCAAAGGAACAACAGATGCCATAAACATATTTCCGTCCGATATTGTAGTGTCATCGGAAGATATCCTTTGCTTATAAACGCTTTGTCCGGATGATCCATCGCAGCCCCATTTGCTGATCAATGTCAGTTTCTCAGGAAGAATTTTCACCTCATTTTCAGGAAGACTCTCCAACAACCGTTTTGCTGTATGGCCCATGAGATCCTGCAGATTGGCTTTCACAGAGACTTCCGTAAACTCCGTATGCAGTGGTCGAGAATTTATTTTGGCTTGAGTAATATGCTTGTATCCTGGTAAAACGTCAGCCCCGTGTCGCATCAAGGATGTCCGTAGTATCTCATATTTTTCTTTGGAAAGTTGTAAGTCCATAAACAAGGCCAAGGCTTCTTCGGAACCATACTCTTTAATGTGTACGTTTGTGGGCGTGGGAATGCTTTCCTTAATCCTTTTTAGTCGCAGTGGGCTTGCATCAGCAACAGATTTTGTAATCTGCGACCTAACTCTTTCACTATCCTTTGTATATTTAATAGACAGCGCGTCCGATAAATGCTTCGTGGTCAAGTCATTGCTGGCATCGGCAAGTTTCCTCTTTCTTGTGAAAATTGAACACTCCTCAATACTTTTTTTGGCCTTCCTTTTGCTCCTCTGGTTGATGTGGTGGGTTTATCTACTGCCAATATATCCAGGATGGTGTCTTCATTAAGCCAGTCCTCGTATTTGGAGTTGAAGTTCTGAATGGTTCGATTAGATTTCACCAATTTTGCCTTAATATTTGCATATATCAGATAAAAATTATTTTTTATAATTTCGCTTCTCTCAATATTTCCGTATAAGCTATCAAGTTCTTCTAAAGCAGCTTCCGTGAAAAACTTTGGTGTGGTTGACCTTCTAAACAGTTCAAATAATTTTAAATTGTTTAACGCCATGGTTTCAGTACTTGTTGCGCCAACTTTCAGTCGTAGACTAATCCAGGCATTATGCTTATTTTGCAATATATAGGCTTATGCTACCATGCCTAAAAATTTACCTGTTCCCTGTATACATAGGGATTTAGGCTGAATTATGCAATTTTGATATTATGCTCGTGTCTAAATAAGATTTGTGCCTACCTGGAGGGACCATAAGTCAATATTGTTCTTGACCATTTGTACTCCAAACTAATTTTTAAGTGAGGTGCGTACCTGCGAATTTCAATGAGTAGTTTTTTGTGCATCCTGTGTCTGTAACAGAATATTGGGAGTAGACTTTGGCAGACGCTCACAGGTAGACAACCGACTTAAAATGCAATTTTCAAACTATTAGATCAAACTACTGTCAGTCAAAACATGTAAGGGATGCACGCCATACAATTTCTGCAACCATGTCTTTTTAAACTTTTGATGTGTAAACATCTATACGCGTAGGGGGGTAAATTTCTATTTCACAATACAATCACAAAAACAGCGTAACTCATATCGGTGTGAGCTGAAGCAGATAACGCTGTGTGACTTATGATTGTATTGATGAAAAAAATTATGATATAACATTGTTTTTTTATGCCACTTTTTTAAAAGCGTCATCTATGTATCACTTATATACGTTTATATTGGGATATTTTTAACGTTTTACAGCAAAGGGTTGTTGAATTAGTTTTTGCTATAAGTGATAAATAGGTGACGCTTTCTGTTTGATTTTAAAAAATGACATAAAAAAATTTTTAATTACTAGATGTTTACACATCTTCCCTGTGATCGGACTCACATGATTTTTTTACCTCTAGAAGCCAAACGGGCATGTACGGGCAGATAAAACCTTTTGAATTATGTAAAGAAATAATCAAAGAACATGTTTTGCAAATATGGCAAATATAGAAAAATACAGATTTTTTTTATTTTCCGTCAAAGTTGAAAAATAGTGAAAAAACGGATAGTTTTTAAATAGTGATTTACCAGGAGAAACACAAAGCAAAGAGTTAATTTTTTTTATCATTATACATTTAATAAATACATCAATCAACACAAACAAATAAAAAATAAGGCGATTCGTTACCTATTTTTCGTGATATTACACCTGAAATCGCAACAAATTGACTAAAAATTGTGTGTTTTTTTGAAAACCGAAAGTCGGTCAACTTTGAACGGTTATATCTTCTTAACTAAAAATGTGATATTATTAAGAGTAGCATATTTGAAATCGTTGAAAAGTTTCCTATAACATGGGTTTATTATTCAAAACTTCGTCGGCGCACATGAAAATTTTGATTTTTGCAACCTCGTTTGTTCTACGGGCGCCACTGTGCGTCGGTCGATTCATAGACTTTATACATATGATCAGCACAACCCTGCACTCGAATTTCGAGTGCAAATTCTGGGAACCTTTATATTTTCCTTCAATATTTTTTTTAATCTATACTAGCAGATTCCAGCGCTCGAAATTCGAGTGCAATTTCTAGGCAGCTTTATTTTTAAACTTAGCCAATTCACAAACCAACACTTTTATGGTTTATTATTATTGTGAATGAAGATAACAAACTCATTTACAAATTCAATAAAACGCCCATAGCATATGTATAATTTTATGTATGTGTTAGTAGCAACTTTAAATGCAATTTACTCAAAACAAAGGAAAAAAATTTAAAAGTTTGTAAATCTGCAAAACGGGTAAAAGGAAATACCTTTCAAATCATATACGTTTGATTAAAACCGGGATAAAACGGTAGAACAAAACATCGGTCACAAGAAATCGCCTAGCCTATTAATAATCTAGACGTATGCAAAATGTATGATAATAAATTATTTTGTAAGAGCTTAAAGGTATGCTTATCAATTTTAGGCAATTCACAATTCAACACAGGGAGTGTGACATACAATTATAGTAAAATTCGATGAATTGTGAAGAGGCTAAAATTGATTGACATACCTTTAGGCTCTTATAAAACTATCTATTATTAACATTTTATTTCATTTAATTTGTTATATTTTTAACACATATTATACATAAATTTTAAAATTTTGCACTTCTCCTCTATATAAACTATAACCAAGCCAATTCTTACACTCTTCCATGCCCGCATTATGCTTAAAAAGGAATGGAAAGATTTTCCTTCACGTATTAATATATAGTATGATACAAACTCGGCAACAAGCATTCGAATGACCCCTGCCGATGAGCCGCATTGAAAGAAATGAAAAGTCGATCAAAAACCAAATGAAAGAACAAACGTTGGATAATAAGTTTTATTTGAGCATCAGATCTGATGGAGGACAATTTTTGGGTTTTACTCAACAATTTTGATCCTAGTAGCCCTGTAATTTTTTTTAGCTCAAAATTCAAATTGTCACTCCGTGAAATGTATTTCGCTGATAAAGCTAAACTAAATTTCCAAAAAGATTTTGACTTTTGCATTGTTCATTGGAAAAGTCTATTGCATCAAATAGAGCCGACTCTCAAGATGACAATATATTTCGATCATGTAATGCATATCTTTAGTTTTATTATCAAAATCTCCGTACTTCTTTGACAGAATCTATATTCGAGCTTTTCACCAAAAACTTGATTTGAGTTTTGTAACTCCTTAATCCCCAAAAGATTTTTGAGATTTTGTTCAGATATTTCGGTGGTCACTGTGGGTCGCTGAAAACAATACTATCTAAAATATGAGGTCATGATGCTTTACTGGGTCTCGTGCTTTAGTTTGGACAAAATTAGTTAACCCTCTTCGTTGTAAAAATTATTAGGTTAAGGAGAACTTTAATGACCTATAAGTTAACAATTCAGTATTACCCTAGTTCAAACCTCAATACCTTGAGGAGTAGGCAATATATAGACGTAATTAAATCCGTTCGATATGCCTCTAAAATACTTTTTAATTTGGAACCCATCTACCTCTTTTTACTTTAGTAGAAATATTTAAAAACAAAAATTAATACATAATAATTTTTTTTAGCGTTTTGGGTATGGAATTACTGACGGCATTCCAATGAAAGGTATTTCCAAGACCTGTTAAAATTATGTGTAGGACAACCCAATAAAAGTGCACGACTGTGAGTGACACTCATTACAGAAACATTATAACGGAGTTCTTGTTGCCTCAACTGGACGGTGTGTATTTGATCAACATGTTGTTTTAGTAGGACGGCCCTACCTGCCAAACCGCGCACGAAACAAACGATTTCTTAGAGCTACGATTTCCAGACCGAATCATATCCCTAGATTCCGATGTCAATTGGGTTCTTTGGGTTTTTCAAATCTAAGGTCTAAGTGAATATACCGCACATGTTCCGAGTTCAAGGTCGAGATCCAACGCGAGGGAATAGAGTCTCATCTTTGTCAAAATGTCATCAAAAATTTCATGAAAAGAGTAAAGGCCTGTGTTCAATTCAATTCTCAAAAATAAGTAACCAAAAATTAGTGTTCATAAAATTTTGTACCAATAACTTATTATTCAATATCCAAGGACAAAAATAACTAGTAACATTTCTAAATCCATCGAATACCTACTTAGATTCAGAGCTTGAAAAAAATGCAGAAGCTTGCCCAGTCTCCCCTATACAAATTTCAGCACTCACTCAAAAAAAAATTTTTTTTTATTTTAAAATTAAATCTTGCACTCTTATAATTATACACCGAAATATTACAGATTTTTGGAGTATGAGGTTGGAACTTTGGAAAAACTTAATTCTTAATTTTAAGGTCATCAAATTGCTCCTTGGACTATTAATTTGTAACGCAATTTCTTTTCTAAAATAGCTACAGAGAAAAAACAATCATGTCACCCGACCTCACTTTTGTTTTGGGAACACTAAACTTCAGCGACCATGGACGTATCTCCAAAAAAATCTGGAGAATTTCTCAAAAACCTTTTAGCCCATAAAAATTCATATTTCAATTTAGGAGTTGGAAATAAAAATTAAGTTTTCTTTGAAAATTGTGTGATTTACTGTTAGTTTGAATAAAATGAGTGATAAATTTTTAAATATTTTCAACAAAATCCAACTTAGTCCTACAAAAAGTTGGCCAATGAATTAAGTGTCTATCTTCAAAATGTTATTAGAAAGTATCGGGACAATTTGACCATTGACAGGAAACCTGGTTCGGGAGGAAAGAAAGGTTCACATTATGTTTGCAACGCCAGGAAAATTGAAAGCATATTGAAATGACCTCCCAACACATCCGCTAGAAAAGCAGCCCTGTTAGCTCAGAATATTTAGTGCGAAAAATTAAAGCCAATGCTGGTATGAAAATACACGAAGTAGAATAAGTTAGTCTAAGTTATAGTCTAGACCAGTGGTTCTTAACCTTTTCGAGCTCACGGAGCACTTCTAATTACATGAAACCTTCACGGAGCACCTTACCAAATAACATTGATTCTAGTAATTTGTATTTTATTTTTTTATTTATTCAACTCAAATAACTACAATATACAAAAAATAAAATATATTCAATATATTTAACAAAACTAAATTGTTACAAATTCAAAATGACTTAAAATATAATACAAATTCAATGGGATATTTGAGCCTGGTGAGTTTTACATATTTCGCCAATGTTGGGTCTAATAAAAGATATTGCTACCCTCATTTCCTCTTCTAAATCGAGAAGTCTTTCTCGTTTTTTAGTTTTTATATTTGTTAATGTTGAGAATCCAAGTTCGCAGAGATATGATGTAGCAAATTGTAATAATATTGCGATTGCCTTCTTAGATAAAGATGGGTATTCATCTTGGACGGAAATCCAAAAATGTTCATTAGACAATTTTGTGAACTCCATCTTCAGAGATCGATCTGTAGACAAGGAAATAATTTCTTCTTCTTCTTGTAAAGACAGTTCCAAATTAGAAAATTCAAATGTCCCAAACGGATTTCGTATCCAGTCATAGGATTCTAATTTAAGGGATGGGAAGTAACATTCGATTTTTTCTTCCAATATTGTTAGATGTTCTATTACGGCAGGAATAATATCTGCGACATTTTTAGTTTGAATTGAAGGAAACATATCAAGCGTATTGTTTTTTATTATTCGATTTTTCCAATGCAATATTTTTTTATTGAATCCCAGTATTTTATCCGTGGCTGTTAAAATATTCTCATTTTTACCTTGAATACTTGTATTAACTGAATTTAAGTATTTAAAAATATCAGCTAAATATGCCAATTTAGCACACCAAATATCATTTTCAAAATTTTTTGCAAATTTATCCACAGCGGCATTTCGGAAATAACACAACAATTCATCTTTGAGCTCTAATAAACGACATAGGACTTTGCCGCGAGACAACCATCTTATTTCAGTGTGCAATAGCAAACTTTCATACTTAGCATCCATAGATATACAAAGCTGTTTAAAAATGCGTTCCTGCAGAGGCCTTGATTTAATATAATTTACTATTTCTACCACTTCATCCAAAACATATTTTAAAGTGTTTGGCAATGTTTTTGAAACTAAAACTTCCCGATGTAAAAAACAGTGTGTAGATATGATATTTGGATTATTTTCCTTCACAAGTGTAACACATCCTTTAATAGATCCTGCCATTGATGGACATCCATCTGTACAAATTCCAACGCAGAAATCCCAGGATATTTGGTATTTTTCTAAATATGTAGTAATACAATTAAAGATATCTTTTCCTTTTGTATGTCCTGTAAGCTCTCTGCAGCAAAGAAATTGATTAACTATTTCATTTTCATCAATGAACCGAACGAATGCAAGTAATTGAGCTTTACTGCTAATATCAACAGATTCGTCTATTTGCAAAGCAAAAAATTTCTTTGAAAGCTTATTATTAACCGTTTCCTCGATATCAAGTGACATGTCTTTTATTCTTTTTTTTATTGTATCATTAGATAGGGGAATTTTCATAATCTCATTTATTGCATCCTCTCCAAACATGATTTTGACTATTTCACAACATGACGGTAAAATTAGACTTTCTGCTATAGTATGTGGTTTTAGTTTCAATGCAATTAACTCGGCTACCTTGTATGATGCAATTTGCGCCTTATCAGATATTGTCATAGCACATTTAAATTGTTTTGCTTGCTTATCTTGCATGCCCAATAACCTTTTAAAGTAATCCTTATTTTTTGAAACAAGATTAGCATGGGTAGTAGTAAGGTGTCGGTTTAATTTAGCCGGAAACATAGCACTATTGGACAGTTCTACACCGCATACAACACATTTAGGAATTGGACACTCCTTTTCACCGGTCCATGTAAATCCCAAACTGATGTATTCGTCAGAATACTGTCTATAAGTCTTCCTTATTTTATTACATGTTGACACATCTTCTGTATTACCACTATTAATACTACTCCGACTTGTACTTGGTCCATCATTAATATTTTTCTCAGAATTACATTTTCGTTTCAAGAACTTGTCCATGGCTAAATAAATTGGGAATAAGAATAAGTACATACATATATATATATACGCGTAAATAGAGGTATTTTTCGAAAGTGTTTAATGCAGAATAAGAAAATTAAGTTTATGAAAACATAGGAGATCGATATTAAGTTTATTTAAATAAATAAATACAATAAATATGTATGTACACATATTTATTTAATTTTTTATTTTAAATTTATGTTAATTTACAATTATAACGTAATATACTTACTGAAATAAATTTTTTCACTTTTTTGGCACAAATTTAATCAAATAATTATTGAAAACACATTGGTTTACGTCCAACACAACACTAAAATATTTCATATTATTTGATCAGAATTTTTTTGTGCAGCCTACTTGATTTAAATTTTTGTTTATAACTAAGTACTACTGCATGTACTTTGTATATTTGAAATGCGGCCTGCTCGATTTAAATTTTTGTTTGAACTAAGTACATACCGCATATATGTACATATATTTGAAATGCAGCCTGCTTGATTTAAATTTTTGTTCATAACTAAGTACATACCGCATATACATATATTTGAAAGTTTGTTCTAATAAATTTATATGTATATTTTTTTATACTATATGAGTTTAGCTTTCGTTTCGCGGAGCACCTGCGACAATCTTGCGGAGCACTAGTGCTCCGCGGAGCACCGGTTAAGAATCACAGGTCTAGACCGACTATAAGATATCCTGCATGTACCATGGTTTAGTGACCCTATCACTTCTGTCGAACTAATTGGATATAGAAAATAAGCATGAACCAAATTTGAGTGGCATTGTTGTTAATTTTTTTGGCTGCAGATATGAAAAAGTTCATATCGGGTGCTATGTTTATGTATATGGGGACTGGGTCGGAAAATGGAACGATTATGACCATATTTGGTAAAGTTACTTACATTTTGAAAAAAATCTGTGAAATATTTTTGGTTTTTGACAGATTTAACTCAAGATCGGGAAGCAGCTCTATATAGGGCCTATGACTAAGAATTGTCATAAGGGGATTATTTTTGGACTGCTGATTAATGGATATAATAAACTCATACAGATCCAATTTGACTGAATTTTTTTTGTTAATTTGGAACTTATGTCAAATTATGTCGATTTGATAGTGGTCATTTGTATGGGGACTAGGTCTGAACATGGACCGAATTTCACCAATTTCAACAGCATTCATTCTATGGCCGATAAAAGCGCATACACCAAATTTCATCAAAATATATTCATATTTGCGACCTGTAGGTTGAATACCAGGTTTACATAGACACACAGACGGACAGACGGACGGACGGACGGGCGGACATCGCTAAATCCACTCAGAAACTGATTCTTAGTCAATCGGTAAAATAAAGGATGGTTCTGGGTCAAATATTTTCGGTAGTTACAAACAGCAGCACAAAGTCAATATACCTAAACCACATAGTGGTATAGGGTAGAAAAAGTTCTAGACAGGAACACTGCAAAAAATTTAAGAGCCAAAAAAGAGCAGGGACATTGAAATCAGTTTAAAAGGGTCCGCCATTTAACGTTTTTTTTTCAACTAGTGCTTATTTCGTGAATGGTAACACTTAGCTCATGTCTGATTTGACAGATAATTAGTTTTATCCTTCCGCTGAACGAATATGGTTGTGTATACGCTTGAACAACGCTGGGAAATATTGCGACATTACTTTGAAAATCATGGTAATGTTGCAGAATGTGTGCGAAAATTGCGTACGGATTTTGGAAGAAGAGAAGCACCGTCAGTTCCGTATGTTCGTTATCTTGTGAAAAAAGTGAAAGAAACTGGCATCCTTATCGATAAACCAAAGCGTGAAAGCCAAAAACAGTGCGTGCACCCGAGAATATTGCTGCTG
The DNA here is from genome assembly GCA_963682025.1 of Cordilura impudica. Lineage (NCBI taxonomy): Eukaryota > Metazoa > Arthropoda > Insecta > Diptera > Scathophagidae > Cordilura > Cordilura impudica. The sequence goes on along the minus strand of OY821518.1, from coordinate 71,527,493 downwards.
TGGCAGAAAGTGTGCGTGAAGCGCCATCAACATCAATTCACCGTTGTTCTCAAGAATTGAACATTTCGGAGGCATCATTGAGACGAATTTTGCATAAAGACCTTGGTATGATGCCATACAAAGTCCATTGGTTCAGGAGTTGAAGCCAACTGACCATCCAATGCGTTTTCGCTAAGTGGGCCTGCGATCGACTTAGAGAAGATACCGATTTTGCCAAAAAAAATCATCTTTTCAGATGAAGCTCATTTTGATCTTGGCGGGTATGTAAACAAGCAAAATTGTCGCATTTGGGGCACAGAAAACCCGCACGCATACATTGAAAAGCCGATACACTCAAAACGAGTCACTTTTTGGTGCGGATTTTGGTTCAGAGGCATAATTAGGCCATTTTTCTTCGAAAATGAGCAAGGAGTGGCCGTTACAGTCAATGGCGATCGTTATCGGGCCATGTTGAACGAATTTTTGTTCACAAAAATTGAAGAGGAGGATATTGGCAACATTTGGTTTCAACAGGACGGCGCTACGTGCCACACAGCCGAAGCTACACTCGATGTTTTGCGACCTGTTTTTGAAGAGCTGATGTCGTTTGGCCACCTCGGAGCTGCGATTTGACACCGTTGGACTATTATTTGTGGGGTGCCTCAAAGATAGGTGTTACGCCAACAAGCCAGAGACAATTGACGCTTTAAAGGACAATATTCGTGAAGCCATTGGTGAAATACAGCTGCACATAATCGATAATGTGCTTAAAAATTGGAAATATCATGTAGGCTACAGCATGGCTAGCCGAGGCAGCCATTTGAATAAAATTATTTTCCATTATTAACCGGAAGGATTGTACTTTCAAATAAATATTCAGTAGTTTTTTTTTTTATAGCATTTTCAAAAAAAAAAAAGTTATTTGGCGGACCCTTTACCAACGATACCAACAAATAACCACTTCTATAACAGCAATACATTTATCAACAGTAGCGTCAGCCAATCTGGGGTTCTTGGCAGTTAAATCCAACGCTATCGTTAACATTTTCTTACAATTTTTTATTAATTTTTTAACACCATCATTACATCAAAGTAGCTTGATGAAATGAAATGGAAGCATGCACAAGTTATTCCATTTCCAAAGTCTACTACGGAATATTGTCCGATTGCGATACCATGCTTCCTTTCAAAAGTCCTAGAAAAGATTCTGCACTTACAAATAAACGCATACGTACACAGGAATTGCGTTAATACTGATATGCAATTTGGTTTCCGTCCCAATCAAAACTGTGTGATTGCCTTGGCTGATGTGTCAGAAAATATAAGACGTGAGTTAGACTGCGGAAAAGTAACCTTTTTGGTGCTTCTTGATTATTCACTCCACACTATGTATGAAGCTGAACCGTTTTTTCAATTTTGCACCAACATCAACACAGTTAATTTCATCATACCTTACAAACCGTACTCAATCAGTGTTCGTTAACAATACATCATCGAATCCGGTGTCACTTATGAAAGGTGTACCACAATGCAAATGACTTGCCGCAACAAATATCCCATTCCAGCGTATGCGGATGATATACAGTTGTACCTAAGTGGCTCAGTTAATTAAATCAACGCAAGCATGGGGAAACTCAACCAAGATCTGGACACCATTATCGTTGAGCTTATGTCTGAATCCTAAAAAATCAAAATGCTTGGTGATACAGAAAGGAACCATAACCCCGCATATCCTTATAAATGGTCAGAAAATTGATATTGTGCAATCAGCGAAAAATCTTGGATTAATCTTCAACAAAAATTTAATCTGGTCTGATGATATAAATTCACTTGTATGACAAACTTATGCGAAATTAAGAACGCTCTGGGCAACTCAGGTATTTACACCTTTAACAGTAAGGATACTTCCGGCAAATACCTATCTTATTCCGGTACTTACCTGTGGGTGTGAACTCTTTCCAGTTGCGACTCTATAAGCAGAAACAAGATTAATGTTTTATACAATAACATCATTAGGTATTACGTATTAGATATTACGGAGTATCTTTTGAAAACTTACTTTGAAAACTTACAAAAAATCCTTAATATTTATAGTTATTTTTTTGTATCCATGCTATTTCTGTTCGTAAATAATTATACCAATTCTTCATATAAACTTTATTATTATTACTATGTATATACAAATTTTGAGATTGTTAACCCCTTATTCACATATAATTCTGCACTCTTATTAAAATACTTGGTCTTGTTGTACAGGATACCAATAAATAAAATATTAAACAAGTGAGAAAATTATAGTCGGTCTAGACCGACTATACGATACCCTATACCATGCGTTTAGAGACCCTATATCTGAAGCCCAACTAACTGGATATAGAAAATTAGCATAAACCAAATTTTTATTATTTTTTTTTGAAAAAGTTCATATCGGATGCTATATCTATATGGGGACTAGGCCGCAAAATGGACCGATCCTGACCATGTTTGGTAAAGTCTCTTGCATTTTGTAAAAATATATACAAACAAAATTTGAAAAGAATCCGTGCAATATTTTTGTTTTTTGATAGATTTAAGTGAAGATCGGGAAGCAGCTCTATATCGGGCTATGACTAAGAGTTGTCCCATGGGGATCATTTTTGGACTACTAATTAATGGATGTAATAAACACATACAAACCCAAGTTGACTAAGATTTATATGATAATTTGGATCTTATGACAATTTATGTTGATTTCATAGGGGTAATTTGTATGGGGGCTATGTCTGAACATGGACCGATTCTCACCAATTTCAATAGCGTTCATCCCATGGCCGATAAAAGCTTATATACCAAACTTCTCAAAATATATTCATATTTGCGACCTGCATTTTGATTACAAGCTTTACATGGACACACAGACGGACGGATGGACATCGTTAAATCGAATCAGTTAGTGCTTCTGATTCGATCGGTATAATAAAAGATGGGTCTAGGTCAAATATTTTTGGTAGTTACAAACAGCAGCACAAAGTCATTATACCCAAACCACATAGTGGTATAGGGTATAAAAATCTAAACTGTATGTTTTGATTTAAATTTTTTCGATCTCACTGCTTATACATACATCTTGTTTGCTTTATTCCGGTACAATTTTAAAAATATTTAATAACTTAATCATACTTTCTGATCTTTTCAAAACTGAAAATAATTCTTTCAATAGAAAAACTTTATTCCGACGTAATTTGTTTATTCATTAGGTATTCAAAAGTGTAGGAGATAGAAAGTTATTGTAATTAAGTATTATTATAAAAATTATTAAAATAGGACTTTCAAATTTAAGCTATTTGATTGGAATAATGTTAAGAACTATCTTTAGCAGCCCACTAAAATATAACTCATACTTTTACAACTCTGGCAGAAATGCTAAGTGTTTTATAAAGCATATTTTTAGGTTAACGTATTTATTACAACAAGACAGCCAGTATTCCCAATTTATTGTGGGAACACATCATGGGAAAATGTTTGCTAATACTGATAATGAAATTTCCAATAGGAAATATATATATGGCTGGGGTCATTAATATAGTAGCACCTGTAAATTTTGTGTGGAAACTTTCAACTGTCCAAGTTTCCCAAAAAGGGCTAACGACCACGTAAAAAAACTAAAACATAACATATAGCAGATGAATGATATGATAAAGCTTTACATTTTAAACGAAATAGTAGCTACATACGCCGCCCTCAGAACCATAGAAAATTTTTCATAAATCAACATCACAGCCCAATTATTGTTCTAAACAAAATGCCCATTAACATTAAAGACAAACAGTTGTCATAATTAGTTTTAAATTCCGTTTGCTTATAAAATAAAACTACGAGACCTTTGATATATGCCATTTCCCAAAACACATACAATACCTACCATTTTATTTCTCCTTAAATTTTGTGAAATATTGATAAAATAACAAAATTTAATAGTGTGGCATTATTTGCCAGATAATTTGTTACAAACAATTCATAATTTATTTGCAAACCACATTTGGCAAAAGGCCTTTGGAAGCAAGTCAAACAATAATGGTTTTAAACTTGACTTTAATTCTAGGTCAAAGAAACCAAAGTGTAACGTGTGTTTTTCCTGTTTGGCTCAGTTGTACTGTCAGTTGTATATGTGTGTTTGTTTTTTGTTCTTCAAAACAAGTATTAGAGGGAACACGAATTTAAGTCTAATGTTAGATGACATTAGAACATACATAATGGTATTTTTGGTATATGCTACACCCTATTGCGATACAAGGGTTTTAGAGGTATGTCATAAATTATGTTAGACATTGCTGCTGATCTATTATCACACTGTTCAGGAGTGTAAATATAGGTTTTTATACCATTTGTATAAAACATGAAGGGTCGTCTAAGAATTTCAAACAAAATGGCGGATTTGGGAATGATTTTGTTTCAATTCCAATAGTTTTCAGCAGAAGCAAAAGGTGATAATTTGTATTCTTGGCATACAATTACTACATCATTTGGTTTGTCTGCCTTTACTCTTCGAATTGAATTTAAATTTTTCTAAAAAAGTCAATATTACTTATATCTGTGGTCACAAGCGATAACCGCCTAAGTCGACTTAAGGACGATTTGAGTTATGTATGCTATCATATTCTACTAAAAATGCTTTATATTTACGTGAAATCCCCATTTATCTAGCACTGTTTATTAAAAAGTTATTAATGAAAACATTCTGACCTAAGTCGTAATGAAGCCCCATTACATTTATATAAAAAGTTATTTTTCTCAAAAGCATGACCGCAGATATGTTTTACTTCGAAAAATTTTTTTAAAAGTCCTACAAAAAAAATCTTCATTAATACCATTTAAAAATTAAATTAATTTGATATTGCGCTCACTTATGATGCAATCTTTGTTAGGTGTAGTGTGAGATCTTGGCATGCCCTTAGTCATCACTAATAAGAACAAATTTTCTCTTTAAATTACTGCTGTAGAGTACAATAGGGTTGACTTTGGCCGCCTGTTCTTTTTTATTTCGTACCTGCAATTTTTTTCATAACACTACATATTAACTATAAAGCCCTATTATGACCTGGTTAACAACACCAACAAATTTGGTAAAAAAGTACATGTGAAAAAATATATGAAAAAACACAATAATGGACGTGGCTTTCTTCTTCAATTTTAGGTTATGTTCTACTTAGAAATCAAATATAACTCATCTTTGTATTATACAGTGTTTGTAGTGTCTATTATGGTCAATTTATCATATAAATTATATTTATCACTTTTTGATATTATATTATTTGCTTTCAACTTGTGATTATGAACTTGCTTAGTTGAGTTGAGTTTGCTCTATCTCTACATTACTTAACTAGTGCCTACTGTGATAATCGGTCTTTCTCAATAAATCTAGCATCCCGAGTTGACCAAAAGATGTATTTACCATAAGATCCTATGCTTGTGATGCGGATATGTTTATAAGTCAGATAATCACCAAAGCTTCAAGATTGACACGTTATTTGATGTAAGTTATCTTTTATAAATCGTGTGAACTACGCTTTAATTAATGTTCATTTGGGATGTGAAGATAATGAACCTCTTCTGAGAAAGTATTTTTATATCCTATATCACAATTTGGTCAGAGCATAATGGAATCACTTTCTGAGTCGATTTAGCGCTGTCTGTCCGTCTGTGCACCCGTCCGTCTGTGTGTCCATATAAACCTTGTAATCAAACTCCAAGTCGCAAATATGAATATTTTTGACAAAATTTAGTGCATAAGCTTCTATCGGCCATAGAATGAACGCAATTGAAATTGACGAAAATCGGTTTATACTCCATAGCCCTGTGAGAACGAGATAAATTGCCATAAGATCCAAATTATTACAAAGTTCTCGTTCAAATTGGGTTTGTGTTTGTTTATTACATCCATTAATCAGTAGTATAAAAATAAACCCCACACGACAATTCTTAGTCGTAGACCCCATATGAAGCTGGTACCCGATCTTCACTTAAATCTATCAAAAACAAATATATTGCACAGATTTTTTCAAATTTGGTTTGGTTTTGCAAAAAATAAGTGACGTTACCAAAGAAAGTCAGAATCGGTTAATTTTTCGACCTAGTCCCCATATAAATATATCATCCGATATGAAATTTTTCATATTCAAAGGAAAAAAATTAATAACAAGGCCACTCAAATTAATGCTTATTTTCTATATCTAATTAGTTGTACCTAAGTACTTGAGTCTTTAAACGCATGGTATAGGGTATCGTACAGTTAGTCTAGATCAGTGGTGGCCATCGAGAGAATTGATTTAGTAATAGTGTTAATGAGCATGTGTTAGTTGTACTACACTGATCGAAATCCATGGACGTAAGTGCATAAAAGGGCAAATAGTTGAGTGCACGGAGAATATGGTAAAATTTTAAATATATTTTGTTTTTTTAAAATTTTAAATCTTTCATTCTGAATAGGTAAAACAATATGTGAAGAACGTTTAATCTCTTTTATCCATAAGTTTGAAGTTTATTAAATCAAATAAATAATAATAAGAAATTCATTCATTAATTCATGGTATGTTACCAAAAACTAAAAAAATTACCAGTAACTGGATATTTTTTAAAATTAAAAAAAAAAATGCATAAAAGACAGCTATAATGTTGTCAAATGGAAGCGACGTATGTTATTTATAGAAAATGTTTAATTTATAGTTTATCAAGTCTTCGAAATTTTCTCAACATTTTTGGTTTCTTTTAAACAAATATTCTCTGTGTACCTATTATAAAAATATATATATGAATTTCAAAAGGCAATGCGACATAGACATGCTTTGTTCAAAAGCTTTCATAAGACTGAATGAAATTGTTGTTTTCTTTTACTCTTTGGTGAGTATTTTTGTTTTCGTTCGGCTGTATACATATAAGAAGCCGAGCACCAGTGTGTTTGGCACGGCCTTCACTGGTCTAGATTGATTATAATTATCTTACTTGTTTATAACCATTTGATAGAACTTTTGTCAACTTTCAGTATAGTATTTAATTAAGTTTAATTGAACTTGCGGTAGAGAACTCTTTGAGAAAGACATACAGTTTATTATTATAAACAAATCATATTTTCAGATTGAAAAAGCTATCGTTTTTATTGCAAATAATTAAAAAAATTTAAAAAAATATTAAGCCTTCCTTCGCATAGAATATCGGTATATATGTGGACCTCTAAAAATTTCTAAACTCTCAATTGCGAAAAAATTGGAGGTAAGTAACTTTCAAGCTCAGCATATTTTTTTATACCCTCGACATCAGTGTGCAGAAGGTATATAGAATTTTGCCATTCCGTTTGCAATAATTGGAAAAAAATCTGGACCCCATAAAGTATATATTTTCTTCTTATTAAAGAAAGGTCTGTATGTCCGTCTGTGAAAATCATGATCACGGCCTCAATAAGCCAGATGACTTCCTCATTTTCAGTGGGAATAATTCATTGATGTTCTGAGCAGCATGTTGTTTAAAATCATTCAAATCGCTTCTCTAGGTCCCAAGATTTCAATAAAAATGTAAAAATTCTCTTGAAAAAATAAGATTATTCTATGTTGTTCTTGTTATTTTTGTTAATTTGCGTGTCATAGCTGCAATTGTTGTTGGTGTTGTGGTGGTTCTGTTTGTGAATTTGCTTAATAGGTGTGTGTATATGATTACACTGTGGAACAAATTCAGGTTAGCAAATGTTAGGTCGATTCTGAGAGTGAGGGGGGTGAAAAGAGAGACTAAATTAGAAGACCCGTATCGCGGCGTTTGTTTATGTTAGTTCGAATTTTTTTTTATTCGACCTTCGAACTTTGCAGTCAAAGGCCGATTTTCAGCATATTGTTTATATGATCGACTAATTGATATTTTTTCAATCTGTAAAAGCCAAATTATTGCTAGAGACCTGTGCAACAATTAAAATTTAAAAAAAAAATTGATTTAGAAAATTTTTGTGGTGCTTATGAAGCAAAATGTTGGAAAAATTATTTTTTTTTCATGCTTTTTGAAAATATTTTCCACAAAACTAAGTCTTTTTTGCTTTCTATTTGATCTATAATATGCTTCTCAGTTTCTTCAATAAATTTCATTTGAAAATAAAACAATCATAATACAAAACTTGCGTTTTCCAGCTCAATATTAATTTACTTCTCATTTTTTTATGTACCAATTTTGTTCAGTGTTGGTTTTGAAGAGACATTGAAAAAGAAAAATCACCAACAAAGTGTAAACACAAATTAAATTTTTTTTTTAAAAAACTATAATCAGATCGATTCTAAGGACCCACAATTGGGGTGAAAATGCTGGTAGTGCACATGTTTTTTTTTTTTGATTTACACGATTGCATTTGATTTAAAGACATTTTGGGCACCGTCATTGCTTTCTAAAATCAGAAAGTCATTGTCTTAAAAACACGGTTGCGAAAACATCCACAGAGGTGACCAAAACCCAATTTTCTAAACATTTGAGCAAACCTGAGTTTGAGATGATAATTCATTGAAATTCAAATGATACTGATTTTCAAATAATTTATTATAATGCCAGCTTTCTTAAATTTACACAAAATATTCTATTGTGTACGAGAACTTCTACAAATTTAGGCAACTATTTATTTCACATAAAAAAGTTTTCTCTTCAGAACAAATTGTTATCAGGTGTGGTTTTTGCGCAAATCATTTTATAAAAGTGTTAATGCACGACTTTTTTCAAACAAAAATTTTTTTTCACATTGTAAATAATAAGACCAACTTGATGTGGTAAGTTGGGGCGAACCAAAAATATCTTATTGTTCTTAAAAAAGAATTTCACTAACAAAAGCTAAATATGTTGCATTGGTTGGTGTTTAAATGTTAACAGTGATGGTGGGTGATAAATGGGGTATCCTTTGGCTTTGGTTTGGTTTCTTTTTTATTTTTCCTAATGGTTTTTTGTTTGTTTTTAGCTTCCGTTGAAATTACTAATTCACGCGGTCGGTTTGTTCTGTTGGTTGGTTGTTTGGTTAGTTAGCATTTTTTAGTGTCACTAAAGATCGTTTATACCGAAAAAAAAACTCTGATAGATTTATAAGCGGCCTAGACATATTATATAATCCCCTACACTACAATTATGAAATAAAAAAAAAAAGATTTATAAACACCCAGACTCCTTATGAAACTTAATTTTGATAGTTAGAGCCATCTAAATGGCACTAATTAATTTTGCAACCAATATTAGCTGTTCTAAAATTCTCGGCTGATTCCGATAAATTAGGCTTTCTTCGAAATCAGAGATTTGCTGATCGGCTCTCATAACATAAATAATATTTTGTGACCTCTTTACCGACTCTCAATGTCACTGATAATTCTTGGAGATACAGCCTTCAGCATAAACTTATGATTTCGCAAAAAGCCTACTCTCTTGTAGGGTATTTTCAGAATAAAAGGTTATAACCGTGATTCGTGTATTGCCCATGCATGGTATGTTTAATTTTTTTCTTTATTTTGATACATATGGTTTTACAATTTGGTCGTTGCCTTTGTTTTAATGACCGTTACCAAAGTTGTTTTTAACATGTGTTTCTGTCTGTTTTTATTCTAGCAGGAACTCAAAAGGAAGATGTTGTTAGTGGAAAAGAATTATACCGCCGTTACTCATTTGCTTAGTGTTGACTATTGTCATGTGGAGTGGTACTGCTGCTACCGAATGGAGGAGACTTCTTATCATTTCTTCCTGCTTTTAAACATGCATTTATTATGTTTCTTTTAGTGCCATGGAAGGTGGTATCTGGGTAATGTGAATGGTCTAAATGCACTTTAAGCTTAAGCTTTAAAATATCATGTAAATGTTCTTACTTTAGCCCTTAAATGTACAATACGGTTAAAAAATTCCTATATGAAATAGTCAGTCAAATTTCTAGGTTGTTTTATGTTAAGAAAGGTCAGGTAAGGTTGGGTTAGGTTAGGTTAGGTTAGGTTAGGTTATATTGGGTAATGTTAGGTTAAGTTAGGACAGTTAGGTTATGTTGAGTTAGGTTAGTATATGTTAGGTTAGTTTAGGTTATGTTAGGTTGGGTTAGGTTATGTTAGATTAATGATCAAAAAAATCTCCACTCTTTTGCTTTCTATGTGTAAAGGGTTAAATACCGCCTAATATCAAGCACACTTTGGCTAAAGGATGAATGTCATTTTAACTTTGACTATTTATGTGGCAAATGTTGTGTGCTTTTAGTGACTAAATGTTTAATGGCTTATTTCTGTGAAGTTTTGTTTTTGCATCTCCTAGAAATGTAGTAATTAACCTGTGCATGTTAATGAACTTAACAAAAACGTTTATGCAGATTTTTTATTTAGAGGAGGATATACTGGTGTTGTTGGTTTGGCTGTTGCTAAAACACATTAAGCTTGAAAATGAGGTTGTTTTCGTGTTGTTGACAATCTAATTAGAATGCAAAATAAAACTGCTACTGTGATTTTATATATTTAGCTATACCCTGCAAACATACGATCGTACATGTTTATGTTGTATTCTATGTATTAATAGTTGTTGGGTTTTATGTTGCGATATCAGCCTCATGAAAGCTGACATATGTTTATTTTGTGTTCGGCTTCGGTGTCCGATCGTAAGCGGCTGATTTGTGCAACAAGTGATGCACGTATAAGTTCAAAAGGTTGAAAATAACTTGGATTTCTTCTTAACTAGTAACATTTTTTGGGATGCAGTATTAAGTTTAGAAAATGTATCAAAATTTAAATTGTTTTAAATTTAAGTAAGGGCAAAATATGTTGATTTTACGACCTTTTCATTTTACCAGAAGACGGATATATAATATTGAAGAAAGCGGATTATAAAATCAATATAAATAATAGGCACTTTAGAATTACTTTAGTTTTACTTAAATTAAAAAATCATTTTTTGAGTAAAGAAATATGCGAGAAAATTGTAAGAAGCCTCCAAGATGTTACTCTGAAAATTACTTTAATATTATTCCTCTATAAATTTTATATGTATTTTTTTCCGAAACATATACGATACAAGGAATTTTATGGATTATTTAGCTCATGTTTTCACTACGGAAAATGTTTCAACTTCATCTGCTTCGAATCAGTTTTTCATTAATTTTTTAATTTACCGTCTATTCACACATGAAAGCTTTAAAACTTCTTCTAAAACCGATCAGGTCATAAATACCAAAAGGATTCTTAGACTCATGTTTAATTGTATTTGTTCATATTGTATTAAAGTGTTTAAAAGTAATTAAAATCGGATTGGTTTTATAATTTGCATTATTTCTTACATATCTTTACAATTTGTATTAAATAGTACGTCAAATAAGATTTAAGACTGGACTAATGAATCGACTGCCAGTTATAAATAACTTTGTGGAATGGCCTGCAAAGCGTGTGACAGAATTTCTTATATGGGGTACTAAATCAGGTAAATAGGGTGTATGGTTTAACACGCAGATGTTATTGTTTGCCAAAATCGACAAACAATAAGCAAGCTTTGACTGAGTGCACTGTCCTAAATCTAACTTGGCTTGCTGACTCACTGCCGGATAGCCTTATATGTTTGAGCTGGTATAGAGTATTCAGCTTTAACAGAAAATCAGGAAATGGAGGTGGATCAGCCATTTATGTTAAAAACAATATAACTTGCAAATATCGCTATAAAACAGAAGAAAAAGTTGAGTACATATTTGTCGAGATATCATCATTTGGTAAAAGAGTGTTGGTTGGCTGTGTTTATAGGCATAATAAACGAATTTATTTCTGTAACTTCATTACGACGCTAAAGACATTAACCGTGCCGTACAACGATGTTGCAATTTTAGCTGATTTTAACTCTAACATTTTTGTGGAATCATCTCTCAAGGATAACATGGCATCTCTAGGACTTACTCCAATAAATACAACTATTTCTACACGCTCACAAACACATGCAGTACACTACTCGATCATATATACGTGGGTGACATGTCGAAAGGATCAATATTACAATTTTCGAGATTTCAATAACTTAAATTACAGCGTACTGTATGCAAATCTTTCACAAATTAATTAGAGTATCATTTACTTTATGACCTCGGTTGACGAACAATTGTCTTATCTAGAAGACAGTGTACGACAATTATATGATGAATCTGTCCCTTTGAAAACAAAATTAGTTACGGCGGGAAATTAACCTTGGTTTACCTCCAGTATTCGACAATCAATTGAAGCGTTTTGAAAACATTACAACTTAAGGCCGAGTTTCGTTCTGTCAGAAAAGACTTTAGTACTCAAATAAGAAATGCAAAATTTGTTTTTTTCTCAAGACGATTTAGTGCCGCTATTGAGTTTAAACAAACTTGGAAGACTATTCGAGGCATTGGAATTGGTAATGTTTAAAAGAATACTAATTGCTTAATCGATGCTTATGAAGTCAGTCGGATTTTTAGGGATATACCAACGATACCAACATATAACAGCAATACATTTGTCAACAGTAGCGTCAGCCAATGTGGGGTTCTTGGCAGTTAAATCCAACGCTATCGTTAACATTTTCCTACCATCTCTTATGCCATTTTTTATTCATTTTTTAATACCATCATTACATCAAGCTACTTTCTAATGAAATGGAAGCATGCAAAAGTTATTCCATTTCCAAAGTCTACTACAGAATATCGTCCGATTTCGATACCATGCTTCCTTTCAAAAGTCCTAGAAAAGCTTCTGCACTTACAAATAAACGCATACGCACACAGGAATTGTGTTAATACTGGTACTTCTTGATTATTCACTCCACACTATGTATGAATCTGAACCGTTTTTTCAATTTTGCACCAACATCAACACAGTTAATTTTATCATACCTTACAAACCGTACTCAATCAGTGTTCGTTAACAATACATCATCGAATCCGGTGTCACTTATGAAAGGTGTACCACAAGGATCAATACTAGGACCAATTTTATTCTCCATTAATGCAAATGACTTGCCGCAACAAATATCCCATTCCAGCATACATATGTATGCGGATGATATACAGTTGAACCTAAGTGGCTCAGTTAATTAAATCAACGCAAGCATGGGGAAACTCAACCAAGATCTGGACACCATTATCGTTGGGCTTATGTCTGAATCCTAAAAAATCAAAAAGCTTGGTGATACAGAAAGGAACCATAACCTCGCATATCCTTATAAATGGTCAGAAAATTGAAATTGTGCAATCAGCGACAAATCTTGAATTAATCTTCAACAAAAATTTAATCTGGTCTGATCATATAAATTCACTTGTATGACAAATTTATGCGATATCAAGAACGCTCTGGGCAACTCAGGTATTTACACCTTTAACAGTTAGGATACTTCCGGCAAAGACCTATCTCATTCCGGGACTAATCTGTGGTTTTGAACTCTTTTCCAGTTGCGACTCTATAAGCAGAAACAAGATTAATGTTTTATACAATAACATCATTAGGTATTACGTATTAGATATTACGGAGTATCTTTTGAAAACTTACTTTGAAAACTTACAAAAAATCCTCAATATTTGTAGTTATTTTTTTGTATCCATGCTATTTCTGTTCGTAAATAATTATACCAATTCTTCATATAAACTTTATTATTATTACTATGTATATAAAAATTTTGAGATTGTTAACCCCTTATTCACATATAATCCTGTACTCTAATTAAAATACTTGGTCTTGTTGTACAGGATATCAATAAATAAAATACTAAACAAGTGAGAAAATTATAGTCGGTCTAGACCGACTTTACGATACCCTATACCATGCGTTTAGAGACCCTATCTCTCAGGCCCAACTAACTGGATATAGAAAATAAGAATAAACCAAATTTGAGTGGGATTTTTATTAATTTTTTTTGGCTGCAGATATGAAAAAGTTAATATCGGATGCTATATATATATGGGGACTAGGCCTAAAAATGGACCGATCCTGACCATGTTTGGTAAAGTCTCTTCTATTTTGCACAAACAAACAAAATTTGAGAAGAATCAGTGCAATATTTTTGTTTTTTGATAGATTTAAGTGAAGATCGGGAAGCAGCCCTATATGGGGCCTATGACTAAGAGTTGTCCCATAGGGATCATTTTTGGACTACTGTTTAATGGATGTAATAAAAACATACAAACCCAATTTGACTAAGATTTATATATAATTTGGATCTTATGACAATTTAAGTCGATTTCATAGGGGTCATTTGTATGGGGGCTAGGTCTGAACATGGACCGATTCTCACCAATTTCAATAGCGTTCATACTATGGCCGACAAAAGCTTATATACAAAATTTTATCAAAATATATTCATATTTGCGACCTGCAGTTTGATTACAAGCTTTACATGGACACACAGATCGACGGACTGACGGACATCGTTAAATCGAATCAGATAGTGATTCTGATTCGATCGGTATAATAAAAGATGGGTCTAGGTGAAATATTTTTGGTAGTTACAAACAGCAGCACAAAGTCATTATACCCAAACCACATAGTGGTATAGGGTATAAAAATAAATCTTCATGCAGGATGGCTTAAATTTTTATTTTGTTCATGCTTAAAGAGTCCTCAATCATTCTCAGTGATACACAGCTATCGTTTGATACCAAATTTTTACTTTCTTAATAACTTCAGGTGTCCTAGATGAATTTGGTCTTTCACTACACTGATCATTTTCTACCGTATCTCTTCCAGCCAAAAAATTTTTGTGCCACACAAAACCATTTAAAGGGTCGGTATGTTTCCGAATATATAAAATTAAATTAGAGCTCCAATAAATGCTCGCCTTCTCCCAACTATTCAAAGAAGGGCGCATAACTTGTTGCCAGTGTACTAGAATACGATGGACATTATTACGCATGCAGAATTACTCTCACAGTATCATTGCATACTGCGCTCTAGGTCGAGTCTTAAACCTAATTTGGTGTACTGGTTATTTCTTATACCTATCTATCGATCACTATTTTTCTCTGATACATTTTTGTCCGTTCGTCTGTCTGTCTATATAAACCTTGCACTACAGTTCGGAAATATAAGGATATTGGTAATGCATGCCATGCTTTGCTGGGACCCTTATAATGCAAGGTTTCAAGATAGTCGCTATTATAATACTATAGTGGTATGATATATAATGTTTAGTTGTCATGAAAGGTGCTACTTCTACTTGTCCGATTTCGCTTATTTTGGACTCTATTGCCCACATAAATATATGGACTCACACAGAGTTTAAGGACTCTCGTTATCATAATACTGCAGATATTTTACTTTGCATGTGAGGTGCCATACCTTCTGTTCCGATTCACCACATTTTTGGTTTTTTGTTTTATAGTAATATCCAATAAATAATCTTGGTACTGTATTATTTTATTATGGGAGCTGCTACACCCACTTGACCTAGTAGACCACTTTTGGCATTACTACTCACATAAATAACCAAGGAACTCAGCCGAAATTTTAAGAATTGCCATCTTTTCCAGATTTATTCTCATAAAGATTTACTTTGGCTCGCACTGCTGTGACTCGCTCGTTTTATGCGCGACTTTTCAAACTATTAACATTTGCGCGCAAGCATAGTTTCGTTACTCTAGTCTTTATAGTACTCCAGATAATAAAAACTAATTCTGTGTGAAAAGTACTCAGGCCATATCGTCCCCACAATGGCAAAATTGGGAAAGTGTAAATTTGACAATTTTCAGGAGGGCAAAAACAAACTAAACTTTCATGTAAAATCATACATGTTATGAACTTTCACTAAATTATGATAGCCTGTTACATTGATTAAGAGGTATAGAGATTCCCAACTTTGTCATAGTAAAGAACTTAGATACGAAGTCTGTTCAATAAAAAAGTGTATTTTGAAATTTCTATAGGTACGCGCATTCGATTAGCGGTTTTTTTTTATGTTTGCATACTTATCTCGAACGTGTGTTCTTAGTTGAGTCTGTTTGTATTTAGTTTAGTTTGTTTGTGAGAGACATAACAGTTTGACGTGTTTTGCTTGTTCGGCGATTTTTTGCTTTGGCAAAAAATGGATCAAAGAATTTGCATAAAATTTTGTGTAAAAAATGGAATTAAGTGCTTAAGAGCTCTTGAAATGTTGAGAGTGCCATATGGTGATTGTACTCTGAGTCAGAAAAATTTTTACAAGTGGTACAAGCTTTTCAAAGAAGGTCGAGAAAATGTAAATGACAAAATGTCCATCACATCAAAAACCGATGAAAATGTTGGTGAAGAGAGGAAAATTTTATTGAGAATTTGCAGAGGGTATTGGCATATCGGTGGGATCATGCAATACAATTTTTTTTCCGCAAATTTTGGGCATGAAGCATGTTCGCTGGCACATGTTCGTTCCAAATTGTTGATTTTTTAACATTTCTTGTTCAAAATTTTTTGGCCGAAAATAATACCGTAATCATGCGACTTTTTCATGTTCCCAAAAATGAAAAGGCCCACGAAAGGACGGCGTTTTGCGACGATTGAGGAGATAAAAACTGAATCGCTGAGAGAGCTCAAGGCCATACCAAAAAGTGAATATCAGAACTGCTTCGAGGATTGGAAAAACGCTGGCACAAGTGTATAATATCTTAGGGGGAACCTTTTTAAGGGGACTCAATAGAAATTGACGAACCAATTAATATATCTTGGGAAAATTATTTTATTAATTATTTTATTTTCTAACATTATTGCATCATCTATTTTTTAAAACTCAATTTAGTTTTTGAAATGAGCTCACCAAGAAAACACAGATTTGAATGTAGGAATGCTTAAAATGAAAAAAAAAAATATCAAATCCAGTTCAGCGATTCGGCGGTTTACATTTTTTTACTCTAGAAACATCCCAAAACCTTATCCATTAAATATGTCCGGGGTTGTTTTCCAGAAAATTTAAATTTTTTAAAACCCATCGTGTGTGATGTTAGCTGCAATTTGCTGATTTTGCAGATCTGCTCGTTTGCCACTGTAGGGACAATATTGTGCATAAAAATATAGTCCATTCTATCTTCCATAGAGGCACTTAGATGGTGCGAAGGTTTCAAGAAATTCATAAACTAACTTTTGCTTATACATACAGATGTATATGCAATTTGACAGGTAAATAATCTGTACATGTTCATGATCCTTTTAAAATATCTCCTTTGATAATGAAATAAAAAACATAATATAGATGTAGTGAGTGAATCGTCTTATGAATCCATTCTTATAGATATTTACTCGCAAAATATGTTCATGCTCCTTCGCTAATTCGGCTTGCTTGTCAAATTGTGAATGCAGTTAACACTCACACTCACCGTGTACTACTTGCGAATCTTAGCTACGGAAGGAATCGAGTTCCTCGTGAATCACTTCTGAATCATTGTATTTTTTTTGAGTCACATGAAAAATGTGCACCAAAAACCAAGGTTCAGAAAATACACACATGAAACACACAATGTTCTGTGCTAAAGCAGCCAACACATATTTTTATTTGCATTCTAAATTTTATACGGTGCCGAACACATCATGACTGTGTTTCGGTTTAATATTTCGTTATCCACACGAACATTTTTCTATCACGTATTTTTTGTTTCGAACACATATAAACCACACAGATTCGAGTGTAGCTTTATTTTAAGCTCGTGTTCTGGTACATGTACTGCGAAAAAAAAGAACATGAAAAAAACAGGTTCAAGTTCAGTTATATTTTAAGTTCGCGTTTGTGCATTGACACTAATTGATTCGCAAATTAAGGACGGGTGATTGTGCTAATGGATGCAAAACGTCCCAACAACCAGCAAGTTTTTTTTATGATGCAAAATTGTGTTTGTGTCTATAGTTATTTGTTAAAAAAAAAATGTTTGCAAAAGATCCCAACAACCAAGAAGTGTGTTTTTCGTCTACGAAATGAAATTAAAATTGCGAGAAAAAAGCAACAGTAAACAATTTCAACGTAAATCATAAAAAAGGGTCAATAAAATTTGAAAATATTTGACAATTGTAAACAATTTCAACGTAAGTTGTAAAAAAGGGTCAATAAAATTTTAATAAATTTGGATGAAACAATTGTTTTTATCGGGGTGTATCTGATCGCGAACTGAACACGAACATGTTTATTGTTCAAGTTCTGTTTTTTCGCAGTACACGAGCCAGAACAAGAACTTGAAATAAAGCCATACTCGGATTTGTGTGGTTTATGTGTGTTCGAAACAAAAAATACTTGATAGAAAAATATTCGTGTATATAACGAAATATTAAAACGAAACACAGTCATGACTGTGTTCGGCACCGTACAAAATTTAGAAACAACATAATTGATATGAAAATAAAAATATGTGTTTGTTGGTCTGAGCTATGTTTATTTACATATATGTACGAGTCTTTTATTCAGTGTGTGTTTTTTTCTGAACTCCACACAAAAACAATTGTGCCAAAAACAATTGTGGCTCATCCTTAGTAAATTTTATGAGCCACTTAAAAAACGCATTTCTTTCTTCATTTAAAATTTTTAGTTTTCTTTTAAAAAATGCACTTTTTGAAAAACAGCGTTTTTTTAAATAGTAAAAAATCTGTTTTCTTAAAAAGGTGGACTTTTTATAAAAAGGTGATGATTCGTGATCGCTATTAAGTCCCCGCTTTGTTTGATTGTGAATCACACTTAGGTAATTATAGGTTATGAGCCACTCGCTACAGATCATTGGTGTGTACATCTTAAATTTGTGTTTTTACCCAAAAATCTTAATTTTTGCAGCCAGACAGAGAAATATCTACAAGACTAATGCCTAAGCGTCGCCAATAATAAACATACTCGTACATGAGTCATAAATTTATACTCTACGAAATTTTCTAGGAAAGGAGTCCTTACTGTTATTAAGATGTTTTGAAATTTTATTATTTATTGGTTATATAACTAAGTGAATGTTCTATTTTTTTAATTTTAATAATTCAATTTAAATAGAAACTTTAACAATTTCGTCAACTTCTGTCAATAATGCTATGTCATGGTGTCCAACAATTGTTTATCATCAACATTAATCCTTATTTAACGGCAGCTCAAGCTAGTAAAATAAATTTGATTTGAAAATGCGATCATTTTCAATTGAGTTAACTGGGCCAAATAGGAAAATAGATGACCACATATGGTGTTCTTATAAAAGTACAAAGACACAACTGAAAAACACCCGCTACATGTATACAGTTAAAAACTAAAGTCTACATACACCCTACTATTTTACGATTTTGGTAACGATATGTGGAAAAGAACTTGGATGATAATATTTAAGACATTAATAAATTCTTTTAAAAAAAAAAAAAAATGAAAACAAGGAAAACAACAAAAGCAATAATACCTAAATCATAAAAAAGCAAAGGACGAAAATAAAATTACAGAAAATAAAAAATTTGCAATTTTTTAGAATTTTTATTACTTAGTTGATCTACCCTGTAATTTCCTTAATTATTTCCACCCAAGCTATATTTAAAGGTGTTTTCTGGCTTTATTGCTAATTTCATATTTTCTGATTTATTTTTCCAAAGCATCCCAGGTGCGTCCTACTTTATTTACTTATTTATTTATTTGATAATTTCCTGTACAACAAAATTAAGTCTTATAATTACAGTACAGGAAAGCATTTTTGTTAGATGTGCAAGTTTAAGAAAATTTTAACAACATTTTAATACTTAAAACTAATAATAATAATTTAATTTATCACAATATAATATTATTCTAAAATCAGGCAAAAAATTTAAATAAAAAAAATCATGTGAGTCCGATCACAAGGAACATCTAGTAATTAAAGATTTTTTTATGTCATTTTTTAAAATCAAACAGAAAGCGTCATTTAGAAGTGTTTGCGTTGCTGTTAAGTTGTTGGTTTTGTGGAATAATATTCCAAAGACGTATAGCACTAGTATAAAACTGCCATTCTGACACAAGATATTTATGCCTAGGGAGAATGATCTTCCCACCTCTTTGTTATCTTGCGAAACGAATTTTTGCATAAAGATATGGTGGATTTTGAGTATAAATAATTTTGTGAAAAAATATTGGTACTCGAATCTTAAGCAAGTTTTCAAAAGGCACGCTGTAAGGCTTTTTGCAAACGATGAAATATGTTCAAACTTCCTGATACCAAAGACATATCTAACGACATTATTATATAGCACATTCATCTTACGTTTGCTACTGGCATCACAATTTGCAAAGACCTCACATCCATACATTAGACCAGGAATAACATATGCTTTTGCCAACAATATCCAAACTTTTAAGGGTGTAAAATACTGCGTTGACCATAGGGACCTAAGTTTAATGTACGTTTTTCCAACCAGTGAGTTAATGTTACTTGTCCAGGTAATGTGATTGTTGAAGATAATTTCGAGATTTTTCGTTGCTTGCACGATCTCTATTTTTCGTTATTAATTTTTACAAAATCATTGAAAGTAGGAACAGTTTTTTTTCTTATGAATTACCAAACATTTAGATTTTTTTTGGATTCAAACAAAGCCCATTTGCTATTGCCCATATATAGATTTTTCTAAGATCATCGTTTAGCTTAATCAAATTTGCATCAATTGATTGAATTGGGCTACTCAGATATAATTGGACATCATCCGCATACAAATGCATTTTACTATTAGAAAGTTATTTTGGCAAATCATTCACATATAATGAGAAAAGTAATGGTCCCAGAATCGACCCTTGCGGAACTCCCCTAGTAAGGGTTAATGTATTGTGTTCGTTCCGTTAGATATGAATATAAGAGCGGCGTTGAAGTTGATGAAAATTTAAGGATATATTGTAGTTTCATGCACAAAGTATAATGGTCTTCTGTGTCAAATGCATTAGAATGATCAAGAAGCACCATCATCTAGTTCGTTTCATATTTTTTCTGCAACATCAACCAAAGCAGCAACACAGCTGTGGTTTGAGCGAAATCCTGATTGTTTTTCAGTCATTAAATATTTGTCCTTAATATATTTACACATTTGAGAATATAACTAGAATCTTTTCCAGTACTTCTGAAAGAAAGCAAAGAATTGCAATTGGTCGGAACTCTGTATCAGATTTTGGAATTGGTATAATTTTAGCGTGCTTCTACACTGACGGGAAAATGCTTGACGTAATAGTATTATGAAATAAATGAGTAATATATGGTAGAAGTAATGGCAAAAGTATATTTATAAATTTCGGGTGCTTGTTATCATGTCCAATTGCATTAGATTTAATTTTCGCAACAATTGAAAGAACCTCAGACATAGAGATGCAAAAGAATTCGAACGCATCGCAATCATCATTATATATACTAGCAGATTCCAGCACTCGAAATTCGACTGCAAATTCTAGGAAATTTTATTTTTTCATTTAATAAAGACCCTAAAGGTATGCTTCACAATTCAACTCATTTTAAGTGAAGAAAACAAACCCAACAAATTAACAAAAACACATTAGCAATTTTAATAGCAACTTTAAACGATCATAACTCCAAAAAAATATTCCAGACGATGAAAATCTGAAAATTTGGGTAGCAGCTAAAAAGAAATACCTTTAAAATGGTAAATTTTTTTGTCAAAATCGGGGTAAAACTGTGAAACATATAACGGTAATATTATAGATTGCCTATAGTTGAAAAATTATAGAAATTTTTGTCAGTTTGTATCATGGGTAAATTTGTGAAGGCACGATTTAGTTCATTGACATCAACTTGACAATCATTTGCTGTAACGTCTTCACCAATTCCTATTTCACGTATGATTTTCCTACATTTCTTTGACTCGAGAGCAGATCCAAAGCGCTTTGAGTAATACTGTGTTTTGGCAATTAAAATTATTTGAAATTATTTAAAATTTATTGACATTATCGATCGTTTCCACATCGAATAGGAAATATTTCTCTGTTGAAAAAACCGTTTAATATTAAGCCGAAATAATCTTGAACTTCATTGGAACAGTAATATCATAAATTCGTTGAACATTACTCTCAAAATATAATAATTGTTCATCCACAGATGTCATGAAATACATACTATTCCAGTCAACTCGGAAAATGTGCTCAAGCAACATATTATGGTTTAAGTTCTTGAAATCTCGATAGTGATACATTTTCTCTTCATGCCGAATTCGAAAATTATAGGTCAGGAAAATTAAATCATGTTTGGAGAAACACTCAGCTGAAACCTGATCACATAATATTACATTTGATAAGTTGGCCACAAAGATAGGTACGGCCATTGCTTCCAAAATTGTTGTATTTACTTTAATTGGTAAATAAGAGACGTTTCCAGAAGTCCAAGTCATTACTATTGTGAGTTCCAGAAAATTCAAGGTGGAGTTTTCGGTCTTTCTTATTGGAACATTTTTCAATGTGGTCCACCAGTTTTGGGGCCGTAATTTTCGTATCGACTTTTGCTTCGTTAATAACACTGCAACATCGGTCATGACAACTCTTTTTTTTTGGTCGGTCAGATCGAGATTGAATTTCAGTATTTCCCTGTATGTATGTATCAGTTTATCATTCCGTATGTAATGCACTGAAAAATGCATTTGAGACTTCTGCAGGTACATATATGCTATTGATTGGTCTGTGCTTATGTCTGTCTATCTGCTGGTATCACACTCATTCTCCAAAATAAACCTGGTTAAGCTAACAATAATATTGTTGTGTATGGTTTGAGACTCTTTATAGGTAATAAATAAATAGGGACAAAGCCAGACGAATCCGTCCAAGCTGTCCACTAATTATTATTATTATAATAAATTATATTATCGAGGCTAGAACAGACAGTCAAAGCGTCCAATTCGCCAACGATTAATTTTTATTTTATTTATTTTTTATTATTTTATCTTTTATAAAAAAAAGGCTTTTTTCTATATTTTATGAGTTGTTTATTATTCAATTAATTTGAAAAGAATGAATCAGATTGTATTTTGTTTGCTCTTTAAATAGACAGAAATAAATGACAGAGGACACTAAGGTATTAAATGAGAAAAAATAAATATACATATGCATTAAATTCAAATTATTAAGCAAAACAAAAAATGACATTTAAAACTAAGGTATTGAGTTAGAAAAAAATAAATATACGTTGAATTTAAGCTATTAAGTAATAATAATGTTTTCTTTTAAATATTTTAAATAATATATATAATTACGCCTGCTGTTGTCATTATTTAAAATTGACCCATGGAGACACTTCTAAAAATTTAAAAAAATTCAGTTTGTTTGTTGAAATAATTTAGTAAGTTTATCACAGTGTTTACTTTTAAAAATATTTTATTTACATTTGTTATAAATAGTTCAATAATCCAGATATAAAAGCCAGGTCGTGGGTATCAAAACTTCGGCATAGCCGAATTTAACACTCTTGTTAATTATAGTTTCTAGTAATAGTTTGTACTTTGAACGACTTAATTTTAACGCTTTTGCTCTTTTCGGAGATTTGTTACCAAATTTCTTAGTGAAATAGATATTTCTAGCAATTTTTCATAATAAAGGTCAATAAATAAACTAAACGCTATATTTAAATACAATTTTAGATATTAGGAAATGGGCAATATATAATGACAGCTACAAACCAGGAATGACTCTAGTAATGTTTTGTATTTATTAAGTTCTCCTAGCTGTATGTAGACTTGAGTCCCACTAATAATTATTTTTATGGCTTATAATTTCCATGTCACGATTTTATTTATTTTTTATTTTTTTAAATTATTGACATAAAATGATTTTAATTATCGTTACCATTTCTCCACTATTACAATATAGTGGGGTGAATGAAGACTTTAGTGCTTAACTGTAGATAAAGAGAACTAGACCATAGTTAATTTCACTCTAACATTATCAATATGTCTATGACTATAAGACTCTAACTACTTACATATATGCATACATTAACTGTTTTTCATGAATTTTGCCATAACTAGAAATAGTCGCATAAACATAAAGATTGAAGTTGTATATATCCTTGACATATGTTTAAAAGCCCAACATTGATGGAATTTGTAACGCCTTTCTTTGTTGGGGCAAAAAAGTGTCTCAAGCATGCAATACGTGTACACAAATACACTTTATGGTTGCCATTTACAATTCTGTATTTTTATGGGTAGCAAGCATATCATGTCACCCAGTCACTCATCACTATACTACTTTTAGGCAGAGTATTAGTGAGTGAGTTCTTTTGGGAATGACTTTCAAATAAAAAAATTTTTGCATAAAAAATGAAAGTAATTGAAATGGAAAAAATTGTCGATTATAAAATTAAATTTCCAATAATTATCGGCCGCTAATTGCACTAACCCAGTTATAGGATCCATTGCTTTCCGACAGAAAATATCATATAATAATTAAATAGCCCCTTAAATTAAATTATTACAAACAAGTAAGAAAGTTATAGTCGGTCTAGACCGATTATATGATACCCTATCTCTCAGACCCAACTAACTGGATATAGAAAATAAGCATTAACCAAATTTGAGTGGGATTTTTATTAATTTTTTTGGCTGCAGATATGAAAAAGTTCATATCGGATGCTATATCCATATAGGGACTAGGCCCAAAAATGAACCGATCCTGACTATGTTTGGTAAAGTCTCTTGCACTTTGCAAAAATATATACAAACAAAATTTGAGAAGAATCATTGTAACATTTTTGTTTTTTGATAGATTTAAGTGAAGATCGGGAAGCAGCTCTATATGGGGCCTATGAATAAGAGTTGACCCATAAGCATCATTTTTGGACTACTCATTAATGGATGTAATAAACGCATACAAACCCAATTTGAGTAAGATCTATATAACAATTTGGATCTTATGGCAATTTATGTCGATTTCATAGGGGTCATTTGTATGGGGACTAGGTCTTAACATACACCGATTCTCACCAATTTCAATAGTCCTATGGCCGATAAAAGCTTATATGCCAAATTTGATCAAAATATATTCATATTTGCGACCTGCAGTTTGATTACAAGCTTTGCATGGACACACAGACGGACGGAAGGACGGACGGACATCGTTAAATCGGATCAGATAGTGATTCTGATTCGATCGGTATAATAAAAGATGGGTCTAGGTCAAATATTTTTGGTAGTTACAAACAGCAGCACAAAGTCATTATACCCAAACCACATAGTGGTATAGGGTATAATTAAAAACTTAATTCTTTTAAATATCTGTTAACATATTATTAACAACACCATTACAAAATATTTGCTAGTGAATGTTTTACGAAAATTTTTCTTGTCGCGTCTTGTCGTCACTTAGCCGACAGTGATGATGATGATGACGACGACGACGGTGAAGACTTCGTTCGACTATGCCGTCAAATCACACTTAAACGCATAGTTTGGTGTCACTTTAAGTTTAGTTGGCTTTTCTGCTGTTTACTGATGGTGTTTGCCAATTTCGTTGGTGTTTTTCTTGGCCCCGGCCTAATGTTACGGTAGTAATTGTTGTTGACATGTTAAATGACATGTTGCTATGTGTGATCTGCAATCATTTTTGGTATTCTTGCTGTTCACACAATCAAAAAGACAGACAAATACTTATTCGGTTGCAATTTTGTAGTTCAGTTTTTTTTCTGTTGTTGGCCGTCATTGAATTTTTGAAAATTATTGTCAATGTGAAGATCATTGGCTTAAAAGGTCTTGAAATATTTTCATAAATGTTTTGGAAATATTTTTGTTGGTTTGTTGTTAAAACAAAACTTTACGGTTGGTGTATTTTAGGTGAATGGAATAATAATATGTTGAAGATAATTTGAAAGCTGAGTTGGCCAAACTAGAGTTTGAGTAAAGCTTATTGTTACTTTAAAGTAATTATGACTTTAGGATTATGTTGTGCAAAATTAAGGGCCAACTTCATTAAAAAAAAGAAATTAGTGCATTCTGTTGCAGTTTTTTATAGCACAATGTTTTTTTTCTTTGATAGAATAAAATTAAAAATTAGTGAATAAATGTCGAGAATACTGATGAAATTTGCATTTTTACGAAATAAGTTAGAGTTATAGAGTAACACAAATAAAAGTGACAAACTTTTTTATGATTTGACTCATGTAGTATCATGTAAAATGATACGTTTAAAAAATAATTGGCATCAGTTTGTTTTCTAACAAAATGGTTCAAATGTTTTTGTATTGATTTTATGTTTATGACCAGATACCAATATTGTAGAGATTTTGTGTTTTTATCGAGCTTATTATTTTATCATTTAAATTTTGTTTCATTTGCATCGGATAATAAGGGCCAGTAAGCTCGATAAAAACACAAAAACTCTACAGTTTTTGTTTCAACTTTTCGAATATAATTTTTCAAATAAATATTCAATTTTAGTATTCCATTGCTTAAAAAACAGAAATTTGTTTTGGTTAGAATCTTTTTTTAGACTGTTTAGAGTTTACCGACTAAAGTACATCTTCGGTACGGAGTAGAGGCTAATCAGAAAAATAGGAGAAAAACGCATTTGTCCCGTATAGACTCATGCGGCTATGCTAACTTTTTTCTAATCAAAAAGCGCAAAACAGTACCTGAAAAAACGCTAAAAGGCGCTAAATTATAATAAAACGAAAAGCGCTAAATGCACTTGTATTTGATGTTTCTATATAAGTGTATGTATACCAATTAAAAATTGAATAATTTTTATCACAACTGTTAGTTTTTAAATAAAAATATAGCATTTTCTTACTCACGTTCAGTTCTAGTATTGTTTTTATATAGAACTAGCTGTAATCCGCTTCGCTACACCCATCGTAACGAAATAAAAAACTGGGAATACGCTTTGCAAAAGACTATTTTATTTATTTTTTTTTTTTGTTTATTGCAATTTTTGATTTTGAGGATTTTTGATTTAGCGATTTTTGATTTTTTGTGATTTTGGCTTCAGCGCTTTTTTTTTTGGGGGGATTTTTGATTTCTACGATTTTTGTTATGCGTGACTTGCGGTTGCGGCTATTTTTGATTTTTATAATTTTTGTTTTTGGCGATTTTTTATTTGCGCTTTCGGTTTTGGCGATTTTGGACTTTGCACTTTCTGTTTTTTTTTTTTTGGTGATATCTGATTTAAGCGATTTTTGCAGTTTTTGATATGGCGATTTTCGGTTTTAGCGATTTTTGATATTGACGATTCTGCCTATTTTCCACGACTACTCACATTGGTAATTAATGTACTTGTAAAAAGTTTCAAGATTGTCATTTTCATAGTACATTAATATTTTTTGTATGGAAGATGCCACGCCCATTATTTCCAAGGCTTTAACTATTGCAGTACTCCAGATATATGACATTTAATATTTACTTTGCATAGGGGTGCCACAATCACTGATCTGAAATTTTTGATGTAATTTTATAATTAAAGCAACATTAATTTTACGATTTGAGTCTGTTTTATGTATGTAAGTATGTATGTACTAACTAAAGAATTAACGAAAGCACGAAACTTGATAATTAATTGACTGACTTTTTGAAGCTAAGTATTTCACTTCTATTTCGATTTGTCCATTTACTTTTAACTTCAGTCGATAGACCGCTCTCATTGTGTTAAGACCGAGTACGCATAAATCAAACTCAGTGCACGCAATTACTATAATACAAACGTGTTATCTCAAAATATATATATTTCTTGTAATAAATAAATAAAAAAAAAAACAAAACAAAACAATTAAATTGATTTTAAAAAAATTAATAAAACAAATAATTATATCCAATAATGGATAAATTATCGGAACCGCCAGATCGTGGTGGTCAGCCACTCATTACGTTTGATAAAACAAAGAAACCGACGATAATTTCTACAGGAGAAAAATTTTTAATTATGCAAAGATTGAACGACAAGGAGGATTGTACGGACACACTTGCCAATGTCTCACCCTTTTTAATAAAAAAAGTAGTAGACAGTGTCGCAGAAGGAGAAGTACTACAATGTAAAAAACTAATTAATGGAACTATTCTTATTCAAACTAAATCTTTCGTCCAAGCTAGTAAATTAATTCAGCTCACTTCTTTATCTCCTGAAATCAAAGTTGATATTAAAGAACATCAAACTCTAAATTTTGCAAAGGGAGTAATATATTCAAATGATCTTCGCGGAATAAACGAGTCCGAAATTTTATATGAACTGAGAAAACAAAACGTTACGCAAGTAAATAAAATATTAAAAAATGTTAACGGTAATTTAATCGAAACAGGTCTCATCGTAATAACCTTTGCTGCAACTAATATTCCCTCTGACTTAGCTATTGGATACGAAAAAGTTAAAATACGTCCGTATATTCCACTTCCATTAAAGTGTAAAAACTGTCTACAGTATGGACATGTATCCAAATTTTGTAATAATGATAAACTATGTGTCAACTGCTCAAACGGTTTCCATACTAATGAAGAATTAAAAGAAAAATGCGAACTTCCATCCTCTTGCATTATTTGCAAAAACGCCAAAATTGAAAACTCAAAGCATGCTACAAATGATAGATCCTGTCCAATTTTTCTTAAAGAAAAGGAAATCCAAGCAATCGCTACCCTTGAGAAAGTTGGGAAAAAGAAGGCTGCCGCTATATACAGACAACGTCATAATCAACAAAATGCACTATACTCTACAATAACGAAAAGCAATAACAACGATAAACCCTCCACATCCTCCGTTCGTACAATGCTAGCACCAAAAACAAATCCGCGTTTTGTAAAAGACTATTCCGACGTCATAAGTGATACTAACTCTGAAATGGAAACCGACCGACAAAGCAACTCATCTCAAACAGCAAACGAAAAGAACAACAACCCAATAATCCTACCTAAAAATGCAACAAAGAGATTAAGAGACAAAGTTAAAGAAGCCACTCGAAAATCAAAACGGTTAAACACAGGAAAATAATTTTAATAATAAACTCTCTCTATAATGGCAAAATATACTAAAATAACCATAATCAAATTAATATCAATATTAACATTTCTTACATTTAGCTCTAATAATAATTTCTCACTCTTATATTTCCCACTATTTATACCCTATATTAAAACCATTTCTCTTAATTACCAATATTCAACTCTCCTTCAGTATTTCACTAAGCCTATCGGTACCAAATATTTAGTATATCATCTCATATCTAACTGTAAATCCATTTCTCATTTTTATAGTCATATTTCTAACTGGTGTCTATTAAATATAATTTTCTTACTATTTCTTTTTAAAGTACAAAATATACTCTTGACCAATCTCTCTTTTCTTTTCTCAAATATATGTATATCAGATAACATACAATATTGTATAAATGTAATTTATATCCAACATGTAACATTATGGCTGTTCATGCATATAACTAAAAAAAGACAATTGCTTTATAGAAAATCAAAAAATCCATTATACACTTTAAAATTATATATTGACACTTAACATTGTACAATGGAACATGAACGGTTATTTAAATAATTATAATGAGCTACAATTGTTAATTAAACTACACAGTCCAAAAATCATTTGCATCCAAGAAACTCACATACATTCCCACCTAAATATTCCTATACCAATAAATTATTCCCTTTATGCTATTAATACTTCAACTACCAGATATGGAGGAGTTGCAATACTTGCACATAAATCCTTACAACAAAGACAAATTACGGTACCAAATGACTTTGACTCAATATGCGTTGAGATAATATCAAAAATAAAATTTAATATTTTTAGTGCCTACATTCCACCCCCATCTAAATTCAGCAATAGAAATCTTAGCAACGTTTTTATTTCAGACACACCAACTCTTATTACAGGTGACTTCAACAGTTCACACAAAAATTGGGGATCAAATTCAAACAGCCGTACAGGTATTATTTTATCAGATTTCATTAATAATTCAAGCTTAGTATTACTAAATGACAAATCACCGACTCACTTGAACACACATGGAAATTTTTCACACATAGACATAACTTTTTGTTCACCCATTATAGCTACCCAGGCTGAATGGAAAACTGAAAATAATCTTTGTGGTAGTGATCATTACCCAATAATTATATCTCTATTCCCCTTATCTATTACTCAAAACACACTTACTAAAAATAAATTTAACACCAAATATGCTAACTGGACAAAGTTCCAAAACTGTTTTTATAACTTCAACCTTAGTAGACCCGTCTCTACCAATATAAATAAAGAAGCCGCTAATATTTCCAAATCAATAATACAAGCAGCCAATGTATCTATCCCCCAATCCCGAACCAATCCTAAAAAAGTCCCATGGTGGAATAGTGAACTAGAAAAGCTAAAAGCAGAAAAGAATAGGCTTTGGCATATATTCAAAAGGAACATTAACCAAACAAATCTGTTAAACTATAAAAAGTCAAATTCTTTATATAAAAGAAAAATTAAATTAACCAAAAAAGACTCTATCACCTCCTTCACTTCTACAATCAATCCAAATACACCTACTGACAAAATATGGACAAATATTCGAAATTTTACCGGCTACAAAAAATCACAAAATATACACTGCATATCTTCACTGGATAACCCTAACGTTAAGATTACTGATAACATGGAAATGGCGCAGGAATTTGGAAGATTCTGGTCCGACAATTCATCTGATTTAAATTTTTCAAATAATTTTAGAGCAAACAAACAAAATATGGTTTCAAATCTTCCTACAACTATACCTTGCGCTGAGGCACTAAGAATAGAAGGCAATATAAATATCGTTGAGCTAAGTTCCACCTTAAGTAAATTAAAAGGAAAAACCCCGGGAATGGACAGGATCTCGTATCCAATGTTGAAAATGTTACCTTATCAACTAAAAGTAAGAATTTTAAACCTTTATAATAATATACTTTCCAATTACATTCCTCAGCAGTTCAAAAATAGCGTAGTTATAGCCATTCCTAAGCCCGGATACGACAAAACTATGATGAAGTCATATCGACCCATTTCGTTGAACCCTTGCTTATCCAAAGTTTTAGACAAAATCGTTGCCAATAGGTTATGGTGGTTTATTACTGCAAATAAGCTGCTTAATAACCGGCAGTTTGGTTTCAGAAAGGGGAGCTCGACAATTGATAGCCTACTTTATCTAGACTACCAAATCACTAATTGCCTCTCATCACGTAAACATGCGAACATATTATCACTTGACTTTGAACGAGCATTTGATAAAGTAGGAATTCATTCAATATTGGATCAGTTAATAGAATGGAAAGTCGGCCCAAATATTATACGATACGTGTTTAATTTTATGACTAAGAGAAAAATAACAGTACGAATCAAAAATTGTTACTCAAACTCCTTCCCTCTACATAATGGAATCCCCCAGGGATCCCCCTTATCAGTTATTCTTTTTGTGATAGCATATAATAAATTATGTTCAATCATTTCCCTTCATAAGGAAATTGATTTCTGTGCA
Source organism: Cordilura impudica (assembly GCA_963682025.1). Lineage (NCBI taxonomy): Eukaryota > Metazoa > Arthropoda > Insecta > Diptera > Scathophagidae > Cordilura > Cordilura impudica. The sequence continues at coordinate 71,496,169 of OY821518.1, read as the reverse complement.
TACGCCGACGACTTTAATTTAATTATTCGTTCGGACAGAAAGATAAACACTGTGCTCAATTTGGACAATATATTTAATGACATTAAAAATTGGTGTAATGCAACTGGAGCTACACTCTCTACCACAAAATGTAAATATATACATGTTTGTAGACTTAAAAACTGTCATTGCGAAATGCGTTCATCGAACATCGTAATTTCAAAAACGGATACTCTGAGGATACTTGGCGTAACCATTAATAAGAGATACAAATGGAACGATGACATTGACAACCTAACAACTGCCCTAACACACCGGCTAAACATTTTAAAATGTCTTGCTAGCACAAGATTTAACTGCAATACAATCTCTCTCATTTCAGTTACCAAAGCTCTTATAATCTCAAAAATAAATTATGGTCTTCCACTGTTAGAACTTCACTCGGCGCCAATAAACAATATGTTGTTTGAAGCTAACATTAAACCATTAAATACACAACGAGAAATTGAAACTACAAAACTCGTTCGTATATTGTTATATAATACCAATACTCCGCTACATCAGATAGCAAAGAAAGTTAAAATTTCAAAAAAAATACCCAAAGTACCATCAGCCATTTACAGGACAATACGAAATTGTAATCAATTAGACATCCCTTTACATATTCCTAAGAACAGGATGAAACAGCTCCCCCCTTGGTCTTCAGACCCTACGACCATCAATATATCCCTGCATGAACTATCAAAATCCACTACTGATATATCTCAATTTAATACAATGTTTAGCGCGATCAAGGATAATCTCAAGGATTTTCAATTTTTATACACCGACGGATCCAAAACTGATTTTTCAGTAACATTTAGCATTACAACAGAAAATACTATTATTAAAATTTCAAACTTACCAACCCACAGCTCCATATTTTCGGCCGAATTAATAGCAATTTATGAAGCTGTATCATGTGTGAAGAATAAGCAAGGAAAATTCGCTATATGCTCAGACTCTCTATCATCGATACAAGCAATACAGAATGTTTCAAATAATGGGTATTATATTTCCACCATTTGGAGCACTCTAACTGCAAAATCTCCAAAAATTATATTAATTTGGGTCCCTGGACACAGCCGAATAAAGGGAAACGAATTTGCTGATCTTGCAGCCAAGACTGCTGCGAAACATCCTTTACATTCAACTCAAAACTTCAATCGAAAAGACTTGCTATCATTAATTGACAGAAAATACTTAGAAAATGAACAAGACCTAATTTTTGACGCAACGTCTTCCTGGTATAGAAATATTAATCGAAATATGAAAACCATTTACAGCTACATGAACGACAATATGAAGAATGTTAGCAGACTAGATTGTACTAAATACGAGCGATTACGCCTAGGTCATACTAGAGTCACACATGGACATTTATTTAATAACAATACCACACCTTTCTGTAACTGTAACATCCCATATCCCACAAATCCATCACATTTCCTTTGTGACTGCCCGAAAACTAATAACTCCCGTAAAGCCATATTTCCAATTTCCGACCCTTTGTATCCACTGTTCCATCCTTCTATAGATAATATTGCCCTGTTGACTAAATTTCTCAAAACATCAAATCTTTACAATGAAATATAAAACATGTAAATATGTATATACGTATTATCTTTAAGTTATTAAATAAATTATAATATTTTATTTTAATACAAAGAGCTGAAGGCCTACGATGCTATTGCTCTCAACTACGTTTTCTTATAATTTGTAATTATAAGTTAAACGAACAATATATAAATAAAATAAATACTTTTAACTTTTAAAAATTCTTTTATTAATTTTATATGTTCTTCCAAAGTAATTGTTTAATAAGATTCGTTGCAGTCAAAAAACTGTAAAAGCACTTAAAAAGGCAAACTAAAAGCTCCATTTTAGCGACTTTTTATAAAAGACATTGAAGGCGAAAATTCGCTTTTTGAGCCGTCAAAAGTTGCTAAATGTAGCGCGCAAAACGATTGGCATTGCTGTTTTTTTTATAAATATTTTTGGATACTGTTTTATTATCGTAACGAAAATTTAGAAAAATGTAACATAATATAAAGATGGAAGACATAAAAATTCCGTCCTGTTGGTTAGCGTAATTAACCACTTTTCACTGTACTTCGTTCAGCGTTATCTAATCTTTAAATTATGTAGAATTTGGTAATTTGAATACATTTTAATAAATTTAATAAATAACAATTTAGTAAAATAAATAATTTTAACCGAAATAAATTCATTTATTTAAAGCTGTGGTGAGTAGGCCTGACGAAATTATTGCTGAAAGAAAAAATGATAATATTTGTTCGTTGAGTGAGGATTACAACGTATGACAGTACTTATTAGACTTTAACAGGACCATATAGACATGAACGCAGAGATCGTATATAACAAAACTGCGTGCTCGGTTTTTCATTTTCTGATCTTTTCTCCTTTTTAAAGGGCTTTAGATTTTATTTTAATATTTCTACCCATGTTTCATTTGTAATAAAAATAGTGACCTTTGAAAATTTCATTCTTTCATATCCTTGAGAATTTCCAATATATTTTTCTCAAGAAAATATATGTTGAAATCTTATGAATACTTAACCACATACTTCAATTTTTTTTCCTATGGCTTTAATAATAAAGTCTTAATAAATGACAAGCAATCAAGTTATACTGGACACTTGTTGGACTTGAACATAACGTGAAACCAAATATCGTATTTAGAAAAACTGTGAACTGAGTTTTCAATTTCTGGATTTTTTCTCCTTTCTAAGGGACTTAAAAGTTTTAGAGATATACAAATATTAATTTAAATATTTCCATCCATATGTCAATAAGGGTATTAAATTAAAGAGGACGATCTCTGGAAATAAAAACTATTTTGATTTTTATTTATGGTTACGAAAAGTGGTAAAAAAATAGTTTTTTTTGATTCCAATACTTTCTTATATCTTAATTTGAATAAAAAAAAAAAATAATGTATAAAAAAGTGTGCACTGTTTTTGCAATATCTCATGAACTAATCAACTAATCGATAATTTTTGGATCGAAATCATGAGGGAAATCGCAAAAATACCTACCCGCAAAAAAAGATAGAGGTATGGTTCCTCGGGAAAATTCTCTTGAAACAACCCATAGAACACGGAAATCACAGGAATTTTTTTTTGTAATTCATCTCTATTTATTGAATCTTCACATAGGTTTGTGAACTAAGAATAAGTGATTCAAATCTTAAAACTAAAAAATTAATATTAATCTGGCCAGTGCCAGACAAAATTTAATTTATTCTATATACGTATTTAATCTAATGATAAACAAGTAAGAAAATTATAGTCGGTCTTGACCGACTATACGATACCCTATACCATGCGTTTAGAGGCCCTATCTCTCAGGCCCAACTAACTGGATATAAAAAATAAGCATAAACCAAATTTGAGTGGGATTTTTATTAATATTTTTGGCTACAGATATGAAAAAGTTCATATCGGATGCTATATCTATATGGGGACTAGGCCCCAAAATGGACCGATCCTGACCATGTTTCGTAAAGTCTCTTGTATTTTGGAAAAATATATACAAACAAAATTTGAGAAGAATCAGTACAATATTTTTGTTTTTTGATAGATTTAAGTGAATATCGGGAAGCAGCTCTATATGGGGCCTATGACTAAGAGTTGTCCAATAGGTATAATTTTTGAACTACTGATTAATGGATGTAATAAATACATACAAACCCAATTTGACTAAGATTTATTTGCTAATTTGGATCTTATGTCAATTTATGTCGATTTCATAGGGGGTTATTTGTATTGGGGCTAGGTCTGAACATGGACCGATTCTCAACAATTTCAATGGCGTTCATTCTATGGTCGATAAATGCTTATATACCAAATTTCATCGAAATTTGCGACCTGCAGTTTGATTACAAGCTTTACATGGACACACAGACGGACTCAGCTAGTGATTCTGATTCGATCGGTATAATAAAAAAAAGGGTCTAGGTCAAATATTTTTGGTAGTTACAACCAGCAGCACAAAGTCATTATACCCAAACCACATAGTGGTATAGGGTATAAAAAGTCTCCCTTCTAGCCAATCTTCCAGCTGTTCAATATGGTTTTGTAAAAGAAGAGATGCTGTTGAGGGGTTTCGTGTACGCTTAAAATTGCGGTGTCATCCGCAAAAGTCGACGTAAGTGTGTTTTGATTTGTTTGCATGTCTGATGTGCAAAGGATACACAAGATACTACCTCGTGGTATGGTCGATGGCTTGCGAGACGTCTATAAAAAGTGCAGAGCAGTACTTTGTCTCTTCAAAAGCTCTTCTTATGGCATTTACAATTCTCTGAACTTGCTCAGAGGTGCTGTGTTTTCGTCTGAAACCAAATTAATGTGCTGGAATGACATTATTTTGATCTACGGATATTGTAAGTTTGTTTACCAAAATTCTTTCGAATAATTTTGACCAGTTGGACAGTAAACTTATACGAATCGACTTTGTGTGATCTTTACTTGGTTTAGGTATCATTGTAATAAGTGAAACTTTCCATTCTGGGGGAAAATGTTCATGGCGTATTATAGCACTAAAAATAAACAAAATTATTCTTAATGCTATTCGTGGTAACTCCAAAAGCATTTTATTACTGATACCATCAATCCCCGATGCGTTTTTGGGGGTTTAAATTAACAATAGCCTTTTCGACATCTCGAATCTCAAAACGAAGGGACATTGCTCTATGCTATGAAGTAACAGGTGGCAACTCATCAATAGAACTAGGGGTTATATTTGGAGTAAAACTTTTTTTAGATGTTCCACAAAAACAGATCTCAGGAGGCTAACATACAACAGGTCTTTAAAGATTTGTTGTAGCACGCTACAAAGAGTAATCAGTTTTTTTTTTTGTTGGATCCAGTTTTTCAAGATATCTATTCAATTTAGCGTTTCTTTGTGTTTCAATCAGTTTCCGTAGGTTTGTCGTGCATTCTTTCAATTGTTGCTTAAGTTGAGGAGATCTGTGCAGTTGCCACTCTCTTCGAATTCTTCTTTTTTCACCTAATAGCCTTTCAACATCTACAGAAGTAGTTCTATATGGCCTGGTGTGACGAGGAGGTTTAGTAGCAAGTTAAGCAGCTAGTTTGAGATTTTGTTCGAAGTTAACAATCGAGAGGTCAATATCATCTGGTGTTCTTAGCGGAAAGCTTTCTGTGCAATGGGTACTAAGAAACTTTTTCTATTTTAGCCAATCGGTATTACTCAAAAGTGTTAAATCACCAGATGGAGACACAATTTTTTGGGGGTTCGCAATAGTAACAATAACGGGTGTGTGGTCAGACGAGAGTTCCAATGAAGATTCTACATGCATAAGTTCTTTTGCGATGTTCTTCGTATAGGTATTTGATCGGGAAAATAATGAAATAAAGAATTTTTATTTTACATTTAATAAAATTGACCAAAAAAGCCCTACGTACACTCTATAATACACAAAACAAATAAGTTTGGTCTAAAATCAATATTCTATTTGATCTTCACTCCCCACAAATCGATCCGCCCTAATATATATGCATGTATATACATATATATTATAATTTATTTAACTTATTTTATGGCAATTAGGGAATTTTTTTAATAAAAGGATATATGACCGGTAAAGAAATTCTTGCTTCAATTGGAAAACATTTGTTGATACATCAATGGCTCTATTTCTATGAGAATAATAATTTTTACATCATTCTGTAGCTTTAACTACACTCTTAAATTTAAGAATATGTAAGATTTTGTTTAAATTTCGTAGTTAATCTAATTTACGTTATATTGAATGATGTACAAAATGGTGTATATCTCTGACTAATCGTTTTGCTTCTACAACGTTTTTAAGATACCATATACTATATGGAGTGAAAAGTACGGCATTCTGTACATTCTGTGCAAGCCAAAGAATGGACTAAGAAAGATTATGGTGAACCTTCGCCATCATATTAAATTGTTAAAATGTGGTTTTTCGAATTTAAACGTGGTCTTACGAGCACAAATGATGCAGATCGTCCTGGTCGTCCAAATAAGGCAGTTACTGCAGAAAACGAAGGAAAAGTATATCAGCTTGTATTGGATGATCAAAAAATTAAAGTAAGTGAAATTACTGGCATCATGAAGATATCAACAGACCGAGTTCGGCATATATTACATGATCATTTATATATGAAAAAGCCTTCTGCTCGATGATGGGTGCGGCGATTTTTAATAGCTGAACACAAACTGATATGTGAAATGATTCAACGTATGCTTTGGAGATGTTTGAAGTTAATTCAACTGAATTTTTACATCGATTTATAACAATGGATGAGTCGTGAATTCATTACACTGTCCAACAAATTAAGACTTTTTGAATGGAACAGAATAGCGACCCCATACTTCTGAAAGGGTATGTTGAATAGATCATTTTTGTAGAACAAACTTATGGTCCAGCACGTCTGAGTATTTTTTTACAGTGGGTCAAAGTTTTCATTTTTTAGTCGAAGGGAGCATTATACTTTATGAAAAAATGCTGTAAGTTAATGTCTGAGAGAATTCTTATGGTCAGAGTTGTATTGTGGAATTGTATGAGGATTATTTTTGTGGAAGATCTTAACCCTCTAACTGGTCTCTTTATGGGTCAATTTGACCCTTTATTCGAGAAAATAAAAAAATATCCTTTAAAAAAGGACATATAAGGATTAAAATATTCTACGAAAATGTTTCCCGAAAAATTTCAGTGGGGGTCAACAAAGACACCATTGTTGTAAATAAAGCTCTTTACGATTAATTGGCAAAATTACACGCCAACTTCTATAAAAAAATTATAATTTTGTTTTAATACTGGTTTATTATACAGGGTGCGGCTAAAGTAACTATATGATTTGTTTCCAAGCGCAATACGAAGTCCTCAGGATTAAGTTTTTGGACTACTTGGATTTTGTAACGGAAGAGGTGCAAATCGTGTTTTAAAATTCGCCGAAGAGTGCGGTCAGAAAGCTGCAACTGGGAAGATCGTCTTCTCGTTGATGTCTGCGGATTTTCTTCGACGCTCTGTCGCACAGCATCAATATTTTCGGCCGATCTGCCAGTTCGAGGTCTGCCCGTACGTCTTGAATCTCCGACAGTCCCATATTCAGCAAAATTATTCACCAACGAACGAATGGTTGGACCCGTTGGAGCAGTTCTTACACCATAAAATCTTCTGTATGCACGTTGAGTATTAATTATCGAACGATGATTTTCAATGAATAGAAAAACAATCTTAGTTCTTTGCGCAATTGTATAGCGCTCCATTTTTAAATATTCTCCCAAGTTTAATTTCTGAAATAGGAAAAAAGAAAAAGTTAAATACTCGCAAGCAAAGAAGTTACAATTGTTTTACATCATATAGTAACTTTAGCCGCACCCTGTAGTATGTACATATTTATTTTTTTGCTTCAAATTTTCGAGTAAAAGGGAATTGGGAAATAGCAGTAGTATGACAATGGATTACAGATTGAACTTAATACGCTTTCCTGTATTTAGCTTGACGTGAATGTTCCGATGGTTCAAGGTTTCTGTACAAGCCCCATACGTATTCAGCAAGCATTACACTTTGGGATTTCCCTTTGAATCGTTCTTCCAATACCTTTATATCCTGATGAAACCTTTCACCGTGTTCATCTGAAACCGCTCCAAAGTTTTCTTTAAAAAAATTGAGATGAGAGTGCAGAAAATGCAGCTTTAGTGACATCTTGACGCCAATATTGTTAAAACCGATTAGCATGCTTTCAATATTTTCTGCATAGTTTTGTGCTTTTGAGTTTCCAAGGAATTCTGATATAACCAGCTGCATAAAGTCCAATGCTGTCTTTTGCATATCCGACAGATGACCATAAAATTCTTCATCTTGTAATAATTTTCTTATATCGGGTCCAACGAGCATTCCAAGACAAGGTAATTTACATTGAATGAAATAAATTATTTCTTAAAACCGTATGTTACCTTCTTTTAATTTTGCTGCAGATAATCTGGGGAAAATTGTTTGAATGCGTTTGAAAGCATTTCCTTGTGTATTTAAGCCGTTTTTACCTGTTTTGTATATGTTGGTGTATAATTTTACTAATTAAGCATAAAGAGCTTTATTTACAACAATGGTGTCTTTGGTGACCCCCACTGAAATTTTTCGGCAAACATTATCGTAGAATAGTTTAATCCTTAAATGTCCTTTTTTAAAGGATATTTTTTGATTTTCTCGAAAAAAGGGTCAAATTGACCCATAAAGAGACCAGTTAGAGGGTTAAGATCTTCCACAAAAATAATCCTCATACTATTCCACAATACAACTCTGACCATAAGAATTCTCTCAGACATTAACTTACAGCATTTTTTTCATAAAGTATAATGCTCCCTTCGACCAAAAAATGAAAACTTTGACCCACTGTAAAAAAATACTCAGACGTGCTGGACCATAAGTTTGTTCTACAAAAATGATCTGCTCAATATACCCTTTCAGAATTATAGGGTCGCTATTCTGTTCCAAAAATGCTGTTGGACAGTGTTATTATACAGCGGAGTCCAATATACAGTATGCGGAGTGGTTGGAAGCGTGCAAAACCCGACCAAAGCGGGCAAAGACTCAACAATCGGCCGGAAAGGTTATGGCCAGTTTTTTTTATGTTGGACGTGGTACAACATTTATTGATTACTTGGGAAAGGAAAACCAATAACTGCCAAGTACTATGTTGAGTTATGGGACAGATTGGATAAAGAAATTAAGAAAAACCCACCCCAATTCAATAAGAAAAAAGCTTGTGCCATCACTGCAATGCATAGATTCATTAATCTGCTTTGGCTTCATTAAAATGTAAGTCTTTACATTACAAATTGCTTCCCCACCCCCCGTATTTTCCAGATCTGGCCAACTGCGATTGCTATTTGATCCCAAACTTGAAAAGAAGGCTCCAGGGAAAGAGATTTTTCACAAATGAAGAAGTCATATCAGAGACGGAAGCCTATTTTGAGGGGCTGCGCATATCGTATTTTTTCAGGGGTATCAAGGTGCCAGAGGATCGTTGGAAGAAGTGTACTTCACTTAATGGAGATACCATGGAAGATTGAAATTGATTCCAAATCCAAAAACTGGTTTCCATTGCTAAGCCATGGAGTTTTCTCTCCATGTAGTAAATGGCAGATGCGCGAGCCATTGCTTAGATTGAAGCAAATTATACTAGAATTTGTAAAATTATTATTTCTGTAAACAATTTCCGGCATGTTCTAAGCACTTCCGTAGCACTTATTAAACTTTAAAAAAAGTTTCTAATTTCGCATTTATACTTGCTTTGCGTTATTTTAGTTACACTGGCAAGATTCAGGGTATATGCACGGTATGGGTCCCAACATCAGTTTTTTTTTTTTAATTTACAAAAAAAGAGAGTTATTTTTATTTTTTTTTTATATTTACACTACTACAAATATCTGTAAAGTTCGAATATTGCGATTGCTATTTGCTATTTGATCCCAAACTTGAAAAGATGGCTCCACAGAAAGAGATTTTCCAGAAATGAAGAAGTCATTTCCTGAAATGAAGGGCTGCGCATACCGTATTAAGATGCTAGAGGATCGCTGGAAGAAGTGTACTTCACTTAATGGATATTAGGTTAGGTTAGGTTAGGTTGATAAGAGGAGCTATGTATACACATAGCTCATATCCGTTGTGTCCGGATATACACCTAAGCCAGTAAGTCGGCTTGTTGTGCGCTCTACATCTCTACGTTCATCCGGTTATCTACCCCTCTGTTAACTTAGAAATTCGGTTTCATCAGCAAATTTCTTGAGTATTTTCCAGCTTATCCCCCTAAGACCCGTCAGGCCTGGTAAGATATTATAATGGATATTACATGGAAGATTAAAATTGATTCCAAATCCAAAAACTTGTTTCCATTGCTAAGCCATGGAGTTTTTTTCTCCATGTAGTACAAGGGCAGATACGCGAGCCCTTGCTTAGCTTGAAGCCTATTATATTAGAATTAGTAAAATTATGATTTCTGTAAACAATTATCGGCATGTTTTAAGCACTTCCGTACCAATTATTAAACTTTAAAAAAAGTTTTTAATTTCGCATTTATACCTGCTTTGCAAAGTAAATTTCCGCTATAATCTGACCATTTGCGTTATTATAATTACACTTTCCAGATTCAGGGTATATGCACGGTATAGGTCCTAACATCAGTTTTTTTTTTAATTTACAAAGAAAGGGAGTATAATAAAACTTTGTGTCTATGGGTTAGTTTTTTTTTTATATTTACACTACTACAAATATCGGGAAAGTTCGAATATACATTAAAAAATGTGTCATTAAAACACGTATATGTTAAAAAAATTTTGGTCTTGTAATATTCGTGGAGATAGACGCTACAAGAATTAGCAGAGATATTATAAATGCAAACCCTTTGTATTTAAAGTTGGTTTATACGCAACGTGTTGCGTAATGATGCTTCCCATTATAAAAAAAGGTTTAAATTTTATAAGCATCAGCCATCTGCTATAATTGGCTCACTTTCCCAAAAGTCTGGCCATAACTGTTTTAAGGTTTCCTTTGATGTTCGAATCATCAATTCAACTGTTTAATTTTTAATATTGCTAATTTTAGCATGTACTCCTATAAAAGCAACAGGAAGAAAAAAATAAAAACTTTGGCAATTCAGTAGCAACATCAGCACTTAAGATAAGAGCTTTACACTTCACAATAAATACAGAGGGCAAACAAGATAAAACGTGCCTGCTCAGCACCCATAATATTTAACAATTTTATAACTTAAATAGGGAGTAAACTGCAAATATTACTAAGAATACCATAAAGCCTTTAAAGGACAGACGAAACAGAAAATGTGTTAAATATTTTCAACTTCAAAATCAGTGATATTGTTCTTAGAGTGTGACGTAAAGTTTTCGTATGTCCATCTTTGCTTTGGTTTACTGTAGAAAAAATTCACTTGTGGCTATCCTACTTATTACTTTAGACTCGTAGCACATGTATCTTCTGCCTCCTAATTCTATAAATTTTTGTGTTTCTATATTGAAGGCAAATTTTAACTACAAACACATCTGAATTATATCTTAAAAGCTTCTATTTGTTGTTTGTTCCAACCATATAATCTACTTTACTGCAATGAACATAAATTTCAAAATTATTAAGTTTCAACTTCTTTGAATTCATACGCTCAATGTTTTTCTCTACTAAACTTTTCTAAAACTACAAAATTTAAACATCAGTTAATCTAAACATAAATGAAAAGCCCATATGGCATAAGACCGTGGATCAACCATATTTGGTAACGCATGAATTTTCACGATCATCATAATAGTCAATATAGCTAAAACCACTAAACAAAAGGCAAAGTAAATTTCCAAAGTGTATAAATGGATTTTCTTTTAACCCTCTTTACTTATAGAATGACCGACGAATGGAATGACGGACAAAAGCACAGACAGACTGGCACTTTTAGCCATATGTGTTTAAGTCACGTGTAATTCAGTTTTTACTCTTTTTTATTGACCTTTGTGATAATGTTTTCAAAGTTTTCTTTTTGGCTAACTACCACATTGAAAATAGTTTATGAGGTTTTTCTCTTAGTTGGATTTATAAGAAGGTGGGTGAATGTGTGTCTGTGTTAATTTTTCAAAGTCATGAAATTGTGCTAAATTTGTTGTAGCTGGTAGTGATGGTCTAGAAAGTATTTACAATGTATGCTGTGCAGAGTTTAAAAGAATTATTGCTATTAAATCTCATAAATATTTATGTTTCAATCAGAGAAAAAAATATATATCGTAGGTTTCAATTAATAAGTGATTTAAAAGAAGTAAATATATTCCATATTATTTTGATTGGTTTAAAATATGCTCAGATTTAATAACAATATCACGTTATAGAACACCAAAAAACAAGTGATGTAAATTTTACGGCTGCCCAATAAATTAGGAAACATTTTTTTTGATAATTTTTCTTAATTTGTAGAAATAGAAATTTCTTATATTCATTGATTACACAGTGATACAGTGAAATTTGCGAAAAAAACACAACTGGGGTTTCGACCCTTTTGCAAATATAAGACTGTAACGTTGTTGAGCATTAACCGATTTTGAATTTCTCAGCGGATTAAGAAAGAAAAGACTAATGCCTTTGAGCAATATTGAGAAATCTGTGCGTCTTCCTCCAGCAAACTCATCTTTTTGAAGCGTGTGTATCAAAACTGATTCTTTTACTAATTACAAGAGGATTTATAGAAACATTTTAGAACAACTAAACTAGAGAAGAGCTTTTAAAAAAATGTTGATTAGAAATCATAATAGGAACTATGTTGAACATTTAGTTTATTTTCACTCCACTTCAGCCACCTTAAAAAGGCGATTTCGAATTGGAATATAACTACTGGAAGACATACATAATTTAGAACAATATATATACTCATATATATGATTATAATGTTTCCCTAACGGTTAACGAAAACCCTGTTTTTCGTTTTTTCTACAAACTGGTTATTATTTTTTTTAATATCGATTAAGTAAATATTTTCGATCACTTTCATGCTAAATAACACTATATTTCTTATCACCACTGTTGATTAATCAGATAGTTAAAATGATACATCTTTGCCCTGATTTAAAAACGCGGAAACTTTGAAATTTTTACATCATATTTCCATTTGGTTCAAAATTTCATTTTGAGTCTGCAAGAAAGGATATTACAATAAATAAAACATTTTATACCAAAAATATCTATCAAAGTCAATGATCTTTTACTCCTCAACTCTATCATATTTAGTTTTTTTAATCGACTGTATAAAAAAAAAACAATCAAAGAATGTGAAGAATTTTATATAGCCGTGTAATTGGATGGTAGTTTTTCTTTATGGACCCCGTAAATTACATTTTAGTATGTGCTTATGATGTTATAACATATAATTTCTTCAGAATTTCATTGTATTTAAAGCAATTTTTAACGTTTGCGTTTTATGCAAATTTATACCCTATATCTGTCTGTGGTGGGTAGGATATTCCGTTGCTATAATACTCTTTAGATGTGAGATTTGATGAGTTGAATATGGAAATATAAAAAAAAATTGTGAGGGGATCTTTAAGCTCTAGAATTATTTATTTTTTTTTTTGCGAAGTTATGCTAACAAGTTTATAACTGCAGAGGTTATTCAGGGAAAAATATTTATAAAAACTTCGTGCAGTAATTTTGGAGCACAATAACTCCAAGTTTTGTAAAATAATATTTTTTAATTTTTGATTTTTTATCTATATATGGGGGATTTCATGTCAAGTGCACCAACTTTTGAAACCGATGTCTTCCGATCGGGATGAAATTTGCACCAAGGTTAGTCCTATTGGATAGTAGTTTAGACACAGTTTTTCAAGAAGATCGGTCCAGATCTCTCTGAGTTAGAGGGGATCAAAATTTGACATTTTGGCCAAACAGGTGTTTTTTCTCATCCATGTAAATTATTACCTATTGTTAGGTAGCTATTTCTTCAATATTTCGGAAAAAAAATACTTAAAAAAAAAAATAATTTGTAGACTTTTTTTTTTGCTGAATTAAAGCATTTTTTGCCTTTTTTTTCAAAAAGGGCATTTTTTTTTTTTTTTCATAAGAAAGCTTAGGATTTTTCCTTTAAGAGCTTTTTGGTCGCTTAGTGGGATGGGAGTGGGATATCTCTCAAAGTAAATGTTTTGTAACTAAAGACAACGGTTTTTCAATTTTCCACAAATGCACTATTTTGAATTTTTTCCTATTTGTGTCTAAAACCTTACAAATAAAACTTATACTGAGAAACTAGACAAACTAAACTTTCCGAAGGTATATAACATACCTAACTAAAATTTTATACCCTCGATACTGTAATACCCAGAATATGTTAACCACAGGAAAAAATCGCTTTTTCTATAGAAATGTTGAAAAATTATTATTTTTTATTAATTTTTAATAATAATTAAATTAATGTATAATAATAATAATATTAAAACTAAAAAGATAAATAATTTATTAAAATTTAATCTTAATTGCATTAGATCCATTTATATCATAACTATTTTTATACTTAATTTATTGTAGCTGATGAAGTATTTAAGTCTTGTATATTTTTAAATACCCAGTCTTTCATCCTGCTTTTTTGTCGCCTTTATTTACTGCGTTTTTTTGTTGGTTTATTTGTTGTCTTTGGAAAGAAATCGCATTGAATAGAGGCAGAAAACTTTTTCAACTTGAGTCTTCCATCGACAAGCGGTATAAAAGCATGGTATTGAGCGGTGCCATCAATTGTTACCGCAGCATCGAATCTGCTCTTCAGTGTTTTCAATGTTTCCTGATGATCCTCTTTGCTACTAAAAACTATTTAAGTTTCTTTACAATAACTCTTTGCCCAATGGAATAAAGCAGTCGCATCTAAGATGCGATCTTGATGAGAGCACTGGAGGCTATACTTCGCTGCATTTCTTTTAAGGTTTGCTCCAATACCATCACATGCACCTTTACCATGAGCAGTAGGATGAAAATGCCACTCAGCTGGCATTCCAAAATCTTTTTCATGGGCATAAGATTTGCCAAGCTACTTTTGTTTTTAAAATGTTGACGAGCTCCGTCCGAAACGTAGTATACCTTCTTTACTGTAAATTTAAATTTTAGAAATTTTAGTATTATCGTCCGGTACTCATAAACTGCAACGGTATCATGTTTTAAATCGTCGGATATGATTGCCATACTTTTGTGTTCCAGTTTTTAATCTTTCATGTAGTAAATAACTACTGTGAATATAGTTGCTTGGTCGTTATTGAAGTGGAATGCTTCTATGGCATCCTGAAGAACATATTTATAGTTTTCTGCGAAATCATATGCAATAACGAATTCACCAGACTTCAAATGTATCTTCAAATCCTTGAAGAATGACTATTGCTTTTTGACTAAAAAGTCATGGGTTCTCAAGTTTAGCAATCCTTTACACATTTCTTCCACAAAATCATCCACATTTAAAATGATTGTTTTCAATGTGCATCTGTCAGTCCGAATCCAAGAATCAAATTTGACCTCCTCTATATATTCTCGATCTAAAGAATTGATTAAATTTTCTTTGATGAATGTGGTTTTCAGGTAATTGGTACATTCACCTAAGTAGCAAGAAGTTGTTGCATTAGGACACATAGTCAATTTAAGGCAATCGCGGTAATCGTGTAAATCTTCTGCCGAATCATCTGTTAAATACTTTAAGTTGATGTCCTTCAACATCAGTTTACCATTTTCATGGTAAATGCAAACGCATACTGTGTGAGTTCCGCTGCTTCCTGCCAAAACGCAATGTTTTGGCCTCATTTGGGTTAATTTCGTGAAGTCAATTCTAACATCCTCGTGTTCAGATTGAAATGTTGCAAATAACTCTTTCAGGTTACAGATAACCGTTCTCTTCTGTTATGTTAGGAAGGTATGTTACATACCTTCGGAAAGGTTAATTTGTCTAGTTTCTCAGTATAAGTTTTATTTGTAAGGTTTTACACACAAATAGGAAAAAATTCAAAATAATGCATTTGTGAAAAATTGAAAAAAAAGGCAAAAAAAGTCTAAATTTTTTTTTTTTTTTTTTAAGTATTTTTTTCCGAAATATTGAAGAAATAGCTATCTAAACTATTTGGGAGAAAATTTTCTAAGAACAATAGGTAATAAGTTACATGGTTGAGAAAAAACACCTGTTTGGCCAAAATGTCAAATTTTGATCCCCTCTAACGCAGAGAGATCTGGACCGTTGTTATTGAAAAATTGTGTCTAAACTACTATCCAATAGGACTAACCTTGGTGCAAATTTCATCCCGATCGGAAGACATCGGTTTCAAAAGTTGGTGCACTTGACAGGAAACCCCCCATATATAAAAATGAATCGTGGTTTGTTCGTCCGCTTAAAACTTGAAAACTACAGGACCTTTCTTCCACGAGTTTGTTTGTAACTGTCACGCGAAGGTTTAGGAAAAATAAAAGTACAAAAAGTCTCAACAGATGGCGCTGTACGCGGTTATTCCATTTTAACATCGAGTACTATGAGAGGGACAGCTTTGTAAATTTGTATGATGCCATCTATTATTGGTCGGTATCAGTTAAGTGGGAGTGGTACCTCCCATACAAAATTAATTTTTAATATCATATATCTTGAGTACTGTTTTAGGGACAGCTTTGCAAAAAAATTAATCACTCAATATCAGACTCAATATCATGACAGGGAGAGCTTTGATACTTTATGTGACTTCATTTGTTATTAGTGTAAGTACACCTGACGAAAATACGCTGGATCGGATAAGTGGGCGGTGTACATCCCCTACAAAGTTCTGATCAAATATTATGTACATATACCGATTATAATGATAACGAGAGCTTTGCAAGTTTGTGTGAGTTCATCTATTATTTCTACCGTATAAAATAAATTTTCAAAATAATAAAAGTATCTTGAATAATATAAAATGGAAAGTGAAGATAATTTTTGTGAGTTCATAGGCTATTAGTGTGAGTTATTAGTGTGTGTTACTTCCATAAAAGTAATTATTGAACTTTAATATATTGGATCGCTTTGAAAGAAATTTTTTTAAGACATATGGCAATTTCAGCAGCATAACAAAAATTGAAATTTCCGCAATTTTCATTTAAGTTAACTGCTACTGCGGTAGTATAAGATGAAGGAGTGAATTTATCAAAAGACTGTTTTAATTTACTTTATTTGCCAGGTCTTCCATCACATAGTTTAATAGCAAAGTTGGATCTTAAAATAATATACTTAAATTTAAGCTTACATAAGCGCTTTAATTTAAAAAAAATTGATCTATGATTGAATAACTGTTTCTTTAAAATATATATTCTTTTTGACTTTCGGATAATTTTATCATTTTTATAACGATGCCAAGAAGAGTTCATGGTAACATTGGCCGGCATTCTCAGGATGCAACGCAGCATAAAAACGTCGCAACACGTCGAACGGAAGAGGAATGTGCTATTGGAAGGGAATCAGTTCGATCAGAATGGTTGGAAATCGTACGCGACAGTCAGAAGAGATCAACGAAGCACACAATGAGCCACAATGATTGAGAATAAGAAAAGTTCTTGCTCGGCAAAGTGATGAAGCCAGACTACAATGTGCGATTTATGAACGACAACGTAGGCCACAATAAATTATTCAGGTGAACATTGAGCATGCACCCTTTCGATATGAGCCCAACATTCAATATAGTTCACACACATCGGTTCAATTCGGCCAGATGTCTGTCGTTTGTGAGCATTGCAATGCAGTTAAATTTGAGAAAAAACCGCCTGAATTGTGTTGCGTGGGCGGAATGGTGAAATTGCCAAATTGCTTCCGCCACCAGAGCCATTATGCACGCTGCTTTACGGTGAATCTCCTAATTCGAATTAAAGTTGGATCTGTCATCCTTATGTCCCGGAACTATGGATAGTGGCAAGGATTTTGAAAGGGCAGTTCAAGGGATATTCTTAATTCCGCGAATTCCCTTGACTTCAACCGATTTCCCGTTCCAGTTCAAAGGTGTTTAGTTCCCAGTGAAACTTGCATATGCGATGACAATAAACAAGTCACAAGGACAGTCCCTCGAAGTGTGCGGCATAAATCCGAAAATGTCATGCTTTTCACGCGGCCAGCTATATGTTGCGTCTTCCCGAGTTGGAAACCATCCTCACTATTCATATACGCTCCGGAGCAGAAAACAAAAAATATTGTATATCGTGCAGCATTAAATTGATTACAATCATTGTTCTGTTCTTTTTTTTAATTAATACTTGATTTTATTCAATTTTCGCCAAATGTTGGACCGGACGAAGACCGTCGGGTCAGCTATCCGTATAATTATAAGATATTGAATTCAACCGAATTTGAAAAGTGTTGTATTCAAATTATATTATTGCATCATCTGTTAACGGTCGGTAATTTTCTATAAAAAAAAAGAATTTCGAAATTATTTCAATCGAAAAATCTCTTTTGGGCAAAGCTAGGTTCACCGGGTCAGCTAGTTTTATATAAAATCTTAAAACTGTATTAATTTTTTTTCGAATTTTTTTGCCGCTTAGTAGACTTGTAAGAGATTTTGTAGCAAGATTATAAATTACAATTTGAAAATTTTACTTGTTCAAACCCCCCAAGATCAGTTTGTCCTTCAGTCCATATTTGTGTTAACGTGATGTTTTTTTTTTATCACTATTAAAATTGGTGAAAATCGTTGGATATTCGGATCTAGTCCTCTTAAAATTGTCGACTATAAGATCGTCTGAAATTGCATTGAGATTGAGATATATTTTTTGACCAAATTTGTTAACGAATATCTATTATATGAAAGTAAAGAGCGTTGGACCAATTGGTGTCAAAGTTCCCATATATATCGTAGTTTTATAAACCTGTCTAAAGGTAACATAGTAAAACATATTTTCTTCTAATTGGGATTTGTATTTGTATTTGGTTTTGGAACTAATAAGGACCAGTTTTGAACCTAGTTTCCATAAAATAATCATATCTTGTGCAAAAAGAAATACCTTGATCTTGATTAAATTTGTTTAATTTTTAAATTTTTTTATCCATTAATAATCGCAGCGAGTATAATGGTAAGAGATTTTTCAAACCGAACATTAATAATCGCAGCGAGTATAATGGTAAGAGATTTTTCCCTACATCATGGTATAGGGAAACGTTTAGTTTCAAGTTATAGTTCTTTCAATATATAATTTATTATTTTTTTTTTTTGTTGAGATTTATCGATATGAAGTGAATCTGCAAAAGAAATGAATTTGATTGTTTTTAATTTCTATTTGATGGTTCGTGTATTTCCAATTTTATTTTTTTCATAATAATTTCATAATCACTTCCTTGGAATGACATCTAAAGGAGTTGTTACTTTGGAAGCAATCATTAAATGGCTTCACCGTTTTTTGTTTGCTGGTAAGTGTTGATATTGTGTTGATATTGTTCACATTGCGAAGGCTTAAAAAAGCACTTCAATTTTTCATTAAAATAAACAGTATTTTTAAGCGCGATAGAACTTGATTTTGTAAAAAATAAGACGAAAAATTTGGTTTTTATCAAAAAAATTTTTTTATTCTTCCAATTTTGGACCACTTTTTCGATCAATGTTGGCCTCCAAGGCGTCAATTGTTGCTGGTTTATCAGCATTATCTATTGACTTCACGGAATAATCGAGAGATGTCAACTTACACAACCTAGGAGACCAATTGGGAGGTTCATTTCTCGATATCAAATTATCGCCAAATTTTTATTTTAATAAGTCGATGGTTGCGTTCGCCATATGGCATGCAGCACTCTCCTGTTGAAACCGCATCTCACTCGGATCAATGTCATCCATATTTTCAAACAAAAACTCATTGATCATTGAGCTCCTGTCTTGAAGACTTATGTCACGGTGATTAGACACAAGACAGATACTATGCGTCTGCCCAAAGCTCCGTCATAAGATTGGATTGCAATCTAGGAGAAATGTGTTAGGCATAACTTCACCTCCTATTGAAGGATCGGACCGATCTTAAGCTCTGTTGCTTTTTAAGTCGTAACACCCAGTTGAACGCAATACTACTTAGTGCTGTGCCCCTTCCGCGATGTGGGCAACCACAGCGACAACGAAACTCCCCGAAAATACGTTCCCAAAATGTCATTTTGAATATTCCTCACAGTTTAGCAAGTATTGATAACCTGAACAAGAACATACACAAATTTCCGACACTCATTGTCCAACCAACCAACACCAGCATCCAACACTCTTATCTACGCAAACCTTTTATGCTATGTATCTGTCATCCCTATGGCTGCACAACCAATAGCCCTCCGCATTCAGGTTAAACTCATGTTCCTCTCAACCAACAAATGCTCTCGTTTCCGCCTCATCCATATTGTCAGGGAGACGAACTGACTTAGACATTCCTGGACTCCTCTTCAACTCACCCAGCAACCACCAAATACTGCTGTCTACTAGACTATTCACAGCTACCTCTATCGAACCTCAGTTTCGATAGGGCTTAGAATAGGTTCCAACTCATGTTCCACACTCTTCTCTACTACACTATATACAGTCATCTACAGAGGACGACGTCCTTATCAATTTAGCATCTAGAATAGGGTTAGACTCATGTACCTTCAATCCATCAAGCACCGGGTATCACAAGTTAAAGGCATGTGAGCAATTTTTTTATCTGGGAGGCTTTTACACATCCGAGACAGCAGTATATGTTCTCGTTTGAATCATCTCCTCAAGAATCATCTTCTTAGGGCGATTTGACTTACCCGTGGTACGATTTTAGCGTCTTTGCTAAGGCTTCATTTCAAAACGCTAGTTCTGCTCCTACCAGTTATCCCTCTAGCAGGATAGCACCGGTGGACCTTAAAGCCTTAACCGTTAGTCGCTAAGAATAATCATTAGAATTAATTAGCTTTATCTAGCGTTGCCCAGGTGCAACCACGAGGAGGTCGGTTAGAGGCACATATCGTGTATCACACTGGCGTTAAAGGCGGACCGATATCCACACAACCGATATACACAACTTTACACCTAATCTATGTGGGATTGGGTTAGAACAGAGTACTACGGACAGACAAGGGTTAAGCAGACACAGACAGACAGAGGGAGAGTAAGAAGAAAAACGATAGAACAGACAGACATAATAAAAATCAATTGAATAAGACGAAGAGTTGTGATCAGTGAGTGTGTTAAAGCAGACGTATTAGCGGTTAAATATAAAGTTGTGAGATATACTTGTAAATGTGTGAAGCTTATAAATAACTTACAATTAAACTTACACCTAATTATACTTATAAATAACTTACAATTAAACTTACACCTAATTATACTTACATATAAATAACTTACAATAAAACTTATAAATGAATTTGTAACTCAACACGGTATTATAAGAACCATAATTTTATCGCCAAATAAAATATTAAATAAAGCCAATACCACAAATGGGGGCTCGTCC
Organism: Cordilura impudica; assembly: GCA_963682025.1. NCBI lineage: Eukaryota > Metazoa > Arthropoda > Insecta > Diptera > Scathophagidae > Cordilura > Cordilura impudica. The sequence continues at coordinate 71,475,162 of OY821518.1, read as the reverse complement.
GGGATCTCTGACCAACAACTAGCCATATGTAATACAATAAAATATTAAATAACAATATTAAACGTGTGAATTGAAAAAAAAAAACATTACTAAAAATCCTTCTTTTAAAGAAAGAAAGAACTTGAAAAGAAAATTTTAATTTAACCAAAAAGAAGCATAAAAGGTTTCTGGAATAGTTATTCTAATTAAAACATCAAATGAATAACACACAAACTTGAAAAAAAAAATCAGTAAAACTGTACCTCAAATTGAAGACACAAAAACAAAATCGCTGCAAAACCGCTTCAAATACAAAACAAAATCGTTGCAAAATAAAAAAAACTGTTCAAGCAACAACATAGAAAACAACAAAACGTTAAGAAAGAATTTGTGAAAAAAAAAAAACACAAGACGGTCATAGTCAAGGTTAAACACATAAGGAAAAGAACAATTGAAAAAATTAAAGAAAAAACTGATCCAGCAAAAGAAGCCGCTCTGCTCCGAAGCAGCAGAGACAGCGAAGGAAGAAAAAAAAAACAGTGAAGACAACAGCGAGTGACAAAAAAAAAAACAGCGAAGACAACAGCGAGTGACAGAAAACAAAACAGCGAAGACAACGGCAGTGACAGAAAACAAAAACAGCGAAGACAACAGCAGAAGTGTAGCAGCAAGCACCGGCCGATGAGTAGCAGCACTACATGCCATATGTACATCAATGATATGCCCTAGATAAGTAGACAATTTTATATTATTGGTACATATTTATTTTATATTATTGTTTTGTATAATATATTGGCATATATGTATTACCATACAAACAGTGTTGCCATATACACAAATCGTAGATCATTTCCAAATTGAGAATATACCGCGGTAAATTAAATTAATTTTTTTTTTTATCTAATTAAATTAAAAGCAGATTAATTATATTAATGATAAGCGATTTATTTACGTGTTCAACAATTTACATGGTAATCAAACTATTTTATTTGTTTCAAAGATGTTGAAACAGAGTATATGGGAACACTGACATAATAATAATTGCCTTGTCTGAACTGGGACTAAGAAATTGCAAATAAGACAAATGTAAAACAAAAATAAATACAATTAGAATAGCGAAGATTTTAGATGTTGAAGAATATAGAGACGTTAAGAGAATTTGAAACGTAAAATAATAATTTGATAAAAATGTATATGTGTGCAATTAGATGAAGATGATATATAAAATAGTAAGCTTAACAGCTGTTTAAAATTTGAGTAACGAAATATTTTGAGTGCTTTTGATATGATGTTTGCGTGTTTATTACGTATAACACTCTTTTTGATTTAAAGCTTGATAGAGTGAAATTTTGATTTTTGAGTGTTTTAGACGTTTGCAAAAAAAAAAAAAAAAAATTCCTTTCAAAATTTTTGTGACGGTTTCCTTTCGAATACCTTGGGTTATTTGTGGCGAAATAAAAAAATCATAAAAACTTCATCTAATTGAACAACAAAGTGAGATAATTGAAATAAATTTAAATTTAAAAATTTTTTTTTTTTGATATCGTGAATTAAATTTGAAATTGTAAATCAAAGTAAATAACAAATTTCGATATTATTTTAAGATAAATTTCGTAGAAGTAGAAAAGGATAACGACACAGTGAGAGAAACAATTATACGGAAGAAAAGTTTCGTTTTATTCATTTTAAGCCCTCGTATGTGAACGAACAACATTTGGGAACTGAAATTGTGACAACAATAATTTTTAAAGTAAGTCCATTTAAAGTAAATCCATTAAGAGAACTTTCTTTTCTTCCGAGTTGTTTCGCTTCAGTGGTAATTAGCTTTTGTCGATTTTATCGAGGTTATATTTTATTGAACAACTTTTTCACACCGCACATTAGTGAATTTTGTAAGCACCGATCAGCATGACGAGCATTGACGACATTTTAAGTTTGACGGTAGAAGAATTAAAGGTCAGATTAGGGGAAGAGGACTTACCTAAGGCCGGTAACAAGGCTGAGTTGCAGGATAGGTTGATCAAACAGTTGGGGCTAAGGCGCGAGGACGAAACTGACTCTGAGTATGGGGATCCCTCAGCGGTGATGGAACGTACTGTAGTTATGCGCGGGAATACCTTTACACTACGGGACATTCAGGATTCGGTATCAAATTTTTCCGGTGACGGTCTGCCAAATGTGGGCCAGTGGCTACGGGAATTCGAAGACGTGGCAACCACAGTCGGTTGGAATGAGTTGCAACGATTTATTTATGCCAAACAGCTGCTGAAGGGAGCCGCGAAAATTTACGTCAGAAGCGAATCGGACATAACAAATTGGCAAACCCTGAAAAGTTCGTTGGCAAAAGAATTCGGTATAAAGTTGTCATCATTACAAATTCATAAGCTTTTGTCAAACAGACGGAAAAAATACAACGAGACATTCCGAGAATACTTGTATAGCCTTCAAGAGATCGGTAAACCAATTGAGATTGACGACGAAAGTCTTATCGACTATTTTATACAGGGAATCAAGGATTCAACCATCAATAAATCAATTCTATACCAGGCTCGAAATATAGATGATCTGAAGGAAAAGCTGAAAACGTACGAGAAAATCAGAATAGCCGGAGAGTCATCAAACTCGATGGGGATCGTTTTCGAATCGCAGCAAGCTATAAACACGAAAAATGATAAACGCTGTTTTAAATGTGGAGATAAGGGTCATTTGGCAAATGAATGTAGGAAGCTTGAAGTAAAATGCTTCAAAGTCAACATTCATCTCTCTCTGCGTACGGACGTTTAATCGTTGTTCTCCACTAAAAACAAAAATTTAGTGATTTAAAGTGGAAATAAATAATAAAAACCTAATTATTGCAATTTCTTGTTATCTGCACATATAAATATATAAACAAAGAGAGCAATACAGTAATTGAAACAAACAAATAAACTTATTAGTTTTGCTAAATTTACATTTATTGAACTTATATCAAACAATAATATACCAAATAAATACAAACTTTATCATCAAAACAAACGAGAAACCACAATCTCTTTAAGAGTTAAACAGAACCAATTTGAATAAACGAATAAGCTAATGTCTACATACAAAACAAAATCCAAAGCAAAATCAAACAAAATAAACCAAAATAAAATCAGCAAAATGAATACAAAAGAACAAAACAGTGCAACAGCTCAGGGTATTCTTGATCAAAATAATATACCAACAACAAGTTTACCAAATATTACTACTCCCGCGCAAAAGAGAATGAGAGATGTTCTACAATCCTCTCTTCTTGGTAATGTAACAAAAACACCAAGACTAACCGATACAGAATCACCACTTAAATTCATAACAATAATGGACAAGCGATTTGACAAATTAACAGAACAAATACAAACAATAATGCAAACAAAATTTGTGGAATATAAAAACGAACTCTTATGTGAGCTCGATAAGAGATTCGATGAAATAAAGAGTGATTTAAATGCGATTAGAAGTAGAGTAAATAAACTTGAAACAGAGAACGCTGAAATGAAACATATGAAAGACGATATACTTGATTTAAAACGAAAAATATTAAAACAAGAGAACTCGGTAGTGGCCGGCGGTATACGAATTCGTGGTGTACCCTACTATGATAATGAAAATCTTATTGACATTTTTAGTTCTATATGTGATAATTTAAAAATCGATACACCTCAACTAGAAAATATATATAGACTAAAAAAAATATATAGAGAAAATAAACCATACTCACCTAGTGATGAAGTTATAGTTGCTAAATTACATTCTCCGTACGAAAAAAACTTTCTTCTAAGAACAATTGCTAAGTTTAGACGAGAAAATAAAATTACGTTGTGCCAAAAACATGCTGGTTTTAATTGTGATGATCCGATATACGTAAATGAAAATTTAACGCCTTATAATCACAAAATACTACAATCCGCCTTGAACTTAAAAAAAAATAACCAGATTAAAACTACATTTACTGAACGTGGACTCGTATTCGTAAGGAAGTTTGATTCGGAGGAACCAGTACTAATTGAATTTATTGAACAACTAAACCAGCTTTTTCGTTAGCCAAATGATGTATACTTTAATATTACTATCTTGCTATAATCCTAATTTTTTACCATTTTTTTATATAATTGTTTCTATTAATTTGTGCTTCGTTTCAATTAATTCAATTTATTATTTTCTTAATTATATAATTTTTAATTTAAACATATGTTCAATCAAACTTAACTTATATGATTCAACTATTTTCTTATTAAACACTAAAATAAATCGTGTACAATTGAGCGTTGCTGTTGGTACGTATTTCTTTAATGATCCGTATGACTTTGTTACGTAATAATATAACATTTTCCAAAGACAGTACTGCAAATATGGTTAAAATATTGGCTAAACAAAAAAATGGTCTTAAAATTTGCCACATAAACGCACAGAGTCTCGCAAGGAAAATTGACGAGTTTCGGCACATTTTTGAAAATTCTGGTGTGGATATTGTATGTGTATCTGAAACCTGGTTTGACGAATCTATCACAGATACTTTGGTATCAGTAGACGGCTACAATCTTTATAGAGCTGACAGAGCAGATGGGTACGGAGGAGTAGGCATTTATGTCAGAAGTGGATTAATTAGCAAAGTTAAACGCAGAATTGGTAATGAAAATGATAAAGTAGAACATTTATTTTTAGAATTGTGTGCAGCTGGAGGCAAGATTCTTATTGGTAGTGTTTATAGACCAAATCGTAATATAGACCTTGGGAATTTCTATAAAATGTTGGCGGAAGATTTTATACCTTTTTATGATAATATTATATTAACTGGGGACTATAATTCAAACCTGCTGGAAAACTGTAGTATGGTCGAAAATATGAAATCTCTTGGTCTTACGCCCGTGAACACGCATATACCAACACATTTCACTACCGTTAACAACTCATTACTAGATTTATTCTTCGTCTCTGATGAAGCAAACACACTGATATATGACCAACTATCTGCACCTGGTTTTTCTAAACACGACCTAATCTTTATAACCTATGATATTCCTTTAGAAGTTCCTAAGAAAACAATAGAATTCAGAGACTTCAAAAACACAAATTTCACTCAGTTGGAGGAAGCGTGTTGCCAAATCGATTGGAACTCGATATACTTTATGTTATCTGTAGATGATCAGCTGGCCTTCTTGGAACATCATGTCTCAGCCTTATATAATATTATTGTTCCGATCAAAGTAAAAACAATAAGCAAGCGACAAACACCATGGTTTACAGCGGAAATTAAAAAACTTATAGAAAATCGTGATAAAGCCTTTTTCCGATGGAAGCGGTTTAAAACAAACGCACTTCATGAACTTTATCGCACAACCAGAAAAATTGTCAATAAAAGCATAAGGAAAGCTAAGGCCACATACTATGCTGAAAAGTTTTCAACATCAATTAATGCAAAAAAAACATGGAAAACAATTAGAGAAATTGGGGTTGGAAAGAGGAAGGGTATAGAAGAAAATTTCATATCAAACCCTAATGAAATTAACGAGAATTTTATTAATATTCCAACTATATATGGCAACTATACCCCTAATTATGTCCCACAAACCCTTTTTTCATTTGACTGCGTTAGTCCCTTCGATGTACTTAAGAGCTGTCAATCTATAAAGTCTAATGCAATAGGAATTGACGGTATTCACCCTACTTTTCTAAAAATGCTGCTTCCCTTCCTTTTGCCGTATATCACGCACATTTTTAATAAAATAATTACGGTGAGTGATTTTCCCCAACGATGGAAACAAGCTAAGATCTTACCTGTACCAAAGTCGGCAACTGAATATCGGCCCATAGCTATATTACCATATCTGTCGAAGGCATTTGAACGGCTCCTTCATTGTCAAATAACGTCCTTCATAAATGATAATAACCTGCTTACCGACCGTCAATCTGGGTTTCGTGCCAAACACAGCTGTATTACAGCTTTAGCTGATGTAACAGAAGATATAAGGAGAGATATTGATGATGGCCGCGTGGTAATATTAGTGCTGTTAGACCATTCAAAAGCTTTCGATACGGTGGATCACACAGTTTTGCTACAAAAGCTTAAGAACATGATGCACTTTTCACCAACTTCTATTGCACTTATGAAGTCTTACCTAGTAAATCGTTCGCAATGCATAGAAACTAATAAAATTGCATCGACGTTCCTTCCTGTGGTAAGAGGTGTACCACAGGGTTCTATTCTTGGTCCCCTCCTTTTCTCAATTTATGCTTCTGATCTACCTAAACAGTTAATTCACTGCAATATAAGAATGTATGCTGATGACGTACAGCTATATATTAGCAGCAAGAAAGAAAAAATTGAAGATTGCAGTAGAAATTTGAATGATGACTTAGAACGTGTTTCTCGTTGGGCAGCTGCAAATGGACTGAGTCTCAATCCACAAAAAACAAAGTGTATTTTGGTGCGTAACAGATTGACAAGAATCTCAGACAATCTAAACATATATATAAATGATCAACAAATCGAAATCGTTGAACGAGCAAAAAATTTGGGTGTTATCTTTAATAAAACATTGACTTGGTCAGACCATGTCGCTGCTGCCTGTGGTAAAACGTATTCGATGTTACGAACACTTTGGCCTACCCAATATTGTACACCAATTAATATACGCTTGCTACTTGTAAAGACATACTTAATACCAACACTACTATATGCATGTGAAATATTTGCAAGTTGCGATACTAAAAGTAAGTCCAGGCTAAATATAACGTTTAACAATATCGAAAGATACGTTTACGGGCTCAGAAGGTTCGATCAAATTTCATCTTATTCAAAGCAAATTTTCGGTGTCAATTTTGATGACTTATTAAAAATAAGATGTCTTACTTTTTTACACAAAATAATTAGTAACCAGAGCCCAGAATATCTTTATAACCGATTGCGTTTTAGTAGGCTTCGGAGAAATAACAATTTAATTCAATTTCGGCACCATACGTTGGTATCTGAATGGCAGTTTTTCATACATGCAGCACGTCTTTGGAATGGTTTACCTTCTACAATTAAAGGAATCAGCAACGGCTCAATTTTCAAAAAGAAAATTTTACAACATTACATTTAGAAAATTTTTATTTTTTTTTTACAATGCACATATACTAACTTGTGTTAACAAATATATATTGAAAATTTTTACTGTATACTTTTTATTTGTTTTTTAAATTATATATGTCACTTATAAATATCTATTATTTGTATATAAATCAATATTTTATTTTTTGTTATTAATATTTAATATTGTCACACTAATGTTAAGTTGTATTGTAAATCAAACTCCAACTAACATATTTAAACCTGTTCTGTTTTGAAGATTTCATGTCTTGTTGAACAGGATACCAAATTTAAATAAATAAATAAATAAATAAATAAATAAAAAATAAATAAATGCAGACAATTTGGCCATAAAGCATTTGATTGCAAGAGGGGTGGAAACAATGAAAGACAAAATGACGGAAATAACAACAGAGCCGGAAATAACAACAGAGCCGGATATAACAACAGAGCCGGAAATAACAGCAAAGCCGGAAATGACAACAGAACGGCAAATAACAACGTCCATACATTAGCTGACGATGTCACACCTTCGAGAAGAATTTTTACAGAGATTGAAATTAACGGTAGAAAAATATCAGCAATAGTAGATACCGGAAGCGACATAAGTGTTATCCGATACGACACATTAATGACGCTAAGCGATGTAGAATTGGAACCAAACTATAAACTATTAACAGGAATAGGAAGTAAAACAATAAAAACTTTAGGGAGTTTCAAAACTCACATCAAACTGAAAACAGCGGTAGTTTTAATAAGTATACACGTAGCTAAGGAAAATGACATATTATATTCAGCTGTAGTAGGTAACGATATACTAAGTCAAGTGGATCTAATAATAGATGCAGAGGGAGCGAAATTTCGTCAAAAAACCCAAGAATGGCCATTGCTAAAAATAAACGAAAATATCATTGCTGACATGCCTATTCGCGAAGACAAGGCAACGATAGACATCAATCAAATCGCTGAACTTAATGATGATTTTGTGGAAATAATGCATGCAGCAGCAAATGGAGAATTTACGGAAGACGAAATTAAGCTAGAACACCTCAATAGGAAGACAAAAGAGAAGATCAGTCATAGAATTAAATCATACAGGCCAGTAAAACCAAAAACTTACCCCGTGAAAATGAGAATTATTTTAAATGATGATATACCTATAGCACATAGACCTCGTCGAGCACCATATCCGGACCAGTGTGCAATTGAAAATCAGGTTAAAGAATGGTTGGAGGATGGAATTATAAAACACAGCTATTCCGAATATTCAGCGCCAGTAGTGTTGGTTCGGAAAAAAGATGGAACCAAACGTCTATGCTGTGACTACCGAAAACTAAATGAGAAGATTATACGAGACAACTTTCCGATGGCAGTGATGGATGACATCATCAATAGACTTAAAGGAGCAAAAGTCTTCACAACACTAGATTTACGAAACGGATTTTTTCACGTGCCAATTGAACCAGAGTCGCAGAAATTTACTTCTTTTGTAACTAATTCTGGACAATATGAGTTTCAATTTGTACCTTTTGGTTTATCGAATTCACCAGCAGTTTTTTGTAGATATATAATTTCAGTTTTCCGTGAATTGATTAATGATGGAACGCTAGTGGTCTATATGGATGACATTGTTATACCATCCAAAGATGAAATTGAAGGTACGGAAAGGTTAGAGAAAGTTTTAAATGTCGCGGAAGCAAACGGGCTTGAAATAAAATGGGCAAAATGTCAATTCCTACAGAGGAAAATAAACTTTTTAGGCTACGTTTTTGAGGACTCTACAATCTGCCCTTCACCTGATAAAATAAAAACAGTCATAAATTATCCACTACCAAAATCGCAGAAAGCAGTACAAAGATTCTTGGGGCTTACGTCATTTTTACGCCGATTTATCCCAGGCTACGCATCTATGGCTAGACCACTTTCGAATCTGTTAAGAAAAGACGTAAAATTTAAAATAGGAGATGAAGAGATATTAGCGTTCAAGCAGTTAACAAATTCGATGATAAATCCGCCAGTACTTAAAATTTTTGACCCGAAGTCGGTTACAGAGATACATACTGATGCAAGTTTATATGGTTATGGTGCAGTGTTACTGCAAAAAGACGAAGATATGCAATTCCATCCAGTGGAATACATGAGCAGAAAAACTACAGAGACAGAGCAAAAATACCACTCCTACGAGCTAGAAGTCTTAGCTGTAATAGAAGCACTTAAAAAATGGAGGATATTCGTACTTGAAATACCGATAAGAATTGTCACTGATTGCAACGCATTTGCATTAACAATGCGCAAACAAGACGTGCCAACAAGAGTTTCCAGATGGGCCCTTTTCTTGCAAGAGTTTGACTATCAAATAGAACATAGACCAGGAACAAAGATGAAGCACGTAGATGCCCTAAGCCGTTTAACATGTCTCATGATTGAAGATTCCTTAGGTCACAGGTTAAAACAAGCACAAATGCAGGACGATTGGGTTAAAGCGGTACGGAAAATATTAGAAAAGGACTCATACGAAGATTATTTCATTAAATTTGATATTCTGCACAAAGACCCTGACAACGAATTAATAGTAGTACCGAAATCAATGGAAAGAGAAATAATCCAAAGGGCGCACAGGCAAGGACATTTCGCTACTCGCAAGACGCAGGAAATTATACAAAAGTCATACTACATTCCCAAACTCTCAGATAAAATTGAAAACATAATTAAGAGCTGTGTAGAATGTTTAGTTTCTGAGGCGAAAAGAGGTCGCAAAGAAGGATTCCTCAGTCCAATCGACAAAGCAGATATTCCTTTGTTAACATATCACATAGATCACGTAGGGCCGATGGAATGTACCCGCAAGCAGTACAACTACATTTTAGTTGTCGTCGACGCTTTCTCAAAGTTTGTTTGGCTATACCCCACTAAGAGTACCGGCTCAAACGAAGTTGTAGATAGATTGACGAAACAAGCAATCATTTTTGGAAACCCGAGCAGAATAATAACCGATAGAGGTAGCGCATTTACGTCTAATCAATTCGAAGAATACTGTAAATCACAACATATACAACTCCTTCTTATAGCAACAGGTGTACCCAGAGGAAATGGCCAAGTAGAGAGAATGAATAGCACAATAATTAGTATGTTGACGAAGTTGTGCGTAAAAAGACCTGATAACTGGTATACACACGTAGGCCGAGTCCAACAAGTTCTTAATAATACTCCACCTAGAAGCACAAAAGTCACACCATTCAAATTACTAACCGGCCTGGAAATGAGAAAGGGTGACGATACAGACATTCAGCAAATACTCAGCGAATTAGCAGTAGAAACTTTAAACTCTGAACGCGACAGAACAAGACAAGAAGCTAGAGAAAACATATTAGAGATACAGCAAGAAAATCGTAGGGAATACAACCGCAAGAGAGTCCCAGAGATAGAGTACAATGTCAACGAGTTGGTCGCCATTAAGCGAACCCAGTTCGGAACCGGTATGAAGTTGAGACCGAAATTCCTTGGACCCTACCGAATCACAAAGAAGCTAAACCATGGTAGATATGAAGTCGAGCGAGTAGGAAACTTTGAAGGGTCAAAAAACACTACTACCGTCGTAGACATGATGAAACGTTGGGAAGAACATTCGAGGGCGAATGTAAGGTCAGGGGGGCCGGATGTGGGATTGGGTTAGAACAGAGTACTACGGACAGACAAGGGTTAAGCAGACACAGACAGACAGAGGGAGAGTAAGAAGAAAAACGATAGAACAGACAGACATAATAAAAATCAATTGAATAAGACGAAGAGTTGTGATCAGTGAGTGTGTTAAAGCAGACGTATTAGCGGTTAAATATAAAGTTGTGAGATATACTTGTAAATGTGTGAAGCTTATAAATAACTTACAATTAAACTTACACCTAATTATACTTATAAATAACTTACAATTAAACTTACACCTAATTATACTTACATATAAATAACTTACAATAAAACTTATAAATGAATTTGTAACTCAACACGGTATTATAAGAACCATAATTTTATCGCCAAATAAAATATTAAATAAAGCCAATACCACATCTATTCGAAGGATGTTTTGTTCAGATGGACGATTATGTGTGTCATAAAAGTTAGAAGTCGTCTGTAAATTGCGCGAATCGATGACGGATTTTGAAAGTGAATTTGGATAATTTGGTAGCATTGTTCAAGCACGAATCTATTCATAATGATTTTCTAAATTAAACAGAAAGTTAGCGCAGTATGACAGCTAGCCCTTTTTCAAGTTCTATCTAAGCAAAAAACACCATTTTTTAGTAGAATCCATGTGTGGAGTGAAAACCAAATAATTTGGAGTAAAGAAACTAAGAAATAATTTAAAAATGGGTCATTAACGAATTTTATATAAAACCACGGTTTTGTGGAAAAACTATGCCTTTGGTAAAAAATTTGTTATCCACACATCATCATTTCAGATACCAACAAGATGGGACAATTTTTAGTCGTCCTAGGCCATTTTGGTCTCTTAATTATTGCTTAAACCAAACTGCGTATACTTGCAATTTTCTTACTTAATTTATTATATAATTTCTATATAACTTAACATCAACAATATCCTATTTTTAAACTTTACTTCATCACTTCGAAACAAACTGAAATGTGAAGTGAGTTTTATAAACCGTCTTTTTTTTCTTTAGTTTTCTCACATTTGACAAATGTGTATATGTGCGTTTAACATGATTAAACCATTCACTATTTATACATACTGCTGGCTTAACTACTATAAACATTTATAAAACAATTTGTTTATAACCTTACAAAAAAAAAAAAAAAAAAAAACAACACAAGCGCAGTTAACACCTTTTCCAACGCTTGTACTAATTAATTTTATACAGTGGAAGTTGGATGTTCGACAAAAAAAAAGAAAAAAATACAACGAAAAGAAAGTATTTCACTTGAAGAATTTTTTGTAAAACTTCGACATCGAAACAAGTAAGAAAATTATAGTCGGTCTGGAACGACATTTTGTACCTACATTTGTGTTGTACGATACAATTTTGATGGAAGATAATTGAGAACCGAATATAAACGAAAACTTTATTGGGGTAAGATTGACAAAAAGAGACTTTCTTCCATTACAAGTTCTAAGCATGGATTGCTATTGAATAAATTCAGTTTTAATTAGTTATTTATTGTTCGGTTTGAGATCATGTATATCTTTTCTAATGAAAGAAAAGATAATAGTTTTTGTAGTGTAAGAGAAGTATTGGAAAAAATTGTAGACAGCGCTAGATGGATTACAAAAATTATTATCTTTCCTTTCATTGGAAAATGTATACATGATCTCAAACCGAGCAATAAATAACTACTTATTCTAATATAGTTTTCTAATAAACGGTTAGAGAGAAATCGCTTAGCAAATCAGATTATTTCTCTTAAGGAACTTACTAAAATAGAATTTGTTTTGTTGTCAAACATTATCTCAAACTTATACTACCCTAAAACACAGACTGCCGTAGGGTATAAAGCTAGACTTTATGACTCGAAAACAGCCAACATTAAAACAAAAAACTTGTAAATGCAAACAACCATCATTCCCTGAAGCTGAAACTGATGATAATGATGGTGCATTTTCGTCAAAACTGTAAAAAATGCAAAACATTTTCACTCTGACTTTAAAATTGGGTAGTGATTGGTATTTTGTACGCTACGTATATTATTAAGCAAAAAAAAAAAACTAGATTGATCTGAATGAGATATATTCTCCTTATTTAAAAGTTAGCCTCATCGACAGATATTTACATTCTTAGAATGGACTTTTAAACAACTTCAAAGCTGTGTGTTGGCTGCTAGATACTCCAGAGATTGGTTGGTTTTAGTGTCTGCGAAAAAATTTCAAAATATTATCTAATCTTAGGGTATCTTAGATTCAACATAGTTGAGTTATTCGATTGGATGCATATCGTTGATATAGTTAAAGTTAAATTTATATTATTTTTCGTACACACATCAGTCTTTCTAGACGATTATTGTAAATCCAACCCATTTGTAAACATCCTAAGTTAAAGTGTAGGCTTCAGAAACACCTTCTTATTATTTAACGAACAAAAAAAAAAAAAAAAAAAAAAAAAAAAAAAAAAAAACACGAAAAAAAGGTTGGTATATGCTAGATTGCTATTGAATGAAGTCTCATTTTATGTTTTAAATAATTGATTACATTACAGTTACTTTTTATGACTGTTGTTCTGCTTGGAAAACGCTAAACGGAACCTTAATGCATTTTTTAAAGAAATTAGAATTTCAACAAAAAAAGAAGAAAAAACAATAACAATTTCTGAACAAAAGCTATAAAGCACTCGCATGTTTATAAGTCACACTGCAGGAGGGATTCAATTTAGCCACAAACAAATCCAAATTCATACATATATATTCAATCGTTAAAGGCATCATCTATTAATCAATCAAGTGCAATGCAATTTATTTTATGTCTATTTTACTTCAAAGTTATTCGATTATAATTTCTTAAGTTAAAATGCAATTAATCTTGAAGTAATAACATTTTGAGATCAACGGCCATGTAGGTCTTTAAAACGAAAAAAAACCCAAAAAAAAGGGGAAAGAGAAAAGAGAAATTTTGTGATTCTCTAACAGTGGGCGTTTGTCAAATAACAAAATGTAATACATTATTAGACAATTGATGAAAGTAATTGATTATGCAGAACTATAGAAAACTATAGAATGTAAGCGGTAAAAACTATTTCTCTAATTGATTTTCTATAACTTTTTCGTAAGAAAAATAATATTTAAAAAGGTTTTTATGTGTCAAAGAATAAAAATGGGAACTTTCATTTATAATGCATGAATGTATGTCCCGTACCCCCTCAGGATTCATTTACAACAATTAAGAGTAAAAAATTTGGCTGTGCCGTATCTTTGGTACCTTTCACCTGTGCCTTACACTTAATATTATAAACAATTTTGGGTACGGTTACCATTTTAATGCAGTTAGTTTTTAAATTTTAAGAAAAAAAAAAAAATACTTAAAAAAATAAAAAATAACGAATATAAAATTTATATTTTATTTTTATTATACTAGCTGACCCGGCAAACTCGCTTTGTCCATAAGAGATGTTTTGATTGAAATAATTTGGAAATTTTTTTTTTTATCTAAAATTATCGACCGTTAACAGATGATGCAATAATATAATTTGAATACAACACTTTTCGAATTCAGTTGAATTCAATATCTTATAATTATACGGATAGCTGACCCGACGGTCTTCGTCCCGTTCAACATTTGGCGAAAATATAAAAAAATCAAATATTAATTAAAAAAAGAATAGAACGATGATTGTAATCAATTTAATGCTGCACGATATACAACATTTTTTGTTTTCTGCTCCGGATCGTAAATGAATAGTGAGGATGGTTTCCCAACTCGGGAACACGCAACATATATGTAACTGGCCGTGTGAAAAGCATGACATTCAGATTTATGCCGCACACTTCCAGTGACTGTCCTTGTGACTTGTTTATTGACATCGCAAATGCAAGTTTCACTGGTAACTGAACACCTTTGAACTGGAACATCAAATCGGTTTAAGTTGAGGGAATTCGCGAAATTAAGCATCTTCCTTGAACCGCCCTTTCAAAATCCTTGCCACATCAAATTACTAATTAATTTCGTCACGATCAGTCAGGTTCCATTGTACAGTGAAGGGGCATAAGGATGACAGATCCAACTTTAATTCGAATTAGGAGATTCACCGTAAAGCAGCGTGCATAGTGGCTCTGATGGTGGAAGCAATTTGGCAATTTCACATTTCCGTCCACGCAACTCAATCCCAGCGGTTCTTTTTCAAATTTAACTGCATTGCAATGCTCACAAACGACAGACATCTGGCCGAATTGAACCGATGCGTGCGAACTGCATTGAATTTTGGGCTCATATCGAAGGGATGCATGCTCAATGTTCACCTGAATAATTTGTTGTAGCCTACATTGTCGTTCAAAAATCGCATATTGTTACCTGGTTTCATCACTTTGCCGAGCACGAACTTCTCTTCTTCTCAATCATTGTTGCTCATTGTGTTTCGTTGATCCCCTCTCACTGTCGCGCATGATTTCCAACCATTCTGTTCGAATTTTCGTCAGGTGTACTTACACTAATAATGACGTCACATAAAGTATCAAAGTTCTCCCTGTCATGATATTGAGTCTGATATTGAGTGATTATTTTATTCTAGGTGCCACGCCCACTGTTCCCGTAACGCCAATTTTTACAACGGCAACTCACAGCACAGTTGCAAAGCTCTCCCTAAAACAGTACTCAATATGTAATATTAAAAATTAATTTTTTATGGGAGGTACCACGCCCACTTATCCGATACTGACCATTTTCGGTATGACTATCCGTATTAATAATAGATGGCCTCACACAAATTTACAAAGCTCTCCCTCTCATAGCACTCAATATATATGATGTTAAAATGGAATAACCGCGTACAGCGCTACTGTTGAGACTTTTTGTTCTTTTCTTTTTTCCTAAGCCTTCGCGTGGCAGTTACAAACAAACTCGCAGAAGAAAGTATCCCTTGTGGTCCTGTAGTTTTCAAGTTTGAAGCGGACGAACAAACCACGATTCATTTTTATATATATAGATTATAAATTTATATTTATATTATACTAGTATATAGAGGAATCTCGTGTATGAATTGTATTGGAAAGATTATGATGGGTGCCATACAGGAACGGTTAACGCAGTAGGAGCTACTTCACCATCGACAACGTTTATAATCTGGCAGCAATTATCAACATAAAGTTTCATGAAAACAAAAACGTTTACGAATTTTTTGTGGATTTCCGTGCGGCATTTGATAGTATTCCGAGAAAACTCTTGATTTACAAACTACACCAGATAGGAGTATCCTCAAAAGTCGTTGCCTTTATCGAAAGCATGTACAAAAATTCGAAGTCTGCAATTTGGACTGGGAGTAAACTTTTAGATTACTTTGAGACTAAGTCAGGCGTTAAACAAGGTTGTTTGCTGTCAGCGCTATTATTCGCATCTATAATATTAATAGGCTAGGCGATTTCTTGTTACCGATGTTTTGTTCTACCGTTTTATCCCAATTTTGACCAAATGTATATATTCCAAATGAATTTCTTTTTAGCTGTTCACCAGATTTACAAATTTTTAAATTTTTTCCTTTATTTTGAATAAATTGCATTTAAAGTTGCTACTAACACATACATAAGATTATGCATACGCCATGCGTGTGTTTATTAAATTTGGCAATGTGTTTGTTAATGAGTTTGTTTTCTTCATTCAAAATAATAAACCAAAAAAGTTTTGGTTTGGGAATTGGCTAAGTTGAAAAATAAAGTTGCGTAGAAATGCACTCGAATTGCGAGTGCTGGAATCTGCTAGTTATATTTAAGTGATCTGCATGATAACTTGAAAGGCGGATTATTAACAGATAACATTAATTTAAGACTACTCATGTATGTGGAGGAGCTGATAATGCAATTGTTTTACAACATAATATCAATAAACTGGAAGATTATTACAATACATTAGGAATGGAAGTAAATTTAGCAAAGTAGGATATAATGATATTTTGGATATGAATCATACGTCTTGTAATGAACGATATAACCAAAATGATATATCCCTTATAATGAAGACGCGAGGGGACCTTCTGTGGCTAAATGGGAGTCTGTATAGAACTGACCAGCCAATACTGTGTTCTTTATGTAACTTTAATAAAGAGGAAACTCTTATGCATTTTCTAAGTAGATGTCCTGTATTAAATACAATAAGATGTAGGTTTCTTCGATACTCAATGCTTTCATACGATAAAATTATTGGCATCCTCTGTATATTTATGTAAAAAATGCACTTTCTTATAGGAAATTCTTGATAAATGAATTTAACTATTATATTAGTAATCAAAGTTAAATTATTTTGATATATTTAAACTTCCAGCTAATGGTTTAAAGCTAGCTGTATAAATAAATCTTTATTATTAGTATTATTATATAAAATTGTATTATTGTTATGAGAGAAAAAATTAAGTAACGAATCTACATATATATCTATCTATCTATCTACTAGTATATATTGTCGTGCTTCGCTTCGACTTACCGAGACTTATTGACGTGTTTTATTTCTATGAAATTTCTTTTGTGCAATTAACATTTTTTAATTAGTTGATGTTATATTTTTTTTTTTATTTCAATGCTTGCGGATATACAATATTTTTTATTTTTCATTTGGTGTAACAATTGTCAAATTTTTTGTTCCTACTCTAGTGAAAGCTACATATAGCTGCCCATGGGAAGAACATGGACTTTCCAAATTAAATCTGGCAACACTTAACGATTGGCCTTGAATTTAGAATATCACTTGGCAACTTTTCATTTTAGCGATTTTTAATTTGGCGATTTTTGATCTTAGCGCTTTTTGATTTCGCCCATTTTTCATTTGAAGATTTTTGTTTTTGACCATTCTTGTTTTTTGAGATTTTCGGTTTCGGCGATTTTTGAATTTTGCGGTTTTTAATTTTGGCGATTTTTGAATTTGGCTATTCCGCTCATATTTTCCGCAACTACACACATTAGTAATTGTTAAGTACCTTAATTATAATTAATTAATAATTAATATTTGATAATTAATAATTAATTAATTATAATTAAGTTACTTGTTCAAAATTTTAAGATTGTCGCTTTTATAGTACTCTTAATTTTTTTTATAGGACGTGAATAGTGGGCGTATTATAATCCGGCCCATTTTATATCTGACTTTTCCTATTAGTATCTGTTGGACTCGTACTCATATTAGTATATGTTGGACTACCATGCCCATTTTTTGTTCGACTAATAATATGAATAACTTATGGGCTCGCGAAAAGTTCCAGGGCTCTCACTATTACAGTTCCTCAGGTATATGACATTTTGTATTTGCTTAGCATGTGAGGTGCCACGCCCATTGGTCCGATCATGCCCATTTTTGTCCGACCACTCACATTCTTTATAGATAACGTCAGACAAATTCGCAAAGCTGTCTCTGTCATAGTTCTTATTACTTTGTATGGGTGGTGCCACGCCCACTTATCCGATCCCCATTTGTGGAATGGCTACTTGCATTAATAATAGGTGACATCAGATGAATTTCTAAAGCTCTCTATGTCATAATGCTCAATATATATGATATTAAAAGTTCTCTTTATATTGGAGGTGCCACGCCCACTAAAAAAAATTTAGCTTGACGACCATTCTAAATATTTGAACAAAAATTTTTAAAATCTATGTTCCAGTAAGACATTCAATGTAAGTATATCGAATGCAAGTCACAAAAAAATTATATTTACATATGTTTAAATCCATTTTTGTTTAGTTAGGTCAGATGGAAACACAAATTTAATGTTGGACCTATACGCAATCTATACGGCCGAAATAGGGCCCACGAAGTGGTTTAAAATTAAAAAGACAATACGGGAGAAAATGCCTCAAATATTACAAATGTGAATCCGAAGCAGTGCAAAGAAAACGAAAAAAGACGGCAGTTGAGAATTATAGTACCTCGGGATCAAAAATAATAACGGTAGATTTCGAAGATGAAATCAACAAAATTTGGTTGATGGATGACTCCATTGAATCCAAAGTACAAATCTGTGGTTTTCTAGAATAACCGGGTATGTCATAAAATCAAAATGTTCAGGGGAGCCAAAAAACGTTATATTTGAAATTATGGGCTCGATATAAAGATTTTAGAGCTTTTTATTTAACAGTCCTGTAGATATGGGCAATAAATACTTTATATAAAATTTTGAGTCAAAAATCTTCAGAGGAATAGATCCTAGAGAAGGACGAAAAACAATATGTAAATTACAATTAACGTGTGTGCAGATAAAACAACAAACGTCGTTTTCTTTGAAAAAGAAAACTACCAATACAACCACCCATATAGACATAAGTTGTTGTTGCTTGAAAAATGATTTTTTTTTTCGTCAACAAATAGTTAACGGGACTTAGGATGAGAATATAACATTGTATCAAGAATAATAGTGACAAAAAATAACAGAAATAAACACAAAAGTTTTCATAAGTGGTTTTAAACTGAAAACTAATCCAAAATTATTTTGCATTTTTTTTTCATTAATAACAACGTATGTCGGTATGTGTCGTTTTCTGAGAAAATAATTTGTCAGCGATCAACCGTATGTTGACATAGGTCGTTAGTGCTGCAAACTAATTTAATAAACATTTAAGTTACGTCGTTATTTAAAGAAAAAACTCAGAAATGGTCAATAGTTTTTAAAAAAAATTGAACAGATCGAAAGAGCGTTAAAAATTAATATATTTGGCATCGTTAACTCAAAACTGACAAAAATGGACACACGCGCTTATTCCAGAAAACCACAGAAATAAGCAATCAACAGGAAGAATAAAAGAAAAATTTGAAAAAGTACCAAAAGAAGGAAGAAGATCACTCCGTGACTGTGCGTGACTGTACGTGACTATGTCGAAGTTAATCTTTCTTTACAGTAAGTATATCGACCAAGTTTCAGATTGTTTGGATGAGGGGAAATACGGTTTAAATCTCTCCGTGACTGTGCGTGAACATGCGTGACTGTGCGCGACTGATTCAAGGTTCATCTTTTTTTCACAGCAAGTGTATGGACCATTTCAGATCGAGCGAATGAGGGGAAATGACATTTAGATCACTCCGTGACTGTGCGTGACTCTGCGTGACTACCCCAAAATTAATCTGTAGTCACAACAAGATTATGGCCCAAGTTTCAGATCAATTTGATAAGGGGGAATGGGGCTGCCCAACGACAGACAGACAGACAGAGGGTATGAGTTAAAAGAAATAGTTTAAAAACGATGTCAATCATCGAGATATTCTTGGAAATTACGGCCAAGAAGGAGGGGGTTAAGGAAAGGCGCCATACTGAAGGGATGGTGGAAGTGAAGGCCATAAATAAAAATAAATTTAACTTATATTAATTATTATTAATTATTTATTTGTATCTTCTAAATTTATTTTAAAAGATTTTTGATGTCATAGTGTATAGTTTTTTATGTTAACCTTATTTATTAGTTTTTTATTATTTTTTTTTTTATTAAATTATAAAATATATGGACATAAATAAATAAAAACATTAAATTGCTACTGAATTCAATAAAAATTTTTTGGTTTCGTTTGACTTTTTTCTGTTTTGTTTATCACAATACACATAAACAACCAACAACACTCTGATTTTATAGAGTGTTAATAATTCCTCTTTTTATCATTTTATAGTGCAACATTGTTAGAAAAGAACGCATAATACTTTATTTCTACTTCCAAATTTAATTTTTTCCCTCCAAAAATTTTTTTATACAACAACATTTTCGCCAAATGACTTCATTCTTAAAGAATTTATCTATAAAAATTTAATAACACCATGATGGATCGTCTTAGACTGGCTTAAAATTTTAAAAAGTTCTATTTTAACTTTGCAAATCATTTCTGAAAGATATTCGAAATATAAAGCATTGAACCTGTATTCCACTTACAAAATATATAGAATAAATCTAAAGATTTAGTGATTACTATTAAGAAAGTTTAAGAAACCCTCTCAACCCATTGGCAATAGCTCTACTTGATGATACAAAAGAAGTAAGAAGGGTCATAAAGTTCCATATACTGGATTTATCGTATTATATATTATCATATACTAAGTATTTTTTATATTGCAATTTTTTGTTCCAAATTATGTTTAAACTTATACTTTCCTTTGGATTATTTGAATACTGTTATTCTCAATCGAGTTCAATAATAAATTTATTTTCTTCCCTTCACTAAAAAAACGTGCTTAAATTAATAGATTGGAAATAAAAGGAAAAAATGTATAAATATTTTGAACCAAGGTTATGATGAACTTAATGGATCTTCTCAGACTAAAGATCTTTAAGTACTATTTATCTGAACTGTCTGTTAAAAGATGCAAAATTTAATTTTACCCATCTGATATCTCCCACAAAAGTATGAATGCTATATAAACAATCAGGATTGTACGTGTATATCATGTTAAAAGATTGAAGGAAAACATAACTAAAACATACACTTAACATGTAATAAAATTTGTGGTGCCACATTTTCTGTGAAAAAAAAAATAAAAAAAAAACAAACAAATCTAGCTCGTAATTTAACATGATATCTTATTTAACAGCTTATATTTTGCAAAGCACCAAAAGACAAAGAAGACTAAAGAAAGAAGCAAAACCAAAAACCAAGAAAAGCAAAAAAAAAAAAACAAACTACACACAACTCGTAGAAACATGTCACATAAACATTAGGTCACCTTTTTGGCTTTCAGCAGCAACATCAACAACAACAACGACAAAAACAAAAGCAGCAGCATCATCAGCATCTAAATAAAATAAGGCAAATTATTTTGTGTTCCATGGTTTGTTTATTTGTTTGTTACTTCTTTGGTCAGATAGAAGAGTTTTAAGTGGATCTGAGCCAAGTTGTGGCATTGTGATTGTAATAAACATTATGCACCTCCACATTTGGCCAAAAAAACAAGAAGAAAAGAAACAACAAAATTAAACAGAAAATGCTCATATATTTGCTGTTTCATTTTTCTGCAAGGCACTGGACAGGACACTTACAGTCATAAATACAAACATACATCTATAAAAAAAAAACAGTGCAGTATTTGTCGCTTTGAGGCAACTTTTAGCAAAAGCTTTAAAATATGTCATTTGGTGTTACATAAATTGTTTAACACTCGCTCGGAACAGATATTTTGTGGACATGGCTGTACTTAAAATCGAAAGAAACAACAAAAAACAAGCACTTTGTTTCTAAATATTTGTTGGCGTTTGTTTCTTGAAGCGATCGGTTTTTCTTTGTTTTTTGGATAAGAGAAAAACATTACGATTTACTTAGAATATCAACTTCAGAAATTAAGTTATCTGGAAAAAATTAATATCAAGAAAAGATGTCAATTTTATATATAAGTATATACTAGAAAAAGTATCTGTACTCTAAAATTAAAACTGTAATACTGCGAAAAAACGAAGCTGAAATTTTTTTCTAAAAAAACTGGTGCTTTTTTTTTATAGTTATAGAATTTTAAGTTAATATAAAGCAAAGAAAAATATTGGTAAGCTAGTTTTATTAGACAACTTTATGCCATTAATGAATAAATATGACTTGGGCCTCGACTAGCGCGCAGGTGGCGCAATCTGGAACCCCAATTTCCACACACTTTTCGCCAATAATTTGTCGAATATCAAAACTAAGGGGTGATTTTTTAAGAGCTATAGGAAAGTTTTCCAAAAAAAAACATATAAAATTCAGAAAAATGCATGAAATCTTTATTTGAATCGATAGTACGGTCCATATAATTTAATGTTTGAGGATTATTTCATGCAAATGCTGACCGTGACTGCGCCTCAAATGGTCCATCCTCTTAGTCCAATTTTGGCATACTCTTTCCAACATTTCGGCCGGTATCTCACGAATAAATGCTTCAATGTTGTCTTCCAATGCGTCAATTGAAGCGGGATTGTCTGTATAGACATGAGCTTTAACATAGCCCCACAAAAAATAGTCTAAAGGCGTTAAATCGCACGATCTAGGCGGCAAATTGACCGGTCCCGAACGTGAAATAAAATGTTCACTGAACTCGCCTCTCAATAAGTCCATTGTTGCGCGTGCTGTGCGGCATGTGGCACCGTCTTGTTGAATCCACATATCATGCAAGTCAAGCTCTTGCATTTTGGGCAAAAAAAAAGTTGGATATCATCTCTCGGTAGCGCTCACCATTCACAGTTACGTTACGAACGGCTGCGAACGGCAACGAATCGATAATTGATGGTCATCATTAGCACTGGCCGATACAGCTGCGATATTTTCTTCAGTTCGCACTCTACGTAAGCGTGTTGGTGGCTTAATGTCTAACAATGTAAATTTGGTGCGAAATTTAGTCACAATAGCCCGAATAGCCGCTTCAGTGGGTCGATTAAACTGACCATAAAATGGAAGAAGCGCGCGATGAACTTTCTTAACAGAGCACGCATTTTGATAATAAAATTCAATAACTTGCAAGCGTTGTTTGTTTGTAAGACGATTCATGGTTAAATTATAGACCAAACTGAAGATGTTTGACAATGTAACGAAACACGAAACGTGCGTCAGCTGTTTAAACCAGTGTTGCCAAAAAGATAATAGCTAAAAAATCACCCTTTAGTAAGAAAATTATAGTCGGTCTAGACCGAATATATGATACCCTCCATAGGTTTAGAGATCCAAACTCTTATGTTCAACTAATTAGATATAGAAAGTAAGCATAAACCAAACCAAATTTGAAAAATGCATATCGAAGTCTATATTTATATGGGAATTAAGTCGAAGAAAGGACCGGTCCTGACCATATTTGGTATGGTCACTTATTTTTTGCAAAAAACATGTACAAATCAAATTTTATAAATTTAAGTGAAGATCGGGAATTATCTTCCTATGGGCGCTCTGACTAAGAATTGTCGTATAGGTTTTATTTTTGGACTACTGATAAATGGATGCAATAAACACACACAGGCCCTATTTGACCGAGATCTATATGATAATTTTGATATTAGGACAATTTAAGCCCAACTCATGGGGGTCATTTGTATTTGACTAGGTCTGAACATGAACCAATTTTCACCAATTTCAGCAGCGTTCATTCTATGGCCAATTGAAGCTAATATACCAAGTTTCTTCAAAATATATTCATATTTGCGACCTGTAGTTTGATTACAAGGTTAACATGGACACACAGACGGACGGACGGACGGACATCGACTTAGGAAGTGATTCTGAGTCGATCGGTATGATAAAAGATGCGTATAGGTAGTTCCAAACAACAGCACAAAGACATTATACCTTGACCACCTAATGGTATAGGGTAAAAAAACTATTTTTAAATTAAATATTACTGAAGTTAGTAACTTGTAGGATTTGGCATCGATTCAACCAACTTTAGACTATCATATTAATTTATTTTACCCCACTCATGCAAAATTGCACTGTTTGAACATATCCTTCGATGTTATTTTATACTAACGGATTCTGCGCTCCACTAAATCCCAAATATGCTCTATAGGATTAAGATCGGGTACTTACAGTGATGATTTGAATTGATATTTAATATTTTTGAATAACCACGGCCGTATGTTTTGTAGCATTACGCTGTGGAACAAATTCAGGTTAGCAAAAGTTAGGTCGATTCTGAGAGTGAGGGGTGAAAATAGAGGCTAAATTAGAAAACCCGTATCGCAGCGTTTGTTTATGTTAGTTCGAATTTTTTTTTTAATCGACCTTCGAACTTTGCAGTCAAATGCCGATTTTCAGCATATAGTTTATATGGTTTTTTGGCTATAACTCGTCGGCTAATTGATATTTTTTTAATCTGTAAAAGCTAAATTATTGCTAGCGACCTGTGCAACAATTAAAATTTTGTAAAAAATTGAGTTAGAAAATTTTTGTGGTGCTTATGAAGCAAAATATTGGAAAATTTTTTTTTTCATGCTTTTTGAAAATATTTTCCACAAAACTAAGTCTTTTTTGCTTTCTGTTTGATCTATAATATGCTTCTCAGTTTCCTCAATAAATTTCATTTGAAAAGAAAACAATCATAATACAAAACTTTTTTTGTAAGCGTTTTCCAGCTTAATATTTATTTACTTCTCATTTTTTATGTACCAATTTTGTTCAGTGTTGGTTTTGAAGAAACATTGAAAAAGAAATTATAAAAATATGGAAAAAAAAATATATTTTTGAAATGTTCGTTATGAAAAGTTTTAAGTAAAAAAATTAAATAAATTAAATTAATGATTTGGCCAGTTGCCGTTTAGCAGGCGGCTGTGGATCAACATCACTGCTCTCTCTAATATCTTGGTCATCGTCATCATCATCAGAAAGGTCGATAATTTCGTCCAACAGATATTGTGGAATTTCATCTTTGTCTTCCCCTTCTTCCTCTTTTTCCTCGCCTTCCTTTTCTTCAAAGGTGTTTTTATACTACCAACAAATTTCAGCGAGTATTGCATCTGGAGATTTCTTTCCTCTGTTTTAAATTGTGCACTCTGACAAAGACATTAGAAAAATCTAGGATTTCAAAATATGCACACTCTATAGTTACCTTATTTCAAATGGAAGGCAGTTTGGTGATAACGTTCGCCTTGCTCATCAGATTCAGTTGGCAACTGTTGAGCGAGTTGATCAAGATGCTGATGCAAGAGTTGAATTTTGTACGACATATTAACCCCAATTTCATCGAAAGCTGCCAACATGTTTGCAACAGATTGCCTTGTACGAAATAAAAAGAAAAATCGCTACCTGTGCGGTGGTTGAAAACAAAAAAGTTGTTTTACTAATTCCTAATTCTTGGAACTTCCCTTTTTAATTACTTCTACCTAAATCGCTATTTATTTAATGGTTTTGGGATTTTTAACGCAAATTATCGACTAAGACCATTTTCTTTTCAAATGAAATTTATTGAAGAAACTGAGAAGCATATTATAGATCAAACAGAAAGCAAAAAAGACTTAGTTTTGTGGAAAATATTTTCAAAAAGCATGAAAAAAAAATAATTTTTCCAACATTTTGCTTCATAAGCACCCCAAAAATTTTCTACATCAATTTTTTAAATTGTTGCACAGGTCTCTAGCAATAATTTGGCTTTTACAGATTGAAAAAATATCAATTAGTCTACGAGTTATAGCCAAAAAACCATATAAACAATATGCTGAAAATCGGCATTTGACTGCAAAGTTCGAAGATCGATTAAAAAAAAATTCGAACTAACATAAACAAACGCCGCGATACGCGTCTTCTAATTTAGCCTCTATTTTCACCCCTCACTCTCAGAATCGACCTAACTTTTGCTAACCTGAATTTGTTCCACAGTGTTATCCTATTAGAGCCGGACATTTTCTCCAAGGCCCAGTTGTTGTGCGCTTTATTTTAGATTTTGTTTTTAAATATTTATGTATCTGTCTGCTAGACGGAGTTTAATTTATTTTTTTTTTTGGTTATATTCCTCTCTTTCCATAATTTGTACAATTTTGTTGTAGCGGATCTGGCTAAGGAAATAAGCCTTCGGATTTCTGTAGAGCAGTGGCTACCGTTGCTGGTTAATAACCCGAATAATTAAAACTGTTGACAATATCAAATTCAGCTAAATTTGTATTTCGGGATGGTTGTTGTTACCTCTATATACGATCGTGACTCTAATTTTCGGTCCATTTATTTGAAGGCCATACCTGTTGCTACATGAAGTCTTCTCATAATATCCTCGAGTTCGTCAGGACAAGAAGCTATTATGGGCATATCATCGGCGTAAATTAGGCTGATTATTTTTCTTCCCCCAGTTGGGATACCTGCACCTCACTCTTCTAATACTTCGCGCATTATTAAACGCATTAAACAGCTTGGGAGATAAAATACAACCCTGTCTAGTACCAGACTTGGCTACAAATGGGTCTTAAATTATATTATTGACTATTACTGCGCCGGCATTATGTTTGTATAGTTCGTGTATAATCCGCAGTGGATGTTATGGTAGAGCCAGCTTCAGTAGCGCATCCCAAACAAGTAAGAAAATTACTACTATACGATACTCTATACTATGGTTTAAAGATCCTATCTCTTCGGTACAACTAAGTGGATATAGAAAATAAGCATAAACCAAATTTGAGTGGCATTGTTATTAATTTTTTGGCTGCAGATATGAAAAAGTTCATATCGGATGCTATATTTACATACATACATGCTATAAATACATACACACTAAATTTGAGGAAAATATGTGCAATATTTTTGTTTTTTGATAGATTTAAGTGAAAATCGGAAAGCAGTTTTACATGGGGGCTATAACAAAGAATTGCCATATGCGGTTTATTTTTGGATAACTGATAAATGGATGTAATAAACACGCACAACCCAATTTGACCGAGATCTATATGATAATGTGGATCTTATCGATTTCATAGGAGTCATTTGTATGGGGACTAGGTCTGAACATGGACTGAATTTCACTAATTTCAATAGCGTTTATCGTATGGCCGATAAAAGCTTATATACCAAATTTTATTAAATTATATTCATATTTGCGACCTGTAGTTTGATTGCAAGGTTTACATGGATACACAGACGGACAGACGAACGGACGGACGGACATCGCTAAATCGACTCAGAAAGTGATTCTGAGCCGAACGGTATAATAAATGATGGGTCTAGATCAAATATTTTTGGTAGTTACAGCCGCACAAAGTTATTATACCCAAACTACATAGTGGTATCTAGAATATTAATAGGCTAGGCGATTGCTTGTGACCGATGTTTTGTTCTACCGTTTTATCCCGATTTTGACCAAACTTATATTATTTGAAAGGTATTTCTTTTTAACCATTTTGCAGATTTACAGGTTTTTAAATTTTTTCCCTTATTTTGAGTAAATAGCATTTAAAGTTGCTACTAACTCATACATAAAATTATGCAATGGCTATGTGTGTGTTTAAATTTGTTAATGTGTTAATGTGTAATATAAATGACTTTGTTTTTTGTGTTGATTTGTGAATTGGATATAATTGATTAAAAATAAAATTTCCTAAAATTTGCACTCGAATTTCGAGGGCTGAAATCTGCTAGTAGGGTATAAAAAGGTTCCATTCTACTGAATCGAATGCTTTTGTATAGTCCACGAATCAGAAGTAAGCTGGTAAGTTAAATTCTCGTACTTTTTCTATAATTTGATGCGCTTGTGTCTTTGCCTGGAACAAAGCCACTCGGCTCTTCAGCTACCTCCGGCATAATGAATGGCTTAGCCCAGGGATCGGCAACCTTTTCAAAATTTTTAAAGAGTCCCAAAATTTTTTCTTGCCAACAATAAATAGTGCTCGCTTAAATAAAGTTTTTTAATAGAAAAAATGAACTAATCTATTTATTGATAAGAAGAAATATCTAGCAAACAAATTCAATGCGAGCGTTGGCTTTGCATGGTTTTAGGAAGTTTGGATTAATTTGGCTCATAAGATAGTCAGCACTCTAAATGCCAACTTCTTCACTTCACTGTAGCAATCTGGAAGACTATTCCATGCGTAGAATATAAGTACCTCAACTCGCGGCATCTATAATATTAATAGGCTAGGCGATTTCTTATGACCGATGTTTTGTTCTGCCTTTTTATACCGATTTTGACCAAACGTATATTATTTGAAAGGTATGTCTTTTTAGCCGTTTTGCAGATTTACAGATTTTAAAATTTTTCCCTTTATTTTGAGTAAATTGCATTTAAAACTAACACATACATAAAATTGTGCATATGCTATGTGTGGTTTATCAAATTTGTTAATGTGTTTGTTTATGAGTTTGTTATCTTCATTCACAATAATAATAAACCATAAAATTGTTGGTTTGTGAATTGGCTTAAAAAATAAAGCTGCCTAGAAATTGCACTCGAACTTCGGGCGCTCGAATCTGCTAGTTTCGTTTAAAGCTGTCCATTTTGTTGCGTTACGTACATACATTTCTGGACTTCCAACTCTTGCGACTTGCTTTTCAACTCTGTAAATTTTCCAATTCAAAAAGCTTTAGGCCCGTATGTAAAAAAATTAAAGTGTACTTCAAGTAGACTTTATCAACAAATTTTGTATGAAAAATATACTATAAAGTCTACTTGAAGTACACTTTAATTTTTTGCATACGGCCCTTACTACTGAAATAGTTCGATCAATTGCATTTCTAGAGATCCAGTATCAATTCCAAATGGCTCAATGTGGATTTAGTTACTTTTTGTGTTCAGAGGATTAATCTTTAATTTTTTTTTATAACTGTGCTGAAATAGTTCTTCTGCAAAAAGCATTCATTTTTCTTCAAAAACAAACAAATTCTTCTTGCAGTTTTAGATTCAGCTCAATAAATTTTGCTGTGATATCCACCATAAAGTGAAATTTTGGTAACCATTTGTCGTTCTCTAATTCAGGGTGATTAAAGTCTTTTTCATTTAGGAATGTATTTATTTCATTCATTAAAACTGTTGACAATATCAAATTCAGCTAAATTTGTATTTCGGGATGGTTGTTGTTACCTCTATATACGATCGTGACTCTAATTTTCGGTCCATTTATTTGAAGGCCATACCTGTTGCTACATGAAGTCTTCTCATAATATCCTCGAGTTCGTCAGGACAAGAAGCTATTATGGGCATATCATCGGCGTAAATTAGGCTGATTATTTTTCTTCCCCCAGTTGGGATACCTGCACCTCACTCTTCTAATACTTCGCGCATTATTAAACGCATTAAACAGCTTGGGAGATAAAATACAACCCTGTCTAGTACCAGACTTGGCTACAAATGGGTCTTAAATTATATTATTGACTATTACTGCGCCGGCATTATGTTTGTATAGTTCGTGTATAATCCGCAGTGGATGTTATGGTAGAGCCAGCTTCAGTAGCGCATCCCAAACAAGTAAGAAAATTACTACTATACGATACTCTATACTATGGTTTAAAGATCCTATCTCTTCGGTACAACTAAGTGGATATAGAAAATAAGCATAAACCAAATTTGAGTGGCATTGTTATTAATTTTTTGGCTGCAGATATGAAAAAGTTCATATCGGATGCTATATTTACATACATACATGCTATAAATACATACACACTAAATTTGAGGAAAATATGTGCAATATTTTTGTTTTTTGATAGATTTAAGTGAAAATCGGAAAGCAGTTTTACATGGGGGCTATAACAAAGAATTGCCATATGCGGTTTATTTTTGGATAACTGATAAATGGATGTAATAAACACGCACAACCCAATTTGACCGAGATCTATATGATAATGTGGATCTTATCGATTTCATAGGAGTCATTTGTATGGGGACTAGGTCTGAACATGGACTGAATTTCACTAATTTCAATAGCGTTTATCGTATGGCCGATAAAAGCTTATATACCAAATTTTATTAAATTATATTCATATTTGCGACCTGTAGTTTGATTGCAAGGTTTACATGGATACACAGACGGACAGACGAACGGACGGACGGACATCGCTAAATCGACTCAGAAAGTGATTCTGAGCCGAACGGTATAATAAATGATGGGTCTAGATCAAATATTTTTGGTAGTTACAGCCGCACAAAGTTATTATACCCAAACTACATAGTGGTATCTACAATATTAATAGGCTAGGCGATTGCTTGTGACCGATGTTTTGTTCTACCGTTTTATCCCGATTTTGACCAAACTTATATTATTTGAAAGGTATTTCTTTTTAACCATTTTGCAGATTTACAGGTTTTTAAATTTTTTCCCTTATTTTGAGTAAATAGCATTTAAAGTTGCTACTAACTCATACATAAAATTATGCAATGGCTATGTGTGTGTTTAAATTTGTTAATGTGTTAATGTGTAATATAAATGACTTTGTTTTTTGTGTTGATTTGTGAATTGGATATAATTGATTAAAAATAAAATTTCCTAAAATTTGCACTCGAATTTCGAGGGCTGAAATCTGCTAGTAGGGTATAAAAAGGTTCCATTCTACTGAATCGAATGCTTTTGTATAGTCCACGAATCAGAAGTAAGCTGGTAAGTTAAATTCTCGTACTTTTTCTATAATTTGATGCGCTTGTGTCTTTGCCTGGAACAAAGCCACTCGGCTCTTCAGCTACCTCCGGCATAATGAATGGCTTAGCCCAGGGATCGGCAACCTTTTCAAAATTTTTAAAGAGTCCCAAAATTTTTTCTTGCCAACAATAAATAGTGCTCGCTTAAATAAAGTTTTTTAATAGAAAAAATGAACTAATCTATTTATTGATAAGAAGAAATATCTAGCAAACAAATTCAATGCGAGCGTTGGCTTTGCATGGTTTTAGGAAGTTTGGATTAATTTGGCTCATAAGATAGTCAGCACTCTAAATGCCAACTTCTTCACTTCACTGTAGCAATCTGGAAGACTATTCCATGCGTAGAATATAAGTACCTCAACTCGCGGCATCTATAATATTAATAGGCTAGGCGATTTCTTATGACCGATGTTTTGTTCTGCCTTTTTATACCGATTTTGACCAAACGTATATTATTTGAAAGGTATGTCTTTTTAGCCGTTTTGCAGATTTACAGATTTTAAAATTTTTCCCTTTATTTTGAGTAAATTGCATTTAAAACTAACACATACATAAAATTGTGCATATGCTATGTGTGGTTTATCAATTTTGTTAATGTGTTTGTTTATGAGTTTGTTATCTTCATTCACAATAATAATAAACCATAAAATTGTTGGTTTGTGAATTGGCTTAAAAAATAAAGCTGCCTAGAAATTGCACTCGAACTTCGGGCGCTCGAATCTGCTAGTTTCGTTTAAAGCTGTCCATTTTGTTGCGTTACGTACATACATTTCTGGACTTCCAACTCTTGCGACTTGCTTTTCAACTCTGTAAATTTTCCAATTCAAAAAGCTTTAGGCCCGTATGTAAAAAAATTAAAGTGTACTTCAAGTAGACTTTATCAACAAATTTTGTATGAAAAATATACTATAAAGTCTACTTGAAGTACACTTTAATTTTTTGCATACGGCCCTTACTACTGAAATAGTTCGATCAATTGCATTTCTAGAGATCCAGTATCAATTCCAAATGGCTCAATGTGGATTTAGTTACTTTTTGTGTTCAGAGGATTAATCTTTAATTTTTTTTTATAACTGTGCTGAAATAGTTCTTCTGCAAAAAGCATTCATTTTTCTTCAAAAACAAACAAATTCTTCTTGCAGTTTTAGATTCAGCTCAATAAATTTTGCTGTGATATCCACCATAAAGTGAAATTTTGGTAACCATTTGTCGTTCTCTAATTCAGGGTGATTAAAGTCTTTTTCATTTAGGAATGTATTTATTTCATTCAAGCACAAAACCTTACCTTTGGAAAGCCATCGCACTAAAGTTTAGCCGATTGTATATGATGTGCAACATAATTGTGCTCATGTGTGATACAAGCGCTACAGTTCTGTAGTTTGAACAATTCACAGTTAAGCCCTTTTTATATATTGGTATGAATATCGAGTGAAGTCACTCTTATAGATAGAATTCCACATTTGGTTACATAGATTATGAATTGGTTAAATAGCAATTTCACCCGTAGATTTGATAGTTTCGATCTTATGCACTCCAGCTGATTTGTTGTTTTTAGTCTGGAAATTGCCGTTTCCACCTCTGGTCGAAGAATACTTGGTTCAAACTCTGTATCCTCTGTTTGAACCAGTTAAAGTTCTGCGATACTAGCATTAAAATCAATTTGTGATATCTGTGTACTGTGTTGTTATTATTTATTTATTTATTTATATTTTCTGTTCGTGAAGTCCAGTTTTGTTTAGATAAATAAGTAATTACAACCACAAAGATGTAATATAGAATCATTTATAAATAAAAACACTCTTGAAGAAGTCTGAAAAAATCAGACGAAACGTTGAGTAAAAATGAAAACTAATTGATTTTTATTAACACTAAATTTGACCATCATAAGCCCGTAAGTCCGAGTTCACACAAGGCAACTTTTGTTGCGCAATTCTTGAGTTTGTAGATGTTTGCGGTGAGGGGAATAAAAAGGGAAAAATAATTGCCGGTTCTCGGCTATTTCAAGCAATTCTCTCATTCGTTTTTTTTTTTTTTGGTTGAATATTTGACATTTCTTTTCATTCGGTGTTTCGCTTCTTGGTGTGAATAATTCGTAATTATTGTTTACTTTATTAAAATGGCCTTTAAATGGAATCGGGACTTAATTGTTTTCTTTTGAATTCATTTTTCAACAAAACCAATTAAATTAATTTATGTATGTATGTATTTAATTTTATTATTGTTCTTTACGACTAGAGCACAAATGTCAAATTATAAGAAAATAAAAACAAAACAAAACAGTAAAATTGCCGAAGAAATTGTCGTGTGTGGACATAAAAGCAATTTAAAAAGAGAATTGCCACTTTGGTGATGAAGTGTTGTCAAAAAGGTTTATATAGTACTAACTGTGACCCAATGCACTTCGTTATACCCATCGTAGCGAAAAAAATAACTGGAAATAAATTTTGTAGAAAACTATTTTATTTATTTTTTGCGATTTTTATTTTGTCAATGTTTGTTTTTGCGATTTTTGTTATTTGCGATTTTTGATGTTGGCGTTTTTTTAACTTTGGCGAATTTTGTTATTCGTGATTTTTAGTTTTGACGATTTTTTATTATGGCGTTTTTTGTGATTTTTGTTATTCGCGATTTTTGGTTTTGGCGATTTTTGATTTAGATGATTTTTGGCGATTTTTTTTATTCATGATTTTTATTTTTGGTGATTTTTGGCGATTTTTAATATTCGCGATTTTCGATTTTGTCGATTTTTGACATTGACAATTTGTGTTTTTTTTTGTGATTTTTGATTTTTCCGATTTTGTTTTTTGCGATTTTCGATTTTG
Organism: Cordilura impudica; assembly: GCA_963682025.1. Taxonomy (NCBI): domain Eukaryota; kingdom Metazoa; phylum Arthropoda; class Insecta; order Diptera; family Scathophagidae; genus Cordilura; species Cordilura impudica. The sequence goes on along the minus strand of OY821518.1, from coordinate 71,441,611 downwards.
GCGATTTTTGTAATTCGCGATTTTCGGTCTTGGCGATTTTTGACTTGGGCAATTCCGCCCATAGTTTCCACTACTTGTAATTAATTAATTTGTAAAAAGTTTCAAGATTGTCATTTTGATAGTACTTCATAATTTTTGTATAGGAGTTGCACCCACATTGGTCCGATACCGCTCATTTGTCCGACTATTCACATTAATAACTTATGAACTCATACAAAGTCCCAACGCTTTTGATACTACAGTACTTCAGTTATATGATATTAAATATTTACTTTGTATGGGGGGTGCTACGCCCAATGATCCGATTCCGCCCATTTTTGTCCGACCACTTACATTAATAACTCATGAACTCAGACAAAGTTCCAAAGCTTTCTCTATTACAGTACTCTAGATATATGACATTGACTATTTACTTTGTGTGGACGGTGCAACGCCCATTGTTTCGATCCCGCGCATTTTTCCGCGACTCTTCAAGTTAGTTTAATATGTACGTGTACTTAGTTCCAGGACTCTCTTGATATTATGTTAAAATTAGATATTGAAAATTCACATAATATGGGAGGTCCCACGCCCACTAGAAAAATACAAAAATATAACCTATTTTTCCTTCCAGATAGGCCTACCTACAGTCAAAATTTCAAGACGATCAGACCAGTGGTGTAGTCCCTATAATCCACATACAAACGTACAAACAAATATAAAAAATTCCATTTATGTATAAGATTGCTTTTTTATTTTCAAACCATTTTTTTTACATCATTTTATTCAATTTTCTTTTCTGGGTATCATCGAATAATAAAAAAAAATAATTTTTCTTGTGTAAAGCCGTGTGTCCATTACCAAGTTTTCTTGCGGAAGTTGCTTCCAGAAGTGACTTTCAGATGTTTTTGTCGTGTAAACACGTATTAGAAGTCGACTGCCGGATAATAAGAAATTTAGATCTTATCAAAACTACCGCGAAACTGCACAATAAAGCCAACAATGAAATTATAAGTTTCTGGATCATTCAAAAGGCCTTACCTGCATAAAAACCTGTATTCTCTTGTTGAGCTCATTTCAAAAATTAAATTGAGTTTTAAAAAATAGATGATGCCATAATGTTAAAAAATAATTAAGCTACAAATCGGTATACATATGTATAACTTTATTCTAACTATCGCCATACACACACCTTATAACGTTATTCTCAGCTCTTATTCAATTACATTTCAGTCTTTATTAAGGAATAAAAAAACTTTGACTTATTAAAGACTTTTTAATAAGTCTACGTTTTTGTTACTTAAATAATGATCGATAAATTATAATATTAAATCAATGAATTTTTCAAAGAACTGGTATTTCACTTCATCTAAATACAGGGTGCGGCTAAAGTTACTATATGATGTAAAACAATTGTAACTTCTTTGCTTGCGAGTATTTAACTTTTTCTTTTTTTCCTATTTCAGAAATTAAACTTGGGAGAATATTTAAAAATGGAACGCTATACAATTGCGCAAAGAACTAAGATTGTTTTTCTATTCATTGAAAATCATCGTTCGATAATTAATACTAAACGTGCATACAGAAGATTTTATGGTGTAAGAACTGCTCCAACGGGTCCAACCATTCGTTCGTTGGTGAATAATTTTGCTGAATATGGGACTGTCGGAGATTCAAGACGTACGGGCAGACCTCGAACTGGCAGATCGGCCGAAAATATTGATGCTGTGCGACAGAGCGTCGAAGAAAATCCGCAGACATCAACGAGAAGACGATCTTCCCAGTTGCAGCTTTCTGACCGCACTATTCGGCGAATTTTAAAACACGATTTGCACCTCTTCCCTTACAAAATCCAAGTAGTCCAAAAACTAAATCCTGAGGACTTCGTATTGCACAACGATGGACTTATTAAGACAACAATTTCCAAATCGGATAATTTCTAAAAACGGCGATTTGAGATGGCCACCACGATCGCCAGATTTGACTGCACCGGATTTTTTCTTGTGGGGCTATCTCAAAGACAAAGTTTATGTGAATAAGCCCCAAACCTTGCAGCAACTAAAGGACAACATTCAAGAAGAAATTGATCGTATACCACAAGAAACACTCAACAAAGTTATGGAAAATGCCATAAAAAGAGCACATTTTTGCGTTAGAGAAAACGGTTCTCATTTAACTGATATTATTTTTCATAATTAATGTAAAAAAATAACATAAAATAAACTTTCTTTTTATCATAATTTTTTTTGTTTTTTTCATTCCATTCAATAGTTATTTAAAAAACAAATCATATAGTTACTTTAGCCGCACCCTTTTTATTTAGTTTTGAACTTACTTTTTAATTTAAATATGGCTGCTATTGTATTCGCAAATTGCTCTTAATAGAAGTGCAGAATAGTCAGGGTTTAATTTACTTATGTAAAATTTACTCCATACCTTTTTAAAGCCTGCGTGTACAGATTCCATTGCCTGCTCACTATAAAAGCCAAGTCGTTTTTTATACTTCGTACAAAAGTAAGGAATATGTTCAAAAACATCATGAACTTTGGAAGTGTTAGTAATCTCTAAAAATACGTAGCTCTTTATACCCTATACCACTATGTGGTTTGGGTATAATGACTTTGTGCTGCTGTTTGTAACAACCAAAAATATTCGTCCTAGACCCATCTTTAATTATACCGATCGACTCAGAATCCCTTTTTAAGTCGAAATAGCCATGTCCGTCCGTCCGTCCGTCCGTCTGTGTGTCCATGTAAAGCTTGTAATCAAACTACAGGTCGTAAATATGAATATATTTTGATGAAATTTGATATATAAGCTTCCATCGGCCATGGGATGATCGCCGTTGAAATTGGTGAGAATCGGTCCATGTTCAGACCTAGCCCCCATACAAATGACCCCTATGAAATCGACATAAATTGCCATAAGTTCCAAATTATCATATAGATCTCAGTCAAATTGGGTCTGTATGTGTTTATTATATCCATTAATCAGCAGTCCAAAAATAATCCCTATAGGAAAATTCTTAGTCATAGGCCCCATATAGACCTGCTTCCCGATCTTCACTTAAATCTATCAAAAAACAAAAATATTGCACAGATTTTTCTCAAATTTGGTTTGTACATATTTTTTCAAAGTATAAGTGACTTTACCAATTTTACTAAGTGCACCAGATATATATAATTCATCACAGTTTACCAAGTACAAGGACATATACTTGCATGGCTCATAATACCTATCAAAATGTTAGCCAATTTTAAATCAGTGGCAACCTTACATTTAAATGTGTTAAGCTTGAATAATGACCACAATAAGGAAACATTTTCAAAATTTTTTTGAGTTGATTCAAGTACAACAATTATAAATAATTTTTTGGCAATGTAACTCAATTTCACATCAACGTCAGTCTTGTATGTTTGCCGTATTTTTTTTGTGTCACTTGTTTCCTCAATCTCATTAGCGTTTATTAAAGAAATACATATTTTTAAAAAATCATCACCAGAATCTATTCCTACTTCGTAATAAGAGTTTAATATATATCTTTCTTTTTCATTGTTTTTGCAAAATTCAGACACACTTTTACAAAAAAAAAAATTGCTTTTGTTCCGTTGTTTTTAATCCACATTTTGTTGTGGTCAACTCAGTTTCTGCGACCGAAAAATATTCATCAAGTCGGTGATTCATATTGTGCAATTTACGTTTTAAGTTATTTTCTACGCAATTTCGATCTTTTAGCACAATACGAATCAAATTTGCAATGCCATAAATTTTATTGGCGCTTAATCCATATATTATTTGTAATTTTAATAAATCTTCCGGAGAAACTGTATTACGATTAGCTTTAGGAAATAAAAAATTTTCAGTGCTTTTATGAAAGAGAAATAATACGTTCAGAGTTATTGTTATTGTCAATTTTATTTTTAATTGCATTTTCTTCTACATGTGCTCAAGTGGAAGGTAATCATTTAAAAGAGAATATATTTAATAAAATATTTTTTATACCCTATACCACTATGTGGTTTGGGTATAATGACTTTGTGCTGCTGTTTGTAACTACCAAAAATTTTTGGGCCTAGTCCCCATATAGATATAGCATCCGAAAAAAAATTAAATAAAAGTCCCACTCAAATTTGCTTTATGCTTATTTTTTATGTCCAGTTAGTTGGGCCTATGAGATAGGGTCTCTAAACGCAGGGTATCATATAGTCGGTCTAGACCGATTATTATTTTCTTACTTGTTTAATTATAGAATTTTTCAAAATGTTTAATGGCTGACCTTGAAGATGAACTGCGATCGACCTCAAATTTCACAAATAGTATTTTTATTTCTAAATTCATAGATTCCATTTAGAACTTTGGTAAAATTTGGGCAGTTACTATTGCGCTCCATTCTAAAGAATTTTATAAAAGTAGTTTTTCTCCACCTGAAAAGAAAATATTTTTTTTTTGTTATAACCGTAATGAAAGTTGTATTTATTTTTAATATAGATATGTACATATATTATGAAAACGATTCGTTTGACAATCAATAGTCATTGCAACAATTTGCCGATATTGCATTTATATGTCATTTATAATGTTAACTTACTTTGGTCATATTCACTTTCCCTTTGAAAAGATTTTCTTTTTTAAGCATCCTTTTAAATTATAACATTTGTTTTCATTTAAACCTGAAAAATTTATGATATTTTACTAAATTTGGCTGCCTGTTGTCAAAATGACTTTGTCTACTTACTTTTATCAATTGCCAAATCCACATAGACTGTAAATGTAATATAACGGCCATAAATTTTTATTACTGTTTCACTGAGATATCAATTTCTTTTCAAAACAAATACTCAACAAAAATTGACCATTAAAGTAAAACCTCCCAAAAAAGAAAAATATAAGGAAACTAAGTAGAAAAATGTCTATCATATTAACATGTTAAATGTGCAAAAATACTGCATTGAGACAACCAACCTACTGCTGAAGTTGCAACAGTAAAAATCAATACTTGGTAAACAAAAAAAAAAAAAAAATTATCTTAATGTGATGTGTATGGTGGACCTACATTAGCAAACTGTGACCAAAATGTACTCTATAAGTCGATGGGTAAAAATACAATGGCCACTTTGAGGTCCGTTTTTTTTAGATATCTTTAAATCGTTTACATGTGTACTAAAAAAAAAGCAAATTTTTTTAACGTTCGTTTGTGCCTTTAATATTTGACTTTGAAATTCAGCTAAAGACAATGTCATTGCCAGTGTCAATATTGGCAAATAACAATGCAATGTTGAAAATGTTCGTTTTTTCTGCGCATGTCATTTTATTGTTAAGTGCTTGTTTCTTTAGTGTGGTAGGACGAAAATGTTGAGTTTCATTTTTGTGCCCTATAGGTGACATAAGATGATTTGAGCATACGTACTGGTCTGTCAGCCAACTTAATTGATTATTTGGTTTATGATGGATTATTCTATTTCCTTCAACAACTTAAAATTACAGTGATGATTGGTCTTTTTCTATCCCCAGCCAATACTGTATTCTACAATACTGACTCAAAAGTTTACGTATAGGTAATCCTTTGGTCGGTCCTGCCCGAATAATATTTTCTTATTGTGATTTGGTCATGTGGCGCTTTGATTGTCATGCCAGAATTGTTTGTATAAAATGCCAAAAGTAGTAAAAGTTGTTATCATTTTAATGTTATTGTCATTGTCGTATGACAAGTCGATATTGGTTTGTTTGTTTTGATTTTTATGGATTTAAGGTAGAACCATTTGGTAGTCTATTATAAAGGCAAAGGTTGACTTCGATGTAAAATATGCAAGTATGTAACTAGACCAGAAACTTTTACAATGAATTTAATGAATTTATGCTTTTGCATTTAAATTGCATTTAATATTGCAATCAAGCTCTTTCATTTAATTTAACCTGTTTCACATAAAGTCCTTATAACCACACACACACACAAGTTATATATTTTCTTAAAAATTTTGAAAGTGAAACTTCTTCTCTTTAAAAATGTTTTATGGCATTTAAAATTAACCTCACTAAGCACGTGTCAAAACAAATAATATTTATGTATTGATATGTAAAGGTCAAGTGAAAGCTTTAATAACTGATTTTATTCGCTGAAAAAAAACCAAACTCACAATCTTTTTGATTAAATATTTAGTGGAAAAAAAAAAACTATATTTTGCTTTAACGAAAAATCCTTATTTTGGTACGACATTCAAATTCCAAAAGTATCGAGCCACATAAGTAATGTGTGTAGGGCGGCCAGTCTGACACACTGCCATATATTATGAAATCAAAATATAATAAAAAAAAAAAGGAAAGATAAAGAATGCTCACTCGTTTATCTCCAAGGAAGTCGTTGCTTTTTTTTTTCATATCATAAAATATTATTAAATTACAAAATGAAGACAATATTCCAGCAACTGCATGATTTTGAATTGTTCATATAAATGTGGTTAAAAAGTATTTAATGTCGTTTTGCAGTTATAAGCCATAAAATATGTTTTAAGCAATCAGAAAAAAAGAAAAATTATAAATTGAAATTTAAAAAACAAAATAATAAATAAAATACAATATTGTACTTGTATACACCCAAAACGTTGAGATCGAAGGAACCTTTTAATATACCGAACAGATATCAACAACCAGTAGATATATCGCTACTCATAGTCACTCATGAAATTTGAGGTATAAGTAAGTAGAGGTCATGGAAATTCAACTATTCTGAATTGTTTTTAGAAAAAGAAATAAAGTACATGTTAAAAAAAAACCGTTGGAGTAACTGTCAACTTATTATTTGTTAATGCATAAAGTTTCAGGTAATTTTTCTAAAGAGTTCAATATACTTTGCTGCATCCTTAACCAACTTTTCCCCGAAACCAGATCTTTTGAATACATCAGAGAAAATAAATATCTTAGAGGAATAATTTTCTCAAGAAAACCAACATTTTTCAAAAGTTTTCGAGAGGAATATCCATTAAAAGTTCCTTTTACATTGCAAGATTTAGCCTAACCTAAAGCGACTTCGGAAGAAATAAAATATATAAATAAAAAAAAATAATATGGCCGTTGCTCGAAAACCGATTATTTAGTACCAACGTTTTGTTGTTATCGAAAAAAATTCGCCAAAAATATATGTTAAAAAAAAAAAATAAAAAAAAAAAAAAAATAATAGCACAAAACAGCATCAAAAAAATCGCCAAAAAAATGCAATTAAATCTTCGCGAAAATCGCTCAAATTGCCATAACTCGAAATTCCTCACAATATAAAAATAAGAAAAATTTTCTGAATCTTAGACTCCACAAAGACGATTTTGGAATGGAAGCAAGCGATTTTCTTTTTGAAAGCGGTGATGTAGTACTATCAAATCCTATACCCATTTTTAGTAGAATATTTTTGTCAGCAGTTCGTCAATTCCACCCAGTTATGCAGGCTGTATGGTAACAGAACTTCCTCTTCAATAGAGCATTTGTGTGGCATGTTGAATCTGACATCATCTCCTTGGAGCCAGCTATTACTGATATCAAGTCCATTAAATTCAGGCCATAAATAGTCTTCCAACGTGGCACGATGCACAGTGGGGTGAAGGGGGTGTAAAGTGGTGATTAATTCAGGGAAGTCGTAATTTTGAAATATTGTTATTTTTTATTAATGGATGTTCGTAAATACATATAAAACCAGCATTTAAAAAAAGAATAAAGTGAAAAAAATTTTTTTTAACCTTTTATGAGCTTTTTGGTATTTTGTAGAAAATTGTCTGTTTTCATAATTTTCGCTGTAACTTTTGAACAAGGTTCAGAAAATACACACATGAAACATACAATGTTCTGTTCAAAAGCAGCCAACACATATCTTTATTTTCATATCAATTATATGCGTTTCTAAATTTTCTACGGTGCCCAACACAATCATGACTGTGCTTGTTTTAATATTTCGTTATTTACACGAACATTTTTCTATCACGTATTTTTTGTTTCGAACACACATAAACCACAGAGATTCGAGTGTTGCTTTATTTGATGTTCGTGTTCTGGTACGTGTACTGAGAAAAAACAGAACATGTATAATAAACAGGTTCGAGTTCAGTTATATTTTAAGTCGTGTTCTGGCTCGTGTACTAAGAAAAAACAGAACTTGTATAATAAACAGGTTCGAGTTCAGTTATATTTTAAGTCGTGTTCTGGCTAGTGTACTAATAAAAAATAGAACATGTACAATGAACAGGTTCGAGTTCGGTTATATTTTAAATTCGTGTTCTGGCTCGTGTACTGCGAAAAATTTAAACATCAATTCGCGATTTGATACACCCCGATAAAAACGACGACAATTGTTTCAACCAAATTTATTAAAATTTTATTGACCCTTTTTTATGACTTACATTGCAAATTGTTTACAATTGTCAAATATTTTAAAATTTTATTGGCCATTTGTTTGTGATTTACGTTGAAATTATTTACAATTGTTTTTATTGACTGGTTTTTATTTTAATAAAAGATGGCAGGTTTCAATCAGACATGTACATTTTTTCGTTTCGCTATTAAAAGTTGCGTATTTTTTATAGCAAACCTTATTTCTGTTATTGCTTTCCAATTTTTTTAATTTTCACAAAATATTTGCAATATACACAATAACACTGTACACTTGTAGATCACGATTTAATGAAAACTGAACCACTTTTAATGAATAAATGACACACGCACTCGCTATTTATTGCAAAATCAATTGCGTGAAATTGTAACACTTGCAAGCAATTGTAACGTAAGTCATAAAAAAGCAATGGCAAACTCTATTGACCTTAACGATAAATAGCGAACATTCTCATTGACAAAAAATGCGGTCCAATCTCATTCCCGGCGTTATCCCACAGCGTTATTTTTTGTTGATGAAGTTTCTTGAAGCCCATTCGGGTTTGGTGCTGTCCATGAACGTATATTTTTCCTAATCTTCCTCGTTGAAAATGATTTTTCTATGGAGAAAGTGCTTTAAAGTTGCTACTACCGCCTCAGATGTTCAATCAATATTAATTACACAAGGGAACAAAATTAAACCTTTTTTATGTGGATTGGAAATTTATATAAATTTTTTACTAATTTGATGTCGCTGATTTCAAATCTGCACTTGGTTTTTTTCTATCAGCTCCACTTTTCGTAATATATCGTATGTCCAAAATTAAGGCACTTCCACTACATATATTGAAATAACTTGAAAACGGTTCACCATATTCAGTTGAAAAAAAATCAAAAATTCGCCAACAATATTATCTTTAAGGCGTGCTTACATTAGTTTTAAATTTTCCCGCTAGTTGAAGTTTTGAAAAAAAATAACGATTAAAAGAAAAAATATTTAAAAAAAAAATATTCAAAATTCAAAAAATAACGATTGTTTGTTCGGACAGAGTTTTATCTTCTGAAATTAATACAAAGTAAAGCTGTATGGTACGAAAACTGAATCTAACCACACTGCACGTAGGCCTGATTTTAGGTGAGTGTGTTAAAGCGCTGTCCAAAAAGTGCAAGTACGAGTGTATGTGAAGGTTCATGGTTCAAACCTCACGGCCGCCCTAAGTAGAAAAATTTTCATATAGAAACAATCTGTTCAATTAAAACATAACAATTATCACAATGTTCAATAAATCGCTGATGAAGGCTGAAGGCCTTCATCACAGTCACAGTTTTGCTCTAAAAACATTTAGATAAACATATTTCGAATTAAATGATCTATATTTCACTGTAATCGGTGCACAACTTTTGGTTTTGTTCACAAATTACTGAGAAAACTGAATTGATAAAAATCGCGATTTCCACACAAAAAAAAAACTATGTCTGTGTTTGCTGCTGTTCTATTTTTGTTTTTAGTTTTTTTCTATTTGCTCGACTTTTCGCGATATACCGGTATGTCCAAAATTAAGGCACTTCCACTACGTATGTTGTAATATTTTGAAAACTGTTCACCACTTTTGGGTGATTTTCAAAATTGTTTTTTTTTAAAGATGTCTTGTTAGCTTTGAAAACAAAAACGTTCATGACTTTTTTATGTTTCTCAGAATTAAACAAAATTAAGTAACAGACACATTCTTATTTAATTTTTATGATTGCGGTAGTAAACAAATAAACGCTTATAAATATGCGTGGACTCTGGGTTGCTGTTCTTATGATACCAATTCACAGTCAATTTAAGGGAAAAAAGGAAAGTTCACTTTTTTATTTATGTGTGGTTTTCCGTTGGCTACCTGAAACGGATGATTTTTTTTTACAGATATTTCAACCACATTTATGAGTGCTCATTATATGGAAAGTTGTGAAAAATTAGAAACGAAATTTTATGAACCTGATTTTAGAAGGCTGAAACAGGTACATATACATTTCAATTTGGAGGAGCTTAGTGATTTAGTGAGAGACCTTGGACTCCCTAAAAAAGCATCTGAAATTCTAGTTTCTTGAATTAAAGCAAAAATTTTGTTAACCCAAGAAACGAGAATTTCATACTACCGTAATAGAGAGAAAAACTTATTTCCATTCTTTTCCGAAGACGATGAATTTATTTATTGTTCAGATGTTCCTGGTTTAGTAGCAGCGATAGGATTAGAGAAGTGTGGTCCAAATGACTGGCGACTAGTTATTTATTGATTCTTCTAAACGTAGCCTAAAATGTGTACTTCTGCATAACGGTAATAAATTGGGTTCGCTGCCGATTGCACATTCAACCAAAGTTAAAGAAGAATATTCTATAATTTGCCTCGGTTATAGATAAAATAAAGTACAACGAATAGCTGTGGCTAATATATGTGGATCTGAAAATGGTGAATTTTCTTCTAGGCCAACAAGGAGGCTACACAAAACATCCGTGTTTTATTTGTTTATGGGATAGCAGAGCCAGATCTGAACACTGGATTATAAAAGACTGGCCTTCGAGGGAAGCTATGGTTCCAGGAAACCAGAATAGAGTAATTCAACCACTTGTGCCTAGGGATCGCATAATACAGCCACCTCTACATATCAAGCTAGGGCTTATTAAACAATTTGTCAAAGTGCCAACAAGGACGGTGATTGTTTTAGATATATCAGTAGAAAGTTCCAAAATTTAAGTTCGGAGAAACTGAAAGCTGGCATTTTTGATGACCCTCAAATCAAAAGGTTAATCAATGATGATGGCGGACTATTGCTGGAGCATTAAAAATAAACCCTCTTGTGAAGATAATTTTAGAAAATCTTATAAAAGAAAATTTTTCGATGAGTTGTAATTACATTATAATATTTGTGTATTAAAAATTTTTATATTTCCTTAAAATTCTCTGTTATTGATAAATTGACAAGTAAATTAATAACAATTAATAACAATATTTCTACGACATTTATCAAAAACACAAAAACATGTTTTCTAATAGCAGAAATTGACGGTTCCATTCGAGAAATACTTTTGAAGAAACTTTGAAATGACTTGGTTTTAGATTTTTACTACAGCGCTCAAAATCACCAAAAATTGTTTAACTTCCACAGAACACTGCAGGAAAAGTGAACAAATTTGGATAAATGTTTTAACAGATTGTTATGTCCAATTTTATTTAATTTAACCTGCAATCGATCAATGCTATATAAAAGATTCATTTTCGATTAATCGCCTGTTTTGGTGTATTTCGAACTATGTAACAGTAATCTATTTATACCCTAAAAAACAAACTTTTGTTCTAGCAGTTTGTATAATTTTCGTTTATAAGGGCGCAGGACGTGAAAAATCCTTTGATGCAAATTTGCATCATTGCGCATTTAGCTGTAAATTCAAAATCTAAAATTTTTATACTTCAATAGTGATTTAAATGGACAATGTTTTTGTTTCTTTTTAAAAACCAACGTATTATTTATTTATTGTTTATGAAATTTTACATTTAAAAAAAAAAAAGATATTATTTTAATTTTGTTCATTTTTTATGAAATTATACAAAGCAGCTTTTGGTTTTTGTTAGACATAAAGCTATGTTACACTTGCTACAAATTAGTTGAATTTGGCCCTTACAACCCGGTGGCTTGCATCTTACCCTATTTTCTTGGAATTCCGGTAAGTGGGCCACATGATCGTGCTGATATCTACGGATGGTATAGCTGATGCTGGACCTCGTTTTTGCTTTTGGACATGCAATCTTTCGACAGAAGGTGAATCGTTGGTGCTTGGACGTTTCTGTTTTGTTTTTATTTTAAGAAGCGTAAATGCCAGATCTTTACGAAATTTTAATAGTGTAATGCCGGTTTTCTCAATGTATCGTCAAACTGCCTGTTACTTAACCAGGACATAAATTTATTGGACCGATAAACTGCCGGTTAACAATTTTGGTTTTCTCAATGTACCGACAAAAACATTATTTTCATTTGGCAATGCCTCTCAAAATACGTATGAAAGTTGGGAGAACTATTTTCAGTTGACAATGCCTCTTAAAATTGATATGAAAGTTGGGAGAATAATTTATCTGTGCGATAAATAAATAACTGGCAGATGAGTGCCGGTTAGCTTTGCGACAAAATAGAAGCAAACCAGACATTGAGAAAACCAAATTTCTTTAATCGGCAGTTTCTCGTTGGGATAAAAGATAATCGCCTATTGAGAAAACGGGCATATGAGTCATATTCCCTGTTGCTCGCTTAAACAAAAACCAAGCATTTGTAACTGCTAGGTCCAGTAGATGGTAAACTAAATGCATATACCATTTTCTGATTTTCATTTTGATTCGGTTCCGCTCCATCATGCTGTCTAAGAGATCAACACCGCCCATATGACGGTTGTACTCTTTGACAATCGCTGGGCACTTAACCACGATCGACTTGTGTTCCCGGCGGTAGAATCTGCTAATATCATTTTCTGGTTCCACGGCAACGAATGAGGACAGAAGAGTTACGTTCTTGTTATCTTTCCACAAGACGTTTGCGAGCTCTAACCCTTCAAAGTCAGCAACGAATTGAAATGATGATCCCCTAGGACATTTTTTTATTTCTTGATCAGTTGGTAATTTACAATTTTGTATCCTATTTCGTTTGACTGTTCCAACTGTATGTATGCCCTTTTTTCCTAAATAAACAAGCAAAGGGATGGCAGTGTAATAATTGTCGAAGTAAACTTTATAGTTACATCTATTTGGGACATTTCGTAGTAGTCGTACAACAACGTTGGCAGAAGCTCCTAGATCAGGCTCACCTGGCAAACGTTTATGCGGCAAATTGTCTTGGCCCGTATATATATCCAAAACCTGATACTCCGAAAGTACAAATAATTTGTAGTCCCACTTGTGTGGCTTTGCAGGCATATATTGTTTCAAATGATGCGAGGCTTTACTTGCGCAGACTTGTTCATCAACAGATAAGCGTTCTTCTAACGGAATGGATGAAAATTTTTCATTTAAACAGGCTACCAGTGGCGGAATCTTCTATAATTTGTCGTAACAAGGATCTGTTTGATCGGCAATGAAATTTTCATTATTGTTCAAATAAAATATGGATCGTATCTTTTCAAATTTTGTTTGAGGCATGCATTCCTTTACACAGTCTAAACCAATTTGGCTGTCCCATAGAAGGCGAATATTGGAGTAATTCATTATTGATGACAAACTTAGGATGCCCATAAATTGCTAAATATAAGTTTTTTCCAAAATAAAGCTCTCTTCAATATTTTTTTGCTTCGCATGCAAATTAGATTCCTCAACTATATGTTGTAAAATGTCTTCATCAAAGAAGTAGTTGAAAAATTGGAATGGAGTCTGAAAGTTCTTTATGAATTCCGGCAAATCGGTATTTCCTCCAAATTTTATTTCGCATTCACTGACAGAAAATTTAGTTTTTTTCCAGACAATATGGGGTACCAAGTAGATTTTCCGGAATTTCTGGAGCTATATTTTCAGTTGCATTTTCATCTTCATTATTCAAGTCGTTCATGAGATCCACAATATTTTCATTACACAGAAGGTGCTCTAGATCTTCATTATTTAGAAGTTTACCTTCCATAATTTCATCTTCATCATCGGAGTCGTCTGATTCATCTTCACTTGCAGCAGGATCAAACAAAATACGGAAAATATCCTCCTCTAAAAGTTGTTTTCTTGACATATCCTGAAAATTCATTACATACGAAAAATTTTTGTTTACTGTCACTTAAATGCGCAGTGATGCAATTTTGAATCAAGCCGTTTTTTATACTTAGCAAAGTACTTATCACAAAAAAACCAGTAAACACTATAAGAATTTAATGAAAAAGAGTGTAACTTATGTAAAAATCACAACTGTTTAATAAACTTGTTGAAATTAATTAAATTTAAGGTCAGAAAAAAACACTGTTTCCTCTACGCAAAACAAACTAATGAGCAGACACTTCAAAATTGCACAATAATTCAATGCTGCTATATATACTTATACTTCAAAAGCAGAGAAAACGACGCCTACTTAAATGGAGACAACATATAACGAACATTTACGCAAAACTGTTTTCAATTATTGAAACTACGGAGAGATTTTCGGTATGATTCAAATTTGCATCACAGCGCACTAGAGGGCTAAACAATTAATAAAAGTATTTGATCTAACCTTTCATTATACAGTCTATGCACTGGTTCACAGATCTACTATTGCGATGGACAAAATCTATGAATTGAAATCCGAATTGCTTCGTCATGCACCTTATTCGTCAGATTTATCTCCCTCTAATTATTTTCTGTTTCCAAACTTGAAAAAAAGGCTCGGTGGCAAAAGATTTGCCAACAATGAAGAGGTGGAGTCTATTTGAAGGAGCTAGACAGTTCTTACTATTGAATATCGTTGATAAAAGTGTACGGAGCTAAATGGAGGGTATGTTGAGAAGTAAAGAAAATTTTTCCTAAAATTTCCACCCTCGTCTATGCAGTATTAAATAGGTCTTCAAAATGTTGTCAGTTTGAAAATAAATGACTAAGATTACTTTAAACAGATATCAAAGCATGCCATCTTGATAATATTTGAAATCCAATATTTAAAATACATAATTTAATAATCCATTTCTTGATTTTAATTCTTTTCTTAATCTTTTTCAAATTATATTATTAAGAAAACATAAATTTTCTATTTTCTTTGTTAATACTAACAAATATTCTCAATTATAAAATGCTTTTCAATTTTTCCTCAAATACTTATGTATTTGTCATTATCACGAACAAAAAATTTTGAGTGTTTTCACGAATTGTATGTTAATACAACCAAAAAAATCTTCATTCAATAATGATTTGTATTATGGGATTTTTATTAATATTGGTCATGGTCCTTGGGTCATTAGTTTATGAAAACCATTTTTTGGAGAAGCAGCTACATTGTAAAATTGTTGTTATCGTTTATATCTGCAAGGGGTTATACCTGTAACGCCCATAACATACTTCCGAATTTTGTTCTCCTTTACTAGTAAAAACATTCAAACTTATTGCAAAAAAAAAAAGAACGCAAACGTAAAATTTGAGTTTGCCAAACAAGGTTGTTTTCGTTCAGTATTGATTAAAGGTTTAACGTACGAAACCAGACAACACAATAAACATTGAGAGAAAAATTACAATATACAACGTTATGTCAACATTCAATAAACAATAAATTAATTAATTTTAAAACTTTAACTGAACTGAATCAGGCATAATAATTTTTATATACATATTTTTTTTTTTTTGTTAAAATTGAAAATTTTTACAGTTTTTGATTTCACTTTTAATTTCAATTATCTTTTGTATTATTTTTTTTTTTTTTTGCAATTTTCGTTTTGAAACAACCAGGAAAACTATTGAATTTATGTATGTTTGTTAACTCGTTATCACCTTTGTTTCATGATTACTTTAGCTACTACTTTATTACATTTGCATTCTTCTCTGGTGATCAAAATCCCACCACTATCCACCAGTTTTCGTACATATTCACTGACCACGCAGTATTGTATTTTGACACAGATGTAGTTGCAGTGCTATAGGCTGCTCTGATTTCAATTAACACGCATGTTTAACTTGCTGTGTGCAGTTTAGAGGTTTTCTTTTTAGCGTTCGCTTGTGCTAAGCCAATTTTTTTTTAACTTTGAGCAACGTTATCTTTCGTTGGTCGTCCATGAATCATGTTTTAACGATTGCATGTGGTGGCAACACTGTTTGCGATAATTAATTTCCATACATGTGACAATTATTGTATTTGTTTTAATGCAAGGCTGATTAGTGTTGCTGGATTTGATTACTTTTCAATAAACGATTCGAATAAAAACTGATCTAGCGAGAAGCAAGAAAAAACAGCAAAACAACTCTTGAATAATTAAGCTTAAGCAATACCACTCAAGTGATCTCACAAAATACTCATATCAAATAAAGTACGATCGCAACAAAAATAAATAATGTAATTTTTATTAGCATATGCACACAAAAAACGAATTCGTTGTGACAACCGAATTTGGTGTTAATCGAACTGTGACGGTACCATGTACCATCAAATTATTCTGTTGTGGTAACTAAATTATAATTTCGAAGTTTAAGGAAACTTATTTCTTAAGTAATTTCGATTGTATGAATTGTTGAATTTAGTTCATACAACGGATTTCACTTCAAATTTATTGATAATTACAACCTTTATCGGTGTAGCCCATTTCAAATGCATAATTGCAGTTATTATTACTACACTTAAAATTAAAAAAGGAATAAGGTAAAAATCTTGATTCATGTTGTACCAGTAGATGATAAATAAGGACACATTTGTTCTTGTTTTTGTATAGATATTGCAAGTGGTAAAAATTAATTATCCATAGGTAGTTAATGAATACTGCCGAATTATGAAATATGCTTTATTAGTTGATAATGCAATCCTTTAGCCAATTCGTATAATATAACTTGATGACATTCCCCAACACTGGCCTCCATGACCACTCAATAAATAAATGATGCGAAGGGAAGGACTAAGTAGCAAAAACATTATGATGATGATTATTCGTTAAAGAGTTACAACTCATATTCAAATTGGAGCTTTGTCGTTCTTGTTTTTTGTGCATGCAAATTTGACGTTAAATCTGTATAATTGGTGGCCATTTTTTGACATATATATCTATACTTTCTGCTGATAATTCTTGGATCGGCAAAATTTGCGATGGAAAGAAAGTGGTTGTAGTTCTTTTTTTATATTAAATTTTTCAAAAATGAGAAATAAATTTCAATATTTCTATTAAATTTTTTGGTACTTATAACAGAATTTGATTCACGCACTTCATTTAAAACAAACAAACCAGGTTAAAAATATTATTTTATTTTGCTGTAACCGAAATCTGTAATTCTAATCACTTATTTTGGTTTATAATAGTTATTATCAATTTGTCGTAAGCTTGTAAGCTTGTTTGTTTGTTTGTGGTTTATAGGAGACTACACCACTGGACTGATCGTCTTGAAATTTTTACAGTAGGTAACTGTCTATTCGGAACGAAAAATAGGCTATAGTTTTTAGATTTTTCAAGTGTGCGTGAACCTCCCATATAAAGTTAATTTTTAACTTTTAATTATAACATATAATATAACATATAATATCTAATTTAACATATAATATCTATGTACTACATCTATAATTTTAATAGGCTAGGCGATTTCTTGTGACTGATGTTTTGTTCTACCGTTTTATCCCGATATTGACAAAAAATGTATTATTTGAAAGGTATTTCTTTTTAGCCGTTTTGCAGATTTACAGAGTTTTAAATTTTTTCCTTTGTTTTGAGCAAATTGCATTTAAAGTTGCTACTAAAACATACATAAAATTATACAATGCTATGTGTGTCTTCATTAAATTTGTTAATGTGTTTGTAATAAAAATGAGTTTGCTTTTTGTGTTGATTTGTGAATTGGCTATAATTGATAAGCATACTTTTAGGGTCTTTATTTAATGAAAAAATAAAATTTCTTAGAATTTGCACTCGAATTTCGAGAGTTGCGAAAAAATGGGCTGGATCAGAGCAATATCTGAGGTATTGTAATAGTGAATGCCTTGGATCTTTGACTGAGGTCATGAGCTATTGGTGTGAGTAGTCTGACAAAAAATGGGCAGGATCGTACCAGTGGGCATGGAATCCCCCATACAAAATAAGTATTTAATTATTATTTAATATAACTGTAGTACAATAATACTGAAAGCCTTGGGACTCTGTGTTAGTTCATAAGTTATCAGCGTTAGTACCAGAAAAAATCATGGGCGGGATCAGTTCAATGGGCGTGGTAACCTCCATACAAAGTGAATATTAAATGTCATATATCTGGAGTACTGTAATAGTAAATGCCTTCGAACTTTGACTGAGTTCATGAGTTATTAATGTGAATAGCCTGATAAAAAATGGGCAGGATCGGATCAATGGGCGTGTCACCCCCATAATAATGCCGTTTTCTTTTCTGAAAACTTACTCATTTTTTCAAAAAGTTTATTTTTTTATATATTCTGAATTAAGAATAACCTCATCTTATACATCAATCGAAAGGTCTCAAACAGCTGTGTGCATAAACTGCAAAAAATTTTGATTATTATCCTCTTTGAAGTCATAGGGTGAAAGTATTTAAAAAAGGGGAATAATGAGGAAATATTCTCGCCCTACGACCTGAAAGAAGTCAATGGATGTAATTGTTTTCGATTTACGAGGGCTCGACTTTGAGACCTTTCGATTGATGTATATGATGAGGTTGCCCTTAATTTAGAATATATTTAAAAATACACTTTTCGAAAAAAGTGCATATAAAATGCGACATTTTTTGTCAGAAAAGAAAACGGCACAAGTAAATATTTAATATCATATAACTCGAGTACTATAACAGAAAAAGCCTTGGGATTTTGTCTGAGTTCATAAGTTATTAATGTGAGTAGTCGGACAAAAAACATGAAGTACTATGAAAATGGCAGTCTTGAAACTTTTGACAAGTACATTAATTACCCACGTGAGTACTCGTACAATATATGGGCAGAATCAACAAAGTCAAAAATTGCCAAAAATCGAAAATCGCGAATAGCAAAAATCACCCAAATCAAAAATCTCCATAAAAAATCGCCAAATCAAAAATCACAAAAAAAAACAAAATCGAAGGCAAAAATTGTGAAAACAGAAAATAACAAAATCACAAAAAACAAAAATCGCCAAAATCAAAAATCGCTAAACCTAAAATCGCGAATAAATAATCACCAAAATAAAAAATCACAAAAATGAAAATCACAGAAAACTAAAAACGCTAAAGCCAAAAATCCATAAAATACAATAATCGCTAAAACCAAAAATCGTCAAAATAAAAAATCTAAAAAAATCGCCAAAATTGAAAATAACAACAAAAAAGATCGCCAAAGTCAAAAATCGCCAATAGGGAGAATAGCGAAAAATAAAAATCGGCTAAATCGGCAAAATACCGAATATCGCGAAAAGTCAAGCGCCACAGTCAAAAATTGCCAAAATCAAAAATAGCCAAATTCAAAAACAAAAATCAACAAAATCAAAAATCTTCAAAAACAAATAAAATGGTTTTCTAAGATGTGTATTCCCAGTTTATTTATTTCGGTTACGATGGGTGTAGCGAAGCGCATCGGGTTACTGGTTTTTATATATATATATATATATGTATAAACAACTAGCGCTTTTGGAGCTTCTCTTTCTAATTTAGCGCCTTTTAGCACATTTTTGCGCTTTTTTCTTAGAAATATAAAATGTTTAAATATAAAATGAAAAAGAAAACAATAAAAAAAATAAATATTAAACTATCTAGAATCAAAAACGCGTACTTTAAAAACAGACGTTAAGTAATTGTGGCCAGCTTTTAAGGTCAAACACTCTTACTTCTCTGTGCGTCGTAGGCCATTGATAAAACCGTAGCCTCTCTTAGGCCATTTTAGGTATTTGCTGCAAAACTACAAAGAATTTTAATTGACTTGTTATAACTTACACATCTGTGTGGCCAGAGAATCAAATAGTTTATCTGATATTTGTAACCACCAAAATAACTTGATCGCATAAATTAGCCTTTATGATTTAACTATATTAATAAATTAGCCTTAATGATTTAACTATATTATATATAGTATAGGGCCTATACCACCACATGATCAGGGTTTAATAAGTTTACGTTGATGTTTGTGGTACAAACTTTGTACCTACCAAAAATACTTATTATACTGATTGAATTAGAAGCACTTTACAAGTCAATTTTTCTATGTCTGTCCGTCCGTGAGTGTCCATGTAAACCTTGCAATCAAACTGCAGGTCGCAAATATAAATATATTTTGATGAATTTCGATACTTAAGCTTCGGTACTTAAGACTATAGGACGACTGCTAATGGAATTGGTGAAATTTGACGCATGTTCAAATTTAGTCACCATTCAAATAACCCATATGATATACGTAAAATTTTGCTTTTGTATGTTTATTACACCCATTAGTCAGTGGCACAAAAATAAACCCTGTAGGACAATTCTTAGTCATAGCCCCTATATAAAGCTGCTTTTCTCAAATTTATTTTGTACGTTTTTTTGCAAAAAATAAGTAACTTTACCAAATATGGTCAGGACTGGCCCATTTTTTCACTTAGGCCCAATATTAATATAGCACCATATCTGCAGGAAAAAAAATTAATACAGTGACAATCGAATTTCGCATATATTTATTTTCCATATCAAATTACTTGGATCTAAGATACCCCACGCGTTTAGAGAATTATTGTATACGGTAACGTATAGTTGGTCAAGACCGACTCTAATTTTCTTTGGAAATTATAGGACCTCAAATAATTTACATACTTGTTTCAGTTTCCATTCGCCAAGTTAGATTCACTTTTATGAAATTGGGACATGAGTTTCTAATTTATACAAATATCATCAAAGTGCTTCACTTTTTATATTGATTTCATTAACCGGTTACTCTTTTCCAAAAACTCGCATACTTTACAGCTCCAATAGCTATACTAGCAAAGCTTACAGCTCTTCTTATCAAGCGGTAATTCCTGTAATAAGAGTAAAATAACAATGTGCTGCTTTATTTAGTGTTTTGGTAATCTGTGTAATTATTTTTTTAAATTAAATAAAAAAAAAATAGTAAAATGTTTATTTACGATAGTAGGCACAGTATGTAGTATTGCATAAGTTTTCGTAATACAATTTAATAAAATATGTATTTTTGTGGTAAAAAGGATAATACATTTTCAAATTTGATATTAAAGGAAAAGTGACACTACTATAGCAATACTGTAATTTTTATTAATTTTTATACGCTATACCACTATGTGGTCAGGGTATAATGACTTTGAGCTGATATCTGTAACTACCAAAAATATTTGATCTAGACCCATATTTTGTTCAACCGATCGACTCAGAATCACTTTCTGAGTGGATTTAGCGATGTCAGTCTGTCCGTCCGTCCGTCCGGCCACCTGTCTTAGTGTCCATGTAAACCACGTAATCAAACTACAAATCGAATATATTTTGATGAAATTTAGTATATAAGCTTCTGTCGGCCATAGAATGGTGAAAATCGATTTATGTTCAGACCTATTCCGCATACAAATCACCCCTATAAGATCGACTTAAATTATCATAATAGCCAAACTATCATATATATCTTGGTCAAATTGGGTTTGTGTGTGTTTATTACATCCACTTTTAAAAGTAGTCTAAATATAAACCCTATAGGACAATTTGTAATCATAGCCCCCATATGAAGCAGAAATCTATCAAAAAACAAAAATATTGCACAGATTTTTCTCAAATTTGGTTTATTATGTTTTACTCAGGCAATCAAACCAGAAACCACAGAACCAGAAACCACAGAAGTGGCGTTAACAGCGAGAAACAGTATAGCGAAATGTGTAAAAGGATTCATTCCAAAATCTGCCAGGACCATGCAAATAAAGCTGGAAGCTAAACCACTCAACATAAATATTATTCAAATCAATGAGCCAAGTGCCGATAAAAATAAGGAAGAAGTTGTAGTTTTCTATAACGAAATTGAGGATCACATAAAACTACGACTATATCCAAGGAGATGTTAACGCAAAAATAGGTAGTGATAAAGTTCCAGGCATAACAGGACCATATGAATTGGGCGAACGAAACGATAGAGGTGATAGACTGATCCAATTCTGCCAAGAATTTAAAATGAAAATAACGAATACCCTCTTCTGTCTGCCTGCAAGAAGACTGTATACCTGGAAATTCCCCCATGATAGATTGGGAAACATAGTACGAAATCAAATTGACTATATTTTGATAAACCAAATTCAACCAGATTTGAATTTTTTTTAAACCTAGTTTCGCGAAGCCGAGTGGCTTGTCTGCAGACCAAAATTTTTGGGTCCAGGGATAAGCCGGATTTGGCTCTAAAGCCTCCGATGGGAATCGAACCCATGACCCATGCTTAACACGTAATTAAATGTAATTGTATTGATCACCAACATTCGTATGACGAATGGGCAAATAAAGAAGAAGATGTTTTTGCAAAAAAAAAATAAGTGATCTTACCAAATATGATCAGGATCGGTCCATTTTTCGACTAGTCCCCATATAAAAAGAGCAGCCGATATAAAATTTTTCATATCCGAAGGACACGAAACTAAAAACGTTGCCACTCAAATTTGATGTATGCTAATATTCTATATCTAATTAGTTGGACCTAAGAGATAGGGTCTCTAAATGAATGGTATAGGGTATCGAATAGTCTTATTATAATAAAGCATGCCGAAAAATTAAAATGGGAATATTTTGAATTATTTAAAGAGGATATTATCGTTGATGGGAATTATTTCAGTAATTTCTTTATTACACTGATAGAAACCATTCGTTGACTGTATAAGGCAGCAAATTTTTCGTATCGAAAAAGTATGTCAATCACTCAATAGTTAATCTCTTTAGCAGCTCTAATTTCCATAGGTTGTTTTATTCTGTTTTTCTTTGATTTAATGTTAATATCTTCATTACTGTGGCTGAGGCAATGACGAGTTTATGTTATATAAAATAATATCGTATTGCTTACACTTTCACTTTACAAAGAATTGCGGAAATGTTAAAAATGCCAAGAAAACATTGTTATGCATCAACTGTTTTGAGATTTACACAAAGACAGGTTGTAATTTTTGATCAGAAAAGCATTGATCTTCTTGAACTTGAACTAGTTCAATGTATCATTCATGATTTTTTGTCTGCTTTATGGTTTTTTGTTTTAAATTAGAATTTTCTGACAGACTTTACAGTTCAATGTACCGTTGAGGTGAAGTAACTCAATTATGGACAAACAAAAATGCAAAATATTCAAATATTGTCTGGGTTATTTTCGAACAAAATTTTATTCACTAGCCATCATCATATGATACACAAATTATAATTTTACTTTAATTGTGTCTTTTTGAATGATTCTAAATAGACATGATACTATATCTGAGGTGTTATATGTCATAAAGTAAGCGTCTAATACAAAATTATTATTCCTATTTCAACATTGAATATATGCATTTAATTTATTAACATAACGAGCGATGAATGTGAAACTAGCTTAACTGGCAAATTCAAAATTTAAAAAAAAATCTTTTTAATTATCTTTGTTTTAATCTTTAGTACTCGTATGTAAAGATACCATATAGGTGCAGTTCAGCTAAAATTATTTTTGCTTTGCTCAAATAACGAAAGTTCAATATAATGTCGCTTACGGTATTTTCGAGGAAGTTTGTTAATATTTGCATATTTGTATTATTATTTTATTTTATTTTTTTTATAAATTTCGTATTTAATGTAGATGAGGTCTCTTTGCCATAGGTCCATTTATGAGAAATCAGAGAAAAGATTAAAAATGGAACTTCCAAATAAGTATTATTATTAATTACAATTAAAAATTTGTTTGCATTGGATGGAGATTTATATGGAGATTCCATATTTTGGGTCATATTTTGACACAGTGGTGTACCATTTACCCCATTTTAAATACCAACCTGCTCGAAGTAATAACTAACAATATTATCCCAAGTTTAAACAGATAAATGGTTTATGTTTGGAAGGAGGTCCAATTTTTCTTTCATAAGATCGAGGTGTCCTGTGAGATCATTTAATTTATGTTGCGCCAAAAGCTTAAGATGCGATGCGTCTGAAGTACCACACATGCTTGATGATGAAGGTAAAGTCATAAAGTTCTTCCAATGAACACAACACCAAAGTAAACTTTATTACACTCATTCAATAAACGCAAATAAAGGGTGTTTTTTATAAGCCCGATAAAACTTGAGATTCTAAAAAATAACATATTAAATTAAATAGTAATAAAAAAAAAAAAATAGTCAAATATATGGCACTAATATATGAAAATGACCTTGGGTATATGGCCACCGCGGCTGCTCTTGACGAAGTGCATTATGGCCGTCCTATTTTGGGCCGCTTTTTTGAGCATTGCTGGGCGTACTCACATAAGGCATGCAGCGCCATCCTGTTGAAACTACATCTCGCCCGGATCAATATATCCATATTTTAAAACAAAATCTCATTGTATCGGCTTAATTTTTGAATATATAGAATCCGACGATGCCACCAGCGTGTAAACCGAACCAAAAGAAGCATTTTTCGGGATGTATTTTTCTGGTCTCATTCCATACAGGGCAATCTTGTTTATTAATAAATCAGTGAAGCCAAAAATGAGTCTCCTTGCTGAACATGATTTTGCTATAAAACATCGATATTAGTTGCGCGAATCACTGACTGATTTTCAATGTATATTTCGATAACAGGTTCAAGTAAGAGTTTATGCGTGATAATTTGCCAGAGGAGATTGATCATAAATGTCAAAACGGTAGTGCAGTATAATAGCTAACACTTTTGTAAGTTCTATCTAAGCGAAAAAAAACGCTCTTTATATTTATTAGCCACTAGTATACCCTGTCGCGCTTCGCTATGACTTACCGAGACTTATTGACATGTTTTATTTTATAATAAATTTTTCTTATGAAGTTTGCATTGTGCAATTAAAATATTTGATTTCATTTATTTTATATTTTTTTCTTTCAATTATTGTGGATATACAATATTTTTTGTTTTTCATTCGGTGCAACCATTATGATATTTTTCGGCGTCCTCTAGGCGTTACTCTAGAGCAAGCTACATAAAGCTGCCCATGAGAAGAACATGGATTTTCCAAATTAAATCCGGCAACACTTAAAGATTGGCCTTGAATTTAGACTATCACTTGGCAAATATTCATTTTAGAGATTTTTGATTTGGAGATTTTTGATTTTAGCAATTTCTTATTTCACCCATTTTTGCTTTTGGAGATTTTTGCTTTTGACGATTTTCGGTTTTGTCGATTTTTGATTTTGGCGATTTTTGTTTTTGGCGATTTTTGAATTTTGCGATTCCGCCCATATTTTCCACTACTACTATAATTGATATAATTGTCAGAGTTCTCGAGATATATAATATTGAATTATTACTTTGTATGGGAGGTGCGACGCCCACATATCCTATACCACCCATTTTTGGAGTAGCTACAAAGATTTATGATTTAGCAATAAAAAATTTCATGTTTTGCATTTTCAATTTTTTTTGAATTAAAATAAAATAAACACATTTAAATTTTATCATTTCATTCTGAAAATCTCCGAAACTGTTGAGTATATAGAAAATAGTATTAGCATAACTTAGAGGTAGTCTAAATTAAAATTTTTGCAGTTTTTTTTAAAAAATTGGACAACTTTTAGAAAAACAAGCAAGAGTGTTAAATTCGGCTGTGCCGAATCTTTGATACCCTCCACCTCGATTTGAGTATTGATAATAAATGTAAACAAAATATTGGAAAAAGTAAACAATTTGTTAAACTTAAAAACAAATTATTTCAGCAAATTCTTTGGGTTGGTTTTCGTATTTTCTATTTTTATCAAAATATTGCCATATTTGGAAAAGATAGAGAATAAATTTATAATAATAAATAACACAAGGGAACAATGGTTCTATCAGCTCGACTTTTCGAGATATACCGTTATGTTCAAAATTAAGGCACTTCCGCTACATATATTGGAATAGCTTGAAAACGGTTCACCATATTAAATTAAAAAAAAAATCCGAAACTCGCAAACAATATTCTCTTAAAGCCGTGCTTACTTTGTTTTTAAATTTTCCAAGTAGTTTTAGAGATATCGTTCAAGTTTTGAAAAAAAAATTAAAATTTTTTTAAAAAAAACATTTTTTTTGTTCTTTAAAAATTCCTAAAAAATAAAAATGGGACAAAAATCACAGTTTTGGTCTACAAACAGTTAGTTAAATATATTTCGAATAAAATGAGCTTTATTTCATTGCAATCGGTGCACAACTTTTGATTTTGTTCACGATTTACTGAATTGATATAAATCGCGATTTCCATACAAAAATAACATTTTCTAATGTGTAAGTGTTTGTATGTAATAAGTTAGTTTTTTATGATTCTAAGAATTAAAAAAATTAAGTAATAAAAAAAGATTATTTCATTTTTATGGTTGCGGTAGCAAACTCATAACGCCTATAAATTTTATTGTCCCTTTATGACACCTAGTCAGTTCACAGTCAATTAAAGAGAAAAAAGAAAAGTCCACTTGTTTTTATTGATGGTTGGTTTACCGTTGGTAACGGATGATTTTTTAAAGGAATTCCCCTGAACACATGTGTTCATTCATAAGTGACTGTCAATAAAATTGTGGATATAATTTTTTTTGGTACTTCAGTAAAAAACTACTAAGTATTTATATGGGTTCATTCAACCAATTTTTCTCATTCAACAAGTGTTTACGAAAGCGAAAAGTATAACGACAAAAAATATAAATCATTTTACATTGAACATTTAATCAGTCAACACAAAAAAGTTCAATTTTGTTCCCGTGTGTTATTTATTGAAAATTGTGTTACTTTGATATATACTTCAAAATTGTGCAATGGCTACGTCAAGAAACACCTGTAAAATCAATCCCAACTATTTTTGTAACATATGTGGCGAATACACGTTTATAAAAAATAGAAAAAGAGTGTCAGATTTTATTAAAAAAATTTATTTTGACTACTTCGGATTTACCATGGAAACCCGTGACAAGTACTGGATTCCTAATACTGTATGTAAAAACTGTGTAGAGTATTTAAGGTTATGGGCAAACAAGCAACGGACCCACTTCAAGTATAAAACACCAATGATCTGGCGGGAACCTTCGAATCATTATGATGATTGTTATATTTGCGCTGTCAACATAACAGGCATTAATAAAACAAACCGGTCTAAATGGATTTATCCTAACGTGTTGTCTATTACCCAACCAGTCCTGTACTCTAGTGAGGATTCAGAACCACAACAATCTACATCTACACACAATTTCCACGACTTACGACAAAATGTTCCTTCACCAATTTCTGAATTTGGATCAGATGACTTGCATTTAGATATTTCTTCTGAACGCGAGCAATTTAATCAGGAGGAGCTTAGTGATTTAGTGAGAGACCTTGGACTTTCTAAAAAAGCATCTGAAATTCTTGCTTCTCGATCAAAGCAAAAAAATCTGTTAACCCAAGGAACAACAATTTCATACTACCATAACAGAGAAAAAAACTTACTTCCATTCTTTTCCGAAGACGATGAATTTGTTTATTGTTCAGATGTTCCTGGTTTAGTAACAGCGATGGGATTAGAGGAGTATGATCCAAATGACTGGCGACTATTTATAGATTCTTCTAAACGCAGCCTAAAATGTGTACTTCTGCATAACGGTAATAAATTGGGTTCGTTGCCCATTGCACATTCAACTAAAGCTAAAGAAGAATATTCTACAATTGCCTCAGTTATAAATAAAATAAAGTACAACGAACACCGCTGGCTAATTTGTGTGGATCTAAAAATGGTGAATTTTCTTCTAGGCCAACAAGGTGGCTACACAAAATATCCGTGTTTCATTTGTTTATGGGATAGCAGAGCCAGATCTGAACACTGGAGTAAGAAAGACTGGCCTTCGAGGGAAGCTATGGTTCCAGGAAACCACAATATAGTTAATCAACCACTTGTGCCCAGGGATCGCATAATACTGCCACCTCTCCATATCAAGCTAGGACTTATGAAACAATTTGTCAAAGCTCTCAACAAGGGCGGTGATTGTTTTAGATATATCAGTAAAAAGTTCAACAATTTGAGTTCGGAGAAACTGAAAGCTGGCATTTTTGATGGCCCTCAAATCAAAAAATTAATCAATGATGAAAATTTTAGTAATTCCATGACAGATACTGAAAGAAATGCTTGGAATGAATTTGTTTGGATAGTGCGCAATTTCCTGGGAAACAAAAAGGGTGAGCACTATTCGGACCACGTGGATAACATGTTGTCACATTTCAAGCAGCTTGGTTGTAATATGAGCATTAAGGTGCACTACCTACACAGTCATTTGGATTGTTTCCCTGAAAATCTTGGAGACTTCAGTGAAGAACAAGGTGAACGTTTCCATCAAGATATCCGCACTATAGAGGAGCGGTACCAGGGTCACTGGGATAAGCATATGATGGCGGACTATTGCTGGAGCATTAAAACAAATCCCTCTAAACAAGGTTATTTAAGAAAATCTTATAAAAGAAAATTTTTCGATGAGTTGTAATTACATTGTAATATTTGTGTATTAAAATTTTTTATTTTTCTTTAAAATTCTCTTTTTGTGTTAAATTAAAAAGTATAGCTGACCATAACAATGAAATAATCTTTTTTTATTACTTAATTTTTTTAATTCTTAGAATCATAAAAAACTAACTTAATACATACAAACACTTACACATTACAAAATGTTATTTTTGTATGGAAATCGCGATTTATATCAATTCAGTAAATCGTGAACAAAATCAAAAGTTGTGCACCGATTGCAATGAAATAAAGCTCATTTTATTCGAAATATATTTAGCTAACTGTTTGTAGACCAAAACTGTGATTTTTGTCCCATTTTTATTTTTTAGGAATTTTTAAAGAACAAAAAAAATGTTTTTTTTTAAAAAATTTTAATTTTTTTTTCAAAACTTGAACGATATCTCTAAAACTACTTGGAAAATTTAAAAACAAAGTAAGCACGGCTTTAAGAGAATATAGTTTGCGAGTTTCGGATTTTTTTTTAATTTAATATGGTGAACCGTTTTCAAGTTATTCCAATATATGTAGCGGAAGTGCCTTAATTTTGAACATAACGGTATATCTCGAAAAGTCGAGCTGATAGAAAAAAACCAAGTGCAGATTTGAAATCAGCGACCTCAAATTAGTAAAAATTTGCTATAAATTTCAAATCAACACAAAAAAAGTTCAATTTTGTTCCCTTGTGTAATCAAATTAGGGATGCCAAACGCAAAAAACCAAATGTCGCAAACATTTTAAATAAAATAATTTGTTGTCTTTATTTTCTGAAAAACTTCAAATTTTCATCCAAAAAAAATTGCGTTTATTTATGTACCAATTTTTATGTTCGCAATTCTTAAATATCATTTGAGGTTTTCTAAAATTCATTGAATTTAAGTTAATGTTTTGTGTAGTCCGATTCTGTAAATTTCAACGATCCGACCGACAATCGCAAAATATATCGACAGCTATTGTTGTTTGCGCTAAGGATTAAGTGATTCACTAAGTACAGACATCTTAACGACAGTGGACACATCTATTTTTCTATTTATTTAAATTGTAAACGAGTGGCATCTCTGTCAAAATAAGCGAAAAACACAAAGAAGATTAGAAAATAACAAATTACTTCGTGTTTGACAGGATGATTTTATGTTTATGTTTAATATCTATAATTTTTTTACTAATATTTCTGTTTATTTATTTGAAAATGAAATAATGAAATGAATTTCAATTTGTGTTTAACGAATAAAATTTATATATTAAAGATGCAATTGATGTCTTCTAAATTTAAAATTATTATTTCCGACGTTTTGATATGATTTTCTGAAATTCAGTTAATATTTTCTGATTTATAATTGGAAATTTTAATTCCAGTTTTTAGAATTGATATTTTCTAAAATTTGAATGGAAAATTTAAAAAGTGCAATTTTGTGTTTATGTGAATAATAATGCTTTAGTAATTATAAACAATTTTTAAAAATTAGATGTAATCGCAATCAGATATTTTGTAGGTAAAGCAGAATAATAATTATATATAACTATGTAAAACTTTTTTGAAAGCTAAAAACTCATTGATGAACTCGGTAACTCTATTTTGTAAAGACAACAAAAAGTTAATATGCCAAACTTATGTTCATATGTGTAGAAGAATAATGAAAAAACGTATGAAATTAAAGACCAGTCCATGTATACTCTTAACATTGTGCTGTATGATATCTATTTGAAAATATTGACATTCATGTTAAAATAGAAGTAACTATGTATTGCAAAGCTAATTAAAATTAAAATTGTAGCGCCATCTACTGTGGCATAGTCACGCTGATCAAAATGAAGTGACTCTCTGTTAATGCAAAAGAAATGTATTTTCCCCACAACAAAATAATGCAGAAATTTATGTAAATAAAATATACCGATTTATTTCTAACATGCAGTTATTATGGATATACATACATATATAGAATATATGTATATTATTTGTATCATTTAATATGTGTAGGTATGTATATGTAAATATTACACACAAAAAAGACAACATCAAACGTTATTTTTGAGTTTTTCTCTTTAACTAAATTAATACATAAACATTTTTTTTTGCTTAATTTACGTTGTTTTTTTTTTATTGACAACTAGGTATTTTAGCATTATTTGCTTTAGATGCTGGTGAATTTTTACTCCCTTTTTATTAACACGTAGTGTCTGCTTGTCGAAAAAATTTTGGATCGATTTTAACCCCTTTCCCGTAACCCAATCGATCTGAAAGTTTGCAGGCAGGCTCGTGGTAATGACAGAAATGATTGAAAAAATTTTTTTTAGTGATGCCAAAACAATGGAAACTGTTTAATTTTTCTACCAGAATTGATAAAAATAATGTACAAAGGGTTAGTTTTTATTATATTATTACCACTATGACCACCAAAACGACAAGTACAGCTATGACAACAATACAACATTTAGAATAACAACAAGAACAATATAGAAACATCATATTTTTAATTTTTTTTTTTTTAATTTTTCAGAGATTTCCCTGGACCTCTTCCACCGATTTTAATGATTTTTGAAATAGAAATCTTCCCATGAATTTGGTGAATCTTTCTCACTGAAAATGATCACCTTAGCTATCCTATAGAGTACGTGACAAGAACAACATAGAAAATTAAATTTTTCAAGACTTTTTTTAGTTCTTCATTCAAATCTCGGGCCCTAATCGACCGATTTGAACGATTTTAAATAGCAAACTTTTCAGGATGTTATGAATCATTTTTTATGTCAACGAACACCCTAGCTACCCGATTGATGCCGTCATCGTGATTTCCACAGACGGACAGACGGACAGACGGACATCGCTATATCAACTCCGGTTGTTATAAGGATCACAAATATATATATATTATGGGGTCCAAAAATTTTTTTCTAATTATTACAAACGGAATGACAAACTTATATATACCCTCTGCAAACTGGAGTGGAGGGTATAAAAAACTTCTCCATACAATTTAAAATTTTCGCTTTTTTTGTTGTTAGAGGACCACAACCCATTAAAATAATCTAATCCATAAAAATAAAGTTTTTATTAAAACTCTTTCTTTCCTTATGCATATGAGCTTTGAATCTATCCGCAACTGTGCGTGACTATGCGTGACTATCTTTAAGTTAATATTTGGTGACAACAAGTCTGTGGACCAAGTTTCAGATTGATTGGATAAGGGGAAATGAAGTTTAAATCACTCCGTGAAAGTGCGTGACTATGGGTGTCTGTGTGTGACTATCCTGTGTGTGACTATCCACAGCAAGTCAGACAAAGTTTCAGATTGATTGGATAAGGGGAAATGGGGTTTAAATCACTCCGTGGCAGTGCGTGGCAGTGCGTGACAGGGTGTGACTAACTTAAAATTAATCCTTGGCTACAGCAAGTCTATGGAAAAAGTTCCAGATCGATCGGATGAGGGGAAGTGAGGTTTTAGTCTCTCCGTGACTGTGCGTGACTATGTCAAAATTAATCTTTTTCACGGCAAGTCTATCGACCAAGTTTCAGAGCGATCGGGTATGGGGAAGTGGGGTTTTAAAGCACTCCGTGGGTGTGCGTGACTATTCGTGAGTATGCGTGACTATCCCAAAATTAATCTATAGTCACAAGAACCCTATGGCCCAAGTTTCAGATCAATTGGATGAGGGGTAATGGGGTTGCCGAGAGTATGAGTTAAAAGAAAGAGTTTAAAAATATAGTGTTTATCAGGTGTCAAAAAAAAAAAATTTTAGTTTCGCTGCGTGGTAGCGCTTACTGTTCACTTTAACGCGTCTGACATTTGCACATTCTAAGAAAAATCTACAAATGTTTCAGCCAGCTCAAAAGCAACACCAATCAGCGCATCGTTCAGGGTATGTAGGTATGTATGTATGCATTTTTTGTGCCCCAGAGCAACAATTTGGCTTGCTGAAGTAACCAAATGGAAATGCGCTTTATAAAAAATATGTTTTTCTTTAAAAATGCTCATCTTTTTCCCAAAAGTTCCTTATTCAAATTAGAGAACTGAAAATATTGCGGATGGACATGCGAGTTCTTTATACAAAATTGCCATCAAAGAAGTGCGTAAGAATGATTGCGAGTTGAGGTTCATGGTGCTCTGGGAAATTACGGGCAATTAATTGCAATAGACTAATTCTATAGTGGCAGACATGACAATCAGAAACGATTCTAGGTAACTTTTTTTTTCAACCTAGCCAATTCATAACCCAACACTTTTTTGGTTTATTCTTATTGTGAATGAAGATAACAAACTCGTTAACAAACACATTAACAAATTTAACAAAACACACATAGCATATGTATAATTTAATGTATGTGTTAGTACCAACTTTAAATGCAATTTCATCATAATAAAGGAAAAAATGTAAAAATCTGTAAATCTGGTGAACAGCTAAAAAGTAATACCTTTCAAATAATATACGTTTGGTCAAAATCGGGATAAAACGGTGGAACAAAACATCGGTTACAAGAAAGCGCCTAGGCTATTAATATTATAAATTAAAAGCTTTTCGTTGTCCATAAAAATGTGCAAAATTATGCAGACGGACCTGAACGACATATTTACCATTAGCTGGGGGCAAAGTCGTGACAGAAATGAAAAACGCAGTTATTTATAGTTAATAGAAGAGCTAGTTTATTAATAATGCATATAAAAAAAATCATGTGAGTCCGATCACAGGGGAGATGTGTAAACATCTGATAATAAATAAAATGCAGAAAACAGCGACAAAAAGGTTACTACATATCATAATTTTTTCACCAAACAATCATGTCACACCGATTTGTCTTAATGCTCACATATTACACGTAAGTTCTTACGCTCACATATTACGCTGTTTTTGTGATTGTATTGTGAATTAGAAATTTACCCCCCTGCGCGTATAGATGTTTACACATCAAAAAGTTCTAAAACAAATTACATATAGTAAAAAGAAATGTTTTGTAATGTGACAAACATGACACTGATTTATTTTCAAAATTACTTAGCCACACTTTTCCATTCTTACTGGCACAATAGGAGCTATAAAAATATATTTAACAAACTATTGTCATATTTTCTTGCCATTTGAGCCCTTTGCCTTGAAATGGTATCAGTCAAAATTATTTAATTAAAATTTTAAAGTTGACCTTTGCATAGAACTACTCAATAATGTTTTAGTTTGTACTCATTTTACAAGCATGATCCAATTTCACTTACACGTTTGACAAAATTGTCACATATTGTGTCACATATTTTTTTAACTAAATTTTTAACATAATTTTCTTCACACTTTCTGTAGAAGATTCACTACTTTGGAGTACAAGATGTACTCATTCCGTAAACCGCATATATTACAATAACTTCTTGTCATAACACAGCTGACATCATTTCCTTAAAAAATATTTAATGCCATTCTAATATCTTCCATCCTCATCTTATATTCTTCAGAAAGAATTAAAAAATATATACAAAAGTGCATATGAGGTACCAACTTTTTTTGTATTATAAAAAGGAATTAATCGGTCCAATAAACTTAAGCCCAGATAGTTGATGCAGATGGATAAGTTTGTCTCTTTAAAGTGAAAGTCTTTCAGTTTTTTTTTTACCAAGCTTTCAACTGAACTGTCTTTCAGAATGATAGCGAATCATTAATTCTGTTTGTTCTTTAAAAAAGGCATCGACATTCCCTTCACTTCTCGTTGTAATTGGCTATTTAAGTCCGCTTGAATAATAGCTGCATACGTTTTTAGTGTTATGTACTGTAAAATCGTTGAAACTACTTTACATTTCTTTACGTGATCAGTGAAAAGATCTAGTTTTCTTTTTTTTTTTCAAAATAACAAAATACAATTATTTAACAGTTTTAGCATAACAAACATTCGTAATGAATGTATATAGCAAATACTATGCATACTGTATGTAATCAGTGAGACTGCAGATGAAATAATGAATATATTCATAACTATTGGAAATGTTTAGCGCGCGATACGATGTGATATCGAGATACTCAGCTGGCAGCACTCGACTAGAGTGAAACGACCGTAAATTTTTTCTTTCATACACTTTGTAATAGTTTTTCTTTTTTTTTTTTAACAATTTGTTGTTATTCTTAAAAAGTCAATGCATTGGTTTTTAATGATCATGCAAATTAATTGTGTTTCCTGTTAAAAAAAAAATGACTTTTATTTTTAATATAAAAAATAAAACAAAGACCAGCCGTTTCTTAAAACCAACCGTTACTTAAAGCCAACCGCCCATCCTTATATGTGTTTCGTCACCAACAATCATTTCCAATTTTAATAAAAAATATGTAAATGAAACGGAACAAACTTCAGTTCGTTATAGTTTTCGTTTTGTTTACTTTTTTTTCTTGGAAAACTTCTGTTTTCAATAGAAAAGGAGTTCAATGTATTGTATTGATGTTCTCGTTTATATTATTATGAACTGCAGCAGTAGTCGGGCGGTTTTTTTTTTTTCAAAACTAGAACTTTGTCTTGAATTGCACAGAAAGATCAATCACATTTAATGCAAACTGTGAGGACTTACGTATTCTTTAAGATACCATCCGGCGTTTCCGTTTTTATTCAGATGTTGTGCTCTGTGGCACGTCTGTCTTTCCATTTCTAATTTGAAATTCTAAATAACAAAAGTGTTAGATAACTTTACAACAGTTGTTAGAATTTCTTGAAACCTCATGGAATTCATTAATCCCATTGTCAATGAAGTTATACAGCAAATGTATTTTGTTTATTTTTCTTACCCTATGATCAAAATAGAATAATTTCTGCTTTTTATAAGTTTTTTCAAACTTTGCATGAAAACGGTGTTTTTTATTACCAGATGCAGTTATAAGTATTTTGTTTGTAGGGCACTGCTGTTATGGAATGATTTTATTTATTTTTTTTTTGTATATATTTTAGGAGTATTTAGAATTTTCTGATATCGATGTATATTTTTACAAATTATTATAAATTCTTAAAAATTAAATTATTGCTAACAAATTGTGTGATATTTCTTCTAAAGGTTTTTATACCCTATACCACTATGTGGTTTGGGTATAATGACTTTGTGCTGCTGTTTGTAACTACCAAAAATATTTGACCTAGACCCATCTTTTATTAAACCGATCGAATCATAATCACTATCTGATTCGATTTAACGATGTCCGTCCGTCCGTCCGTCCGTCTGTGTGTCCATGTAAACCTTGTAATCAATATGAACATATTTTGACGAAATTGGGTATATAAGCTTTCGCCATAGGATGAACGCTATTGAAATTGGTGAGAATCGGTCCATGTTCAGACCCAGCCCCCATACAAATGACCGCTATGAAGTCGACATAAATTACCAAAAGATCGAAATTATCATATAGATCTCAGTCAAATTGGGTTTGTATGTGTTTGTTACATCCATTAATCAGTAGTCCAAAACTGATCCCTATGGGATAACTCTTATTCATGGGCCCCATATAGAGCTGCTTCCCGATCTTCACTTAAATCTATCAAAAAACAAAAATATTGCACTGATTCTTCTCAAATTTTGTTTGTATATATTTTTGCAAAATACAAGAGATCTTACCAAACATGGTCAGGATCGGTCCATTTTTCGACCTAGTCCCCATATAAATATAATATCCGATATGAACTTTTTCATATCTGCAGCCAAAAAAATTAATAAAAATGCCATTCAAATTTGGTTTATGCTTATTTGCTATATCCAATTAGTTGGACCGAAGAGATAGGGTCTCTAAACCATGGTATAGGGTATCGTATAGGCGGGCTAGACCAACTATAACTTTCTTACTTGTTTTTTTTTGCTTAGATAGAACTTGCGATAAGCTTAGCTGTCAAAGGAACTATCATACTGCTCTCACTTTTTGATATTTATAATCAGTATAACCTGGCATGTCATCGTGAATAGATTCATGCTTGAACAACGCTACAAAACTATTCAAATTAACTTTAAAAATCAATTATTGATTAGCGCAACTTATAGACGACTTCGTGGTTTTTATGGCAAATATAATCGTTCATATGAGCAAGCCGTCCATCGTACTGTGGATAGATTTCATACATCATACTCTCTATGATGCAATAATACCATCACGTCGAATGAATGTGAGTACTGAATAGGATGATTGCCACTATATACAAAAGTGTGGCCGGTCGCGTGGAAAATTTTGCTCAAAGATCTTGGTCTACACTCATACAAGATTCAGTTGGTGCAGGCATTAAAGCTACGAGACCATCATATGTGCCGTTGTTGCGCCGATTGGACTCTAGAGCAGTTGGAATGAGAGCGGATAAACTGCATTCTATGCAGAAAAATTACTGGACCTCATTTCTTAAGAAGAATTAGCCGGATTATAATACCATATTTTAATAATAAAATTTTTTTGATTATACTTAAATTTTTTGTGGTATTTTGTACAATTTCAAGTTCTATCAGGCTTTCAGAAACACTTTTTACATATACTAATATTAACTAGCGGATTCCAGCGCTCGAAATTCGAGTGCAATATCTAGGCAATTTTATTTCTCAACTTAGCCAATTCACAAACCAACACTTTTATGGTTTATTATTTTTGTGAATAAATATAATAACCTCATTAACAAACACATTAACAAATTAAATATACACACACACAACATACGTATAATTTGATGTATGTGTTAGTAGCAACTTTAAATGCAATTTACTCAAAATAAAAGAAAAAATTAAAAAATCTGTAAATCTGGTGAACAGCTTAAAATAAATAACTTTAAAATAATATACGTTTGGTCAAAATCGGATTAAAACGGCAAACATAACATAGGTCACAAGGAATCGCCTAGTCTATTAATATTATAGATATAATTTGTCATACTATTCGGTAAGTTCGGTTGGTGCATAGGTGTTGTTTTCATACGGGGAAGTCTGAAATCCTTTGCATATCTCAGATTGTATGATTATACTTCTCTCACATAATTAAGCGGGTCTATTTGCTGAGCAAAGTTGATGGTGTTCCTTCCAGCAATTGTTGTATATTAAACCGTTTGAACGTGTCGAGCATTGTTTCTATTCTAGTATTTCAATTACACTTCAATATTAAATGCATAGCTATATTTTGAAATTTTTGTTGTCTATCTATTTATTAATTGTACAGCATGCGTGTAAAATTGTAGAGTCATATTCAGCATGTAGTTTCAACGTTATGCTATAGATGTTTATTGCAATTATTAACGATATTTTATTTCTTTTTTATTTTTTTTGCCTAAGAAAATTATAGTCGGTCTAGGCCGACCATGCCATGCGTTTAGATAGCCTATCTCTTAGATCCAACTAATTAGGTGTAGAAGATAGGCATTAACCAAATTTAAGTAACACAGTTATTAAGTTTTTTGCTTTCGGATATGAAAAAGTTCATATCGGATGCTGTAATAATTATATGAGGTCTAGGTTTAAAAATGGACTCAATTTGACCATATCTGGTAAGGTCACCTATTTTTTTTTTGCAAAGACATATACAAACCAAATTTGAGAAAAAATCTGCTCAATATTTCTGTTGTCTGATAGATTTAAGTGAAGATCGGCAATCAGCTTCATGTGGAGGCTATGACTATGAATTTTTGCTATAGGGTATATATTTGAAGTACTGATAAAGTAATGTAATAAACATACTACCCGATTTGACCGAGATCTATATGATAATTTGAATGTTATTGCAATTTAAGCCGATCTCAGTGGGGGTCAATTGTATATGGACTAGGTGTGAACACACACCGCTTTTCGCCAATTTCAACAGTATTCATTCTATGGCCAATAAAAGCTTATATACTAAATTACATCAAAATATATTTATATTTTCGACCTGTAGTTTGATTACAAGGTTTATATACGTACACAGGCGGATAGAAAGATGGACGGACGTCAATAATCGATTCAGAAAGTGATTTTGAGTCAATCCGTATAATAAAAGTCAAGGTCCAATACTTTTGGTAGTTACAAAATTCCGCACAAGGTCATCATTATACCCCTACCATATAGTAGTATAGGGTATACAAGTTAGATAGTGTAAAGCAAAATCATCAAAAATGCATCGATAGATCTAACAAAGATATTAAAAAAGTTATAAAGGTTAAATAAAGGTTTTTTCATACATTTGTAGTCCAAATACATACTGTGAGCGTAAAAAAATTTAACAACTTTTCTTATTACATATTTATTATTGACTTACGATAAAAAGTAATATTAAATAATCTATAATATTAATATGCTAGGCGATTTCTTGTTACCGATGTTTTGTTCTACCATTTTATCCCAATTTTGACTAAAGGTATTTCTTTTTTGCTGTTCACCAGATTTACGGATTTTTAAATTTTTTCCCCTATTTTTAGTAAATTGCATTTAAAGTTGCTACTAACACATACATTAAATTATACATATGCTATGTGTATGTTTATTAAATTTGTTGATGTGTTTGTTAATGAGTTTGTTATCTTTATTCACAATAATAATAAACCAAAAAAGTGTGGATTTGTGAATTGGATAAGTTGAGAAATAAAGCTGCCTAGAAATTGCACTCGAATTTACTATTTTACCATTTAGAGATTGGCTACTATACGACATGAAATCAGTACAAGTGGCGACATTGCACAAATCTCTTCAACTAGAAAATGAATCAGATTTTACCCTTCAAAAAAGGAAAAGTAAACAGTGGTAACACTTACTTAAGCGTTCACAGTATGTGTTTTGCTTGTGTTTTTCTTTCTTATTTTTTTAGCACGTGCAATTTGTACACATAGTGTGAACCCTTTCAAAAATTGTTTATATACAACACATTTGGCAAGACATATGTAAATTTTTCAATTAGAGCATGACAACATACAAAAATACAACACTGCTTGTGGCGAAAGAAAAACAAGATAAATTATAAATATAAATATTGAAAGAAAAATAAATTGTTTAATATTAATTAACAATTATAAAATATAGTATATAACTTTATTTTTAACAATAAATTTTTGTTAATTCAGAAATTAAATCAGCTGTTGTTTACATTTAGAGGTTATGTCATACGGAAATACGGAAGTACGTTTGAACGTAAAAATTATGAATCGTATGTAAAACGCCAATTTTGACATACACACGGAATTACGAATGGATCGTAAAACTGAATTTACATATGGAAAATACACACCTTTAGCTTCTTTTTCGGGGAAGACTAAAGTTGTTGTTACAAAGTTGTACTGATCACGTGTTTTACTTAAAAATCATCTTGAGTTGATTTGTACTAGTTAATAATAACTTAAAAAATATAATAGAAAATATTTTCAGTATGAGAAAGGAAACTGCACAAAAAAATTGTTGATAAATATACCGAACCCTAGTAAGGGAAGTAAAGTTCTATCCAGCCTCAAGTGCAGTTAGTTCATCACAAAACATAACGCAGACATCAGGCAAACCAGTAAGTTAAAGTACAGTAAAGAGATAGCTTCTCGAAAATGGCCTATATGGAAGGATACCACGCTAGACTTTACATATCCAAGGCAAGGCGCTGTTTTTTTAGGAAACATATTATTGAAAAAGCTCCCAAAAATATGGCTTGGTAAGAGTGAAGCCTTCAATTGAAAAGTATGTTACAAACACTGTCAAACGCAATGGGGGCTCAGTTATAATTTGGAGCGGTGTGGCGGCAATAGGTGGGGCAATTATATTTCTATTGGCTCTACTATAAACAAAGTGGGTTATTATCCGTTCTAAAGGACAATTCCGCCCCTATCATGGAGAAAATAGATTTGGCTAGAAACTGGATCTTTCAACTGGACACCGTTCCAAAACAACGTGAAATTGTGGCTACCGTAACGGACTACTAAGCCAATTGATCATAGTCCGCAGAATTTGTGAAAATGTCTTGACAGAAAACTTAGGCAAAGACAGACTTAAACAAAGATCTAAAGGAAGAAAGGAGCACAATCTTTCCCGATATAAAAAAAAAAAAAAACTTCTCGAGTCGATATTTAGGAGACTAATTGAGGTGCTTAAGGCCAAATGAAAATAAAACAAATATAAAAAAATTTAAAAAGTTTACTTTCTGTGTTGAAGTTCTATTGCCCTTTGTTTGTTATTTACAT
This sequence comes from Cordilura impudica, assembly GCA_963682025.1. Taxonomy (NCBI): domain Eukaryota; kingdom Metazoa; phylum Arthropoda; class Insecta; order Diptera; family Scathophagidae; genus Cordilura; species Cordilura impudica. Next base: position 71,400,930 of record OY821518.1, on the reverse strand, counting down.
TTTTGTTGACGCATATAATATGGTCGGTTTCTAAATAGCGTGAATTTATCTTTGTTTTGTATTACTTTTGGTTAATTATACCCTATACCAGTATGTGGTTTGGGTATAATGACTTTATGCTGCTGTTTGTAACTACCAAAAATATTTAATCTAGACCCATCTTTTATTACACCGATCGACTCCGAATCACTTTCTGAGTCGATTTAGCGATGTCCGTCCGTCCGTCTGTGTGTCAAAGTAAACCTTTTAATTAAACTACAGGTCGCAAATATGAATATATTTTGATGAAATTTGGTACGTGAGCTTTGATCGGCCATAAAATGAACGCTTTTGAAATTTGTGAAATTCGGTTCATGTTCAAACCTAGTGCCCATAAAAATAACCCCTATGAAATCGACATAAATTGCCATAAGATCCAAACTATCATATAGATCTCAGTCAAATTCGGTTTGTATATGTTTATTATATCCACTAATCAGCAGTTCAAATCTTATCCCTATAGGATAATTTGCTGTTTTCAAACTTCAAAAAATGGCTCGGTGCTGAAAGATATTCCAGCAATAATGATGTGGAGTCTGCAGTTGATGGCTTAATGTAAACAGGGTATCAAAGCTATTAAGATATTGAATCGAGCTAGAAGCCAATTATGTTCAGAAATAAAGAAAATTTTTTTCCAATATATTTTGTGTTTTCTTTGCCAGTTCAGGTTTTTCTGGTACGGCCCATGTAAGGCATACTATAAAGAATTACTTGCATGATTCATGGCTAAAACCACCAAAAATTCTCACCAATCTCTGTTAAATTCTTTCTTATGAGATAAACTTTTATGTTCCAAAACTCTTTCAAGTACCCTCTATATGCAACCTTTATTTTGATTAAAATGTTTATATAGAGACAAAAATGCATAATATTATAAGAATTTATATGATACTAGCTCCCAAAAGGGTCTGACCTCGATCACAAACAAATCAGTAAACGATTTTGTTGACAGTCTGGATTAAGAAGAAGCTAATTTATATCTGAAAGACCGTCGACCCAGACCGACCGTGATTTTTTTGCTTGTTTAAAATATAAATTAAAATCATCTTAATGAATACTTAATCATTTTATTATAAAATTTACTGAATACTTAACCACTTTATAATATATCGTAACGTCCCTTTTTGTTCAACAAATGACTTTGAAATAATTTTATGTCTAATTGCTTCACCTGATCTTTATATGCGTTTATATTTACTTATAAAATATTCAAGCAAGTTTTTGTGCCCAGAATTAAATTTTCCAATATTATACACTATTTGAAACAAAGAAGCAGCTCGCTTTATAATTTCATGACACAACGCCTTCCAACTATTATTCTATATACTAGCTCCGATATCAACCATAAAATAAACGTTTGATGACAACAGATTTATAAAACGATAATATTTTGAAATACTTACCAACTCTTTGTATTATTTAGGGAAGAAGCACATATTGTTCATGCACTATTCAGGAGCATCTGCAAAATAAAATTAAATAAATCCAAACTATATTATTAAAATATTTCCAAACAACAAAGCATTTTAATCCCTCAAAACAAAACAAGTTAAACCAAAATCGTTTTCCATACCAGTTTTATTTCGAAAGAGAGAATTAATTAACGAATTTTCTGTCTAGACAACAATAACAATTTCTGTCCTTAACTAAAAAAACACAAATTGAGCCAAAATTGTTTTTCTTTAAAGTAAAATCAGCAATAAGCGGACAGCAATGTTCGAAGAGAATTTTTTTTTGTTATATTTAGTTTTATCTTTGCTTTATGTAAGTGTTCGCATATAAATTCTGGTTGGCTTATTGGATATTTTGCTGTATACAAATATTTCGAAACTCAGAATTATTTAGCGAATTTTCAGTCTAGACAACCAAAACATTTTAAAATTGAAAATTAACATAACTAAACGGAGCAAAAAAAAAAAATTGTATGCGCATGTAAAATCATGTTGCAACTTAAAGGTTGAGAAAATAGTTCAGGAAAAATTGCAGACAAATCAAAAAAATTAGACCATGGAGCAACAGCAGTACAGGTGACTGTGCTTTAAGGGACAACAAGCCAAATGCTCACGGTGTGCAATTAGGAGTTGAGGAAAGAAAATATCGAAATGTTTAATGTTTTAAAATCGGTTAACCGGATAATTAAATTTTCTTTGGTTATTTCTCACGCCCTGATTTAAAATTTTCACACTTCTTTTGCTTCATAGTGTAGGGGAAGAGGTTGGGTTGTGGCCATAGTTAGGTTTTCGGCTTATAACTTTTCACCAAGTGCAAATTATTCGGACAACTGGATATCTATGGAAAGCTAGAGACCTTGGCTAATTGTTGGTGAAGGAACTGAATCAATTTCGTCAAATGGAAATTTTTTTTTTCTAAATTTTGTGAAGTGGCCATTTTTGGGGCAAATTTTTTTTGGTTGGGTTGTGGCCACCCTTGGAAAATCTGGTAAAAATAGGAAAATATGAAGAAAAACCACTACGAATATAGAAAAACTTTAAGTTTATTTATTTTCAAAGCCTTCATTGGCATTATTATTGAGAAAAACTTAAAACTAAATAAAAAATAATAATGATAAATAAATGGCATTATTCGTCTTCCGACTCACAATTTTCGCATTTGAAGCAGCTGGCTCGTGTACCAGCATACTTCAAATGAACGCATCCGAAACAATTGATGGAGTTATTATTGCTTATATGTGTTATATTGCTTACTGGGTAGTTATTTTAACATCTACGACGATATTTCACCATTAAAAAAAAGGGTGGCCACAACCCAACCAATTGTAGTGGCCACAACCCAATTTTGCAGCCATCTTGGGATGTGGTGAAAATTCTTTTTTGTTGTCAACATATTGGTTGCAATCGATATTTACTCACAAAGTATAATAAATTTACTGAATATAAATGCATTGCACTCACATTTTTGATTGATTCACTTCGATTTCTAACTCTATTAAAAAGGGGTAAATTTGTATTATTGGTCTTTTTCAAGCACAGAAAAATAAATTTGTTCCCAGCACAAAGCAGACGCGTCTGCCCGCTTCGGTACTCGGTCCAAAAAGAACGTGCTGCCATGACACACAGATGACTTTTGCAAGAAAAACACATATGCTTTAGGTTAAAAGATATGCTGGGGTGGCCACAACCGAACCATGGCCACAACCCAACCTCTTCTCCTATATTTTTTTTACTTTTGGGTAGAAATCAGGTTTTATGGAATTAGTTTATTTCACTGTGGAATATTTTCGGGCACGTTATCTGCGGTGTGAAAAATTCCAAGGCAGAGTGAAAGACCATGACAGCTTAGTAAAACCTTCAAAGGGTTTCGTGTTCTCAGGCCAAACTTTTTGATGAGTTTTTTTTATATTTTCATTCTCTAGTTTATTTAGTTTTTCAGCTATAACTCAAGGACCGTTGCCTACTTCTCATTTCGTTCTTCAGCAAAATTGTAGGTTCGGCTTAAGTAAATAATTTTTTATTAATATATCCATGTAGAAAATAGAATACAGCAAATAAGAGTGTTAAATTTCTCTGTGTCGAATCTTTGGTACCCTCCACATTCGTTTAACGTTTACATTAATATCTGGACTTAATATTGCACTCTTTATAACAAATGTAAACAAAATATTTTAAAAAGCAACAATTTGATAAACTTAATACTAAATTATTACGACATATACAATGAATTTTTTAAATCTTTAAGAGGTGTCTTAATTTTTTTGGACATATCTCGGGCAATAATGACCGATATCTCTCATTTTCACCACCAGCCTGACCAAAGTAATGGCAAACAATATAATTATAACTTTTCAATGATGCGTGGTAGAGAAGAAGAAACCAAAAGTTTATGACTTGTGCTGTTCTTTGTAACTAACAAAAATATTTTACCTAGACCCACTTTTTGTTATACCGATCGACTCAGAATCACTTTCTGAGTCGATTTAGCGAGGTCCATCCATCTGTCTGTTTTGTGTTCACGTAATCAAACGACAGGTCGCAAGGATGAGCGCTATTGAATTGTTCGGACCTAGTCCCCATAAAAAGAACCCCAATGAGATCGACTTTAATGGTCATATTATCCAAATTATCATAGAGATTTCGATCAAATAGGGTCTGTGTTTGTCCATTGTAACCGATAATCAGTACTCCAAATATAAACCCTATAGGGCAATTCTTATTCAAAGCCCCTTCCCTTCAAAGCTGCTCCCCGATCTTCCGTTAAATCTATAAAAAACAAAGATTTTTTTCAAATTTGGTTTGTATATGTTTTTGCAAAATATAAGTGACTTTAACAAATATGGCCAGGATGCGGTCCATTTTTCGACCTAGTCCCCATAAAAATATACCACCCGGTATGAACTTTTTCATATCTGCAGCCAAAGAAATGAATAACAATGCCACTTACATTTGGTTTATGCTTATTTTCTATATCCATTCACATAGACCTAAGAGATAGGGTCTCGAAAATCATGGTATGGGGTATCACATAGTCGGTCTAAACCGATTATAATTTTCTTACTTGTTTTAAATAATTTTTAACATGACCTTTTGGAAACTTTTTTTTAAAATGATGTCATACTTCCATGAGTGTTGTTATACATTTATCTGAGTAGTAAAGTACCCGCCCCAAAAATATTGTCGGAATGATCTGAAATTTAAAAAAAAAAATACTGTTCTTACATTTGAAACTTCAAAAAACATAACTTTTTAGTATGTCATTATAGAAAATTTGCAGTAAAATTATCTTAAACTTGATAAAAAGAACAAATTTTTACACTTCATCTGTTATTTATTTATTTATTTTTTTCAGTAATGGTTCGCCCACCCCATAATTATTGTTGGAATGATTTGGAAATTTTCATCTCTAAATATTTAAAATTTGGTTATTATGAAATTTTTTCTGTAAAATTATTTCAAACATGAAATAAGAGCAAATGTTCACACTTTTGTATGAAAAGTGTCCGATCTTTTGCGAATAGTAGTTCGTCCGAGCCGATTACTTTGAAATTTGGTGTACATAGTAAACTCATATTTCCAATATATTTAAAAAGCATAAATTTGTACCACGTGTTGTCTAAAAATTTTTTATAAATCGATTCCAAATTTCAGTAGAGTGTATATTTTCATACATGTGTGTGGAAATTAGTCGAGCTTTTTCAAGTAGTAGTATTTTCGGAATACTTTTAAGAAGATTATGTACATATATTTGCAACTGCAAACTGTTAAAATTTTTATCTCAAATTTGAAAGGGATATTTTTCGAGTAGTTGTTCGTCATATATAAATTTATAATGTGTAGTTTTTTTTTTTTTTTTTTATGATGTCAAACATCACAGAGTGCACATTTTTATACATTTGTATGGACAGTGGTCTGGCTTTAGTATTTTGCCTATGCCAATAGAACAGTCTGATTCAAGTGAAATTAAGGGATGATATTTCTGGTACTTGGTGTTGAATTATGTATTGACTAGTGTAGTTCCTCGTAGGAGTTAAAAAGTCGCCTAAAGTACTCGATAACATGTGATAGAATTTAGAATACTATAAAATTATTTTTGCATGTACATACGTATACACAATAAATGAAGCAACAATTAAAAACGCGTATACAACGTCAGTCAGTCAGTCAGTCAGTGATGAGCGTTAGTACTGGAATATTAAATTTGAAATTTTAAAGATGAATTTCTAAAAATTGTTACATTTTGAAAGGGATATATCGTGGAAATGGAGTTACATAGTTTGAAGCTTCACGGCTCGTCAATTTCTAGCAAGTTTTAACATATTGAAAGTCATTGGATCTTAATATTTTAAGATTATATTCCAGAGCCTACGGTAGTAAATGAGCTACTCGAGCTTAACGAGTGGCTCGACTAGTAAAAACTAACGTTTTTCTTATTTGAAAGCATGTAGAAAGATAAATATAAGTATTTAATATAACAAATGTATACTTTTTGGAATCGTAAAAGTATCAAGAAGATCATCCTAATATTTTACTTGAACCGGACTGTCCTACTAGCGTGGGCAAACTACTACTCAATAAAGCTCGACGACTATCCATATAATTGTATGAAAATATTTTCTTCTATCTATGTTTGACATCATTTAAAAAAAAAAAACACTTTCCCCAAATACATGATATGATTTTATATATTTTGAAGTCCGTTATATCGGTAGATTACCTTACTGAAATATTAAAACATTCTGGTAAAAACTATGGAGTGGGCTAACTATTACTCGAAAAAGATCATCCACTTTCTACTCAAATGTATGAAAATATGTTCTGTTTGATGCCTATTTATAAAAAAGTTTTTAAGAACACTTGGAAAAAGCTCTCAGTACTTTAATCTGAATATATGTAGAGGATATGTTTTCAAAATTTCAAAGCATTTCAACAAAAATATTGGCGTGTGGGAAAAACTTCCCGAAAACGATCGGAAATTTTGTGAAAAGGGTAATAAAAATATAAAAAAAATTTTTTTAATTTTTTCTCTGTCTTAATTAACTATATTCATAGAATACTCATAAAAAATTTAAAGCCATTCCCACCAAAATTGTGGCATCGGTACAGAACTATTCGCCTGATATTTACTACTTTCTATACAAATGTGTAAAAATATGCTCTTATTTGAAGTTTGATGATATTGTCCAGAAAAATTTCCGCAATTACTTAACAACAAATTATATTCGTTAGAGCTGTATATATAAAGAGAACGCTTTCTGCAAGCTTCAAAACATTCCGCCAAAAATTGAAGCTTGGACGAACTACTACTCGACAAAAAACAGAAAATATTTATAGATGAATCACCCAAAATGTTAAATCATTTCGATTAAAATTGAGCTCTGGGCATATAACTACTTGAAAAGATCAGCTACTTTCTATAATATTCGAGTAGCTTGAAGCTCGAGAAATGGGAAACTCTAGTATATTTCCAGAAGCAAGTTTTCTGAAGAAATATTTTGTACAGAATTACATAAAATTTCAAAAACAAAGTTAGTTTTTAATTCTGCACAGAAAATGAATGATCCGGGAAAGAAAGTCTCTCAAAAGCAAGAATTTAAACTTGTGTATTTCTTCAAAACATATTAAAAAAACAACATCCAAAGAAGTGAAATAAATGCTATTCGTGGATTTGGATGTTGCGAAAAATTGTCTCATCACCAATGTATTTAACATGGGGATCATTTCGTGATCCTGTGAAATATGTTCAAATTATTACTCAGGAATTCATGATAAATCAATTCTTCTAAGTAGAGTGCTCACGAAATAATATTTTTTTTATCTATTTCTTTTAACTTATACTCTCTGTCTGTCTGTCTGTCTGTCGTGGGGCAACCCCATACCCCTTTATCCAATTGATCTGAAACTTAGCCCATAGTCTTGTTGTGAATACGCATTAATTTTGGGGTAGTCACGCACAGTCACGCATAGTCACGCACAGTCACGGAGTGATCTAAATGTCATTACCCCTCATCCGATCGATATGAAACCTGGTCCATACACTTGCTGTGAAAAAAGATTAACTTTAACTTAGTCACGCACAGTCACGCATAGTCACGCACAGTCACGGACTTATCTAAATGTCATTTCCCTTCATTAGATTGATCTAAAACTTGGTCGATAGACTTTCTGTGAAAAAATATTAACTTTGACATAGTCACATACAGTCACGTATAGTCACGCACAGCCACGGAGTGATTTAAGAGGGATTTCCCTTCATCCAATCAATCTGAAACTTGGTCGATAGACTTTCTGTGAAAAAAGATTAAATTTGACATAGTCACGCACAGTCACGCATAGTCACGCACAGTCACGGAGAGATTAAAACCTCACTTCCCCTCAGCCGTTCGATCTGAAACTTTGTCCATACACTTGTTGTGGCCAAAGAATAATTTTAACATAGTCACACACATCCACGCACAGTCACGCAGATATTCAAAACTCATATGCGTAAGGCAATAAATAGTTTTAATAAAAACTTTGTTTTTATGGGTTTGATTACTTAAACTCTTTCTTTTAACTCATGCTTTCTGTCTGTCATGGGGCAACCCCATTTCCCCTTATCCAATTGATCTGAAACTTGGCCAGTAATCTTGTTTTGACTACGGATTAATTTTGGGGTAGTCTCGCACAGTCACGCATAGTCACGCACAGTGACGGAGTGATATAAATGTCATTTGAATCCGATCGATCTGAAACTGGGTCCATACACTTGCTGTGAAAAATATATTAACTTTGACTTAGTCACGCTCAGTCACGCATGGTCGCGCACAGTCACGGAGAGATTTTAAATGGATTTCACCTCATTCAATCAATCTGAAAATTGGTCGATATACTTGCTGTAAAGAAAGAGTAACGTCGACATAGTCATGCACAATCACGCAAGGTCACGCACAGTCACGGAGAGATTTAAAACGGATTTCCCCTCATCCAATCAATCTGAAACTTGGTCGATAGACTTGCTATGAAAAAAGATTAACTTTGACAGAGTCACGCACAGTCACGGAGTGATTTAAACCAAATTTTCCCTCATCCGATCGATCTGAAACTACGTCCATAGACTTGTGGGGACCAACGAATAATTTTAAGATAGTCACACACAGTCACGGAGATATTCAAACTCATATGCATAAGGAAAGAAAGAGTTTTAATAAAAAGCTTTGTTTGTATGGGTTAGGTTATTTTTTAAAATTTAAATGGAGAAGCCACAAAAAGTGTGTGTACTAATTATAAAAATTTTCAATTAAAATCACTTGCTTGGATTCTCATTGAGTTGGTTTCACAGCAATTAACTTTTCACCAAACAAACTGACTCTTCCCGAAAAAACAGCTGTATAACTTGTCATGCAGAATATAAATAAATTTTTGAAACAAATGTGCCAATGTTTTTTTACTTTATTTTAAAGTAAAAACATTTGATCTTGAGCCTGAAAAAAAATTTTTTTTTCAAACCTAAAATCACTGTCGTCCGTACAGAACTACTACTTTGCAAACGGTTTCTCTGATTTAAAAAAAAAAATATAAGGAAAAATATAAAAAATTAATATTATAAGGGAAAGTAACGAAAGTAAGACGAGCGAGGTAAAGGGGTCTCGGATAAAAATTCGAAGAAAATTTAAATGCAAAAAAAAAACGAGCTAGAGTTACACAAAAGGACGTTTTTTGCGCAATTTTAAATATTGTATAATGGATGACGAAACTTACACATTGGCAGACTTTTACAGCTACGAGTTTAGGAGTTTTATGTTGTGGATTCAAGAGCTAATTTTACAGAAGAGAGTTTTGTACAGAGGATCTTAAATTCCCAAAGAGGTTCCTGGTCTGCCAAGCCATTTTTTCTTGTTGAAGAAATCACTATATGTCATTTTTTCTGGACCAACCTGGCTTCTTACCACTACAAAAAAAAGTTTTGGGTAGTACCAAACAAAAAGGGTTATGATGGTATCAAAAGAGCCCTAAGCTTCACCCTATAAAATGCTTTGGGGTTTAATTAAGAAATAACTAATAGCCACAAGGAGATGTGAAAATGGGTTTGAAAAAAAGTGGGCAGCTTTTTCGAAAAAGGTCACGATAGATACATGAAAGCTCTAATAGCAGACATTCCAGAAAAAGTAAAAAAAATATTATTAAAAATAATATAAAAAATTTTCAATCTTTGCAAATTAAAACGTTGCATTAAACCTTCGTTATTAAAAAATAAACCTTAAAAATTTATTTGTTTATTTATTTATTTATTTTGTTTCCTGCACAATAAGACTAAGAGCCGTATAATTAAAGTACAAGATCGGTATATTGTGATACAATATTTAATGAAAATATAACATAATTTATAATTTTTATAGAAATTAGACAACAAAAATTTTTTTAGGTATATTCAAAACAAAGCAATGTTTAAACAATATTTACATACACTTGTGCTCACATAATTAAGTCACTAGTAACTATGCTACTCGACATTATTGTCAAAAATACGTAAACCCTTTTTTTTAATTCGAAAATATTATTTTTTTTTATTATTCTTATATGTTAGCAATCAATTTACAGTGAAATTAAAAACTACAAAATTTTGGTTCTTTTCAAAAAAAATTAAAAACTTGGAAATTAGCCAAAAAGAGCTGCTCACATAATTAAGTCATCTGAAAAAAATGGTTGAAATTGTAGTAATAAGTAATAAATTTTGTCCAGAGTCCAATTTTTTCATTAGCTTACCTCAATATTAAGTAGGATAACCCTTTTGCTTCAATACTGTGGAGCGTCGCTTTGGCATGCTGGCTACAAGAGAAGCGCACTGGCCTGGAGTTATTTTGTGCCACTCTTCTTGGATAACTTTCCATAACATATCCTTATATGCCGGTTTTCGTGCTGCAATGGCTCGTTTTATTATGCCCCACAAGTTCTCAATAGGGTTTAAGTCCGCACTTTGCGGCGGCCATTCCAGAAGCTTGATGGACTGTGTTACCAACCACGACTTAACCAGCTTCGAACAATGCTTCGGGTCATTGTCGTGTTCGAAAATCGACGCAAGCGGCAAATTGTCAGCATATTCGGTGGCCAAATTTTCCTTTAGTATATTTCTATACATTTCCCCATTCATTATACCGTCAATCTTGACTATAGGACCCACACCGAATGCGGTAAAGCAACCCTACACCATGACTGATGAACCACTGTGTTCCACAGTTTTTTTTGTGTATTTTGGATCCAATTCCTTAAGTGGAGGACATCGCACATATGGTCTACCATCATTTCCAAAAACATCAAACTTGGATTCGTCGCTCCAAACAATTAAATTAAAAAAATTTAGGCCTTTAGCAAGATGGTCAGTCGCAATCGGAGCCGCTTCGTCGTGTTCTTCAAGGAAACCAACAGTTTTTTCCTGGCCATTCGTGCATGCAAATTGTTTTCTTGCAAACGTCGTCTTATGCTTTGCGACGGAACATTTACGCCATAATCCGTTTGCATTTAACTCTGATTTGCGACGAAGTTAAAAAAGGATCAGTTTTACTCAGGTTTGCAATGCGTCTGTCATCATTTAAAGTCGTTTTTCTCGGTTTTTGGCGCGGAATATTTTCAAAAGTTTCATATTTTTTGTAATGGGTGGGTAATGGCATTTGTAATTTTACCACGAGGAAAGTTCAAAATATCCACTACTTTTGCAATATTATTGTATCTTCGGAAACAATCCCATATTATTTTCCATTCAGCAGAATTCGAATTTTTTTGTTTATCCATAGCGTTTCAGCTGATGTTATTTGTTTTTAGTTTATTTGCTTTTAATTTATTTATTATTTAAACCGCAAAAAAAATCTTCAAAACACTAATTTGCTCACGATACTCGTGGTGACTTAATCATGTGAGCACAGCGCATAGACTTTTTTGACGTTTTCCACATTTTTCGGGGAATACCCAAATTTTTAATTTTGCTTCAGTCAATGTAAACAACTGCTAGCATAGCATGGTTCTACAAAAGAGTAAGGTAAGAATCGGAAGAAATAGGTTTAAGAGAAAAACTACAAAAACAGTTCATTGCACACCCATGACTTAATTATGTGAGCACAAGTGTATGTATATGGCATTGAAAAATTGGGAAACTTGTTCTGCGTTGCTTAATTATTGTAAAGTTGGAGGTAACAAGTTCCAAAGACGTATGCCTTGTATATGGAACTGTCATTCAGAGACCTAAAGTTATTTTTATTTTAAGTTATAAGCCTAAAATTGTGTTGTATTTATATCGCATGCAGTCCTTACTTCATATTATATTTTTCCATTTAAACTTTTGGTTTTTAGTAAAAAAAAATTTTTCTTCTCTTATTCCAAATTAAATTTTTCAAAATTTAATTTTTGTACATTTTACACCCTTTATTTTAACTCGTAGTGTCTGCTTGTCTGCCAAAAAAAACTTCGGTTCATTTTATAACCCTTTTCCCGTGATCCAATCAAGCTGAAACTTTGCAGGCAGACTCGTGGCGACAATAAAAATCAAAAAAAAAATATATATTGCAAACAAAATATTGCAAAAAAAATTTATTTACTGCAGAATTTACAATTGTTGAGTAAGACTGAAACAATACGGTAAACTTATTTTACAAGGGAAGGGAGTATAATAAAAACTTATTTTTTATGGGTTATTTTTTTTGATTTAAATTTTTTTTAAATTTATTCATTAATTTTTTTGATTTCTCGATATAATATTTATATGTAATTGCCAACATTATTTTGGTTACTCTCAATATCTACTTGATATTTTTTAGATTTGAAAGTTCAATGGGCAATTCCATATGTGATGGAATGACATTTTGAGTTGTAGAATTGAAGTTAAGGCTATTCTACAAAGCTATTTTGAGTTGAAAATTCATTCTTCAGTTTGAAAATGATTGTTAATGATTAAGAGATTTAAAAAAAAAAAACTAAGAAACAATTTTTACACTATTTTATTCTTTTATTTTTGAGTAATTTCTCATTGTGTGACGGAATGACATTTTTGCTACCATGACTATGTCCTGGTATTAAAACCTGGGAACTTTTGTAAATTAAGAAGCAAGTCAGATTTTAAACTAATGCATATTTTACATATGATATATAAGCAATATAAAATTCTAATTTAGAGCAACTGGCCTGTAATAGTATTGAATTTATTAACTGTCATTTGACGTGACGGAATGACTGTGACAGAATGACTAAAGTTTCTTAAACATGTATTAAGAGAAAATTGAGTAAACAAATAAATTTTATATTTATTTTATTATTTAGAATGCTTGTAAGGAATTACATTATGTAACTTTGAACATATTTTAATATATTTTTAAACTTACTTCATATGAATGAAAAAATATTTTTTTTCATAAAAGTTGATATTTTTATGGAATTGCCCAAATATTTACGAAGTTCTTTTTTAAACACATGCAAGGAAGTTCATCTTTTAGAAGCAATGAAAATATGACTATTTTAGAATGCCTTTACTTTTTTGTTTGCCGAGTAGTAAGAAAAAAATGTGACACTTGATTGTTTTTATTAAAAAATCCTCATAGTAATGACCGTTATTGTAAGTAAGTAAAGTTCAACGTTTTTTGGATTCCCATAATAGTGGAAAATGAGTTAAATAAAGTCAATGAAAGGTAGTTTAATAAAATAAATAATACTCCGTAAGTAATTCTAAAGAAATTTCACTGAATGGGGTTTTCCCTTAAATCGGCTGTTACACAAACTAGAGACTCTTTCATCATAGTCTTTTAAATGAAACAGTGTTGAAATCCGCTTAAACTACATAAAATTAATAGTTTATAAATTAATCGAAAAAGCTTTCTCATATGAATTAACCATTTTCTAAATCCTTGTGAAATTTCCAATAAATTGATGGTTCATAAATATAAATTCACAGAATAAGCATATTGTGGGTCAGTGTTTGTAGCATGGCTTGCATTAAATAATGCAAATGTATTGGTCAATGTTGATCAGTGGGAAGAGAATATCTTCTTGTAAAGTTCATAAACCCTATTTTGTATATCATTTACAAGTAGTACATGCAGTTTACTGGGTAGTATGGTGAAGATTATTGTGCGAGATGTTAATGCATTTTTCGTAGCTAAATATGATTCGAATAAAACCTTGGCTATGAAATGGGAACTTTTAGAGTTCAAGTAAATACTATGCACATGATGAGTTAAGGAACTTTCTATAGGCAGAAAATTAAATGAAAATGCATACAAAATAAGTGAAACCAATTGAATAATTTGGTAATCAGTATTATGTATTTATAATATTTGCAACATCAAGTGTTTTAAAGGCAAAATAAAGAGTTTCCTGGCAAGTCATATATATTTATTATAAAAAAACAAAACAGCGAATTTATCTTTACATATGTATATTTTTTCTTCAACTGTGAAGAAAGAAAAAATATTTTATAACATTTAAAAATTTAGGAAACAAAAATTTTTCAGTCATTTTTTTCAATAAAAATTCGTAAACTAAAAACAACAAAATCTTGAAAATATAAATCTTTTATTTTTTTTTTGTAATTAAAGTCAAATATCCCATGATTGTTAAGAAAATATCCCAAAAAATTTTGCTAATCCTAAATTTTCAGTCTAACAGAACAAAATATTCCCAGCAGAAATTATATTTAGCACAACAACCTGATCTTTATGTATAATAAATAAAAATCTTTATATATGCAAGTGCATAAATTTTGTTAGAGAATCAAATAAAACATTTATAATGTGAAATGCGAATAAATAAAAAATCTCTTCTTCAGTATACAGTTTCATTGACAATAACCCATTAACTTAAAAATGACAGCAATGCAACATAAATCTTATGGCTACAATATGGAAGGACTAACAATATTAATGATAATAAAATGTAGATGCAACAAATACTTTGAACCAATGATGATGATGATGATGATGATGGTGGTCATCTAGGAATTTTCCAATTTTATTTCAATCTTTTTGCTTTAATGTATTAGAACTCATGGAAGAATAACATTCAAAAAATTACATAGATTGCAATCATAACATTTTTATGAACATCCCCAGACCATCATGGTCATCATACATGTGTTTTTATTTCTTTAAAGATTAGGGCGGAATTTAGTTATCAGTAGATATATTTGCTAAAAATTAATGTAATGGAGAGTTTTGGACATTTGTAGTGCTATTGCAAGTAAGTTTATCAACTTTTGAAAGATAAACAAAATATCACTATTAAGCCTTGAGAACAGTCGTTTAATTGCCAGTTCATATATAACTTAATTTGTTTTTTTTTTTTGTATAAAGAGGACATCCTGATTTAGGTTTTTCCAATTTTTTTAAGACGATTATTTTTTGTAAATTTTTTCTTTAGAAAAATAATTAATGCTGGCTTTTTCGGGCCATATCACATTCTGTAAAGATTTAAAAAAGACTTTGGAAACCAACGGTTATAACGGGTGATTTTTTTGAGGTTAGGATTTTCATGCATTAGTATTTGACAGATCACGTGGGATTTCAGACATGGTGTCAAAGAGAAAGATGCTCAGTATGCTTTGACATTTCATCATGAATAGACTTACTAACGAGCAACGCTTGCAAATCATTGAATTTTATTACCAAAATCAGTGTTCGGTTCGAAATGTGTTTCGCGCTTTACGTCCGATTTATGGTCTACATAATCGACCAAGTGAGCAAACAATTAATGCGATTGTGACCAAGTTTCGCACTCAGTTTACTTTATTGGACATTAAACCAACCACACGAATGCGTACAGTGCGTACAGAAGAGAATATTGCGTCTGTTTCTGAGAGTGTTACTGAAGACCGTGAAATGTCGATTCGTCGCCGTTCGCAGCAATTGGGTTTGTGTTATTCGACCACATGGAAGATTTTACGCAAAGATCTTGGTGTAAAACCGTATAAAATACAGCTCGTGCAGGAACTGAAGCCGAACGATCTGCCACAACGTCTAATTTTCAGTGAATGGGCCCTAGAAAAGTTGGCAGAAAATCCGCTTTTTTATCGACAAATTTTGTTCAGCGATGAGGCTCATTTCTGGTTGAATGGCTTCGTAAATAAGCAAAATTGCCGTATTTGGAGTGAAGAGCAACCAGAAGCCGTTCAAGAACTGCCCATGCATCCCGAAAAATGCACTGTTTGGTGTGGTTTGTACGCTGGTGGAATCATTGGACCGTATTTTTTCAAAGATGCTGTTGGACGCAACGTTACGGTGAATGGCGATCGCTATCGTTCGATGCTAACAAACTTTTTGTTGCCAAAAATGGAAGAACTGAACTTGGTTGACATGTGGTTTCAACAAGATGGCGCTACATGCCACACAGCTCGCGATTCTATGGCCATTTTGAGGGAAAACTTCGGAGAACAATTCATCTCAAGAAATGGACCGGTAAGTTGGCCACCAAGATCATGCGATTTGACGCCTTTAGACTATTTTTTGTGGGGCTACGTCAAGTCTAAAGTCTACAGAAATAAGCCAGCAACTATTCCAGCTTTGGAAGACAACATTTCCGAAGAAATTCGGGCTATTCCGGCCGAAATGCTCGAAAAAGTTGCCCAAAATTGGACTTTCCGAATGGACCACCTAAGACGCAGCCGCGGTCAACATTTAAATGAAATTATCTTCAAAAAGTAAATGTCATGGACCAATCTAACGTTTCAAATAAAGAACCGATGAGATTTTGCAAATTTTATGCGTTTTTTTTTTTAAAAAAGTTATCATAAACAGAATATTCTAAACCTTGAAATGTCCACACCACTGAGCAATTAAAGGAACACGATAATACCTTACATCTTAATTAATTATCTTATTAATTATACCATATATCATTCAGAATCACTTTCTAAGCCGATTTAGAGATGTCCGTCCGTCCGCCTGTCCCACAGTGCTTTGTCCCCATATAACGATGGTATATAAATAGAAGCAGTTGTCATAGATTTTCGAAATATAGGACACTAACATCAAATGCTTTAATCAAGAAAAATCTGAATTTTTGGAAAAATCGGACCAAGGACACGCCCACCTTCCATATGTTTTAAAATTATAAATTGTTACTTTGGCTACATCAATGAACGAAAAATTATGGAAATCTGTGTATATGATAATGTGTGTGTCAATCCTCATTGTAATTGCTACAAGGACTATAGGTCCTAGCATATATCCTTTATTTTAAATACACTATAATACACAGAAACAGTATCCGATTTTCATGAAACTTGGCACCTAGATTGATATTTACTAAACACATAAATTAAATTAAAATCGAACTGAAAATATATGAAATATAAAAATATCCATTTTTCAAAAATGATTTTAAAATAGAACACATTGAAATAGAGGGAGTGAAAAATTCACCACTTACTTTTTTATTTATATAAAATAATAAAGAACATATCTTGTTCTAGTTTTAGATTCACTGTTGTATTTAACCCTTGTATGCTACCAAATTTGGACAAAAATCGTGAATTTTAAAATTTTTGTTAATTAATTTTTTTTATTTTTGCTTTGGCAAAATGTTTTTTATAATTTTTTAGTAATTTATTGGGCAATTATATAAACTTACAAATACAGAAGAAAACAATTAAATTAAACATTAAATAACAAAAAATAAATGCCTATAAGTTATAACCAAGCATCATCGCTATTTCAACCTTCCCAAAACCAATTTTCACTTAATAAAGAACTTATTTCATTCCTTTATTTGTTCATCTTCTCTATCGACATTTTATCTAAGTATATATTTTTCAATTTCTTCATCTACCAATTTATATTAAATCTTTATGGTCCTCATTGATGTTAAGAATTGATCGGAAGACAACAACAAATGGGTCATTTAATCTTTATTTGTGTCTCTCGTGTTGTCTTCCTCGTGTGAGACAATCGTGCATTTCTTATAATTTTATGGATAGCTACCAATGCTTCTTCAGATAGAAACCCTGGTATGAAGAAGTTAATTATATTTTCATTCATAAGTTTTTACCAGTAGACATCAATATATAAATACCTATTCGAAAATTGAAAAAATCAATAACCACATCCATAAACTAAGATTTTATTGACAGTGCTAGGCATATAACACCACCCATACTGTATTAGGTACATATTTCTAGTTATCATTAGTATTTTCTTCAAGGTTTTTATATTAATTGAAGATCCACAAGATAACACCCTCAATATAATGCAAAAATTATCAATTAGTTCTTTATCAATTCCAGTTATTTTGGCCGCTTCTTCACTTTTGAAAAAAAAGAATAGACGAGCAGTATTTCCGTTTCGTATTGCCGTATCCAGACTTAACCTGGTCGATTACACTGTGTAACAAAAAAAAAAAAAAATTTCTCAGTCCTTGGGATGTAATTGTTATTTCCTAGTCTGTTATGTCTTAAAAGTATGGAAACCACCTAATATTCCTCGGAAACTTTGCTTTTGTGACCAGGACAATGTGATTCATTAAAATATGCTAAAATTATGAGAAAAACGTGTATGAGAAAATCATACAGAACAGGACATATAAATCAAAACTAGATTTTATTGAAACTTCAGAAAACCAAAAACATAAAAGTAAATCAGAAGCGGGTGGTTTTTCGACATTTGCGTTTATACTGCGAGTCACTTTCTCTAATCAATCCCCAAATGTAATCTCCCATCATGTTCTCATTGTATTGTCCTTAGTTTCGCTTACTGTAGTGTGCACTGTCGTTCCTGCTGTCCCACAGCAAAGAAAGCAAGGAAACTTGGTGTAACCGCCTTGCAGGCCCATTAAGAATGTCACTATTTTGAAATCTCCGATCACTTCCCAGCCATATTGCTCATACTTCAATGCGTTCAGCACTTTCTTGACATTGTCGTAGTTCTCTCTGAGAGATACTGAATGCGCCAGAGGAAGAGACGGATACTTGTTGCCATTGTGAAGCAACACGGCTTTGAGACTCTTGCATGAGCTGTCAATGAAGAGGCGCCACTCTTTTGGTTCGAAATCAATTCCGATTTCCTCGAACAGACTTGTCACGTTGTGGCAGAAGCAGAGCCCATCTTCGCTGATGAAGAAGTTGGAAAAAAGTTCGTGACGCTTCCTCTGACATGAGACTTTAACACTAGGATCCAGTAAATTCCACTGCATCAGTCTGGACGTCAAAAGTTCAGCATTGGACTTGGTGAGACCAAAATCTCTGATCAAGTCATTCATGTCCTTTTGGTTGGGATAGTATGGGTTTTTGTTATCAGCTAGTAAATTAAATCCTTCACCTTCATTGTCTTCCTCACTCTTGGAATCAGGGCTCTCACAGGAAGACACCTGCTCTTTCTCTGGAGAAGTAGGAACGGGGAGGCCAGAGCTGTGTGGAACTGGAGCCATGGATGAAGGAATGTCAGGATACATGATTTGACTTGCTTTTTTGCCAGTCCGACGTTTGGAAGGGTCCACCATGCAGAAAAAGCAGTTGCTTGAATGGTCAGTGGGTTCTCTCCAAACTCTTGGCACAGCAAACTTCATAGCTCTCTTTTCCCCTCTGTACCATCCTGAAAAAAAAAATATTAGAAAAGAAAAGTACCGTCTATTAAAAGAGTTAATAGAAACATTTATTTTACAAATAACAAAGCAATATAGTTTTAAAATGTCTTACCTTCCAAAGTCCTTTTGCAGTTTTCACAGGCGAAATGAGGTGCCCAGGATTTGTCTTGATCACCCACAGGCATGCCGAAATAAGCATTGTAAGCTTCGCACATTTTAAAACCTGTTTCCAAGGAGTACTTATTCGCCCTTGTTTTGATAAAATATCTGCAGGATACTTGCAGCCTCGTGAAACCATGTTTGAACGAATTTATCTGTAATAAAATAAGAAACAACTCTCAATAAATCACAAAAATGTTGCAAAATTTATTGCGACGACTTTGTTGTTTTAACACAAACGAAACGAAATCACAAACTGCGCTGCCATGGTCACAAAAGCTAAGTTATCTTGCGACAATAGCTGTTTTCTATACTGTTGGGACCTAACTGACTAGGAAATAACAATTACAACCCAGGGACAAAAATCTTGTTACATAGTGTTATAAATCCTATTCCTCTTATATACTCAATTGGAATTCTTGTTTTATTTACTGAAAACTGGTTTTTGTTTTCTTTACATGCCCGCCAAGGTTTTGAAGGGAAGCCGATAAGAAATATGAAGCAAACATTCGAAAAATCGAATCCAACAATGAAGAGTTGAAAGTCCATATTTGTAGTTGTCTACATTTGCAGTTCTCAATATGTTTATGTTGTTCATCTCCGTTGAACTTGCATTGCAAATGATGTACCTGCTTGTTGCATTTGTATTGCTTAAAATATTTGCCACTGCACCATCTATTATTGTACAATGCATATCATACGAAACTTGTACTATTAAACCATTTACTTCAAAAAAAATCACACTCTAAATTTTTAATAATCGTATTCTCATCCATTTCATTAAAAACCTTCATTATTAAGTTTGGATTCTCTTTTTCTGAAACAAATTTAGTAGGCCTACAATATAGCATAGAAGATGGTGTTTTACTAACCCACACTTCCTCTTTTGATTCAAAGTTTACCATCCTAAATCATACAAATAAAAAATTCAATATACTTATTATATAAAAAACTCATGATAAATTACCTGAGTGGCACATGTGCTATGAAAAACATAATCCGTTTGGTTTTTATTTTCAAATATTTGTTTATAACGGCTCTGACCGGAGCTTCCATCCATACCCCATTTGCAAATTAACGAGAAGTTGCTTGTTTTATCTTGTACTTCACAAATTTTTGAAACACTTTCTGTGGTTCTACGCAACATAGTTTTTAAGTCTGCTTCTGCTAAAATTTCATTTGTTATAACAGGTGGTATTAATTTTTGCTTTTCAGTTCTCAACGCATACAGAGATGGTAAACAATTTGGATGTAATTCATTGATTGCTTGGCGAATAACATTGTATTTAGCACCCTCTTGTGAAGGTTTAGTACATTACACTAATATCATCTTATTTTATTTTTCACTTTTTTTTTTTTTTTTAAATTTAGGATTATTCAACATAATTGAAATGTCTATTTGAATATTAAACTCTTTTAAATTGACTAAATTCAAGTAAAATCATCAATTTAGCCATTTTTAAAAACCTTTTTTTTTAAGTTTGTAACAAAAAATAGGCACTAATTTCTTAACAGTCTATTAGATAATAGTATAGTCTTACAAAAACCGAAGAAAAAAATGGTAACTTTTATATGTATTTTTTTTATACTCCATCGAACTTATGTAATTTTTGAATTTCTACCAAAAATAGACAGCTTTTTGAAGCTGAATAAAAAAATATTCAAAAATATATATTTATATTTATATATATTTTAAAAACTTATTTTTATTTAATTACAAATTTATCACAGCCATTAAAAAGCAAAACTTCAAAGCAATTTTTAAAAAAAATCAATTTTTGACATTTATTTTCTTCAAACAACAAAAAACCATTTTTGTGATCCGTCACTTTTGCTTAAAATTCTCTGACTTTAGCGACGTCTGGTGGCGACAAGCCGAGTCTAACAAAAATAATTCTATCAATTTTTACTGAGATACATTCATGTCTGTCTAATAAGATATATCTCATCATAATTGGAAAAAATTCTTTTTTTTGATTTTTGTCTATGGGACAAAGCACTGTGTGTCCGTTCGTCTATGTGTCCATGTAAACTACAGTGAACATATTGAACAAAAATTAAATTTAGTTTTGTAAAATAAACAATTTAAAAACTGATTATATTGGTGCAGTAGGCAATATGGCCTTATTTCATATTACATTTAGTGCAATAACCCCATATCAAAGTGAAAATAAGAAAAAATAAATTAATAAAAATTAAATTAATATAGAAAAGGCACCCCCATTACTAAATTTTCAATACTATGTAATTTTTAAATTTCTTTTAATTTTTTGGGATTATATTAGATGCAACGAGCACTTAAGCACAATCGTGCATGTCGTAGATACTATTCATATGATGTGCAGTTTCTTCTTTCGATCAAATGTGAAAAACTTGCAAAAAATTTAAATCTGCGTATTTTGGTACCTCTATTTACACCGAAATATGGGAAAGGGTAGCTGGCAGAATAACATAACATATCAAATTCCCTTTTCATGTACTCCATTTTGTTGTACGTATGCAAGCGCTTTCTATAGTACATAAAGAATAAAGAACAGATATCTAAATATAAACATAGCAGAAAGAGTGATTTTTATTGCTGTAAAAAAAAAAACTGTAACGTTGGTGCTGCGATGGACTTTAATAACAAAATACAGTGATTTCCCGATTTAACGAGCAATTGATTGTCAGCTTTGTTCGTTAAATTGAAAAATTCGTTAAATCCAGTACTAAGCAAAAAAATATTTGTTCATAAAAAAACGAATTAAAAGTGCAATTCATATCATATCTTATTACTAAAAAACGGATTTTATAAAAAAAGTTAACAAAAAAGTGATAAATTAAAAAGTAATTATTTAAAAAAACTTATTATTGTCGTTTGTTTTTGCGATTTTTTTTTAAACTTTTTTCAATTGATATCGATATTATTTTCCTGTCCCCACTGAATACATACATTAAAGTTTTTTATCACATTGCAATGTTTAATTTTTAGCCCTTCATCTGCAGGTATATCGTTCTCTATTTGTGCATTTATTTCTTTATCTTCGTCCTTATCCAAAACAACTTCACATATATCGTCCTCTATCCATTGGTTAATGTCTTCTGCATTTAATTGGTTCTACAAATTTGTCAAAAAATTTTTACATACATACATATGAACAAATAATGAATAGAATAAAATGCTATATGAATAACTTACCTCTGGAAAAATTGAATTGAGCAATCCCACGCCATTTCTAACTGCAAGGAGATCTTCATTTTCTCGTAAAAGTCTTGCCAATGGTATATCATCCTCTTCATCAAAGTGTTGGCCGTTTCTGTACAACACTTTATTCCAGCATTTTGATAATGATGTTCCTGAAACACGTTTCAATGCCAATGCGAGCGTTATAGAGGCGTCGTACAAGGTAAGTTCTTTTAAAAACTTTATAATATCGACCTCTCCTGATGTTATAATTTTAGATAAGAGACTGTTTTTATAATGCAGCTTTACAAGACGTATTGCATTTAGGTCCATCGGTTGTATAAGAGGAGTAACATTTGGCGGCATATAAAGTACCCAAATTTTTCCATCACATATTTGTTTAACTAACTGATCTTCAGGTGTGTGGCAAGGTGCATTATCCAAAATTAATCAAGTCTTTTGAAGTAATTTTTTTTCTATTAAAAATGACTCAACCTAAAAAATATAGAAATCACTGTTTCAAAATTAAGAAAAAATAAACAAAAATTTACCTCTGGTATAAACTTCTCATGGAACCAATTTTTAAAAAGTAAACTGCTCATCCAGGCATTCTTGGAGTGTGCGTAATCCAATGGTATACCTTTGTTCCTACACGAGCGAGGCTTTTGTGCTTTTCCGATAATAAGAGACGGATTATTTTCGTACCGGTTGCGTTTGCACATAGCAGCAAAGTTATTCTTTCTTTAGACATTTTCCGACCAGGGGCACTCTTTTCCTCTGCATGTACATATATCCTGTCAGGAAGGATCTTTCAAAATAAGCCGGTCTC
This sequence comes from Cordilura impudica, assembly GCA_963682025.1. Lineage (NCBI taxonomy): Eukaryota > Metazoa > Arthropoda > Insecta > Diptera > Scathophagidae > Cordilura > Cordilura impudica. Next base: position 71,377,757 of record OY821518.1, on the reverse strand, counting down.
ATCTGCATTAAAAATTGCCTCCTCAGATAAATCATTATTATGTAAGATTTTGTGCAGTTCCTTTTTAAAAGGTTCTACTAACTCCTCCTTTGAAGATAATTTTTCGGCGCATTGCTTAAGTAATCTTATTCCGAATCTATTTTTAAATCGAGTAAGCCATCCATTACTGGCTTTAATATTGCCATTATAATCTTGATTGTGAAACACCTTTGCCTTTGATTTCAATATTTCTCCACTAATCGGAACATGTTTTTTGCGTTGCATTTGGAACCACTGAAACAGTTTATTTTCCATTGGAAACCCTCCATCTTTCATTGCAGTTCGGTGTTTACTACCAAAATTAGTTTTTTCCATATTATTCAAAATTTTTTGCCCATTTTTTAGAATACATTGTAGATTTGGCTAAACCGTATTTAATTGCTAATCCACTAACACTCTCTCCATTTGAAGATTCATCTAAAATTTTAAGTTTTTCTTTAAGTGTTAATCGTTTTCTTTTATCCATTTTTTGATGTTCACAATACCACAACAAGAAACGTTATGAATATGTGTGGAGGTGTGTGTCAAGACTACAACCTTTTGCCTGACTACTCCATCTAGTTGTAGAAATTCAGAAATCCAGTTTTTTATCTTACATAGGCATTGGAATATGTTTTACGCATTTTTTACACGCATATTTTTTAATTATTCGTTAAATTGAGTACTAAATTGGATTTTAATTCGTTATACACAGTACCTAATGTAACAATTTTGCCTGTTCGTTAAATCCCGAATTCGTTAAAACGAGAGTGCGTTAAATCGGGAAACCACTGTATATAGCCGAAAATATGGAAACTTTCATGGTCAAAATCACAATGTAAATTTTTTTAAAAAATTTAAAGTTACCAATGAAATTAAATGTGACGTTAAAAAACCGCAATGGAAACCATTTAAAGAAGCTTCCAATACAGTAGAGTACGGCAAAATGTTGCGTAGACAGGTATTCAATAAAAATTGGCTAAGTCTCTTATAAATCCCGCTAACATCATTGACATATTTAGAAAAATTTCTTATTTTCCATTTTTTTTTTAACAAATTTTCAATTAATGCTATTTTACTGTTATATAACTATTTGGGTTAAATTCTTCCTCTGATAAAATAGAGTTAGCAATATCTTAGCAAATAAATATATCACGCCTATGTAACTATGTATAAACAAGTAAAATAAATTGAGCAAAAAATAATGATTTAATTAAATAAAAGTTTATTAATTTTTTTTTAAATTACTGAGCTTTTTAAACTGTTTAGTGGTTGCAGGTACCTTGAAGATGAACTTCGCTCGTCCTTAAATTTTAAATACAATATTTTGCATCTTTTTAAATAGATTCCAGTTAAGTCGAAATGAAATTTGAGCAATTGTTATGTCGCTGCAGCCTATTGTACACTCTTAAAGCGGAGGATCATTCACCCTCAAGAACAAAACCCTGAATTTGTTAAATAGCTTAATCTATAAAATTAAACAGAAATTGAATTGCAAGAAACCTATTTTAGTTAATCGCTTCTGCAGCCGTGTTACAGATGTGCAATATACCAAAAAAATCTTTATAAAAAACTATCTGTAACCCGATTTAACCCACCGTAATGAATTAAGAAAATGGGAAAACATTTTGTAGAAAACTATTTTATTTATTCTTGCCATTTTTTGAATTTGGTGATTTTTGTTTTTGCGATTTTAGATTTTTGGCGATTTTCGATTTTGGCTATTTTTGTCTTTGGCGTTTTTTGATTTGACGATTTTTGTTATCGCGATTTTCGGTTTTAGCGATTTTTTATATTGGAGATTTTGTTATTTGCGATTTTCGGTTTTGGCCATTTTTGATTTGGCGATTTTTGACTGTTTGCCATTTTTGATTTTGGCTGTTTTTTGTTTTTGCAATTTTTAATTTAACGATTTTTGATTCAGCGATTTTTGATTTTGGCTATTATTGGCTTTAGCTATTTTTATTTTTTTGCTATTTTTGATTTTTGTTAATCGCGATTTTCGGTTATGGCGATTTTTCATTTTGGCGATTTTTGTTAATCGCGATTTTTGGTTCTGGCATTTTTTGTTATTCGCGATATTCAGTTTTTGTCGATTTTTGACTTTGATGATTTTTGTTTTCTTTTTGTGATTTCTGCTTTTGGCGATTTTTGTTTTTTGCGATTTTTGATTTTGGAAATTTTCGATTTAGGCAATTTTTGTCACTCATGATTTTCGCTTTTGGCGCTTTTTGATTTTGACGATTCCGCCAATATTTTCCAAGACTACTCACATTGGTATTTAATGTACTTGTCAAAAGATTCAAGACTGTCATTATCATAGTAATTCATATTTTTGTTTAGGGTGTGCCTCGCGCATTGGCCCGGTCAAGGCTTTTACTATTACATAAGTCCATATTTATGACATTAAGTATTTATTTTCTATGGGGATGCCCATTTATTTTCCGAGTACTAACATTGATAACTTATGAACTCACACAAAGTTCCAAGGCTTTCACTGTTATAGTACTCCAGTTATATAATATTAAATATTTTCCTTGTTTGGGGTGCCACGCCCACTCCTATGATCACGCCCATTTTTTGTGTGACTACTTACATTAATAACTTATGAACTCAAACAATGTTCCAAGGCTCTCTGGTATATTACTCTAGATATTTGACATTAAATATTTACTTTGTACGGCAGGTGCCACGCCAATTATTCCGACCATATTTTACGCGACTCTCCAAATTAGTTTAATATAAACATGGACATAGTTTCAGAACTTTTGTTATCGTACTACTCCAGATATTATATGTTAAAATTAGATGTTAAAATGGATTCTGTATGGGATGTGCCACGCCCACTTGAAAAATCACAAACAATATAGCACATTTTTCTTACCTATTATAAAAATTTTAGTGTTGTTGTCTCCTATAAACCACAAACAAGCATGCATAATTTAATTTTTATACATAAATAAGTCAAATTGGTCCCTTTGAGGACGTCCTAGCAAAAACAGGGCACCCAAGCAAGTCATATAGATGCCATATAGAATGGATTTGTCCTTAGTGGTTCCTGTTAATTACATTTAAACTATTGCTTACAAAGTAATGACAAATCCTTACTTCTGAATAGATAATCTGAGGAAGTTCTTTGGAAGCAATGAAAATGTGATTCTTTTTAGAAAGATTTTAATTTTTTTATACCCTGCACCACTATGTGTACATTGATGTCCGCTCATCTGTCCGATAGTCCTTCTATCCGTTTATGTGTCCATGTAAATATTCTTACAGGCCGCAAATATGAATATATTTTTTTTTAAATTTATTATTTAATCATATATCTTTCATAAGACGAATGCAGTTGAAAACGCAGTGCTTGTTCAGACATGGCCCCCATACAAAAGACACCCATAAGATCAACTAAAATTTTCATAAGATCAGAATATCATATATATATATCGATAAAATTTTATTTATGTATATCTATTATACCCACTAATCAGTAGTCCAAAAATAAACTTCTTTAAGACGATTTATAGGCCCTACATAAAGTTGATTACCCATCCTCACTTTAATCTCTCAAAACACAAAAATTTTGTATAGATTATATTCAAATTTGATTTATATATGTTTTTGAGAAAAGTACTAAATAGGGTCATAATCGGTCGATTTTTTGACCTAGTCCCTATATAAGAATAATGTCTTCAACGAAATTTTTCAAACCTGCACGCTACAAATTAATAACAATAGCACTAGAATTTGATTTAGACATATTTTTCAAATGCATGTTGCTTGGCAGATCTGTTTCTATAAAAATCAAAATCATGTTCCTATAACAAAATATATTTTTGTAAATTTAACTATTAAGGGCCGTATGCAAAAAAATTAAAGTGTACTTCAAGTAGACTTTATCAACTTATTTTGTATGAAAAACTTGAAGTACACTTTATTTTTTTTGCATACGGCCCTAAGTGTTTTAGTTTAAAAATCCATTTTTATTTAAAAATTACAGTTTGGTCCGTTAAGATAAAATATTTGCTCTTGATAAAAAAGAGTTAAAGTCTAATACAACCCAAAGTTTGAAATCATCTAAAATGCAAATTCGATACCCATAACATAACCGCATATTCTGTTCAAACACAGAAAAAAAAATACATATACATCCAGTCTAGAAATCAACAAAAATTTAATATAGGCTACATATAATTTTTCTATTATGTTCAAATATTTACTATTACGGCAAGAGAATTGTAATCTTAATAAACACAAAATTCGATTATTTACTAAATTAAAACAAGTAAGAAAATATAGTCGGTCTAGACCGACTATATGATACCCTATACCATGGTTTAGAGACCCTATCTTTCGGTCCAACTACTTCGATATAGAAAATAAGCATAAACCAAATTTGAGTGGGATTTTTATTAATTTTTTTGGCTGCAGATATGAAAAAGTTCATATCGGATGCTATATCTATAAAGGGACTAGGTCCAAAAATGGATCCTGATCATGTTAGGTAAAGTCTCTTGTATTTTGCAAAAATATGTACAAACAAAATTTGAGAAGAATCAGTGCAATATTTTTGTTTTTTAATAGATTTAAGTGAAGATCGGGAAGCAGCTCTATATGGGGTCAAAGGGATCATTTTTGGACTACTCATTAGTGGATGTAATGAACGCATACAAACCCAATTTGAGTAAGATCTATATGGCAATTTGGATCTTATGGCAATTTATGTCGATTTCATATGGGTAATTTGTATGGGGGCTAGGTCTGAACATGGACCGATTCTCACCAATTTCAATAGCGTTCATCCCATGGCCGATAAAAGCTTATATACCAAATTTCATCAAAATATATTCATATTTGCGACCTGCAGTTTGATTACAAGCTTTACATGGACACACAGACGGACGGACGGACGGACGGACGGACGGACGGACGGACGGACATTGTTAAATCAACTCAGAAAGTGATTCTGATTCGATCGGTATAATTAAAGATGGGTCTAGGTCAAATATTTTTGGTTGTTACAAACAGCAGCACAAAGTCATTATACCCAAACCACATAGTGGTATAGGGTATAAATAGGTTGGCTGGATAAAACTGTACTGCCTACTTGGCGTAACAAATTGGTCAATATACGTATAAGTGGCATCCTAATATTTTTTTGTACGTCATGTATATATATATATATTTATATGTATGTATACAGACATATATATAAAATTTGTTCATGATGATGACGACGATGAAATTTAACAAGACAGAATCAAATTAACGATCTTGTCGTATGCTTAATAAAAAAAAAAAATACTATATTGGAGTTTATATATTTCTTTCTGTTCTTCACTCTTCAAAGCGTATAAAAGATCATGATGATACTTATATGCAATGTTCTTCTTTAAGGTTATGAGGGAGTTCGTTTTATGATGTCTAAAAGTCATAAAAAAATGTTTCTTTTGCTTTACTCCTTTTCTATGCAAATGTGTTATATAAGAAAAATTTGTGTGTTTGAAGTTCTTTTATTACTCCTAAGCCATTGATATGTTAAGGTAAAACAAAAAAAAAAAAAAAAAAAAGATGAGTTTTTAAGTAAGCGCGTGTTTTGGCATTGAAAGCAAGTGATCTTGATCATGTTCATTTTCATCATGTGTAATATACATTAAATGTATGGTGAAGGTCAGTTATGTGCAATCAGAAAAAAATTATGTTAAAGAATTCAAAAATATTCTTAGCTACAAATAAGTATGTTCGAGATGCCTACATTTCGAAATTATAAATATTTAGTTTTTTTTTTTTGCAGATCATTGACTACGAATGAAAATTGTGATGCAAATAGCTTTGATATCAATTAATTTAAATCTGTGGTTTTCTAGAATATGGGGTCACCTGCTTCGCCTGTAATTGCTGATATAGTTATGGAAGAGCTGCTAGATTGGTCAATGGAGTTAGTGGAACCAAAACCCAGAATTTTAACCAAATACGTTGATGACATCTTCGCCATTATAAAAAGGGACGCAGTCAACGAAACCCTAAGAGTGATAAACTCTTACAACCGATGTATTCAGTTTACGAAGGAACAAGAGGTAGATGGCCAACTACCATATTTAGACTCGGTAGTTATTAGAACCGGACAGACACTTAAGGTAAATTGGCATCAGAAAACTACAGCTTCGGGAAGATTAATTAATTTCTTTTCGAAACATCCTCGGAGGATTATAATAAATACGGCAACAAATTTTATAAAAAGGGTTTTTGACATAAGTGATGAAGAATTTTATAAAGAGAACATTATTATTATCGAAGAAACATTGCGCAAAAACGAATTTCCCAAGAAAACTATTCGAGATCTAATCGAACACGTAAAATCTAAGAATAGGATTGTCAGAGAACCAAAACCAACAAAAATATATAAATCGACAACATATATACCGGGGTTGTCTGAGAGAATAAAGAATACCAATATTTACAATCGCGATAAATACGAGTTAGCATTTAAAACAAGCAATACAATTGGAAAATTATTTAGTAAAACCAAAACAAAAGTAGATAAAGATGATAAATATAATCTTATATATGAAATTAGTTGTGACGGCAATGAAAAAGAAATATGCAACAAAGTTTATATTGGTACAACAAAAACCAAACTAAAAACTAGATTATCCTCACATCGATCGGATTTAAAAGCTATTAACAGACCAATAGAGCAAAAAACCGCACTCGCTGCCCATTGTTCAATAAACAAACATAAACCAAACTTTGATTCTACAAAAATTTTACAAGAGGAAAATAATTATAAGAAAAGATTTATGTTGGAAATGCTTCATATAATGAATGTTCCCAATGACAAAGCTCTTAATTATAAGAGAGATACGGAAAACGTCGCTAAGATCTACAGACATACGGTTGACAAACACAAACGTTTAAAACAAAAGTTAGTTGACAATTACACTGTGTAAAAGAAGGTTACAACTCAAACAAATTAAAAATTTGTTTTTAAAGTAAATATAATTTTTAAATGATTTTTATTGTTTTTTGTTAATGATCAATTCAAAATTATTTGTGTTTTTTAATTTTATTTTTATTGTTATTTATCAGATTATCCCTGATGATGATCAACAAAGTTGATAGAAATATATTGGAAAGAAACATTGTTATAAATATTGTTTAAAAATTAATAAAAAAAAAAAACTAAAAAAACTTGTTTTTATTTATTTTTAACAAAATGTTTTTATAACAAAGAGAATCTTTTAACAACCGATGACCTTAAGCCGAACTATATTCACCATTCAATAACCGCGTATGTCATATAATCAAAATATTCAGGGGAGCCAAAAAACGTTATATTTGAAATTATGGACTCGATATAAAGTTTTTAGATCTTTTTATTTAACAGTCCTGTAGATATGGCCAATAAATACTTTATATAAAATTTTGATGCAAAAATCTTCAGAGGAATATATCCTGGAGAAGGACGAAAAAAACAATATGTAAATTACACTCAAAGTGTGTGCAGATAAAACAACTTATGTCCACAAACGTCGTTTTCATTGAAAAAGAAAACTACCAATGCAACCACCCATGTTGTTGTGGCTTGAAAAATGGATTTTTTTGTTCGTCAACAAAAAGTTAAGTTAGTTACGGGACTTAGGATGAGAATATAACAACGGATCAAGAATAATAGTGACAAAAAATAACAGAAATAAACACACAAGTTTTTACAAGGCGTTATAAACTGAAAAATAATCCAAAATTATTTTGCATTTTTTTTCATTAATAACAACATATGTCGCTATGTGTCGTTTTCTGAGAAAACAATTTGTCAGCAATCAAACGTAGGTTGACATACATCGTTAGTGCTGCAAATTAATTTAATAAACATTTAAGTTACGTCGTTATTTAAAGGAAAAACTCAGAAATGGTCAATATTTTTTTAAAAAAAATTCAACACATGTAAAGAGCATTAAAAATTAATATATTTGGCATCGTTAACTCGAAACTGACAAAAATGGACATACGCGGTTATTCCAGAAAACCACAGAAATACTCGTACGCCTATACAGTGAAGGGCTATATCATTCATCCGTACCAAATATAATTCTCTGCGCTTGTGCTGATATTTTACATATACCCAAAACTCTTGACCTATTACCAGATCTTAGCATAGTGATATGGTATCCGAGTCCGTCATTTAAACTTAGTCCCCCTACTAATAACACCTATGAGATTGCCTGAAATTGCCATATAGATATCGGTCAAGATTAATAAATGCGTATTTGTTATATCCATTAGTCAGAAATTTAAAATAAACCCTCTCGGACTATGTTAATTTATAATTTTCTTAAAAATTTGCTGCACGATCTTTATTTGAATCTATCAGAAAACAAAAATATTGCAAGACGTTTCTTAAATGGAGTTTATATATATGTTTATGAGAAATTAAATTTCCCTAATAAATATAGTCATGACAAGTCCATGAAAACAGCAGTCGGCATAGATACTTTTTACATCAGCAGGCCACAAATTAATAACAATGCCCCCTAAATTTGATTTATGCTTATTTTCTTATACAATTGTAATCTCAGCAAAGTTAGAGCTCAGACCATTTCCTCGAAACTCTTGGTAGAGGGTATTGTATAGTCGGTCTAGATCGAATATAATTTTCCTACTCGTATAAACTGATTAAAGTATTTATAACGAATATTGCAAAAACTTAGTACTTTAGTGCCAATTAAAAATTTTCTACATTCAAGATCGTTTTATTGCTTAAAACTATTTTTTTCAATTTGCCTTGCGTCCGTGGTGGTACATTGCTGTAATCCATAATAAACTTTAAAGCTAAAGGCTGTTCAACTTTTAATAGCCAGCGTTTAGATAATAACTTATATACCTTTATACACACGTTTAAGGTTTATAAAATTTGTGTCAAATAAATAGTTCTCTTGTAGGATCAAAAAGTAAAAGGTGTTGTTTAACAAAAATTTTTAAAATTTTAATTTTGTGTATTTCTTTTGGAGTAATCAAGTGTCAATGGGTTGAGGAATTTCCTATGCACCAAAAAAAAAAAAAAAGAATAATACCTACAAAAATCTAAAGAAGGCTTATTGTTTTTGAGTATTACGAAACAATTTGGTTTGTGTGTGTATTTCATATCCATAAATTATGGAATTAAAAGAAAAAGAATATAGGACTTTTTAAAGTCATGATGGTCCTGTTATAAAGCAGCTTCTGAAGGAATAAAAATAATATATCATACACTTTATTGCGAATAGGTCTATATACAAGCACTAGTATGCCCTGTCGTGCTTTGCTACGACTTACCGAGACGCGTTGACATATATTTTTTCATAATAGGTTTTTCCTACGAAGTTTGTATTGTAAATACAATTGAATCAACTAATATAAGTAAAAAAATTATAGTCGGTCTAGAACAACTATACGATACCCTATACCATGAGTTTAGATATGCTATCTCTTAAGCCAAACTAACTTGACATAGAAAATAAGATAAACCAAATTTGAGTGGGATTTTTATTAATTTTTTTGGCTACAGATATGAAAAAGTTCATATCGGATGCTATATCTATATGGGCACTAGGCCTAAAATTGGACCGATCCTGATCATGTTTGGTAAAGTCTCTTGTATTTTGCAAAAATATATACAAACAAAATTTGAAAAGAATCAGTGCAATATTTTTGTTTTTTGATAGATTTAAGTGCAGAACGGGAAGCAGCTCTACATGGGGCCTATGAGTAAGGGTTGTCCCATAGGGATAATTTTTGGACTACTCATTAGTGGATGTAATAAACGCATACAAACCCAATTTGAGTAAGATCTATATGATAATTTGGATCTTATGGCAATTTATGTCGATTTCATAGGGGTCATTTGTATGGGGGCTAGGTCTGAACATGGACCGATTTTTACCAATTTCGACTTCGTTCATCCTATTGCGGATAAAAGCTCATATACCAAATTTCATCAAAATATGCTCAGTTTGGTTAAAAGGTTTATATGGACACACAGACGGACGGACGGACGGACGGACACACGGACGGACATCGTTAAATCGAATCAGATAGTGATTCTGATTCGATCGGTATAATAAAAGGTGGGTCTAGGTCAAATATTTTTGGTAGTTACAAACAGCAGCAGAAAGTCATTATACACAAACCACATAGTGGTATAGGGTATAAAAATTATAGTCGGTCTAGAACAACCGACTATAGATATGCTATCTCTCAGCATAAACCAAATTTATGTGGCATTGTTATTAATTATTTTTTGTCTTCGGGTATGAAAAAGTTCATATCAGATGCTATATTTATATGGGGACAAAGTCGAAAAATGGGGGCTATAACAAACAATTAGAGATTTGGTAAATGGGTGTAATAAACGTATACAAACCCAAGTTGACCGAGATCTGTATGATAATTTGGATATTATGGCAATTTAAGTCGATCTCATAGGGGTCATTTGCGTGGGGACTAGGTCTGAACATTAACCGATTTTCGCCAATTTCAGTAGCGTTTATCCCATAGCTGGTATAAGCTAACGTGCCAATAACATCAATATATATTCATATTTGCGAACTGTAGTTTGATTAAAATGTTTAAATGGAAGTAAGCTGAAGTAAGCTATATATAGGTGCCTATGAGAAGATAAGGATTTTCCAAATTAAATCCGGTAACACTTAGCGAATATCCTATTTTTTTTTAGCGATTTTTGATTTTGACAAATTTTAGTTTTGGCGATTTTTAGGTTTTGAATATTTCTGTTTTTGACGAATTTAGTTTTTCGCGTTTTTTTGAATTTGGTGATACCGCCCATATTTTCCACCACTTCTCACATTGTTTCAAGACTGTGGCTTTCATGGGGAGCAAAGTTGTATAAAGTTACTGGTTCGCTAGTGGCGGTAGATACAATAAATATGCCTATAATCTACCTCCTCGTGGTGCTCCTGGGCAACGCTAGTCAAAGCCAGTGACCCTGACAAGATACCATGAAGGAGGAATTTGAGCGAGAGCGTGGGTCGAAGTGAAGCCGAAGGTGCTTGAGGTAGGTGCACATGCCAATACAACGTCCAAGACAAGTCGGAGGCTAGTTGAAAAGCGAAGTTCGGAACGTTGACGGACGCATCATCTGGCAGGATGGTGACAATCAGTAAGTTCATAGCGTAGTATACGGATGAAGGCATGAGTTGAAAAATCGAAATATTGAATGGGAGAAAGTTTCAGTCCTGGCAAAGATGACCATTACCGTAGAGTTAGTAGACAAGAGTGTTAGGTAGAAGACGAGTCCAAGGGCGCTTGAGTCCTATGACAATACAGCGTTTCGCGGATGAGACGGATACCGGTTGAAAAGTTGTTATGGAACGTTGAACATATCAGGCCCACCTGATATTAACAACTAGTAAGAACGAACGTAGAAGACAAATGTGGGTTTAGTGGAGGTATATCTGTTTTGCAAGTACAGTTAGTGACCGACAACTACGTGTTGTACCATTAAATAACTTTTTTGGGAACGGGCCTTCGGTAAGTTTCGTGGTGGATGTGGTAGCCCAAAATCGCGGGAACAACACTGTTCGATGGAGAGCTGCAGTCAACCGGGTTATAGATCGGCCCGAACCAATATCAAAGGGAGGAGTGTATGCCGAACCATCTCTTCGTGTAAAGAAGGGGCGCCGGTAGACGCATTGTATCCTACCTACTGCCAAAACCACCGTCTCGTTAAGCCGACATGACAGGCATGCACCTAAAACCAAAAGAGACTTCGGTCGCTTTCATGGTACCTCATATTTTTTTGTACAGAAAGTACTATACCCACCAGTCCTATCCCGCCTATTTTTATCTGACTGCTTACATTAATATCTGGCGATTATATTATGTAATTATATATTTACTTTGTATGGGCCACCGCCCATTGCTCCGATCACGCCATGCCCACTGCTCCGATCGCATGAATAACTTATGGGCTCACGCAAGGAACCAAGGTTCTTACTGTTGCAGAGCTCCATATTTATGACATTTAATATATACTTGCTATGGAGTACCACTAAGATTGGTCCCTTACCGCCCATTTTTTGTCCGACTAATCACATTAACAATCGATAACCTCAGACAAATTTACAAATCTGTCTCTGTCATAGCTCTCGAGACACTTTGCATGTAAGGTTCCTCGCCGATTTATCATATCCCGCCAATTTTGGTCATAACAATATTAGGTGCTCTCACAAAAATTTTCAAAGCCTCCCTGTCTTAGTAATTGATATTATAAAAGCACTTTGTATGGGAGGTGCCATGCCCACTTAAGTACCAAAGAAATTTACAACCATTAGTTTCTTCCAGATACGCAGTAAGATTTTGTAAAAATTTTACGAAGTTTCGCCTCTTATAAGCTACAAGAAAATAAATAAACATACTTACATTCTATCGCTTTTGCACAGATTAAGAATATCAAAGTGAGTTGAGACCCCATACAAGTGTAATATAGAATTCTAACAAAAGTATTTTTATACATTCTTTAACAAATTAAAGAAACACTAATGTGGTTTAATTCAAACTTAAAACAAATTAGTTTTAAAAGGTATTATTTTATCAGTTTCAAAGAACCAAAATTACATAATGTTATTACCTTTAAAAAAACATATGTGTATATAATAACGTACAAAAGAAGAAATAAAATAAATAAAAAAAAATTAAATTAAATTAGAAATAGAAAAGTGATCACCATTACTAAATTTTCAATGCTATGCATTTTTTTGTTATAAATTACATAATAGTTTTTTGGGATTTTATTAGATGCAACGAGGACTTAAGCACAATCGTGCATGTCATAGATACCATTGGGCTTTGTATATTAGCTTTCATATTATGTGCAGTTTTTACATGTTTTCTTTGGAGAAAATGTGAAAAGCCTACAAAAAAAATTAAAAAATGGCAGTGTTACGCCCTAAATATGAGATGTGAAATCTGAAAGAAAGACCGGTGACTTCTTTTTTCGTATTATTCAACATATTAAAGTTTTTTCGTGCCCCTCAGTTAGATGCAGAAGAATACTAAAGCAAGTATGCAATCGCTTTATATTGTAAGACTTATCTATTACGAACAAGCAGATTTGTAAGGCAGACCATGTAAAATCGAAAGACTAGTATTTCTAAGTTGGATTACGCCATACAAACTGAAACCTTATTTACGCAGGTTTGTAAATTTCCCAAATTTATTTCTCTTACAAAAGCAAAGGTTCAGTTCTTTACTGAAATGTTTCTTTTAATGTAAATAACTGGATCGTCTTCAGCTTCAGCATACCGAAATTGCTGAAGAAGTCAAAGTCTGATAATGAGCCAAACTACTGAGATATCAAAATATTCTTGTCTTTATACATAGAATCCACAAAAACTTTATTATTAATGTGACATAACTTTGTTATATCCGGACACTTGGTAAACAGCGGCCTCACATATATGTACTTACATCCATTTGACCATTTTTATCATCTTCTTTAACTTATTAAAGAAAAAAAAAAAAGACACAACAAGAGCCGCCTCAAACAAACAAAGCAATAAATCATACTCATGTTGCATTCCCCAACGCCACCATCAAACAAACAAAACAAAAAAAAAAAAAAAAACAACAACTTATGACCAGGTTAACAGACAAAAATGAAAGAAGAATAAGAAATGAATTCGTTGTCTTCTGTATACAGAAACTAACGACACTTTTTAGTTCGTTTTTAGATTGTTTAAATGTTTGATCGTTGGCTCATTTGTTGTTCACATTACGGCCACAAATGGTCTCTACGTTGCGCCATTAAATTGCGTTTAAAATAAAATGCACTCACATTTCAAATAATAATCCACTTTTGTTGTTTTTGCTGTAATTGGAGAAAAACGAAGAATATAAAAAAAGATGAAGATGAGATGAAGGTGGAACAGTGGGTTATAATCAATCAATTGCAAACTTTCAAGACAATTGCAAAGCCATAACCTTGTTGAACAAAGCTTATTCCTTGTGATTGTCTTAAGAACAATACCGTTTTGTTGTCATTTAATTTTTAATCTAACCTGACTTATCCTAACCTAAACTAAAGGGGAAGAAATGAGCTCAAATTATGTATGTGCTTAGATATAACAGGCAAAATAGTGAAATCGCTATTCCCAGAGGGAAACGATATACTGAGGATTGCCTGGACAACACGCCATCTCCATAACTGATTTAGGTGACTCAGGAAGAAATTCTGTGGATTAGTGATAATAAAGCTCCAGGATTAGATGGCATTACCAATGAGGCAATAAAGGTCGTGCTCAGAATGAGACCAAAGACATTCGCTATGTTATTTAATGAAAGCCTAGAGGTCGGCATATTCTAGGTGGAAGAAACAAAACCCTATCCTGATCCCAAAGCTGGGTAAGGCACTATGTGAACCAATATGACCGTTGGCTACAATAGGCAAGTCTTTAGAGAGGATTATATATAATAAATTACTAAATGGCCTCGAATAAGTTGGAGGTCTATCGCAAAGAGAGTATGGTTCCCAAAAGGAAAAATTTACAACCGATGTGATTAACACTGTAACGAACTTAGCCAGAAAGACAATTCACGTAGATGGGACACCATGACATGAATCTGACAGGGATATCGAGTTGTTTCGTCATCAATGCTCAGTTCTAGGATCCTTATTATGGAATTTCATATCTGACGGGGTGTCCGGCATAATAGTACCCGAGTAGTAGTATAAGCGAGATACGCAGACAAAGCCCAACTATATAAGAACGAAGTTATTCCTGATGATAAAAATTTGGCTGAATACTATGAATCCGGACCTGGCAGAACAAAAGACCGAAGCTGTACTTCCAAGTTGAAAGATAAGGAGAGAAACTGTTAGGATTCAAGTCGGCAGCAGCAAAATAATGTCACCGGTGCCTATTAAGTTCCTTGGAATGATGATCGATGACCACCTGAACTTCAAAAGGCATATGAACTATGAGTGGATAAATCTGGCTGGTTCAAGAGGGACGCATACTGGACGAAAAGGTCTTATTTTTTCACTTGTTCTTTTCTTTTATTATCTCTTTTAATCTCTTTTCCCATCGCTAGCTTTCTGGCACTTTCTAAAGGGCATAACAATGGACCATATTGTCTCGGATTATACCCGCCTTCGGGCGGGTGACCTATCCAACCTAACCTATGCGTAGATGAAGGCAACTGGTATTGCAAATGCTTTTACCAGGATGATAATAGACATAGGAGGACCCCGTCAGAGTCGAAGACTATTATTTTCATCGGTGATGAACTCGATCCTTCTCTATGGATCACCAGTATGGAAGACAGTTCTCAAAAATACAGCTAAGGACATGGCGTCCATCGTCAGAAGAAGCTGTTTAAGAGTGTGTTACGGATACCGCATAATACATACGGATGCTGCTGGCATTGTAGGGGAATCATCCCAGTAGATACAGCACCAAAGGAGCTATTAGAGACATACATGACAAGGAAAGAAACTCCGACCGTTCCTGGATGAATAGTTCGAATAACTGGAAAAGATAAGGGCCAATGAGCCATTAAATTAATCCCAAACATCGATCAGTGGATATATCGAAGTCACAAAAAAGTTAACTACAATCTGACCCATTTCCTAACTGGAATTGTGCCAAGACTTGACGATCAACGAGTGCAACTATAACTCTACATAGGAGAGAGCTTGGCAGTCGAGACCAATGTGAACGTAATGCTGCTGTTGGACAAGAAGTGGGTTGCAGTCAATAAAATCATTAGCGTGCTACACGAGGCACTGCGTATAGCAGAGGAGATCCACAAGGTGGCGACACAATCCAGAAGAAAAGGGGGTAGAAGGAGATGGAGAATAGCTGCTATCGCCGATCAGCCCCTCGATATAATACCTGAGGGTAGTGGACGGTGGTTGGGGGTGTGGTTTCGTACATAGGCACCTTTAGTGAATCGTGCATATGCTCAGAACGGGCTGAAGGTATCTTTTGAAGATTCCGCACCTCCGACGCCAAAAAGCATAGCCTTACCTGACCTAACTAAACCTAACCTAACTAAATTTAACCTAACCTAACCTTTCATAATTTTATTGATTCCAAAAGATCAACTTCGGAACATGTTAATACAAATTTATTATGAAGGAACCACCATTTAAAATATTACCAAGATCATATAAAAATATACAAATTCCCAAGCTAATATTAGGATTTAAAAATTAATACTGAGAAATCAAAAAATAAGTTTCAATAAAAATTTTACACAAAAATAAACAAATTATACTTGAAATTAAAATAATCGTAGGAAGAGTCATTATTGAGTTAGTAAAATTTTATACTGGGAAAAATGGACAACGGTATCACTTAGTTCTCGCACGGATGTAATGGTTGTAAAAAGTAACAACACCGAAAATTAATTTTTCGTGACATCCTAAACTTCTATCCTATCACAAGCCCTTTTCAAATCTATGGATGTTATTGGATGCTTTTTTACTGGGATATTCCTAAAAAATTGGCAATTCCTTTAAATATATATTTACGTGGAAGTGCCGTTGCACATGAAATCACTATTTTGGTTCTTTTTTACCACTGTTGCCATTTGTTTGATATATGATCGATCATTTCACATTGGTTGGATATGTGCTTCTTTAAGTGTGTGCACACAAAAATGTTCTAAAAAGAATTTCTTCGCACATTTGTACAGCTTTTTCTTCGGACGTTAAGAAATGCACTTGTGCACTGGTCTTAAGGAACTTTCAAATAGTTAAGAATGAAGGTGGTTGCATGTGCATTGAAATGGCGGCTTCGTTAATGCAACAAACAAATAGCAACAACAAGAACAACAACAGAAAAAACAGACATGAGGACAAACAAAGATCAGCTACAGCAATATGATGCTGTTACTGATGCTGTTCAACTGTCTGCAATAACAGCAAGCAGTTGGCATATATGGACCACATAACAATAACGACAAACAACAGCGACAACAACAAACGGCAAAAACATCACAGTAGAAAAGAAGGAACACACACAATGGTGAGGATTTTCAAAAAAAAAAAAATGAATGGAAGGAACTTTTTTGAACTCATATATGAAAAATGTTTTAGTGAATTTTTTCAAGATCACTAGAGATCTTTTGTAAAGGTTCCTCGATGGAGGCTTATTTAAATGCCACCACCCAAAAAAAAAAAAAAAAATAAAATATTTAAGAACAAGTATAAATATGAAAAAAGAAAAAATTAATGACAATTGCCGCCACTGACATAAATGACCCCTGAAGTCATTACTCACCTGTGATAGTAAAATTTGTGTGACTAGCTGCCAGTCGAACTTAAAATAAGTGGCCGTATGCAAGCACGGATGCCTGGATGTATGTATTCATAGGCATTTGCATTTATTATTTAAGGTCTATTAGCAACTAATGACCGACTTTTATGAGACATCATGTGTTGGAAAAACACCAAACTTACTGTGGTTTAAATCCTTTTGTTTTGTCTTCTCTTATCGTATTCTCGGCGCAGACTTTTTCCAATACTTCGCATTCTTTAAAGTGGAAGCATTACTAAAGTTACACGTTCAGCTATGTTGATGAGCTAAAAATCTATGAATTCAAAATATGATATTCTCGCCTAACACATGATCATACCCGCGCATGTGTTCATGCTTTTCATACATACTCGTACATATGTTCTAACAAATGTTAACTAATAGTTACAACCATAAATGTTCTTTTTGCAAGACAGATTTCTTTCCGAAAGAAAAAAAAAATCACAATTTATGACACTAATGTTTTGGAATTTTGTTTAAAACAATTTACTTCTATTCCGTTTTCGTGGACCATACTACTGGTTGTGGTTAAACGTTAGAAGGTTTGTGACATTTTAACTGACGGAAGATGAAATGAGATTATACTCGTATCAATATAAAGGAAGTAGTAGGATTATAATAATTTCTTTGATTAGGTTTGGAATCGATTATTTAATTACCGTTTCAAATATCAAGAAACGAGTGCCAAATTATTCTTCGATATTCATTTACATGTACTAGCAGACTCCAGCGCTCGAAATTCGAGTGCAATTTCTAGGAAATTTTTTTTCACCTTAGCCAATTCACAAACCAACCCTTTTTTGGTTTATTATTATTGTGAATGAAGAAACCAAACTTACAATCACATTAACAAATTTAACAAACACACACATAGCATTGTATAATTTTATATATGTGTTAGTAGCAACTTTATATGCAATTTACTTAAACTAAAGGCAAAAATTTTAAAATCTGTAACTCTGGTGAACAGCTAAAAGGGATAAAACGGTAGAACAAAACATCAGTCACAAGAAATCGGCTAGCCTATTAATATTATAGATGTATATGAAAATCAATATGAAAATCGTACTCAACACCACTTTTCTCTAGGAAAACTATTTATGTAGATATTCCCGTAAATATGGCTTAGGCTTCAGAGAACTTTCTTAGATAACTCCACTAAGCGATGCCATATACCATTAAGTTCTGGATCCTACTAAGGGCTGTGTGAAAACTACGTGGCTTCTTGAATTCTCCACATAGTAAATTTATAGACTACTGCTAAATATTAAATTTGACAAACACTGAAAGAAGACAAAATAGTGGATTTCAAGTGCTTATAAAATATTATTTTTCCGAAACCAATAAATACTATGGGGACTCTGCACTATCAATTTCAATAGCTAAGTAGTGATTTATTGAATTCCGTTATATTCAGATCAGCACAAGTGACGCCAAACTTTCTGATCACTCAAAAGAGGTAGTCATGACAGAAATGGTCTGTAAATCGATAGAATTATGTTGGATGATCGGAAAATCAAAGCGCTTGAGGTAGCTAAAGCATACAGCATCTCAACTGAATATGTATATGGGGGATTTCATGTCAAGTGCACCAAGTTTTGAAACCGATGTCTTCCGATCGGGATGAAATTTGCACCAAGGTTAGTCCTATTGGATAGTAGTTTAGGTACAATTTTTCAACAAGATCGGTCCAGATCTCTCTGAGTTAGAGGGGATCAAAATTTGACATTTTGGCCAAACAGGTGTTTTTTCTCGTCCATGTAACTTATTACCTATTGTTCTTAGAAAATTTTCTCCTAAAGAGTTTAGATAGCTATTTCTTCAATATTTCGGAAAAAAATACTTAAAAAAAAAAAAAAATTTTAGACTTTTTTTTGCTAAATTAAAGCATTTTTTGCCTTTTTTTCAAAAAGGGCATTTTTTTTTTTTTTTTTTCATAAGAAAGCTTAGGATTTTTCCTTTAAGAGCTTTTTGGTTGCTTAGTGGGATGGGAGTGGGATATCTGTCAAAATAAATGTTTTGTAACTCAAGACAACGGGTTTTCAATTTTTCACAAATGCACTATTTTGAATTTTTTCCTATTTGTGTCTAAAACCTTACAAATAAAACTTATACTGAGAAACTAGACAAACTAAACTTTCCGAAGGTATATAGCATACCTAACTAAAATTTTATACCCTCGATACTGTAATACCCAGAATATGTTAACCTCAGGAAAAAAATCGCTTTTTTTCTATAGAAATGTTGAAAAATTATTATTTTTATTTATTTTTAATAATAACTAATTAATGTATAATAATAATATTAAAAATAAAAAGATAAATAATTTATTAAAATTTAATCTTAATTGCATTAGATCCATTTATATCATAACTATTTTTATACTTAATTTTATGTAGCTGATGAAGTATTTAAGTCTTGTAAGTTTTTAAATACCCAGTCTTTCATCCAGCTTTTTTGTCGCCTTTATTTACTGCGTTTTTTTGTCAATCCTTTCTTGGCGTTACTAGGTTCAGCTGTTGATTTCGCTGCTAGTTTATATGTTGTCTTTGGAAAGAAATCGCATTGAATAGAGGCAGAAAACTTTTTCAACTTGAGTCTTCCATCGACAAGCGGTATAAAAGCATGGTATTGAGCGGTGCCATCGATTGTTACCGCAGCATCGAATCTGCTCTTCAGTGTTTTCAATGTTTCCTGATGATCCTCTTTGCTACTAAAAACTATTTTAGTTTCTTTACAATAACTCTTTGCCCAATGGAATAAAGCAGTCGCATCTACGATGCGATCTTGATGAGAGCACTGGAGGCTATACTTCGCTGCATTTCTTTTAAGGTTTGCTCCAATACCATCACATGCTCCTTTACCATGAGCAGTAGGATGAAAATGCCACTCAGCTGGCATTCCAAAATCTTTTTCATGGGCATAATATTTGCCAAGCTACTTTTGTTTTTAAAATGTTGACGAGCTCCGTCCGAAACGTAGTATACTTCCTTACTGTAAATTTAGATTTTAGAAATTTTAGCATTCTCTTCTGGTACTTATAAACTGCAACGGTATCATGTTTTAAATCGTCGGATATAATTGCCATACTTTTGTGTTCCAGTTTTTCATCTTTCATGTAGTAAATAACTACTGTGAATATAGTTGCTTGGTCGTTATTGAAGTGGAATGCTTGTATGGCATCCTGAAGAACATATTTATAGTTTTCTGCGAAATCATATGAAATAACGAATCACCAGACTTTAAATGTATCTTCAAATCCTTGAAGAATGACCATTGCTCTTTGACTAAAAAGTCATGGTTTCTCAAGTTTAGCAATCCTGTACACATTTCTTCCACAAAATCATCCACATTTAAAATGATTGTTTTCAATGTGCATCTGTCAGTCTGAATTCAAGAATTAAATTTGACCTCCTCTATATATTCTCGATCTAAAGAGCTGATTAAATTTTCTTTGATGAATTTGGTTTTCGGGCAATTGGTACATTCACCTAAGTGTTGGTACATTCACCTAAGAAGTTGTTGCATTAGGACACATAGTTAGTTTAAGGCAATCGCGGTTATCGTGTAACTCTTCTGGCTTATCATCTGTTAAATACTTTAAGTTAATTTCCTTCAACATCAGTTTAACATTTTCATGGTAAATTTGGGTAAATTTTGTGAAGCCAATTTTGACATCCTCGTGTTCAGATTGAAATGTTGCAAATAACTCTTTCAGGTTACAGATAACCATTCTCTTCTGTTATGTTATGAAGGTATGTTACATACCTTCGGAAAGTTTAGTTTGTCTAGTTTCTCAGTATAAGTTTTATTTGTAAGGTTTTAGACACAAATAGGAAAAAATTCAAAATAGTGTATTTGTGAAAAATTGAAAAAAAAAAAATTTTTTAAGTATTTTTTTTTTTGAAATATTGAAGAAATAGCTATCTAAACTATTTGGGGGAAAATTTTCTAAGAACAATAGGTAATAAGTTACATGGATGAGAAAAAACACCTGTTTGGCCAAAATGTCAAATTTTGATCCCCTCTAACTCAGAGAGATCTGGACCGATCTTATTGAAAAATTGCATCTAAACTACTATCCAATAGGACTAACGTTGGTGCAAATTTCATTCCGATCGGAAGACATCGGTTTCAAAAGTTGGTGCACTTGACACTATTCCTCCGATTGGTGACGAGAACGTAAGCGCAACCGTGTCACCGCCACAAATAAAATGGGGTTCCACCAGAGAGCGAGGAACAACCATAGTGGACGTACCCCAAGGACGGCCAAAGCGGGTTCGGTGCATCCGGTATCATTCACTCTGATTACATTTAAAATGGTAAAACGATCAATGCTGAAAATTATTCAATAGAAAGATAGATATATAGCTCCGAAATTGATTTGAAGCAATAGCTACCACATTTGGCACAGAATACAATGAACGTGAAAAAAGCCATATATTGGCCTACCAACGGTAAGAGATTTTTATCAACTGGGGAGGTTATCACTGAAACAAATGGCTATTTCGAATTTGGAATTTGGAAAAATGTTGAACTAAAGTTTCGAGGTAAAAGGAGAACATGTTCAGAAATAAGGAGTTATTTTCCCGATAAATATACCCTTTATGAAAATCCCCTGTCGCCAAATCAAACCAAAAAAAAAAAAAAATAATTCTACTTCGTCATCGGTATCTGGTACTTGAATGGCAGTGCTATACGTCTTTGGAATATGAAACAGATGCGCTTCACATTTAAAAAAATTAATTTTTGAATATTTTGCAAAATAGTGTTATTAAATAATTAAATTAACTTATAATTTACAATTTTTATATAATCTTGTATTGTTTTCTTGGCTATTCTTAGACATGTTTTAAATTAATTAATTAAATATGTGTGTGTTATGCAAAGACAAATTATAACTAACAATTGTCATGCCTGAGCATAATTATTCCTGTACAGTAATTATAAAATTTTTGTATAGGAAAGCAAATAAATAAATAAATAAAATAATACTTTTTAAACAAAACTTCACTAAGTTATCAAACTACCCTCGTATACTGGGCCATAGAAATAATAGTCATATATAAGTCTGCAACTTTGTCAAAGCTGATATCGTATGTGATTTGTACTTAGTAACATCTTCCCAAAAAAGCCGATGGTAACCATATTTTAGTTCTAAATAGGTTCTTTCTATAAGTGATTGTAGGTTCCTTCTATAAGAGATTATAAATTAAATTTTGGATCCCTTTTTTTATATTTTGGGCATACTAGTTTTATATTTTTTATATTTTTATATTTTGGGCATATAGTATTAATAATTAATAATCTGTATACTAGGGCAATTTAGATCAATCGCATAGATGGTATTTGTATGGCGTTACAGGTTTGAACTTTGACCGATGTTCTTCTTGGGCCACGTAAATCTCCGAAAAAATTATAAACTAGACAAAATACTTAAATTCATTTCTTTTTTATAAGGACAAAAAAAAGGTATTGCCTAACATCTACTTTCTGATTTTCCAAAACTTCCAATTGCTTTTAGGGTAAGTATCCATGATGTAAAAATTAAAAGCCACAATTTTAATTACGTGTATTAAGAGTTTTCATTAAAAAAAAAGGATTCATTAAATGCAGAATGAAATAATAAATGGTCATATCATATTATCATAAAACAAATTTTTATTTAGATGTTTGTAGATGTTGACGTTTTACTTCATAACGGATGTGGTTATGACTAGGTGACTAGGTATTTTGGCAACACGTAGCAATCTTATAAAACATATGTTTTAAGTTTCTGTGAAGTTATGTATTTCAATACTTTAATTTTAAAGGTCTCAGTCCAACCAATATTATAGCCAAGTTGGATCGCACTCTGGGAGAGTCTGCTGCTTCGTTTACGACTATAAAATATTGGGTGCTAGAGTTTAAGCAAGGCCTTACAAGCTGCTAATACGAACGTCCGTTGAAGGTGCGCGAGCTAGCTGAACTGGTAGGCATTTCAAAAAGTACTACACATCGAATATTGATCGTAAAATTGGAATATTTGGTGATGTATAATTTTGGTTGATTACAACGGCGAGAATTATACGAAGCTATTGGAGCTTTTAAGTGATGAAATGAAGGAAATCAGACACTACACCTGTTCACACATCTACTATTGCGATGGCCAAGATCCATGAATTAAAGTTCCAATTGCTTCATCACGCACCTTACTCGCCAGATTTAGGTCTCTTTGATATTTTCTATTTAAAAAAAATGTCTCGGCAGTAAAATGAATGATTGCCATCAAGGAATAGGTGATGTCTGCGGTTGACAGCTGCTCTACAGCTTTTAGATTAAACGTGGTATCGAAGGTATTCAATATCGCTGGGTAAAGTTTATTGACTTGAACGGTGATTATGTTGAGAGATAAAGAAAATTGTATTTTCTTTGGCAGGTCGGGCTGTTGTGGGATTGTCCTCGTACGTACAACGAAAAACATCCACCGTGAATGGTTTCTTAGCCAATTCTTTTATTATATTACAATATATTTAAAATTTATAAATTTTCACGAAAATAACAAAATGCCTCGTAGCAAATTGTTTCGAAATATTTACAAAAACTTTTGTTGTTTTTCTGAAATTAAATTTTTAAGACTTTCTATACTTTGCATTTATTGTATCGGAACATTTCAATTTTATATTTATGTCGCCATATGAAATGTCTTTCTTCTAAAATTTTTTCGGATTTTTTTAAAAATAATTTCGGCATGAATTTCTAATTAAAAAATTCTAAATTTAAAGTCATCAAGATTACCCTTAAAATAAAGACTATTGCGGCAGATACATTTTATTAGTAGTCTGGTTCTCTTTTGTAGAGTCTGATTTCGTGAAAATAGAGCTTAAAAAAAATTTAATGTTTTATAACCTCATTTTTTCGATGTAATCAATTTCAGCGATTTTCCAAAAAAGTGAACAAATTCTCAAAAATCGTTTTGACTATAAGAATTCATATTCCACTTTAATGGATGCAAAAATAAAAATAAAACGTTTGGATCATCTCTAACTTTAAAACCTTACTCCTTAAGACGCAGGAAGCTTATGAATTTCTGCAGAATACCGTTAGAATTGCAACCTGCAGTTTGCGCTCGAGTTTTCTATTTACGAATGGACCTACGGACAGACATTGTACATTGACTTGCAACGACTATGTCATTTATGCAAAAAACTTTAAATTTTCCTTTAGTTCTAAAATTGTTTTCTTAAATTTGTATATTTCATCTTTATAAAATTTATATTAAATTTAATACAAAGAGCTTCATAATGCGACTATTATTTTTTTTTTTCTAGAAATTAGTCTACCAAACTGCATAACTGTTAAAAACATTATATGTTTCAGTGTATTATGATTAAACAGTTCAGCCGTAAACAAAGTTTTATGTAGGTACATTAAATTATATGTTAGGTGTGTGTCCTAAATCTTTCAT
Organism: Cordilura impudica; assembly: GCA_963682025.1. Lineage (NCBI taxonomy): Eukaryota > Metazoa > Arthropoda > Insecta > Diptera > Scathophagidae > Cordilura > Cordilura impudica. Next base: position 71,352,977 of record OY821518.1, on the reverse strand, counting down.
TTGGAAATTAGCCAATTTAATCAATAACCCTTCTGAATCTCTTTGGAAAAAGTGTTGTTTGGTAGAGGTTTTTTTTTAACAAAAGGTAGTTTTTTAAGAAATGGTACTGTTTTAAGAATAGACATTTTGTGAAGAAAATATATTTCGTTTTTAAGGAAAGGCACTTTCTTAAGGAAAAGAGATTTTTTTTTTAAGTAAAGGGACTTTTTTAAAGAAGAGGTACTATGTTATAGAGAAGTTACTGTTTTTAAAGAAAAAGCAGATAAAAAAATTATTTTTTTAGAAAAAGTACTTTTTTAAGAAAAGGTACTTTTTTGTAGGAAAAATGTTCCTTTTTAGGAAAAATATATGTTTTGGGAAAATTATTTTTTAAGAAAAATACTGATTCGAGAATAGGTAATTTTCTAAAAAAAAAGCACTTTGTGTTAAAGAAAATATAAATTTTCAAGAAATTGAAATTATAAAAAAAGGCATTTTTTCGAGGATAAGGGATTCTTTAAGATAAGGTAATACTTTAAGAAAAAGGACTTCTAAAAGAAAACGTACTTTTTTGTGAAAAGTCACTTTGTTATTAAAAATACTTTTTTAGGAAAGAGAAAATTTTTAAGCAAGTGTACTTTTTTAAGAAAAGGCACTTTTTCAAGAAAATGGTACTTGTTTCGGTAAATGCGATTTTTTAGGAAAGGGTAATTTTGTAGAAAAGTTACTGTTTTAAGATAATTACTTTTTTTAAAAGAAAATAAACTTTCTTAAGAAAAGGAACTTTTTTAAGAAAAACTCCCTTTTGAAGAGGAACTCTTTAAGAAAATGATTTTTTTTTTTTAAGAAAAAGTAATTTTTAATGAAAAGTTGCTATTTTTAAGAAAACTTACTTTGTTAATAAAAGTCCTTTTAGGAAAAATTTACTTTTTAGGATAAAGATAGTTTTTAGGAAAAAAATACTTGTTTAGGAAAGGGTACTTCTTAGGAAGAGGTAATTTTTTAAGAAATAGTACTGTCCAAAGTATAGGTTCTTTTTTAGAAAAGGCACTTTATTTCAAAGTAAACGCAATTTTTTAAGAAAAGGATCTTTCTTAAAGAAAATTAACTTTTTTTTAATGAAAAGCTACTTTTTTTTAAGAAAAGACACGTTTCTAAGAGAAGGTACATTTTTTAAGAATATATCCTTTATTTTAGGAAAAGATACTTCTTAACAAAAGATGTGCGCATGTAAAATTTATCAATACTATGAGTGATAATTTTATGCCAGTAAATATCAATCATATGGAATTACAGAGTATTTTTCATTCATTTAATTGCATTGAAAAAAAAAAAACAGAGCGCCACTTATTCCTGCTTCATTTCCTCATTTCATACTTACCAATTGCAATTAAATTTGGAATACTCGCAGCGATCTTGGTCACGAATTTTATTTACAACAGCATATCTTCATTTGTACACTAAAAGAAGGTTAAGTGGTGGGTGGAGGGGGTTTGGTAAGGTTTTAAATTTTTTTTTTAATTTTTTCTCTGAATGTAAAACATGTCGAGAGTGTTGTATCAAAACTGCAATTAAATTGGAGCAAAACTAACGAAGATACTGCGTTTCAGACGGCCGGCATATCGTATATAAATCAGTTTTAAAAAAACTTTAAATCGATTTTCTCGCAAACAACCTGTTTTGAGTCCGTGAGCATCAGAACTTAAAATCTACTTGACCGATTCTTTTGAAATTTTATACACTACTAGATGTAACACGGTGTGCTTCGCTACCCCTCCCCCCGAATCATAATGATAAGGTTTACGCAAAGTCACAAGGCTCTCATTACTCCAGATACATGACATAGTACTCCAGATATATGATATTTATTATTATCTTTGTATGGTGGTTCCATGCCCCTTTGTCCGCTCCAGCCCATTGCATAACTATTCACGTTAGCAATAGATTACCTAAGACAAATTTGCAAAGCTGTACCTGTCATAGTACTCGAGATATATGATATTGAGTATGGGAGGCACCACGCCCATTTATCCCATCGTGCCCATTTCCGGCTTAGCAACTAATATCAACAATAGGTGACCTCACACAAATTTGCAAAGTTCACCCTATCATAGTACTCAATATATCTGTGGATTTCTGGAATAACCGCGTATGTCAATTTTTGTCAGTTTTGAGTTAACGATGCCAAATATATTAATTTTTAACGCTCTTTACATGTGTTCAGTTTTTTTTTTTTTTAAATATTGACCATTTCTGAGTTTTTTCTTTAAATACCAACGTAACTTAAATGTTTATTAAATTAATTTGCAACACTAACGACGTATGTCAACCTACCTTTGATCGCTGGCAAATTATTTTCTCAGAAAACGACATACGTTGTTATTAATCAAAAAAAATGCAAAATAATTTTGGAGTAGTTTTCAGTTTATAACCACCTTGTAAAAACTTGTGTGTTTATTTATGTTATTTTCTGTCACTATTATTTTTGATACGTTGTTTTATTTTCATCCTAAGTCCCGCTAACTTATTGTTGACGAACAAAAAAATCCATTTTTCAAGCAACAACAACTAATGGTAGTTTTCTTTTTCAAAGCAAACGACGTTTGTCGACATAAGTTGTTTTATCTGCATACACTTTAAGAGTAATTTACATATTGTTTTTCGTCCTTCTCTAGGATCTATTCCTCTGAAGATTTTTGACTCAAAATTTTATATAAAAAATTTATTGCCAATATCTACAGTACTGTTAAATAAAAAGCTCTAAAATCTTTATATCGAGCCCATAATTTCAAATATAACGCTTTTTGGCTCCCCTGAACATTTTGATTTTATGACATACGCGGTTATTCTAGAAAACCACAGATATATGATATTAAAAATTTACTTTGTGTGGGCGGTGCCACGCCCTCTAAAAATATTAAACAAATTATAGCCTTCAGCACTTCCCATATCTGCAGTAAGACGTTGTAAAAATTTCTAGAAGATCAGATGAGTAATATTGGAGATTACCTCCTACAAACAAACAAACAAACACACATTACCTCTTTATTACATTTGTATAGATGTATAGAGTTCTACACATAAATCACCAGATTATCACGAAGAGTTTTTTTGAATTTTCTCCCATTTTTTAACAACAAATTCACCGATATTTTATAGCAAAAATCAAAATGCAGCCAAAAAATAAAAAAAATTTAAAAAAGAAACTGTTCTTTTAAGGGACAGGTTGGATTTTGATGGAAAAATTTAATAATTAAAAAAAAAAATTAAAATTTAATAATTTCATGACTTATTTTAATCAAACTAACGACAAATGAACAAGGTTGTTAATAAACATAATAACGGACAAATTTTTTAAAGATAAAAAAATAATAATCAAATAATAAATCGATTATTTCACTCAAGAATTCACATAGACAGAACTTCATGAAATTAAAGATGATATTGGACTCTTTTTCGATTCCTGTGCGCGATAAATCATAAATGCGCATTAACTTTTTGATCATAAAAGATTATTTGGTCAAAAGAAAATTGTACCCTACCCGCGACTCTTGTTGAAGAATCATTTATTTCATGCTGTTATGATCAGTTTCGACTCATTTTCGAGTCATATTTATAATCATAAGCTTCCGAATCACTTTTTAAGCATAAGTACGAATCATTTTCGAATCTTTTTTTAATCGGACATGAGATTAATCAATTTTTAAGCATCAAAATTGCTCGAAGAAGACTCAATAAGGTGATATTTGTTCAAACGCTCTTCCAAATGCTGAGTGGATGGTAGTTGAAAAACTCTCAGCAAATACAAGCATAAAGAAACCATTAAACTGAGAAATTAAATAAAAGTACTAAACGGGTATTGTGTAGTAAATATTAAAATTGCGCATAAAAATATTGCTTCTTATAATATATTAGCTTATATAAGTTAAAAGCTTATTAGCTTATAAGTTGTAAAAGTAGGCAATCAGGTTTAATGTAAAATAATAACGAAAACAAATGGCTAAAATGAGGAAAAAGCTTGAAATACATACAACTGATCCACTAAATGCAAGAGCTTTCATAAGTTTTACAAACCGTAGAAAACTATATAGAAATAGTAATAAAAAATTAAAAAATTTTTTTTTAATATCCAACTATATAAAAAAAAATCCTATGAGTCCGATTACAGGGGAGATGTGTAAACATCTGGTAATAAATAAAATGCAGAAAACAGCGACAAAAATGTTATTACATATCATAATTTTTTCACCAAACAATCATGTCACACCGATTTGTCTTAATGCTTACATGTTACGCGTAAGATCTTACGCTCACATATTACGCTGTTTTTGTGATTGTATTGTGAACTAGAAATTTACCCCCATGCGCGTATAGATGTTTACACATCAAAATTTGGTATCAATCTGTAGAAATTAAAAAAGAAAAATTATTTTAATAATTTTGTTCAAAGTTATTTAAAATGTAAGAGTTACTTTTCTGTAGAATAACTTTTCATCAGGTGTATGGTATCAGCATGTCGATTTTAACCACTAAAAATCTTCCTACATACTATCATTACCCGAGGTCTTAAATCTTTTATATGGCTTTTTGTTGCAGCAATTATAATTATTATTAGTTTTTATGAGTTTTTAACTCCTTTGCTAAAGTCAGCATGCTTAACTACTTATATTGCTGTTTTATGAAAAACGTCTTCTAGTATTTGCAGTAGCTTTTGATATCTCTTAACGTGGCTAATGTTAGGTTATCTGCTTTTTTTATGGTATGAATATGTTTTTTTTTTCTTAATATTTTTCTAAACATTTATTGTACAAGAAGTTAAGTCTTTTCTTAATTTTCCTCTTGTTTTACAAACTGTTAGGTGTTTGCTGCATTGTAATATGTAGTTGTAGTTGTTGTGCATTTGTTGTCGTTCTTTTCTTTTGGATTTTACTGATTTTACTGTGAGGGAAGTGTTAGATTTTTATGGCTTTTGTAGTGATTTACAAATAGCTTTAAAATTTCAATGATTAATTGCATAACGCCTCCGAATTTTTTTTGCTGCCATGAAAACAAATGAGTATAATGAGGTTTTTTTATGTTAAATATATTTAATTGTTTTGCAGCAAAAGGATGAAGGAATATTAATTTTTAATCTTGAAAATGTTTTTAAGGGACTTTCTTTGAATAATTATTAAGAACTTAGTGATATTTGCAGATAGTTTTTTTTTTTTTTTATAAAAACATTAAAATGTTAATAAATGATGAATTATTTATTAAATGTCATAAAATGTTCTATGTTATTGGGGATAAAAAAATTTGCTCTCGAGTTTGGTGTTCACATTAAAATATTAAAATTGACAATTTCTTGGTACATATGACCGATAGTTTTATAAATTAGTCCATCTTTATAAACCACGATATATGTTGGTCCAATACTGCAATTATTTTTAATTTTTTAAAAAAGATAATATTCTTTAGCGAGTCCAAAAGTTCATAGACTCCCGTGGTATACTAAAGGCCTAAAAAATTTAAAAATCTTAGAAATAAGTTTCATAAAAAATATAAAGCCACAAACAAATGAAATTAAATTTAAGACTTAGGTGTAATTTTTGATCCTAAGCTATCATTTGTAAGTCACTTAAATTATGTGATACCAAAATAATATTCAATGTTTGGTTGTATTCGTCGAAACTCATATAATGTCCTTGATCATTACACTAAGAAAGCATTATTTACTTCTTTTGTTAGATCAAAGTTAGAATACGCTTCATTTATTTGGAATCCAAACGCAGCTATTCACATAAATTGTACTGAGAAAATTCAAGTTAAATTTTTCAAGTTAATTTCTAAATTTTCAGTCAACATCATCTTCTATTCCATCTCTTTCTGTGCCTTATGAGAGTAAGTGTGCTCTACTTTCAATGAAAACTTTGCAAGTTAGAAGAATGATATTTTCTCTAAATATTTTACACGGTATTGTAGATTATTTAATAATTATTGTAATATTTTGGATATTACTATTACCCATACCCAATTTAGACTTATTTTAAATAATGTTATGTTCTCTTAATTAATATATTTTTACGTTTTCTTGCTAATCTGTAAGGATAATATTGTATCCATAGACCGAAAAAATAAATTCAAACCGCATGAATTTAAATTTCGTATACAAAACCATTAAATTCTTGAAAGTTAGATTTAATTGTCTATCTTGACATATTGTTTGAAAATCTGAATTTCATTCAATACAACTAACTACCTTATTTAATGTCCAAAAAAAAATCAGTTTATAATTTCATATTTCTTTAGAACATTTGTCTCTTATTCAAGTTATTAAAACTAGCAGATTGCAGCCCTCGAAATTCGAGCGCAAATTCTAGGAAATTTAATTTTTTCTTTAAATAAAAACCCTAAAAGTATGCTAATCAATTATAGCCAATTCACAAATCAACACAAAAAACAAACTAATTTTTATTACAAACACATTAACAAATTTAATAAACACACACATAGCATTGTATAATTTTATGTATGTGTTAGTAGCAATTTTAAATGCAATTTACTCAACATAAAGGAGAAAATTTAAAAATCTGTAAATCTGCAAATCGGCTAAAAAGAAATACCTTTCAAATAATATACGTTCGGTCAAAATCGGGATAAAACGGCAGAAGCAAACTTCAATCACAATAAATCGCCTAGCCTATTAATATTATAGATATTAATTGCCGTATTTATTTCGAATTTCACTTAACAAAATTCTGATTAATAAATCCAAGTTATTAGAAATTATAACTAATCGCAACACTATAGTTATAATATGGCTGAAGATTCATCAACAGCATAACAGGTGGGTATTAATTTTTAGTGTCTATTAAGATAAATTTAAAAATATTAAATATTTAACAAATAAATAAGTATTTTTCTCAGAACGACAAATGTTATGATTAAGAATATTAATTTAAAAAATTGCAACTAACTCCATGCCACAATGACTCATTTGCTTTCAATTTTAATATATAGATTTTGTCAAAAAACTAAAACCAACATACCCAATATAATGGACCGTGTTTAAAGAAGTGATAGTTATACATTTTGTCACTAATAAATGATAAAGATAATTTTGCTTTATTAAAGCTAGACCTAAATTTATTGTTATTTTCAAAAATACTTTCCAGATAGTTTAATAATCTAGATATGCGAATAATTCGATTAAAATAACGAAAGGTTTTAAATTTTATTTTTATATATATAGAGTGGTACTCTATGTAAACCTTGTATTTAAAGCTATATAATCTATTATCGGTCATGGGATGAACGCTATCGAAATGGGTGAAAATCGAAGCATATTCAGACCTAGTCCTCATACAAATGGCCCAAACCTAATAAAAGACAATTTATTCAAAAGAATATGAAATATAAAATTAGTTCTATTTATTTTGGTGTATTAATCACTTATGACTTATGCCTTGCAATAAGTATTGCTTTTCTTGTTCATTCTTTAACACCACTTTTATTTTTGAAACAATATCACTTCCGTTTTAATAATTTCAGTATCATTCCAGTACAGAGGATCATTTAGAAATTGGAATGGAATTCCAAAACTGTTAAAAAAATTTATTGTGTTTACTGTAGCTTTTCGTCATTTGTGGGTCTTCCTATTTTATTTAGAAAAATATAGATAGTTTTTATACATAAAATAATTTTATAACAAAATTGGTTAAAAGTGGTTTTAATTTATATTCGTGAGCAATAAGCAGATAATTGCACGAAAGATATATCGCAATGGATTATTGATCCCAGGAGCACTGAAGGTTTAAATAAATAAAAATTAACCGAATTATTTTTCCTAAATTCTAAATAGTGTTTTCAACGGGTTTAATAGAAAAACTCGTTTTCGGTAATTTTTATTTAAAAATATCTTCAAATTTAAAGCTGGCCTTGGCAAATAATAGGTTAACGTCGTCGGCTTAATCCCAAATTTTAGGAACGGAGCTTGTACGCGTTTGGTTATTATATTTTAAGCGCCACATCTTAAAATTCAACAGCACTTACAAAATATTTAAATTTTTGAGTAAAATGTCTTTTATTAGCTTGGGGTCATATGTGACCCCAATTCCAAAAGGGTTAATGGAGTCATATTATTTTTTTCCGAAACCCTAGGCTATTATGATAAATTGCAGTATTTAAAAGTAGAAAAGTGATGAATTTTTGATACAAAGTATTTAGAAAGAGTACATTTACAGAATATTTCACAAAAGTCCAATTTTTATCGAAATCAGCAAATATAAAATCCTTGTCAAAAAAAATTCTGGTACAAGGGTTTACTTAAAAATTCACACAGTTAAATTGTAACGTGTATATAACAAAACCCTAAGGCGCCAGGTCCAATTTTTTAAAATTTTGTTAAAGAAAATTTTTTAAAACTTGAAGAAGGAGTTTTCAAAATTTTATCAAAAAATTTCCCATTTTCGGTCTCAATGCGCAGTAGGTAAACAACATGGTAATCAAACAATACTTCATATCTGAGTACTTATAAGTATAGAGACAAAAAAAAAATTCTGGCTTTAATCAATTTTTAAAAGTTGAAAAAAATGCCATCAAATTTCATGGCCTAGTTTTTTTTTTGGCACAAAAGTGGTCTGGGGCATTTGCTACTTCTTGGCGAGTTTTTATTCGATTTTAAAGCTTTATAGCTTCTTGGAAAGATAATTTAATGCTAAGCCCGAATTATGGAACAGCTTGTCGGAAAAATGAAATTATAGAACGAAATTTTCTTAAAATAAGAAAAAAGTCATATTTTCCCCATGTAAACACACTTTAAATTTTCAATCGCGTTGAGCCACCTCTAAATGTTTTTTGATTGGCCTAAAACTTTATATTTCTCAGTTGTTTTTTTTGCTATTCGCATATTTCTAGGGGGGTGCGACCGAGAGTTTGAACACTTTCTTTATTAAGGGCCACCCCAATATATATATATATATATATATATATAGTTTGCTTATGAGACCTAAAGCGGCCCAGGTATTGAAGCTTACTAGATCTGAGTAGTATTTACTCTATTCTGCATGCAACCAATTCATTATAATATCTACGTCTGCATAGATATCTTTAAAGCTGAAAACGCTCATAATATATAGGAGAGGCTGTACTTTATTACAATGTTAACAATGTTCTGAAGTAAATCGTAAAATTGTTAAGAAGTGCAAAAAAGTTTCAGTGCGTAGGAAAAGAAAATGTTGCCGCAGCAACTGTATTGGTTTTGAAATATTATTTTGGTTTAAGCAACTGAGATACACGATTATCAAATTTTAAGTTCAGTTAAGTGAATTCAGATTCCTTACACGCTACACATCTGTTGTCTGCATGTGAAAATTTATATTTGTATTTGATTCAGATCCATTTTTGACTAAATCCGAATGTTGTATTGAAACATGGATTTGCTTATTCTCCAAAGTTTATCAAACTTCTTCAAATAATGTCAAAAAACCATGCGTTATTATGATGATTCACTAAATATTTTTTCGTTTGAAAAACTATTTTATTTGTATTACTCGTATTTAAAAATTTTCCACAAAAAATTCAACCCACTCTAATGGACAGTCACTACCTAACAGTACAAAAATAAAAAACGCATACGCAACGGAAAACAAAGTCTTTCGTCTAGTTGTCAAATTTTCCGGCAACTTATTTCAATCACTTTTTTTTTGGTTAATTTTGTTTTTTTGCCTTTTCAACACACATGTGCCATAAATATCCAAACACTTAACTCGATTGCTATTTGCAACATTGACTAGCAGCAGCATACAGACATATGTATAGTTGGTATTAAAAACCATTAGTGCGTGCCACATTCATATAACGAACAATCAATTAATTTTCAATGTTGCTAATATTTTCTTAGGTAAATGAATAAACTGTTACTCTTTTTTGTAGCAATATTTTTTTTTTCGTTTCAAACATAATAAAATATTATGTTTCTTATTGGCGGCGGGTGTTGTCAATTTTAAAAGCAATTAAATGTTGACAAACTTTAGTATGGTTTATTTCCAAGACAGTCACTAATGATAAATAAAATTTAATGAGCTGCTTGAAAAAGTGGCGCTTAAAAAATCTAGCTGTGGGTTTCTTTTTTGTGGTTTAGCTACTGTGGAAATCAATTGCTTAAAATGGTAATTATTTGTATTTATTTTATTTTTTTTTAATTTCGTTAAATTTAGAATTATGGATAATTACTTACCAATTGTTTGATAATGATGAAATATTATGACCGTATAATTCACGTATCTTGGAAATTCTAGAGTGTAGGTGATGATATTAATAATCACCTAACAAGGGAAGTTACCAAATGCACTGAAAGTTCGAAATAAAGTTAAAGAGACAAAACTAAAGGATGTATATTTTTTTGGCCTAATTTAGAATGTTGGTGGAAAAAAATTTTTTTCGATATTTGCTTCAAGGTAAAAATAGTCATCTATAATATTAATAGGCTAGATGATTTCTTGTGCTCGATGTTTTGTTCTACCGTTTTATCCCGATTTTGAGCAAACGTATATTATTTGAAAGGTATTTTTTTAGCCGTTTTGCAGATTTACAGATTTTTAAATTTTTTCCTTTTATTTTGAGTAAATTGCATATAAAGTTGCTACTAACACATACATAAAATTATACAGTGCTATGTGTGTGTTTATTAAATTTGTGTTGATTTGTGAATTGGCTATAATTTATTAGTATACTTATAGGGTCTTTATTTAATGAAAAAATAAAATTTCCTAGAATTTGCGCTCGAGTTTCTTTTCTTAAGTCTTAATAATTCTTGACAAATACGATTTGTATGTAAGAAATTCTATTATCTTTTAAGTTTTCCTTTTTTTTTTTGTTAATTATTATAAGAATACTAGCTATAGCCCGATGCGCTTCGCTACAATCATTGCAACGAAATAAAAAAGCTGGGAATACATTTTGTAGAAAACTATTTTATTAATTTTTTTTGTGGCGATTTGTGATTTTGTCGATTATTGATTTTTGCATTTTTCGATTTCAACGATTTTTGCTTTTTGCGATATTAGCGATTTTGGGGTTTTTTGATTTTGGCGATTTTTAGTTTTGGCGTTTTCGTTTTTTTGCTGATTTTTCGATTTTCGGTTTTGGCTTTTTTGGACTTTGGCGATATATGTTTTTTTTTTGTCATTTTTGATTTTGACTATTTTGGATTTTGCGATTTGTGATTTTCGGTTTTTGAAAATTTTTGTTTTCTGCGATTTTTATTATTCGATTTTTGATTTAAGTGATTTAGATGATTTTTATTTTTAACAATTTTTGATTTTGGCAATCTTTGGCAGTAGTGATTTTTGTTTTTTGTGACTTTTGATTATGCGGTTTTTTTTTGTCATTCTTGATTTTCAGTTTTGGTGACTTTCGTTTATTGGGATTTTTCTTTTTGCAATTTTTATTATTCGCCATTTTCTGTGCAGTTATTCGCGATTTTCGGTTTTGACGATTTTTGATTTTGGCGATTTTTGATTTTAGGAATTTTTTATTTTCGCGGTTTTTGTTATTCGTAATTTTCGGTTTTTGGGGAACTACTCATAATAATAACTTGTGAACTCAGACACAGTTCCAGGGCTTTCACTTTACAGTACTCAAGATATATGACTTAAAATATTTTCTTTGTATGGTGGTGCCACGCTCATTGGCCCGATCCTGCCCATGTTTTCCATGACTCTTCTTGCTGTCGTAGTGCTGCAGATATAATATGTTAAATTTAGATGTTAAAAATTCACTTTATATGGGAGGTGCCACGCCCACTTGAAAAATTCTTCCGAATAGAGAGTTACCTACTGTAAAAATTTAAAGAAGATCGGTCCAGTGGTGTAGTGTAGCCTCATAAGTTCTTCGAAATTTCCTTCTAAAGGATGTGAAGTGAAGTATTGGTAACGAAGATTTAATGGAGCTTTACAGAATAGAACAGCACATTTTCATTATTGAACAATTTTTCAGAAACTGATTAAAGCTGATTGGCTAAGATTTGTAAATTTCGTTCCGAATAGAGTCGGAATATTGATATAATTACGACAAATATCTAACTTCGTCAACCGCATTTAGTGTTTAAGGAGCCTAAATGTGTTTGTCGAATAATAAATACATCCACAACGTGTTATTGCTTGGTGCGGATTTTGAGCTGGAGGCATCATTAGACCATTATTTTCTAAAAAATCAAACTGGTCAAGCAGTGAATGTTACTTGTCATCGATATCGCGCGATATCTGTCTAAATGGGATGATATTAATGTGGACGGCATATGTTTTCCACAAGAAAATTCCACAATACTATTTTATGCAAAATTATCGTTGAAAATTTTGATAAAAGAGGCCCTTTTGTTCGATATGTTGCTTCATACATAACCTTATACTATTTACTTTAAAATAAAAAAAAAAAATTAAAAAAAAAAGTATAAAATAATCTAATCCATACTAACACACGTTCTTCCCTTATGCATAAAATTTCCCAGTTGGCCTCGTTTCCAAAACATCTTAAACGACAGGTGCAAGGCCATAGTAAATCGTTGAAGACAAATTGAGGACAGTTCGAACAAATCGTTGATGAAACTTTCATACAAATGTCCGCGGAACCATAAGAGAGACACTTTCGCTTATCTTGTCGGTGACGATTGTGTGAGCGAAAAAATTTCCATTGTCGCCGACGACCATATAATCGACGATGTGCTCTATATTGTCGTCGATGGCGACGTAGACGATGTAAACTACAATGTGATCGTTGACGACCGTTCTGGCGATAGTAAACTTCATACTGTCGTTGACGAAAATATAACAGAAGCATTCCACAATCGTCGACGACAGTATGAGGGACACTGCCTGTAGTAAAAACTACACGTTTTTTAATTATTAAAATTTCATCTTATTTTATTTTCACATTTAAATAAACAACTACAAAGTAATAATTAACAAAATAAACGATAAAAAATAATTTATTAATTTAAAAAACAACTCAAATGAGAGATTAATAATTTGTTACAATTACTTATTGATTTCCCTTACTTTCTCTTCATGATTTTTCATTATAAGTTGTGATTTTAATTTTGCGGATAACTCTCTCGTAAAATCTTCGTACGCGTGGCCTTCATATTGTGTGGCTTCATATCGGATGCTATATCTATATGGGGACTAGGCCCAAAAATGGACCTATCCTGCCTATGTTTGGTAAAGTCTCTTGTATTTTGCAAAAATATATACAAACAAAATTTTAGAAGAATCAGTGCAATATTTTTGTTTTTTGATAGATTTAAGTGAAGATCGGGAAGCAGCTCTATGTGGGGCCTATGACTAAGAGTTGTCCAATAGGGATAATTTTTTGACTAATTATTAATGGATGTAATAAACGTATACAAACACAATTTGAGTAAGATCTATATGACAATTTGGATCTTATGGCAATTTATGTCATTTCATAGGGGTCATTTGTATGGGGGCTAGGTCTGAACATGGACCGATTCTCACCAATTTCAACAGCTTTCATCCTATGGCCGATAAAAGCTCATATACCAATTTTCAGCAAAATATGTTCATATTTCCGACCTGCAGTTTGATTACAAAGTTTACATGGACACACAGACGGACGGACGGACGGACATTGTTAAATCGAATCAGTTAGTGATTCTGATTCGATCGGTATAATAAAAGGTCAAATATTTTTGGTAGTTACAAAAAGCAGCACAAAGTCATTATACCCAAACCACATAGTGGTATAAGGTATAAAAATACAATTAAATATTATTAAATACAATCACCTCATAACTTAGTTACTTACAGTCTGCATTCTTTCTTCAGAGCATAAATCTGCTTCCAACTGTTTCAAATTGACATCGAAGTCTACCGTCCTATATGTATTGCGACGTTTTTAAACTTAAACACTATTTGTTTTTTCGTAACCATCTAAAAAAAAATTATATTTCTAGTGCTTTTGTTTGGTCTAGTAGTCATTATTAAGTCCCGTTATTTTTAATTTTTTACACATAAAGCTTATATAGAAAGAGTTACAAGAAGTACATGAAAAATTTGAAGACAGCGTCGCTCATCATGCCGCTAACGGAGTTTGGCTGACGACAATTTAGAAACGATGTCGTTCATCTTCTCGTCAATATGCCCATACACGACAAAACCTGACTTTGTCACTTAATATGTCGTCAATAGAATTTGATACATGACCATATAAGTTATTTGTCATCCAGATGGTCGTTAGCAACTTTTTTTTTATTAAATCTTTGCAAGAGCGACTTATAACTTGTCGCCATCACAGTTCGACGAACGACGTTGTCGCTCATATCGTCATCACCGGACCTTGATACACGACAGTATAGATATTTTTTGCTGAATTTGTCATCAACGTGATGCTACACACGACCATCTCAATCACCCAGCTGGACGTTAACGACAGTTTCCATTATATCGTCGTTAAAGAAAATCTCATCGACAAATGTCGTGCGTGGCAAATTGCAAAAGGTCCTAAATGAATCGTTAAAGATAATGTCATCAACGACGATTTTGCCATCTGGGTTAGAAGTCTTATGTTTTCAGTGCATTGTACTCTCCACATCGTCGTTTCTTATATGTTTGCCTCTTCTCTGCAAGTAGTAGTTCCTTGGCAACTGACGATTCACTTTGTTCCATTTTCTGACGTTTTCTTTCTCTTTCGCAAGCCGGAGCTTTCGTTGAAACTTAGTCTCGTTTTCATGTCGATATCGAAAATAAACAGAAGTTACACACGACTCATTTAAAACTATTTTGCTTTTGCTAGATTGAAGTAAAGATCAAATATTATGTAAAGATCAAATATTGAAAGTAATGCACAAAAACTTACATGTATTTTTCTCTTATTTTTGACTTTTTATTTTTTTAATTTTTTTTTAATAACACTCTTAATAACTTTTCGCTGTCAGTTGAAAAATAACAATGACAAACAATGTTAAGAAACATAATTGAATGCCAAGGTTTTGATTTTTTAAAAATCTGCTGATGCAACAATAAAATTAGTGAAAAAATTTTATTCATTCCTAAGGGTGAAAATCTGAATCACAATAAAATTATTGAAAACATTTTATTCATTCTTAAGGGGGAAATCCCAAACAAATTTTAAGAAAGAAAAATCAATCGTATAAAATATACCTGATCCATTTGACTTGTTAAAAATGGTCATAATTCTGAAATGACTGTTTCTGATTGATTGGATGAGGGGAAATGGGGTTTAAGTCACTACTTGTCTGTTGATAACTATGCGTGAATGTGTGTGACTATATTAAAATTAATCTTTTTCATAGCAAGTCTATCGACCAAGTTTCATATCGGTCGTATGAGAAGTGAGGTTTTAATCACTCCGGTACTGTGCGTGACTGTGCGCAACCATGTCAAAGTTAATATTTTTTTCACAGAGTCTATCGACCAAGTTTCTGATCGATCGGATAAGGGTGAGTTTTTAATCCATCCGTGACGTGCGTGACTATGCTTGACTGGTCGTGATTATGTCATAGTTAATATTTTTTCACAGCAAGTGTATTGACCAAGTTTAATTTCGATCGGATGAGGCGAAGTGACATTAAGATCACTCCGTGGCTGTGCGTGACTATGCGTGATTGGACGTGACTACCCCAAAATTAATCTTTATTCACATCAAGACTATGGGCCAAGTTTCAGATCAATTGGATAAGGGGGAATGGGGTTGACAGACAGACAGAAAGGTTGAGTTAAAAGAGAGAGTTAAAAAAAACCTTGTTTTCTGTTTAATTCAAATCTTGCTTGAATTTTGTTTAAAAAGAAAAATGTGTATTAAACACTCTATCATAACTAGCTGATTGGTCAGTTGGCTCAACCACGATTTACTCGTATTTCAAAATATTTATTTTTAAATTTTTTTTTGTCTGTACCTCTTAAAACCGTTTTAATTAATAACCCAAAAAATGTTTGATGACTCATTTATCTTTTGACTGCATCATATTTTACATTTTATTAAAATTTTCGACATATAATAAATTAGTTTACAATTTTGGCAACACAAACAACCTTAATTCACTTAAAAATAACAAATAAACCACAAATTGGATATAATCGTTAAAACAAACCCAAGAAGTATAAATAAAACAACCTGATTTACGAAATTTAAGAAAAACAACTGCAAAAATTCTCAAGTGTATTGGTTTAGCAAACTCAGCAAAAAAAAAAGCACGCAAATTAACTTAAACTATAGTCCACTAAGACAAATAGCTGCAAAAAAACCTTAAAGTAAACTTCTGCCTTATGGATTAAGCAAAAAGCGCCAGAAGCCAAAGACACTATAACACATGACTGCACACATCTTAACCCGCTGGTGCACAGGACTGGCAAATGGCGATAATATAAACATAACATTGGCTATATATGCGGGAGTGCCAATGATTTATTGAGAACTTTTAAGGAATTTTAACATTAAAGCGCTATATTGGAAGTCGGAATTCAGTAAGTTGAGCAGAATTCTGATTAGTATTAATCTTTCCAAAATGACAAATCTTCCATCTTTGCGTTATGTTGCTTTAAATATTTGATACTAAACACTCAAAACACGTACTTTCATTGGGATTATTTCTGTTCAAAACTCGCAAAGTAAAAGACTTCTGTTATGAGAAATATATTCGATTATTACGGTTCCATTATTTTTTATTCCTAATCTCTTTCTGATATAAATATATATATACTGGGCTATCTTAAATATCTTTTCCATTCATTTCTTAAGACTTCAGAAATTATTATTTCCAATCGATCAAATTAACAATTACATCAAAATGATGTATTTGAAATATTCTAGGACACAAAATTTATATTCTTCTAAAAATGTTTGTCCTATGCATACGGAGGGTTAAGCTTGCAAGTTGAAATGTTGCTGTTTGGTTGTTAAGTTGAAGTTTGAGTTTTTGTTGCAACATGTCAAAATAAATCAATTGATTGATCTTGTTTTATTTATGTCCATTACAATTTCGATCAATGAGCATCAATTGTAAGTGGAGAACTGAAAACAAAAACGCGTTTTTCTTATGCGTCATGTGAACAACAAGACGGTCGCGTAGAAAACTTTATAAGCTTGGATTTTTAAGAAAGACACAGAGTTTTTCATGTGCTTTTTTAAGCGGCAAACAAACAAATTGAGTTTAATTGAAACTACACTCAAGCTTTGTACGTATACATACAGTCTCAACCAACAAAAACAACCCCGAGCCCAATAAACAGCGATGTTCATTTATTCTAAACGCCAAAACAGACTGCAATCTATCTATCCATCACCATGATTTAACTCAAGGAATTCCTTTACAAGTTTCAGCTGTAGTGTTTGGATTTGTTTTCGTTGGCGGTAGTTTGTTAACTTTGTTTAAAGATGAAAAAGAACAACAACAATAAAATAATACAACAACAACAATAAAAAATCATTGTGGTGGTTCTTGTCGTAGTCGTACAATTGATCAGCCATATTTGGTAGCATGTGAACTATTTGCCAATTTAATCATAATTGCCTCTCAAACGCTGCATGGTCAATCATGATTGTTTTTATATTTTATTTTTTTTATATTTATTTTTGTTTTTACTTAAAAAGTGATTTGGTGGTTATATTTTGCGTGAATTTATTGATTGTGATGGCTTAAAATTTCATTTGATCACAGGTGCAAAAATTTAATAGAAATAGAGAGACTTGAAAGTACTTTTTTCGGAGTTAATTTAATTTTGGAAATTTTTCATAAGAATACTCAAACAAATCAAATAAGTCGCATAGGAAGTTGCTTTATATTTCGCAACCAACTGTGGGCTGGGACCCACAAAACACCTTTATTTTTATCCCTTATCCTTTCGTTTCTCCAGCGGGTGCAGTGTACCTGTTGTAATCACGACATCAAATGAAAAACTATGACAAAATAACCCGTTAGACAGGATCAAAAAATGTAAAAATTTGATAAAAATCTACAGCCTCGGACATAAAAGTACTTTTATGGTATATTTCGAACTAGACCATATCAAACTAGGAAATGCCTCTTTTTAAATCTCATTTGGTCTAGGACAAATCATTTAATAATATTAATTGAAATGCCGTTTTCATTAAAATATTTCCAAAACAATTTTAGTTGTCCTCTGAGAGCGTACTTTTCTTAAGTTCATAAGCGTGATAAACCTTAATTTTACCTCATCAATTTTCCTAAAATAGAAATGCGAAATTCAAGTAAACAGAAAACTCAAATGGGGCTATAATTTGATCTGAGGATAAGAACTTTTGAGGAATATTTTTTGGCTTTTAAAATATGACAACATAAGAGTAAAATATTTTGCATCCTTTTACATACTACTTTCTGTTCAGTGAGTTTGTGCTTCAGTTCCAAACTAATCAAAAAAATTGAAATAATTATCGACCCAGAATCGTAATTTTTTCGACATCTTTCCATCTGTCTGTTTGTTCATTTAAACCTTAGAAGCATACCAACCATTGCCATTTATACCCATTAACGACACTATATAAAGGGTGTTTTTAGGTCCAATTGTTTTATCTATTATCTGTAAATTATAACACTCAAAATTAAATTGTATTCACAAAAATTTTTGTTGTGTTAACATCTATACGCGCAGGGAGGTAAATTTATACATGTGAGGCATAAGATAAAATCGGTGTGACTTATGATTGCTAATTGATAATAACCTGTTTGAAAATTGAAAATAATAATAAAAATTAAAAATTAAAAATAAAAAATGAAGAATAAAAATGAAAAATTAAAAATGAAAAATAAAAACTAAAAAATTAAAAATAAAAAATGAAAAATAAAAATTGAAAAATAAAAAAATGAAAAACGAAAATTAAAAAATTAAAAAATTAAAAATTAAAAAAGAAAAATGAAAAAAGAAAAATTAAAATGAGAAATAAAAATTTAAAATGAAAAATAAAAAATAAAAAATGAAAAATAAAAAATTAAAAATGAAAAATGAAAAATGAAAAATCAAAAATCAAAAATCAAAAAATTAAAAAATAAAAAATTAAAAATTAAAAATAAAAAATAAAAAATAAAAAATTAAAAATAAAAAATTAAAAATAAACAAGAAAATTATAGTCGGTCTAGACCGACTATACGATACCCTATACCATGCGTTTAGAAACCCTATCTCTTATGCCCAACTAACTGGACATAGAAAATAAGCAAAAACCAAATTTGAGTGGGATTTTTATTAATTTTTTGGGCTCAGATATGAAAAAGTTCATATCGGATGCTATATCTATATGGGGACTAGGTCCAAAATGGACCGATCCGGATCAAGTTTGGTAAAGTCTCTTGTATTTTGCAAAAATATATACAAACAAAGTCTGAGAAGAATCAGTGCAATATTTTTGTTTTTTAATAGATTTAAGTGAAGATCGGGAAGCAGCTCTATATGGGGCCAAAGGGATCATTTTTGGACTACTCATTAGCGGTCGTAATGAACGCATACAAAACCCAATTTGAGTAAGATCTATATGATAATTTGGATCTTATGGCAATTTCTGTTGATTTCATAGGGGTCATTTGTATGGGGGCTAGGTCTGAATGTGGACCGATTCTCACCAATTTCAACAGCGTTCATCCTATGGCCGATAAAAGCTTATATACCAAATTTCATCAAAATTTATTCATATTTGCGACCTGCAGTTTGATTAAAATGTTTACATGGACACACAGACGGACGGACGGACGAACGGACGGACATTGTTAAATCAACTCAGAAAGTGATTCTGATTCGATCGGTATAATTAAATATGGGTCTAGGTCAAATATTTTTGATTGTTACAAGCAGCAGCACAAAGTCATTATACCCCAACCACATAGTGGTATAGGGTATAAAAATGAAAAATGAAAAATTAAAGGTGAAAAATGAAAATTAAAAAATAAAAAAAGAAAAATGAAACGTGAAAAAAGAAAAATGAAAAAAAAGAAAAATGAAAAATAAAAAATAAAACACAACATGCAAAATGAAAAATAAAGCCGATGGCACAATGAATACGTTGTGTCCGATAAGTCGACTTATCAAACGTACTGGCCGTATTGCAAGGCACATAAAGTACGTCGTCGCCGTACGGCTAGAAATGAAATCAGCTGTTAATGTTGACATTTTTTTTTACAAATTAAAATTGAATTTGAAAGTTTGGATTTGTTTTGAAATAAAAATGGAAATGGAAGACACCCTTAAAATAGTGTTAAGCATTATATGTTTAAATGAAGCGCGAAAATATCTGGAGATAATGGCGACTGATAATATAACAATTTTATTACTATTATTTGCCTTTTTATGTAGGTCGAAGGTCGTGCCATCGAAAATGCTTTTGGAATTCTAACAGCACGATGGAGAATACTTCTATCTCCATTGCAAATGAACCCCAAAAATGCAGAAAAAATTGTCAAAGCCACAGTCGTTTTTCATAATTTCATAAACGTTCTTCCATCAAATATATAAAAAAAATTTCATTACAAAGTTCAACTTTTGATTTAAATCTATATTTTATTACAATATATATTTACTTACCATTCTGCCGTTAAGCTGCTGCACTTTATAATAACAAATATCAGCTGTCAAACGTACAATGTATACGTCGAAAGTTAAAAACATTTTAACTTCGACGTACGAACGCATTCGCCGTATGCGCCGTAACGTGTTCATTCTGCCATCAGACATTGCGCATGCATGTAAACAACTTTTCTGTCAGTCGAAAAATTCGACTTATCGGACGCAACGTATTCATTGTGCCATCGGCTTAAGAAACGAAAACAAAAAACGAAAAATAAAAAATGAAAAACAAATGGGTAAAAACATATGAAATCAACCGAAAATATTAACATTTGTGACCTCATCACCTCCAAATTTGATAAGATTTTGTACACATGATCTATGGATCGGCACAATAATATTTGCCAACTTTCAGACATATAGCCTTCGAACTTTCAGAATTATGGCCATTCCAAGTTGGCAAAAATCAATAAAAATGCACTCAGATGCCTTAACACAATTTTTAATATCTCGAAAAGCATTCATTGTACGTTAATAATCAAGGGCTCATTTTACAGACTAAAACATGCGCCATTCCAAAAAAAAATTTTTTTCAAATTTTCGATCAAGGATAATGTAAATAAAAAAGGACTAAAATTTCCAAAGGATATTTCTCGAAAACCAATATTTTTAAACATTTCAAAAAAATATATTTTAATTTTTATTATGTTTTGTACAAGTCTGTCAAATTTCAATGTGGAGTCTTTATTACAACATGAGTTATTAAGAAAAAAGCAGGCGAAGGTTTATGTATTTCATGAAATGTACCAAAATACAAAAAGGTGACAAATTACAAAAAGAAGGACATATCAAATGAAACGGAACTTTTTCGACTTTACAACCTAGACGAAATATTTATTGCCTGTTCACACAAAAAATTTACAAATATTTTATGACCTGTGGTCGGCTTATTGGCAGTAGCAAATTCAGTCCCTATTTAAAAAACATTTTATGACCCGTAGTTCACGCAAATTTTCCAATTCAAGAAAAGCAAGGCGTGTATTTTTTTACCTGTAATCTATTTTTTGTACCAAAAAAACAGTATAAATCGTTCAGAGACTGTAAGTCAAACTTCAGTTGAATACTAGATTTCATAAGTGCTAAACGTCAAAGTGTTATAGTGTTAAAGTGACTTGATCGTTTGAAAAAACAAAAAAAAGAGACTAAATATTTAAATAAATTATAATTATTGTCAATACAAAAAAGTCGTGCACAATTCATTCGGTTGTGGTATTTAAAAAAAAAAAATATGCCATTCCATTCAACATTTTGCTGTAATCCTTTTAAAAAATCCGGTCACACTGGGTGCAATACATTTTCGTTTATGTCTGAACCTTCTTCCAAATTAGAAAATTAAAAAATGAAAAATGAGAAAAAAATAAAAAAATTAAAACGAAAAATGAATAATAAAAAATGAAAAATGAAAAATAAAAATTAAAACTAAAAAGTGAAAAATAAAAAATTAAAATTAAAAAAATGAAAAATATAAAATGAAAATTTAAATTTAAAAATGAAAAAGAAAAAATAAAAAATTAAAAATGAAATATAAAAAACTAAAAATGAAAAATAAAAAATTAAGAATAAAAATAAAAAATTAAAAATTAAAAAGAAATAAAAAATAAAAAATTTAAAATGAAAAACAAGATGAAAAATTAAAAATAATAAATGAAAACTAAAAAATGAAAAAGAAAAAATGAAAAATAAAAATTGAAAAATAAAAAATGAAAAATAAAAAATTAAATATGAAAAATGAAAAATAAAAAATGAAAAATGAAAAATGAAAATTTAAAAATGAAAAATAAAAATGAAAATGAAAAAAATGACACATAAGACACGAAAAATTAATAATAGAAAATGAAAAATTAAAAATAAAAAATTAAAACGGAAAAATAAAAAAAGGAAAATGATAAGGGAAAAATGAAAAATGAAAAGTGAAAAATTAAAAATAAAAAATGTAAACAACAAATGAAAAATAAAAAATGAAAAATAAAAAATAAAAATGAAAAATGAAAAGTAAAAAAACAAAACCGAAAAATAAAAAATGAAAAATATAAAATGAAAAATGGAAAACTAAAAACGAAAAATGTAAAATAAAAACGAAAAATTTAAAAATTAACCGGTTGAAATAATAAATAATAATAAATATTTTTATATTAGCAGAGCCCCTGCAGTTGATTGCTATAGTCAGACGTATATGACGCTTTCTGTTTGATTTTAAAAAGTGCCATAAAGAACTAGATGTTTACACATATCCCCTGTGATCGTACTCATATGTTTTTTTTGTTCGAATGATCGATACATGGCATTGATGTTTAAAAACAATTTCTATATGTCACGCAAAAAGCAAACTATGTTGGCAATTGTTGTCGGTTTGTCAGCATGAGACAGTGACTTCACGTCGCCCCACAGGAAATAATCGAGACGTGTCAAATCATACGACTCTGGAGGCCAATTGACAGGTTCATTTCTCAAAATCATCTTGTTGCTAAATTTTGATTAAATTGATTGTTGCAGTGGCCGTATGGCTCGTAGCGCCATTCCGTTGCAACTACATATCGCCCGTATCAATGTTGTGGATTATTATTATTGTGGAGTATTATTGTGTAATGTCTGTTGTGGATTGGTCTCACTCCATATGGGCAAATGTTGTTTATTAATAAACCAGTTAAGCCAAAAATTTGCCTCACCGTTCTGGTTTTATGTTTGTATGACTTTAAATTTTAAAACATAGAATTGACTAAAATTTTTGTTAAATTGTACTGTACAGCAAAATTGTTGTTTTCAAATAGAAATTTATGTTTTCTATAAAAAAACATCGTTGCTTTTAATAAAAACACAATAAATAAGAAATTTTAATAAAAACTGGTCAAAAAATTAAAGCAATTAACTTCAAGTTTCAATGGTATCAGAAGTTGAGGGTTAATTACACTATGCAACAGACTTGTGCACTGTACGTTTTTCTATTATTTTCTATTATTTTCGTTTCTTCATTTCTCAACCCCTCTCACATTTTAAGAGCCCAGATATAGTTGGAATTATATGAAATCTCTTGAATCTCGAATGAATATACATACATACACTCATCTATATTTTTGCGTAGCATAACACTGTGGAACAAATTCAGGTTAACAAAAGTTAAGTCGATGCTGAGAGTGAGGGGTGAAAATGGAGGCTAAATTAGAAGACCCGCATCGCGGCGTTTGTTTATGTTAGTTCGATTTTTTTTTTAATCGACCTTCGAACTTTGCAGTCAAATGCCGATTTTCAGCATATTGTTTATATGGTTTTTTTTGGCTATAACTCGTCGACTAATTTATATTTTTCTAATCTGTAAAAGCCAAATTATTGCTAAAGACCTGTGCAACAAATAAGAATTTAAAAAAAATTGATTTAGAAAATTTTTGTGGTGCTTATGTTGGAAAAATTATTATTTTTTCATGCTTTTTGAAAATATTTTCCACAAAACTAAGTCTTTTTTGCTTTCTGTTTGATCTATAATATGCTTCTCAGTTTCTTCAATAAATTTCATTCGAAAAGAAAACAGTTATAATACAAAACTTAAGTTTTCCAGCTTAATATTAATTTACTTCTCATTTTTTATGTACCAATTTTGTTCAGTGTTTGTTTTGAAGCAACATTGAAAAAGAAATTATAAAAATATGGAAAAAAATATATTTTTAAAATGTTCGTTATGAAAAGTTTTAAGTAAAAAAATTAAATAAATTAAATTAATGATTTGGCCAGTTGCCGTTTAGCAGGCGGCTGTGGATCAACATCACTGCTCTCTTTAATATCTTGGTCATCGTCATCATCATCAGAAAGGTCGATAATTTCGTCCAACAGATATTCTGGAATTTCATCTTTGTTTTCCCCTTCTTCGTCTTTTTCCTCGTCTTCCTCTTCTTCAAAGGTGTTTTTATACCGCCAACAAATTTCAGCTAGTATTGCATCTGGATATTTCTTTCCTCTGTACTTGAAACGAAAATAGTTTTCAATCGTTAACATGTTTAAATTGTGCACTCTGGCAAAGATATTGGAAAAATCTACGAATTCAAAATATGCACACTCTATAGTTACCTTATTTCAAATTGAAGCGCAGTTTGGTGATGACGTTCGCCTTGCTCATCAGATTCAGTTGGCAACTATTGGGCGAGTAGATCAAGATGCTGATGCAAGAGATGAATTTTGTACGACATATTAACCCCAATTTCATCGAAAGCTGCCAACATGTTTGCAACAGATTGCCTGTAGTTGTCTTTGCGTTCTCTACCCAAGAGTCCTTTAATGACTGCTTTCAATGCGAACCATGCATTTAATTCTCGGTCTGTCAGAACTTGGTCAAAATCTTGACGACTCATTAGTTTCCGTATGTCGGGACCATTGACTACCCCTTCCTGAATTTTGGCGTTACTTAGTCTTGGGAAAATGGCTTTTAAGCGGTTGAACACTGCTGGTCTTTTTTCGATACATTTCAAAAAATTTTTAGCAATGCCAAGTTTAATGTGGAGCAACGGCAACAAAATTTTCATTTCAGGTAATTGGTAATGTGACACTTGACACTGCTACAAAAATTTTATTTTTTGCTTTCCTTCTATTCAAAGTTTTATGGTAGTTGATACATCCATAGCAATTTTCTTCTTTATGCTGTTATCTCACCACATCATTGGTATAGCAAAAGGCATAGCCTTCTTCTTTTCATTTTTCCATTGCATAAGAGTTGAGTAGCAATTAAAGCAAACTTTTTTAGGGGCATAGTTTACGTCAGTGATAAACTCTTGCGAGAAATATTGTTTACAGGCTTCCAAAAAAAAAATCACTCGCATTGCCACATTTTTCATCGCTTGCTATGAAACATCCACAAATATTACAAAAATGGTCCGTTTTTCATTTTGGTTCCGACGTTTTTAATACAATATATATTATACAATATTTTTTTGTTACTTTCATGAAACCGATGCACTTAACTTAAATCACTCACAAAATGAAATAAACTCCAAAAAAATTAATAGCGAATTTTATCACGACCGAGCGAAAATTAAAAGACATCAGTTTCGGCTGAGTTTCAAGTCTGAACTGAGTCTTCATTTTTGAAATTAGTTCGCTTGTACGAAATAAAAAAAAAAATTGCTACCGGTGCGGTGTTTTACTAATTCCTAATTCTTGGAACTTCCCTTTTTAATTACTTCTACCTAAATCGTTATTTATTTAATGGCTTTGGGATTTTTAATGCAAATTATCGACTAAGACCATTTTTTTTCAAATGAAATTTACTGAAGAAACTGAGAGGCATATTATAGATCAAACAGAAAGCAAAAAAGACTTAGTTTTGTGGAAAATATTTTCAAAAAGCCTGAAAAAAAATAATTTTTCCAACATTTTGCTTCATAAGCACCACACAAATTATCTAAATCAATTTTTTTTTAAAATTTTGATTGTTGCACAGATCTCTAGCAATAATTTAGCGTTTACAGATTGAAAAAATATTAATTAATAGACGAGTTATAGCCAAAAAACCATATAAACAATATGCTGAAAATCGGCATTTGACTGCAAAGTTCGAAGGTCGATTAAAAAAAAATTCGAACTAACATAAACAAACGCCGCGATACGGGTCTTCTAATTTCGCTTCTATTTTTACCCCTCACTCTCAGAATCGACCTAACTTTTGCTAACCTAAATTTGTTCCACAGTGTAATTTGTAGTTTAACTGATTTGTCTGATCTACATTTAACAAAACATTTAACATTTACATTTAACACCAACAGATCAAAAATCGTATATCACACTTCGCAGTGTCACCTGCCAGGCTATTCTGAAGATTCCACAATTTTATATGTAGATATTCAATATTTCGAGCATTTAGCATATTTTGACGATACTAGATCAGGACAGAAAATTATTTTATCATTTCTGAAGTGTCGGAATACATTTATCATTGTAAACGTCAGTATTAACTGCCAGGCCTTCTTTGAAAAACACAGGTGCGCTCAAGCCACGCTCATTAATGGCTAACCATAAAAAACCTTTTCTGGAAACTTAGATTTGCATATATATACTATATATATTGACTTTTTGGGTGCACCGTGACTAGAAGACTCAAAACAGTATTTGGACTGCCATTCGTTGCCTTCAAGAGTGAAATATGACTCGTCATCCATCAGACATATACAATTTGACGATGTTGATAAGAAGTTTTGGGAAAGATTTCGTAATCTGGTTTTGATGTCTTTTTTCTGTTGTTGTCTCTGTTGTAAGTGGAACAACTTTTCTCTAAATTAACCATAATTTTTTATATAATAATATAATTATTATATTATATAATATATAATATAATATATAATATAATATATAATATAATATATAATATATAATATAATATATAATATATATATATATAATATATTATATATTATATAATTTTTTATGGTTCATTTATTACATTTCTATTTTTTTTCCCAACTGACAAAAAGATTTGGTGTGTCCGGACAGTGTGTCAGTCCTCAACCTGGCACGAACTCTAGAGTCTAGTAGACTGCATTTTTTACTGATTCGCATTTCCTTTCATATTTTTATTTTTGAGAAATGGCTATATTGCTTTATATATATGAAAGTTTTTTAAATGCCATTTCTTTAAAATGATGAAAAATTTCACCTTTGTTCGGCTTTTCTTCAATGAATTGGAAAATTAGTTTGTGACGTTTCAACTCATTGATTGATATTTTGAAAACTAAATAGTTTGTTATCCATAATCCTTTTTTTTTTTTGAATACTTTATTTTCTTTGTTTCCGTCATGTGTTCTTTTTTATTTACTATTAAACACTTGGTCAGATATTTATGGTCAAAAGTTAAAACTGAGAATTTAATTTTTCGAAATTTTTGTTTCAATATAAACAATACAAATTTTATACAATTTGAATATAAGGTCCTAACTACATTTCATCGCTGAAGCCATGAACTGACCCAGAGTCCTTAACACCAAGCCTGTTGACGTAGTTAAAATGCGTTGAAGATCCTAAAATATACGAACTCCTCTTATGTTGCAAAGACCTCAATTCTTGCCAAACTGATCAAAACGTAATTTACTGATCTTACTTACAAACGTCTATAATAAATTTCAAGTTGTGACCAAACAAATCAATTCAACCACTTACAAGTTGGCTATAAAATTTTGCACTAAAAAATATGTCAATTAAACAAATGTAACTATAAAATATATGTACTAAATAAAAAAAGAGAAAATAACTTGACTAGGCTAACAAAAATTAAACCCACTACTACTGATCATAAAACCGTTAAAGCTACACAGACATACTTACTTTCAGACGTACATCATAAACATCAACTCCATACTTATAAACATTTGTATGGATATTCGTATATTTTTAATAAGTTGAAAATAAAAAAAAAAATAAAAAAAAAAATAAGAAATGACAGATAAACTGGACAATAACAACTGAAAAAATGCGTGTTTCGTTGGAGTTGACATATGGTCGTAATTTGCAATCAAGCTTAAAGATGACAAGAGAAATGTACAAATGAACAATTGACATATAGCACGAGATCTCCATATTCCAACACATGAATGTGCTGTGCTGCAATCATGGTGTAAAGGAGGACCTGTTACTTAGGCCAAAGAATGGAAGTAAATCCCTTTTACATTAACAAGTATGCGAGTGCAACGACAACGAAATAAAACAAAATGCTCATAAACAATCTCAAAATCTCCAGGTAAGTGTGAAATGTTGGACATAACAACAAAACACCAATAATTTCGCCAACATCTTTTTAAGCAGTCAAAAAGGAAAAACATATAACAAGTTAATGTTAAAGTATAAAGCTGAGTCGATCTCAGTGTACCCTACTGAACAACAGCAATCATAGATATACTGATTTTTTTTATTTATTTCACAAGTATGTTATTAAATATTCAAAATTACAAAAATTGCTATTGAACGTAAATGTTATTTAAAGACCGGAAAAAAGCTTTTGCGAAAAATGCAATTTAAATTCTAGCTAACTAAAATTGTTTCGACATTAGAGTTGTTTGCGGAATGTTTTCGTACAAGTAGCGTATTAAAATATGCTTTTCAAATTTAACGTAGGACATAATACCACTACATTTACACTAATCATCGGGCAAGTGGCACAGTAAATTAGTAGCGGTCCTTATTGTAGTTTTCCCTAACAGGTTTCAGCAATGGTGTAATGTCTTTTTGGTGTGACATATATCATGGGACATTTGGGCGACCCCCACAAATTTATGCGCAAAATATTACTGCACGCAACAGTAATTTTTAAAAGCTCTCTTCATACCCTACATCATATGTGATGTATTAGTTTGCCATTAGATTTGCTTAAATAGAGTTATGGTAAAAAAAATTTCCAAAATATAAAAGTATACTTTTTTATATATATTTCGAATACTTCATTATTATTCATTAATTATTTTATTTGAAAGCTTAATTCTCATTTCAAAGTTTTTCTCAAAGTGCCACTTTTCAGTCGTTGAAAGAAACATACCAAATAAAAAAATAATTAAGATATAATATAAAATATATTACAAAAATAAGTGGGTTTTTCTTATAAATATTAATATATAAATTTGTTTATACTGTACTAAATTCAAAAACTAATTAATCTACATATTTTCATAAAATAACGAAAAAATTTGAGGAATTTTATGAATACATTAAATTTGTTTTGTTTAAAAAAATCCTTACGAAGAAAATATTAATCGATTTTCATAAAAAGTCAATTTGAGATCAGGAGTAACCCATGGGCTAATGTCAGAAAATAAGTCCAGAATATTATTTTTGAGAATTATTAAAATATTATCAACAAGTTTTATCGAAATCCTTCCACAAATATATATTATTTCGATATTTTGTTTTAAAAAAATTTAAGTCTTCTTAAATTTGACTTTTGACCTTAACCCTGGCCGGTTACTCTTGGTCGAATCGACGAAGCTCATTTACTCTTTATCATATAAACCAAAAAAAGGGGCCAAATTCGTATTGAATTTTAAGACTGAAAAAGAATTTTTATTTTTATATTTTATTTTTTTCTTTATTTTTTTTTATAAAATGTTAACTAAAAAAAAATTTTGTATATTTTTTACTTTAAAATTCGTTCATCTAGAAATTTTTTAAAAAAATTGTTCGTCGATTCGACGAAGAGCAACTTTAATGTACTAAAATGAAGAGTAACCTTCCAGGGTTAAAGAGTGACAAGTTTATAGTATTTGAATTTAACCTTAATTTATATGATTGCGAACTTGTAAGTAATATAACATTTTCACAAAAGATATTTGATTTTTTCTTAAAATTCGCTGAAATAAAAACTCTGCCCTCGCCAAATTAAGAACAAAATACCTACAATATTTGGCATTTTTAATCACTCATGTTTTGTTAATAAGACCTTATGGTCCAATCGCTGACTTCGGTAAATTTCTTGAACAAAATTTTTGAAAAAGTAAAATTGGAGATTTTGAAATAGTGCTAAAAAATACGTACCGTTTTGACATTAATTTAGAACTGGATAACAATAGACGAGATGCAAAATACTTTACATAAGATCATTCTGGGATCAGAAGAATGCAAAAAATTTTATTGTTGTAAATTATATCAATGTCTTTCAAAGTGTGAGCTCGATTTTCTTGATTAAGTGGTATGCGGCCCATTTATTACCTGGGGAACTTTATATAATTTGGCTGTTTTTCAACCGATAATAGATTTTGTTAGTTTTTGAAGATAAATTGGGTAGCCAATCATATTCAGCTTGTAGATCAGACCATTATGCCAAATTGAATCAAAGGATTTTTATATGTCTAAAAATACTATTCCATTACTCAACTTGATGGACATTTGAAAGAGCCTTTCGAAATCCAAAGTTCTTGTTCTCTAATATACCATTATTTTCTGTAAATTCATTAAGCTTCGTTAAAATGATTTTTTCAAATACTTAATCCAGAAAATTTGAACACATGAAAATATCGATTTTTCAAAGACCAATTAAACATTTTAGCAATAGTACTGAAAAAGGTATCTGACATTTTCTTTAACATAATGGGGTTGATACCACCTATGCCGGGGGCTTTTGAATTCTTTATTGTATTCATAAAAAATTTCACTTCTTCATTTTTTGTAAATGCTCGCTCTATACTGTTAGATACTGTTTGGTCATTCAACCATTCGATATGTTATACCACCTTCTGATCGACTGTTGATTTTAAAATGTAAGTTGTTTTGTGATAATTTACAAAAACTTCTGCAAAATATGGCTTTTATCTTTACTATTGTGGATATCAATGCCACCTATTGTTAAATTACCATTGTTTTTGTCAACTTCCAAAACTTTTTATTACCTGTTTGAACCTTTTTTATATCTGTCGTTGGCAATGTGACAATTTTTTAATATAGTCAGCTGTTTAAGAATAAATTTATTTATTCATTTGTTTATCATAAGAAAAATTATTTTTATAATTACAGTACAGGATTAATTAATTACAATGGTACAATGTGCTGATATGAATACAGTTAATTACATATATTAATTACACAAGTCAACACTAGCTTTGGTGCCAAGGAACTGTATATATTTTTTAAACTAGGACTTCATACTGATTACAAAAATAACAAAAAGTTGTAATTCTTACGTGTAGTTTTCTAGTATTTTGCTTTTGTGCATATATACAAAAAAATTGATCTTTTGCATTATTATTTACATAAAAACTTTCTTTTTCGTGACTTTCGTGAATGATGTGCAGTGGGAAGGTCTCGTTGCATTCCCCAACATTAGTCAGCCATCATATGCCGATCCCATCGGCCTTGGTACCTCTCTTCCATAGTTTTCAGATCCTGATGAAACCGCTCCCCATGCTCATCGCTACAAGATCCAAGATTATCTGGGAATCGGTCGAGATGACTATGAAGGTAGTGCAATTTATTAGACATGTTGCATCCCAAGTTTCTAAAGTTATCTAGCATGTGGTTAACATTTTGGCGATAGTTGCTTGACCAGTAATTTCCAAGAAAGTTTTTAATAACTTCAACAAAAGAAGTCTAAGCAGGCCGTTCCAAATCACTCATTGAATTTAGGAAACTGGAATCTTTAATTAATTTTCCTATTTGTGTACCATCAAAAACTCCCGCTTTTATCTTCTCTAAGCTTAGCCCTGGAAATTTTGTCGTTATATAAGAGAAACACTGGCCATTTGTGTCCAGGGCTTTGACAAACTGCTTCATAAGACCTAGTTTAATGTGCAAGGGAGGCAATATAATTTTTTCTTTTGGAACTAAAGGTGGATTTATGATGTTATGATTTCCAACCTCCAACGCCTCACGTACTGGTCAATTTATTTTTTCCCAGTATAGGTGCTTGGCCCGGCTGTCCACAGACAATAAAAACATGGATATTTGGTGAATCCACTTTGCTGTCCTAATAAGAAATTAGTCATTTTAAGATCAACACAAATAATACATTGGTGCTCGCTATATTTGATTTTGTCTACCACAAGTGCGATATTTAGGTATATTTCTTTTAATCTTGTAGAATGGGCAATTGGAAGTGAACCATATGTATTGCCATCGTGTAAAAGAACACACTTCAGGCTTCGTTTTCAGCTATCTGTAAAGAGGCGCCATTCATTTGGCCGGTATTCGGAAAGACCCATTGCCAGAATAAGGCCCTGCACATCAGAACAAAGTACAATATCGTCTTCCGAATGAAAAAATTGTAGTAAGTCTTGCTCCCTTTTGCGATAGTATGTCACTTTTGTATGTGATGCCAACAAGTTTCTTTCTTTTAGTCAAGAAGCCAATACGTCTGCAGATTCTTTAGGTAATTCAAGATCTGTTACCATATCATTTAATACTTCTTATTTCAATAATTTGGGGTTTGTAGACGGTATTTCTTCAAAATCACTATCGCTACTCATTTCGACAAGGATTTCTTCAAGCAAGGGATCATTTTTAGGACATAATTTTGGAACAGGTACTTCCTGGGAATGTGGTAGAGGCCTTCTGGCTGATTCTACGGCTGGATAAATCATTTTTTTCAGATTAATTCCACGTAGTTTAATACAGCAAAAGTAGCAGTCATCTAAGTGATTTTTTTGTTCTTTCCACTGCATAGGCACTCCGAATTTCATACGACGTCTTTAACCATTCATACACTGTCTTAATTGTTCACAGCACATTTTGCAAACCACTAGAGGAATCCACGGCTTATTTTTATCCTCAATTTGCAAATTAAAATAAGCACTTTTTATAAAATCCGTTATAGGTTTTCTAAACTTTTTAACGGTGTAGTCACCACAAATGTAACAAAACACGTCTTGATCATTGAAATAACTTCTTCGCGACGACGACATGTTATTAAAATGAATTTATTATACAAAATTACCGATAGGGACATTTGACAGCTGCTATTAAAAATTGACATTAAATCCAAAACTACTCGTAGAAAAATTTTTAATATTACCAGTGTCGGCATGTGACAGAACCACCATTTAACTTTTTTTAATTTGTTGACTTGTGTTATTTATGAAATAAAATAACAATAAAATATAACAAAATACAAAATTTCAAGGATATAACTATGCAAAATATTCAAAAATTAGTTTTTTAAAAAGTCCTACATTGCTGTTAGTTGATAAGTTTGTGGAAGTGCATTCCAAAGACGAACTCTGTGCACAAAGAATTGCTGTTCTGAGACAAGTGTCCTATGAATAGGAATTATGAGCTTTTTTGGGTAAATAATTTTGTGCATAAAAATTACAAATCTAATTCTTAAAAGATTTTCAAGGGACATGAGAATATTCAAAAACATAACGAATAATATTGTTATATGCAACATTGAGTCGACGTTTGCTCGAGGAGTAGCAATTAGCAAAAATTTCACAGCCGTTTGTGAAGGAGCTTTTCGAGTAATTTTGAAAAGTAACACAGGATTGCTGTGGGGCGGTATTCGTTAGTAGATTTAGGAACAGGAATTATTTTGGCTTGTCTCCATTTGTAAGGGTTAGTGCTTGTGGTTATAATTGAGTTAAAGAAATGTGTTAGATAAAAAAAGGGCAGCAAAATCCGCACATATACTGAATTAATATTATCATGTCCAGTTGCATTTGACCAATAATAGTAAGAAAAACATCTTCATGAGTTAGACACGAAAATTCAAAACAATTAATGGAGTCATTATCATTGTTAAAATTTTAAAATGACGGGTTGTTGTTGAGTACTGCTGGTAAATTACTGAAGACTGGGTTTTACTCATTGACATTAGTACTGCTATCAACGCTTTTAATGTCTTTCCCTATACCAATATCACGAACGTGCCGTGAGTTCATAGCTAACACAAAACGTTTTGAATAATAGACCGATTTTGCTTTTCTAATGCTGTCATTAACTTTTTCTCCTTGCATTATGGTAATCTTTTTTGAGCATAGTAGTCTTAAATCGCTCCCATCTTGACTAACATACATCTCTGAGAGAAATTAACTGCTTTATATGCGTGTAAACCATGGCTTTGCCTTGAATTTTTTGGATCGAGTTAATAAAGGAACTGTAGCATAATTTAAACTCATTAAGTTAGTTTCAAGAAAATAAAGTTGATCATTTACGGAGGGCAAATAATTAAGTTTCATTTAGTAAATTATAATTTAACGCCCGTATTCATAATCAAATTCTAGCAGTTGGTTAACTTTTTTTCAGGCTAGAATTTGATTATGAATACGGGCGTAAGTTTTTAAAGTCTCTGTATGAGTACAAACAATTTTTTTCCCCATGAACATGATAATCGTAGGCAAGAAAATTAAGCTGAAATTTGGTCATAAAGCAACACATTAAAAATTTTGCTAACAAAAAATAGGTCCAACAAAGTATTGTTGCTGATAAAGAAATGAGTAGAATCGAGCGGCTTGTAAGTTCAAGATCAATATATGACATATTTTCTGAGAGACTTGATTCCAATTGTTGCTGATAAAGAAATGAGTAGAATCGAGCAGTTTGTAAGTTCAAGATCAAGATATGACATATTTTCTGAGAGACTTGATTCCAATAAGATGTTTGAATTAAATTACATCATTATGTGACACAGTTATTTTTGAGGCTTTCTGGAATAACCGCGTATTTCCATTTTTGTCAGGTTTGAGTTAACGAAGCCAATTATATTATTTAATTTTTAACGCTCTTTACATGTGTTAAATTTGTTTAAAAAAATATTGACTATATCTGAGTTTTTTCTTTAAATAACGACGTAACTTAAATGTTTATTAAATTAATTTGCAGCACTAACGACGCATGTCAACCTACGTTTGATCGCTGACAAATTATTTTCTCAGAGAACAACACATAGCGACATACGTTGTTATTAATGAAAAAAAAATAAAAAATAATTTTTATTAGTTTTCAGTTTATATCCACTTGTAAAAATTTTGTGTTTATTTCTGTCATTTTTTGTCACTATTATTCTTGATATGTTGTTATATTCTCATCTTAAGTCCCGTTATCTTTTTGTTGACGAACAAAAAAATCCATTTTTCAAGCAACAACACCTTATGTCTAATTGGATGGTTGCATTGGTAGTTTTCTTTTTCAAAGAAGTTTGTCGTCATAAGTTATTTTATCTGCATACACTTTAAGTGTAATTTACATATTGTTTTTTCGTTCTTCTCCAGGATCCATTCCTCTGAAGATTTTTGACTCAAAATTTTATATAAAGTATTTATTGCCCATACCAACGGGACTGTTCAATAAAAAGCTCTAAAAACTTTATATCGAGCCCATAATTTCAAATAGAACGTTTTTTTTGGCTCCCCTGAACATTTTGATTTTATGACATACGCGGTTATTCTAGAAAACCACAGATTTATTATTAAATTTCTTTCGGTCGGAATAAAACATCTTTGTAGTTTTCTTCTGTATCTATTTCTTTGACCGATCCAACAAACACTGGAAGTTGGTTTGAAGCTTCTTGACCAATGTAAGTTATTTAAATAAGATTTGTTCTATATTCGAGCTTGTAAATGTTGTAGATTCTACATATGTTGTTATTATTAATCTCATAATCAACCCATTTTTGTATTGTTTTCCAGTTTGCTGTATTATATAGTGGAATTTTAGCAGTACTTTGAATAACATTACCAAAAATTGTACATGTATTGGAAAATGGTCAGAATTAAGTAGCCCTGGATGACTTTCAATTTGTGAAGCATGTAAATTAGAATTTTTTAGTAGAACATCAATAACTAATGGGTCTCTCGGCGTTGTGTTCTGGCTAAATTTCATATAAAATGAAAGCTATTGAAATTGATGAAAATCGGTGCATGTTCAAACCTTCAAATTACCCCTATGAGATCGATGTAAATTGACATAATATCCAAATTATTATATATATATCTTGGTCAAATTGGTTTCGTGTATGTTTATTACATTCATTTATCAGTAGTCTAGAAATAAACCCTATAGGACAATTCTTAGTCATAGCCCCCATATGAAGATGGTTCCCGATCTTCACTTAAATCTGTCAAGAACAAAAATGTTGCACAGACTTTTCTCAAATTTGGTTTGTATATAATCAGGATCGGTCCATTTTTTACCTAGTCCGATATGAAGTTTTTATATCCGAAGGCGAAAAAATTAATAACAATGCTACGCAAATTTGTTTTGTGCTTATTTTCTATATCTAATTAGTTAGACCTAAGAGATAGGGTCTCTAAACGTAAGGTACAGGGTACCGTAAAGCCGGTCTAGACCGACTGTAATTTTCGTACATGTTGAATTTTAAAATTTTCGAACACTCGGTTTGTTTCGATGTTATGTAATCCCTACATTCCTTTGCTTTGATATTTATTTAGTTATTTAATGGCTTTGTGCTGCTGTTTGTAACTACCAAAAATATTTGACCTAGACCCATCTTTTATTATACCGCTCGAGTCAGAATCACTATCTGATTCGATTTAACGATGTCAGTCCGTCCGTCCGTCCGTCTCTGTGTCCATGTAAACCTTGTAATCAAACTGCAGGTCGCAAATATGAATATATTTTATATAAGCTTTTGCCATAGGATGAACGCTGTTGAAATTGGTGAGAATCGGTCCATGTTCAGACCTAGCCCCCATGCCAATGACCCCTATGAAGTCGACATAAATTGCCATAAGATCCAAGTTGTCATATAGATCTTACTCAAATTGGGTTAGTATGCATTTATTACATCCATTAATGAGTAGTCCAAAAACCATCCCTATGGGCCAACTCTTAGTCATAGGCCCCATATAGAGCTGCTTCCCGATCTTCACTTAAATCTATCAAAAAACAAAAATGTTGCACTGATTCTTCTCAAATTTTGTTTGTATATACTTTTGCAAAATACAAGAGACTTTACCAATCATGGTCAGGATCGGTCCATTTTTGGGCCTAGTCCCCATATAGATATAGCATCCGATATGAACTTTTTCATATTTGAAGCCAAAAAAATTAATAAAAATGCCACTCAAATTTGGTGTATGCTTATTTTCTATATCCAGTTAGTTGGGCCTAAGAGATAGGGTCTCTAAACGCATGGTATAGGGTATCGTATAGTCCGCCTAGACCGACTATAATGTTCTGACTTGTTTTTATTATTTTATTATTATTATTTTTTTAAACAGGACAGAAAAATTTTATAAAATTTATATAAATGTTTAAAATTGTTAAGTTGTCCACAAATATACTATTGGTCTCAGCATGTAAAGATGCGTTTTACATTTTGCAAAACCTTTTACATTTTCAAAACTATTGGTATAAATATTACAAGCTAAGTCAAGACTAATTTTTAAGCTCTCAATACATTGCAAAATTGATACCGGCTGCGTTGAAAACGTATTTTCCTTTGGTCTCTTAGGAATGGATCTTAAAAACTTTTCTATTTTATTACCAGAAAAATAATACCATTTTCAGATATAAGTTAAATATATCTATAAAAACCATATATTTTTTATTAATAAAATAATAAATTAAAATTTATGATAAAGTCTGGTCAAAAAGGATTTTAGGATGCAGGCGGAGGGTATAAAATATTCGGCATAGCTGAATTTAACACTCTTACTTGCATAATCAAATTTAGGTTTTTCATATATGCACACTTGATTTATGAGTTACGATCGAAGAGTTTCGCCTGACATAACTACCTTGTAACACTATTTTATAAAACTTACGGAATAGGCCATTGCATAGTCAGCTTATATCAACTTTAAGTTTGTTTCATATTTTTATATAATAATATGATAATAAAAAATAGACTAATAATCTTTTTACTGCATTTTATTATCCTTTCAATCAATGAGTATTAATAATCAAAGCTGTTATGTTTAAATGAACTACTTGTGCAGATGACATTAAGATCGACTTAGCTTAAACTGAAAGTCGTGTCCTCCATTACTTTTTTTCGTTCTGTGAAATAGACAGTGAGTGTAAATTCAGACATATTTTATTATTTAAATCCACTTGTGACGAAATAAAACATGATTTTCTATGTCGCCCATAATGAGAATATATGGCATGTTAATGCCACAATTTATTTATCACTTTAAATAAATGTACACGTACATGTGCATGATTGTTTGTAGTAACAACGAATTGTAGCAATGATGAAGATTTTCCAGAACAGAAAGAGATTTTATTTCATGTAAATCATGAAGTTTTTAGATGATTCTTAATATTAAAGATTTTTAACCAAAGGGCAGATAGTGAAAGCTTAGCTACACAAGATTTCGGCAAAAAAAAAAAACAAATAGGTTAATTGAATAACAGCTTATATTTTCTGCTCTACATTACAATATTTTCGCTTGAAGCAATACATTTGACAAATTATTTGTTTAAACAAATAAATAACTTTTTTTTTTTTTCTTTTGGATTTTTTAGCTAAATTAAGTAATTTTCTATATAATTACCACTTTTTGCCCAAATTGATCTATGAAAAAAATTCACAAACGCTGTGCAACAAGTTGTTGGCACATTTTGTGGAGAAAAAATTGCCAACAAACTGAACAAATTGTAGACATGCCATACATTAATTTGTAGTTATGAAACGAAAAAAATTTTTGTTTCTCCTAAAGTAAGTTATCAACTAAAACGTTTAAGCAAAAATTAGCATTTTAATTGAATGTGCTCATATGAAAAACAAGCAGTTAAACATGAATATGTCTGCAAACACTATGGTCAGAAAATTGAGGGATTTTTTATTTATTTATTTATTTTTGGGATGTCGAGACTTAACAAATAAAAATCATGTTTTTTTTCATTTTTGTTTATTTATTCTATAATATTTATAAATAATACATTTGTAAATAAATAGATTAGAGCGCCAGCCCTTTTCTCGTTAAAAATACATATACAAGATTAAATAATATAATTGTCAAGATAAAGAAAAATTAACAAAAAACCTTAATAAGGGAAAAAAGTTTTTATGAAAAATAAGGTTTAAAATTGAAAATTTCAAAATTATGGAAGACACGTTCAGATATGTAATTAAAATCAGAATTCAAGCATCTGGAATTAAAGTTTTCTACAATTTGATTTAGTTTATGTTCAGTCATCACTATGTTAGATCTTTAGTGAAGTCTTCTTAAAAGCTTGTTTTCCAATCAGAGTGTGGAGTTTCTACTTATTAAAGCATACAGTAATTTGATATGAATATTGATTTTGTTTATTGTTTAAGGTATGCGATCTTTAAAATTTAATTTAGGGTCCAATATAACGCCTAAATATTTTACTTTGTTTTCTCAGTTATTTCGTCGTTGTTGCATTGTAAGCGTGATGAAGGAATGAAGCATGGTTTACATTTCCGAATAAAATATATTCTTTTGGTTTTTGAGTATTTAGTAATATTTTCCTTTTTGAAAAATAGTTTTTGATATAAAAAATTTCTAAATATATATTTTCTACCACATGATCTGTAAGTAATCCAGTGCTGAGAATCGTTGTATCGTCAGCAAAAATAGAAGTTGTACCTAGGGTGGTGCAAAAAAAAATTTGTGAGTTATTGACTGGGCCGCCCCCAGAAATA
Organism: Cordilura impudica; assembly: GCA_963682025.1. Taxonomy (NCBI): domain Eukaryota; kingdom Metazoa; phylum Arthropoda; class Insecta; order Diptera; family Scathophagidae; genus Cordilura; species Cordilura impudica. The sequence goes on along the minus strand of OY821518.1, from coordinate 71,313,389 downwards.
TGCGAATAGAAAAAAAAGTGAGAAATATAAATTTTTGGGCCAATCAAAATACATTTAGAGGGTGCTCAACGCGATTGAAAATTTCAATTGTGTTTATATGGGGAAAATATGACTTTTTCTAGATTTTACAAAAACTTCGTTCTATAGTTTAACTTTTGTGACAAATTGTTATACAATTCATGATCAGCGTTAAATCATCTTTTCAAAAAGCTATAAAACTTAAAAATGGAATAAAAACTCGCCAAGAAATAGCAAATGCCCCAGACCACTTTTTGATGGCATTTTTTTCAACTTTAAGAAATTAATTAAAGCCAACACTTTATTTTAGTCCCTATGCCCGTAAGTACTCAGATATGATATATTGTTTTATTACCACCTTGCTAACCTATTAAGCATTGAGACCGAAAATGGGAAATTTTTTTGATAAAATTTTGAAAACTCCTTTTTCAAGTTTTGAAAAATTTTCTGGAACAAAATTTAAAAAAAATTGATCTAGCTCTTTACGGTCTTGTTAAATGCTTATCAGAGATTAAGTGTGTGAATTTTTAGGTAAATCCCTTTGACAAGGATTTTATTTTTGCGGATTTCGAGAAAAATGGGATTTTTGTAAAATATTCTGTTAATGTACTATTTCTAAATACTTTGTATCAAAAATTCATCAGTTTTCTACTTTTAAATTTTATATTTTATCTTTATAGCCTAGGGTTTCAGAAAAATATAATATGGCCCGATTAACCCTTTTTGAATTGGGGTCACATATGACTCCATCTAATAAAAGACAATTTATTCAAAAAACTCAAATATTTTGTAAGTGCTGTTGAATTTTTAGGTGCGACACTTAAAATATAATAACCAAATGTGTAGAACCTCTGTCCCTAAAATTTGGGTTATCCGAGAACGCTAACCCATTATTTGCCAAGACAAGCTTTGGATTTTAAGATATTTTTAAATAAAAATTTCCGAATACGAATTTTTCTATTAAACTCGATGAAACCACTATTTAGAATTTAAGAAAAATTATTCCACTAATTTCTATTTATTTAACCCTTTGTGCTTCTGAGATCAAAATAATCCATTGCGATATGTCTTTGGTCAATTGTCTGCTTAATGCTCGCGAAAAATATATAAAATTTTTGTATGTATAAAAACTATCTATATTTTTCTAAAAAAAAATAAGAAGACCCACAAATGGCCCAAAGCTAATAAAAGATAAAATATAACATTAACTCTATTTATTTTGATGTATTTAAGGATGATTGAGTGTGCGATTCAAGTTGGTTTCTGTAATCACTTACGACTTGCAATAAGTATTGCTTTTGTTTAATTTTATATTATTATATTAATTTTATATTTCATATTCTTTTGAACGAAATGTCCTTTATTAGCTTTGGGTCATTTGTGGGTCTTCCTATTTTATTTAGAAAAATATAGACAGTCTTTATACATAAAATAATTTTATAACAAAATTGGTTAAAAGTTGTTTTAATTTATATTCGCAAGCAATAAGCAGATAATTGCACCAAAGATATATCGCAATGGATTTTTTTGATCCCAGGAGCACTGAAGGGTTAAATAAATAATAATTAACCGAATTATTTTTCTTAAGTTCTAAATAGTGGTTTCATCAAGTTTAATAGAAAAACTCGTTTTCGGTAATTTTTATTTAAAAATAACTTAAAATCCAAAGCTTGCCTTGGCAAATAATGGGTTAGCGTTCCCGGATTTATCCCAAATTTTAGAAGCGGAAGTACTACACATTTGGTTATTATATTTTAAGCGTTAGATCTAAAAATTCAATAGCACTTACAAAATATTTGAATTTTTTGAATAAATTGTTTTTTATTAGCTTGGGGCCATATGTAAACCCAATTCCAAAAGGGCTAATGAGGTCATGATATTTTTTTTTTATAAACCTAGGCTACTAAGATAAAATATAACATTTAAAAGTAGAAAAGTGATGACCTTTTGATACAAAGTATTTAGAAATAGTACATTAACAGAATATTTTACAAAAATCCCATTTTTCTCGAAGTCCGCAAAAATAAAATCATTGGCAAAAAAATTCTGGCTTTAGGGCTTTACCTAAAAATTCGCACAGTTAATCTCTGACATGAATTTAATAAGACGTTAGAGAGTTAGATCAAGTTTTTTAAATTTTGTGTGAGAAAATTTTTCAAAACTTGAAGAAGGAGTTTTCAAAATTTTATCAAAAAAATTTTCCATTTTCGGTCTCAATGCTTAATAGGTTAACAAGGTGGTAATAAAACAATATTTCATATCTGGTACTGACGGGTATAGGGACTAAAACAAAATGTTGTGTTTAATTAATTTCTTAAAGTTGAAAAAAATACATGCAATAATTTGTCGAAAAAATTAAACTATAGAACAAAATTTTCGTTAAATCTGAAAAAAAAGTCATATTTTCCCCATATAAACACACTTGAAATTTTCAATCGCGTTGAGCACCCTCTAAATGTTTTTTGATTGGCCCAAAACGTTGTATTTTTTTCTTTTTTTTCTAATCGCATATTTCTAGCAGGCCCTGTCAATAACTCACAATTTTATTTTTTTGTACACTTGTAGAGATGAAAAATCAGACGTGTATATTAGGGTGAGAGCGGTTTGTATAAAAAAATTTTTAGTCGAGTTTTTAGGTGTGCGTGCGGGTCGGATTATTGTGGCACTGGATATAAAACTTTAGTGCGCAAAATTTAAGCCAAATCGGACAATGCTTTCTGGATGCGCATTGAGTTCAAATTTCATATATGCATTTTTATGTAAAAAGTATAAAAAAATTTTTTTTCACAAAAATTTTGATATTAACAATTGCGTTTAAATTATACTAGAGGACCCCTGCTGCTTCGCAGCATTATAGTATATTATATTAATTTTTATAATATAATGCCAAAATTTGCCAAGAGAAGTTAACGTACAGTAATGCCAAAATATGCCAAGAGAAGTTAACGTACAGTAAAAGTAAAGTCGATTCTCCACGCATAACTTTCCTCAAACCCAACGAATTTGCCAAGAGAAGTTAACGTACAGTAATGCCAAAATATGCCAAGAGAAATTAACGTACAGTAAAAGTAAAGTCGATTGTCCACGCATAACTTTCCTCAAACCCAACGAATTTAAGCAGTTAATAGCTCAAAAGAAGGAGCGTGATCCACTGAGTGTTCTTGGACCTATGTCAACAGCCTACGTTAATTAGAACTCTAGTTATAGAGGTTTGAGAGCAGAAAAATATTTAAAAAAATCTTGAATGCAAAGTTTATTCATAAATACTTTTATTATATAAGATAATTAATATGCCATAATTAAGAGTAAATTGCCTTTCTAATAAAATAACAAAATCTATTATCGGTTGAAAAACAGCCAAGTTATATCAGGTTCCCCAGGCAATAAATGCGCCGCAGACCACATGATTAAGAAAATCGAGCTCACATTTTTAATGTCATTGAAATAATTTACAACAACAACATTTTTGCATTTTTGTTATCTCAGAATAATCTAATGTAAAGTATTTTGCATCTCGTCTATTGTTAAGCCATTCTAAATTAATGTCAAAACGTATTTTTTTAGCACTATTTCCAAATCTACAATTTTTCTTTTACAAAAATTTTGTTCAAGAAAATTACCGAAATCAACGATTGGACTATAAGGTCTTATTAACCAGATATATGTAATTAAAAATGCCATGGCATGTAGGTATCCTGTTCTTAATTTGGCGGGGGCACCGTTTTAATTTCAGCGGTATTTGAAGAAAAATTTGATTTTTCATACTTTTTCAACTTTTAGGCTACATCTTTTTGGTTCATATTGCAAATATCTTTTGTCAAAATATTATAGCACTTGCCATAGGTTTTCCATTTTGTAAATTAAGATTAAATTGATACACTATAAACTGTCCCTCTTTAAGGTCAAATGTCAAATTTATAGAGATTTACATTTTTAAAACAAAATATCGAAATGATATATATTTGTGGAAGGATTTCAATAGAGCTTGTTGATAATATTTTAATAATTCCCAAAAAAATATTCTGGAATTATTTTCTGAAACTAACCCGTGGGGTACTATTGATGTTGAAATTACTATACAAAATATACGTTTGTGCAGGGATTGTGACAAAACTTTAATACGTCTTTCCTTGGATATTGGTCCTCGAGTCTCCAAGTTCAACACAAAATTGATACAGGTTATAAAGAACATTTTAGGTCTAACAAGGTGACCACCTCGACCTATTGAGGGCAGCTTAATGTTTTCAACAGACAAACAGACGGATCGTCAGATTGGCTTCTCCCTTTATCAGGATCAATAATATATATAATTTATGGGGTCTCCGGAAATTATTTCGATGAGTTCCAAATGAACTGATAAACTATAATATGGAAAGTATAAAAATTTCAAGTCTAGATATTTAAGTACTTGGAATGGAAACTTTGAAAATTTTCTTTAATTTATGGCTTTTTTAAAATGTTTTTTTTTTTTGGCTCCTTTCGGCCTGAAGTTTGACATGTAATATGCTTACATATAGAACCCTTACAGTTGAAGTAAAATTTCATCAATTGCATAATATTGAGGATATATGAAAGTGACTCTTAACCGAACCGTTATACTAAAAGGTTGCTGCAAACCAATTAACGATACAAAACTTATAATATCCTTCCTGGCCACTGAGTGAGGTAAGGTAAATTTAAGTTGATTTTTGATTTGGAATTTTATATTATTCACCTTATTGTTTTTTTTTTTTTCCTGACCAGTTGTTCGAAATAGCGTAAGCTATATTTTGAGCATAGTGTCTATGACTTATATGCTGTTAATGTGTTTATGCATGTGATTTAAAATAAATAAGACGTTACTTTTTGGTTTGGTTTTTAAAATTATTTATGTAAAATAATGCATAATGAACTTTTTTTTTCTTTTTGATTTATTCATCGATGATTAAATTGAAGAGAGAAAAAAGCAATTATTAAATTGTTTTTAAAAATGATTTCCTTTAGTTTCAGCTGTAGGTGTTAATAGTAGTACACAAAAGATTATGATATAAGTTAGTCATTTGAAAGTGAAATGAAAACAATCATTATATTATTTTAAAATAACATTTTTTTTTTTTTTATTTAACATTTTCGAAAAATTTGATGACAATAAATCATCAACAGAATTGAGATCCACATTGAAAATAATCATCTAGTAAATCACGATTTTCATTGGGTTTCAATGAATACAGTCACCAGTTGTTTATTTATAAATCATATAATTATAAAATATTGTATATTGCCTTCAAAAAAAAAAAAAAAAAAAAATGAACAAAAATAAGTACACACATAAAATAAAGATGGAATCAGATGACAAACATTTCATTTTCCCTTCATATAGAAAAAGGGATTTTTTCTTTAATTTCTGAATCAAACATTTGTTACTTCCTTCGGTTTTCTGTCATACGTGAAATTAATAGTTGAAAAATTCAATACATCTAATAAGACTCAAGTGTAGGCAGTGTAAATGAAAATCTCCAAAGACAACACAGCCAAGTGCTGACATCTTGCTTTCATTTTCCTAAACCTTCGCTTACTTTCTCATCAGAAAACAATTGTATTTTGTGAAAACTCCATTCTTGTTAAACGATTTTTCTTATGAGTTTTTTTTTGATTTCCCAGGATTGTCACCTTTCTTTTGTGTCTCTTGTGTGTCTTTGCAATAAGTTATGATTGTTTTAATGGTGGTTTATGATAATTGGAAACATAACTAAATAGAAAGACACTCTTATTCGAACTAATACGAAATGGAGAATTTTCCACATTTTTTTTAAAAGGAAAAAATAAATTTTCTCATAGGAAAGAAATTCTAATAGGATAACTAAGGAATTTAATAGTGGTGTTTGATTTCAGGCTTAAAACATTAATGATTAGATATTTTTTACACCACGGAAACTGGTATTAACTTCGATACACAAACAGTTTAAAATTCCACAATGGGATATTTTAGGATATTAATAAAACTCCTGAAATGTAAATTTTTATATTATATTTTTCAGTGTTCATCACAAATATTTTTAGGATTTTTAAGATATTAATTAAACTCCGGAAATGTAAATTTTTATATCTGTTCTTGTAAAGCCAAGCAGGATGATAATTTATTTTCGTCTTAAGCATCTACGTGTCACATACTATGTCAGATTTTCCGATAAGATGCCCGATATGTAATCGGATAGATTTTGTATAAGAATGTACCTATCTCCAGTACTAAGCTTCTATGGAAAAAAGCGGTAACTAAATGGGCCAAAGTCACTAGAGTTTCTCTACTAACAGAGCGTTGGTACTAATGTTCCTTCTGATGTTCAGTGCAGTAGGACCTTCTGGTTATTTGTTAATAGGCAAAAGCATAATGCTAGCTCTTCCGTTCAAACTCTTATAAATAACACTAGCCAACAAGTTTTTGGACTGAAGCAACCAAATATATTCCCTAGGGTAATTTGGTGGGCTGAATTCGTATCTGTAATTGGATTTTTTCTATCACGTCAGGTTTTCGAGATGCAAAAAAAAAAATGTTTTTAATCGTTTTTTACATCTATATATTAATACGTGAATGCAAATTTTTAGTTCCCTTTTTAAGCAATCTGCGGGCACGGAGTGTGAAAATTGGCATAGTTATAGTTCATGTGGTGGAGAAGCTGAGAATGATAAAATTTATGTTTAATGTGTCTTAGAAATATACTAAATTAAATAAAATAAAATAAAATATTTATAATAATTTGTTACACCCTGTTAATGCGAATGATTTAAACTTTATAACAATGCCTTGTGTTGAACTGTGAATTGCTAATATTGTTAGCATACCTTTAGGCTCATTTAAATATTCATAAATTTTATATAGATATATAGATTAAAAAACATTGAAAGAAAAAAATTAAATGAAATAACAATATTTCCTTTAATTTGCACTTGAGTTTCGAGTGCTGGGCTATACTAGTAAAAAATCCTTAGTTTATTTCAAAATCAATGAATTTTCAAAAGTGAATGTCGTTATTTGAACGTCGCACAGTGGTGCCCTTAGAGCAAACGTGGTTGCAAAAATCAAAATCTTCATGCGCGCCGACGAAGTTTTGAATAAACCCATGTTATAGGAAACTTTTCAACGATTTCAAATATGCTACTCTTAATAATATCACATTTTTAGTTTAGAAGATATAACCGTTCAAAGTTCACCGACTTTCGGTTTTCAAAAAAACACACAATTTTTAGTCAATTTGTTGCGATTTCAGGTGTAATATCACGAAAAATAGGAAACGAATCGCCTTATTTTTTGTTTGTATTGATTGATGTATTTATTAAATGTATAATGATAAAAAAAAATAACTGGTTGCTTTGTGTTTCTCCTGGTAAATCACTATTTAAAAACCATCCGTTTTTTCACTATTTTTCAACTTTGACGAAAAATAAAAAAAATCTATATATATTTTTCTATATATGCCATATTTTCAGAACAAGTTCTTTGATTATTTCTTTACATAATTCAAAAGGTTTTATCTGCCCGTACGTGCCCCTTTGGCTTCCAGAGGTAAAAAAGGTTAAAAAGACATGGTTGCAGAAATTGTATGGCGTGCATCCCTTACATGTTTCGACTGACAGTAGTTTGATCTAATAGTTTGAAAATTGCATTTTAAGTCGGTTGTCTACCTGTGAGCCTCTGCCAAAGTCTACTCCCAATATTCTGTTACAGACAGAGGATGCACGAAAAACTAGCCATTGAAATTCGCAGGTACGCACCTCACTTAAAAATTACTTTGGAGTACAAATGGTAGGCACAGGTAGGCACAAATCTTATTTAGACACGAGTATAATATCAAAATTGCATAGTTCAGCCTAAATCCATATGTATGCAGGGAACTGGTAAATTTTTAGGCATGGTAGCATAAGCCTATATATTGCAAAATAAGCATAATGCCTGGATTAGCCTACGACTGAAAGTTGGCGCAACAAGTACTGAAACCATGGCGTTAAACAATTTAAAATTATTTGAACTGTTTAGAAGGTCAACCACACCAAAGTTTTTCATGGAAGCTGCTTTAGAAGAACTTGATAGCTTATACGGAAATATTGAGAGAAGCGAAATTATAAAAACTAATTTTTATCCGATATATGCAAATATTAAGGCAAAATGGGTGAAATCTAATCGAACCATTCAGAAATTCAACTCCAAATACGAGGACTGGCTTAATGAAGACACCATCCTGGATATATTGGCAGTAGATAAACCCACCACATCAACCAGAGGAGCAAAAGGAAGGCCAAAAAAAAGTATTGAGAAGTGTTCAATTTTCACAAGAAAGATGAAACTTGCCGATGCCACGAATGACTTGACCACGAAGCATTTATCGGACGCGCTGTCTATTAAATATACAAAGGATGGTGAAAGAGTTAGGTCGCAGATAACAAAATCTGTTGCAAGCCCACTGCGACTAAAAAGGAAAGCATTCCCACGCCCACAAACGCACACATGAAAAGGTATGGTTGCGAATAAACCGTGGCCTTGTTTATGGACTTACAACTTTCCAAAGAAAAATATGAGATACTACGGGCATCCTTGATGCGACACGGGGCTGACGTTTTACCAGGATACAAGCATATTACGCAAGTCAAAATAAATTCACGACCACTGCATACGGAGTTTACGGAAGTCTCTATGAAAGCCAATCTGCAGGATCTCATGGGCCATACAGCAAAACGGTTGTTGGAAAGTCTTCTTGAAAATGAGGTGAAAATTCTTCCTGAGAAACTGACATGGATCAGCAAATGGGGCTGCGATGGATCATCCGGACAAAGCGTTTATAAGCAAAGGATATCTTCCGATGACGCTACAATATCGGACGGAAATATGTTTATGGCATCTGTTCTTCCTTTGCGGCTAAAATCTGATGTTTCCCTACACTCGAAAAATCCACGTCCGTCATCAGTACATTATTGCCGACCAATAATGTTTCAGTTTGCAAGGGAGTCGGCAGAACTCATAAGGACCACGGTGAAGGACATTGAAGAACAAATAAGCAAGATTAAGCCTACAAAGCTGCAAATTGGAGAAGGAAAATATATTGAATGCAATTACAAGTTCCACCTGACCATGGTTGACGGAAAATTCGTAAACGAACTGATAGGAACAACCTCAACATTGTCATGCCCGATTTGCAAAAATAGTCAGAAGAACTTTGGTAATTTAAACGATTCTACAAACGAGGAGAATTACGAATATGCAATGTCACCATTGCACGCAAGGATAAGGTGCATGGAGTTCTTGCTAAAACTGGCGTATACCCTTCCACAAGAGGAGGAAAACTTCGATGAAAATACATCAGTAAAGGATAAGGAAAAGATCAGAAAGAAGCAAATACAGGATGCTTTTTTTAAACAAGTTGGACTAAAAGTAGACTGTCCCAAGCACGGATACGGTAACTCAAATGATGGAAACACTTCTAGGAGATTTTTTGAAAATGATGAGGCAGTAACTAGAACCACTGGAATTGACAATCAAATCGTGAAAAGATTGGGAACGATCTTGAATGTTTTAAACTGCAAAGAAAATGTCAATTCTACAAAATATGGAGAATATGCATCGAAAACTACATCTCTTTTAGCAGAAATGTATCCACAGAAGAAGTTGACCTCGACCATCCATAAAATATTGGCGCATGGCAAAGATATAATTGAGTACCAGTCTTTGCCAATTGGAGAGCTTTCTGAAGAAGCGCAGGAGTCTCTTAACAAATTTTATAAAAAAATATAGAATGCAGAACACATTCAAAGCATCAAGGGTAAGGCAAAATGAGGACCTCTTCAACATGTTGGCAGCATCTTCCGATCCACTTATTTCTTCCCTGCGGCATGTGAAGTCACGAATAGAGTTAGAAAATAATTATAGTTTAGAAATGATTAGTCTTTTAGATATACATTCTCTTACGAATTGTGATGAATATTTTACAGAAAATTTAAAAAATAAATGTTAAAAAGAAGTAATTTTTTTTAATTTGTTGGGTAATAATTTAAAACATAAAACCCTAAAGAAAAAAAATAAAAACAATCTAAAAATGTAAAAATAATTTTTTTTAGTTACCATAAAATTCATTTTTCTACAAATTTTAACTTTGATAACCCATAAGTAGGCCCCTACAAAGCGTAGCACCCTCTCCAAACGCTCATTTCATAGGCTGAACTGTTATCTATCATATGCTTTTTAAACTGTTCAGTTATGTTATTCGATTCAAAAGATATGATTTTTGCAACGAAAAAACTCAAATGGCGCCACTGTGCGTCGTTTATATTTTGTTGGTTCGGTTTCACGTATTTGAGTTCAGCAATAGTCTCCCAGCATGCTTTTTGTCCCAAAATCCTTGATAATTTCTTTCAATTTTCATAAAATTTTGGTAAGCACGCTCCCATTGTTCGTCGCTCACCGCACCTAGGTTTTGTGGAAAAAAATCTATATGCGAATGAAGAAAATGCAACAATTTCTTTGTAGTTTTCACTCTTATTGCCTCCATGAAAACTGTCCACGATGCTCTTGGCAGATTTCCAGGCTGCATATTCTTTCTCCAACAAACATTGTGAAAAATTGTCATCATTCAATAGCTTCCTGATTTGAGGGCCAATAATATTTGACTTCTTTGATTTTAGCAAATGGAATTTTCGGAAAAACCGCTAACTTTTGACAAAGTCCTTAAAAAGACACATTTTTTATGCAGCGGCGGAAAAGAACGTCATTTGGATAAACTAATGGGGATTACTCAGTTCTTTTTGGCCACTCTGTTCTGACGTAATGATGACATGTAGCGCGGCTATTCCATAGACAAAGGAAACAGCAATATTTTGTGAAACCTCATTGCAAAGCAGTCAGCAAACGAATGACCTGAAACAGATTAATTTACAGTTACCTACAATGGTCTATACTATATATACAAAGAAATTTAAATCATACACCTTAAGGTCACCACAGATCTTCCATTTATGATCGTTGTATTTGAGTAATGTCAAAATATCAGTCATTCATTCGTAATTTTCCTTTGTATTAATGGCATGAACAACTGGTATGGAAGTATTTTCATTATGCAAAAGAAAAACCTTAAACTTTACTGAGGGCCATCAATAAATAATCTCCATTCAGTTTTGTCATCTGGCTGGTTCATGTTTTGAATTAAATCCTCAACATCGGTACAGTATAGAATAGAGTGTTTCTTTTCAAAATATGCAGTCAATTCCAAGCTTCTATCTCTAGAGACTTTTGTCCCGAATGCAAGATGCTTCCACTGCTGCATGCATGAAGCTAGAAATTCTGCGTCTTTCTTCGTTAAATGTAAATCCCGAATTAGATCTTTCAGCTCAGCTTGAGTCACTAAATGGCGTTCATCATCAGCCTCATACAAACTACTACTGCTAGTGGAACATGTTTCGGACTCACTGCTCGTAGCACTGGGAATGACTGGTAATGGATCATTTGGTGGACGTTGAACTGGTTTGTAAACCGATGGGACATTCGCGTAAGTAATATTTTTTCGATATTTGATATTGAATCCAGCAACTTTTGTTAAACAGAAATAACAATCGGTTTGGTGGTTACTTGAATCTCTCCAAAGTACTGGAATTGAAAAATCGAAAAACATCTTCCCTCCATTTGATCACTTGCATAAAACAGTTCTGACCCTATTGCAAAATATTGTCGGTGTCCACGATTTGTCCAAGTTTCTGACAGCAAAAGCAAAATAACGTAAATATGCATATCTGAAGGATTCTGATATTGCATATTCCTTTTTCCAACACTCAAAAAGCGTAAATAGCTTGAATCAGTAACACGCCATCTCCCTGACATGCATAAACGCTACTATTATGAAGATTTAGAATGAATGTGGGCTCCTGTCGAATTAATAATTGTGAAATTGTACTGTCAGTATTGACTGTTTTACAGTATTGCCAGCATGCGATAAAAAATGAACAAGACGTGATAGCCCAATTCAGAACTCAGCGCAGCCAGATTAATTAAAAAATATGCTTCGTCAATTTTGTTTTTAATTTGTAGACCAGTGTAATGACGATTACGATTACGATTAATATTAATTCACTGAATAGGTTGATAAAGCTTACATTTTGGCTGCACAATTCACAAGATATAATTTAAATAAATTGTATATAAATAAATAATATCACAGTTGATTTAGTGTGTTGCAACTATATAACTCGCGCTTATTCCGTCTGTATCTTCCTATCCAAAAGATCAACACCGCCCATGTGACGAATATATTCCTTTATTACATGTGGACATTTTGCTTCAATATTGATCTTTGTTTTCTCTCATATTTCTTAAGAGAAGTGACAAAATAAGGGTCACACTCTTGTTGTCCTTCCAAAGATTTGATATAGCTACACCACCTATTGTTGTCACATATTCAAAGCTAGTACCGCGTCCTTTTTTTTCATTAATGCCTCTATCGGTAGCTCACATTAAGTTAGTCGATTTTTCCGTACTGTACCTAAAGTGTAGATTCGCTTTTTGATCAAATACACCATCAACGGAACAGTTCAGTAATAGTTGTCGTGTTATAATTTATAATTTTGATTTCTAGGAAAAATCCGTGATAAACGTAGAACAATGTTTGATGCGGCGCCGAGATCAGGTTCCCTATTAGGCCAGATTTTGCTATTTTCTTGTCCAGAATGAATCTCAAAAAGCCAATACCAAAAGCTTTAAACCGCATTTATGAGGCTTCATCGGCATATATTGATTCATCTAATGACGCACTTTTGTAGAACGCATTTGTTCATCAATGGAAAGATGTTCTTCCAAAGGCAGATGTTAAATTTCGCCTTGAGATATTCTATAAGTGGTCTTATTTTGTGCAGCCTATCCTGCCAAGGTCTTCAAATGTATCATTATGATTGAAATGAATATATTGACGAATTTTCTCAAACTCTTTGAAAGACATCGTCTTTAGAAGAAAATTCACGATTTCCACCACAATATGCCCTGATGTTTGGCATGTGAACAAGTCACTTATAAAAAACAATTCCAATATCTACAGTCACAAGCGATAACCGCCTAAGTCGACTTAAGAATGATTTGAGTTATGTATGCTATCATATTCTACTAAAAAGGCTTTATATTTACGTGAAATCCCCATTTCTCTCTATTAAAAAGATATTAATAAAAATATACTGACCTAAGTCGTAATGAAGCCTTATTACAGTTATATAAAAAGTTATTTTTCTCGAAAGAAATATTTTCGACTTAGGCGGTTAATGCTTGTGACCACAGATATATTGTTGTATTTTTGAATGAAAAAAAGTTTTTGGTCCTTCTGGATATTTTTGTGTATAATACAGGTTTGCCTGTTTAACAATTTTTGTTATTATATCATTTGGAAAAAAGTAACAAAACTGATACAGAGTTTGTATTCTCATTCAATCACCATTTATTTCAGAATTTCCACGAAAACGCAACTGTCTTCAGACACCTCCAAATAATTTTTTCTCCTGACAATATTATTTAACCTTGCAGCCGAATATGTGGAAGGGGTACAGTTTGACGAGCTAGTTGAAGCGGTCGCAGAAATCACGCCTACATATTCTGGCTCGTCGTTGTTTATTTCAAAATTACTCATATCAGGTTGGAAATTAGGATCATCCATACTGTCATCATCGGAAAAATCTGTTTAGTCTTCACTGTCAATACCGATGAAATTATTTTAAAAAAATTTTTTTTCATTATCTGATAGATGTTTGGAGTTCCTTTAGAATATTAAAGCAAATAACAACAAGTAAAAACAAATAACGAAACAAGTGCAAAAAAATAAAATAACACTGTGGAACAAATTCAGATTAGCAAAAAGTTAGGTCGATTCTGAGAGTGAGGGGTGAAAATAGAGGCTAAATTAGAAGACCCGTATCGCGCCGTTTGTTTATGTTAGTTCAAATTTTTTTTTTTAATCGACCTTCGAACTTTGCAGTCAAATGCCGATTTTCAGCAAATTGTTTATATGGTTTCTTGGCTATCACTCGTCGACTGATTTATATTTTTTCAATCTGTAAAAGGCAAGTTATTGCTAGAGACCTGTGCAACAATTAAGATTTTCAAAAAAATTGATTTAGAAAATTTTTGTGGTGCTTATGAAGCAAATTGTTGGAAAAATTATTTTTTTTTAAGCTTTTTGAAAATATTTTCCACAAAACTAAGTCTTTTTTGCTTTCTGTTTGATCCATAATATGCTTCTCAGTTTCTTCAATAAATTTCATTTGAAAAGAAAACAATCATAATACAAAACTTGCATTTTCCAGCTTAATATTAATTTATTTCTCATTGTTTATGTACCAATTTTGTTCAGTGTTGGTTTTGAAGAAACATTGAAAAAGAAATTATAAAAATATGGAAAAAAAAATATATTTTTGAAATGTTAATTATGAAAAGTTTTAAGTAAAAAAATTAAATAAATTAAATTAATGATTTGGCCAGTTGCCGTTTAGCAGGCGGCTGTGGATCAACATCACTGCTCTCTCTAATATCTTGGTTGTGCTTTTGCACAAAACAAATAGAATGCCTTCTGTTCCGATTGCGTATAGCACTGACACTAGTGAAAATTTCGATAATTTGAAACACATTCTGGAAGTAGTCAAATATAATGAACACCAGTGGCGCATTTGCTGCGACCTCACAATAGTTTCATTGATTACAGGCTTAACAGCATCTGGCCGTCCAAAATATCCGTGTTTCTTGTGCGATTGGGATTCACGATACGGAGAAGGTATTAAAGCAAGAAACCAGTACAAACAGTACATCTGGAATAGTCGCATTGGACGGAAATGGCCTAAAGACAATAGGCTACATAAAAGTCTTGTTCCTGAAATGAAAATTTTGTTGCCGTTGCTCCACATTAAACTTAACATTGCTAAAAATTTTTTGAAATGTATCGCAAAAAGACCAGCAGAATTCAACCGCTTAAGAGACATTTTCCCAAAACTAAGTAACGCCAAAATTCAGGAAGGGGTTGTTAGTGGTCCCGACACACGGAAACTAAGATTTAGACCAAGTTCTGACAGACCGAGAATTAAATGCATGGCTCGCATTGAAAGCCGTCATTAAAGGACTTTTGGGTAAAGAACGCAAAGACAACTACAGGCAATCTGTTGGCAGCTTTCGATGAAATTGGGATTAATATGTCGTACAAAATTCATCTCTTGCATCACCATCTTGATCAACTCGCTCAACAGTTGCCAACAGAATCTGATGAGCAAGGCGAACGTTATCACCAAACTACGCTTCCATTTGAAATAAGGTAACTATAGAGTGTGCATATTTTGAATTCCTAGATTTTTCTAATATCTTTGTCAGAGTGCACAATTAACGATTAACGATTGAAAACTATTTTCGTTTCAGATACAGAGGAAAGAAATCTCCAGATGCAATACTCGCTGAAATTTGTTGGTGGTATAAAAACACCTTTGAAGAAGAGGAAGACGAGGAAAAAGAGGAAGAAGGGGAAGACAAAGATGAAATTCCAGAATATCTGTTGGACGAAATTATCGACCTTTCTGATGATGATGACGATGACCAAGGTATTAGAGAGAGCAGTGATGTTGATACACAGCCGCCTGCTAAACGGCAACTGGCCAAATCATTAATTTAATTTATTTAATTTTTTTACTTAAAACTTTTCATAGCTAACATTTCACAACTATATATTTTTTTTTTCCATATTTTTATAATTTCTTTTTCAATGTTTCTTCAAAACCAACACTGAACAAAATTGATACATGAAAAATGAGAAGTAAATTAATATTAATCTGGAAAACGCAAGTTTTGTATTATGATTGTTTTCTTTTCAAATGAAATTTATTGAAGAAACTGAGAAGCATATTATATATCAAACAGAAAGCAAAACAGACTTAGTTTTGTTTTCAAAACGCATTAAAAAAAATTATTTTTCCAACATTTTGCTTCATAAGGACCACAAAAATTTTCTAAATCAATTTTTTTTAAAAATTTATATTGTTGCACAGGTCTATGGCAATAATTTGGCTTTTACAGATTCAAAAAATATCTATCTGTCGATGAGTTATAACCAAAAAACCATATAAACAATATGCTGAAAATCGGCTGCAAAGTTCGAAGGTCGATTAAAAAAAAAATTCGAACTAACATAAATAAACGTCGCGATACGGGTCTTCTAATTTAGCCTCTATTTTCACCCCTCACTCTTAGAATCGACCTAACTTTTGCTAACCTGAATTTGTTTCACAGTGTAACGGTAGTCAAATGGTTATAAAGACTGATAACGAATTGCTTTTAATAACTTTTTTATTAGTCTTAAATATTCCTTGGTTAAATCCAAAATTAATTTTATTTCAGAAAGTATCATTATATATTTAATTGTATTTCAGAAAGTATCAAATGTATTTCAGAAAACATCAAATGTATATCAAAAAGTATCAAATATATTTCAGAAAACATTAAATGTATTTCAGAAATTATCAAATGTATTTTTGAATTGATATTCAATTGAATTTTAGAAAATATCGAAATTCAGAATTAAAACGTAGTTTACCCTACAATACCGAAAAGTTATTATTGTTTCTATTAGTGATTTGGAGTCGCAGAAAATGTTTAGCAATATTTGGACTTATTTGTTATGCACTGGAAAAAAACTATCAATGCCGGCCTTCCAATCGAAAGAAGATGAGGACTTCATTTGTTAATCAGCTATAATATAAACACCAGGATAGAATTTTGACCGATTTTGAAGTCATCATTTAAAAAAAAAACACGTTTACCTAAAATGCAAGGGGCCGTAACTAACAATAAGTTAAAAATTGACTTTTTGCATTGTAGTTACGGCCTTTTACTTATAAAATACTATTTTACCATAAATTTGTTTTCATAAATAAAAGTCCATCTTTATTTTTCAGCTTGATTCTAAAATTTGGGTACTAAGTTTAAAGTAGTTTTTGATTTATGATGTTTTTTGCTTCTCCTGTAAAAAAATAAAAATATTGGTTACGGCCTTTTGCATTTTAGGTGACGATATGTAGTTTTCAAGAAATATTACAAGCCCAGTGTAATACTTAAAAAAATATATTTTTATGTAGAGTTCTGACTATCTTTCTGAAAGGCAATTGTTATTTTTTGAAATTCAATTCATATTTTCTGAAATAAATTTAATAATTTCTGATATATAGTTGATGTTTTCTGAAATATATTTGATATATTCTGAAATACATTTGATAATTTCAGGAATACATTTTATGTTTTCTGAAATAAATTTGATGTTTTCTGAAATAAAACTGGCTGTTTTCTGATATACATTTAAAATTTTCTGAAATACATTTGAGGGTTTCTGAAATACATTTGATAATTTCTGAAATACATTTGATGTTTTCGGAAATACAGTTGATATTTTCTGAAATACATATGACAATTGCTAAAAAACATTTGATAATTTCGGAAATACATTTGATATTTTCTGAAAAACATTTGATAATTTCTGAAACTCGATTGATATTCTCAGAAATTCAATTGATGTTTTCTAAAATTCAATTGATACTTTTTGAAAATCAATTGATGTTTTCTGAAATACAATTGATACTTTCTGAAATTCAATTGGTGTTTTCTGAAATACAATTGAAAAAGGTGTAGTGATTAAAAAAACACCTAAGTTTATTTTCGACTTCTTCAAAGTTTTCCTAGTATTGAGCTCTTTAAACTCACAGCACACCTAGCGGTTCTGCTTAAAAAAAAAGTCCTGTCAATAACGAATATATACTTGAATCTTAAAAAAAAAAACAACTCTGTAAGTTTGTGAATATGTTAAACTCACATCACACCTAGCGGTCAATAGCTTGAATATGCAAAATTAACGAAAAAGATTTGTGATTTTGCTAAATAGACATCGAACTCGGCGGTTCTGCTTACTAAATACACCAATACTCTTACATATACCACACAGCGTTTTTGTGATTGTATTGGGAAATCGGACTTTAACCCCCTGAGCACATAGATGTTTCCGCATCAAAAACGTCATAATTAAAATGTTCAGGAAATTCGCATTAAAAAATTTAAAAAAAAAAAAAATTACACGAAAACCTATTTTTAGTTCAAATAAAAATTTTCACAACATTTTGATACATACATAAGTCATCAATATTGTAGGCTTTTTTAGTTTAGCTCTCGGGCTGTTATCGTTATGGCCGCAATATTTACAGAATCGTTACAAAATTGTCAAGGTTTCATTTCAGGGGGATACTTCAAACACTTTTTTTCTAGTACATATGTATAACAAATTAATTTTTATACTCACAGCTACAATGATGAATCTTTGTAAATGAATTAACATGCGTGTCCACTGGCATAGTGTAAGTGTAGGTCTTTATCCAAAAAACGAAACGTGTGCTAAACACATGTTCATTACTTATCCCTTTTAACTCATATGTACCACATTGACTCTATCTGAAATAAAAAGCCATTAAAATGTCACGGATTATTGAAAAATTATAGTTAGTTTTGAATGGTTCATGGAAAATCTTTAAATGATACCTGATAAAATAAACAAAACATAAAATTTCGATGCGCTTAAAATTACTGAATGATAAAAAGAAATTATCATAATTTCGTATTATTTAGAGTTTCTTTGTTTCTTTTTGGTTATAAAAATACAGGTCAAAGCGTGTTTGTTATACGGCACCTTCGTGATTTCTGAGAAAAGTACAAACCTCGAATAAAACTTGACATTAAGCAAATAAAAAAAAAAAACAGCTTCAAGCAGACAAGTTGAACATAAAAAACAAAACTACTTTGAAAATTGTAACAAACAGACAAAGAAATCAAGAAAAACATGTATCATTTTCTTAAAAAAAGCACAACTGAATTTAAACTATACCAAATTTACTACCAATGACAATAAACGCAACAATGACATGAACTACTCAGTTAGAGAGTACAAAAAAAAAAAATAAAATAAAATAGAAAAAAATAAATAAACAAAAATGTAAAGGAAACAAGCTGCACGATTGACCCATGACAAATGTAACCAAATAACCCAAAATGAAACACATGACGATGATGATGATGATCATCGTCATCATTATCATTTACTAACAAACCAAAAACTGAAAACAAAATTAAAACGTAATTTTCTTGGTTTGCTTAAACACAATGTCCATGATAAGTTTAAGTACACATTAATGGCAAGTCAGATTTTAATTCAACAAGCTTATAAATTAAAACCTTTATTTAATTAGTTTAACTTGCGCCTAAACAAAGTAATACCGATAACGTCTTCTTCGTACCTTAACTTTATATATTTCGGTCAGACTTTGTTATTACCCAGGGTTGCCAACTGTTTAAAAATAATATTAAAATATAATTCATATTTTTTCGAGATCATGTAAATATATATTTTCTTATAATAGAAAAAATAATTTTTTGTAATGTAAGAGAAACATGGAAAAAAAAGTCCAGGCTGCATTCTGTTTACTTCCACGCATGCTTGAATATTTATTTTACTCAGCCATTAGAAAGAAAATAATTTGGGAATTTTTGTTAGAGCTAAAACGAACAAGGTGGGGTTTTTCAAGTTTTAGCTTCCTCTACAATACCATAGCCATTCGTATCAGCTAAATGTCTTGCTGTGTGAAAAAAGTTCTAATAGTTGCCAACTAATTCCTCTAGATGGCATTGCGAATACTAATAATTTTATAAACCTAATTTATTATAACCAGTTTATCTTTTTTTATTAGATTACTCACAAATGCATTGTACGTTACGTTTTGTATTTGGCCATATTTGTTGTTGGCCATATCGAAATTGTTGAAAATAAGTGTCTTTTCGGACCTAGTGCCCATTAAAATTACCTCTATTAGATCGACTTGAAATGCCGTAAGGTCGAAATTATCATGAAATATCAGTAAAATTTTATTTGTTTGTGTTAATTATATCTGCACATCATGAGTCCAAAAATAAATGCTGAATTTGAACTTATAGAAATATATCAACATCAAAAAGCTTTTTCATTTAAAAACATTAAAAATTTTTCTAATTTAGAATTTTGTATACAAATTATCATGTGATGCATTTAGGATATTAGTTTTGCAGAAAGTTTCAGATTGGTTAGTTTAAGCATTCTAAATATTTTTCATATTAAATACGTTCAAAGGTTATTATTTAATAATTATATCTTTATTATTTAACAATTAGTTCATTACTCTTAAATATTTATCGGATAATTATATGTTGCCCAAAAAATAAGTTAATAAAAAATTATTTCCGTAGAGGAAAGAAATTCACTATGTTTGGCAACCCCTTGCTTTAAAATAGTATACACATACGTATACGAGTATTCTTTAACTCTCATGTTATTGTTAGTAACACATACGATTATTTGACGAATAACTTTTGAATCAGATTTTATCAACTGATTTTTTTTTTTTTTTTTTATTAAAAAACAGCTTTTAACAATTAGTTTAATTTCCACGAAAAGATATATAAATCTTATTAGGCCTTGAAATTACAATATTATATATATAAAATTTTTTTGAATAACTTTTATATTATTTGATTTTGAAAATATCGAACACTCGATTTATTTCGATGCAACGTTCATCAGTATTTTTCACTAACTGTTTTAATATTTATTTCTCCTAAAAAATTGTAAGATAGTAACAAAAAATTTAATAAAAGTGTATTTGAATACTTAGAATTGTTTAGATGTCTGCAAATATATATAAATCCCACGGGGTGAAGGTAAACTTTTATTTGTTACAAAAATGTTTATCTTTTCCAAAAATATTGGTATATTACAAGCTTATTCTGATAAAATAAATATTGACAAGATGTTTAGCTGAGACTCATGTGAAAAGTTAAGGTCTTACTTCGGCTTTGAGTATTCTAACACTGGATGCGTTAAAAAAGGATTTATCTATGGTCTAATATGAAGAGACCTTGATAAATTTTCTACTTTAATAATATAAAATAATGCAATTTTTCACAAAGAAGTTACTTCCTTCTATTATAGGAACCGTCTGTGTTAAAAAAAAAAAAAAAACAACCCTCATCAATAACCAAAAGCAGTAGATAGTTTGTTTGGTAAAAAGTTAAATTCATATATATTTGCTGAAAACAACCAAATGAGGAAGAGGTTTAAATAGTGTAACTTTTGTTTGAATTCTCATTTGGTTGTTTTCAGCAAATATATATGAATTTAACTTTTTACCAAACAAACTATCTACTGCTTTTGGTTACTGATGAGGGTTGGTCCCAGCATACCATTGTCAGAGCTCATATATGATCTATTTTATGAGTTTCTATGAGTGTTTCCTGCGCACATAATTCTGAGCTCACAAATGATCGATTTTATGAGTCTTTTACGAGTGTTTTCTGCGCGTGTATTTCTAAGCTCATAAATCAACGGTTTTGTGAGTCTTTTACGAGTTTTTTTCTGCGCGTATGTTTCTGAGCGCATAAATGACCGGTTTTAAGAGTCTTGTGAGTGATTTCTGCATTCTCTGCTGACAAATAACGGTAAATTCTTGCTAAGCAGAACAGTTGTTATACTTAGAAGTTAAAGAAGTTAAACAAATTGGTTCAGTTGTGAAAATTTTATTTAAGAACATAGTTGAAGAATTTCTAAGTATTTTGATAATAAATAAAGAAATAAAATAATAAATAAATATAATGAAACGAGCAAGTTGTAAAGAAAGCAAATTAATAATAAGTGTGCTTCGTTCGAAGAAATTAAGTGAATCAATTGTAATATCAAATATTAAAAAAAAAAGAGTTTTGTTGAAGAAAATATTCAATGTGAACTTATTTCAGAAAGTGGACTCTTTATTACCAAAGGAACCCTTCCAAACGGTAGTTAAGTTGGAGGAGTTTGAGTTGAAATTACAAAGCTCACCAGATTTGTGCATCAAGCTGTTAAGTTGTTTTCATTATTTATTTATTATTATTTATTATTTTATATATTATTTTATTTATAATTTATTAAATTATTTAATGTTTTATTTTATTTTAACGAGAACGAAGTATATAGCTTCTGCCCCTCAGATACTACCAAGTTCCTTCGTGGAGTATGGAAAAAATTTTCTGTGATGAAGTCGCGATGAAATATTCCTGGAAAGGAACATGTGAAAAAAATGTTTACTAGCAATGACAATCATATCAGCAGCATTCAACAAGAAATTTAGTTTCGATGAAAATATTTTCAGCAATTGCAGGCTTAGGTGGTTCCAGACCGCAAAAAACAGAACGAATTACGCTCAGAAAAGAATTGCATTGAAAATATAATTAATTAATTTTTTCTATTTTTATTTATTTAACTATTATTTAATTTATTTAACTATTATTTAATTTATTTTTTTAATTAAAATTGAACTGAAAATATGTGTTATTAATTATTAAATTATTATTATTAATTACTATTATT
The DNA here is from genome assembly GCA_963682025.1 of Cordilura impudica. NCBI lineage: Eukaryota > Metazoa > Arthropoda > Insecta > Diptera > Scathophagidae > Cordilura > Cordilura impudica. The sequence goes on along the minus strand of OY821518.1, from coordinate 71,290,941 downwards.
ATTATTATTAATTATTATTATTATTTTTAATTATTATGATCATTAATGTATAAATATAAGTAAAAATTTAATATATATTATATATATATTATATAATAAAAAATTATATTTTGAATTATCTGTTTTTTTTTTTTTTTTGTAATTTTCAGGAAGCTATTTATAGTTCTTAATATGTGCTAAATTAGGCTCATAAAAGGTTATTTTATTCACTGTAATAAGAGCTCTTAATGCGTGCAAAAAAACATTCAAAAAGGTTATTTTTTGCACTGGAACAAGAGCTCCATAATGCGTGCGAAAAAGAGTCATAAAAGAGTATTTTATGCATATAAATTTTGAGTTCTTTAATGAGTGAGCTTTTGATGCGTTTAAAAAAAAAAGAGTCATAATAGAGTCTTTTATGCATAAAATTTAGAGCTCTGTAATGAATGACCAGTTTCATAGGAAAACACGCTCATATTAAGTGTATTATGAGTGTTCGTGAGTATTTTATGAGCTCTTTATGAGTGTCAGCGCTCAGAAAAAAGAGTCATAATGTGCTCATATGGTATGCTGGGGTGACTCTTCCTGAAACAGCTGTATAACCTGTCATGCAGAATATAGATCAATTTTTTGAAACAAATGTGCCAATGTTTTTGCTTTATTTAAAGTAAAAACATTTGATCTTGAGCCTGAATAATTTCAAACTCAATCATTAAAATGATAACGATCGAAAATAAAATTTTTTATTTTTATAAAAAATAGAATAAAAAAAAACAAGTAAGAAAATTATAGTCGGTCTAGACCGACTATACGATACCCTATACCATGCGTTTACAGACGCTATCTTTCAGGCCCAACTAACTGGATATAGAAAATAAGCATAAACCAAATTTGAGTGGGATTTTTATTAATTTTTTCGGCTGCAGATATGAAAAAGTTCATATCGGATGCTATATCTATATGGGGACTAGGCCCAAAAATGGACCGATTCTGACCATGTTTGGTAAAGTCTCTTGTATTTTGCAAAAATATATACAAACAAAATTTGAGAAGAATTAGTGCAATATTTTTGTTTTTTGATAGATATAATTGAAGATCGGGAAGCAGCTCTATATGGGCCCTATGACTAAGAGTTGTCCAATAGGGATCATTTTTGGACTACTAATTAATGGATGTAATATATACATACAAACCCAATTTGACTAAGATTTGTATGATAATTTGGATCTTATGGCAATATATGTTGATTTCATAGGGGTCATTTGTATGGGGGCTAGGTCTGAACATGGACCCATTCTCACCAACTTCAATAGCGTTTATTCCATGGCCGACAAAAGATCAAATACCAAATTTCGTTAAAATATATTCATATTTGCGACCTGCAGTTTGATTACAAGCTTTACATGGACACACAGACGGACGGACGGACGGACGGACGGACATCGTTAAATCGAATCAGATAGTGATTCTGATTCGATCGGTATAATTAAAGATGGGTGTAGGTCAAATATTTGTGGTTGTTACAAACAGCCGCACAAAGACATTATACCCAAACCACATAGTGGTATAGGGTAAAAAAATATGGAAAAAAATATATTTTTGTAATGTTAGCTATGAAAAGTTTTAAGTAAAAAAATTAAATAAATTAAATTAATGATTTGGCCAGTTGCCGTTTAGCAGGCGGCTGTGGATCAACATCACTGCTCTTTCTAATATCTTGGTCATCGTCATCATCATCAGAAAGGTCGATAATTTCGTCCAACAGATATTCTGGAATTTCATCTTTGTCTTCCCCTTCTTCCTCTTTTTCCTTGTCTGCCTCTTCTTCAAAGGTGTTTTTATACCACCAATAAATTTCAGCGAGTATTGCATCTTGAGATTTCTTTCCTCTGTACCTGAAACGAAAATAGTTTTCAATCGTTAACATGTTTAAATTGTGCACTCTGACAAAGATATTAGAAAAATCTAGGAATTCAAAATATGCACACTCTATAGTTACCTTATTTCAAATAGAAGCGCAGTTTGGTGATAACGTTCGCCTTGCTCATCAGATTCAGTTGGCAACTGTTGAGCGAGTTGATCAAGATGCTGATGCAAGAGATGAATTTTGTACGACATATTAACCCCAATTTCATCGAAAGCTGCCAACATGTTTGCAACAGATTGCCTGTAGTTGTCTTTGCGTTATTTACCCAAAAGTCCTTCAATGACTGCTTTCAATGCGAGCCATGCATTTAATTCTCGGTCTGTCAGAACTTGGTCAGAATCTTGACGACTCATTAGTTTCCGTATGTCGGAACCATTAACAACACTTTCCTGAATTTTGGCGTTATTTAGTCTTGGGAAAATGTCTTTTAAGCGGTTGAATACTGCTGGTCTTTTTGCGGTACATTTAAGAAAATATTCAGCAATGCCAAGTTTAATGTGGAGCAACGGCAACAAAATTTTCATTTCAGGAACAAGACTTTCGTGTAGCCTATTGTGTTTACGCCATTTCCGTCCAATGCGACTATTCCAGTTATGCTGTTTGTACTGGTTTCTTCCTTAAATACCTTCTCCGTATCGTGAATCCCAATCGCACAAAAAACACGGATATTTTGGACGGCCAAATAGCATCTGCCTGTAATCAATGAAACTATTTTGAGGTCGCAGCAAATGCGCCACTGGTGTTCGTTATATTTGACTACTTCCAGAATGTGTTTCAAATTATCGAAATTTTCACTAGTGTCATTGCTATACGCAATCGGAACAGAAGGCATTCTATTTGTCTTGTGCAAAAGCACAACTTTTAAGCTGATTAGTGAACTATCGATGAATAAACGAAAATCATCTTTTTTATAGTATAACCCTATCATCCCCATTAACTTTTCAATAAGCGCCCCGGTATGTGAGTAGGTAGCGTGCTCGCATATCATGCGAGGGGTTGTGGATTCGATTCCCAGAGGCTTTGGTCTGTCGCTGCAAAAAAAAAAAATTAACACACTCCCTCTTTCCTCCTTAAACCTATTTTGCTGAGATCAACACAATGCACTGCATCTGAGTGTTGATTAATTAAAAAAAAAAAAAAAATATCGTTGCAATAAACGAAATTTTTTTCATCATTCACATTGAAGAATTTTTCTAACTCTTTTTGGCGTTTTCGATATGCTGTTACTTTGGTACCTTTCACCAGCAAATTATTTCCTTTCAAAAATGAAGCCAGTAGTTCTGATTTTTTCTGAGTCAAACACAAATTTGCAACAATTCCATCCAATTGGTTTTGTGTGACTAGGATTGGGTCCTTTGATGTTTCATAGAATGTACCTTCACTAGGATCGTATTCTGAGAAGAAATCCATGGATATAGCAGCGGCGGTTGTAGTACTGATATTTGTTTGAAGATCAATACTTCGGTATGTTGGTACTGGAACGAATTCTGAGTGCGGTAATAGTAATTGGACACTTGGCACTGCTACATAAGTTTTATTGTTTGCTTTCCTTCTATTAAAAGTTTTATGGTAGTTGATACATCCATTGCAATTTTCTTGTTGACGAGGGCTATTGTCTAACCACATCATTGGTATACCAAAAGGTATAGCCTTCTTCTTTTCACTTTTCCATTGCATAAGAGTTGAATAGCAATTAAAGCAAACTTTTTTAGGGGCATAGTTTACGTCAGTGATAAACTCTTGAGAGAAATATTGTTTATAGGCTGCCAAAAAAAAAATCACTCGCATTGACACATTTCTCATCGCTTGCTATTTTACATTTTGGTTCCGACATTTTTAATACAATATACATTATACAATGTTTTTTTTTGTTATTTTTATGAAACCGATTCACTTAACTTAATCACTCACAAAAATAAATAAATTCCAAAAAAATTAATAACGAATTTTATCACGACCGAGCGAAAATTAAAGGACATCAGCTTCGGCTGAGTTTCGAGTCTTAACTGAATTTTCATTTTTGAAATTAGTTCGCTTGTACGAAATAAAAAAAAATCGCTACCTGTGCGGTGGTTGAAAACAAAAAAGTTGTTTTACTAATTCCTAATTCTTGGAACTTCCCTTCTTAATTACTTCTACCTTAATCGCTATTTATTTAATGGTTTTGGGATTTTTAACGCAAATTATCGACTAAGACCATTTTCTTTTCAAATGAAATTTATTAAAGAAACTGAGAAGCATATTATAGATCAAACAGAAAGCAAAAAAGATTTAGTTTTGTGGAAAATATTTTCAAAAAGCATGAAAAAAAAAATTTTTTATTCCAACATTTTGCTTCATAAGCACCACAAAAATTTTCTAAATCAATTTTTTTTTTTAAATTTTAGTTGTTGCACTGGTCCCTAGCAATAATTTGGCTTTCACAGATTGAAAAATATCAATTAGTCGACGAGTTATAGCCAAAAAAACCATATAAACAATGAGCTGAAAATCGGCATTTGACTGCAAAGTTCGAAGGTCGATTAAAAAAAAATTCGAACTAACATAAACAAATGCCGCGACACAGGTCTTTTAATTTAGCCTCTATTTTCACCCCTCACTCTCAGAGTCGACCTAACTTTTGCTAACTTGAATTTGTTCCACAGTGTAATAAAAATAAAACAAAGCAATAATAATCTAACCCATAAAAACAAAGTTTTTATTAAAACTCTGTCTTTCCTCAAGCATATGAATTTTGAATCTCTCCGTGAGTGTGCGTGACTTTTCGTGACTATTTTAAAAGTAATTTTTGGTCACAACAAGTCGATGGACCAAGTTTCAGATTGACTGGGTGAGGAGAAATAGGGCTTAAATCACTCTGTGACTGAGCGTGACCATGCGTGCCTTGCGCACTAAATCAAAGTTTATCTTTTTTCACAACAAATGCATGGATCAAGTATTAGATCGATCGAATGAGGGGAAATGACATTTAGATCACTGCGTGACTATGCGTGATAGCTGTAGTCACAACAAGACTATGGGCCAAGTTTCAGATCAATTGGATGAGTGGGAATGGGGTTGACCTAGGAGAGACAGACAGACAGAGAGTATGAGTTAAAAGAAAGAGTTTACAAATTAAATGAAGTACTCTATTTTTAAAATCTTTCTTTTAACTCATACTCTCTGTCTGTCTGTCTGTCTGCCATGGGTGGATCCCATTCCCCCTTATCCAATTGATCTGGAACATGGCCCATAGTCTCATCGTGACTACAGATTAATTTTGACTTAGTTACGCACAGTCACGCGTGGTCACGCACAGTCACGGAGTGATCTAAATGTCATTTCCCCTCATCCGATTGTCTCAAACTTGGTCCACACTTGCTGTGAAAAAAGTCTAACTTTGACTTAGTCACGCGCAGTCACGCATGGTCACGCACAGTCACGGAGTGATCTAAATGTCATTTACCCTTATCCGACCAATCTGAAACTTGGCCAATACACTTGCTGTAAAGAAAGATCAACTTCGACATAGTCACGCGCAGTCACGCATAGTCACGCACAGTCACGGAGTGATTTAAAACCCATTTTCCCTTATCCGGTCGATCTAAAACTTGGTCGATAGAGTTGCTGTGAAAAAAGATTAACTTTGACATAGTCACGGAGAGATAAAACCCACTTCCCATCATCCGATGGATCTGAAAGTTTGTCCATAGAGTTGTTGTAGCCAAAGATTAATTTTAAGATATTTACACACAGTCACGCACAGTCATGGAGATATTCAAAACTCATATGCATAAGGAAAGAAAGAGTTTTAATAAAAACTTTTTTTTGTGAGTTATGTTATTTATCAATATCTTCTTTTTTGAATTATGAAAAATTATGAGAAATATGCCTGTAGAAAACATTAATTATAGATGCTATCATCCGAAGGGCCCTTCGAATAACTTTGGTGAGATCCTTAGCTGATTTTTTTGAAATAATCTCAGTATCGAGCTATCTTTGGTGGACTTTTCCAACATAATTTTCTGCAAATTATGCTTGGTTATAAGAGGTTTATTCTAAACAGTAATTTCTGGTTAAATATTTACCAGCTCTACGTAATTGTCGGATATATCTGCCACTGTCCCTGCTTCGTCTATGTTTATTTTTTAATCTCCCAACTTAACAATTATGACTTATTTGGTTAAATATTCCGTAATTATCATCGTCTTCATGGTAAGATGGTTTATACAAATAGAGTAACATATCTGAAAATTTCGTATGCCTTTCAAAAATTCCACACTTTGATGTAGTTTTTAGTGCAATAGTTAGTCATGTTTTTTCTTGTGCAAGCACATAAAACTTGAATTTTAGGGAAATGTGCAGCACAAACTTTTAACTGTTACCTTAATAGGGATTCTGCTAACATACTTAGATTCTCTTCGACGATTAGCATGCCATCATAACCATCATCATTCGTTGTCAGTTTCTTGTTCGTTATCAGTGTCATTTGCACAAGGAAATAATTCTCGTTCATCAGAAATATTTTTCTGATATGGCACGTGAATAATTGCTGGTTGTATGCCGTGCACCAGACATCGTTGATGATCTGCATTAACAAGCTTGCCCATTTTAGTAGCGTCATCCGTTGTTAGCTCAACAATGCCGCCTGTAGTGAAATACCATGATTCCTAGATTTTTATTCAACTACTTTAATATATTGATCTGCTGGTAAATTCGCTGAAATATTACTCAACCCAAGGTTCAGAAAGTTTTGCTGGAACGGAAATTTATGTCAATATGACATCGATTTCATATCGATTCATCGAATGTAATGCTGAATTTATCTTTATTGACTTTTATAGACAAAGGTTCATTTTTCAAATGTATTCAAATTGCTTGTAGTAATTCGTTACCATTGAATGTATAGAAGTTGACAAAGTAGGAATTTCACCAAGTTGTTTTGCTGTTAACGCTCGTCTAATATCAATGGAAGTACAAGGAATCCTAAAAGGTAAACCATCTTTAGCTGTCATTTGAGCTACAACAGCAGGCCAAGTCTTATCTTCTTCTGTTTCAAAATTGTTGGCAATTCTTCCAACATTTTTTTTACATACTTGAGGTAAAATGAGGATTCTCGTTAATGTTCAAAACACAAGTATTTAATTTTAACCAATTTATTCCATGGATTATTTTGGGTTGTGTGGGCATTCCACTTGTGCTTTAATTATTTCTATTTATTTTTATTTATCGCACTTGCCCAGTTTTCCAATTTGTTCCCGTAGAAAATAATACCAGACCGAGGTTTTGTTTTGGTTTCCTTGGTAATATTTTTCAAAAAAAATGTACATGTCCATTAGGGTCGTCGAAATATATGTTGAGTCAGTCACCCGTTAGGATTAAATTTTTGCTGAATAACGGGGTCACTAGACAAAAGGCGCATGGCAACATATTTAAGAAGTCACGAGCAGTACACCATTCTCAATTCTCGCCAGAACTTATTTTAAAAAGTTGTACCGCCCATAATTTATCTTAAAACCCAAAATGAGTTGCCACCTTTCGACTATATGTATTTTTTAACATTTTTGTTTAAGAAGAGAAGTAAACCCTTTTAAAGCAAAAGTTTCATTAAAAAGGAAAGTGGCTATTTTTTTTCATTAAAACCAATTGACATTAGATTAAAAAACGAATATCGGTACTTTGGTATTCGGTATCGTTATTAGAATCCCAACTAGCACTTCATTTACCACATAGAAATAGGCATACAAAGACAAAAAGTTAGTCAATTTTCTAATATTATCACACTTTTTTTTCGGTAATTTCCAAAAGTAATAACTACCAGTCTGGCATCTCTTTATTCTAATCAAAACTGAAAAATCAGGTTCATAAGATTAAAAACGACCACTAAAAAAAAAGAAAAAACTACTGTTTCAAAAATTTCTGTTTCTGTTCTTCATAAACTGTAATATAAAACTTTATTTTTTGGTCTTAAGAACTTCTTCAGAAAAAGAAGACCAGAGCGGAGCATAGTATACATGTTAAAAACATGACTTCCTCTTGTTATAAAAAAGCACTTGTTATCATTAAGGCTATAAAAAAAAATATTTAAGAACTTGTGTAGAATTCAGTTCACGCTTTAACGTTTTCATTTTTATTTTTTTGTCAACCTCAAAATTAAAGTCTAATGGCTTAAATGAAAACAACAGAGAAAACAAGATTTTATATTTAAGTAGCAATAGGTATAATTTTAAGATTTATGTGTTCAAAATTATGATGACATTCAAGCCTTTTTTTTTTGGATTTTGTTTTTGGTACGTTTAAATATGTGGTTATAGTGGTTGTTTTCTGAAAATGTTTATCTGGTTTATAACACTTGCTACTTCTTTTGAAAATCTTTTTTGTTTACGTTTTTATTTGAGATCTTATTTTTTGTTTTGTAATAACAAGAAGTGAAGCAAATGATTATTAAGATTTTTAACAAAATTCCAAGTATTATCTTAAATTTCTAAAGATCTCTTCAATGTGTGTGTCTTTATAATCATTAAATTTGTAAATTTCTTCACATTTTATGTGGAGTTAACTAGCGATCTCAATCATAATTCTTTGAAAAGTTTCTCAAATAAAAAAAAATTATGTATTTATATGTCGTAACAAGTGCTTTAAAACAATTTAATTTTAATAAAAGTTATATGGTTTACAGTATACGATGTTAAGCATTTAATTATGTAGTGGATATTGTGTTTTGCATTTAAAATGTTTTTACTTGGGGTTTTAATTTGTGAGATGATACTTTAACGGTAAATTATAAGATTTGTTTAAAACAAGTATGTAGTGTCAAATGAAAGACTTAAGACACAAACTTAAGAGTAGAACAATTAATTTCTTTCGTTAACAAAAAATCAAGAGATGTAATTAAAATTAATAAAGTTATTAGCAATTAACTAACTTGAGAAAGTGAAGTTGTTTAATTTTTAATTACAATTCTCACATTTTCAATGCCTAACGGCTTGAAAAATTTTTGAATATAATTATCTACTGACTGCGTAACCAGAAAAAATATTTAATATGAATTTAAATACGGACACAATTATAAACTAATTTTATTATCAAAAATAGCACAAATTAAGTAAGAAACGAACTTGTAACTTGTCTTTTGATTAGATATACAATGAACATATCAAAAACAGAGAACAAAAAAAATATTCATTGACGATAATTTAAATAAACGAAAAAATCTTGAACCAGTACACCACATAGTGCACAAGCCAAACTTTGGTGTCTTCAAAGACTGTAATTATTAGCCTCAATACATTAATATTTTTATACAATTGCTTGTTTTTTATAGCCATTATGAATCTCTTGAGTACGGATTCGGCTAATTTTTGAAAATAGTCAGACGGTATCGTTTCCCATTCTTGCAGTAGGACCTTTTTGAACTCAGTATTGCTAAAAACCATGTAACCTGCAACCCTTTTACAACCATAAGTGCATAGTTTCCTATCACATTTATGAACTAACGTAATTCTAACTCTTAGGTACGACTTACCGGCTAAGCAAACTTTTGTGTTTCTTAGTAATACGTTCGTTAAATATAATTCAAATTATTTTCTAATAAATATCAACATAACTAGAGTTCTGTTAGAAGCATTTCAAAGCATTAAACTTTAAAATTTTAGATTAAAGGCTCCAGTTATTCCCATTTTTTGGTACATTGTTCCTATTGCAAAACTTATTCAGATCGGTTGGGTTTAAAAATGTTGGTTTAAAAATTTGCGGAATTAGATAAATATAATTAGATAAATATAATATAATTCAAATTATTTTGCAAGAACTGTCAACATAACTAAAGTTCTGCTACAAGCATCTCAAAGTAGTAGGCCTTGAAATGTTAAATTTAATTATCCATTATTCCCATTTTTGGATACATTGTTCAATTGGAAAACGAATTCAAATCGGCCTGGTTTGAAATTTTGCGTAATTAATTTGAAGTGGAGCCATAACGAAAATCGTATTTCATTACAGTGACACACAAGCAATGGTTAATTTTTACGATAGACGAGGTTTCTAATAAGCATCAGAAAATGATAAATTTACTGTAGCAAGAGCTCAGAGAGGTCATCGTCCAGCATCCGTTATGGTCTGATGAGGAGTATCCCAAAAGTCGTTTGATATTTGCATTTTTGCGAAAAGGTCGTAAAAACTGGAGCAAAAGTGCACCAACAGGATGTATTGGAAGGCTTGGTGAAAGGCTTGAATACAACCCTCTTTAAAATAGATCACGGGGACTTTCAACCAGACTCTGCACTGGCACACAAAACCAAAACAACCCAAGAGTGGTTACGTTAGAATATTCCAGCCATTATTAGCGCTGAAGATTGGCCCTCGGGAAGCCAAAAGTTCGCCACCGAAATTTGAAGAGTTTTAAGAAGGCTCTTATTTCAGATGCGTCATCCATACATATCGAATTCATACGTACCTGTTTAGCCCAATAGTCTGTGCGTCTAAAGTAATGCATTAATACGGGAGGCGACCATTTTGAATAAGATGTTGATTTTCTCAAACATTACTATCTAGTAAAAAATAGCTAAGATTAAAAAATATTAAAAAACTGGTTTCTTTAATTTTTAGACTATATTAAAATTGGAACAGAACTTATGGTAAAACTAATGCCGTTTTCTTTTCTGACAAAAAAATGTCTGAATTAAAAGAAACCTTATCTTATACATCAGTCGAAAGATCACAAGGTCGAGCCCTGGTAAATTGCAAAAAATTGCTGCCATTGACTTCCTTCAGGTCGCAGTGCGAGAATATTTCCCCATTGTTCACCTTTTTTGAATATAATATAATCTATATATATAAAATCTTCTTTTCTGTTTGTTTGTTTGTTTGTTTGACCGCTATACACATTTTTATTTTTCAACGGATTTTCCTGAAATTTTGCACACACGATCTTTATACCCCAGGAAAGGTCTCCATATACTTTTTACCGGCCACGCCTACTTTTACGCCCACTTTTTTGTAAAATATTTTTTTTGTTTTATTCATATTTGTTCACTATACAAATTTTTATTTGTTAACAAATTTTTCTGAAATTCGGTACACACGATCCCTGTACTCCAGGTAAGGTCATCACATACTTTTTATCGACCACGCCTACTTTTACGCCCACTTTTTGTATACAATTCATTTTCTGTTTTTTGGTATATTTGTTCGCTATACAAATTTTTATTTTTCAACGGATTTCTCTGAAATTTGGTACACACGATCTTTGTACCCAAGCCAGGTCATCGTTTGATTCTTGCGGCCACACCTACTTTTACGCCCACTTTTTGTATACAATTCGTTTTCTGTTTTTTGGTATATTTGTTCGCTATACAAATTTTTATTTTTCAACCGATTACTCTGAAATTTGGTACACACGATCTCTCTGCTCTGCGACATATTCTTCGTACCGGTCACTCCTACTGTTACGCCTACTTTTTGTATACAATTCATATTCTGTTTTTTTCGTACATTTGTTCGCTACATAATTTTTTTTTAAACGTATTTCTCTGAAATTTGCTACACACGATCTCTGTACTCCAGAGAGGTCGCGATATGATTCTTGCCGGCCACGCCTACTTCTACGACCACTTTTTATACAAAATTAATTTTCTGTTTTTTGGTATATTTGTTCACTATATAAATTTTTATTTTTCAAGGGATGTCTAAAATTTGGTCACACGATCTCTATACTATAGGGAAGGTCACCATATGCTTCTTACAGGCCACGCCTACTTTGCGCCAACTTCTATGTATATAAAACTTATTTTTTTCCTTTTATTTGTTTCTTTATTTGATTGCTATACAAACTTTTATTTTTCAGTGGCTTTCTCCGGAATTTAGTACATATTCCAGGGAAGGTCGCCATATAATTTTTACCGACCACTCCTACTTTTACGCCCAATTTTCATATAAAATTCACATTTTGTTGTGTGGTACATTTCTTCCCTAAACAAATTTGTACTTTTCAACGAATTTCTCTGAAATTTGGTTTACACGGAAATAAATACACGGTGAACAAATTCCCCAAACTTAAAAAAAGGTACCCAAAAGAAATGAACAAATTCCCCTTTTTTTTTTAAACGAAATAAAAAATGAACTTACTCCCCAAATTCATTCTTAAATTTTAACATATTTGTATTTAATGAATTTTGTTAAATATTTATTTTAGTGAACATCTGCATACTGCTCTCAATAAATGCATTTAAAATGAGTATTCTTTTCAATAGCATCATTTCGTTGCGCGGAAGCTACGCGCACGGGGAATACAGCTTAGCTAGAATATCGGAATGATCTGAAAAATATATTTTGACAATTAAAATAAGTTGGCAACAGCAGAGCGGCAGCACAGGTGTGGCTGACAAACGCGCGGTAGCAGCGCGCGGCGCGCTAACGGACGCGGATGCGGACGCGACGGATGCGGATGCGACGCGCTTTTGGAACACAGCTCAGCTAAAATAGGTATTAAAATAAGTTAACGAGAACTAAGCGGCTTCACGGGTAGTAGCTTCAAGGAAGCGGCGCGAGGCGCGCGGACGCGACGGATGCGGACGCGACGCGCTCGCGGAACACAGCTCGGCTAAAATATCGCAATGATCTGAAAAATATATTTTGGCGAGTAAAATAAGTTGACAACAACTGCGCGGCAGCACGGGTGTGGCTGCCAAACGCGCGGAAGCGGACGCGACTCGCTCGCGGAACACAGCTTAGTGAAATGTCGTATGATAAATTTTATCTACGTATGTGAAATAATTACCTGTTGATCAAAATAGGCCACACATATACTATAAGCAGTTGCTTAAAGAAACCTTGCGACACAATATTAAACGTCGCATTAGTCTTTCATTTCTGAAACTTGAACTTGACGTCTCTGCTCAATGAAGATCACATATTGAATGAAGTATTTCAATTTTTAAAAGTTCTAATTCCTTTAATTTGCGAACCATTCCGTTATATTTGATGTTTATAAATAAACTGAGAAAAAAACTTGAAGCGGTTTCGCAGCTTATTTTTGAAGCATTTTTGCTGCAGCATCTTATAAAAAACTTCTAAATTAAAAAATCAAAAAATTTTTAATTGAAATAAAAAATGAATTTACTGCCCATACAAATTTTTGGGGAGAAAGTTCATTTTATTGGGGAATTTCTAAATTGGGGACTAAGTACTCAGCGCCTGGTAAGCATAGTGAACCATTTTCCATGTCAAAGGCCTTTTTATTCCGGGCAAGACCGGGTAAGAACAGCTAGTAATAGGATAATAATCAAAATTTTTTAGATTTTATGAACGCAGCAATTTGAGACCTTTCGATTGATGTATAATATAAGTTCAGAGTATATAAAAAGGTATCCTTCTCAAAAGAACTGCAAATAAAATACGACACTTTTTGTTAGAAAAGAAAACGGCATAAGTAAATACAAACAAAAATGAAGCTAAGAACATTGAGATATTTTCTACAAAGAGACTCCCAAAACGCAACACAAAAATAGAGGGAAAGAAGTGACCATTTTGAAACTTGGCAAAACTCAGAATTTCTGTGAAGGTTTCGAATGATTTGAAAAAAGATTTGAGCAAAGCTGTAGAATAAAAGAAAATAATAATATTTGCACTTAAGATGAACAAACATTTCACCAAGCCTCCAATTGTTAATAGACAGAATTATTACAAATGTTTCTATTGCAATAAAATCCTTGTTTGATTTATATATCGAACATCCATCTACAGAAGAAGATCTCTTGTACTCACAAAAAAGTTTTTATAAAATTGCAAAATTACTTAGATGTTTTGTTATAACGTCTGTTAGGACTATATATTTTTATTATTATAATATTCTTTCCACAGTTTATGTTTATATGGGCGTGAGCGTGCATAACTTTTTTGTGATAGAAAGAGGTATTTTTTTCTAAATATTCGGGAAATGTGTGGTGCGGATCCATTTGTGCGGCGCTGCGAGTTTAGGCCCTAATGAACAAATGCTCTCAAAAAAATGAACAAAACCCCAAAAAATTGGCGATAAATTCTCGATCAACAAAATCCCCAAAGAATTTTTAAAAAAGCCCCAAAAAAATTAAATTCGAAGATATAACTAATTATATCATAGAAAAAAACTAAAGCAGAGCGTTAATTTTCTTTCATCATTTTTAATTTTAGCTCCTGTTTTAGTTTTTGAAGCTTTTTTTTAATTCCAACTCTATTTTAAAAAGTTCATATTCCCCTTCATTATTTTCTACTTGCCCTACTACAAATTTTTTTTATCTTACTTTCGAGATTTCTATATTTGTCATCCAGCTTGTCTTCTTTCGGCTTCCTCTTCTTTGGCTTTTCATAGCAGTCGAAGATAGTGGAGGATTTATTGACCTCTCCCTTTATTTCCCGAGTATCTATTTCATCACCAACTAAAACCTTTTGAATTGGGCACTTTAAAATATCAACATATCATTTTCAATATCGATAGTTAAAAATTCATCGTTGGTTTAAAAAATTTTGAGTCTGAGGGAAGATGATAATAAGTAAAAGATGGGTTGTATGCACAAACATACAAAAGTTTCCTGTTATACATTTTTATTAAAATTTAAATTGAATTCCTTATCGCCTCCTCTACGATCGTCTAAACCAAAAACTGTCGGCCAAATTAACGATAATATGAGTTCTTTATCCGGTGGCGGTCCCCGCCTGTTTTGCACATCTCCCAAATTTCTTTCGAAGAGTCTTTTTCAGGTCATCATACTCCGACCATGAATTTGATTCATCTTGAGGGGATCTATCACAAGCTGCGTTAAACTTTTCTGCTAATTTTATTCACACGTTCTATTTACTAGCTACATCTGTTTTTTCTTTCTCTCTGCGTAAAATTCGCCGCTCTTATATTTCCCCCCCGACATTTTAATATTAAAAATTTATTTATTTAAAAAGGGAATTATAAACAAAGATAACACAAGGGAACAAAATTGAACTTATAAAATTGTTCAAATTTATTTGACATAATATATCGCCAAGCGAGAATGCTTAAGCAGATTTCTAGTTGGTATAAACTTCAACATAGGTAAACATATTTGTTGGATATTTACACACATAGTTATCTCTTCGTACAAGTTACGCCTATAAATTCTACAAATTATCTATAGGATTTATGTCCTCCATAACGTGGAGGATGATACAAAATAGCCAAGATATCACTTTATGGGCATTGTCTTTTAGATCATTGTTCTGATAAAGGAGCAGCTGAGCAGCTTTTCCTCCAAAATTTCTAGATGCGCATTTTAGTCCATAATCACATCAGTGCAAAGATCCTGGTCCTGCAATGGAAAAATAAGCCTCAGGCCATCACCGATCCACCCCCATGCTTTGCACTCGGTTTCACTTTATTCAAATCGTATTCAATCGTATTCTTTGATTGCCCTTATTAAGCGCTTTCGTCTTGCTTTTCTACCATACCTTACCCAAGTCACTTTCAGATATCGAAGCTATTTTGGAGCATTTGTTTTACATAACTTAATTGGATTTGACGCATTTTATAAAATCTTGTATAGCTCCATGGCGCCAGTCAATCATCTTCAAGATTTTACGCACACTTTTTCCTTTCTTGGTATGTTTAATAATTAGTTTCCAAACTTCAATACTAGTTTGTTGTTTTTATCTAGACATTAAGATTAGATTCACTTTTTGCTGGTAAAATTAACAAAAAAAAAAAACAAATAAGAAAATTATTGTCGGTCTAGACCGACTCTACGATACCCTATACTATGCGTTTAAAGACCCTATCTCTTAGGTCTAACTAACTGGATCTAGAAAATGAGCATATACCAAATATGAGTGGCATTGTTATTAATTTGTTTGTCTTCGGATATGAAAAAAGTTCATATAGGATGCTAAATTTATATGGGGATTATGGCGAAACATGGACCGATCCTCACCAAATTTGGTAAGGTCACATATTTTTTGAAAAAACTTATACGAACCAAATTATAGAAAAATCGCCGCAGTATTTGTGTAATTTTTTTTTTTTTATATAGATTTAAGTGAAGATCGGGGTTCACATTCATATGGAGGCTATAACTAAGAATTGTCGTATAAGATTTATTTTTGGACTACTGATAAATGATGTAATAAATATACACAAGCCCAACGTGATCGAGATCTATATGACAGTTTGGATATTATGACAATTGAAGAGGATATCATAAAACTCGTCGATATCGCAAAAATTTTATACGAAAAACAAGTGGAAAAAAAAATCATCTATGTATCACTTATAGCAGTCAACTCCAGGAGCTCTGCCAATATAAAAATATTTATCGTTTTTGTTTTTTATTTCAACTGGTTAATTTTTAATTTTTCGTTTTTCATTTTGTTTTAAAGTTTTCATTTTTCATTTTTCATTTTTCATTTTTCGTTTTTTATTTTTCATTTTTCATTTTTCGTTTTTCATTTTATTTATTTATTTATTTTTATACCCTATACCACCATGTGGTTTGGGTATAATGACTTTGTGCTGCAGTTTGTAACTACCAAATATATTTGACCTAGACCCATTTTTTACTATACCGCTCGAATCAGAATCACTATCTGACTCGATTTAACGATGTCCGTCCGTCCGTCCGTCCGTCTGTGTGTCCATGTAAAGCTTGTAATCAAACTGCAGGTCGCAAATATGATGAAATTTGGTATATAAGCTTTTATCGGCCATAGTATGAACCCTATTGAAACTGATGGAAATCGGTCCATGTTTAGACCTAGCCCCCATACAAATGACCCCTATGAAATCAACATAAATTGCCATAACATCCAAATTATCATATAAATCTTAGTCAAATTGGGTTTGTATGTGTTTATTACATCCATTTATCAGTTGTCCAAAAATTATCACTATGGGACAAATCTTAGTCATAGGCCCCATATAGAGCTGCTTCCCGATCTTCACCTAAATCTATCAAAAAACAAAAATATTGCACTGATTCTTCTCAAATTTTGTTTGTATACATTTTTGAAAAATACAAGAGACTTTACCAAACATGGTCAGGATCGGTCCATTTTTGGGCCTAGTCCCCATATAGATATATCATCCGTATGAACTTTTTCATATCTGCAGCCAAAAAAATTAATAAAAATCCAACTCAAATTTGATTTATGCTTATTTTCTATATCCAGTTAGTTGGGCCTGAGAGATAGGGTCTCTAAAAGCATGGTATATGGTATCGTATAGTCGGTGTAGACCGACTATAATTTTCTTACTTGTTTATTTTATATTTTTAATTTTTCATTTTTCAATTTTCATTTCTTATATTTCATTTTAAATTTTTCATTTTTATACCCTATACCACTATGTGGTTTGGGTATAATGACTTTGTGCTGCTGTTTGTAACAACCAAAAATATTTGACCTAGACCCATCTTTAATTATACCGATCGAATCAGAATCACTTTCTGAGTTGATTTAACAACGTCCGTCCGTCCGTCCGTCCGTCTGTGTGTCCATGTAAACCTTGTAATCAAACTGCAGGTCGCAAATATGAACATATTTTGATGAAATTTGGTATATAAGCTTCTATCGGCCATGGGATGAACGCCGTTGAAACTGGTGAGAATCGGTCCATGTTCAGACCTAGCCCCCATACAAATTACACTTATGAAATCGACATAAATTGCCATAAGATCCAAATTGTCATATAGATCTTACTCAAATTAGGTTTGTATGCATTCATTACATCCATTAATGAGTAGTCCAAAAATGATCCCTTTGATCCCATATATGGCTGCTTCCCGATCTTCACTTAAATCTATTAAAAAACAAAAATATTGCACTGATTCTTCTCAAATTTTGTTTGTATATATTTTTGCAAAATACAAGAGATTTTACCAAACACGATCAGGATCGGTACATTTTTGGACCTAGTCCCTATATAGATATAGCATCCGATATGAACTTTTTCATATCTGCAGCCAAAAAAATTAATAAAAATCCCACTCAAATTTGATTTTTGCTTATTTTCTATGTCCAGTTAGTTGTGCCTAAGAGATAGGGTTTCTAAGCGCATGGTATAGGGTATCGTATCTAGACCGACTATAATTTGCTTACTTTTTCATTTTTCATTTTTCATATTTTATTTTTCATTTCTCCTCTTTTACCCTCTTTTTAACAGTGATACAAAAAAGAATGGTACAGAAATACCTGGGATGCGATAATTTTTTTCCAATAGGTGATGTCGAGTACAACTAGTCCATAAAATTTGCGAAACAGCTCCAAAATCTTGAGTTACGGAAAAAAACCGGTTTTCGGCACTTTTGCACATATAAGCCAGTAACTTTGTTGAATATCAACCGATTTTAAATTTATCGGCGGATTTAGAAAAAGAAAACTAGGGACTTTCGAAGATATGAACATGATATTTAAGTAATATTGAGACGTTTGTGAGTATTCATCCAGCAAACTCATTTTTTTAATTTTCTCTATTTTTCATTTTTATTTAAGAATCGTAACATTTATGAATTTATTACAAAAGCATGTTTATTGTTGAGTAAAATGCAGCTTTTAAAAAAATCTGGTAGAAATTAATTGAGTTATTAAACTTTTAATAAAAAAATGAAATAAATGCCTGCAAACATTTTTGAGTTGAACAACCGAAAATGTTATTTTTGCAAAAAAAAAAATATTGCTTGTGCAGACATTTATTCCATTTTTTTTTACTTAAAGTTTAATAACTCAGAATTTTTCAAACCAAATAAGGCATTTTACTCATAAATAAGCATACTTTAATAATAAGTTCATAAGTTATACAGTTTCTGTATATAAAAAAATGTGTAAAGACACCTCCAATGCTGAAAAATAGAGAATATACAGATGTCTCAATATTTCTTAAATATCGTGTTCACATCTTCGGAAGGCCTTAGTTTTTTGTTATTAGATCCGCTGAGGGATTCAAAATATATTAATATTCTACAAATTTACTGGCTTATAAGTGCAACCCGATTTTTGACCGTAGCTCAAGATTTTGGAGGCGTTTCGCAAATTTCAAGGACAGGGTCTTGTTATACTCGACAACACCTATAAGGAAAAAAGTATCGCACCCAGGTATTTTTTCTGTTTAATTAAATAAAACATTAAAAGCTTGTTTTTGGTTTAAGATTAAAATAAAACTAAAATATCCACAATTAAAAAAACAAAAAACAAAATTTGAACGAAAAAAAAAAACACCATTTATAAATTTAAAACTATTACCCATATAAGACTCTTCACATTTCAACTCTTTGTATTATTGTTCGTGTTGTTTATGTGTGACATTTGTACAATTGGCAACTAACATGATGGCTAACAATAACATTTGTATTATTTTTCTCTATTCTGTTTATCATTTTGCCATTTGTTTGCGGTTTAAATGCGTGTCTAATGTAAAACTCTATACACACATTACAATGCTTAAAGTTCGGTTTTATGGCCAAAAGACCACTACCAAACAAACTCAACTCATACGCGAGTTGTATATAAGTTGAAACGTCTAAAGGCTGCACCTGCAATTGTATCAATTTTTAAAAGTTTAACAGTTAAAGTGCATTGTTTAAGTTGCTGTTGTTGTTGTTGCAGTTGGCCGTTGTTATTTTTATGGTTAACAGTAAAAGTTACTATAAGTTAGACAAATAGGGAAATAAAGTGTGTGCTTTTTTTTCTTTTCAATTGTGGGTTCAAAAGGATGCATGCATGTGATGATTATGTAAGATGTGGATAAATTAGAGAAAAATTATTTACAAAATTGCTCAAAGGCATGAAAGAGAAGTGGCTGTCGTTATCTAGATGCTGATTTTACTATGGCTTCAGCCCTGCAAGGCAATTCATAGTGTCGGCTACCGTCTTCCTAGATATAAAATTCATCTTTCAAATATCAGATAAATTGCTGATTACGGTACCTCGTCGCCATTAGAATTCCTTTAGTAATTTACAATTCGGATAAAGTTTCCCTTTAGAATCCCCGTATTTATGTGTTATGCCTTCTTATTCGAACTAAGTAAATTTCCAAACTCTTCTTAACTACTTTTGACCAGATAAGGAGATCGAAAAATCTTAACATACATTAAATGTAGTAATAAGGAAACGATTGGACCTAGAGTTTAATTATTTTATTTATTTGAAATTTAATAACTTTAACAGTAACTGTTTCTTTTTTTTGGAACAGGTACACCACCATCTTTGTTTAAGATATTCCACATTCTGGAAAAATATTTTTTGTGCTTTTGAGCTCCATTTCCACAACAGCTCAATATCTCTCCACTGCCCAAAGCTCACTTCAGTTTATAGGATTTGCCTCCTTTGATACAAAAACCCAGTCGTTGTTATTGTACCACTCAAGAGCTTCTTTACCGTAACAGGATGCCAAATTGTGCAAAAAATATGTCGACACATTCAGTTGATTTATGAAAGGAAGTTGATGTAGTATAAATTTCGGTATATATAGAGCCCATTGGAACAAATGACTTGCTTCTTTTGCTGAAACTACATATTGCTTGCCAAGCCATGAACTTGTTGGAAATTTCGTCTGCTTTTGATCCTAAACTTTTCTTTGACATTCCCTCGAGTACGAGCAACATAAAAATTTTGTTTCCGAAGCAGCATAACTCCGCGAATGGCATTCCAATATCCTGTTATCCTATCACGTTGTATTGCTAAGCTCGCTGTAGTGATCTTTTTCATTCATCTATGCTTTTGGATTGTGTAGACCCTAATTCAAGAGCCACCGACTGTTATACCTCTTAGTTGATATGCCCTAGATCTGGCAATGGCACATACACTTGTGGACATCAATTGAGTATTTTAATATATTTTTCTAAGTGAAAAAATAACGGTACGTTATTTGTTGATTCACTCAAATTTTTACATGTTTCTTTGAAAAAAAAAATTAACTTTTCAATGTTTAGTTTTGTAAATAATCAGAAATTTTTTAACACATCGCCGAAGTTAAGTGCAAAAATAATTAAGTCAATTTAATTATCGAAGGTGAATGTTTCTATTAAGAAATCTTTATGGTAACCGAAAGGGTTTTATTGGTATTTTAAAACGCTTTAGCACCTTTTTGACGTTGTTAAATTATGGGTAAAAATAAGAGCTCCACTACTGCTGGAAGGAAATTGCTTCCAAAGTTTCGGCTCAATTTCTCAATAGGTGAAATATTATCATTATCGCGCGGAAACGTTATTAACGCTATTAAACATTATCATAAATCTAAGACTTTTGATAATATGCTTATGGCCAAGATAAGTAAAATTCACCCATTCCGCATAAAAACACAGATGAGATTGTGTATGGAGTCTGCTGTTGATAATAAAATATTGGCGAGGACTGTAAGAAAACTTCATTGCCGCATAGCAAGAAAAAGCCACAGCAGTATTACGCTTTACATAAAACAATGTCAAACAGATGTGCCGAAGTAATCCTCTTAAGAGGGGATCCAACAAAAAACTAAACGTTCAAAATTGTTTGAATTAAAAAAAATACAACAATTTAAACAAATTTTAACTATTTCTGTTCAGATGACTTAATCGTATGTGACCCCAAGTCCAAAAGGGATAATGGGGTCAAATTATTTTTTTCCGAAACCATAGGCTATTGAGATAAAATATAACATTTAATAGTAGAAAACTGATAAATTTTTGACACAAATTATTAAGAAAGAGTACATTTACTGAATATTTCACAAAAAACTAATTTTTCTTGAAATCCGCAAAAAAAAAAAAATCTTTGTAAAAAACAGAGGAATTTACTTAAAAATTCACACAGTTAATCTCTAACATTTATTTAACAAAACTTTAAAATGCCAGATCCATTTTTAGAAATTTTGTTTAAGAAAATTTTTTAAAACCAAAAAACGGAGTTTTAAAAATTTTATGAAAAAAAT
The DNA here is from genome assembly GCA_963682025.1 of Cordilura impudica. Classification (NCBI taxonomy): domain Eukaryota; kingdom Metazoa; phylum Arthropoda; class Insecta; order Diptera; family Scathophagidae; genus Cordilura; species Cordilura impudica. The sequence goes on along the minus strand of OY821518.1, from coordinate 71,269,159 downwards.
TTTTCATCTTAGGTGTCATTTCGCAATAGGTTAAAACGTGGTAACAAAACAATACCTCATGTCTGAATGCTACTGAGTATAGTGACAAAAAAAAAATATGGCTTCAATTAATTGCTTAAAGTTGAAAAAATTTGCATCAAATTTGACGACCTAGTTTTTTTTGCAAAAAATTGGTCTGGCGCATTTGCTATTTCTTGGCGACTTTTTATTCGATTTTAAATCGATAAATATAACAACCTGTCGAAAAAATTAAACTATAGAACAAAAATTCCGTAAAATCTGATAAAAATCATATTTTCCCCATATAAACACACTTGAAATTTTCAGTCGCGTTGAGGCACCTCTAATTTTTTTTGATTGATATTTCTCATTTTTTTTCTATTCGCATATCTCTAGGGTGTGAGACCGAGAGTTTGAACACTTTTTTTTTTATCAATGGCCACCCTAATGTCCACAAGTGTATTGCGGCTTCGAAAACGGTGCAGTTGTCTTGCAAATGATAAGACCATCGTTGTTCAAAAAATTCTGAGAATATGTACGATTCCGTTCAGCGGGAGTTAACTCTGTCATCTCTGACAATATCTAGTTCCCATTCTTCCTCATATGGTACAGATTTTCTCGAAATAACGCTTTGCCAGCATGCAGTCACTTTCCCTTTCTGCTATATTTTATTTTGTTCTGGAATTAAACTGTTCCCTTAATTAGTAAATTACCCTGGTTGCACACGTAAGCTGCCATTGAGAGTTCCAATGTGTTGGCATATGAGTTTGCCTTTGTGCTAATGTTTGTAACTACCAAAAATATTTGACCTAGACCCATCTTTTATTGTACCGATCATTTCAGATTCACTTTCTGACTCGATTTAGCGATGTCCGTCCGTCTGTGTGTCCATGTAAACCTTGTAATCAAACTAAAGATCGCAAATGTGAACATATTTTGATGAAATTTTGTATGTGAACTTCTATCCGCCATAGCACGAACGCAATTGAAATTGGTGAAGATCGGTTCATGTTTGACCTAGTCCCCATACCTACCCTATAAGATCAACTTAAATTGCCATAATATCTAAATTATCATATAGATCCCGGTCAAATTGGGTTTGTGTATGTTTATTACATTCATTTATCTGTAGTTCAAAACTAAGCCCTATAGGACAATTCGTAGTCATAGCCCCTATATGAAGCTAATTCCCGATCTTTACTTTTTCCTAAATTTGGTTTGTATACAGTTTTCAAAAAATAAATGACGTCACTAAATATGATCATGATTGAACCACTTTTTGCCTAGACCCCTTTTATATATAGTATCGAGTAAGACCTTTTTCAAATCAAGGCAAAAAAACTTGCCACTCAAACTTGGTGTATGTTTATTTTCTTTATCTAACAGATGGGGTCTTTAAACGCATGGTAGACCGACAATAATTTTCTTACTTGTTATTAGTATTTGTAGGGATTTCAGATTTCGCAAGATTGAGCTGATGTTTAGAAATCATTTTGCGCAGTCGAGCTGCTTCAGGTTTAGTTTTGGTTTTCTCACATTTTTGAAGGTTTTCCTTTCATTTAATAATATAAAATTCCAATTTGTTTGTAAGAAATTGCTGCCGAGAAAAGTTTGAGTAAAAACTTCTTAATAATAAGAATAGTACAATAATAGAAAGGCACTTTTTTACTCCCTTTATTTTAACTAGTAGTGTCTGCCGTGTCTCCCGAAAAAACGTTGGATCGAGTTTTAACCCTTTAGCCGTGATCAAAGCTGAAACCTTGCATGCAGACTCGTGTTGAAGATACAAATGATATATCAAAGTTTCTTTAAAAAAATTTAATTATAGAATATTTTGGATTTTTGAAAATTTTAGCGGTTTTTTATTTTCAGTCAATCAATAATTTAATTACAAGATAAACTTAATTTACTTGATTTTTATGGGTTAGTTTTTTAGTCTTTTACACTGCAAGTTTTGGTACATACAACGTTAAAAAACCTCGAAAAAGTCAGTATTTTGATATCACAAATCTGTGGTTTTCTTTAATAACCGCGTATGTCATAAAATCAGAATGTTCAGGGGAGCCAAAAAAACGTTATTTCTGAAATTATGGGCTCGATATAAAGATTTTAGAGCTTTTTATTTAACAGTCCTGCAGATATGGGCAATAAATACTTTATGTAAAATTTTGAGGCCAAAATCTTTAGAGGAATCGATCCTGGACAAGGACGAAAAAACAATATGTAAATTACACTTGAAGTGTGTGCAGATAAAACAACTTATGTCGACAAACGTCGATTTCTTTGAAAACGAAAACTACCAATGCAACCACCCATGTAGACATAAGTTGTTGTTGCTTGAAAAATGGATTTTTTTGTTCGTCAACAAAAAGTTAAAGGGACTTAGGATAAGAATATAACAACGTATCAAGAATAATAGTGACAAAAAATAACAGAAATAAACACACAAGTTTTTACAAGTGGTTATAAACTGAAAACTAATCCAAAATTATTTTACATTTTTGTCATTAATAACAACGTATGTCGCTATGTGTTGTTTTCTGAGAAAATAATTTGTCAGCGATCAAACGTAGGTTGACTTGCGTCGTTAGTGCTGCAAATTAATTAATAAACATTAAGATACGTCGTTATTTAAAGAAAAAACTCAGAAATGGTCAATGTTAAAAAAAAAAAAAATGAACACATGTAAAGAGCGTTAAACATTAATATATTTGGCATGGTTAACCCAAAACGGACAAAAATTGACATACGCGGTTATTCCAAAAACCACAGAAATAGCACAAAATAAGTATTTATTTAAAAAAAAAAGTGATTGAGTTATAATTTTTTTCTGCTACAGATCTTATTTATTTCAAGAATTTATAAAAAAAAAATATTGAAAATAATACCTGAAAATTAAACTGACCACACACAGCATTAAGTCATTAGCAATACCAAAGAAAAATGTGATATAAAAGAAAAATAGTTGAAAAGAAAATAAATCATTTCATAAAAAAGAAACTTGATGCCTCTTTTTTATTAATAACAACAAAATTTAAATCACTTGATAAAAGAAAAAAATAAAACATAAACATAAATCTGGCCCAAAACAAAGACGTCAACAAAAATGCAGATAATTGCAGAAAAAGATTTTATGTTTTGTTTGCTAAAAAATATCACAAAAACTATAAGAAACAAAGAGTTTTTACACAAAAGTATCAATAGACATTTTTTTTATTCTTAAATCATAAAAAAATACCTGTTGCTTTTACAGAAAGTAAAAATTCAAATGAAACAAGTAGTTGATATTTCTAAAAACCTGTTGCTTTTACTTCGGTCCATTGTTACAAACGCTATTGAAACCTTTACATGGATTCTATTAACTATTGTTTACCATATTTTTTTTTAGCAGTATTGTTTATTTTGATGTCTTTGTTAACGTGTGAAATATTATTTTTTTTTTGCTAGCACACATTGGAAATTATAATCGATTTGCTAAAATTATACAGAAAAGAATTTTTTTTTTGGTTTAGGCCTGGGAAAATTTTGTGATTTTGAAACTACATGCCACCAAAGGCGTGACAATATATTATATGTATACCGGAAAATATGTAAAAAAGATTTTTGAAATTTTTATTTAAATAATATCAAGACTTTAACGACTTTATAGGCCAGTTATGAATAAACATGAATTATTTTCAATAATAATAACAATGACATATATGAGGAGTCATAATTGAGTTGTGTGCAATTTAAGTTAAGAGTTTGTAACAGTACCCTAATGAATTATAATTTTACAAAAAAATATTCTGTGCATTCTCAAAAAATACTTTTTTTTACGATTTTGAATATTTTCTTTTATCACCTTGAATATTACCCTAAAATTAACAGACTGATCAAAATTTCTGGGGATAATATTTTAAGTGCTTTATTTAGTTTACGAGAAAAAATTTTTCAGCTCCCGTTGTAACCATATCATTCAAAATGACTGGTCATTGTAATATTTCACTAAAAACACTGTTAGTTTCATTATAATACACAAGTTCGTTATTCCGTTTGTAATCATTAGAAAAAAATCTGGATCCTATAATATATATATATTCTTGATCTTTATTACAAGCGAAGTTTATATAGCTATGTCCGTCTGTCCGTTTATAAAAAACATGATAATGCTCTCAATAGGTCAGCTGCTTCACTCAATTTTAGTGGAAATGGATTATTGACACCCTGAGCAGTTTTGTGTTTAAAATCATATAAATCTTTTTAATATGTCTCAAGAATTCAACGAAAATATAAAATAAACTCTTGATAAAATGTAATTTTTCTATGTTCTTGTTGTTATTCTAAATTTGGTAATTTGTGAGTGCTAGCTACAGCTATGGCACGTTCCGTAATTAAAAGACACTTTAATCAAGTCATATAATATTAACCTGTATTCCACAGATCAGTTCTGTGTTGAAAATACCGGTTCACAGTGGACCATTTCACGAGAAGGTGGTCGAAAACAACTTTTGATTGGATTGGAATTTTGATATGCGGTTTTAAATAAAGGGTCCGCCATCTAACGTTTTTTTTTCAACTAGTGCTTATTTCGTGAATGGTAACACATAGCTCATGTCTGATTTGACAGATAATTAGTTTTATCCTTCCGCTGAATGAATATGGTTGTGCATACGCTTGAACAACGCTGGGAAATATTGCGACATTACTTTGAAAATCATGGTAGTGTTGCAGAATGTGTGCGAAAATTGAGTACGGATTTTGGAAGAAGAGAAGCACCATCAGCTTCGTATGTTTGTTATCTTGTGAAAGAAGTGAAAGAAACTGGCATCCTCATCGATAAACCAAAGCGTGAAAAGCCAAAAACAGTGCGTACACCCGAGAATATTGCTGCTGTGGCAGAAAGTGTGCGTGAAGCGCCATCAACATCAATTCACCGTCGTTCTCAAGAATTGAACATTTCGGAGGCATCATTGAGACGAATTTTGCATAAAGACCTTGGTATGACGCCATACAAAGTACAATTGGTTCAAGAGTTGAAGCCAACTGACCATCCAATGCGTTTTCGCTTCGCTAAGTGGGCCTGCGATCGACTTACAGAATATGCCGATTTTGCCAAAAAAAAATCATCTTTTCAGATGAAGTTCATTTTGATCTTGCCGGGTATGTAAACAAGCAAAATTGTCGCATTTGGGGCACAGAAAACCCGCACGCATACATTGAAAAGCCGATACATCCAAAAGGAATGACTGTTTGGTGCGGATTTTGGTCCAGAGGCATAATTGGGCCATTTTTCTTCGAAAATGAGCAAGGAGTGGCCGTTACAATCAATGGCGATCGTTATCGGGCCATGTTGAACGCATTTTTGTTCACAAAAATTGAAGAGAAGGAGATTGGCAACATTTGGTTTCTAGAGGACGGCGCTACGTGCCACACAGCCGAAGCTACACTCGATGTTTTGCGCCCTGTTTTTGAAGATCGCATTATCAGCTGCAGAGCTGATGTCGTTTGGCCACCTCGGAGCTGCGATTTGACACCGTTGGACTATTATTTGTGGGGTGCCCTCAAATCTAAGTGTTACGCCAGCAAGCCAGAGACAATTGACGCTTTAAAGGACAATATTCGTGAAGCCATTGGTGAAATACAGCTGCACACAATCGATAATGTGCTTAAAAATTGGACCGATCGTGTAGGCTACTGCATGGCCAGCCGAGGCAGCCATTTGAATGAAATTATTTTCCACTATTAACCGGAAGGATTGTACTTTCAAATAAAAAAAGGAATTTGAGATAATATTCAGTAGTTTTTTTTTATAGCACTTTCAAAAAAAAAAGTTATTTGGCGGACCCTTTATTTCACAAGCAGAAATGGGGGGTTGGTTTTCCAGGAATTGTGGAACCAACAAGCAAGCTATGGCAACCAAAAAATAGAAAAATAAAACACAAAAATTAAGGGTAACATTTTCTTCGAAATATCAAAATACATACAATTTAGCACACACCGAAAATTAACTTTATGATTAACGAGTTAAGCAACGATACAAAAAAACGAATACAATTCCGGTTAAAAAAAGTATATTGAACAACAAAATGACCGGACAATGTCAGACAAAAAAGAGACTTAAATAACTATATCGCACTCTGTATGTCAACGTCCATTCCATGATGACATCACTTAGATACAGTGGGGCCTCTCAAACGCTCACGTTTTTTTTTTGGGAGTTTGAACTTTAGCCTTTAATTTGTGCTATAAAACGTTATGGAGGGTTTGAAATACATTTTCATTTTTTGGTGAATTTTAGTACACAAGTGAAGTGTGAAAAGGTTAAAAAGGTTTTTTTATATAGTGTCTTATTTATTCACTTAATTTTACAACTAATACTTTTAAAAAAATTTGTTGAGTTAAATTTTGTCAGAAAATATTAAACTTTGGCCCCCGTAAACTTTTTGGTCCTATTCACAAGCGCCAAAGGTTGGTTTTTTTTGAAAGAGTCTGAGTTAAAATATAATTTATTATGCAGCGAACCTTAAAGTTACCTGATATTGGTTCAAGATAGAGAAGTTTCAATGAAAAAGTCGTATGTTTTTACTTTAGTTAAAAATTTTTTTATTGTTTGTCTTTTTAAATATTTCTGTTATCAATTTTTATTGCAAATTTATAAAACTCATAAATTTTTGAATCAAGAAAAAATTTTAGCTATATAAAAAAAAGAGTATAACTTATTGTTAGCGTACTGAAAAACTAATTTAAATCAAGCAATTTTAGTAAATATTTCTTCCAAATAGCTTCCATTTTCATCTTATAGAAGTTGTTTGGCTTCTTCGTCTAGTTAAATAGAGTTAGTTTTCCAATTTTGCCGAATGTTGGATATATATGGATCGGAAGTGTATAACAAAATAGTAATAATGTGCAACATGTAAACATTTTTCTTGTGTTTTGCTCGCGAAAGAATCTGTAGTCTTTGTTCCTTTTTGCTTGCGCTTCTTCAGATGGATCTCCTATTGGCAGCATATTGTTTTGAATTATTTGTTCCCGATGGTATAGCATTTTATGAACTGTGGATGGCATATATCTCCAAGAGTATTTTTCGTTACAAAATATACCTGTTTTATTAGCGTACTCTCCAATTTTTTTTTGCATTTATCTTTCTGGTGCATGCTAGAACTTTTAATATGATTTTGAATCATCTTAATTCATGATCTCCAACTGTGATAGATGCTACAGTTTCTGGTTCGGAAAAAAATCTCCTTCCTTCTACTCGTTTTGGTTGGTCGATCATGAGGCCTAGCGGTATAAATTTTTCTTGAATTTGTTTTTTTTTTTTGCTTTCTTTTTTCTTAATTGTCTTTGTTTTTTCTCACTGTTTCGCCTAATGGACCAAATTCCAAATCATAACCAAATTTAGAAATATGCTTCATAAAACGTATTCCACCATTCCTTAAAACTATCGTCTTGTGGTGGGGGTTGGCTTAATTGACTTGATGTCTTTTGGCATATAATGCAGCTTGAAGGTTAAAGCTTGTGCAACTTTTCCATCAATCAGACCCTTACCACTTTTAAAACATGAAGCATGCCTGCTTATATCTTAAAAGGGTGTATCGCAATAGTTTTTTTTTTACCATTTTCCTGTTATTTAAAATTTTTTTTCCATTTTTTCTGGTATTTTAAACTACGAAGGCGGATTGATATTGAAGCTACCTAAGTAGGAAAAAAACATTTTTTATTTTCAAAAACCATTTATTTCTCAACATAGTCTCCTTTTACTTTGACAAACTTAGTAAGACGATATTGCAACTTTTTTATACCATATGAATAATACGATTTCGGGAACCCCTTAAAATACGCGTAATTTCGGTAATCACTTCTTTGTTTGAGATGAATCTTTTTCCTGCGAGCCATTTTTTCAAGTTTGGAAACAGGGAAAAGTCACTAGGAGCTAAATCTGGATTATAAGGTGGATGATCAACCAATTCGAAGTGTATTTCACGTAATTTTAAGATCGTATCTAATGCTGTGGACCGGTCCACACAGCATTAGATACGAAAGAGCACTTTTTTCTTCTTTAAATGTGATCGTTTTTTCTTGATTGCATCAATTAATTGATCCAGTAATGCACGATAATACTTTCCTGTGATTGGGGATCCTTTTTCAAGTTAATCGATGAACAATATTCCGTGTGCATCCCAAAATACAGTGGCCATAGCTTTGCCAGACGATTTCACTGCCTTCGCCTTCTTCGGAGCACTTCCACCAGCTTCCACCCATTGTTTCGATTGATTTTTGGTCTCAGGTATGTAGTGGTGGACCCACGTTTCATCAATAGTTATTAATCAACGCCAAAAATCAACAGGATTACGTTTTATCATGTCCAAACACCGCTGTGAAGTGGTCTGTCGAACTCGTTTTTGTTCAACACTGAGCGAACGCGGCACCCATTTTGCCGATAGCTTTTTCATATGCAAATGTTCATGCAAAATGTTGAACACACGTTCATGTGATATGTTCATCATTTCAACAATCTCACGCAACTTGACTCGGTGATCATTCATAACGATATCGAGGATTTTCTTGATATTTTCTTCAGTAACCACCTCTTTTGGCCTTCTTGTTGATGGTATTGTTGCAGTGCTTGTTCGGCCGCGTTTAGATTCAGCAATCCAATATTTTACCATGTAATCTGACGGAGCACACTCACTGTAACGTTTATCGAGCTTTTCTTTTGTCTCTTTCGCCGTTTTCCCTTTCATATAATAGTGTTTAATCACTGCACGAAATTCGCTTTTTTCCATTTTTCAAGAAATGAAAAGTTGCTTACTTCAAACGACTACAACAAATAAACTGATCGATGAATTTGGGTGACATTTTAACAGCTGACGTTTGACAGATCGTAGCTTAAAAAAAAGTATTTGTGTTTGTGCTACCATGCAGCGCTAGATAGCTCCAATATCAATTCGCCCTCGTATATAGTTTCGACTATTAATGTTTCTGAAAAATACCTATGTAAATGTACCTGTCAAAATAATATAATTCAACAATTAAGCGCATTATGTCTCAACCTTTTTTAAAAGTATATAACAACTCATGTGAAATCTACCGTTTCCTTTTTTTGTCAGTATAAAAAATAAATAAGCTCACACAAAAAAAAAAATACGCCGGAACGAGCAACTTTTGTATTCATAACACACAGACGGACGAACGGAAATCGTTAAATCGACTCAGAAAGTGATTTTGAGTCGACCCGTACAATAAAAGATGGGTATAAGTCCAACATTTTTGGTAGTTACAAACATCAGGTTGAACTCATTATACTCCAACAAGATAGTGGAAAACGTTTATATTCATAAATTTTGCACAAAATATCTGACCTTGGGTCAGAAAAAATGTTCTGGTGCACACGGGTGGAAACTGTGGGGTTCATTCTATAGAAAGTGCAAGATTTTTTTGATGGCTTTTGATGGGCAGAAGTTATGCTCTATTAAGTAGGAGATTTTCGGAAAATTTTGATTTTTGTAATTTTTTTAACTTCTAAATGACTCAGCGACTTTAAATTTCTTACGCTATTGGCTTGGAAGTTACAAAATTATACAAAGTTCATCTTACTTTAAAATCTTTTAAAACAAAAAAGTTACACTCATTTGCCGGTACACCTAGTGTTATTTTCAACCATATTTAAAAAACGAAACGTCACTAAACTTTTAAAATTTACTGAAAAGTTATGGCGTGAAAATGGTCTTATTAAGAATATTAACAGACTATTTATAATTTTTGAAATATATACCATTTTCTTGTATACGACGCACAATTGGAAAATAGATTTTAAATGTCATACAAATCTTTTTTCTAACTCTGTATCTCTAAATACATAATAATAAACCAGAACGAAAATTATAGTCAGTCTATAATGACGGCCGGACATACATACGGTCGGTCATCGCTAAGTTGGCTCAGAAAGCGATTCTAAACGATCATATAGATGGGGATGGTAACTACAATTAGCACAATCTCATTAAACCCTGACCTCATAGCGCTATAGAGTATAAAAACTAATCAACTTTAAATCAAGTTCGTTGCTTAAGTTTTTTGTTTAATAATGGGGAAATTAAGATCTTTATTAACCATACAATTTATATAAAACAAAACGGGAATGATAGTTTAATAAAACTTCTTAAGTTGAACGTTTCAATTAGTTTCCATAACTATAACTTCACAATTGATTAATAACCATGTTTAAGAATGCTAACAATTCAAAAAAATCCAACCTGTTGACAGGTTGAAGAAAAAACTATACACGAAAATCACTTGTTTCAACACTCATAACCATTATTGAACAATATGACCATAAAAGTAGATTAATGAAATAAAGGAATTTTAAAATGACTTAACAAAAAAAAAACACATAAAATCTTTATTTGGCTTAACATTGAGTTTAAAACGAATTTTTAACATTCATTTTTTTCATTCTGTTCTTTTAGATTATGACTCAGTTAAAAAAAAAACGAATTGTTGACATTTTATGTCATTTATGATTTCATTAATATTATGAAAAAGCCGACAACCATTTAACAGCATGACAGAATTTAAGACATGCTCTTCAACTAACAATACAAAAAACATAATAAAACAATATTTTTTGTTTTTTTATTTTTTATCTGAAACAAGAAGCCAACAATGTAATAAAAATGTTAAATATGAGTTTGAATTGCGGTTTATGTCTTCAATTTTTTTTTATTTTAGTTTAATACTTATACCAATTTCAGATTTGGGTTTTAAATTCTTTAAAAACATATTTTTGGCCTTTTATGATAACAAGTTAATTGTTGCACATCATTTTTGGTTAAACGGCTTTGTCTGATTAATCTTTTCATTTGACTTTATTTTTCTTTTAAGCTGTTACTCTTGGCGGCTTGTGTTTTGTAATACTGTTTATCCTTTAATGCTTAATTTATAATTAATTTATTTTTTGTTTAAATTTATTCAAACGTCATCATTTGACTTTTGATAAATTATTAAAATTTTTGGATTAAAATGCCTTTTTGGGTTTTATCAGAATTTATATTTTAAAGAGATTTTGTTTTGTTCTTGTCAGTTGAATAAGTTTTCGTTTTACTTTGCAAAATATGCACACTAATGTATGCTAGGGTGTTGCGGCGATGTATTGGAATTTGTTTCTTTCGAAATTTATTTCAACTTTAAACGGGATAAGCGCAAATATATATAAAAGCAATTATATTTATAGATATAAAATGTACGGCTATTCGCAGTTATTTTCAGGGTCACCGCAGTGACATATTATTTTGTAAATAAGCATAAAATAAATAATATATCATAGTTTTAATTTTTAATAAATAAGATTTTTTTTTGATGAACTTCATTCTATGTGATCATAATTATTGAGTATAAATAAACAATATTTTTATTAATATTGTTAGGAGGTCCAAATCACCGAAGGCAAAAATGTGCCTTGTATAGCATCAAATTTTTAAAACATTTCAAAATTTGTTAATAAAAGATAGTTGAAGTTAAAAATTTCTGGTTTAAAGAATGTTCAAAAAATATTAACTTAAAATATATTTACCTAAAAAATACCAGAAAATTTTTACTTCACCTATCTTCAAAAAGATGGGAGGGATTTCTTTTCACCGGGTATATGTATATTTTTTCGTTTTTTGAGATATCGTAGAAATATAGATCTGAATGTTGAAAATATTTACACCATATTTAGTTTGCATAAGAGCAATATTGTAATATTGTAATTTTGTAATATTGCAATTTTGTAATATTGTAATATTGTAATATTGTAATGTTGTAATATTGTAATATTGTAATATTGTAATATTGTAATATTGTAATATTGTAATATTGTAATATTGTAATATTGTAATATTGTAATATTGTAATATTGTAATATTGTAATATTGTAATATTGTAATATTGTAATATTGTAATATTGTAATATTGTAATATTGTAATATTGTAATATTGTAATATTGTAATATTGTAATATTGTAATATTGTAATATTGTAATATTGTAATATTTTAATATTGTAATATTGTAATATTGTAATATTGTAATATTGTAATATTGTAATATTGTAATATTGTAATATTGTAATATTGTAATATTGTAATATTGTAATATTGTAATATTGTAATATTGTAATATTGTAATATTGTAATATTGTAATATTGTAATATTGTAATATTGTAATATTGTAATATTGTAATATTGTAATATTGTAATATTGTAATATTGTAATATTGTAATATTGTAATATTGTAATATTGTAATATTGTAATATTGTAATATTGTAATATTGTAATATTGTAATATTGTAATATTGTAATATTGTAATATTGTAATATTGTAATATTGTAATATTGTAATATTGTAATATTGTAATATTGTAATATTGTAATATTGTAATATTGTAATATTGTAATATTGTAATATTGTAATATTGTAATATTGTAATATTGTAAAGGGTGATTTTTTAAATCTTTATTTGAATCGATAGTACGGTCCATATAATTTAATGTTTGAAGATTATTTCACGCAAATGTTGACCGTGACTGCTCCTCAAATGGTCCATCCGCTTAGTCCAATTTTGGCATACTCTTTCCAACATTTCGGCCGGTAACTCACGAATAAATGCTTCAATGTTGTCTTCCAATGCGTCAATTGAAGCGGGATTGTCTGTATAGACATGAGCTTTAACATAGCCCCACAAAAAATAGTCTGAAGGCGTTAAATCGCACGATCTAGGCGGCCAATTGACCGGTCCCGAACGTGAAATAAAATGTTCACCGAACTCGCCTCTCAATAAGTCCATTGTTGCGCGTGCTGTGTGCCATGTGGCACATTCTTGCTGAATCCACATGTCATGCAAGTCAAGCTTTTGCATTTTGGACAAAAAAAAAGTTGGATATCATCTCTCGGTAGCGCTCACCATTCACAGTTACGTTACGATTTGCATCATGTTTGAAGAAGTACGGTCCAATGATGCCACCAGCCCATAAACCGCACCAAACTGTGACTTTTTCCGGATGCATTGGAAGCTCTTCCAATGCTCCTGGCTGATATTCACTCCAAAATCGACAATTCTACTTATTTACGTACCCATTGAGCCAAAAATGAGCTTCGTCGCTGAACACAATTTTTCGTTAAAAAGTGGATCTTCGGCCAACTTTCCAAGAGCCCATTCACCAAAAATTCTACGTTGCGGTGGGTCGTTCGGCTTCAATTCTTGCACCAGCTGTATTTTGAAAGGCTTCACACCTAAATCATTCCGCAAAATTTTCCACGTTGTTGAGTAACAGAGGCCCAATTGCTGCGAACGGCGACGAATCGATAATTGATGATCATCATTAACACTGGCCGATACAGCTGCGATATTTTCTTCATTTCGCACTCTATGTAAGCGTGTTGGTGGTTTAATGTCCAACAATGTAAATTTGGTGCGAAATTTAGTCACAATAGCCCGAATAGCGGCTTCAGTGGGTCGACTAAACTGACCATAAAATGGAAGAAGCGCACGATGAACTTTCTTAACAGAGCACGCATTTTGATAATAAAATTCAATAACTTGCAAGCGTTGTTCGTTTGTAAGACGATTCATGGTTAAATTATAGACCAAACTGAAGACGTTTGACAATGAAACAAAACACGAAACGTGCGTCAGCTGTTTAAACCAGTGTTGCCAAAAAGATAATAGCTAAAAAATCACATTTTACAAATAACCCCAAATAGACGCAATAAACTGTGGTCAAAAAAAAAAAACAAAATTGTAGGACAATTTTTAGTCACAGTCCCATATAAAGCCCAAATCTATCAAAAAAAAAAAAAAAAAAAATCTAAAATTTTGCATAGATTCGAATTTACTAGAAATGGTCATGACTGGTCCATCCTATGACATACTCCCCATAATAAAATAACATATTAGATGAATATCTTTACGCCATATATTATTAACAGTAGAAAATGTTGTGTATGCTTTTTTTTTATCCGCGTATTGCCTCAGCAAAATTGGATCAAAAACATCTTTCGAAACGCACTGTATAGGGTATTAGTTTGTCCGTCTAGACCGAATTTAACCATTTTGCTGTAGAAATATTTTTAATTATGAACGTTTTTAGAATTGCTTTTAAACTCTTTAATTGAAAACAAATAAATTGGAAAATAAAAAGTACAGAAACTTATGCTGATCTTAGCTAGTAATACTTCATATACTTCAATATAAAACAATTCGCTATTTAAAATTTTAAGAAATCACTTGAGCAACTACATATTCTTCAATATAAAATAAATAAAGTGGAAGTTTCAGAAAATATTTCGTATTTGAAAAAAATCGTGTCGGAATCGTTACGGTTGAGCATAAGAAAAAAAATTTAAATTTAAAATACATTTTTAACATAAGCTCGCCGAAAAAATTCAAAATTGTCAATAAATAAATTCGATTGAAAGAAATTTTAAAATAAAATAATCTATAATATTAATGGGCAAGGCGATTTCTTGTGACCGATGTAAGTTTCACGGTTTTACCCCGATTTTGACAAAAAATTTATCATTTGAAAGGTATTTCTTTTTAGCTGTTACCCAGATTTACAGATTTTCATCGCCTGGAATATTTTTTTGGAGTTACGATTATTTAAAGTTGCTACTAACGCATACATAAAATTATACAATGCTATGTGTGTTTATTAAATTTATCAATGTGTTTGTTTTAATGTGTTGAGTTTGTTTTTTTCATTTAAATTAAGTTGAATTGTGAAGCATGCCTTTAGTGCTTTATTAAATGAAAAAATAAAATTTCCTAGAATTTGCACTCGAATTTCTGCTAGTTTTTAATATATATATAATCAGAGTATTTTTTCACATTTCAGCGGTCGCCTCTGCCGCGTTATTATTAACTAATTTTTTATATTCAATTGCTTTTTCACAAAAATTCTACTAGACTCGGTTAGAAGTTAGGGGGAGGGACAATCGGAGGTACAATCTGGGGTCTAATCGTCGCATTCATTATCGAAATTTTACGATTAAGATTATTTTTTTATTTTCCAAAATACAATACTGCGAGTAGCTATACTCCATCACAGTTAACGAATTATGGCCTCCAGTTTAGAATAAAAGTAAAACTAGGTCTGACATCTCTCCGAATTGCCCCAAGAATTGCATAACTTGTTGCATAAACAATGGACGGAAAAGTTTTGTTTTTACGAGTATATTTTTTTTTTGCTCTATCATAGGATAAATTGTTTGTTAACAATACAAAATAATATTATTAACGAGTTGTACTTTTTGTAGGCAAGCCAATAGATCGAATTGGTTAACTTGAATTTCTATAAATTATAGTCTGAACTAAAAAGTAGAACCTACTAGCTCACATTAGGGTTTAATTTTATTTTTATAGATCTGAAAACTATCAGTTTTAATTAGATTTCATATGTGTTTTTTTTTCTTGGCAAATTAATGACTTCAACAGCTAAGTTTATATTAAATGCTATTTTACAAAATGTAATAAATACATATATTTTTTTAGACAGCATTCAAATACTTTCTATCATCTCTATTACAGTAGCAATAAAACTGTCATAACTAACCACAGATTTCATTGCACTTTAGTCAAATGCTACACATTTATATTTACTCGTACTAAACTCTAATTTAGCCTCAACTAAAGCACACGCCCTCTGTAAAATGAAACCATTCAAAACCAGTAGCCGCTTTAGTGAACTGGTAAATATCTTAAATAAACCTTTAAGAAAAATTGCATTCAATTGCAAATCCAAAAAGATTAACGCGGAAATCATCAGTCATTTTGTGGTGAAAAACAAAAACAAAATTAAACAGTGGAATATAAGAAAAACATTAACATGCATTTAACTCACGACAGGATTCAGCAGAAAACAACAACAACACCAAGGAAAAGAAGGCGTATTGATCATCATCATACGATGATCACAACAATAGCAGCAACAATAAAAAGCAAGTGCTCTGAAAGATGATAGAAGGACCACACCTACTTAAATACGAGTAACAACCAAAAGATGGGAAATGAATAGTTTTTCAAAAAAAAATAAAATAAAATAGACAATAATGGCCAAACAGTAGCTAAATGTAAAAGAAAATATAAAATTTTATGGCTGAAACAAAAAAAAATTATTTGAGAAAAAAAAAAGAAAATTATAATCTTTATGGTAAAAATCAAATCATAAGAAACTATACATAGCCATTCATAAACAATAGTTTATTTAAAAATTTCCACATTACTTAGACAATCAGACAAATGTTTAACAGGTTTCGTTTTAAAGATGCTTCTGTAAGACAACCTAAAAGCGATAGTTTTGTGATACGTTTGCAAAAAAAAGGTACGTGCCACCAAAGTGGAGGCGTCTAAACACACGTACTCATATAACTACTGTTTTGTTTTTAGTGCATGAGTATTTCAAAGTGGCTTCTACGTATCGTTTTGGTTTTACAAAAAAAAAAAAAAAAAAAAAAAAAACATCTTATGGTCCTCCGTCAATATGTATTTCCTTTTACATTTTAAGAGTTTTTAAAGAAGTTGCTATTCGTTTTTATTATCTACCTTAAGCTATAAATATAACCACGCATTTATGGTTAGATAAAGTTTAGGGAAACGGATTTACAGTTTTAAGGGCCCCCCAAGCCATTCGTAAATTAGTATGATTATTTCAGTAATGCTATTTAAAACCACTTAAGAAAAGATCTTCTGGGTGGGCCCCTTAGAACACTCTATATTTTGAATACGTGGTAGAAGTTACAAAATTTACATTTTTCTTAGCAGCCTAATCTTACATTTACTTGGGGAAAGGTGGTGGTAATACGCGAGGTATTCTTGTTTAGATTTTCAAAATGTTCCGCAAAGTAATCATGTGAAAATTTGGGACAAAGGCTCAAATTATTTTCCTAAAATTCGTATTGTATATTTTGAGAATTAGAACGTAATTTTCAAAAAAAAAAAAATAAAATAAAAATGGGATCCTCGCAACAGTCTTTTTCGGAATTTCCTACAATTTGGCTTTTAATTAATCATATCGAATTCATTTAATACTAGCGAATTTAATTAATCCCAAAGATAGCTTTGGACAATTCTCGATACGATTTAATTTTATTGGGTGTATAGCATGAAGTAATGAGTTCAAAATAGTTCTTCATATATATCAATTTGCCAAAGTGCCAAATAAACAGCATTTGTGGAAAGTTTCCATTTTCTTTTAATTCAAATAAAAAATTCTGCAGAAAGTCATTGACTGCTGTCGGAAGAATATGGGAAATATTTTTCATCGATTAAAATATGTGAATTCTGTTTTCGAAGTGGTGCTTTTGATCCGCAAGTTAAGAAAGTACCTGGAAGAACTTGCAGAATTATGTTACGTGAAAAAAGTATTACTTTTTTAATGCATAAGATCCTTGGGATACATTCAAAATCAAGGCAGTTGGGTGCCATACGAGTTGAAGCTGACAAACAACGAAATGTATGATATGCGAGAAAGTTAGTGGTGATGAAAAGCAGATTTGTCAACGCGAATAGTAAACAAGTAGGAAACTTATAGTCGGTTTATAGCGACGATACGATTCTACTTTGCCAAAGAACTAACTGGATACAGGAAATAACCAATAAGCAAATATTAGTGATATTGTTATCAATTTGTGGCGTGCAGATATGAATAAGTTCAGATGAATCGATCATGACCATATATACTCGTAGTAAAGTCACTTACTTTTCTATAAAGCATAAACAAAACGAAATTGTAAAAAAAAATTGTGCAATATTTTTGTTTTTTAATATATTTATATCTGGGCTTTTTTTTTTTGTGTGGGGACTAAATGTGAACATGCACCTATTTTCGTTATTTTCGACAGCGTTCGTGCGATGGTCGGTAGATGCTCATATACGAAATTTCATAAGTATATATTCACATTTGTGATCTGCTCTTTGATTACAAGGTTTACATAGACACACAGGTGGACACACGGACAGACAGTCAGACAGTGTAATATCGAGATACTGTCAATATGCTCAAAGATTAGAGATAATATAGCATCAGGCCTGGGCGAAATACCCAAGAAAGCCGTTAAGACGGCGCTAAGGGCCAGACCGCATCTGTTTGCAGTGCCTGAAAAATGGTATATTTCCACAATCCTTGAAGAAATAGAAGCTTGTCCTAATTCCGAAACCTCGCAAACGACTTAGAGAACCATCCCACTAGTGACCACTTTGCTTAATAGATACTATCGGAAAAGAAAGAGTCATAAACGATAGACTTCTACCTGTTGAAGAAAGACAATATTGATTCAGAAAACCCCGTTCGCCAATAGATGTTTTTAATAGGGTGAAACACATTACGAAATTAGGGATACAAAGAAAGGAAGCAGCCAAACAAAATTGGCATAACAAATGCATTTAATAGTGCGGCTTAAAATTACATAATGCTTTCAGTTATAAAGGGTCCGCCATCTTACGTTTTTTTTCAACTAGTGCTTATTTCGTGAATGGTAACACTTAGCTCATGTCTGATTTGACAGATAATTAGTTTTATCCTTCCGCTGAACGAATATGGTTGTGTATACGGTTGAACAACGCTGGGAAATATTGCGACATTACTTTGAAAATCATGGTAATATTGCAGAATGTGTGCGAAAATTGCGTACGGATTTTGGAAGAAGAGAAGCACCGTCAGCTCCGTATGTTCGTTATCTTGTGAAAAAAGTGAGTGAAACTGGCACCCTCATCAATAAACCAAAGCGTGAAAAGCCAAAAACAGTGCGTACACCCGAGAATATGCTGCTGTGGCAGAAATTGTGCGTGAAGCGCCATCAACATCAATTCACCGTCGTTCTCAAGAATTGAACATTTCGGAGGCATCATTGAGACGAATTTTGCATAAAGACCTTGGTATGACGCCATACAAAGTCCAATTGGTTCAGGAGTTGAAGCCAACTGACCATCCAATGCATTTTCGCTTCACTAAGTGGGCCTGCGATCGACTTACAGAAGATGCCGATTTTGCCAAAAAAAAAAAATCATCTTTTCAGATGAAGCTCATTTTGATCTTGGCGGATATGTAAACAAGCAAAATTGTCGCATTTGGGGCACAGAAAACCCGCACGCATACGTTGAAAAGCCGATACACCCAAAACGAGTCACTGTTTGGTGCGGATTTTGGTCCAGAGGTATAATTGGGACATTTTACTTCGAAAATGAGCAAGGAGTGGCCGTTACAGTCAATGGCGATCGTTATCGGGCCATGTTGAACGAGTGTTTGTTCACAAAAGTTCAAGAGGAGGATATTGGCAACATTTGGTTTCAACAGGACGGCGCTACGTGCCACACAGCCGAAGCTACACTCGATGTTTTGCGCCCTGTTTTTGAAGATCGCATTATCAGCCGCAGAGCTGATGTCATTTGGCCACCTCGGAGCTGCGATTTGACAACGTTGGACTATTATTTGTGGGGCGCTCTCAAAGCTAAGTGTTACGCCAGCAAGCCAGAGACAATTGACGCTTTAAAGGACAATATTCGTGAAGCCATTGGTGAAATACAGCTGCACACAATCGATAATGTGCTTAAAAATTAGACCGATCGTGTAGGCTACTGCATGGCCAGCCGAGGCAGCCATTTGAATGAAATTATTTTCCATTATTAACCGAAAGGATTGTGCTTTCAAATAAAAAAGAAATTTGAGATAATGTTCAGTAGTTTTTTTTTATAGCATTTTCAAAAAAAAAAAAAGTTATTTGGCGGACCCTTTATATACACAGAACCGTTTGGTATGAAACGGAAGTATGAATGAACTCATATGAAACGTCAACAACTGTCTCACAGGGCTCAGTGCTATTGCCGTTGCTATGGAATGTAATGTACAACCAAGTTCTCGAACATGAACTTTCCGAGGAGGCCAAAATTATAGCACTCGCAAACGATATAGCCATCGTAGTTTGTGCAAGCTTCCTGGACGAAGTGCAAATATGCGGATGAGACCATCCGTTTAATAAAGATCTGGCTGGTATCGCTTGGATTGGAACTTGTCGCACATAAGCAGTTCTAATTATCGGTCGCAGGATGAAGAAAATTATAGAGCTAGAAGTGAGTACTGTAGAAATCGCATCCTCAGAATCAATAACACATCTAGGGCTTAATATTGTGCTTTAAACCCCACATGGAGTATGCATGCCAAAAAGCAGCACTAATTATCAACGCGCTTTTTTTAAGCCTAGTTCCGTGAAACCGAGTGGCTTGTCTGCAGATTCTAATTTTGGGTCCAGGGATAAGCCGGGATAAGCCGGATTTGGCTAGTTTTTGCAGCGACAGACCAAAGCCTCTGGTGGGAATCGAACCCACGACCCACGCATGATAGGCGAGCATGCTACCTACTCATCTACCGGGACGCTTTCTAGAATAATGCCAAATACCGGTGGACCCCGTTAAAACGGAATGATCCTGATTTCAAGAGTAGCAAATTCCACACTGCTGAGCGGAGCACCAGACTGGGCAAAATCTTTTAGAAGCCCATCATGTAGAAACGTACTTTCGTTATTCAGAAAAAACTATGTAAGAGTTTGCTGTGGGTATAGGACCATATCACTGGAGGCAATATATTTGTTAGCTGGAATGATACCAATTGACCTGGCAGCAGAAGAAACACTAAGAATCTCTGCCTCAAAGGAAGAAAACCGCGAGGAAAATGGACAAGAGGGGCGGCACATAGAATGGAACGGAACAATGAACCAGTGGCAAAGAAGGTGGGAAAACACACCCTGAAACTACATTAAAATGGTAGCCGAACACAACAGTGTTTATTATAATATTAAGTTTAAGATACAGATAGAAGATAACAAAGATTCAGCTGAATTTAATACTCTTACTGTTATATTTTGGTAGATGCTAGTCAAATTTTATTCAATACTAGCTGACCCGGCAAACGTTGTTTTGCCCTCAATGAATTTTTTTATTTTAGTTAGAATCTGTATATACCTATATAAAAAAACGTTTGTGCATTTGTTAATATTAATTGAAAACTGTTAAAGAAAAAACCATGTTTTATTTATGAAAATGAAAATAAATATATATTGTAATATATAAGAATGACCAATATATTTCTATTATTGTAATGCTAAAGGGTGAACAATAGTTTTAGTTTTATTATTCTCGCAGCAAATGAATAAATTTGCTGGTTTTCCGACACGGCAATATGCCACATATAGCTGCCCGTGGCAAAAACAACTGTTTTGGAGATCCAAACCACATATTTGCAATGATTGTTCCTGAGATTTATTAATTTATAAATTTACTAGCTGTTTTTAAAAGGCCTGTTAAAAAGGCCATTGACTTGAAAAATGGTTCACTATGCCTACCAGGCGCTGAGTACTTAGTCCCCAATTAACAAATTCCTTAATAAAATGAACTTTTTCCCCAAAAATTTATATGGGCAGTAAATTCATTTTTTATTTCAATTCAAAATTTTTTGATTTTTTAATTTAGAAGTTTTTTAAGATGCTGCAGCAAAAATGCTTCAAAAATAAGTCGCGAAACCGTTTTAAGTTTTTTTTTTAAGTTTATTTATAAACATCAAATATAACGGAATTGTTTCCAAATTAAAGGAATCAGAACTTTTAAAAATTGAATTACTTCATTCAATAAGTGATCATCATTGAGCAGAGACGTCAAATTCAAGTTTCAGAAATGAAAGACTAATGCGACGTTTAATATTGTGTCGCAAGGTTTCTTTAAGCAACTGCTTATAGTATATGTATGGCCTATTTTGATCAACAGGTAATTATATCACATACGTAGATAAAATTTACCATACGACGTTTCACTAAGCTGTGTTCCGCGAGCGAGTCGCGTCCGCTTCCGCGCGTTTGGCAGCCACACCCGTGCTGCCGCGCAGTTGTTGTCAACTTATTTTAATCGCCAAAATATATTTCTCAGATCATTGCGATATTTTAGCTGAGCTGTGTTCCGCGAGCGCGTCGCGTCCGTGTCCGCGAGCCGCGCGCCGCTTCCTCGCAGCTACTACCCTTGCTGCCGCTTAGTTCTCGTTAACTTATTTTAATCCCTAAAACATATTTTCAGAGCATTGCGACATTTTAGATGAGCTATGTTCCGAGAGCGCGTCGTGTCCGCATCCGTCGCATCCGCGTCCGCGCACTGCACACCGCTTCCGCGCATTTGGCAGCCACACCTGTGCTGCTGCGCAGCTGTTGCCAACTTATTTTAGTTGTCAAAATGTATTTTTCATATCATTCCGATATTCTAGCTAAGCTGTATTCGCCGTGCGCGTAGCTTCCGCGCAACGAAATGATGCTATTGGAAAGAATACTCATTTTAAATGCATTTATTGTAGGACATATATTGAGAGCAGTATGCAAATGTTCACTAAAATAAATATTTAACAAAATTCATTAAATAAAAATATGTAAAAATTTAAGAATGAATTTGGGGGGTAAGTTCATTTTTTATTTCGATTAAAAAAAAAAAAATCGGGAAATTGTTCATTTCTTTTGGGTACCGTGTTATTCCCGTGTTATTCCCGTGTCAACCATATTTCAGAAAAATCCGTTGAAAAGTACAAATTTGTATAGGGAAGATATATACCACACAACAAAATATGAATTTTATATGAAAGTTGGGCGTAAAAGTAGGCGTGGTCGGTTAAAATCATATGGCGACCTTCCTTGGAATATGTACTAAATTTCGGAGAAAGCCATTGAAAAATAAAGGTTTGATAAGCAATCAAATAAAGAAACAAATAAAAGGAAAAAAATAAGTTTTATATACATAGAAGTGGGCGCAAAGTATGGGTGGCCTGTAAGAAGCATATGGTGACCTTCCCTGAAGTATAGAGATCGTGTGACCAAATTTTAGACATCACTTGAAAAATAAAAATTTCTATAGTGAACAAATATACCAAAAAACAGAAAATTAATTTTGTATAAACAGTGGGCGTAGAAGTAGGCGTGGCCGGCAAGAATCATATGGCGACCTCTCTGGAGTACAGAGATCGTGTGTAGCAAATTTCAGAGAAATCCGTTAAAAAAAGTTGTGTAGCGAACAAATGTACCAAAAAACAGAATATGAATTGTATACAAAAAGTGGTTGTTAGAGTAGGCGTGGCCGGTACGAAGCATATGGCGACCTTTCCTGGAGTATAGAGATCGTGTGTACCAAATTTCAGAGAATTCCGTTGAAAAATAAAAATTTGTATAGCGAACAAATATACCAAAAAGTAGAAAATGAATTGTATATAAAAAGTGGGCGTAAAAGTAGGCATGGTCGACAAAAGTATACGGTAATCTTAGCTGGAGTACAGGGATCGTGTGTACCGAATTTCAGAGAAATCTGTTAACAAATAAAAATTTGTATAGTGAACAAATATGAATAAAACATAAAATGAATTTTACATAAAAAGTGGGCGTAAAAGTAGGCGTGGCCAGTAAAAAATATATGGCGACCTTTCCTGGGGTATAGAGATCGTTTGTACAGAATTTCAGGAAAATCCGTTGAAAAATAAAAATTTGTATAGCGGTCAAACAAAGAAACAAACAAACAGAAAATGAATTTTATATATATAGATTAATTCATAAAAATCCGATGAAAATTGCTTTTCGAAATCGTGTATGAAGTTTATAAAAATTTTAGTATCAGATAAGCGTGTTTAAGTATTTTAAAATCAAGTTTTTAGCTTGTGACTAAGTATATTTCATAATTTCATTCTGGAATTGTGTCATTTTATTTTCTTCACTTTGCTACTAATTTAAGTAAAAAATATATTTAATTAGGTTTCGAAATCATATGAGCCCTTAGGAAGAAATAATTTTTAAGTCGCCAATTGTTTTGTTTGTTGGGGCCCCTTAAATTTATTTCTTTCTTGCGCCACTTTAACAAAACAAAAAGCCATACCATACATAAAATTTTATTGATTCGAATTTGATGTTACTAACTGCATGTGGTGGCTTATGTTGTTAGATATCAACATCATGGGCCACTTGTTGTTATCTTAAACTTTTATTATTTTTTTTTTGGAAAATGCTTTAAAAAAACTTTTATGTTTCAAGAATTGTTAATAGCTCTTAAAGAAAACATAATATTTAGATATCAATAATCGAAATAGAAAATGAAAAGCTAGAAATTAGCATATGATAATATTTATACAATGAATATTTCTAAATATTATTTTATTTAAATATCGAAAAACAAAACTTAAACCATTCGTACGATATCAACTGTCTTAAAATTCACCAACATAAAGAAGCATTTATCTTATGATATGTGGAATTGACACTGAGTTGAAGCAAAAAAAAAAAAAAAAAAATGGAAGATACAAATTGCGAAAGAAAAAAAAGAAGGAAGAAATAACTAAAGTTTATTTTATTTGCCATAGTGGGTAGTCTAGTTAAACTATGCTCTATTGCATTTTATTACTCGTTCAATTTACAAAGTGTGGGTGGTCGTTATGTTATAAACTAACAAACAAGTACATTTACATACATACTGGCTTTGTAGTATCTCTAACTTATGCTTTTTATTGATATGAAAAGTGCATCAATTTTTCATTTTAGGTGGCATTATGATTTTTTTTCTAACTGCTATTTATTCAGGCATATTTTAATATCAATAAGGCAAATAAAACTGAATAAACAAAATTGTAGTATGCATAAATCCATTAAAATAACAAGTGAAACTTTGTTTATATTACATTCATTTTTGTAACAATCTATTTCACTGACATTCCTTAGGAAAAAGTATGATACTAACGTTTGGATACTACATACATGTGATTTTGTTAATTTATTTCCTGAAACCATTAATCATTGACTTTTGATTGTCAGTTTATTTATCATATGGTAATTGCATAGGCTGTTTTCTTGTTTTTTTTTTCAAAAATTTAGCAAAATGCTTTCAAATTAATTATAATTTTTTTTATTTAACATCTTCTTTTCACTTTCGATTTTTTTTTTGTCTTTCAAAAATCAACACCCGCATTTAATTTTAAAGTGTTGATGATTTTGACCTACCCAAAATGTATTTCAAAGTTTTTTTGTTGTTGTTTTCTAAATCATTTATCATATAAAGAAATCAGCTCTTTTTTTTGTTATCTGTAAGAGGATTATGCTTTCACTATTTATTGTTATAATAAACTATATAATAAATATTAGTTTAGTGTTTGGTATGAAGTAACAATAGCTGGAAACAATTAGTTATAAGTATTTTCTCTACCATTGCGAATTATATATACATATCTATACATAGTAAGTACATATATATATATTCAACATACAATAGACCACCTGTAACGATGCGGGTGGTAAGTTTGACTTGTATGTACATAAATAAATAAACAAAAAAAAAATGTAACTCAATAAACCAATAACAAAAAAAAAAAAAAAAAAAAAAAACAACTAAAATCATCCGCGAGACTATTGGTAGTTTAAGACAAACAATATTATTTGGGTGTAATTTATATTTGCGAGACATTCTCTCCAAGGTACGAGTATTGCAAATTTTACACTTAAAATAATTTTTGTGAACCATATAAAAATATAAAGATGAATAAAAAATATAAACATAAATATTATTTTTTTTTTTTAATTTTATCATTTAAATTCATTTTTAAAATACCATTTTGATTACAATAATTTAACAAATTTCATTAACACTTTAAAGTAATTTGTTCCTTCACTACATAAAACTTATGTAACAATTTCTTTTTATCATAAAAATCGACAGGATTTTTTTGAACATATTTTAATAACAAGTGGGCTTGCAAAAATCAAAAATTTCGTGTGCCCCTAAAAAATACTGAATAAACCCGCCTTACAGAAAATTGTCCAACGATTTCAAATATATAACTCATATTACAATCAGATTTTTGGTTCAGAAGCTAAAGCCATTCAAAGTTGACTGATTTTCAGTGTTCAAAAAACCAGACCATCCTTAGGCAGTTTGCTCCGCTTTCAGATATAGTATCTCGAAAACTAGGTAACGGATCGTCATTCCTTTTGATAGATACATCTATCTATTTATTAAGAAAATAATAAAAAACAAGTAAGAGTGTTAAATTCGGCTGTGCCCTCCACCTCGGTTTGAGTATTGATAATAAATGTAAACAAAATGTTGGAAAAAGTAAACAATTTGTTAAACTTAATACCAAATTATTTCAGCAAATTCCTTGGGTTGGTTTTCGTCTATTATTTCGGATTTATTTCGGTGTTTGCTTTTTGGTCATCATGGTTGCTGATCGGCATGCATTTAGGTTATATACCTACATATATGCGTTTCCGGTTATATGACATAACTTCTCGTTTAATTTAGTTTTTGCTAATTCAATAGCTCGCCCTAACTTCCATTGCAAAGGTAATGGTTGTGTGGGGTGGCTACATGCATTAAATCGTGCTAATTGGAGATGGCTGTATAGTTTCTTTTACCTGGCCAAATATTTCTTCATTGCGGCCATATAGGTCGGATGGAGTAACAAAATAATAACCAAAAAAAGCTCTCTCAACTTTTATATTAAAATACTGCCATATTTGGAAAACATAGAGAATAAATTTATAATAATAAATAATTAAATTAGGGATGTCAAACGCAAAAAACCAAATGTCCCAAACATTTGAAATTAAATAATTTATTATCTTTATTTTCTGAAAAACTTAAAATTTTCACCCAAAAAAAAATATGAAAATTTATATATAAATAACATTCTCATCAAATTGCGTTTATTTTTGCAACAATTTTTATGTTCGCAATTCTTAAATATCATTTGAGGTTTTATAAAATTCATTGAATTTAAATTAATGTTTTCTGTAGTCCGATTCTGTAAATTTCAACGATCCGACAATCGCAAAATATATCGACATCTCTTGTTGTTTGCACTAAGGATTAAGTGATTCACTAAGTACTTACATCTCAACGACAGTCGGCAAATCTATTTTTCTATTTATTTAAATTGTAAGTGAGTGGCATCTCTGTCAAAATAAGCGAAAAACACAAAGAAGAATAGAAAAAACAAATTACTTCGTGTTTGACAGGATGATTTTATGTTTATGTTTAATGTCTTTTATTTTTTTTATAATATTTCTGTTTATTTATTTGAAAATTAAATAATCAATTGAATATGCTATTTAATTTTTTTATTTATATAAAAAAGTTTTATAATAGAAGCAAAATATTTTCACTATTTTATGATTTTTATTTATGTATGACGACAATTCAACCTAAAAATTTAAGATTTTATCGATTGAATAAACAACACAAAAATGGTTGTCGTTTAGACAACAACAACAGCTGACTTTAACAATAGCGAATATCGTTTAAAAATTTTACTGATAATTGTGCTATTTTCTTTTTTTAACGATTCGACTATCGCTAAAAGAAGTTACTGAAAAGCTATTATGCCAATGCTAATATTTTTTTTAAATGTAAACATTTTTAAATGTAAACATATTTGGTGTTTATTTTGGAATTTCAATTTGTGTTTAACGAATACAATTTATATATTAAAGATGCAATTGATGTCTTCTATATAACTATGTAGAACTGTTTTGAAAGCAAAAAACTGATTGATGAACTTGGTAACTCTGTTTTGTAAAGACAACAAAAAGTTAATATACCAAACTTATGTTCATATTTGTAAAATAGTAATGAAAAAACGTATAAATGACCAGCCCTCTTAACATTGTGCTGTATGATATCTATTTGAAAATATTGACATTCGTGTTAACATAGAAATAACTATGTATTTCAAAGCTAATTAGAACAAAAATTTTGGCGCCATCTACTGTGATATAGTCACGCTGGGCAAAATGAAGTGACACTCTGTTAATGCAAGAGAAACGTACTTTCCCCTCAACAAAATATTGCAGAAATTTATGTAAATAAAATAATAAACCGATTTGTTTCTAACATGCAGTTATTTGGATATACATACATACATACATATATAGAATATGTGTATATTATTTGTATTAATTAATATGTGTATGTATGTATGTATATGTAAATATTACACACAAAAAATACAACATCAAACGTTATTTTTGTGTTTTTCTCTTTAAATAAATTAATACATAAAATTTTTTTGTTGTGTAAACATCTATACGCGCAGGGGGGTAAATTTCTATTTCACAATACAATCACAAAAACAGCGTAACTTATATCGGTGTGAGCTGAAGGAGATAACGCTGTGTGACTTATGATTGTATTGGTGAAAAAATATTTTCAAGAGAAACTGTTCATTACCCAATGCATTCGAAATTGGAATTGTGGTAGGAGAGACAAACCTAAGTAACTCTTGTTTTTAACACTTTTTTTTTATTGTTTGTAACATTCTATTTTAATAAATTTCACTTTTATTATTTTTATATTTAATTAATAAACACAATAACTATCGCTTGCTACCACTCAAAAAATCTCACAAATCTCACAAAATCATACAAATTTATACAAACATCTGATTTCGAGTTGCCAACTTCAAAAAATAAAACAGATGTTAACTTTGTAGCCAGATTGTTAAACCAGGGATACCAGAGCTTTCAAATGAAGTGAACTGCTGAAAATAGTATAGAACAATTCGTAAATTTAAATTAAATTTTTTTTATAATATTTTAGATTCTGGTTAATGTTTGCAAAAATTAATTATGCCTATATGATTATATTGTGTTTTATTTAAAAACTATTTTTTCTTCATATAGAAAATTGAATAGTTTAGATTTTTCTAATAATTTAAACAAGCAGATTCCAGCCCTCGAAATTCGAATGCAAATTCTAGGAAATTTTATTTTTTCATTAAATGAAGACCCTAAAGGTATGCTAATCAATTAAATACAATTCACAAGTCCACACAAAAAAAAACAAACTCATTTTTATTACAAACACATTAACAAATTTAATAAACACACACATAGCATTGTATAATTTTATGTATGTGTTAGTAGCAAATATAAATGCAATTTACTCAAAATAAAGGAAAAAATTTAAAAATCTGTAAATCTGCAAAACGGCTAAAAAGAAATACCTTTCAAATAATATAGTTTGATCAAAATCGGGCTAAAACGGTGGAACAAAACATCGGTCACAAGAAATCGCCTAGCCTATTAATATTATAGATGAGTTCATCATTTAATAAGAATTCTAGGCTTTGAATATTTTTGATGTGTAAACATCTATACGCGCAGGGGGGTAAATTTGTATTTCACAATACAATCACAAAAATAGCGTAACACATCGGTGTGAGCTGAAGTGTAAATCGGTGTGACTTTATCTGATTATATTTGTGAAAAAATTATGATATGTTCTTTTCTAAACATTTTCCAATTGTCTTTCAAAAAACATCAATTGTATTTCAGAAAACATCAATTGTATTTCAGAAACCATCAATATAATTTCAGAAAACATCAATTGAATTTCAGAAAACATCAATAGAATTTCAGAAAACATCACTTGAATTTCAGAAAACATAAACAGAATTTCAGAAAACATCAATATAATTTCAGAACACATCATTTGAGTTTCAGAAAACATCAATTGAATTTCAGAAAACATCAATAGAATTTCAGAAAACATCAATTGTATTTCAGAAACCATCAATATAATTTCAGAAAACATCATTTGAATTTCAAAAAACATAAATAGAATTTCAGAAAACATCAATATAATTTCAGAAAACATCATTCGAGTTTCAGAAAACATCAATTGAATTTCAGAAAGCATCAATAGAATTTCAGAAAACATCAATTGTATTTCAGAAACCATCAATATAATTTCAGAAAACATCATTTGAATTTCAGAAAACATAAATTGAATTTCAGAAAACATCAATATAATTTCAGAAAACATCATTCGATCAATTGTATTTCAGAAACCATCAATATAATTTCAGAAAACATCATTTGAATGCAGAAAACATAAATAGAATTTCAGAAAACATCTATAAAATTTCAGAAAACATCAATTGAATTTCAGAAAACATAAATAGAATTTCAGAAAACATCATTTCAGAAAACATAAATAGAATTTCAGAAAACATCATTCGAGTTTCAGAAAACATCAATTGAATTTCAGAAAACATCAATAGAATTTCAGAAAACATCAATATAATTTCAGAAAACATCATTCGAGTTTCAGAAAACATCATTTGAATTTCAGAAAACATAAATAGAATTTCAGAAAACATCAATATAATTTCAGAAAACATCATTCGAGTTTCAGAAAACGTCAATTGAATTTCAGAAAACATCAATAGAATTTCAGAAAACATCAATTGTATTTCAGAAAACATCAATTGTATTTCAGAAAACATCATTTGAATTTCAGAAAACATAAATAGAATTTCAGAAAACATCAATAGAATTTCAGAAAAATCAATTGTATTTCAGAAAACATCAATTGTATTTCAGAAAACATCAATTGAATTTCAGAAAACATAAATAGAATTTCAGAAAACATCATTCGAGTTTCAGAAAACATAATTTGAATTTCAGAAAACATCAATATAATTTCAAAAAACATCATTCGAGTTTCAGAAAACATCAATTAAATTTCAGAAAACTTCAATAGAATTTCAGAAAACATCAATTGTATTTCAGAAAACAGCAATTGTATTTCAGAAAACATCATTTGAATTTCAGAAAACATAAATAGAATTTCAGAAAACATCAATTGAAAACAGCATAATCGACTTATTTTTTATGCACTGGAAAATATGATGTTGATGTTTTCTTTAATTATTAGATGTTTACACATCTCCCTTGTGATCGGACTCACATGATTTTTTTTGCTGAATTTACACTGTTTTTTTTTTATTAACTACTAGGTATTTTAGCATTATTTGCTTTAGATGCTGGTGAATTTTTACTCACTTTATATTAAATCGTAGTGTCTGCACGTCGAAAAAATTTTGGATCGATTTTAATCCCTTTCCCGTTACCCAATCGACCTGAAACTTTGCAGACAGGCTCGCGGCAGTGACAGAAATGATCTGTTCAATTTTTTTAGTGTGCCAAAACAATGGAAACTTTTAAATTTTTCGACCAGAGTTGATAAAAAAGGGTTAGTTTTTATTATATTATTACCACAAAGACCACAAAAACAAAAAGTCCAGCTATGACCACAATACAACATTTAGAATAACAACAAGAACAATATAGAAACATCATATTTTTCATTTTTTTTTTTTAACTTTTCAGAGACCTGTTGCACCGATTTTAATCATTTTTGAAATATAAATATTCCCATGAATTTGTGAATCATTCTCACTAAAAATAATGACCCTAGCTATCCTATTGAGGGCGTGATCGTGACAAGAACAACATAGAAAATTATATTTTTTCAAGAATTTTTTTAGTTCTTCATTCAAATCTCGGGCCCTAATCGACCGATTTGGACGATTTCAAATAGAAAACTTTTCAGGATATTAGTGAATCATTTTCTATATCAGAGAGCACCCTAGCTGCCCGATTGATGCCGTCATCGTGATTTCCACAGACGGACAGACGGACATGCGGACATCGCTATTTTAACTCCGGTTGTTATAAGGATCACAAATATATATATTTTGTGGGGTCCAAAATTTTTTTTCTAATTATTACAAACGGAATGACAAACTTATATATACCCTCTGCACACTGGAGTAGAGCGTATAAAAATTGTACTGTTTGCTTAGTGTTTGTTCAGGAAAATCGATATATACCAACTATCCATTCATTCAATATTTCTCAAATTTGATAGAAAATAAAAAAAACGATAAATTTATATATTTGCCATATATTCAAAATAAGTTGTTTGATTATTCCTTTACATAATGAAAAAATTTCGAGCTACATGTCCTTGCCCCATATTTTGCTAGAGGTAAAATTTTGACACAGACATGGTTCCAGAAATGTGTTGCATGCGTATTGCCCAATTTATGACATCTACCCGTGAAAACCCATTCTTATTGTTACACCCCAAGTACGGATACGGAAACTCGAACGATGAAAATCACTGGAAGAAAGAATGAAATCGTTAGGAGATTTGGAACAATCTTGATTGTTTTAAACTGCCAGGATAAAGTTGATTCTGAAAAATATGGAGAATATGCTTCGAAAACTGCATCACTTTTAGCAGAATTACATCCACAGAAAAAGTTGACCACGACAGTTCATAAAATATTGTCGCATGGAAGAGATATAATCGAATATCAGACTTTGCCAATTGGAGAGTTTTTTGAAGAAGCACAGGAGTCCTTAAACAAATGTTATAAAAAATATAGATCGCTGAACTTTCAAATCATCAAGGGTGAGACAAAATGAGGGCATCTTCAACATGTTTGCAGCGTATTTCGATCCACTTATTTCATCACTGCGGCATTTAAAGTCACAAAAAAAGTTACAAAAAAATTATAGTTCAGAAATTATTAGTCTTTTAAATATACCTTCCTTTACGGATTGTGAGCAATGTTTTACAAAAAATTTAAAATTAAATAGATTAAAAAGAAAAAAATTTCATCTTTTCTGGACTAATTTTAAATCATAAAAGCATTTCAAAAGAAAGATAAAAAAAATTAAAAATTTTAAAAAATATTTTATTTTACTTCCCATAAAATTCATTTTTCAAAAATTTCAAGTTTGCTAACCCATAAGTAAGCACCTAAAAGACGTGGAATCCTTCTCGAACATTCATTTCATAGGCTGATCAATTGTCTGTCATATGCCTTTTTTGATTACCCTATTTGGTTCAAAAGTTATGCTTTTGGCAACGAAAAAACTCAAATGGCGCCACTGTGTGTTGGTTGGTCAGCTGAAGCGTAAACAAAAGGGTATGTTTGACATGTTTTTCGGTCAAAAACTTTGTGCTGATTGTAGGAATATCTGGTACATTGATCTAGAAAATGCTGTTACATACGCTAAGTAACTTTCAGCTTCTTTTAATTCCCTTTCATGTTATCGATTTAGAATAAAAAAATATATGCCTGTTATGGCGGAGTAATGTTGAGAAACAGATTATCAATACAAGCAGCAAATTGTACCAATACATTTTTCCTGAGTGCGTTTACCAAAAATGGACGCTGTTGTTTTTCTAGTGATGTTCGGCCGTCAGTCTGCCTGGCTGTCCATATGTCTGTCTGTCCCTTTCGCTGTGTGTCCATGTAAACTTTAAAGCAAACTACAGGTCGCAAATATATTTAGATGAGATTTTGTATTGAGCATTATCAGCCATGCGATGACTTGCTAGCGCTCTGAAATTTTTAACTTTTAGCATTTAATTAAGTGGATGACAAGAGATAATTTTACCATTTTTGTTTAATAGCAAGTTTTCAATTATTTTTTATATTCTTCTTGTATATTATATATCATTGGAAACTTTAAAGTACTTAGTGCATTTTTAATTTTTAACAAACGATTTAAAAAATTTAAGATACAATAATTGTTTGTATTCTAGTTTATTATATTGGTGGAATTTAAACATTATAACTCTTTGAATAGTGTCTAAAATACTTATTTTAGACAAATTATTTGTCTTTAGATTTTTTTTTAATCAAAAACAAAATGAATTTAAAATTTGAATTATCTAATGAATTATTTCCTCAACATTATTTGTAACCATTTTATTTATATATTAACATAAATTTATTGTGAAAGTAAAAATTGTGAATTATCTAAAATTATCCATAGCATTTATCTAATGGAAATGTAATTGTAAATAGCGCAAAAGGCAACTTGTCGCCTTAACACATTGTAAATTTACTTGTATTCTAATTTGAAACACGAAACGGTGAGCAACATCTTCAAAATAAATCGCATTTTAAAATATTAACCCCTCTCTCTTCCATTATTTCATATAACTGCCAAACGAATTCAACTCATAATTCCATTGGAGGAATTTAATTTAAGCACCAGCGGCTATTTCAACCCCAGCATAAAACATAACTCCTCAAAGCAGTTTTTGTTCAAATAGATTTCCATCAGGTTGTATTCAGAAAAAGTATATGAATTTAATATATTATGGCGTTTGGTAAGGTGAACCTTTCCTTTAAAACGTAAGTCAATTTTTGAGACAATTGTGTTAAATATTTTGCTTAGGTAAAGGAAAAGAATTTAATCTTAGCCCTAACAAATTTCGAACTAAATTTATGAAATTCTTTTTATACCATATATCGCTGATGTCTGTAACTACCAAAAATATTATACCGATCGGCTCAGAATCACTTTCTGATTCAGTTTAGCGATGTCCGTCCGCC
Source organism: Cordilura impudica (assembly GCA_963682025.1). Classification (NCBI taxonomy): domain Eukaryota; kingdom Metazoa; phylum Arthropoda; class Insecta; order Diptera; family Scathophagidae; genus Cordilura; species Cordilura impudica. The sequence continues at coordinate 71,234,940 of OY821518.1, read as the reverse complement.
TGTGTGTCCATGTATACATTTTAATCACAGGTCGCAAATATGAATTAATTTTGATGAAATTTAGTGTGTAAGCTTCTAACGGCCATCGGATAGACGCTATTGAAATTGGTGAAAATCGGTTCAGACTTTGACAGACAAATGACCCCTATGATATCGATTTAAATTGTCATAATATCCAAATTATCATACAGATCTCTTTCAAATTGCGTTTGTGTAAGTTTATTACATTCAGTAATTAGTAGTCCAAAAATAAAGCCAATAGGACAATTCTTATGGGTCTATTATCGATAGCAACCCAACTTTAGTTGCGTTGCCAGTTGACAAAATGGTATCACGTATGGCAACTGGCAACTGAGAATTGTCAACTTCAGTTGTCAGATGGTAGTCATATTGGCAACTACATATTTTTGGTTGCTGTTGATATAGAAGTGACGAATGTCCGCCTTCGGTCCGATGATATGTACGTGTGTCCCATCTATGCATGTGTCCCATCAACAACCCCAAGACACTATGAATAAAAAAAGTTTTTATTTTTTGATTTTTCCTCTTCTTCATCTTTGATACTATACTCACTTTACATAGTTTTTGTTTTATTAAATGAACGACTTTTTTTAATACCACCGACAACGTAGATTGAGCCACTCCCAGATTGAAGTCGTTGCCGTGGGATTTATGAAAACTACCTTCAGCAAAAAATCTGAGAGCTGCACAAATTTTTAATAGTAGAGGTATTGCTGTTGCCCGATTACTTTTTTTAAAGTCATTATTTAAGGATTCCACTATATGAACCACTGTATCTTTTGGAAGACGAAAATAAGCTTTGAAACTAAAACAAGTAATGGTTTATTGAAAATTAATTTAAACATAAAAATTTACTCACAGAGGATTAGAGTTGTCCCTCAAGTGCCGTCCAATATATGCAGCGTCTAAGACCTCCTCATCCTCATCAAAAAATAATTCCACTGAGCTTAACATATTTATTATAATTTTACATCTATATATATAAAATTCATTTTCTGTTTGTTTGTTTGTTTGTTTATTTGTTTGTTTGTTTGACCGCTATACAAAGTTTTATTTTTCAACGGATTTCCCTGAAATTTTGTACGCACGATCTCTATACCCCACGAAAGGTCGCCATATACTTTTTACCGGCCACGCCTATTTTTACGCCCACTTTTTATGTAAAATTCCTTTTCTGTTTTATTCATATTTGTTCACTATACAAATTTTTATTTGTTAGCGGATTTCTCCGAGATTTGGTACACACGATCCCTGTACTCCAGCTAAGGACCCCATATAATTCTTATTGGCCACGCCCACTTTTTATATAAAATTCATTTTCTACTTTTTGGTATATTTGTTCGCTATACAAATTTTTATTTGTTAACGGATTTCTTTGAGATTCAGTGCACACGAACCCTGTCACCATATGCTTCTTATCGACCACGCCTACTTTTACGCCCACTTTTTATATACAATTTATTTTCTGCTTTTTGGTATATTTGTTCGCTATACAAATTTTTATTTGTTAACGGATTTCTTTGAGATTCAGTGCACACGAACCCTGTACTCCAGCTAAGGTCACCATATGCTTCTTATCGACCACGCCTACTTTTACGCCCACTTTTTATATACAATTCATTTTCTGCTTTTTGGTATATTTGTTCGCTGTACAAATTTTTCTCTGAAATTTGGTACACACGATCTCTGTGCCACAGGGAAAGTCACCATATTCTTCTTATCGGCCACGCCTACTTTTGCGACACCTTTTTTAATTTTTTATGGGTTTCGCTCGAATTTACTGCACATTATTCTCAAATCCCAGGTAAGGTCGTCATATACCTTTATCGGCCACGCCCACTTTTTTTAATTTTCTATATACGCTTTTAGTGTTTGTTCACATATTTTAATTTTTCAATGGACTTCCCAAAAATTTTTTACATAGATCTCTTTACTTACTACTCCTGAGTTTACACCAGTATGAAATGAAGATTTTAAATCAACCTATTACAAATTTTCCCGTCTTATCTTTTTTACTATATGAGTTGCAACACCTCAAAATTAGTGCAGATTTATTTCATAGGTTGACTACCGCTGCAGGATTATTCCGATTATAAATATTTGCATCTCGCCTTTTTAAATACAATGGAAAACAAAATATTACATTTATTTCCATATTGCCTTTTGGCTACATTGGAAAGCAACCTATTACAAATATTTCCATTTCATCTTTTTCACTATATAAATGAGTTGTAAAGGTGAAAAAAGAACTATTTGCAATTGTGCCTTGCACATGAAAGCATAGCACATAGGCCGTACTACCTCAAATGCAAAAAGGCTTAAACAAAACAGAACTCTAGAGAACCTGATCAGACCCAAATTCGTATCGAGTCTCAACGAGTTAGACAATCTGAGTCGAGAAATGCTGAAACACCTAAGCAAACCCAATAACGTCTTGAAGCCCAAATATCAAGACAAGCTTTGTAAGAGAAGCGGAAATGCCTGAATCTACTCCAGTGCGTCTAGAAATCCAGCAGCTAAGCCAAGCTTAGTCGAGGGAACCTGAAACTCCGGAAACGACTCAACAATGTCTTCAGGCCCAACGGATAAGACAAGCTAACTCCAAGGAATGTGAAACTCTTGAAACGACTGTAATATCCCTACCAGAAGACTTTTGTAAGTTGGTTTTTCATTGCAAGAGATGGTACAAAAGTTGTTCCTAACATAACGTACATAAGAGGATCATCTCTTACGGTAGCAGGTATCAACTTAGAATCTCCTTGCTTTTCTCATAGACAATTATTTGTCGGCTGCTCCAGAGTTGGGAGCCAGCACAAGCTTTTCGTATATGCACCAGAAGGAAAAACCAGAATTGCTGTATATCCCCAAGCTCTAGAATAACTAAAATTCGTAACTTTTAGACATAATACACTCAAAATAATCCATGCTAAGTTGTAGTGGTAAGCATGCGCTCAGCACTTAGCCCCCAATGCACAAATTCCCCAAAAAATGAACAAATTCCCCAAATTTTTAGATAAAGGTCCCCAAAAGAAATGAACAAAATCTCCATACTGCTCTCAATAAACGTATTTAAAATCTGTATTCTTTTCAATAGCATAATTTCGATACGCGAAAGCGGCGCGCGGCGCGCGAACGCGACACGATGCGCTCGCGGAACACAGCTGCGGTCAAATATCAGATGATCTGAAAAATAAAATCTGACAATTAAAATAGGTTGACAACAACTGTGCGGCAGCACTGGTATGGCTGACAAACGCGTGGCGCGCGTACGTGGCGCGTTACGTTCGCGGAAAACAGCTGCGATCAAATATCGGATGATCTGAAAAATAATATTTGGCAATTAAAATAGGTTGACAAGAATTGCGCGACAGCCCTGTTGTGGCTGCCAAACGCGCGGACGCGGACGCGACGCGCTCTCGAACACAGCTCAGCTAAAATATTGCAATGATCTGAAAAATATATTTTGGCGATTAAAATAAGTTGACGACAACTGCGAGGCAGCACGGGTGTAGCTGCCAAACGCGTGGAATGGGCGCGCGGACGCGACGCGCCCACGGAACACAGCTCAGCTAAAATATAGGAATGTTCTGAAAAATATATTTTGGGATTCAAATAAATTGACGACAACTGCGCGGCAGCACGGGTGTAGCTGCCAAACGCACGGACGCGACTCGCTCGCGGGACACAGCGCAGTGAAAAGTCTTATGATAAATGTTATCTACGTATGTATGTGCAATAATTACTATACATATACTATAAGCAGTTGCTTAAAGCAACATTGCGGCACAATTTTAAACGTCGCATTCATTTTCCGTTTTTCTTTGACGTCTCTGCTCAATGATGATCACTTATTGAATAAAGTAATTCAATTTTTAAAAGTTCTGATTCCTTTAATTTGGAAACGATTCCATTATATTTGATGTTTACAAAATAAATAAAATTTAAAAAAAAAAAAAAAAAAATTTAAGGCGGTTTCGCAGCTTATTTTTGAAGCATTTTTGCTGTAGCGTCTTATAAAAAAAAGTTCTAAATTAAAAAATCACAAAATTTTAAATTGAAATAAAACATGAATTTGTTCCCCAAAAAAACGTGAACATAGGGAATTTTTTTACCATGAACAAATTCCACAATCCCATACAAATTTTTTGGGAGTAAGTTAATTTTTTTGACGAGTTGTTCATCGCGGACTTAGTACTCAATGCCTGGTGAGCATAGTGAACCATTTTTCAAGTCAAAGTCCTTTGGATCCCGGGCAAGACCGGGTAAAAACAGCTAGTATATAACATAAATTTTTCTCACAAATTCACTTTGATTTACACAAATTCATTTTTGTCAATGCTCTTTATCTTTTGTTTACATTTATTTTCAGTTGCTAAACTGTGAAAATAGCTTATTCGATAACTTTTGGGCAACTGAAGAAAGTTGCCTTACATAATATCAATTTAAATGTCAGTTGCGTTGCCTTTTGACAACGCAACTAAAGTTCGGTTGCGATCCATAATAGACCTATTAGTCAACGTCCCCATATAAAGCTTATTCCCGATCTTTACTTAAATTTATCAAACACAAAAATGTTTTTTCTCAAATTTGGTTCGTATATATTTTTATAAAAATATTTGATCTTACCAACTATGGTCAGGATCGGTCCATTTTTCGACCTAGTTCCCATATAAGTATAACATCCGATATGAACTTTTACATATCCAAAGCCAAAAAAATTAATAACAATATCATTTATATTTGGTTTATGCTAATTTTCTGTATCTAATTTGTTGAACCTAAGAGATAGGGTCTCTAAACGCATGGTATAGGGTGTCGTATAATCGGTTGAGAGCTTCTATAATTTTCTCAATTGTTTTTACATTGCTTTAACTATGTTGTAGAAATTGGTATAAATATTGTATACATTTTTTAAAATAACTATTTATCTTAGGGGTATGTACTGTTGATTTTTATTGCAATAATTAGTTTTTATTGTTCGGTTTGAGATCATGTATTATTTTTTTTTTTAACAGAAAAGTTAATAATTTAATAATGTAAGAAAAATTTGGAACAAAAATTGAAGACAGCGCTAGATGGAGTAGCCACTTTCGAACATCACGACTTGTTCATCTTCAGCATTCTTCTATCTTTTCAGCTCATGCTTACTCAAATATTTAACTCAAGTATTTTAACCCCTTCTCGCCCCGTGGGACATGTATGTCCCATTTTTTTCTTTTCTTATATTTTCCACATTTTCCAAACGATTTTTTTAAAGCTGACTTGATTCGACAGAGGATAGTTTTAGCTTTCAGACCATAAAAAAAAAAAAAAAATGGCACTGGACCTAAGACGGTGACTCCAAACTCAGAAAATTGTGTTTTTTTTTTAATTCGGACGTTATTGAACCGAAAACATAAAAATTTTGATATATGATTTTCAGAAACACCCAAAAATATTTGGATCTTATTTTTAGGCAAAATTCAGTACGGGTAAAAAAGATGTTTTATAGTTTTATATTTTTATTAAATTAAAAAAATTCATATTACTGAATCAACATACATACATATTAAACTATAAATAAAAAGACTTAGAAAAAGATTAATTCTAAATATCTCAAAAATATAAAATCAGTTATGGTAATCTTCGAAGCAATTGCAGTTTTTGTGAAACAAAAAGGTTTTTTTACAAAAGGAACGATTTTCCTTTCCATTTTTATGTAAAAAATAAAAACACAGATCACTGACTTGCTTCGAGCGGAGTAAATTAGTGGCTAATTTTGACCGTTGACGACCAATATACATGGCTTATGGATTTTTTCTTGAAGGAATTTAAAAAAAAATTTTTGACGACACTTTTGTTTAGAAATGTTGGGACGTTAAGTACGAATCCACAAAAAAAAATTTCCAGCAATTTAGGTTTGGTCATGAAAGGATTAAAGAAAATAACTATTAATGAAATTGGGTGTTTTCTCCCCCCATATGGAAGGGATTGTGAAGTCATATCGGATTCTTACTTCATATTTGCCTAGTTGTGTTTTTTAAAATTTTTTTAGAAGAATAAAATGGCTAAATAATAAGAATTCATAATAAAATTATTATGTAACTTTTGAACACAATAGCATCAACATCATAAGCTTTAAAATGTTTTCGGAAAACAGAATATAATTAAAAAAAAAAGCCTTCGCATTTTACGTTCAATTTCGAAATATTTAATATCAATCTTTAATATCTTGTGACCCATGATTTGTTATACAATTTTCTTCCGATTTGGACCAAACGCATATTACTTGAAAGGTATTTCTTTTTAGTTGTCCACCAGAGTAAAATGTTTTTAAAGTTGCTACTAACACATACTTAAAATTATACAATACTATGTGTGTGTTTATAAAATTTGTTAATAGGTTTGTGAGTTGGGTTTCTTCATTCACAATAATAATTGTGTTGAATTGGCTAAAATTGACTAGCACATTTTTATTGTCTTTATTACATGAAAAAATAAAAGTTCCTAGAATTTGCACTCGAATTTCGAGGGCTGGGATCTGCTAGTATTAATAAATAATTTTATAATATTTGCCCGATAATTGTATATTGTATTGCCAACACTTATATGACATTTTTTTAATGGTGATTCTGGGCAGTGTATGGGTCCAGTTTGTTTCCTTTCTATATAAAACTAATAAATTTGAGGTTTGGGGAAAATCGGAAAAAGAAAAGTCGCGACGGAAATCGATTGAAAATTTCAAATATATTTATATGGGGAAAATATGTCTTTTTTTTCCACTTTATATTTCTTTCTTCAAAATCGAGTTAAAACTCACCAAGATATAGCAAATGCCCCACTTTTGTGCCAAAAAACCTTGACGAAATTTCACGGCACTTTTCAACTTTAAGAAATTGACTAAAGAAATCATTTTTTTTTTTTGTGGTCTATATATTTATAAGTACTCAGATATGAAGTATTGTTTTATTACCACATTGTAAACCTATTGCGAAATGAGACCGAAAATAATTAATTTTTCGTCAAAATTTTTAAAACTCCTGTTCAAAGTTTTAAACAATTTTCTTAAACAAAATTCAGAGAAATGGATATAGCACTTTAAGGTTTTGTTAAATGCATGTTTAACTTTCAGGCAAATTCCTCTGCTAGAATTTTTTTTAAAAGGATTAACTTTTTGTGGATTCAAGAAGAGTTAGTTATCAGTAAATGTAATCGCATTTTCATTTTTAAAGACCCCTCTAATGGGTACTCTTTGCGTTCAGATTAAATGGTTTATCGTAGCCAATAAATTCTTCATAACTTCACGATTATGTCCAAGCCGAATGCAATCAGAATAGAAAATATTAAATACAATTTTATTTTGTGAGTTTTTGAAGTATTTAAATCTTCCAAATGCTTAGCGGTTGTGAGGATCCAGAAGCCGAACTCCGCTTGGCCTTAAATTTTAATTATAGTATTTTTAAGTCAATTTGCATACATTCCACTTAGATCTCAGTTTGAAGTCTAAGCAATTGCAACGTAATTTCGTACTAACACATATATTTTTTTAAGTTATTGTTGGAATTATTACATTTTCAATCTCCTTTTCAGCTTTGAAACTAAAAGCAATTTTGATTTTGTTTTCTACGAAAAAAATTAACAAGCATAAATAATTTAAATTTTTTTTTTTTTTATTATATTTCTTTTTTTTTTTACTAAAACCAGATTAAGAAAATCACGATTTTATTGAAGATTTTTATTATTAGTTTTATTTGATTTTTTTATTTAATTTTTTTTTTTTTTTCAAATAAGAAGGTTGCGTGGGAATTAATTTTGCGTGTCAATTGAGAGATTTTGACTTTTAAAATGTTGTTAAGTAGAAAAAACAAAGATTATACAATTTAAGACAACCTCGTTTAAGAAAACCTAATTTACAGGTAGAGATTGAACAAAATCGAATCATAAATTTGACAAAAAAAAAAAAAAAAAATAATAAAAAATAAAATAACGAAACTAGCAACAAAAAATTGTTGTAAAATAAAATTGAAACCAATATCTATTCGGCTTAAGAGGCAACTATAATAAATTGAAAAAAAACACGATTTAACATGAAATATCATAATAATCTCTAAGTTTTTTTCTGTATGTCTGTGGCATAATAAAAATAGCCAAACCATTTTTGAATTTCTACGAATTAAAAATTGCAAAATCTTTAAAAGATTTTAAAATCAAACGAAAATTCGGCAATTGAGATTTGTTGGAAGGAACACTTAGTAAATTGTTAAGAATTCTTTGGTGTTTAGCAACAGGTTCACACGGTTGAAAAGAACATTTTCATACAACAGACATTTTACTCAGTGGGAATTCATTCATTCATTCATTAAAAAAAAAATTGAATTTAAAAGATGTGAGAATTTTGGTTAATTTAGGTTTGAAAAGGAAGAGTTTAACATAACAGATTTTATCATGGGCGTAGCTTAAGTGTTACTTTAGTAAAAATAAAATGTTATTAGAAATCTACATTTTCTTAATTATAATAATATAGACAAATGCAAAGCAAACTCTAAAATATAAACTCCGCCAGTATTTTGAGTTTTAGGTTGGTAGTACTGTTTTTAATATATGTGCCCAATTTCATGCCAATAACTTCATTGCTCCACTAGTGACGCTCGATTTTGTAAACAAATAAAGTGAGATAGGCGATTTTAGCACTGTCTATTTTTTCTTTGATAAAGAAGAAGTTCCATTAAATTTTGTTTGCGGAATGAATTTTCAGCTAAAGAAAGCCTTCGCTGACCAGCCTATGTCAACACAAAATGTGTGTAAGTATTATAAGCACTTCCAGAAAGACGGAAGAGAAAGCGTTGAAGACAGAGATCGCAAAGAAAGAGAACAAATATCAACAGGTGAACAACACGTCAAGGACATCAAAGATTTGGTGCTGAAAACTGTCTATCGACAATTACAGATCTTCTGATATTGCTCACACTTAAAATCGGGCTTTTATAATTTAAAGATATTATGAGTGTTTTTTAAGCCCGATAGAACTTGAAATTAATAAAAATAACAAGAAACAAAATTTTGGTACAAAAAAAATTTTATACGATGAAAGAAAAGCCACCGCGGCTTTTCTTGACGAAGCGCATCCTGGACGTTCGATCAGGACAACCTATTCGAACATTGCTTACATGAATAATATTGTCCTCCAAGGCGTCAATTGTTGCCGGTTTATCGGCACAAACCAATAACTCCACGTATCCCTACAGGAAATAATCGAGAGGTGTCAAATCGCACGACCTTAGGGGCCAATTGATAGGTTCATTTCTCAAAAGCAACTAACGATCAAATTTTGATTTCAATAAGTCGATGGTTGTGGTCGCTCTATGGCACGTAGCGCCATGATTTTGGAACCACATCTCGCCCGGCTCAATTTCATCCATATTTTCGCGGTCACGATCTTCATTGACAGAAACGCAAACACCGGCTCACAGCGGTTGAGAATCGTTTTTCATTGGGCAAAATTCTGTAACTTTTGAACCGATCAAAATATTTTAGTATTTTTTTAATAGATAAATATTTAGTTGATAATGACTCAGTTTTAATTTAAGTAAAATTGATTTAGTACTTTTTAAGTAATTCTAGGTCAAAGTTGAACTTTGATTTTTTTTTACTTTTAGCCTGAAATATGGGTTTTTATTTTTTTATTTATTAAAAAATGTCATATTTGGATTTCAATAATAATTGTAAACATTTTTTTTTAATAATTTAAAAAAAAAAAAAAAAATTTCACTCAAAAAAAAAATAATAGTAAAATCAACTAGAATTCTTAAAGAAAAATTAAAAATTTGTTACTGTCAAATTTGCAAATTTGTTTACACTCAAAGATAATTTACACTTAAAAAATTAAAAAAAAAAACAAGTAAGAAAATTATAGTCGGTCTAGACCGACTATACGATACCCTATACCATGCGTTTAGAAACCCTATCTCTTAGGCCCAACTAACTGGACATTGAAAATAAGCAAAAACCAAATTTGAGTGGGATTTTTATTAATTTTTTTGGCCGCAGATATGAAAAAGTTCATATCGGATGCTATATCTATAAAGGGACTAGGTCCAAAAATGGACCGATCCTGATCATGTTTGGGAAAGTCTCTTGTATTTTGCAAAAATATGTACAAACAAAATTTGAGAAGAATCAGTGCAATATTTTTGTTTTTTAATAGATTTAAGTGAAGATCGGGAAGCAGCTCTATACGGGGTCAAAGGGATCATTTTTGGACTACTCATTAGTGGATGTAATGAACGCATACAAACCCAATTTGAGTAAGATCTATATGACAATTTGGATCTTATGGCAATTTATGTCGATTTCATATGGGTAATTTGTATGGGGGCTAGGTCTGAACATGGATCGATTCTCACCAATTTCAACAGCGTTCATCCCATGGCCGATAAAAGCTTATATACCAAATTTCATCAAAATATATTCATATTTGCGACCTGCAGTTTGATTACAAGCTTTACATGGACACACAGACGGACGGACGGACGGACGGACGGACGGACATTGCTAAATCAACTCAGAAAGTGATTCTGATTCGATCGGTATAATTAAAGATGGGTCTAGGTCAAATATTTTTGGTTGTTACAAACAGCAGCACAAAGTCATTATACCCAAACCACATAGTGGTATAGGGTATAATTACTAATATTATCTAATTATCTAACTATTATTACTACATACAAATTTTTGTTTTTTGCTAGCAAGTTTGTTAACTTTGGAAAAATAAGTCAGTGATCGGGATGGGATGAGACAACCGGGAAAAATCGGTCAAAATCGTTCTGCTGAGTCACGTCTAGAAATCGAGATATATCGATTTGAACTAAGTAAGTATCGTATAGGGGAATTGTCACTTTTCGGGCTCTTTTGTTTGACATAACATGAGAAACACTAATGTTTATTAGCGCAATGATTCTGATTTTTTTTTTTAAATTTTGATATGCAACTATAGGTTTTTCATTTTGAATCTTTCTTATTTATTAAAACATTTCATACATATGTGGGTAAATAAACCTTTTAAAAATAAAAACTGCAATATATTTTAATAGTTTTTGTGAGAATTATTATTGTTATTATTTTTTACTAATACTATGTTTTTCGTACTTAAATAACAATAAAAGGCAATTATAGTTATTATTCATTTGTTTCAAATATTGATTGCAAATATTCCATATTCTGTTCCGTGTTATTTCTGTTCTCTAGTAGTTTTTTTCTTCTTCATCTAAATGCTGATTTTCCACTCTCCATTGATTTCGCATACTGGAGCTGAACGGATCTGGCGTTGTCAATAATGTATTGAAATTTTTAAAGTACTGTGCTCTCTATAAAATCTGTAATTCTTATTCCGTTCTCTCCAAGTGACATCAAATGACATTTAATGACATCTTCTCGATTGTTATGGATTTTGTGAGGTTTGGCAGAGATCTTTCTCCATGGAATTTGGTTGTATATAGTGCATTACCAGGTAAAATAATATACTTAAAAAACCCACTATTCAAATGAAACTGAGAATAGTGGAAATTAGAAGTATAAATGCTAAAATATTAAAAAATTCAAAAATAACGATTGTTTGTTTGGACAGAGTTGTATCTTCTGAAATTAATACTAATTAAAAGCTGTATGGTATGAAAACTGATACTTAACCACACTGTCCGTAGGCCTGACTTTAGGTGAGTGTGTTAAAGCATTGACCAAAATAAACAAGTACGGGTGTATGTAAGATAGACGCAGGTTCAAACCTCACGGCCGCCTTAAGTAGAGAAATTTCATATAAAAACAATCTATTCAATTATAACATAACAATTATCACAATGTTCAATAAATCGCTGATGAATGCTGAAATGGCAGAAACCGGTCCGATTAAGAATACAGTGTAGTTAGGAATTTTTGAGATATATGCTTTCTTTTTCTCTACCACGAACCATTGAAAATTAATTCTTATGAGCGTTTTCTTTATAGCTTGCATTAATGCATTGCTAGGTAAAATAAAAACGTATCAAAAAGTTATAATAAAACAAGAAAGAAAATTATAGTCGGTCTAGACCGACTATATAGTACCCTATACCATGCGTTTAGAGACCCTATCTCTCAGACCCAACTAACTGGATATAGAAAATAAGCATAAACCAAATTTGAGTGGGATTTTTCTTAATTTTTTTGGCTGCAGATATAAAAATTTCATATCGGATGCTATATCTATATGGGGACTAGGGTCAAAACTGGACCGATCCTGACCATGTTGGGTAAGGTCTCTTGCATTTTGAAAAAATATATATAAACAAAATTTAAGAAGAATCAGTGCAATATTTTTGTTTTTTGATAGATTTAAGTGAAGATCGGGAAGCAGCTCTATATGGGGCCTATGACTAAGACTTGTCCCATAGAGATCATTTTTGGTCTACTGATTAATGGATGTAATAAACACATACAAACCCAATTTGAATAAGATTTATATGATAATTTGTATCTTATGGCAATTTAAGTCGATTTCATAGGGGTCATTTGTATGGGGGCTAGGTCTGAACATGGACTGATTCCCACCAATTTCAATAGCGTTCATCGCATGGCCGATGGAAGCTTATATACCAAATTTTGTCAAAATATATTCATATTTGCGACCTGCAGTTTGATTACAATATTTACATGGACACACAGACGGACGGACGGACGGACGGACATCGTTAAATCGAATCAGATAGTGATTCTGATTCGATCGGTATAATAAAAGGTGGGTCTAGGTCAAATATTTTTGGTAGTTACAAACAGCAGCACAAAGTCATTATACCCAAACCACATAGTGGTATAGGGTATAAAAATCCCAGGGTACAAATGAATTACATCCTCTATGTATTGGCATTCTTACTTAAAAACATATTAAAAGGGTGGTGTATTTTGTAAGCAGATATCATTACTGGTAATGGATCAAATAATGACTATTACAAGCTATAAATTACCTAAAGTACAAATTTAATACACCATTGTATCCTTATAGGGCTATTTAAATTACCGTAATTTGAATTTTTTTTTTGAGTAATTTCATTGGAAAAATTGGACTTTTGCCCAATGAAATCAAAATTTCAGCTACAGTTCGACTTCAGTTTTGAAGAAATAACGTTAGATGATGCCACCAGCGTGTAAACTCCACCAAACGGTACATTTTGCTGGATCTAATAGAGTCTATGGAGTCTGTTTATTTATTAAAAAACACATTAAGCCAAAAATTAGCCTCATAGCTGAGCACAACTTTGCGATAAACCATAGGGCATTATCCAAATGCTCTAGACAGTGCGAGGTATATGATGATCTCGTTGCTTTAAGTCGTATATCAGCTGAATCTTATGCCAGTGTATGCCAAGATCTTTCCACGTAGTTGACGGACGGAGCCCCAATTCCTGCGACCGACATCTAATCGATAAATTTGGATCTTCTTCCATACTTCGTTTACAGTGGCAATATTCTCTTCAATACACATATTCCTTCGAAATTTTAGTGTTATTGCATCAGTTATAGAGCATTTGGAATGAGTTGAACGGATGGCCTGCTCAGATGGACGATTATGTGCGCCAAAAAAACATGAAGTTGTTAAGATGCGCGGACTGATTTAATTGACAATTGATAATGGATAATTTGACGATTTTCCAGAGTATACTGATCAAAAATACAAAAAAGTGATCGCAGTATTTGTTAGGTAACTTAGTTCATGTGTAAGCTAACCTTTTCATAAGTTATATCGAAGCAAAAAAAATCCTTTTATTATGGGTCAAGTCGCAATTGGTTCAAAAACAAATTTTTTTTGAAAGAGAGATATCGTATCTATGCCTACGACCCCGAAACAACTGACCAATCAAGCGAATATCATGCAAAAGGTGAAGCAAGATCGAAAAATCATGCCAAAGTTCTTCACAAAACGAAGCCGTGTTAACAGTTTTCTTCAATTATTATGGTGCAGGGCATTGCCATCATGGACTTGAAGCTATTCGTAAAAAGTGGCCAGATTTATGGGTAGGCAACTCTTGGTTTTTGCAACAAGATAATGGAGAGATAATCAGAGAGCATTTAGCATATCGTTCCACAACAAATTGGTTAAAAACCGTGTAACTTCTGACTCTTCAATGGAATGCGAAATTAAAAGTCGAATCGCTGCGGGCTTTAGGGCGATTCCGAAAATCTCTTTTTTAATAGTTGTTTTGAATAATGGTTTAATCGTTGGCATTAGTGTTTTGTATTGAAAAGGGATTACCTAAATAACAACATTTCATTTTACAATAATACTAATTTCTTAATTTGAACATAAAGTACTTTCCTAGCACTTTTCATCATATTTCTGCCATTGATATGATAACAAGGGCTTAATCCTTTTTTCTTCCCACGTCTCTGCATTGCAAAATACCTGTCTTCGTTCTAGAGATTTTTCTCACTGCCAACTACCAGCAAAAAACTACCTGTCTGTTTGAAATATTCCAGCATGTTTTCTTATATTTTTACCGTGTCAAATTTAACTCACAATCAAGCTAACTACAAAAACAAAATTGTATACTCAAGCAACAAGTGAATGACAGGATAATCGTCCTTTTTTTTCTTTGCAAATCTCACATCTTGTTTTGTTTGTCTGCTCTAAAAGTACATATTAAACTCAAATGTTTTTATGCAGTGCACGTTTAATTTTAAAGATTTTTTTTCTGTTTTGTTGATTTTTATTTTTCTTACTAAATTGTTTCGAAGACCTCCTTTTTTTATATTGTGTCTTTTAACTCAACATCCTCAATGAGACAGCCAAATAGAGGAATGGATAGACGGACGGACATTGGAAACCCGCATTTCATTTCAATATATTCACATGATGATCAGCGTTCACATTGTAGCAGGTTCATTCTTCAATTACAGGTCGTTTTGAAAGAAAAAAAAAATTATATAAGTATGTATATAGAGTTGTTATTTTTTTGTACGAGTATAACAAATTTCAATTTTATTGTGTAGAATTTATGAATTGTCTGTTTTGTAATAGAGCGTGCATCCGTTTTAGTTCTGTGAGTTTTGTGGGAACAAGTGCTTAGTTTATATTTTGTTTTGTTGCTAATATTTATCCTTAGGATTTCTGATACGAGTACTTTATTTAAAGCAATTTTCGTGTGAACTTGTGTTTCATAATAAAAGAATTAACATTGTTAAGAGTTGGATTATTATTTTTTTTTTCCAGATATTTGGTGGCATTGATTTTTGACTGTGTTTTTTCGATATTTGTAGGCCTATGGTAGTCCAGGTATTGATCTTTGTTATAAATAATATAATATTTATAAAATAAATCAAATTATATATGTCTCACTTAAATTGTTTTTGTGAAGATATGTCAAATTTCAATAGAGTTTATATTTCCAACAGCACAGTTATTGTCAGATTGTATTGCAATTTTAGGAAGAGTATGTCCACATATTTGCTGCAAATACAAAAAAATATGTACGAAGTAGCATTGAATTTTTTTTATAGAATTTACGTTAAACTTGAAATAGGAGCAAATTTTTACACATTTGCAGCTGGGTTGAGTGTTATCCCTCCTGTACCGCGACCAAGTCGGTTTTGTATTCCTTCCTGTTTTATTTTAATTCATTACGGAATTTATTAACTTGGTGATGGCCTTCACCGCTATTGTACATAAAGTGGGTGATCCTTTTGGAGTAGTTGTGAATATGGCAAATTACGGGCAGAAAAAAAATATATATTTTTTAAATATTTATTTTTTATTTTCTGTTTTCTGTTAGTGGCGTAATACTTTGAAATTTAGGAAGTATTATCTTTGTATATACAGGTCCAAGGATTACAACTTCTTATTGTAGCATTGTGGAAAATTTTCTGAAAAATAATATCAAGCTTTATATAAGAATATATTTTCACACATTTGTATATAAAGTGGCTTATCGTTATCAAGTAGCAGTTCGCAACAGCTTCAGTATTGTCAGAATGCCTTGAAATTTTAAGAACGTAATATCCTCGTATTTTCAACTTTAGAATGTATAAATATATACCGTGTGTTCCTTGAATAATTTTTACAAATTATTGTCAAACTTGGTTGGAGTGCATTTATTCGTATATTTGTATGGAAACTGGCTGATTTTTTGGAGTAGAAGTTCGCCACAAATATTACCGAAAGTCTTTGAAATTTGAAAGACGTAATGTGCTAGAATGTATAAATTTGTACCATGTGTGTCTTAAATATTTTTTTGAATTGATGTCAAGTTTTCATGAAGTGCAAATAGTAGGTTGTCAAAAGCACAATATTGGTCTGCATGGCTTAAAAATTTAAATGAGTCATTTAAGGCTCTAGTCACATTTGTATGGAAACTGTCCGAGCTTTTTTGATTAGAAGTTCGTCCACCCCACAATTATTAACGGAAACGTTTGAAATTTAATAGAAATACTTTCCTTACCATTCCAGCTCTAAAAATATAACTTTTGGCTAAGTATTTATAAAAAATTTTCTGTGAAATTATCTCAAACATGAAATAAGAGCAAATTTTCACACTTTTATATGGGAAGAGTCTGATCTTTTTCGAGTAGTAGTTCGTCCGCGCCACATTTTTGGCCTGATTACTTTAAAATTTGGTGTACGTAATACACTCACACTTTAAAAAGTATAAATGTGTACCATGTGTTCTTTCAAAATTTTTTGTAAATCGATGCCCAATGTCAATGGAGTGCATATGTTCATACATTTGTATGGAAAATGTCGAATTTTTTTCGAGTAGAGTTCGCCAACAGCAGAGTTATTGTCGGAATACTTTAAATTTTAAGAAGCTTATCTTGATATACAAACAGTAAAACAACTACAAACAGTTAAAAAATTTAGCAAGTCGTGATGGAAATGTGTTTTAAAGTTACATCAAACTTGAATTAAGAGCAAATTGGCACACATTCTTTTTCGAGTATTTGTTCGCCCAGAGCTAAATTTTAATCGGAATGACTTAATTGTTTAATAAATGAGTTATCTGTGAATAAGGTCAATTACGGTCAGTGAATTTTTTTTTTTTGAAAACTTTTTTAACCTCTTTCTTTTAACTCATATTCTCTGTCTGTCTATCTGTCTGTCTGTCTGTCTATTGTGGGGCAACCCCACTCCCCCTTATCCAATTGATCTGAAACGTGGCCCATAGTCTCGTTGTGACTACAGATTAATTTTGGAGTAGTTACGCTCACCCACGCGTAGTCACACACAGTCACGAAGTGATCTAAATGTCCATACACTTGCTGTGAAAAAGCGATTAACTTTGACTTAGTCACGCATGGTCATGCACAGTCACGGAGTGATTTTAACCCCATTTTCGCTTATCTAATTGATCAAAAACTTCGTCGATAGACTTGCTGTAAAAAAAGATTAACTTTGACTTAGTCACGCACAGTCACGCATGGTCACGCACAGTCACGGAGTGATTTAAAACCCATTTTCCCTTATCCGATCGATCAGAAACTTGGTCGATAGACTTGCTGTAATAAAACATTAAATTTGATATAGTCACGCACAGTCACGCATAGTCACGTACAGTCACGGAGTGATTTAAAACCCATTTCCCCTTACCCGATCGGTCTGAAAATTGGTCGATAGACTTGAGAATAGACTGTGAGAAAGGATTAACTTTGACATAGTCACGCACAGTCACGCATAGTCACGCACAGTTACGGAGAGATTAAAACCTCACTTCCCCTCATCCGGTCGATCTGAAACATTGTCCATAGACTTGTTGTGACCAAAGATTAATTTTAAAATAGTCGCGCAAAGTCTCGCTCAGTCACGGAGAGATTCAAAACTCATATGCATAAAGAAAGAAAGAGTTTTAATAAAAGTTTTGTTTTTTATGGGTTAGATTATTTACTGTCTGGTTTTTGTCGAGTACCAGTTCCTCCAACTTTCAATTTTTGGCGGAATGCTTTGAAACTTGAAGGAAGCGTTATATATACAGCTCTAGAGAATATAATTTTTTGGTTAAGTCATTGTGGAAAATTTTCTGGAAAATAGCAGCAAACTTTAAATAAGAGCATATTTTCAGACATTTGTATAGAAAGTGGTCAATATCAGTCGAGTAGTACTATACCGACGCCACAATTTTAGTCGGAATGGTTTAAAATTTCTTATGAGTAATCTATGAATATAGTCAATTACAGACAGTGAAAAAAATTTGAAAAAATTTATTTTTTTGCATTTTTTTCTGAATTTCCGATCTTTTTCGAGTAGTTGTTCCCACACGTCAACCTTTTTGTCGAAATGCTTTGAAATTTTGAAAATATATTTTCTACATATATTCACATTACAATACTAATACCGTTTTCTTTTCTGACAGAAAATGTCGTATTTTATTTGTACTTTTTTCAAAAAGTGTTTTTTTTTCATATATTCGGAATTAAGAGCAACTTTATCTTATATATCAATCGAAACGTTTCAGACTGCTGTGTTCGTAAAATGCAAAAAAAATTGATTATTATCCGCTTTGAAGCCAAAGGGCGAAACTTTCAAAAAAGGGGAACAATGGAGATATATTCTCACGCTATGTCCTGAAAAAAGTCAATGGGTGCAATTTTTGCGATTTACGAGGGGTCGATTTTGAGGCCTTTTGATTAAAATAAAACGGCATAAGAGATTATTTCGAAATGTTCTTGAACAAAATTTTGTAAATAGGAATGGAAAGTGGATGATCTTTTTTGAGTAGTAGTTAGCCCAGTCCATATTTATACCCTATACCACTATGTGGTTTGGGTATAATGACTTTGTGCTGCTGTTTGTAACAACCAAAAATATTTGTCCTAGACCCATCTTTAATTATACCGATCGAATCAGAATCACTTTCTGAGTTGATTTAACAATGTCCGTCCGTCCGTCCGTCCGTCCGTCCGTCCGTCCGTCCGTCTGTGTGTCCATGTAAAGCTTGTAATCAAACTGCAGGTCGCAAATATGAATATATATTGATGAAATTTGGTATATAAGCTTTTATCGGCCATGCGATGAACGCTATTGAAATTGGTGAGAATCGGTCCATGTTCAGACCTAGCCCCCATACAAATTACCCATTGAAATCGACATAAATTGCCATAAGATCCAAATTGTCATATAGATCTTACTCAAATTGGGTTTGTATGCGTTCATTACATCCACTAATGAGTAGTCCAAAAATGATCCCTTTGACCCCATATAGAGCTGCTTCCCGATCTTCACTTAAATCTATTAAAAAACAAAAATATTGCACTGATTCTTCTCAAATTTTGTTTGTACATATTTTTGCAAAATACAAGAGACTTCACCAAACATGATCAGGATCGGTCCATTTTTGGACCTAGTCCCTTTATAGATATAGCATCCGATATGCTTATTTTCTATATCGAAGTAGTTGGACCGAAAGATAGGGTCTCTAAACCATGGTATAGGGTATCATATAGTCGGTCTAGACCGACTATAATTTTCTTACTTGTTTTTTTATCAGAATTTTTCAATATTTTAGGAGAGTAATCTATCAGTATACCTGACTTCAAAATATATAAAACCATACCATGTATTTGGAAAAAAAAAATTTTTAAATGAAGCCAAACATCTATGAGGTATATATTTTCATACATTTATATGAAAAATTTTCGAACTTTTTAGAGTAGTAGCTTGCCTGCGCCACTAGATCAGTCCAATTAAAGTGTTAATGATGATGTTTCTGATAATTGTACGATTCCAAAAAGTATACACTTGTTATACTAAATACTTTTTACATGGTTTCAAACATAAAATATTGTAGCTCGAGTAGCTCATTAACTGCTTGACCGTAAGCTTGGACAAAAACCTTCCGCATAAAACTCTTTTACTGAAACTATAAACTATATATTGAAATAAAATATTCTTCATATGTGCAATGACTTTAAGTTATAACATCTTTTTTTTTTTTTTTGTGTATTTAATGTATCCTTAAATTAACATATTACCAGCTAATTCAGATAGAAAATATTTTAAAATTTGCTTTTTTATATTAATATCTGGAAATTTCTAGCGAAGAATTATTTGAAGTTTTTTTGGAATCGTCGTATGATTTCTAAGGTCTCACAACATTGCTATAGGGTTAAATGATGAATTTCATAGTTGTTCTATGAAGTACTTAGGGAACTTATAGGTTTTCTAGGATAAAAATAATGAAATTTTGCAGATAGCAATTAATTTCTCCTATAGAAGACACGATCATTGTTTTTTTTATAAAAAGAAGTATATTAAAACTGGCCAAAAAGAAAGAAATTCAATTAAAATTTTATTGGTATTCGAAGTTTCAGTATCGGCAACAGTCTAAAAGTGGTAGCCGTACCCAAAATTGATGTAATATTGAGCTTGACAGACTGGTGGAATGTATCACGACGTAATTTAACACTCTTTCTTGTTATTTAATAAATTCTTACTAGTCCAGCCCAGCACTCGAAATTCCACTGCAAATTCTAGACAAATTATTTTTTCATTCAATTTTTGTCTTCCAATGTTTTTCTAATCTATGTATATATACAAATTATGAATACTTAAATGACTCTAAAGGTATTTTCATCAATTTTATCAATTCACAATTCAACAAAGAGCGTCTGATATATAATTTAAATCATTCGCATTTACAGGGTGTAACGAATTATTATAAATATTTTATTTTATTTAATTTAAAATATTTTTAACACAGATTAAATCAAAATTTTATCATTTTCAGCTTCTCCTCCATATGACCAATAACTATGCCAATTTTCTCACTCTTCCGTGCCCGCATATTGCTTAAAAAGGGAACTAAAAATTTAGCTTCACGTATTTACATACAGATTTATTTTCAGGCACATTTTGTCGAACTGTTCTGATATTTTGAATAAATAATTTTACTTTATTTTCAAAAATAAATTTAAAAAGATAGTAATAAATAAATGTCGTATCCATAGAGTGATACAGATAATATTAAAATGAGTGTTAGGGTTTCAACGGTCTTAGCCGTCCCTTAAAAAATTATATCCTATTAAATTGTTTGCATCAAACTAAGAAGATTCTATTAAGTACATCACATATAAGATGTTGAGAAGAAGATACTCTTGTGAGCTTGGTCCGTCTTAATATGGAAAACCGAAAAATTGATTATTAAAAATAACCAGTTAAGATAATAAATAAAAATAAATATGTTTATATTAGCAGAGCTCCTGCAATTGTTTGTTATAAGTGTAATATTCAAGTGGCCAAAATGGTTGTTTATAGCCAACCTGAATCCGGGTTGTCATATATCAAGTGAAAGCCCCATGGGAGTAGATTCTAATGGCATACCACCTACATTTAATTGTTTCTCTGGAAAAAAGATACAACTGTTCAAATTTCTTTTACTATCAAAATACATTTTATAGAAATAGAATAAAATTTTTATAATAGTTTTCGGAAATCATTAAGATCATTTACATACAAGTAACAATATTATATTGTTAATCACTATGTATTCAACAAAATAATCATTTGCTAAATTGTTAATAAGTTATCTTATTCAACTTAATATACATAAAATAATAGATAAATTAAATAATGCATTAACAAAGCACACACTTAACACAATCACTATAAAAATTCATATAAATAGAACGGTTTAGAAACGCAAACAAATCAAATAATTTTACATTAACCAGAAAACTGCATTAAATAAAAAAAAAAATAGTTCGAGTTATTAAAAAAATGTTTATCAAATTATTTGTGTTGTCAATATTGCTGATATTTGCCTGGGCTGCTAATTACTTGGAAAAACTATTCCAAGATGCCAAAAGAATTCCAGATGTATTAAAAGTGGCTCCTAAATAAAAATTTAAGGTATTATAAAACAGGGTACCATTAGGATTTGAAAAATATTCACATTTAATTTTAGCTTGAATTCGAGAATGGTCTAGTAGCTGGTGATGGCATAGAATATGCCCCAAGACAGACGAAAGATGCTCCAGCATTGGATTGGTCATCTGATGCAAATAAATTTTATACCGTCTATATGGCCTGCCCTGATGCTCCTGATGTCAACAATCCCATATGGAACGAATTTTTACATTGGTTAGTGGTTAATGTGCCTGGAAAAGATGTTGATAAGGGAGAAGTTTACTGTCCGTATTTAGGACCAGCTGCTCCAAAAACTGGTGGTATAATACGTTATGTTTTCTTAGTTTACGAGCAGCCTGGTAAATTGAAATTTTCTGAAACATTGGTCAATAATACCAGTTTGGAAGGACACCCAAATTTTAAGATTGAAAAATTTGCTGAGAAATACAAGTTGGGCTTGCCCTTGGCTGGTAATATATTCCGCAGCCAGTGGGATGATTTTGTCCCAGATTTGCATAAAAATATGGGCGTAGCCCTCAAAAAATAGAAATGGGAAATTTAAAATCGCTTAATAGTTAATAATCAAATGTTAATGAAATTATATAATAAATGTAGAAAATATATTAAGCACATGCAATATCACATTTAAAACTAGTTATTTTATTTCGGTCAGACTTTAATGTGTGCAAAACCTTACTAAATATAGTTTTGTTCGGAAATGTGTATTTCTTAAAAAGGTAACTTCTCTTAAAAAGCACCTCATCTTACAAAAAGTAAGTTTTCTTAAAAAGTACATTTTCTTTTCTTCCAAAAGTAACTTTGGCTCAAAAAGTATCTCTTCTGTAAATAGTTACTTTCGAGCAAAAAATATCTCATTTTTTATTCAGAAAGAATTCTTTCTTCAAAAAATTACTTTTTTTCAGAAACTACATTTTCTTCATAAGAAACTTTTCTTCAAAAAATTCCTTTTATTCAAAATATTACGTTATCTTCAGAAAGTACTTTTTACTCAAAAAGTATTTTGCCTTCAAAAAGGAATTTGCATTAAACAAATACTTTTTCTTTTTTATTCCTAAAGTACCTTTTCTTCAATATGTAACTTTTCTTCAAAAGCAAAATTTTTAAAAAAAAAGGGATTTTTTCTTCTTGAAAAAGTACATGTCCTTAAAAAAGTACTATTTCTTCAAAAAAGCACCTTTTATTCCAAAAGCAACTTTTCTTCTAAATGTAAATTTTCTTCAAAAAGTACGATTAAAAAAAAAATTTTTATTTATGAAAAAAAAACGCATCTTTCTTTAAAAAAAGTTCTGTTTCTTCAGAAAGCAACTTGTGTTCCTAAAGTAACTTTTCTTATAAATTTACCATTTCTTCTTAGTACGATTAAAAAACTATCTGTTCTTGAGAAAGTTTTTTTAAGTACCTTTTTTAAGTACCTTTTCTTAAAAAATTATCTTTCGTCAATAATTACCTTTTCTTCACAAAGTACCTGATCTTAAAAAAGAAAATTTACAAAAAGATATCTTTTTTCAAAAAATACATTTTCTTAAAAAAAAACTTATTTTGTTAAAAAAAAGTACCCCCTTGAAAACAGTAAATTTTGTCAAAAAATTACATTCTTATACCTTATCTTCAAAAAGTACATTTTACTCAAAAAGTATTTTTCCTTCAAAAAGTACTTTGTTTTAAAAACGTACTCTTTCTTCAAAAGGCATCTTTTTTTCATAAAGGACCTTTTCTTCAAAATGTACCTTTTTTCAAAAGTGCAATTAAATAAAAAAAGTTTTTTCTTTAAAAAAAAATTACTGTTTACTTCCTAAGGTACCTTTTCCTCAAAAAATACCCTATCCTTAAAAAAGGTCATCAAGAATTACATTTTCTTAACAAAGTACCTGATTTTAGAAAGAAAATTTAAAAAAAGTTAACATTTTTCAAAAAAAAAAAAAAAAAAAAAAAAAAAACCTTTTCTTAAAAAACATATTTTTTTAAGTACCTAAAAAAGTACATTACCTTAAGACAATAACTTTTTTAAATGTACTTGTTCTAAAAAAAAGCATCTTTGCTCAAAAAAAATTAAATTTTCTTAAAAAGTCCCTTATCTTAAGAAATACCTATTCTTAAAAAAATAAGAGCCTTTTCTTAAAGGAGTAAAATATCTAAAATTAGTACCTCTTCTTAAATAAAGGGTTTCCTTTAAGTAAATTTTCTTAAAAAAGCAACTTTTCTTAAAAAACATCTTTTATTTAATTTATATAATATATTTTTATAACCATAAAATACTTTCCCCTAAAATTTTTTTATTGCGACTTTTGAGTTTAGCAGGCCCGGTTCGAAGGACCATGTAAAAAGGTTGGTTTGGGGAATGTTGAGACTGCGTAGTCTGTTTATGATGTGGACTGTAAATTTGATGGATGTTAATTCCAAGCCTTTTTCAAAATGGTTTATAATTGTTCGGCATGAACAATTATAAATGAGTTCGTAGGGTTAGAAAATTGGAAAACGAAAAATAAAAGATTGAGTTAAATTCTGTATAATAATAATCTTTATTGTGGTCCTGCTTACCAGCTCAATGTTCAATTGTAAGTGACCTTTTTTTCTGTTCTGTACGCAAATTTTGACGTAGATCAACTCAACTTTAATGTAGTAGTTGTTAAAGTCTATTTTTTGCCAACAAATATCGACGTTGTACGTGAAATATTAATGTAAGATTGAATGAGCATATCCTCCTTAAAAAGGTTTATTCGTATTACTTGAATTATTTTTATTTGGAAGCAAGTGTTCATCAGAAAAACCACATATGTGCTATTTTCTCCGCTGTTAAGCTGCTGCTCCAATGAAATTGTTTCGATATTTGTAGTTTAGATAATATTACACTCGTGTGTAATTTCGTGTACAGTCCCTATATTAACTTAACATACATTCATTACTATAGCATTTCAAATTTAGAACGTTAATTTGTTTTTTAAAACTGTATACCCATATTTTAAACAAATGCCAAAATGCTTATCGCTCTAGTGCCTCTACATCAAAAACTTTATACACACCTTGCATAAATTTTTAAATAGAAATGCAACACATTTTTTAAAAATAATTTAAATACAAATTCATCTTGCGACTAACACCACCACCCAAAAAACACATATTAAAAGAAGGCACTTGTTCCTCTTCAGTGATCGTAAAACCATCATACAACATATGCCACTTCAAAAATTATGCAGAACAACCTGATGCTAAACTAGGAAAAACTTGCTGCCTGCCTGACGCCTGCTGCCCGTATAAAAAAACAAAAACAGGATATAAAATGCAAAGTGTTTTTCGTTAATGGGAAGAAAAACAACCCACATTTGGTCAAAATACTTGTGTATGGCACGAGTTTCTATGTTTTCAATTGTTTAGTGACTAATTATTTAAATTATGCATGTTAAGGGTTACAAATAATGGAATGTTTTTTTATTATTTTTTTTTTTTTTTTTTTGAGGAAGAGAAATAACTTTACATAAAGAATCGGTCAACCATCAAATAGTTGTAGAGGCGCAAGTCTGACGCCTGCCGGTCAGTAAATAGTTTTGAATTTAGTTTGTCACTTTTTTTCTGTTGTTCTTTCGTCCACCACTATATCCGCGCACCACTAACTTTTCTTCTAATTGTATTTAAAGCGCACGATCAAAAAATAAAGAATGACCTTAAAGGAATGCATTCATTAATATTTTAGGATCATTTAAAAAATTGTCAAATTGAAGCTTCTTTACTTTTTATATTATTTATTTATTATTTTTTATATAGCCTAAAAGTTTTTTGAGATTTTTTATATTTTTGAAATTGCTTTTATCCAAAAATGTAATTGGAAAAATGAATTTTTTCTCTGGTGGTTTTTTTTTTTCACAAACCAGATAAATCACTTCTGGAGAGCACTAGCATAATAACAAAAAATTGCCTGCCTTAAAAATTATATTAAAAAGACCGATTTTGTATTTCCTAAGTTCAAATCTCAATAACTCCAGAAAATGGCAAAAGTTGGGACATCTATCATATTAATAGGCAACGCGATTTCTTGTGACCACTTCCACGCTTTTAGTTATCAACCGATTTTGACAAAAAAATATACCATCTGAAAGGTATTTCATCAATGAGTCCCTTTGACTAATAATTTTTTGCCACGGATAATTTTTTTCAGTAGACAGGAGTGATATATACAGTTCTATATATAAAGCAAGAAAAAAAGAAGATATGTCTCACAACCTCACACCAGTGCGCAAATGATATATAATATTGTCATTCCATTTTTATAACTAGCAGATTCCAGCCCTCGAAATTCGAGCGCAAATTGTAGGAAATTTTATTTTTTCATGTAATCAAGACACTAAAAGTATGCAAGTCAATTTTAGCCAATTCAACACAATTATTATTGTGAATGAAGAAAACCAACTCACAAACCTATTAACAAATTTTATAAACACACACATAGTATTGTATGTATGTGTTAGTAGCAACTTTAAAAACATTTTACTCTGGTGGACAACTAAAAAGAAATACCTTTCAAATAATATACGTTTGGTCCAAATCGGAAGAAAATTGTATAACAAATCATCGGTCACAAGATGTTAAAGATTGATATTAAAGATTACGAAATTGAACGTAAAATGCGAAGGTATTTTTTTTAAATTAAATTCTGTTTTCCGAAAACATTTTAAAGCTTATGATGTTGATGAAATGACATAATAATTTTGTTATAAATTCTTATTTTTTAGCCATTTTATTCTTCTAAACAAATTTAAAAAAACAAAACTAAGCAAATATGAAGTAAGAATCCGATATGACTTCACAACCCCTTCCATATGGGGAAGAAAACACCCAATTTCATTACTAGTTATTTTCTTTAACCCTTTCACGACCAAACCTAAACTGCTGGAAATTTTTTTTTTGTGTATTCGTACTTAACGACCCAACATTTCTAAAAAAAAGTGTCGTCAAAAATATTTTTTTTAAATTCCTTCAAGGAAAATATCCATCAGCCATATATGTACATTGGTCGTCAACGGTCAAAATTAGCCACTAATTTACTCCGCTCAAAGCAAGGCAGTGATCTGTGTTTTTATTTTTTACATAAACAACTGTAGCTTTGGTTTTGTATTTGTTGTAAATTTTTAAATATAGATCACGGTGAATTGATTACTACTTTTTTACTTTGTACTAAAAATGAAAAGTAAAATCGTTCCTTTTTTTGTGAAAAACCTTTTTGTTTCACAAAAAACTGTAATAGCTTCAAAGATTACCATAATTAAAATTGATATCGCTGTTGTGGTCGTTGCATTTCTTCCATTTCCTTCATATGTTTGTAGGTATGAGGTTACTTCACGTATCCAAAAGTCAAAGATGTGCCGCTTAAAGACGGGTTGGCGCCGCAGCTGACTCCTTTACTGCTGGAGCTGCCGCCACATAGATAGTAGAGTTCTTCCAAAAAAGGCGATCTAAAAATAATTAGAACACAAAAAAAATTATTTAAATAAAGCAATTGGAATTAAAAGTACTGCTAGTAAAAAAATTATAAAATCAATTTCAAATTGTCATAACCGATTTATTTTTTCTATACGCATGAGCCAGCAATAGAAAGTACCCTAATAATGGATAGAAGTTAATTCTTTCTATGAAAAGAGCTTCATTGTCTTTATAAAAAAAAAAAATAAAAAAAGAAGATATAAGAAACACTGATCAAAAAATAATAACAACTTTATATTTAGATGTTATAAGGAATTCAAGGTGAAGTAGTTCTATTGAAATGGTAACCGTACCCAACATTGTTTATAATATTGACTTTAAGACATAGATAAGATTCGGCATAGCCGAATACAACACTATTACTTATTTTTTGTATAAAATCGAGTTCACCGATCCGCACTGACCTTAAGAAATAAGGCAAAATTCTCAAAAATCTTTTGGGCCATAATAATGCATATTTCGATTGTAGATAACCCTAAACTAAGGGATACTGAAAAGGAAGTCAAGTTCATAAATGTTAATGTTACCGCCAAACAAAGACCACTTTTGAATATCTGTTGCAGGGAGTGATCTTATTAGATGATGTAATTATATGTATATGAAAAAAAGGTTCGAAAATTGTACAGTAAAAAATAGTTTGGTTGTCCTTTGTTAAAAATAAGCGAATGTCGGGAGACTAAGATTAAGTTATTCATTTTTAGTCCGATAAAATTAGTCATAGTCTGATAAAATTATATGATTATATGAGTCTAAGGCTAACTACAGACCAATTTGAAGAATAAATTTTTGCATATTAATTATATTAACTATTAACTGCAATCTATCTATCTGAAAGTGACGTTAATGAAAAGTCAAAAAATATGTCGTTAAGAATTTGCTTTTCGTTACATTCTATTCAATGAATCATCCTTCAGTTGATTACGGCTCATTTACTAAATTTCCACAGACACCCCTAAATGACGCAGAAAGGGTTTAAAAAAAATTTTTATAATATATGAAATATAAATAATTTTTAATTTTTTAATTTTTGACTCTTTAATAACTCTGCACAAATATTTGATAATTTAAGTTTTTTTTTTGTTAGTGTATTGTAGTGGTTGTTGGTGAGTGATGTCGTCAAGGATCGTGCCTAGTCTAGCATGTCTTATCACAAATTCGTGCCTGTCTTTACAACACTAACAATCAGCTAACAATAGCAACAACTACCAACGAACACTAACAACTATGAGGGTGCTTAGGCGCATATTAAGTAACTGTTTGGTTTTGTACTTTTTAGCCTGGTTTTTAAGTTCATTTTTGAATATTCGTGTGTTTGGGGTGTTGCCAGCGACATGTGTCTAAGTACATGTTTTGACGTATTTGTTTCTTAACATTTTCACCTTTGTTTTAGGCTAAAGTCATGTATTGTGACCCCGCTCCTGTTGTTGACCATACAAAGAATAACAAAAACAAAAAACACATAATAAATAAAACTGATCATTATAAATATTCTATACACAAGGTGGCGGCATTTGACATTAGACGTAAACATTATTCCAAAGTGCTCCCAAACAGGTACTACGGTAGCACATAAGCAAAAAAACGTGTATACATTTTGTAATTAAGCCTACATTTTAGTATTAATTACAAAGTTGTAAACTAATTTGAAAAATAAATTCTATTATTGTTAATAGTAAGTACAACAAATAAGCTCGTATATGTAACATTAGACCAATACCAAGCAAGGTGTACAGCATTAGTGTATGTAATTTCAACAGGAAGTGCCTAAATCAAAACAATATTTAATTATTTGCTATTACAATTTCGAATTGTTTCCTTTGCTAAATTCATTGGACCTTTCTTAAAACCTCATTTCTATAGCCCATAAATTTAAATCTTAAAAAATATCTTTTAAAAAATTATCCATTTCTATGGAACGGAAATAATTGCAAAAATAACAATATTGGCTTCATATATCATTCTGTTTCCAATAATAACTAAAATCTTTTGTCTCTATCTTTTAAAATAAATGTTTTGAGCATTTTCATTAATAAAAATAAACTCGTTCTATATCCTGCCTATCCTTTTCCTATGATTGTGTTTTTCTTTCTTCTTTTTTTTTGTAAGTGACAATAAGAAAATCAGGAAGTAAAAATTGTTTTTGTTTGAATTTATTACTTATTTCCTGGTATGTGCTATTTTCTTTAGTTACAAATTTTAATTTTCACTTTATTCTGTTTTTGAAAGAATATTGAATTGTTTTTAAGCCGATTAGAAAGAAGTGTCATACGATATATGATACATAGACGGTGGTAGGTACAACATTTCAGGAAAAGGACTTATGAAATAAGAGCCATAGTGAGAAAATAAAATGAATACAGGAATTTTTTTAATAAGGTTATATATAAATACTAGGATAGAGTTATGATAGATGTGATAATATATGAATTTTGTTTGATAAGGTTATATATAAATATTAATAATCGAAATCATATATATGACTTCGTATTATAACTTCAACTCAAAGTAGAATATGTTAAAATAGATCAGAAAATATTATGTGTGCAATTTTAGTACGTTCCGATTTTATCTTCAGGGTCCTAGCAGCCACATATTGAAAGATAAACTTCCTCATTTAACCATATAACCAAAACCATTACCTTCTATCAGGGAGTTTAAGAGTTATAAATTTTTTTGAGCAATAAACAACAAATAGTTATTGGTTTTGTTTTTTTTTTCCGAAAAAATAATAAAATAACATATTCACAAAACTGAGAAATCTCCCAAATCTACAATGATTTTTTAACTGGCATTAATATAAAATTCCATTAAATTTTTCAGTAAACTTTTTCCCACAGTTATTTGTAGTGTATAATTATTATAAAAAAATATATTTCTTTTCGAAAAAATAAGTGTGCATTTTATAAGCGTTAAAAAATTTTTTAGATTTAAATAATTTTCTGAGAGAGTAGTAGACAAGTACCCAACTGGTCAACTGGAAGTAGTTCTTCGGAATTAACTATATGGTTATATGGTTAACAAAGATCAAAGTAAGAGTTACTTTCGGTCCCTGCTTTAGGTTTAGTTGCAAATTTTGTCAAAGAATATGACAATATAAAATATTTTTTAACAAATTATTAACAAAATATATTTCATGGATAAAAATAAATTTAAAAAAAAAATTAAATAAATAAAAGTCCAAAATAAGAAAAAAAACAAAAAAAAAAAATATTATGGAAAATTATCCAAAAAAGATGTCGCTCCGCTCCACACATTCGAAAAAAAAATATATACAGAGGGTACAGTTTGTCACTCAATTTGTAACTTATCCAAATAAATTCCGAAGATCCAATAAACTATATATATTCTGGATCCTTAGATAGAAGAAGTCGGTCTGGTGATGTCCGTCTGTCTGTCTGTTGAAAATTTCCTTTAAAATGTTCGATTGGTATTACATTTGGTGCCTCTATACTAAATAGCTGAGGAATCACGTATGAAAATATAAAGATACTCCGATAAAATTTCATGTAAAAAACTAGAAATAGTGAAAATATAACAGAACATAGGGTGACAGTGGATTGTACGGGGAATTTAATTTTCTGAATGTTAAGTATCACCGGTCAAAATTTGGTGATACTTGGTGAAAAAAGTAAATGATAAAAATTTGGACGAAATCTGACATTATTAACATGAAGCGGAACGAGGTCAAAGTTCAAGTTATACGAAATATGACAGAATATATGAAACTAGCTGTAACCCGATGCGCTTCGCTACACCAACTAAACTAAACTAAAAAACTGGGAATACATTTCGTAGATTTGTTGAATTTTCTTTTTTTGCTTTTGACGATTTTTTCTATTCGCGATTTTTGGTTTTGGCGATATTAGCGTTTTTTGTTTTTTGTGATTTCTGTTATTCGAGATTTTCGGTTTTGGCAATTTTTGGCTTAGGCGAATTCCGATATTGGCGAATCTTCGGTTTTGCTAATTTTTTGCCTTCGACGGTTTTTTTTTGCTATTTTTGATTTTGGCGATTTTTAATTTTTGTGATTTATGATTTTGGTGATTTTTGATTTTAACAAATTTTGATTTTGGCAATTTTTAGCAATAGCGATTGTTACTTTTTGCGATTTTTGAATTTGACGCTTTTTGTTATTCGCGATTTTCGGTTTTGGCAATTTTTTTTTTTTTGGCGATTTTTGTTTTTTACCAATTTTTGTTATTCGCGATTTTGGTGGGCGTTTTTTGACTATGGCGATTTTGGTTTATTTTGTAAATTTTTATTTTGTCGGATTTTGTTTTTTGCGATTTTTGATTCTGGCGATTTTTGTTATTCAAGATTTTTGGATTAGGCGATTTTTGATTTTGGCTATTCCGCCCATACTTTCCAGTAATTCTTTCTTTGGTAACTAATGAACTTGTCAAAAGTTACAAGACTGTCACATTCATATATTCCTGTATGGGAGGTGCCACGCCCATTGGTGTAATACTGCCCATTTATTGGTCAACTACTCACATTAATAACTCTTGAACTCACACAAAGTTCCATGGCTCTCTCTTTTATAGTCCTCCAGTTATATGACAATAAATATTTACTATGTATGGTGAGTGCCACGCAAATTGGTCCGACCCCGCCCATTTTTTCCGCAACTCTTCGAATAAGTTTAGCATATACATGTACATAATTTCAGAAATTTTGCTGTCGTAGTATTCCAGATTTTTAAAAATTCACTTTATATGGGAGGTGCGGCGCCCCCTTTAAAAATTTCAAGACGATCGGTCAATTGGTGTAGTCTCCTATAAACTACAAATAAACAAACAAACGTACAAAACTCCATTTTTATATATAAGATAATTAATTGGCAAATTTTAATTTTAGACATAGATATTGTGCTAATATATAGTTTGGATATGAAATATATAAAAATATAAATAAAACGGAGTATTAACACTATTGCTTCAACTGTGTCAAATTGACCCACATTATGTAAACTTTTAAGAATTGTTGTACTAAATGTTGATAATTAAAAAAAAAAAAAAAATATTAAATAATAATCACAGTGATGGTTATATGAAGTGATTGCTTTGTAACTACACACAGAAAACACATTCATTGTGGCTACCGAATTTATTGCCAACCGAATTGCGATAATGCTAATAAGCGAATTTCGGGTTCACTGTCGTTACAATTCGATTGCCTTAACAGTAAATATTTTATCAGAATAGAAAATTTACAGATGCTATTAGAATTCTGTTGATATATTCGAAAATACGGTTGTTCCACTTTGGAGCAATTTGGTTGGCGAATATTTTTTCTGTATGTAGTTTTAAAGATTTTCATTATATGTAACAAAATCTCCAGCCAGCGACTGTATGACGGCATATTTAAAAATTGCTTTCTAGAGCTTTGTACTACCTATAAAATTAAATTGTTAGTACAATAAGTGATAAAAAAATGTGTATTCTAAAATTACTTTTAGTGAGTGTTGTGTGTACTCCTCATCCTTCAAGAAATTCTGTGCGGATATTAAATCGTTTGTGTTGACTGAGAACATATCACACCTGTACCTCTAAAGTGAGTCAACTAAAAATGTACAAATTTTCAATAGAGGCAAAAAGCGGTTTTTTTAATATTTACTATAAAATTTAAAAACAGTTGTTTAATTGTAAATAATTGCGAATAATAAGTATACAGCAGTATTTGTTTTTGCGATTTCTTCAGTGATCAGTAAAAATAACAATTCTTTTGGGCGGAACTCAAAATAACACAAAGAGGGTTACAACTGTATTTTTTTTTTTGCGAAAGACTATAAAAATCGATGTAAGATTTTTGCAGTGGATAGATATGACCACTGTGTATCGTTTTCTTGCAAAAAGTGAAAATTGAAAAATTTTGAGTTGACTCACTTTAGAGGTACAGGTGCGATATCTTCAAAATGGCAGACAAATCTCTGGAAATGAAATTCTAAAAGTCTTCTTTTCTAAGGTAAAGTTTCTTTGCGATTTCTTCATGCTCATCCTTATACAAAGGGCCTCCAATATACACTTTTGTAACCAGTTTAGCACTAGTTTCATTCTTCGTTTATATAGTAAAGGTGATTTAACATTTTCGAGTTTGCCTTTTCAGATATTTATTGATTAATAGTTTTGTAATTATCAATTTAAAAAAAAGTTAAGTCATTAAATGCAGCCATATCGGCTTTTTATGAATCAAACCAAAATTGTGAATAACATTTAATAATAAAGCCCACTTCAAGCAAATCATTAACTTCGGAGCCTGTCGTTTCTGGAAACTGGTTTCCAAATATTATAATTTTTATGCAGTATATGGTCATTTCTGTTTTATATGGTTGAAGAAAAAAAATTCATACCTCTAGAGAGAGTTCAACTCAGAAATATAACTGTAAGCTCCAATAACTCCTTTTAGTCACATCTTAAGAAGGATTCATCAAGTTTTTTGCAAGAAAAAAATTGAAATTTTTTCTAGATCATCGCCAATTTTTTGAAAAATTCTCGAATGACTTACATCTGTCACAAACCTGCTTTGTTTTTTAAACTTTCTAAAATTGCGATATCAGGGCTTGTGGATACTTCGTAATTTGGCTCCGGAAACACTGCAGTCACGCGAATTTCCAAAATATGGTGCCTGCAGCCAAGAAACAAACTGTCCGGCCCAATAACTTTTTTTAACAGCGTACAAGCGCCCTGAAAGCAGCCAGTATTAGACGATGTTGTGGCAAATACAAAATCCTCCGTTCTGGTCAAATTTAATTTTGCAAAAAGAATAAATTGTTTAAATTCAACGACAAATTCAACGATAATTAAAATAGAAAACGATTTTAAAATTTTTTAAATTACATTTTTTATTGCCTCTGAATTTAGTTTTTAAATTTTTATAAAAAAGACACTAATTTCTAAAGTAATTTAATATTCTAAATAAGCTTTTAAAATTTAACCATTATACTTTAAATTCACACGGGTGGAGTGTATTAAAGTTTCGACACAGCCGAATTGATGTTTTTTTTGTTGCATTTACTGAACTATAGTTTATTAATTAATGTAATCAAATTTACATATTTTTTAGTTTTCTTTTAACAAATTTTATTTATTACTAAAAAATGAATAGTGTTAGCAACACAATAAATAAAATATTTTATATGAATGTTTTTACAATCAAGTAGAAAGTAATCATAAAAAAAAATAGATTTTATGATATTTAAAAATTTTAAATAATTTTAAATTATATAATTTTTCAAAATTTTTAATAGCAGCGCAGATTGGCTTAGGTTTTACATAGATGTTATTTGCAACTTCGAGACGAAGTGCAATTGAATCATTTGCTATATCGATCCATCCTAATATATACGAGTATAGCAAAACAAAGATGTTCATTGAGGCTTTTGATTTAACAAAAGTAAAATCCATATTTTGTAATGTTTGTAAAATGCAATCATTTCACATATAACGTCATTTAGATAAACGGTTTGTACCGATTAACCGCTAAACTATACCATGAGTTTTAGAGTTCCAACTAATTGGATATAGAAAATGAGCGTAAACTAAATTTGAGTGACATTTGTATGAATTTCTTATCCGCAGAAATGAAAAAGTTCATATCGGCCATATTTAGCAAAGTCACTTATATAAAAAAAATCTTTAAAAGAAACAAAATATGAGAAAATCTGTGCTATATTTGTGTTTTTAAATATATTTAACTGAGGATCCGGATGTAGCTTTATATAAGGGCTGCGATCAAGAATTGTCCAACAGAGTTGGACTCACATGTTTAACACACTTAGGTCACATTTGACTGAGAGCTACATGATAATTTGTATCTTAGGGCTATTTAAGTCTATCTCATAGTGGTCATTCGTATAGGGAACATGTTGAACATGCACCGATTTGCAGCAATTTCAATACCGTTCATGCTATAGATGACAAAAGCTTTTACATATATCTGTGGTTTTCTAGAATAACCGCGTATGTCATAAAATCAAAATGTTCAGGAGAGCCAAAAAACGTTATATTTGAAATTATGGGCTCGATATAGGGTTTTTAGGACTTTTTATTTAACAGTCCTGTAGATATGGGCAATAAAAATTTTATATATAATTTTGAGTCAAAAATCTTCAGAGGAATAGATCCTAGAGAAGGACGAAAAAACAATATGTAAATTACACTTAAAGTATGTGCAGAAAAACGACTTATGTCGACAAATGTCGTTTTCTTTGAAAAAGAAAACTACCAGTGCAACGACACATTTAGACATAAGTTGTGGTTGCTTGAAAAATTGATTTTTTTTTTTTGTCAACAGCAAGTTAACGGGACTTAGGGTGAGAATATAACAACGTATCAAGAATAATAGTGACAACAAATAACAGAAATAAACACAAAAGTTTTTATAAGTGGTTATAAACTGAAAAATAATCTAAAATTATTTTGAATTTTTTTCATTAATAACAACGTATGTCGATATGTGTCGTTTTTTGAGAAAATAATTTGTCAGCGATCAAACGTAGGTTGACATACGTCGTTAGTGCTGCAAATTAATTTAATATTTAAAGAAAAACTCAGAAATGGTCAGTATTTTTTTTTAAAAAATTAAACACATGTAAAGAGCGTTAAAAATTATTATATTTGGCATCTTTAACTCAAAACTGACAAAAATGGACATACGCGGTTATTCCAGAAAACCTCAGATATAAGATTTTATCAAAATATATTAATACTTGCTAATATAGAAAGAAAGCAGGAGGGGCCGATTTTGCTAAATCAGTTAAAAAAAAAATGAATCGGTACACAGTATTACAGATTATTGAGGATAATAACCACACACAAATGAAATGTTGCCGAAATATATGTGATAATGTGGAACTTATGGAAATTTAGGTTGATCCCATATGGATGGTTTGCAATTTAAATTTCTTGCGCCCTATGGCCCGTAGAAGCTTATATAGGGGAAGAGGTTGGGTTGTGGCCAGGTTCGGTTGTGGCCACCCCAGCGTATCTTTTGACCTAAAGCATATGTGTTTTTCTTAAAAAAGTCATTTGTGTGTCATGGCAGCACATTATTTTTGTGCCGAGTACCGAAACGGGCAGATGCGTCTCCTTTGTGCTGGGAAATAAATTTATTTTTCTGTGCTTGAAAAAGACCAATAATACAAATTTTCCCCTTTTCAATAGAGTTTGAAATTGAAGTGAATCAATCAAAAATGTGAGTGCAATGCATTTTTATTCAGTAAATTTATTACACTTTATGAGTAAATATCGATTGAAACCAATATGTTGACACCAAAAAAAATTTTCACCACATCTGAGGATGGCTGCAAAATTGGGTTGTGGCCACTAAAAGTGGTTGGGTTGTGGCCACCCTTTTTTTTAATGGTGAAATATCGTCGTAGATGTCAAAATAACTACCCAGTAAGCAATATAACGCATATAAGCAATAATAACTCCATCAATTGTTTCGGATGCGATCGGCCCATTCATTTGAATTGTGCCAGCTGCTTCAAATGCGAAAATTGTGAGTCGGAAGACGAATAATGCCATTTATTTATCATTATTATATTTTATTTAGTTTTAAGTTTTTCTCAATAATAATGCCAACGAAGGCTTTGAAAATAAATAAACTTTAAGTTTTTCTATATTCGTAGTGGGTTTTCCTCTTATTTTCCTATTTTAACCAGATTTTCCAAGGGTGGCCGCAACCCAACCGAAAAAAATTTACCCCAAAATGGCCACTTCACAAAATTTAGAAAAAAAAATTTCCATTTGACGAAATTGATTTAGTTCATTCACCAGCGGTTAGCCAAGGTCTCTAGCTTTCCATAGATAACCAGTTGTCCGAATAGTTTGCACTTGGTGAAAAGTTATAAGCCGAAAACCTAACTATGGCCACAACCCAACCTCTTCCTCTACTCATATACCTGAAGTTTGATTAAAACATTTACAAAGTTTACGGTTATCGCGAATTCGAATCAGAGGGATGGGTCTAGTCTGTTATTTTTTGTAGTCACAAAGACCATATTATTGGTTATGCAAATCATATTATATTATTGGTTATGCAAATCATGTAGCACATATACCAATTTAAATTTTAGGAATTACCCTTATAGAACTTGAGATATTACTTCTCATTTATTTTAAATTTTTGGCTTGATTGACCCTGCTGCATTGTGAATAATTATTTGTATTTAATTTATTTTTAACCTGTATTATTTAATATCGTCTAAAATTTACTTCTAATCTTCCTATGAAGTACTGATAGAGAGGGAGTTCAGGTGTCACCACAATTTGTCAAATGAATACAATTGAAACCCCAAATTTCAAAAGTGCAATAGCCTTATTATACTGCAACAGTACAATACAACATATTTTCTATTTTAGATATTTATCAAATCATGTAATTCAATCATGTAAAAACCTTAAAATGTCTATTAATTCTTTTTAACTATTCTCGGTAGAAGCAGTTCTAAGGATAAAATTTTTTAAATAAATTTTTAATTGTACACAGTTCAGCTCTTATGTGTATGTTTGTACAATTCCTTTGGTCACAACTGTTACAATCAATGTTAATTAACAAATTGTTTAAATATGTTAATTACCAAAAACTTAACACGCGTCAAAGTTCTTTATTTGAAAATTCAATGAGAATCTAATTACAAATGTACGAAACGTATTAGACTTAATTGTTCTAAACCAAGAAACGTGATTGTAACATAAAACCCTTTGACATTTTTTTCATTTTTTTATTTTTTTTTTTTTTTTTGATCATCGGCAAAACTTCAATAAAACTAGGAAAATTAAACATTTAAATTAAAAGTGAGATGCATAAAATTAAATAATTGATTGACAAAAAAACTGTCTACAAATATTGGAAAATAACTATCTTAAGTTTTGATTATTGTTGTTCAAAAAAAAAAAAAAAAAAAAAACGTGTAATAAGGTTTCCGTTTACGTAGTGGATTTCTTTAATGCAGCCGCTTTTTGTGTTATTAATCGCACTTTGATTGTCGTGCATTTAAAAACCAATTGTTTTCATTAAACAAATGTTAATGAATAAAAAATCTTATTTTATTGAAAAAAAAAATCTACGTGTTTTAGTCTGGTATTTATGGCGCATATGTTTCCTGTGTCTCGGATTTTTTGTTAACATAGAATGAATGCTTTGTTTCTTTTTCAAATGCAACCGGAAATTCCTTTAAGTATTTTTATTTCAATCTTTAAATTTGTAGTTTGAGACGTGCTTTAGAATTTCATTATGTTCTAAATACGAGTATTCAAAAGACTCTTTGAATGTCATTGCTCTTATTTCTTGCGTTCGTAGTTTGTATTTTTGGGGATTTAAAGAAAAAAATTATTCGACAAACGTTTTAATTCATATATTATAGTATTTAGAGCAAGTGCATTTTGTTTTATGTTGTAAAGGGTACAATGGTTTTTATATTCAATTGCGTGTTTTTTTTTTTTTTTTTGGAAATAAGTTTTATTTATATATTAAGGATGCACCTGTTTCCTAAAAACATGATGAAATAAGTTTATTGAACTTCTAGTTTAGGACACTGTGCAAGACGGTAAAAAAAATATGGATGGAATTAACGATTTCACCCTATTTCGGCTCCTCGCAACCGAACTTCTATAGTTTTTCGATTTATGCCGATATTTTCAAACAACATTTTTATCGAACCATTTACGGAGCAAGTCGTAAATAACTTTTAATTCACTAAAGAAATTTAATTAAAAAAAATTTAGTTTTTTTAGAGTTTTATTTAAAAAACTTTATGTTGCAGATATGCCATATTACTGAATTCCGCGTCTTAAGGGCAAAGCTATCACATTAATCAAATGGTCTGAATACGAAGATCTAGTTAATTACAATTAACATTATATAAAAAAAATAATTAAATATAAATTACATACATTTTTAAACACTTCACTCAAACTGTGAGCTCAACGAAAACACATATATTTTTAAAGGCTTTGCCAGAGGAACAGGAATACTAATAGAGCGTATGGAATTATATGGTTGGATGCTATGTTGCCACCATATCTATGGTCACGAGCATTTATATCAATGTAATAGGGCTTCATTACGACTTAGGTCAGTATTTTTATAATATTAATAGGCTAGGCGATTTCTTGTGATCGATGTTTTGTTCTACAGTTTTTCCCGATTTTGACAAATTGTATATTTTTTGAAAGGTATTTCTCTTTAGCTATCCACCAGATTTACAGATTTTTAAATTTTTGTCTATATTTTAAGTAAATTGCATTTACAGTTGCTACTAACACATACACAAAATTATACAATGCTATATATGTGTTTATTAAATTTATTAATGTGTTTGTAAGTTTGTTTTCTTCATTCATAATAATAATAAACCAAAAAAGTGTTGATTTGTGAATTGGCTAAGTTGAAAAAAAGTTGCCTAGAATTTGCACTCGAATTTCAAGCGCTGGAATCTGCTAGTCTTTATACCCTATACCACTATGTGGTTTGGATATAATGACTTTGTGCTGCTGTTTGTAACTACCAAAAATATTTGACTTAGACCCATCTTTTATTGTACCGATCGAACCAGAATCACCAACTGATTTGATTTAACGATGTCCGTCCGTCTGTGTGTCCATGTAAACCTTGTAATCAAACTTCAGGTCGCATAGATGAATATATTTTGATGAAATTTGGTATATAAGCTTTTATCGGCAATAGGATGAACGGTATTGAAATTGGTGAAAAGCGGTCCATGTTCAGACCTAGCCCCCATACAAATGACCCCTATGAAATCGACATCAATTTCCATAAGATCAAAATTATCATATAGATTTTACTCAAATTGGGTTTGTATGCATTTATTACATCCATTAATGAGTAGTCCAAAAATGATCCGTTTGGAACAACTCTTAATCAACTCTTATCAAGAAACAAAAATAATGCACTGATTCTTCTCAAATTTTGTTTGTATATATTTTTGCAAAATACAAGAGACTTTTCCAAACATAGTCAGGATCGGTCCATTTTTGGGCCTAGTCCCCATATAGATATAGTATCCGATATGAACTTTTTCATACCTACAGCCAAAAAATAAAAATAAAAATCCCACTCAAATTTGGTTTATGGCAACTTTCTATGTCCATTTAGTTGGGCCTATGAGATAGGGTCTCTAAACGCATGGTATAGAGTATCATATAGTCGGTCTAGACCGACTTTAATTTTCTTACTTGTTATTAATATCTTTTTAAAAAACAGTGTTATGGAAATAAGGATTTCACGCAAAAATAAAGCATTGTTAACAGAAAATGATAGCATAATAACTCAAATCGTTCTTAAGTCTACTTAGGTGGTTATCGCTTGTGATCACAGATTTAAGCCCTTATTATGAGTTGCATTCGATCTTCGATCTTCGCTGGCTATCGAACATCGGCTGTCGAATTTCAAATTCGTATTATGAGTTGGCAGCACTGTCGAAAATTTCGTTATACAACGAATTTTAAATTGAACACAATTCTGCTTTCGATGCTGGATGACAGTTTGTAAAACTTATTAAAAATGTAAGTTGTAAATTATTTTAATTTCATGAGATTGATCTGCCTTGTGTGCATTGCCGCAGCAGTTCATCTTTAGTAGACAGCAATTCCATAAACGCCTCCTTGCAGTCGAAAATTTGATATAAATCTGTAAACAAATGGTACCCTAGTTAAAACCTCGCATACTTACGTAGTGGAATCCATTTCCAAAATGTTGGAAGCATCTCTCATGATGAAGCATACATCTTCATCAGACGAATCATAGAACCATAACTCCATGATAATAAATAATTATTCTTTTCTTTTATAAATTTTTAAGCAAACAACTTTTATTTATAGTGCCAGCTGATAAATATGTACTATTGTGAATAATCCAATTGAGTGAAATTCATAATAGAGCTATTTTATCGAATGTGCGCCATAATACCAAATGAAAATTCGTTAGATCAGTTAATTCGACCACAATCGAAAATCGAAAGTTGCTCATAATAGGCACCTTAATGATGCTCCAGAATAATCAATTTGACTTATACTATACACTATTAATTTTTTTCTTTTTTTGGTATATTGCAGATTAGCGAAACGCCTCCCAAAAAGGTAAGTTTTTCTCTTAGTTGGTAATTTTTACAGGACTAACTCATTTTTTTAGTCTTTATCTTGTGCAGTGTTTGTTTCTTTGATAAGTTTTTTTTTGCCAAGTTGTTGGGAATGTTCCAAGCAAAAAGCTTTGGGCATATACCATTCCCCAAGATTCAAGATTTTAGGGCATTAAAAATAATAATTTGCAGTTTTTTGTTATATTTCGCCCACATTTCGCCATTTGCCGGATTTTTGTACACGATACTTACACAGTAAGCATACTTTTTTTAATGATAAAACAAATCATTAAAAATTCCCATATAAAATAAGAGATCACTTTTATTTACGGCTTTTTCGAAAACTGATTAAAGCCATAAAAACAAGCAAGGGTGTTAAATTCGGATGTGCCGAATCCTTGATACCCGTTACCTGTGTTTTAAAGTCAGTATGATAACCACTATTGAATGCTGTTATCATTTAAATAGAGTTGCCGATTCTTATCCTCTAAATTATAGAGAGCAATATTCTTTCTAGGAAATTTTATGTTTTTCTTCAATATTCTTTTTCAGTATTTTTTTAATCTATACATATAAAAAAATTTATGATAATAAATAATTTTATAAGACTTTAAAAGTATGCTAATAAATTTTAGGCAATTCAAAATTCAACACAGGGCATGTGATATACAATTATAATGAAATATTATAAAATTAATTAGCATACTTTTAGGCTCTTATAAAACTTTTTATTATTAATATTTTATTTCATTTAATTTAATATATTTTTGGTGAATTTGTTAAAATTGATTACCTTTAGGCTCTTTAATGCTCTTTATTATTATTTTATTTCATTTAATTTTATATATTTTTAACACATATTATACATAAATTTAAAAATTCTCCAATTTTCACACTCTTCCGTGACCGCATTACACTTGAAAAGGAATGAAAAAATTTTTCCTTCACGTATTAATATATAGATACCATTTAAATTTAAAGTTAATAGCAGTGTTTATTCTAATTTTTGTTTACTTATTGTCTTTTTATAAAACAATGCTAGTTTTTTAGAGAAAGAATTAACTTCTATCTGCAAAATTGCATTATTTCTCTATTAATAGGGTAGGAAAAGTATTAAAATCTTTTCATAACACACTAAAGAGAAATATTTTTTTAACACAGACGGCTTTTGAAAATACAAAGTAAGGGATAAACTTTATGCAAAAAAAAAAATCAATGTGAGTCCGATCACAGGGGAGATGTGTAAATATATATCAAATATATTTCAAAAAACATCAAATGTATTTCAGAAAATATCAATTGAATTTCAGAAAATATCTATTGAAATTAAGAAATAAAAAGTAGTTTACCCTACAATATCGAAAAGTTATTATTGTTTCTATTAGTGATTTGGAGTCGCAGAAAATGTTGAACAATATTTGGACTTATTTCTTATGCACTGGAAAAAAACTATCAAGGGCGGCCTTCTAATCGAAAGAAGATGAGGACTTCATTTGTTAGTCAGCTACAATATAAACTCTAGGATAGAATTTTGACCGATTTTGAAGTCATCATTTTGAAAAAATACATTTATGTCGTCACCTAAAATACAAAAGGCCGTAACTAACAAAAAGTTCAAAATTGATTTTTTGTATTGTAGTTAAGGCCTTTTACTTAAAAACTACTATTTTACTATCAATTTGTTTTCATAAAAAAAAACCATCTTTATTTTTCAGCTTGATTCTAAAATTTCGGTATTAAGTAGTTTTTGCCTTTTGATGTTTTTTGCTTTTCCAGTAAAAAAATGACGATATGTAGTTTTCAAGAGATATTATAAACCCAGTGTAATACTTAAAAATATATGTTATTATGTAGCGTTCTGACTACTTTTCTGAGACTCAAATGATATTTTCTGAACTTTTAATGGATATTCCTTTCGAAAACATTTGAAAAATTTTCGTTTTCTTGGTGAAATTATTCCTTTCAAATATTCTTTTCTCTGAAAAGTTAATATTTGAAAAAAGGGTTGCCATTCGTAGTGATTTTTTATGTCCAGTCTACCTTAGATCCTTTTTATAAACTTGTCTTAAACTGTGTTAGATTTCCGGTGATTCGATAGGAAAAATATTAAAAAATGGCAAATATTAAAGACAAACAACATGTAAATTTATATAATAGGAAATATATTAACAATGTTTAAGTTTCCTAATCTGAGTTTTCTAATCTACAAAACAAATATCTTGAATTCGTCAAGATATTATAAACTGAATACAATAAAATTAAAATTTGCAAAACTTAAAATGTTTTCAGATGATAAAACTTATAATAAGGACATTTTTATACTAGTTCAAATTTAGGGTTCTTAAAAAAACTGTTTACATCATAACTATGGCAAAAGTGTGGCAGCCTTAAATAACATGACACGTGGAGTATAACGATACATACACACAATATTATAGAAGCATTACAAGTACAGCAACAACAATAATTGCAGCTACCACACACAAATTGCAAAATTTAAAATAACTACAATAACATGTACAACATAAAAAACATTATATTTTAAGAGTTTCGTTTATATTTTCATTGAAATCTCAGGATCTATTGAACCC
This sequence comes from Cordilura impudica, assembly GCA_963682025.1. Taxonomy (NCBI): domain Eukaryota; kingdom Metazoa; phylum Arthropoda; class Insecta; order Diptera; family Scathophagidae; genus Cordilura; species Cordilura impudica. The sequence goes on along the minus strand of OY821518.1, from coordinate 71,190,896 downwards.
ATTTTGCCACTTGCCCACGATCACGGTGAACAATTTTCACTAAAAATTAATTATCCAACTGACTTATTGAGGGTATGATTTCCACAGATAGACAGATAAACATATCGATATAAATTCCACTTGTTATAAGGATCAGGGATACATAAATTTGTTGGGGACCAGTAAGCATGTTGCTATTGTTGATTTCGTCTAATGAATTTGAGCTTGATTTCTTTCTCCCTTTATTTTTATTTCTTAATGACCTACTTAATCAAACCTTTAACGCTATCTACTCTTTTGTAAATGGCAATAATATTTGCCATTCGTTTTCCTTTAAGCCTTTTAGAAGTAGGGGCCAAAAGGAAGACTGTGAATCAATCAGGACATTTAAGAATCTCTGGATAAAGTAAAAAGGGTATATTTTAATGCACGCAATGTTGTTTATTGACCGTATATCAACAATTTCATCTCTTTGTATGGGTTTCATAGTTATTGAGTGCATGAATTGTAATTGTAATGCCCTTTTGAACGAACATGTTAAGTGTGGAAAGAAGCATTTTCAAAAAGGGGTACAAAAATTGTTTTATTTCTTCTGATCTTCTTAGTATCTATACCTCTTGCGTCCTACCTAAAATTTATACAACTCTATTTTGTAGCTACTAGACCATTTTTATTAATGGCAGAATGTTACCCGACTACATTGCCTCGAGTTTTTCAGTAAGAGCGCTACAAAAGTTTTTTTTAAATAAAACAAAAACGGTTTTGGATTTCAATGAAATTCTTTATTCCTGTGAAAGTACGTTCGATGCCATTATGTATGGAAATCGATCTCTTTTGCACGGCCACCACGAGCACGCTTGCAGAAGTCCAGACGCTGAACCCAATTTTCGACGGTTTTCAAGCATAAATCGGCCGATGCTTCTGCAATTTCACGTTCGATATTCGTACGAAGTTCATCAATCGTCGCTGGCTTGTCGGCATAGACCATAGACTTGACGAAGCCCCACAGGAATTAGTCCAACGGCGTCAAATTGCACGACCGAGGCGGCCAATCGACTGGACCATTTCGTGAGATAACACGTTCTCCAAACTTGGTTTCCAATAAATTGATTGTGACATTCGCTGTGTGGCTTGTGGCGGCGTCCTGTTGGAACCACATGTCCTCCAAGTCCATATCATCGAATTGTGGCCAAAAATATTCGGTTATCATTGAACGGTAGCGATTCCCATTCACAGTAACGTGCAGGTCTTGATCATCACGGAAGAAGTATGGCCCAATGACGCCGCCGGCCCATAAACCGTACCAAACCATAATTTTTTCGGGATGCAATGAATACTCATGGAGTTCGTGTGGATTGCTGTGTGACCAATAACGCATATTTTGTTTATTGACGAAGCCATTCAGCCAGAAATGAGCCTCATCGCTGAAGATGATCTTTCGATGAAAATCCGAATCATTCTCAAGTTGTTGCTCAGCCCAATTCACGAACATAGGACGCTTCTGGTGGTCAACCGGCTTCAGTTCTTGCGTCAGTTTCATCTTGTAGGGATGTAGGCCAAGATCTTTTTGCAAAATTCGCCACAACGACGTCACAGAGATGCCCAAAGCTTGAGAACGACGTGTGAGAGACACATTTGGGCTTTCTTCAACTGAAGCCTCAGCGGCAGCAATATTCTCGACACTACGGGTACTTCTTTGTCTCACTGGCACGGGAACAATTTGTACTGTGCCTGTGGATTCAAAGTTTTCCACTAGACGTTCAATTGTAGATCTGCTAGGACGATTATGACGACCATAAATTGGACGTAGCGCTCTTAACGTTGAGGCCACTGACTCCGAATTGCGGTAGTAACTTTTGATAATTCCGACTCGTTGTTGGCTCGTATATCTTTCCATCATGAAATGGCAAACCCTACTCAAGAGAAATATCAAAAGAGCGGCAAGAAATATGGCGTCGTTTGCTGTCCCTGTCTTTCTACTTTTGTGGCGTCCCTGTTGAAAAACCCTTTACATCGTAGGAGTGTAAAACTGTTCTGTACCTATTAGCGGGATATATTATGTTCTGGTAAGTGAACTCTTTGAGCCCGGGTTTCATTTCCTACTGCCAGCTTGTCTGGCAGTTCACATCCGTATGTGCTATATTGTTCACTTAATTGCACAATAAATTACCCATATTTGAATGAGCTTTCCGCGCAAATATTTCATTACAGTCTAATAAAGTAACACTACTCCTACTCATTCCTTCATCCTACAACCTATTTTCCTGGGATCAACACAGTTAACTGCAGTTGGAGGGTGCATACCCTGAGTGTTAGTTTATAAAAAAAACTTATATGTTTGTATGCATTATAATTTTTTGATTTTTTTTTTTTAGATTTTTGCCCAAAAGTGAAATATAATAAAAAAAATTTTTGAACCATCGTGGAGTTCGATTCTTAGGATTAGAAATAGGATACACCGTATATACCCTTGTCTTAAAAAGTCATAAATTTCAAATTTATGTGAATATTAACCCAACTTATGGAAAAAGTCATTAATATGAAAAAAAAAAAAACAATTATCTCAAAAACTAAACACTTGTGTTCTGGTATTTCCACCCAAACATGCAACAGAGCAGAAATTAAAAAAAGGCAAGGTGGGCTTTAATCTACTTATATACACACTTGTCAAAAAAAAAAACAAAAATTCTTTAACACAACTAATAAAAAGAAGCATATGTTTAAATATTCAAACTTTTCAACCCCCTCACAGGAGTGTTAAGGACACATAAAGTAGTTTTCCTGTAATTATGAAAAACTTCTACCCTTAAATAATAATCAAGAACCCCCTTTCAAAAAAATTTTCAAAATAAGGAAGAACGGAAGCTTCTCTTAAAAAAAGACATGTGCAAAGCAATCTATAAGAATTTCAGTTCAAGGCAAGGTGTATTTAAGTGCATAAAAACATTGCTCGACATTATGAATGATATTTTATTTTTGAAAATTCCTTAACCAACACGTGTTTTATGTTAAATGTGTTTCCATAGCAATGAAAATATTTAAGTTTTAAGACAGATTTTTTCCTGTTTGTTGTGGATGTTCCCCTATTTAACACTTTCAAGATTGCTTTACATTTCTTTTAAATATTCTATAAATACAATACAACACAAACATACCACTACATATCACTACAAATTCAAAACCTTATTCAATTTTATATTATTTGCCATTAACAATTAAATCAAATACGTTTTTCTTTAGCAGCTGTGCCAACAACACTTCACAAAACCCCTTTTTTCTGTCTGTCTATCCGTCCGTCTGGCTGTTGTTATAAAGTAACCACCTTTTCTTTTTTATTTAAATTTCATAAATTACACATACAACCTTTATGCTTGTGGTAAACATAACTAATATTCACCTTCATTTGCACCTTTGATTTGAATATGTGTGTCTTCTTAATGTGGTGATTTACTTGTTGGTTGGTTGATATTTAATCAGTGCCAATAATAGTGTATTATACAACCCTTTTCCTTACTAAAAGGAAGTTTGAGTAAAACTATTTGTCTTAAGTTTGTTTGCATTTACACTAGATTATTAAGAAATGTTTCTCTTGCAAGGAAACACTATTTGTTTAAAATAGATCACCTGCATATAATTACCTTTTCCAATACAAAGTGATTCATTTGATTACGAATTTACGTTTAATATTATAGTTATAACACCGAAATTAATCATTTCAAATTTAATTTTTAACTTTATTAAAATGTATGTATGATTGTTGTGTGATAAGAATAGTAAATAACAAAGAAAAGCGTTAAAATTGTTTGCGTCTATAATATATCTCATAAGTGTTGCGAACATACGTCAAATCTGACAAGAGAATCGTAAAGTTTGATATTTTCAATGGACTAAAAATGCAATTAATTCTAAAAAATTTTCATTCGATGATCTATCAAGGTGGATTAATTCAACAACAAAGTGCCGATCAAATTGCTCCGACTTTTTTTGGCGGAGATGATGAGAGCCTATTTAACTGGTTGGTTCATGGAATTGAAGGTCTTGCAAAATAAGTTGTGTTGCCAGAAATTATCAACAGTGTGCCGAAACTGTATGAATCTTTGACGGTAAACTGAATTTAACAAAAGTTGTTCGTCCACGAAGCAGCTCAAATCATATTGGCGCCTGTTAGACCGGATATACCACACATGTGGCAACTATACTTTGAGAAGACCCTTGGACATTCACTTCTAAATGGTACACAATCAATTTTTTGCCAAAATTCTTCGGAGTATTAAGAAACACTAACAAGCAAACAACGATCCTTCTCTACCACAACAATGTCAACTCTCACACGTCGGACCATAAAAGTATCTATCGGCTTTTTAAGTCATCTTCTATGTAGCCCTGATTTTGCTCCTATTATATCTACTTATAACCGCACTTTAAAACTGAGCTTGTCCGGAGTGAAAAAGTGCTTCGAAATTTGTTTCAAAGGCTTGCAAATGCGTAAGTTATTTTCTGTGAAAATTAACGACAAAAAAAACTTGGTTCGAGTACTCCAAAAACTTGTAACGAGAGAATAAAATGAGAAAAGAAAGTTACAGTATGTTCATAAAAATAAGATTCAAAAGAATAATCTATAGCTATTTATATCAATTAAATTTTGCGCCCGAAATTCGAGTGCAATTTCTAGACAGCTTTATTTTTCAATTTAGCCAATTCACAAGCCAACACTTTTATGGTTTATTCTTATTGTGAATGAAGAAAACAAACTCGTTAACAAACACATTCATAAATTTAATAAAACACACATAGCATATGTATAATTTTATATATGTATGTGTTAGTAGAAATTTTAAATGCAATTTACTCAATATAAAGGAAAAAAATTCTAAATATGTACATCTGCAAAACGGTTAAAAAGAAATACCTTTCAAATAATATACGTTTGGTCAAAATCGGGATAAAACGGTAGAACAAAACATCGGTCACAAGAAATCGCCTAGCCTATTAATATTATAGATTTGCATTGATCCCATTTAGAGCCGCAGTAGATTTCCAACAAGTTCTTGTCCGATTTTTGCTTCACTGATATTTGGGTACCGCGCTTACCAAATCGATTAACTTTAATTTCTGATTTATGAATCAACTGGTTATTGACGATCAACTGTTTAATTTAAAATGAATTTCGCTAGTAGGAAGGAATACCGCCCTGAAGAAATTATTGGAATTTTACTGCGGCTCTAAGCGATTCCAATGCAAATTGATGTAAGAATAATACATCAAAAATACCGGGATGATCGCGGTTCACCTTCAGATACCCCGCGGCCACTAAATATTTTGAAAAATTATATAATATGAATAAATTGTGAAAAAGTTAAAAGTTTTTTAAATTTATTATTTTTTTAATTGATTCCATTCTAGTTGAGCCTGGCAGTATAGACATAAAACAATTTTTAGTTGGAAAGTCGCTAATACCTTTTATCTGAGGACGAATGGACCCACATATTTATAAAATATAAATTTTGCAATAATTCTGAATATGAATCGGGATTTATTTAGGTGAATTTCACTTAAAGACGAAGTTAATCCCCCACGTCAATCCACCCTAAGTGTAAAAATGGTGTTCCAGAATTCACGCACGATTGAATTGAAATTAAATCACATTGTTTTTTTTTTTGTTATCGAGAGAATGTCCTCCATCAATTTGATGCAAATCGCTCACTCATTTGCCGAATATTTTCATAACAATTTCCCATATGTGCGGCTGCATTTCGTTAATACAGCATTGAATTTCCTTCTTCAGTGCACAGGCGGTTGTGAACTTGTCGGTATGTACCTTTGATTGGAGAGAACTGCACAAAAAGAAATTCATTGGTGTTAAATCGCACGATCTATTATCGATTCTCATTACCGAAACGAAAAATTACAAGACCAGGAAATGTTCACGAGCTCTGTGCCACAAATTTAGGTGAAAAGAACTATGTTATCATGTCGCGATATCGAGTACCAGTAACAGTCACTACTTGACAGCCTTATTAGCGAATGAGTTTGGTTCATTGATGTTTCCTGGCGAAAATCCGCTACAAACTGTGGAGCTCTCTACGTTCTTGAAATTTGCAATTATCATCCATGACGCCACTTTAAATCGGTATTGAAATTTTGAACGGTTTGTTTTTGCTATCATGAATTGATCTCAATCAATCTCACTCTTCACTTTTGACGGAGTTAGATCAATATTCCGACTACAGTGTGTACGAACTGTAGCCCCCAAAGCTTTCGTTACTTTTGTAATTTTGTTCAAAAATAAAAACGCGTTGTTGTATATGTAGTGCTCCTTTTTTGCTAACCATAAACTCCAGTTGTTCAACTGTCTTTTTATTGTGGTTTCCAACACTTTACTAACAATTAGCGGCAAATTTCAAACTTTTATGAATTTTGGGACTCCCTTTACACATACAGTTGGTGTCAATACAATGAAAATATGTTTTTGATGACTTGTACGATCAATACCAAAAAATTTAATAATAAAGTTACAAACTCCTCTTCTATTAATTTAATAATTTCTATGTTTATTTATTAAAAAAAGAAAAAATATTAACTTCAGAAAATATTAACAAGACTTTTTGTGCTAATAAAAAAAAGGGTAATTTTAATATACAATAATTGAAAACTTTCTCTTTATTTGTGGTTCCAATATTTTTTTGGGAATGTATTATTTTTTAGTACTGCTTCACAACGCCGAGGCATGGAATGAATTTAATTGTTAATAGCATTTTTTGCCACGCAGAATTAACTGCCTCTGTCTGTTTGAGATCTGTCTTGCTTCTGTAATTTCGAGTTCTCATTTTTCGATCTACAATTTCCCATAGATTTTCTATGGAATTGAGATCTGATGATTAGGCTGGCCATTCCAAAAAACCAACGTCATTAGATTGCAGCCACTTGATTACAACTTTGGATGTGCGATTTCGATAATTGTTACGTGGAAACTACCAAAACAAGGCTAAATTTTCATCCGCGTATGGATATATTACGTCAATTAGAATTTATCTGTATCAAATTATTATATGAATTGGACATATTCCTTGTTCCGCAAAGCAGCGCCATACCAAAATGTTGCCGTCGTCAAACGTAACAATTTTATTTGTAGATTTTGGGTCGTCTTTCTCCCTTTGGTCGTCGTACAAACGTTCTTCCAAATGGTCTCGTAAATTAAAGTCTTTAGCAAAATTTATATAAGCTAGACGATTTTCCCTTAATACCAGTGGTATCTTCAAGGGATGATAAAAACCAAGATCAGCCTCAGTTACTCGTCGGGTAACACTTTGAGCACATATTTTGGGTTCTAGATTCTTATTGACCACTTTAGGTAGCACTTTGCGACGTTTTGTAGACTATCTTGCTGTTAAGTTATCCAGCCTTTGACTCATTTCACGGGGCCTGTCGCCTAAATGCTGAGTTGTCACCGATATTTCTTGATAGTTTTTGAAATCATGGATTTATTCATAAAATATTTTAAAAAAAAATTCGTCTTCTTAACCTTTTCAGATCAGAATAGAAAAACGATTGTACTCATTGTAAAACCAACAATATAAAAATTCTTTTTAGCAAAGTCTACTTTCTTTTTCCTAAATACTCTTTTATGTAAAGAGCACGCAAGAAAACTCACAATCATTGAATACCGTTAAAAAATCAGAAAAAATGTATTTGTTTATATTTTAAGCACCTTAAACCAAATCTCATAATCGTTAGAGCTACGTCTGAAATGATTAAGACAAGAAGTAAAAGCAGTTTGGTTTTTCACACTTCACAAAACTTTATTCTTGCCATTATTTTATAATAATTAAAACCACAATTATATTTAAAAAAAAGTAAGAATTTAAAGTTGGGGCCTATGACTAAGAATTTTCCTATAGGGATTATTTTTGGACTACTGATTAATGGATATAATAAACACATATAAACCCAATTTGACTGAGATCTATATGGTAATTTGGAACTTATGGCAATTTATATCGATTCCATAGGGGTCATTTGTATGAGGACTAGGTCTGAACATGGACCGAATTACACCAATTTCAACAGCGTTCATCCTGTGGCCGATAAAAGCTCATATACCAAATTTCATCAAAATATATTCATATTTGCGACCTGTAGTTTGATTACAAGGATTACATGGACACGCAGACGGACGGACGGACGGACAGACGAACGGACGGACATCGCTAAGTCGACTCAGAAAGTGATTCTGAATCGATCAGTAAGTGATTCTGATTCGATCGGTGCAATAAAAGATGGGTCTTGGTCAAATATTTTTGGTAGTTACGAACAGCAGCACAAAGTCATTATACCCAAACCACATGGTGGTATAGGGTATAACAAGTACGGTCTAGACCGACTATACGATACGCTAAACCATGCGTTTATATACCTGATCTCATATTTCCAACTAATTAGACTAATTAGATAGTGGCATTGATTTTAATTTGTTTGCCTTCCGATATGAAAAAGTTCATATATTTATATGGGGACTTGATCGAAAAATGGAACGATCCTGACCATATTTGGTATGGCCTGTTATTTTTCGAAAAACGTATACGAGCCAAGTTAATATATTTTTATGGGGACTTGATCAAAAAATGGAAAAATCCTGACCATATTTGGTACGGCCTGTTATGTTTTGAAAAACGTATACAAGCCAAGTTCATATATTTATATGGGCACTTGATCAAAAAATGGAACGATCCTGACCATATTTGGTACAGCCTGTTATTTGTCGAAAAACGAATACAAGCCAAGTTCATATATTTATATGGGGACTTGATCAAAAAATGGAACGATCCTGACCATATTTGGTACGGCCTGTTATGTTTTGAAAAACGTATACAAACCAAATTTGAGAAAAATCTGTGCAATATTTTGGTTTTTTGATAGATTTAAGTGAAGATAGGAAATCAGCTTCATATGGAGGCTTGATTAAAAATTTTCCTATGAGGTTTATTGTTGGACTACTTATAAATGGATGCAACAAATATACACAAACCCAATTTGATCGAGATCTATATGATAATTTTGATATTATTGAAATTTAAGTCGGTATGAACATGAAACGATTTTCACCAATTTCAACGCCCTTCATAGTATTACCGACAGAAGCTTATATACTAAATTCCATCGATACATTCAAATTTGCGAGCTGTAGTTTGATTACAAAGTTTACGTGGCCACACAGACGGACGGACGCACTTACGGACGAATAGGCGGATATCGCTAAATCGACTCGCTAAATCGCATGTGATGCATAGTCAAACGATAGGGTATAAACAGTTTAAAAACGTTACAAAATATACATATTAAAATACCGGTGTTATTTTTTTTAACAAATTTGTTATCTTTCGGTAAGGAACACACCAAAGAGTATTTCTGTAAAAAAATATTATAAGGATTTAAGGCTAAGTTATTATAAAATAAAATTGGCTGATTTAAAATTTTGCAAAAGTTTCCAATATACCGTCACCCACTGTAATACTTTAATCATAAGTCATATTCTTTGTGAACATCCAGTTTTTATAGACATTCTATTTCGTCTGATTTATGGTCAATTTTATTTCTTTAACTACTTTTTAGTATCAGCTTCTAAAAACAATAGCTGACAAGGTTTTGGACTGGAACAGCCAGATATCTTACCTATGGTAATTTGGTGGGATGAATTCGAATCTGTAATTGGGTTTTCTCTATCACGTCAGGTTTTCGAGATACAAAAAAATGGTTTTATTGGTTTTTACATAACAAATCATTAATTTATTTAAAAATCAATGAATTTTCAAAAGTGAATGGCGTTATTTGAATGTCGTTTGTATTTTGTTTGCCGAAAATCCTTGATAATTTCTTTCAATTTTCATTAAATCTTGGTGAGCACGCTTCCCTTGTTCGTCGCTCATCGCACCTATGTTTCGTGGAAAAAAAAATCTAAATGCGAATGAAGAAAATGCATTTTGATTAACATTCGTGCACCTAATTCGTAAATATTTTTCAATAATTCACCAACAATTTGTCTGTAGTTTTCACTCTTATTGTTTCCAAGAAAACTGTCCAAGGTGCTCTTGAAACATTTTCCAACTGCATATACTTTCTCCAATAAACGTTGTGAAAAATTGCCACCATTCAATAGCTTCCTCTTGTGAGTGCCCACAAATATGCCTTCTTTGATTTTATCATACGAAATTTTAGGAAAAACAGCTAACAAATATTTAAATGCTGCACCAGCTTTGTACAGAGCCTCGACTAAGTTCTTAAAAAGGCCCAATATTATGTGCAGAGGCGAAAGAAGAGCATCATTTGGATAAATTAATGGTCTATTTGTAATGGTTTGTTTTCCTGGTGAATACTCAGTTCTTTTTGGCCACTCTGTTCTGACGTAATGATGACATGTAGCCCATCTATCCCATAGACAAAGGAAACAACAATATTTTGTGAAACCTCCTTGCATACCAGTCAACAAACCAATGACCTGAAACAGATTAATTTACAGTTATTTACGATGGTCTATGCTATATATACAAAGAAGTTTAAATCGCACACCTTAAGGTCACCACAGATCTTCCATTTATGATCGTTGTATTTGAGTAATAACAAAATTTCAGTCATTGATTTGTAATTTGCCTTTGTATTAATGACATGCGCAATTGGTGTGGATGGTGTTTCATTCCCTTATGCAAAAGAAGGGCCTTTAAACTGTACTTAGAGCCATCAATAAATAATCTCCATTCAGTTTTCTCATATGGCTGATTCATTTTTTGAAATAAATCATCAGTACAGTATATAACAAAGTGTTTCTTTTCAAAATATGCAGCCAATTCCAAGCTTCTATCTCTATAGATTGTTACTTTTGGCCCAACTGCAAGATGTTTCCACTGCGACATGCGTGAATCTAGTAATTCTGCGTCTTCCTTCGTTAAATGTAAATCCCGGATTAGATCACTCAGCTTCATACAAACTACCAATGCTAGTGAAAGATGTTTCGGACTCACTGCTCGCAGCACTGGGAATGACTGGTAATGGATCATTTGGTGGACGTTGAACTGGTTTGGAAACCGATGGGATATTCGCCTAAGTAATATTTTTTAGATTTTTCCTATTGAATCCAGCAACTTTTGTTAAACAGAAATAACAATCGGTTTGGTGGTTACTTGGCTCTCTCCAAAATACTGGAATTGAAAAATGGAAATCGATCTTCTTGCCATTTGACCACTTATATAAAACAGTTATTGTGCCAGCCGATTGTGCAAAATCAAAATGAGCTTGATATTTTTGTGATTGCACAATCATGCTGGTATCGTGTATGGACCATAATTCTTATTACAATAGAATTTTTGAAGAGAAAACATCGCACATGGATGAATTTTATGAACGAATTTTATGATGAACTTAAAAAACTTATTTTTAAACTTATAATTTAAATATATTATAATAAGAAATGTATTTTGTTAATAAATGTAAAAAAAATAAGAAAAAAAAGTTTTTAAGTTCACTATCCGTATCGATGTTTTCAACACGCTATTTGCAAAGAAATGATGATTGTACCAGCATGCTGGTATCGCGTATGGGCCCTTTTAGTCTAGGTGATTAACACCCAAACTGGCAACATCGTTACATATACATTTGCTTGTACTAAATATGTATTTAATATTATGTGAGAGAAAAATTATTGTAATTCTAGACCATTCTTTAAATTTTTTGTCACAAATTGTATATGCCTAATATTTAAATAATGAGCAGAGAAAGAAGTATTAATAAATACTGACTAACATTTTCTGCCATTCAGAAGAATCAACTTAACATTATTCCCTAAATTAAATAAAGTTTTACATCTGGATCACATATATAGATATTTTGCACTATTCTAGATCAACTTCGACTGCAATTTCTAGGCAACCTAATTTTTCAACTTAGCCAATTCACAAATTATTATTGCGAATGAAGAAAACAAACTCATTAACAAACACGTTAACAAATTTAATAAACACACACATAGCATATGAATAATTATATGTATGTGTTAGTAGCAAGTTTAAATGCAATTTACTCAAAATAAAGGAAAAAATTAAAAAATCTGTAAATCTGCAAAACCGCAAAAAAGAAATACCTTTCAAATAATATACGTTTGGTCCAAATCGGGATAAAACAGTAGAGCTAAAATCAGTCACAGAAATGGCCTAGCCTATTAATATTATAGATGCCAGTACCCGGGATGGTTGGGTAGAGTTTCAGCACTAAATCTGTACCTATATTGTTACGAAATAACCAAAATATACCATACGGCATTAGTTCTAAACCTACTCGAAGTTCATACTATCAAATTATTCATTAGTCATAATATGTTGAAATTTTACGTATTACGAAATTATTTCGTCACTGAGAAGAATCAGCTTTTAAAAATAAATTTTTTTATGACTTTAAGCTTCTTATACAGAAGCTTAAAAGTTTTTATTGTCTAAAACATTTAACAAAACATCAAATCTTAACATAAAAATGATTAAAACATCTATTACCAAATAGTAGTAAAAAATAGACAAAATAGTTTAATAAAATCTACAAATACTCCCATAAAAACACACCTTCGGCATCAAAGATGATGACTTTTAATACGAGCCATTCATACATAAGATGAAAAAAAAATATAAAAAAAAAACAGCAAATATAAAACAAAAAGACTGACAAGATTTATAACTTTATTACGATCATGCATGGAAAACCGATTTTTACAGGAGCCTCTAACTATATTTACGTGTCGATTGTAATAAAACTGAACATTTACACATTAAAAACTTTTTTTCGTTATTACTCCTATGTTGGCTGTTGTCTTTTTGTTTTTATACTAAACAGATCTGAAGATCACATTAAATGCATGTCCTCGCTTCACTATTTGAAACTGGCATAAACTATACAACTGTCGATACGAATTAAATGACTTTAATGGAGAAGCTATAAAAATGAGCTATATCATCAAATGGCCAATACAAAAGAAACAATGTATTAGTAACGTACAATATTCTCTGTAAGTATTCCTTATCAAAGTAAAACTATTTAAGTTTTTTTTATTAAGAAAATAGATTACAGAATATATAGAAAATTAATTCGTTCCACATCACTGTGTATGATGAGGTTGTACATACGCTTTTGATTCCATACAGATCGAGAACGGAACAAAATGTATACATTTGCTAGAAAAAGTATCCATTTACGAACTTTTTACCATTGACACATTGGGAATTTTACTTGTTTCACGCAACATTTATACTTCAAGTTTTTTGTTCACAATGCGTACGGCACCTATAAGTGCAACTATAAGTACAAAAAAAAGTATTCGCATATTTACAATTACAGGAGTCCAAAATGTTCACGGGTTACCTCAATTTTATTTTAATAGAAGAGAAATTTGTTTTTATAGAGGATTTGAAATTTTTGGAATTACTAACTTTTTACTATTGACACATTGGGAATTTTACTTGTTTTACGCAACAGTTAAACTTCAAATTTTTTGTTTACAAAGCATAAAAATCACTACGGCAACTATAAGTACCAAAAAAAAGTACTCGCATATTTACAATTACCGGAATCGAAAATGCGTACAGGTTACCTCGATTTTATTTGAATAGAAGAGAATTTTTTTTTTATAAAGTTGACTTGACTTAATTATATTTCTTTTGGAAACAATGTTTTAAGATAAGTCCCAAAATAAAAGAAGACAATTCCGACGGAAGAAAAATTATATTATATGAGGTTAAATTTTTTCAATTAGTAGCATGGATCATAGGTAGAGGCCGCTCTTCAGTGCAGGACATCGGTCTGGATCCAACAATATCTGGATCAGTTTTGACAAAACGCCTTTGTGGTCGTTTCTCTAAACAAAGTGAGCGCGAAAAGCGAACTATTTGGTCAGTAACACAGAATCCCGGATTTACTACTTCCAAAATAAGTTACAAAATCAGAGGATCCTTCGGCAACGCAGATAGCGTTCGCAAAATATTAAAAAAAAAAATTCACTATCAAAGCCGTGTAGTTTAAAGCAAAGCGTATAACAACTGGGCATGGGAGAAGAAATTGGGTCCAATTGGATAATAATCTGATACAAATATCGCATAATATCACCGCTACAATCCTATAGAGCATAAAGTAACCTCAAAGGAAATGTTAAAGAGCGTAATTTTAGATAAGTGTGGTAAAATAAGTGAAGCAGATACATTAAATTCGATGTCAGATCTGCTCGCAAAAATTTTCTTACAATTTTTTCTCTTTTACGTTTTTACCTGCAAAAAAAAAATAATAAATAGCTAAATAATTTATATGAAAAAAATATGTAATATTCAGTGTAGTTATTTTTTTCTAATTTTTTCGTAGTACAACAGTTCATATTTTACTGTATGAATATTTTTTCTTAATTGTCGATTGTCGTCAGACGGTTGGTATATAGGTTAGGTTAGGTTGAGAAGAAGAGCCATGCATACACATAGTTCCTATCCATTGTATCCGGGTAAACTTAAGTCCAAAAATTGGCTGGTTGTGAGCTCTACATCCCCACGTTATTTCAGTTATCTACGCCTCTATTAGCTTAGAAATTCGGTTTCATTAGCAAATTCCCTGAGTGTTTTTCATCTTATCCCCCTTAGACCTGAAGGCTTAGTAAGATGTCGTTGAATAGATATCTGACCCATGTTCTAGCAAAAGCAGGACAGCAACAAAGGTAGTGTTCTAGGGTTTCGTCATCCTCTTCGCTAGCTCTACATGTAGCTGATTCCGCCTGTCCTATGCGGTATAGGTGAGCTCTCAGTTCATAATGTCCAGTGAGGATACCAATTACCCTACTAATACTATAAGATTATGAAGGTATTCAATTGCCAATTGCGTACGCATCCAGATCTTTCACTAAAGGTGCAAGAATAAATCGACAATCGGGCAGGAACTAGCTGCTATTCATTAGGCGATACAATATTTTAGACAATATGTGTACGGTAAAAAATTCCTGATAAGAAGTAATCACAGACCACTTACCTACCTATTCTCGATGAGAAACCCATCATCAAAATTAACGCGAATGCGCCTAGATTTGGAAGAATATGATTTCCTAGAAGAGTCTATCAGGGGAGGAGAAAATCACGCGACCGTTGCGTTGTCGCGGATTGAATTTACAGACATATGAAATATAGGAGTTACGAATATAATGAAGGTAAGGACTAGACTAAAATTTGACCAAGAGAAAAAAGTGTGAATATCAGGAAAACCGGCACACAAGATAACTTAGAATATGTGAGAGTATATGAGGCAATTAATGCCCAAGAGTACAGTTAAATGCCACGTTTGCATTTTACAAAGGATAAATTTGTTATCCAAAAGGGAAAGAATAAACTTTCCGAATATAAGTTGCGTGACTTAGTTACTAAGGGAATCGTTCACTTAGGTCTTCTTTTTCCAAAGCTTGAAAAAGTAGCTGGTAATATAGGTCTGACAACTTTACAACTGTCACTGGATGATAGTGTGCTTATGACCCTAGGGAAGGAAAATTTTATAATAAATGGAAATAAGATCTTGCAAGATTTGAGAATAGTACTCACTCCACAATTAATAAAAATTGAGGCCGATTCCGAGAAATTGAAAATAATGCGAAGATATCATGATAACCCCGTATGTGGAGGACATCCCGGAATCACTCGAATGATACTCAGATTAAGGTTTTTCTTAGTCTTTGAAGTGTTTACAGTGCCTAAAATATCTTTGCAACCTTACCCACGATCCTCTCCTCTCTCATTGATACAAGCGAACTGCTCGCCCAGTCTGCCAGTTTCAATTTGAGAGACTTGAAAGGTATTCGGTTTTCTGTATTGACTCTTTCCAGGAAAGAACGCTTCCTGGCCAGTTCGTCAGCAATTTCGTTCCTCATTATGCCACTGTGTTCTGGGCTCCAAACAATTTCAATTCTGCCGCTTCTGGAGAAGTTTGTAATCTCTTTCTTATACTCTAGGATAGTCCTTGGTCTGGTTTTGTCCGAGGATGTCACCCTGATAGCCGCTACACTGTTCGTAAATATTTTTCACGTCTTCGGGACTTGGGGTACCCGGTACGTCAATGGCTCTACTAAATTCCGAAATCGCGACCAATTCAGTCTGAAAGATAGAGTTGCGGTCCGGAAGACGGAGGTATTTCCCAGGAGAACGGTCCCCATCACAGAAACCTATGCCAGTCTTACCATGCAGCCTAGATGCGTCCATATAGTAGTGGTGACCCTGGAAGCTTTTATAGAATATTCCCGTTCATCCAACTTTCCCTGTCTGGTATCCGTATACTTCCGCACTTTTATTAAAGCTAATATCAACTGTGTTAAATTCCAGAATTTGTTCCGAAATTGTGTGGTGTCTGGTGATATGGTCGGTGATATATCTGTGGTTTTCTAGAATAACCGCGTATGTCATAAAATCAAAATGTTCAGGGGAGCCAAAAAACCTTATATTTGAAATTATGGGCTCGATATAAATATTTTAGAGCTTTTTATTTAACAGTCCTCTAGATATGGGCAATAAATACTTTATGTAAAGTTTTGAGTCAAAAATCTTCAGAGGAATAGATCCTAGAGAAGGACGAAAAAAAACAGTATGTAAATAACACTTAAAGTGTGTGCAGATAAAACAATTTTTGTCAACAAACATCGTTTTCTTTGAAAAAAAAACTACCAATGCAACCACCCATGTAGACATAAGTTGTTGTTGCTTGAAAAATGGATTTTTTGTTCGTCAACAAAAAGTCAACGGGACTTAGAATGAGAATATAGCAACGTATCAAGAATAATAGTGACAAAAAACAACAGAAATAAACACACAAGTTGTTATAAGTGGTTATAAACTGAAAAATAATCCAAAATTATTTTGCATTTTTTTCATTAATAACAACGTATGTCGCTATGTGACGTTTTCTGAGAAAATAATTTGTCAGCGATCAAACGTAGGTTGACATACGTCGTTAGTGCTGCAAATTAATTTAATAAACATTTAAGTTACGTCGTTATTTAAAGAAAAAACTCAGAAATTTTCAATATTTTTTTCTTAAAAAATTTAACACATGTAAAGAGCGTCAAAAATTAATATATTTGGCATCGTTAACTCAAAACTGACAAAAATGGACATACGCGGTTATTCCAGAAAACCACAGATATTCCCCTGTTACTCTTAATCGTAGAATGGCTAGAGCTGCTTCCCATTTAATTCTAATCTCGATTGGGTGTATAGATAGAATAGTCTCTAAAGCCCTCGTAGATATAGTCACTATTGCACCACTGATTCCTATGAAATAGAGGTTTTGTATCTTTAGGAATGGTTTAGTGTAGCATTTCCTATTCATTGATGCCCATGTGGCTACGGACGCGTAAGTTTGAATAGGTCTAACGAAGCTTGTGTATATTAACCCCCCCCCCCCACTTTGAACCTATAGGTGTTCTGCAAATGGCCCATGGATGATGAGCTTTCGCAACTTTGGTCTCAATATTTTTCTTCCAAATGAGCTTTTTATCGAGAATTACTCCAAGGTATTTCATCGCTTATGTGATCCTAATCCTTTTGCCCTGACAGCGGTGCTCATCAAATTCGTTTATTATGGTCTTCCTAGTAAAAAGAAATCTTTCAGTCTTCTGCGGATTCAGTCGTTTGCAGTATTGTGTGCTATTTCGAGTGCATCCGATGCCCTCCTATATAGATTTCTAGGATCTTTCCCCATAGACAATATCGCTACGTCGACTGAATAGCAGACAGTTTGGAAACCCTTGTTGGCTAGAATACTTAGCAGACTGTGTATAGTGCCCACCCAGAGAAGTGGGGATAAAATTCCCCCTTTAAGTGTCCGACAACAAACCTTGTCTCTTATTCTAATGCCACCAACCTCGCAACTTATCCACCTATTCCCTAGCATGTGTATGATCCAGCATTTAATATCCCGGCCTATTACTAATTGCTCTAGAGATTAGAGTAGCGTATTAATAGATACATTGTTAAAAGCTTCATCTATATCAACAAATGTAGCTAAGGTGAAAATTTTTAGATCAAAAGATCTTTCGATGTGGTGAACTATTTCATGAAGCGCTTCCTTTAAATGAGCGTATTGTTTGAACCTCAACAACTCATTCGGGATTTGAAATTTAACTAAGTTATCGACTATTGGCTCTACGCCTTTTAGTAGCAAAGATGTAAGACTCATCGGTCGATATGACCTTGGGTCATAGCTTTCCTTTCCCGCTCTTCTGTAATAGAGCAGAAAAGATTTCGTGAAATTGCTCAATTGGAAATAATTATGGATTAAAGTATGACAAAACTTCCAAACTCATGGAGCTTCCTTCGATCACGACCATATAAATTGGGCAGAGTTTTTAGTTCTCTTGAGAAAATTTGTATTGATAACAAGCAGAATTGTTCTATTGGAATACAAGGTTCGGCTGAAAATGTGAAGGTACGTTATTATAAAAAACGTTTAAAACGTCAGCATCATTTTAAAACCTAATGCATTGTATACTTTTAGACCACAGTGTAATACAAAAAATCCAACAATATTTTAATAAAAGAATTAAAAAATAGCAGAAGACCAAAACGGCTGTTGTTGGAGAGTATTTTGTCAGGTGTCATAAATATAGGATTTATTGCGCATGCGCAACATTTAAAAATAAAACAAGAAGAATAAAAACACTTTTATTAAATGTAACACTTATTATACGGCCAACAACATAAATCAAAGTATCTCCTGACAGCGTTAAAGAAAAAAAAAAAAAAACAACAAAGAAAAGTATGAGTGTTAAATTTTTTTATTGGTTGATTTATAATATGAACAAAAATTTATTACATTCTCAAGAAAGAGCATGTGTGGTGCTCTAATGGCCAGAGTACACATACGAATTGGGTTCAGTGTATCCTAGACAAATTTTGGAGGGTGAAATAGTCCTTCAATTTTGAAGACAGGTCGATGCACAGCAATTTTTATACAAGAAATTAAGTTGAAATGTCTAAATGAGACAATTATAGTTGATCCCGTCTATTTTAACCTGTTTTAAAAATCTTTCTTGTGTACATAATATTTACTAAGTTGTTTTTTATGAAAAAAAATAATAATAAATGATAAGAAGTGGGAAAATTATAGTAGGTCTACCCCAACTATGCGATGTCCTACACAATGGGATTTAGATCCAATTAATTGGATAGAGAAAATAGGCATAAATCATAAATTTGAGTGGCATTGTTACTCGCAAATATGAGAAAGTTTATATAGTCTATTTCAAATATGGTACTGCAGAAAGTCACTTCGGTAATAAAGGGAAATCAATTCAGGAAATCAATTCGTATTTATGAAATCCATTCACAGCAATATTAAGAGTAAGACCAAATTGAACAAAGTAAATTCTTAATATAACTCAAGTGCTTTTCATTTAGAAACAATTCTTTTCAAATATACATGTAGTTAGTACATAAACTAAATCCAGATGTGCACTAACACCAGATGTTCCGAAAAAGGTTAGCATATTAACAGTGTGACAAATACACACTACTGTCATTCTAAAAATGACACATTCATCAACCTTTTCACTAACTAAATAAGATTGCCATACAAAAGTATTTAAGGATCAAACTAAACACCTGAGAAATTTTATGGTGGCTCTTTAAGGGCGTAATCTGTTTTTCTTTTTGAGTTAACACAAGTAAAGTGCAAACTACTAAAAGGTCATTGCAACTAAGTAAATATTAAAGAAGAATAAGAAGAAGAACTTCCTAAAGCATAAAATTTTGCATTAACAAGTTTACATAAAAATGTAAAAAAAAAATTATTTAAAAGTATTTAGAAGACAATTACTTTTAGTAAAGACAATTGTTTAAATTTTTGCTGCATACAAATGAAAAGTGTATGAGAATATAATGAAGTTGAATTGTAAGGAAAATAGTATAGATGTGAATAGATTTCATAAGGGTACCACAGTGTGGTAGATTTTTTGTAAGAATATTTTACACAATGAACCGTAAGGCGCTTCTTTTTATTTTTAGATGTACTTGAGGGCAGGTGCTAATTTTAAGAGTTAAACCTTTTGAAATGACAAAAAATTTTTTGCACATCTATTGAAAAGGAAAAAAAGAAGCAATGAATAAAGTGAACAGATGTCTTGAAATCAAATTTTTTATTTTAAATTTTATAGTAGAGAAAGTATTGAATATTTACTTGAGGGAAGAGTAAGAAGAACCTAAATGCCGTACAGGTTAAAATATCACATATAGAATTCTTGTTCTACTATGAGTTTGTGCTGATGTTTATTACAACCAAGAAAATTTGACTAGACACAACTTTTGATATACTAAAATCAATTTCTGAATCGATTTAACGATTCAAAAAAAAAAAAAAAAAAACAAGTAAGAAAATTATAGTCGGTCTAGGCCGACTATACGATACCCTATACCATGCGTTTAGAGACCCTATCTCTTAGGCCCAACTAAGTGGACATAGAAAATAAGCAAAAACCAAATTTGAGTGGAATTTTTATTAATTTTTTTGGCTGCAGATATGAAAAAGTTCATATCGGATGCTATATCTATATAGGGACTTGGTCCAAAAATGGACCGATCCTGATCATGTTTGGTAAAGTCTCTTGTATTTTGCAAAAATATATACAAACAAAATTTGAGAAGAATCAGTGCAATATTTTTGTTTTTTAATAGATTTAAGTGAAGATCGGGAAGCAGCTCTATATGGGGTCAAAGGGATCATTTTTGGACTACTCACTAATGGATGTAATGAACGCATACAAACCCAATTTGAGTAAGATCTATATGACAATTTGGATCTTATGGCAATTTATGTCGATTTCATATGGGTAATTTGTATGGGGGCTAGGTCTGAACATGGACCGATTCTCACCAATTTCAATAGCGTTCATCCCATGGCCGATAAAAGCTTATGTACCAAATTTCATCAAAATACATTCATATTTGCGACCTGAAGTTTGATTACAAGCTTTACATGGACACACAGACGGACGGACGGACTGACGGACAGACGGACATTGTTAAATCAACTCAGAAAGTGATTCTGATTCGATCGGTATAATTAAAGATGGGTCTAGGTCAAATATTTTTGGTTGTTACAAACAGCAGCACAAAGTCATTATACCCAAACCACATAGTGGTATAAGGTATAATTAATTAAATGACGCAAATACAAATTTATCTTTATGAAATTTTGTGTTTATTATAACTGTTAATCAGTAGTCCAAAAATAGACTCTATTGGACAATGCTTGGTAATAGCTCCCATATAAAGCTGCCACCTGATCTTCACCAAAATCTATTAAAAACAAACATATTCCAAAGATTTTTCACAAATTTGGTTTGTATATGTTTCTTGCAAAAATAAGTGACTTTACCTCATATGGCCAGGAAGGGCCACTTTTCGACCTAGTCCGCATATAAATATAACATCCGATATGAACTTTTTCAGATCTAAAGGCAAAAAATAATTTGCCAAAAATCTAGGTATATATATATTAATACGTAAAGGTAAATTTTTAGTTCCCTTTTTAAGCAATATGCGGGCACGGAGGAGTGTGAAAATTGGCACAGTTATAGTTCATTTGGAGGAGAAGCAGAGGATTATAAAATTTATACTTAATCTGTCTGAAAAATATATTAAATTAAATAAAATAAAATATTTCTAATAATTCGTTTCACCCTGTTAATGAGAATGATTTAAATTGTTTGTGGCACGCCCTGTATTGAATTGTGAATTGCTAAAATTGATTAGCATACCTATAGGCTCATTTAAATATCTATCGATTTTTAAATTGAATAAAAAAATAATATTTCCTGGAATTTTCACCCGAATTTCGAGTGCTGGGCTCTACTATTTATCTTTAACAAATTTTTGCTAATAGCGACTCCTCGATCAAAATTCGTATAAATCTTGCATATAATAACATTATTAGTTATGTTTTTGGTCTAAGAAGATTTTCTCATATTACTGCCTTTTCTGAAAGACTATTGGCGTATCTTTTGATACTCTTTTAAAAACTAGAGTTATAATTTTTATGCACAATATCATTTACAAAAAAAAAAAAAAAAACTAGCTATCTATTCGAAAAATTGCAATTTGCCAGGTCTGATAGAGAGAGAAAGCTCATAATTCCTATTCATAAGACACTTGTCTCAGAAGAGCAATTCTTTGGAATGCACTTCCACAAACTTATCAACTAACAAACAAAAACAACTTTTTAAGAAACAAATTTTTGATTATTTTGTATAGTAAAATCTTTAAAATTTTTTATATTTTGTTATCTTATTTTATTTTATATTTTATTTCATAAATTATTAATTTATGTAATTAGTTTTATTTATATCAGCATATTCTACCCTTATAATTAATTAGTCCTGTACTGTAATTATAAAAATAATTTTTCTTGTTGTACAGGAATGCACAATAAATAAATAAATAAATTAATAAATAAAAGTTCCACCCAGATTTGGTTAATACTTATTATCTGTACCCAATTATTTTGACCTAAGCCCAATTTCTTAAACGGATAGTATAGGGTATCTTTAAGTTGGTCTAAATCGACTATAATTTTCTTATTTGGCAAATGCTACATTTTCATTAGTATAGGATCGACTTTAGCCACAGTTGGGCTCTATAATTTTAGGAAACTTTTTCACATAAAACAAGGGTTTCATATACAAGAGATAATTCAAAATTATCCATTTTAAATCCAGTTCCACCAAAAAAAAAAAAGAAAAAAAAAACAATAACTTTAAAACATGTTTATGCAAATTTGAAATTCTTGGAATTCTACACCTGGCATCTTCGACACAATTGTTCTTTTAACATATTCTTAAAAAAATCTATATACTAAACAGGAAAAAAAGGAAATCTCTTGTTTTCGAAAATGACAATGAAACAAAAATGATGAATGCATTTTTTTCGTTTAACAGAAAGCAGCAAAAAAAAACAAGAAGAATTTTTTCAACACTAACAAAAACAACTACAACATAAAAGAAAACCATAATGCATACAACACTACAAAAATCACGAACTAAATATACAACAATTGTTAAGTTAATGCTGCACAGCATTAACACAACAACAGCTATAGCTTCAGCTTCAGCAACAGCCGCAGCAGCAACAATAAAAATATAGGAAAAATCTATTTGAAAATGCTAGACAAGTTGGCGCGTTGTTCGACATCGACACACACAAAAAAACAAAAAAAAAAAGCAAACATGTACAATGGCAAATCTTAGGTAATTCACTAACACAACACTTCAATATACAAAGTACAAGACAAGGGCTAAGTTTGTAAAAATGCATTCACACATTTTTCCAAAATGCAACCAGAGACAGACGGAAATAATATAAAGGCAGCCATTCAGTCGTACGGTCGTTCTGTCTGTCTCTCCTCATTTATAGATGGAATTGCAAGGTTTTATTTTTTTGTTTTAGTTTTTGTTTTAGTAAAGGTGTCAATTCTACGAACAAATGCCACTGGGTGATAAAAACAATACGCACACAGCAGGAAGCACAAGCCAATAAAAATAAAATGACAAGAAAATTGTTATGGCTATTGATGCTAGAGTTAAGGAAGAGGCCGACTCAGGGGCAGATACACACCGATACACAAGACAAGACAAACACAAACACAATAAAATTAATGATAAATTATATGTAATAATGAAATCATGGTCAATAGAGTAACAAGTCCTTAGAAATGTAAAGTTTCATAAAAAAATACCACAAAATGTTGAATCATTTTTTTATGGAAAATTTATTTGGCATCATACATCTTCGACTGAGTGTGAGGTCTTTTGAAATTAATGATTTTCAATAAAAAAAAATGTTTGATGTTATCAGCTATACAAACATATTCGTATCTAGTAATTATATACAAAAATTGTTTCAAACTTATCTCTTAACAATAATGAAAATTCTAAACAGCTTAATAGATCAAGCCATTCGATCCCCCTGTTATTGTATGTATTGGAATTTTAGAAAATTCCTATTTCTGTGGTTTTCTAGAATGACCGCGTATGTCATGAAATCAAAATGTTCAGGGGAGCCAAAAAAGTTATATTTGAAATTATGGGCTCGATATAAAGTTTTTAGAGCTTTTTATTTAACATTCCTGTAGATATGGGCAATAAATACTTTATATAAAATTTTGAGTCAAAAATCTTCAGAGGAATAGATCCTAGAAAAGGACGAAAAAACAATATGTAATTAACACTTAAGTGTGTGCAGATAAAACAACTTATGTCGACAAACGTCGTTTTCTTTGAAAAACAAAATTACCAATGCAACCACCCATGTAGACATAAGTTGTTGTTGCTTGAAAAATGGATTTTTTTGTTCGCCAACAAGAAGTTAACGGGATTTGGGATGAGAATAAAACAACGTATCAAGAATAATAGTGACAAAAAATAACAAAAATAAACACACAAGTTTTTATAAGTGGTTATAAACTGAAAAATAATCCAAAATTATTTTGCATTTTTTTCATTAATAACAACGTATGTCGCTATGTGTCATTTGCTGAGAAAATAATATGTCAGCGATCAAACGTAGGTTGACATACGTCGGTAGTGCAGAAAATTAATTTAATAAACATTTAAGTTACGTCGTTATTTAAAGAAAAAGCTCAGAAATGGTCAATATTTTTTAAAAAAAAATTTAACACATGTAAAGAGCGTTAAAAATTAATATATTGAATTCATTACTTCGTATCTGTTGACAATAAATATAACGGTACTCTTTTCTTAACTCCATTGTGCACCATGTTGTGAAATTTAGTAATTTTAAAAAAATGTGCAAAATCATGCAACCCCTTATTGTCTCATTGCACACGCAGTAGTATATGAGGACACTGCCTAAGAAATAGTCTTTGTGTGTTACTTTATTCATAAGTTAACTCTTATTAGACATATTTAACTCAGCGTTACTAACATTTTAATATCCTGAGTTCTTAATAATTGGGTGAAATCCAGCCCTACTTTTTGTCCTCGTAAGCGTAAAAATTTCACATTAGAATTTAACAATACAGTAACCTTAAATGAATAGAACACCAACTGTAATATAACAAAAATTCTTAATTTTACCGACCCATTTTTTTTTTTTAAATTATTATCAGTGCTGTGATTTTTGTATAAATGCATGTTTAGAGTCAGTAACACAAAATCAATTTTGGCCAAATCAAACAAGTAAGAACCGAGTATACGATACCCTATTCCAAGGCTTTAGAGACCTTTACTATTAGGACCAACTAATTGTTTATAGAAAATAAGCTTAAACCAAATTTGAGTTGTATAATTATTAATTTTTTTGCCTTTGAATATGACCATATTTCGTAAGGTCACTCATTTTTTGCAAAAAAATATAAAAATAAAATTTGGGAACCGATTTCACCAATTTCAATGGCATTCATGCCATGAATGATAGAAGCTTATGTGCCGAATTTCATGAAAATATATTCATATTTGCGACCTGTAGTTTGATTACAAGGACACACAGACGGGCAGACGGCAGATAGATGGACGGACAGACGGACAGACGGACATCGCTAAATCGACTCAGAAAATGATTCTGATTCAAACATAAGCACAAACTTATTATACCTACCACATAGTGGTATTGTGTATACAAATTTGCAGCAATATGGATGGGCATGGCTTTGTTTTATGTATACTTTTGTGATAATTATAATAAAAAATTATTTAATAAAGTTACATATTATATAGCGTCGGGAAGGTATATGTTTGTCATTCCATTTGTAATAATAAGAAAACAAAATGGACCCCATAATATACATGTATGTATTCTCGGAGCTTGTAAAGCAATGTCCGTCTGTCCGGCTTTGAAAATCACGATGAAGCCCCCAATAGGTTAGCCGGGTTGCGCATTTTTATTCTAAATGATTTATTGACATCCTGAGCAGGTGTCTATTTAAAATCATCAATATTGATTCGAAAGTTCCCGATATTTCAATGAAAATGTAAAAAAAACTATTTGAAAATATGATTATTCAGTGTTGTTCATGTCATGTTGTTGTTATTCTCATTTCGTAATTTGTGTATGGTACCTGTAAATATTGTTGTTGTTGTGGTCGCTGTGTTTTTAGCATTTTATTATCGTTACACTTCATGTGTCATATTAGTTGAGGCTACTATTGCCAGCTTTTTTTAATGCTATCCCGAAACTAGTCCAAAATTTGCCAATATGAAAGAAAATAAGTACACTTCTGAAAAAAGTACCTAGTTATTAATAATGAATTAAATGATTAGATTGGTAGTTTTTCTCTTAAGATCTCTGAATTTTAAGTTATAGAAAAATGTCCTTATTAGAAGTTTTTTCATCTGAAACCATGCAAAATTTTTCTAATTTAAAATTTTTTGTATACAATTTGTCATGTTTTTATGAGTTAACTATAGTTGTTTTGCAGAAAATTTCAGATTGGGAAGTTTAAGCATTTTAAATAATTTCCCTATTGAATACATTAAAAGGCTTTTTTTTAATATTTTTCAGATTCTAATATTTTTCCAATTGAATAACTGCAAAACTAACAAAGCTTAAGACAAATTAATAAACAAATCTTCCCCGTAGACTTAAAAAAATTCACCAGTTCTAGGCAGCCCCTGCTTTTAAGCAGTAACTTGTGAATCGGATTTTATCTACAGATTTAAATTTGTTATTTTAAAAAATTGTTTTAAGCATAATGCAAATTTTCACAAAATTTAAAATCCTTGTGAAACCTAGAAATAACAATAAAATTAATATAAACATTTTTTGGGCAGCTTTTATAATATTTTGTTTTGAAAATAATCGAACACTCGGCTTATTTCTATGTTACGCACGTCACTATTTTCCTTTAATGGTTTTGATATATGGGGGATTTCATGTCAAGTGCACCAACTTTTGAAACCGATGTCTTCCGGGATGAAGACACTAAGCGACCAAAAAGCTCTTATACTATGTTCTCACTGCAGCTAAATCCGCATTTGACTCGCTTTATAGTGGATTTAATTAAAGCTGGTAAATTTTTGGGTATATAAATACTGTCAAAATAAAACCCTCGCTTTAGCTAAATCGAGAATAAATCCAACAGAAATCAGGGATGTATTGTGCAATTCGCCGCAAAATGAACAAATTTACAACGCTGCAGCAGAAAATTTGCATCATTTTACGACTGTGTATTTTCATTTACAACAAAACAAAACAAAAATTCATAAATAAAAGCAGCAAGTGAGTATAGCAAAGAATTGTTTAATTAAAAAATTATTTATTTGCCTTTATTTCACTTTTAACTTTTTTTTTCGCAAAATTTTTCTCCAAAACAAAAACTATTAAAATGTAAATAAACAATTCGTTCGAACAGCTGTGCAGCAACTGTCAAACTAAAGCTACAAATTGTAGTGAGAACGGTGGAGATTAAAAAATAAAGCTAATGCGGATTTAGCTGCAGTGAGAACGTAGTATTAAAGGAAAAATCCTAAGCTTTCTTATGAAAAAAAAAATGCCCTTTGATAATTTAGATTTTTGTTGACCTGTTATGTTGTTGAAGGGTGAATATAGTTCGGCTTAAGGTCATCGGTTATTAAAAGATTCTCTTTGTTATAAAAACATTTTGTTAAAAATAAATAAAAACAAGTTTTTTTTTTTTTTTTTTTTTTTTTTTTTTTTTATTAATTTTTAAACAATATTTATAACAATGTTCCTTTCCAATATATTTCTATCAACTTTGTTGATCATCATCAGGGATAATCTGATAAATAACAATAAAAATAAAATTAAAAACACAAAAATAATTTTGAATTGATCATTAACAAAAAACAATAAAAATCATTTAAAAATTATATTTACTTTAAAAACAAACTTTTGATTTGTTTGAGTTGTAACCTTCTTTACACAGCGTAATTGTCAACTAACTTTTGTTTTAAACGTTTGTGTTTGTCAACCGTATGTCTGCAGATCTTAGCGACGTTTTCCGTATCTCTCTTATAACAAGGTTAAGAAAATACACACATGAAACACACAATGTTCTGTTCAAAAGCAGCCAACACATATCTCTATTTTCATATCAATTATGTGCGTTTCTAAATTTTCTACGGTGCCCAACACAACCATGACTGTGTTCGTTTTAATATTTCGTTATTTACACGAACATTTTTGTATCAATCACACATAAAGCACACATTTTTGAGTGTTGCTTTATTTGAAGTTCATGTTCTGGTACGTGTACTGAAAAAAAAAAAAAACAGAACATGTACAATAAACAGGTTCGAGTTCAGTTATATTTTAAGTCGTGTTGTGGCTCGTGTAGTAAGAAAAAACAGAACATGTACAATAAACAGGTTCTGTTTTTTCTTTTTCTGGTCTGTTAATAGCTTTTAAATCCGATCGATGTGAGGATAATCTAGTTTTTAGTTTGGTTTTTGTTGTACCAATATAAACTTTGTTGCATATTTCTTTTTCATTGCCGTCACAACTAATTTCATATATAAGATTACATTTATCATCTTTATCTACTTTTGTTTTGGTTTTGCTAAATAATTTTCCAATTGTATTGCTTGTTTTAAATGCTAACTCATATTTATCGCGATTGTAAATGTTGGTATTCTTTATTCTCTCAGACAACCCCGGTATATATGTCGTCGATTTATATATTTTTGTTGGTTTTGGTTCTCTGACAATCCTATTCCTAGATTTTACGTGTTCGATTAGATCTCGAATAGTTTTCTTGGGAAATTCGTTTTTGCGCAATGTTTCTTCGATAATAATAAAAAAATAAAAAAACTTGTTTTTATTTATTTTTAACAAAATGTTTTTATAACAAAGAGAATCTTTTAATAACCGATGACCTTAAGCCGAACTATATTCACCCTTCAAAAAATGCCCTTTTTGAAAAAAAAAGGCAAAAATGCTTTAATTTAGCAAAAAAAAGTCTACAATTTTTTTTTTTTTTTAAAGTATTTTTTCCGAAATATTGAAGAAATAGCTATCTAAACTCTTTGGGAGAAAATTTTTTACAAATAGGTAATAAGTTACATGGATGAGAAAAAACACCTGTTTGGCCAAAATGTCAAATTTTGATCCCCTCTAACTCAGAGAGATCTGGACCGATCTTGTTGAAAAATTATGTATAAACTACTATCCAATAGGACTAACCTTGGTGCAAATGTCATCCCGATCGGAAGACATCGGTTTCAAAAGTTGGTGCACTTGACATGAAATCCCCCATATATATATCAATCCGTTTTTTTTTGTTTTTTTCGGAAATATACTATGCATCTCACCATGTAAAAATGGTTTTTATTTCTTATTAAACTGTTTACTTTTACAAAACTACAAGTATACAATGTATATATATATGCATGTACCATGCATAAAATTAAAATTAAATTTAATTAAAATTTTAATTTTAATTTTTTTAATTTTTCATTTTTAATATTTCTTTTTTCACGCTTCATTTCAAAATTTTCGTTTTAATTTGTAATTTTCCATTTTTATACCCTATACCACTATGTGGTTTGGGTATAATGACTTTGTGCTGCTGTTTGTAACAACCAAAAATATTTGACCTAGACCCATCTTTAATTATACCGATCGAATCAGAATCACTTTCTGAGTTGATTTAACAATGTCCGTCCGTCCGTCCGTCCTTCTGTGTGTCCATGTAAAGCTTGTAATCAAACTGCAGGTCGCAAATATGAATGTATTTTGATGAAATTTGGTACATAAGCTTTTATCGGCAATGGGATGAACGCTATTGAAATTGTTGAGAATCGGTCCATGTTCAGACCTAGCCCCCATACAAATTACCCATATGAAATCGACATAAATTGCCATAAGATCCAAATTGTCATATAGATCTTACTCAAATTGGGTTTGTATGCGTTCATTACATCCATTAATGAGTAGTCCAAAAATGATCCCTTTGACCCCATATAGAGCTGCTTCCCGATCTTCACTTAAATCTATTAAAAAACAAAAATATTGCACTGATTCTTCTCAAATTTTGTTTGTATATATTTTTGCAAAATACAAGAGACTTTACCAAACATGATCAGGATCGGTCCATTTTTGGACCGAGTCCCTATATAGATATATCATCCGATATGAACTTTTTCATATCTGCAGCCAAAAAAATTAATAAAAATCCCACTCAAATTTGGTTTTTGCTTATTTTCTATGTCCAGTTAGTTGGGCCTAAGAGATAGGGTCTCTAAACGCATGGTATAGGGTATCGTATAGTCGGTCTAGACCGACTATAATTTTCTTACTTGTTATTTTTTCATTTTTATTTTTCATATTTCATTTTCCATTTTTCAATTTTCAGTTTTCATTTTTCATTTCGCATTTATCATTTTTTATTTCGCATTTTTCATTTTACATATTTCATTTTTCGTTTTTCATTAGGGATTATATATTTTTTTTTTCATATTGGCGATTTTTTTTATGATATCGTGATAACGATAAAAAAGTGGCGATACTTTAACATAGCTCATGGTAGCTGAGTTCATTGGTCTGACTGCATAATTTTTTTGTGGCTTTTTTTGAAGTGCGAATGCTGTTGTACAACTATTATGTTCAACCACAAAATTATTACAACAAACACACACACCTGGTTTTTTGTTTTGTTAGAGGTGTCTATATATTTTTGCTCGTAACTGAGAACAGTGGTTAACAATTTGCTCCATTTTAAACCCCGACTCGGTGGGAATAATGGCAAATGATATTATCGTAACTTTACCCAGGTTGATGGTTTATTTTGTAAATGACATCGATATAGCGATGTCCGTCCGTTGGTCCGTCCGTTCGTCTGTGTGTCCATGTAAGCCTTGTAATCAAACTACAGGTCGCAAATATGAATATATTTTAATGAAATTTGGTCTGTAAGCTTGTACCGGTCACAGGATGATCGCTGTTGAAATTGGTGAAATTCAGTCAGTGTGCAGACCTATTCCCTATACAAATGACGCCAATGAGATCGACTAAAATTGCCATAAGATCCAAATTATCATATTGATCTCGGCCAAGTTGGGTTTGTGTGTGTTTATTACATCCACTTGTCAGTTGTTCAAAAATAAACTCCATGTGACAATTCTTTGTCATAGCCCCAATATAAAGCTGCTTCCCGATTTTCAATTAAATCTATCAAAAAACAATTTTGGTTTATGGCTATTTTCTATATCCAATTAGTTGCACCGAAAAGATAGGGTCTCTAAACCATGACATAGGGTATAGTATAATCGGTCTGTTCTGGATTGGTCTCACTCTATATAAATATTTTGCTAGTAAAAAGAAACCCGTTAAGTGAAAAACGAGCCTCATCGTTGAACACAATTTTGCGATAAAACATCGTCTCTAAGTTGTGCAAATCGATGACTGATTTTTAAAGAAAAGGTTCAAATTAAATCGTAATGATTTACCAGAGTATACTGTCAAAAAGTCAAAAAGTGAGCGCAGTATTACACTTCGCTTCACAGCTAGCGCTTTCTTAAGTTCTAACTGAGCACAAAAATACCCTTTACAAACGTTTATATATGAAATAAAATTACTGAGCGCTTTTATAGAGACTGTCTAAAATATTCATTTTTTTCCAAAATATTGTCGACTTTTCTGCAACATTAATTTAATGTTCTTTCAATTGAAAATAAAATGATGCTTCGTTTATAAAAATTACTTGAAAATCTAAACCTTGACCATAATGGCTTCTTAAATTAATGTGAATAGTTTCACTTGTAGCAATGCGCCAGGTGCGTTGATTTTGTAAAAATTTTTAAACAATCAGTTTCCAAGTTATGAAAATACAACAACCCTAAGCCAACAAAGAACAAACAACACTTTAACGCAAAAGGATGTTAAATGATTTTTGAAAATAGAATGTTAAAGGACAATGATTTTTAAATGCTCAAAATTATTGTATAAAATTTTCTTTACAAATCTCTGAATACCCAAGGCACATACGAATAAGGCAATTTAGTTATATTTAACATCCTTTTGAAAGGATTTAAATTGAGGGCTATAAAAATTATAAGCAGAACAATGGCATACATACCAAAATATACTGAACCACTTTAAATGTATGAATGAATGAGTTTCTCATAGAATGACTTGAAAGAGAAAATAAAAACGTGATACCTGTCTGGTAGAAAGATTTATTAGAACATGATTTTGTAAGGCCATAAAGTAAAGATTTATTTCTGGAAAATATTTGTGATTGATAACCTTTGGCTTTTAAATTTTGGTAACGGTATAAACAAAATTTTTAAGAATTCACAAAATTCTGCCTTACATATATATGGCATTTATGTTTTGTTCTGAAAGCTTCAAAATCTCGTCATTATTATAGTGTTGTAGGTTGTTGTGTCATCGTCATAATAATCACAATTGTGGAGCATAAGAATTGTAATGTCATCATTATAAACTCAAGTTAAATTACGTTTGTATAGTTACTTATGATACCTGTTTAAATGTTAAAACATTAAGCTCGTGCCAGTATATGGCTTAAGCATACTGTTAATGCTCGCTGACATACGAAGCATTTATTGCTTGCATTATATTGTTGTGGTTGTCAAGAAAATGTTGCAATAATCTTGGCCATGCTTTGCCTTTTAATACTGAATCCAACTAACACGGGTTCATGCATGAGTTTGAACTTTTTTCTTTTATTATTCTTATACTACTTTTTTCTTACATATAAATTTTTTTATTATTTTAATACAATATATAAAAAAAAATTATATGCAAATTTCTTGCTAAGATTTTTATTTATTTTTTTAATATTTTTCCTTTATTTTTTTGCTTTTCCTTTACTATGAGTTGAAAAGGTGGTTTGAATTTGGAAACAAATATTTTTAACCCTTTATTGATCTAAATATTGGTCATATATATGCAACTTTAAAGAAAGATCTTAAGTCAATAAAAAACAAACAAACATTCAGGAGAGAAATCAACTTCTTAATCGATTTAGTAATGTCCGTTTGTTTGTATATGTTTCAATGTATCTTGTAATAAAACCACGGATCGCAAATATGAACATCGGTGAATGGTCAGACCTGTTTTCCATACAAATGACTCCTATGACCCTTCCTCCAGAATATCATATTGGGTACGGTAAATATTTTTGCTATGTTTTTTATTTCATCCACTAATCAGTGGTATAAAATTAAACTTTCTGGCACCATTTTTACTCATAGCCCCATTATCACTTAAATCTATCAAAAAAATAATCTAATCCATAAAAACTATGTTTTTATTAACTCTTTTTTTTCCTTATGCATATGAATTCTGAATCTCTCCGTGACTGTGCTGATTTTGAATGACTATCTTAAAAGTAATGTTTGGTCACAACAAGTCTGTGAACCAAGCTTCAGATTGATTGGATGAGGAGAATGGGGTTTAAATCACTCCATGACTGTGCGTGACTATGCGTGACAGTGT
Source organism: Cordilura impudica (assembly GCA_963682025.1). Classification (NCBI taxonomy): domain Eukaryota; kingdom Metazoa; phylum Arthropoda; class Insecta; order Diptera; family Scathophagidae; genus Cordilura; species Cordilura impudica. The sequence goes on along the minus strand of OY821518.1, from coordinate 71,157,447 downwards.
GTGACTATCTTAAAATTAATCTTTGGCCACAACAAGTCCATGGACCATGTTTCAGATAATTGGATGAGGGGAATGGGGTTTACATCACTCCGTGACTGTGCGTGACTATGCGTGACTGCGTGAGACTATCTCAAAACTAATCTTTGGCCACAACAAGTCTATGGACAAAGTTTCAGATCGATCGGATGTGGGGAAGTGAGGTTTTAATCTCTCCGTGACTGTGAGTGACTACGCGTGAGTGTGCATGACTTGTCGAAGTTAATCCTTTTTCATAGCAAGTCTATCGACCAAGTTATAGATCGATCGGATAAGGCGAAAAGCATTTTAAATCACTCCGTGACTGTGCGTGACTATGCGCGACTGTGCGTGACTACCCCAAAATTAATCCATAGTCACAACAACACTATGGGTGATCAATTGGATGAGGGGGAATGGGGTTGCCCCATGGCAGACAGACGGACAGACGGACAGACAGAGAGTATGAGTTAAAAGAAAGCATAAACCAAATTTGAGAAGCATTGTTATTAATTTTTTTTTTTGCCTTCGGATATGAAAAATGTAATATCGCATCGTATATTTATATGGGGAATAGGTCAAAAAATAGACCGATCCCGACCATATTTGGTAACGCCACTTATTTTTTCAAAAACATATACTAGCCAAATTTGAGAAAAATCTGTGTAATATTTTTGCTTTTTGATAAATTTAAGGGAAGATCGGAATCAGCTTCATATGGGGGCTTATTTTTTTTACTCATAAATGGATGAAATAAACATACACAAACCTAATTGGACCGAGATCTCTATAATAATTTTGATATAATGGCAATTTAAAAAAAATTTTTTTTTTTCAAAAATCCGAAATATTTCTCTACCGACAAATAGTTAAGTTCAATTGAAAAATACGAAATTACAATTTCCTGAAATTGTTTTTGAATATTTAAATTAAAAATAATCGAGTTTTCGTATATATGTATAAACATTGTTTTTTTAATGCTTGTATTAAAAGTATACGTAGCATTACATATTCAGCGTATCAGCGAATCTGTGGTGAACGTAACTATATATCTTAATATGTATTATGTGAGCACATGATACAAACTCCTTTTAAAATCTAAAAGATGGCGCTCGTGGTATTTGTACAGGTCTGTTGGTGACAATAAGCATCTGTCAATAGACGCTGCCAAATTTTTACTCATATTTTTTTCATGAGATCATTTTTACAATCGAAAGAATTAAACAAATTGTATTATTACCAAAATGGAATGCGGATCTCGTGTAAGAAAGAAAAATACCAAAATAAACTGAGGCTGAGGTGCGCATCTGCGCCAGCGATTAAGACTATTTAAAATTGAGAGAATGATTTTAAACATATTCGTCCATTAATATGTAATGAACATCATTCGAGATTGCATTATAACGGCATGATTAAGAGTATTCAGCGTATTGTCCTGAATGTCCGCCGCGCGAAGATGCACCTATCTTAAATGTAAGTATTGGGAATTTTCTACACGTACATAATGACATTATGAAGCTAGAAAAGTGTAGGGTAATTTTTTACCATAATCCGGAAGAGTTTTTTTAATTGTTGTTCTCTAGATATGAAGTGGCCGAAAAATCGACCATTGGCCAGAAGTCAACATATACATATATAAATAAAGAAATGCGTTTTTTACGAATATTTAGCTTTAATTCAATTTATTCGTTTTTAGTTGTATCAAAAATGTTATTTATTGATAAAGATATGAATAATTAACGCAAAAAAGGTTAGATAGTTTGGATATATTCATCAAAACACTTGGTATGCAAGTAAATGTTACGCTTTTTTTGTGTAAAATTGGAATTTTTTTACGAATATTTAACTTTAATTCAATTTATTCGTTTTTAGTTGTAGCAAAAATTTTATTTATTGACAAGATATGAATAATTAATAATTAAAAAGGTTAGACAGTTTGGTGGTATTCATCAAAACATTTGGTGTGCAAGTAAACATTACATTTTTTGCATGTAAAAATTGTATGTTTTTTGCATACTTTGCAGCGACAATATTTGTTTTGAGGGCTTTTTACCACAATATGGTTTTTTTTGTCGATCCGTGGGAAACCAGGAGGGCATTCTTTTTTATCAACATCAGCAGCGTTATCTTCCATATCTTCGTTCATCATATTGGAAGTCAGTAGCTTGGTAGTAACAGCAGAACGAAACTCTAATTGAGTAAGTGGCTTTGTGTTTTCATGCTTTGCCAACATGCAATGCATCTTCCAAGCATTGACCATTGCATTGCCGAGAGTGTTGGTCCATAGTGGCCACCACCACTTCTTTCCTCGTATGCATATTCGATAGTTGGCCACTGCGTTGTCGTGAAGGTCAACGCCTCCCATACCTTGGTTATATTCACGAATCACTTTAGGTTGGGGAATCGCAACTGTTTTCCTTTGCGTACGACAATATCTTCGAGCATTGAACAATGGCTCGACTGTAGAATTATTAGTAATGACATTCACAACTGCATTGTCATTCCAACGGATGACCAATATTTATTGCATAGCATCGAATAATTGGTCAAATTCGCCACGTTCAGCCTTTTGAAATTTGCTAATGGAATTTTCGCCATTCTGTTTTCACGTATTGTGCCAGTTGCAAAGAAACGGCGTTCATTCAGTAGACACATAAGATGATAGGAGGAAAAAAATTGTCAAAGAAAATAATATGACAATCGGGATCAGATACATTTTCAAGCAAATTCAAAACCGTTTGAGCGCCAAGACCGATATTTTTATCATGGGGAGTAGCCGAGCCACCGTATGGTATGGAAAAGAATAGATATCCTTGCTTTGAACACAAGCACCATGATTTGAATCCGAACTGAATCGGTTTTCCGCGAATAAACATCTTGCACGAGTGTCTTCCAAAATAGGGTATCATCTGTTCATCTATAGGTAAGATGTGGCTGAAAACTCCGAACTGCATAAATTTTTCATTGAGAGCATCAATAACACTAGTCAACAGTCAAAATGTACTCGGGATGCGATAATTTTTTCTGTGTAGATAACCTTGACATGAGCTCGAAAAACGCAATAAAAAATTTTTTTTTCGTTTGGTTTTTTTTTTTTTTTTTTTTTTAAATTTTAAAAATTTTTTTTTGGTTAATTTGTTTCGTCCGGCATAACTCGGGAACCACTAGCCCGATTTAATTGAATTAAATTGTAAAAAATTTAAAATTACAATTCCCTTAATCTGTTTATATATTGTTTTCCTATACAAGCAACAGTTTCCAAGTTAAAAATGAATATATAAAGGAAAAAACTTATTTTTGCCTAAAAATTTAAATTTTTTTTTTTTTTTAAATCCATAAAAAATCCCAAATGAAAAAAAATTTCAAATCTTATTACTTTTACGTAAAGATACATAACCTATGAGCAAAATAAGAGAAAGATCATGAAAATCGATGCACGCGTTTCGCTTTTATTCGCAATTGAGTAAAGGTATGAATTTAAAAAATTTGCTCGACATATGCACAACTTTGTCTATGGTAAGGTTTTTTCTTTTTTTTTATGATTCTCAGAATTAACAAAACGGAATAAACAAAGGGTTATTTAATTTTTATGATTGCGTAAGCAAAGTAATAAACGGTAATAAATGTGCGTGAACAATTAAAAGGAAAAAAGGAAAGGGGACTTTTTTACTTATTTGGGTTTTCCGGTGACTACCTGTATGATTTTTTTACATAAATGCAACCCACATTTATTCGGAAAATTTAAGACTCACACATGGTGAAACAGGTATGTAGCCACCGTAAAAAAATATACACCCATTTATAAGTACCTGTCAGTAAAATACTAAACAATACACAGTACAAATAGGTCTTCATTGATCGATTTTACTCATTCAACAAGTGTCGACGAACGCGATAGTTAAAATGAGCAAACGTTCGCGAGTATTTGAATGCAATACCAATCCAAGTAATTTTTGTTACATGTGCGGAGAATACGTTTGTGGAAAAAACAAGCGTTATTTTTCACCTAAATTGAGAGATTCATTTGAAGAGAGCTTCAATTTAAAGGTCTCAAACATAGATGAGCGGTGGACACCAAGTGCTCTATGTCCAAGGTGCTACGTACAGCTAAGTGACTCAAGGTAAGTGTAGATTACGAAATTCAAGAACATATATAACTTATTATTGCAATTCTTTCAGACGACAGCCGAGAATCATCATGCCAATGCTTTGGAGAGCTCCGCTTTGCCATGCAACAGATTGCTACTTCTGTCTTAGCAAAAAAACAGGCGTGGGAAAAAATATACGATGGACTTACGCTGCTGTTTCAACAGTGAATTTTCCAGTGCCATTTTCCAAAGAACCAGTGGACCCGCAACCGCCCGTTTCAAGATGGGCATCTAATAATGAGGCGATACATCCATCATCAGATCCGGAGACAGTAGGAACCACATCAGAATGCGAGTCAACATATACATTGCATGGAGGTCAACGCTTATGTTCCCAAGCAGAACTGAACGATTGGGTTAGAGAATTGAAACTCTCCAAGGAAGATGCAGAGTTGCATGCATCGCGCATGAAACAGTTCGGTTTCTTGGCTCCTGGTGTGGTGACAACAATCTACAGGAAGCGTCATGAACCATACGCAAGGTACTACACAAAAAAAGACAACATCTGTTTTTGTAAGGACATTCCCGGATTATTTGGTGAACTCGGGTACTCTTACGATCCAGGAGAGTGGCGTCTTTTCATCGACAGCAACAAGCAGAGCCTTAAAGCAATTTTACTGCACAACGGCAACAAGAAACCTTCGATTCCAATTGCTCATGCCGTTGACACCAAGGAAACATACGAAGTCATGGACAATCTACTAAAGTGCCTTAACTATGAGAAACACGATTGGAAAGTTTGTGCCGACCTTAAGGTTATCGGTATCCTTTGTGGATTACAAGGTGGATTCACAAAGTACTGTTGTTTTCTCTGCCTTTGGGACAGCCGCGATCGTCAACATCATTACACCAGGAGGAGTTGGACAGAAAGAGTTAACTTCATCCCCGGCAGCGACAACGTGAAATATACACCACTCATAAAAAAGGAAAATGTTTTTCTCCCACCTCTTCACATAAAGCTCGGACTCATAAAAAACTTCGTGAAAGCTATCAACAAAGATGGCGAAGCGTTCGCCTATTTAAAAACCATTTTTCCTCACCTTTCATCGGCAAAGATTAAGGAAGGCGTTTTCGACGGTCCGCAAATTAAAAAGTTGTTGCAAGACCAACAGTTTGAACACATTTTATCACCAAATGAAGCTGCAGCTTGGAACTCATTTCGGCAAATTGTTTCCGGATTTCTTGGAAACAACAAAAGCTCAAATTACAGAGAGATCGTCGAACAACTACTCCAAAATTATAAAAAAATTGGAGCAAATATGTCGCTTAAGATACATTTTCTACACTCGCACTTGGACTTCTTTCCGGACAACCTGGGCGATGTGAGTGACGAGCATGGTGAGCGTTTTCATCAGCAAATGAAAGAAATTGAGCACCGATACCAAGGATTTTGGAACGAAGCTATGATGGGGGACTATATCTGGTTCCTAATAAGAGAAACAGACCCACAACAATATAAAAGAAAGACAAAAGCACATAATTATTTTTAATTTGAAGGTTTTTATTTTTGTGTTTAGATATTTTTTTTTAAAACTTTTTTATAATTAATTAATGTTGATATCCTTAGGATAATTTCTTGTACATATATCGAATTGTTTTTTAATTTAAAGTCATATATTTTTGTCACCCAACAAATTTTAATTTTTTTTGTAATAAAAAAGAAAAAACCTTACCATAGACAAAGTTGTGCATATGTCGAGCAAATTTTTTAAATTCATACCTTTACTCAATTGCGAATAAAAGCGAAACGCGTGCATCGATTTTCATGATCTTTCTCTTATTTTGCTCATAGGTTATGTATCTTTACGTAAAAGTAATAAGATTTGACATTTTTTTTCATTTGGGATTTTTTATGGATTTTTAAAAAAAAAAAAATTTAAATCTTTAGGCAAAAATAAGTTTTTTCCTTTATATATTCATTTTTAACTTGGAAACTGTTGCTTGTATAGGAAAACAATATATAAACAGATTAAGGGAATTGTAATTTTAAATTTTTTACAATTTAATTCAATTAAATCGGGCTAGTGGTTCCCGAGTTATGCTGGACGAAACAAATTAACCAAAAAAAAATTTTTAAAATTTAAAAAAAAAAAAAAAAAAAAAAAAAACCAAACGAAAAAAAAATTTTTTATTGCGTTTTTCGAGCTCATGTCAAGGTTATCTACGCAGAAAAAATTATCGCATCCGGAGTACATGAAATTTTTTTCATTTTGTTGAGTAGTGTAATCGGTCGGACTTTCGCAAAGCGATCTGCTATGTTCAGATTGTTGTTATCCGAGAGGTGGAGAAATCTTTTTATGACTTTGAATCGATTTCGGCTCATCGTTTGCTTCACCATAGGTACTCCCATGTCCTGCTGAACTGACCAATAATTATCGATGTGTGGCAGCGTGTGATACCCTGATAGGTACAATATACCAATGAAGCGCCGCATTTCATTTGGTGTCACATCAATGGTTGCATTATTTTGAGTGGCATATAAATTCGTGAAGTGAGTAATATCCTCGATCAAAGAAAACGACTAAGGCCCGGCTGTTCAATAGTCAAACAACTCATGAATAAGCTATCTATCGAATAAATTTTTTAAATTCTGTCAAATTCAATACAAATTTTACAAACGGGCCTAAATGATATTAAAAAAAATTGTTCACTTACCAATTTTTGCGCAAATTTCTTCCTTTTTCAAACCTTCCACGTTGATTGGTGCTCTGGTGTAAGTAAAATCCCCAGGTTTCTGCCAATCAGGAACTTCAAAATCTGCCTTTCCTTTGAATAAGGATGGATTAACAGCTTTTTTAGGTCTTCCACGTCTTTTTGCGGCTCTTCAGTATCATTAGGTATTAAGTCATTGTCTCGAACGTACTGTAACTCCACTTCCCCGGTAATTTCATTCGCACAATCATCATTGCCATCATTTAGAGCAATTTGATTATCGTCGATATCTTCTTCATCAGTCACATAGTCTACTTTAGGTGGAATATACACGACATCAACATCTTTTGAACTCATAATGGATTGATCTTCCTCGTCATCCGAACACGGCTCGTTCAAAGCAGCCATGATTTCTACCATGGTTAACACTTTTCGAAAAGACATTTTCTTTATATAAAACCACACCAAAATGCAATTATCTCACTTTTATTTGCCACGCACACGTCTGCTCTGCAGAAAAGAATAACAATTATGACAAAGCAACAGCGAAAATAAAAAAAGAGTCGCAGAATTTTTCACAGCCTACTAGCAAAATGTCAAATTCAATTAAATATCTACTTGACGACTTCTGGCCAGTGATCGATTTTTCGACCACCAAAAATAACGCTCTTCTGGGAAGTAGAAAACTTTCAATATTGTTGCGGATATCAATTGATTATTGTTACTTGGTCTTTCCGCTTCCTCAACATGCAAAAATAAAATAAGTAATTTTAGTTTTAAGACTTTTTACTTAATTTTGAAAATTGGTCCAAAAAAAGTCCTTTCTTCTTCCTTTCACGAAAATCTGCAAACTTTCATTTTTTTTACGAAAAGCTAAAATCAATGCGTTAACAAAAGATCAAAATTGTCTTATCCATCAACGGTTTAAACAAAACATATCTAACGTTTGAGTTACATCGCTTCAAAGTTGCTGGTCGAAAAATCGACCAGCGGCCGAAAATGGGTTAAACTGTTTCATTACCGTGAAAGAAATATAAAACCACCACAATAGACCAGCAATACCAGATCAAGGAACAGTCGAAATAGAGGGTTCCTCTAAACGGAACGGAGTCGAAAAAGTCTAACAAGGGTAATATTATTGCAAACTATGGAACCATTTCAATGACAATTTGAAAAATGACTGGATTGGCCAAATAGAAATCTACCCCATGAGGAAAATGCATGCTGTGCATTGGTGAGTAGTAGTCAAGGCGAAATTCAATTAATTGAGCTATTAATTAATTCTCCATCGAGCGTATTCTACAGCATCATTACCATGTGGCTATATCCTATTTCCATACCTGAAGAAATGACTTGGAGGAAAGAAATTTAACGTCAACCGTTAGGTCTTCGTCACAAGAAATGCGTATCTTAAAGTTTTTGAGAAATCTGATTACTTAGAAGACATAAACAATTTTAAAAATATTGGAAGAAGTGCTTTGAGCTCTAAAATAAAAATTAATTAACCCAAAATTATAAGTTCTCTTAAGTCTTTACAGTTTATAATCTTTAAATGATCAAAAAAACAAAACTATTGAAGAGATTTTTTTCAAATTTGGTTTGCACTAAATATATTCATGATCGGTACATTTTTCGACCAAGTCTCCATATAAGTACATAATCTACAGGCAAACCAAAACCAATAGCAATGTTACTCAAATATAGTTCATGGTTATTTTCGATATCCAATCCTAAGACCATTTCTCTAAAGACGTGGAAGTTATCGTAAAGTCTGTTTAGAGGACTATAATTTTCCCACTTGTTTTTTTTTAATTTTCCAAAAAACGAACTATTATAATATTTTGTGATTGGATTGAGAATAAAACTATAAACAACAAGTAAGAAAATTATAGTCGGTCTAGACCGACTATACGATACCCTATACCATGCGTTTAGAGGCCCTATCTCTCAGGCCCAACTAACTGGATATAGAAAATAAGCATAAACCAAATTTGAGTGGGATTTTTATTAATTTTTTTGGCTGCAGATGTGAAAAACTTCATATCGGATGTTATATCTATATGAGGACTAGGCCCCAAAATGGACCGGTCCTGACCATGTTTGGTAAAGTCTCTTGTATTTTGCAAAAATATATACAAATAAAATTTGAGAAGAATAAGTGCAATATATTTTTTTTTTTTTTATAGATTTAAGTAAAGATCGGGAAGCAGCTCTACATGGAGCCTATTACTAAGAGTTGTCCAATAGGGATCATTTTTTGACTACTGATTAATGGATGTAATAAATACATACAAACCCAATTTGAATAAGATTGATATGATAATTTGGATCTTTTGGCAATTTATGTTGATTTCATAGGGGTCATTTGTATGGGGGCTAGGTCTGAACATGGACGGATTCTCACCAATTTCAACAGTGTTCATCCTATGGCCGATAAAAGCTAATATACCTAATTTCATCGAAATATATTCATATTTGCGACCTGCAGTTTGATTACAAGCTTTACATGGACACACAGACGGACGGACGGACGGGCGGACGGACATCGTTAAATCGAATCAGCTATTGATTCTGATTCGATCGGTATAATAAAAGATGGGTATAGGTCAAATATTTTTGGTAGTTACAAACAGCAGCACAAAGTCATTATACCCAAACCACATAGTGGTATAGGGTATAAAAATTATTTTTCAGTTCAACAAGGGCCGCATTTATGCAAAAATCATTACAGCTTCTAAATATCAAGTATACAGGTATTTAGAATAATTCAAATTTTCTCCAAAATTTTTTTAATGCTTTTTTAACGATATGTGATTGCCACAGGAATCAGTTTAGTTTATTTAAATTTTGCTGACTAGCACTAACTTACGTTAGAGGGTTAATCATACAGCCGATTAACCAAACTACCAACCTGTTGCACGCTGTTATTGCTGCTGATTATCTGGAAATGTTAAATCAAGGTTCATTGTTTTTATGACTTTTTTTTAGTGGTTTAAGCTTTTTGAAAATAAAATTATTTTTGTGTTGTTGCTTCTAAATTGCTTTATACGAGTACTCGTATATTACTTTTTTGGAGGTTAAAGGTGAAGCAGTTAAGAACTTACTGTTGCTGAAAAAACTGTAATAAGCATATCAACTTAAAAAAACTATATTGCTTAATAGGTTACAGTTATTATAGTGGCCAGCAATTTTTAAATGTTGTCCAATATATAATAATGAAGTAAATAAATGTTATTATTTAAACAATTCGATAACAAATGCTAAATAACATACTCGTATTAAATTTTAAATAAAGATTGTGAACATGTCCTGGCTTAATGCAAAACTATATTAAAAATAACTAAATATTCATTTCAATTGCAAGATTTAATTAATAATTTTTTTTTCTTCAATTGAGTATGCTTAAATTGTTTTCCAAATTAATTAAACATGTTAAAACGCTTTAATTTACTTTTTTACTAATAACACCAGGTGAGTAATTTTTAAAATCCACATTATTTAATTAAAAAAAACATTCATACATTGAAATTAAAAATAAACTAACACAAATGCCTACAAATTCAAATGCTTGTTATATCATGACAAGGCGTTTCAAATTTCAATACGCGTGCTTAACCAGTTGTTGCTACTATAGAATTAAACATAGCAACAGAAACACCGGCATCTAGCTACCGAAGCTGATTTATAATAACATCTGAATCTACATACACATAATTTTTAATGCTTAGCACTAAAAAGGATCCAATTGCATTCAGGCGAAAATCTGTTATTGTGCTCAATCTCTGTTGTATGTTGAGCTATTGATAATGATACGAGCTGATGTGGTGGTTGGTTGGCTGGCTGACTGGCTCAACAAAGGCGCAAGATGTTTAAGGAATACAAAAATTTAAATTAGTTTAAACAATTTTTCAACAGACATTCCACAAGGGTGCGTTGTTTTTCACTTCGATAATAAAGGACATGTGCTAGAGTGTTGATAAAATTTAATATATACAATATATTTGTTGAGATTTAAAAGCAGAATTTTGGATATTGTTTGGGTGTAGAAAAACATCTGCCTTTTTAAATACGGTAGATGTACTTGTTATATAGATACATGTACTTATATCTAACAAGTTTAGACAAGTTTTATATGAATATTGCATTGATTAAAATATTAAGATCACTTACATACACAAAGCCAAATTTTAAGTGAAATATTTATTTGGATAACGAAGGTTCATTCGTGCAGAGATAACATCGTAACCGAATAAAAGGCATGATACGTTCTTAATTTGACATAAGGCGGGTAATTTTGAATATTCATAAAAATTAACAATAGTTCTAATTCCTCAGTTCACTAACAATAAGATCTCTGACTCAATTTTGAAATAGTAAACAGATGTAGATAATTTTAAACTTTTGTTCTAATTTAATAAAAAAAAAAGAGTAATATTTTTATTAGATTTATAACCTATCTCCTGATGATGTAAATTTTTTTGGCCGACAACGTCAAACTCCGTTCCTAAAACGACGAAAACAATTTTAAAAATTAAACCAATTTTGAGTGGTAATGTTAATAATTTTTTTGCTTTCGGATATGAGAAAACTAATTTTGGATGATTTATATATATACGGATACTGGGTCGAAAAAAAGACCGATCCAGATCACTTTCTTTTCGAAAACATTTATATTATTTTTGTTTTTTGATACATTTAAATAAACCAGTATAGCCCAGCACTCGAAATTCGAGTGCAAATACTAGAAAATATTATTTTCATTAAATTTGTTTCTTTCAATGTTTTTTTAGTCTATACTAGTATAGCCCAGCACTCGAAATCCGCGTAAAAATTCTAGATATTATTATTTTTTCATTCAATTTAAAAATTTATGAATATCTAAATGAGCCTAAAAGTATGCTAATCAATTTAAGCAATTCATGTCATTCGCATTATCAGGGCGTAATTAATTAAATAAATTTTTAAAACATATTATACATAAATTTTATTATTCTCCGCTTCTCCTCCATATGAAATATAAGTGTGCCAAATTCAAACTCCTTCGTGCCCGCATTTTGCTTAAAAAGGGAATAAAAAATTTTCCTTCACGTATTAGTATATATACATGGAGAATTAGCATCATATCGGGGCTATAATTACGAATTGTACTATAGGGTTTATTAAAGGACTACTGATAAATGGATGTAATAAACATACACAAATCCAGTTTGGCCTATATGATGATTTGGATGTTATGGCTATTTAAGTCGATCTCATAAGGGTCATTTGTATGGCGACTAGGTCTGAATATGAATCGATTTTCGCCAATTTCAATAGCGTTCATCCCGTGGCCGATAGAAGCTTACGTAATAAATTCCATCAAAATAAATTCATATTTGCGACCTGTAATTGGATGACAAGGTTACATGGACACACAGACGGACGGTGTAATAAAAGATGGGTCCAGGTCAAATATTCTTGGTAGTTACAAACAGCAGCGGAAATCATTATACCCTGACCACATAGTGGTATAGGGTATAAAAATGTGGTAATTTCTATTTTTTGTAGAAATTTTTGTAAAAAAACTAATATGCTTTTTTGTTTTCCTACGACTTACGGATCCTTATTGACATGTATGTTTTCTTAATCAATGTTTCCTACGTTGTTTGTGTTGTACAATTAAAATATTTTATTTTTTTTTTTTTTGTTTTACTATATATTTTTTTTTTGTTTCAATGCTTGCTGATATACAATATTTTTCGACGTTCCTACTCTGGAGCAAGCTGGCTATGAGCAAAATATAGGTTTTCCAAATTACATACGGCAATACTTAATGATTAGGTTTTAATTTAGAGTATTATTTGGCAATTATTTATTTCAGCGATTTTTGATTTTGGATTTTTTGCTTTGTTTTTTTTTTTTTTTTTTTGTAGATTTTTGTTTTTACGACCTACGGTTTTGGTGATTTTTGAGTTTGGCGATTGTTGAATATGATTGCTCACATTGGTAAATAATATTAATAGGTAAGGCGATTTCTTGTGACCGATGTTTTGTTAAACAGTTTTATCCCGATTTTGACCAAACGTGTATTATTTGATAGGAATTTCTTTTTGGTTGTCCACCAGATTTACAGATTTTTAAATTTAAAATTTTTTTTGAGTAAAATGTGTGTATTTATTAAGTTTGTTAATGTGTTTGTTAAAAAAATAGTTTGTTTACTTCGTTCGCAATAATAATTGTATTGAATTGAAAATACATCTAAACCAATAAATAATAATTCTTCAAAAGTATTGAATTGTGAATTGGCTTAAATTGATAAGCATACCTTTAGGGTCTTTATGATATGGAAAAATGAAATTTCTTAGAATTTGCACTTGAATTTCGAGTACTGGAATCTGCTAGTTGGTAATTAATGTACTTGACAAAATTTTCAAGACTGTCGATTTCATAGTTTCAAGAATCCTAGCCCGCCCATTTTTTATTTGACTACTCACTATAACATCTGATGGACTCACATAAAGTGTCAAGGTTTTTTATGATATTATATATTTACTTTTCTATGGACAGAAGCTCGCGAAGTGCTCCGATCACGCCCATTTTTTTGAGAACATAAATAACTTATGGGCTCACGCAAAGTCTCAAGGCTCTCACTATCTTAGTATTCCAGATATACGACATTTAATAAATACTCTTTTTGGGCTGTGCTTTGCATCGTCTCATCCATTTTTTTGTCCGAATATTCACATTATCAAGATTTGATTGTTTTGTTGTACTATAAGAATTTTAAAAGTTAATTAAATTTTCACATATTGTTGTGTTATTTATACTCTATACCGATATGTGGTCAGGGTATAATGACTTTATGCTGATGTTTGCAACTACAAAAAATATTTGACCTAGACCCACCTTTTATTATACCCATCGACTCAGAATCACTTGCTGTGTGTCCATGTAAACCTTGTAATCAAACTACAGGTCGCAAATGTGCACATATTTTGATGAAATTTGGTATATAAGCTTCTATCGGTCATAGCATGAACGCTAAATTAGCGGAAATCGGTGCATGTTCAGACCTAGTCCCCATACAAATGACCCCTATGAAATATACTTAAATTGCCATATGATCCAAATTATCATATAGATCTCGGTCAAATTGGGTTTGTGTGTGTTTGTTACACCCATAAATCAGTAGTCCAAAAATAAATCCTACAGGACAATTCTTAGCCATAGCCACCAAATATTGCACAGATTTTTCTCAAATTTGGTTTGTAGCGATCTTACCAAATATGATCAGGATCGGTCTATTGTTCGACCAAGCCCCCATATAAATATAGCATCCGATATGAGCTTTTTCATATTGAAAGGAAAAAAAAATTAATAGCAATGCCATTTAAATTTGGTTTATGCTTATTTTTTACATCCAACTAGTTGGGCCTAAGAGATGGGGTCTCTAAACGCATGGTATAGGGGAGCGTACAGTCCTTTCTTACTTGGTTTTTATTGATTTTGTTTTTCAAAAATAGTTTTCTTTAAGTACTTTTGATTAAAAAAAAGTTCTATATCATAGATAATCTCAGTTATAAAATTAAAAAAAAATACCAAAAATTTTAAAATCACTTACACTCCTGTCAAAAAATTTAGCAAAAGGTGGAGATTCAAACAAATATTTCTCCCTAGCTTACAGCTGTGATTTCGCGATATATCCTTTTATAAGGCGTGGCTCTCCTATCAATTTTTCCTATTCATTTTTCATGAAGTCTATAAATATGAAAATGGAACAGTATGTGGTTTTCCATGTATGGAATTATAAAATTAATAAATTAATAAATTAATTAATTAATTGCCCAACTAAAAATGTTTGCTTCTGAACAAAGTTGAATTCTACCGTTACACAATTTTTTCATTGGAAGTCTAGCAGCTAATGAGCAACCCAAATTTTCGCGCCATTAATCACAAGGAATCTCCGGAAGCCAACGTGTCGCTTTAACTATTCTTACTTTTCCAGATTTTATTAAGAACAATGTAACTCCTTAACCGGTTGTACTTAACCAAATCTAGTATTTTATTGTATCATTTTCGGTAAGTGCTCTAGTCCTATTCATAAACTCATTCTAGCAGTTTAAAATATGAACGTGTGTACTTATGATGACTCAGAAAAAGGTATCATCTTATAAAAGCTGACAGCTTATTTCTGCCTAAGTTATGAGTTAAATTTTAAATTATCTACTTTCCACTATGGCTCAGGATCTAGTGTCAGTTTGACTATATTGTCATCAAATTAGCAATATTTTAATAGGGAAAAAATATTAATTTTATAAAAAATAATAATTATTTATTGTTCCCAGGAACTTAATGTTTATTGTGTGTGGTTGCAAAATTTAAATAAAAAATTCATAAATTCTTATAACAAAAAAAAAAATTATTTTTTTTAATTTCAGGACTATTTAAACGTTGTTACACAACAAACAAATAAATTTAAAATTCTTCACTGAGAAAAGTAAACTTTCCAAATGAAATTAAATTAAGTAAGAGTATGAATTTCGGCTAAGCCGAATCTTTAATACTTTCCTCCTGGGTATTACGTTTACATTAATATCTGGACTTATACATAACTTATATCAAATATGAACAAAGTATTTTAAAAATAACCAATTTGGTAAAACTAATAATAAATTATTACAACAAACACCTGAAATATTTTTCAGAGCTGTATGCTTATCTTCGGCCATATCTTGGCACAATGATGCGCGACTTAACACATTTTAAATATCAACATGTTCGAAATAATGGCAAAAAATATAGTCTTAAGCTTGCCCAGGTGAATTCTTTATTTGGTGAGTGCTTTATTTTAACAAGCACACATACAGATGGACAGATAGACGGACATCATTTTATCGACGCGAATCGTTAATAGAATCAAGAATATCCAGTGGCTGTTAGCTTATTTGATGCAAGCAATCGCAATAAAGTAAAACCGCTATAACTCCTAAATTAAATCAAATATAGAAAATAATTAACAAACATTTTAAATGGCAACATTGGGGCCACAAAACATATATGCGAGTATTTATACTTAATTATACCGATCGACTCAGAATCACTTTCTGAGTCGACTTAGCGATGTCCTTCCATCTGTCCATCTGTGTGTCCATGTAAACCTTGTAAACGCAAATATGAATATATTTTGATGAAATTTGGTATATAAGCTTTTATCGGCCATAGGATGAACGCTATTGAAATTGGTGAAATTCGGTCCATAATTGAAATACTTATTGTAATCAACAATATTTAGTATTGAAATATGTTATAGAGGATTTAATTAGGTTGCGTGGAGTGAATCGGTTTACAAATTTTTACAGAGACTTTGATTTAGATATCAGTAGAAGGTGAAAACCACGACTCATTCTAAGTATTTACGAATATTAATAAAAATTCTTATTATCTAAATTTTTCTGGCGGCAAACGATTTCCAACGAATATTGTTTCTGTGTGCAATTATTTGATATGATGTACTGATGTTTCGAAAAGTTGTAATTTCTTAACTAATATTTGCAAAAACAAAAATATGAAATAATTTTTTTTGAGAAACTCCCTAGAAAAGAACCCTAGAATAATAAAAGATATTTGAAATCCCCAATAATATCTCTCAACTACAAAATATACCTAAATCCACGGGAACCCCTCAAACTGGCCACACTGATATAATCTACAAATTAATTTGTATTTAACTGTCTGTTGATGAAATATGTAGATTTAAAAAAAAATTACTCGCAATGCCTGAGGCATAGTGCTAAAATAGTATTTTTGCTTTAATAACTATAGAGTTCCAGTAAATTTATAAAAAATTTAAAATATTTGCAACAGGTAGGTTTTTTCATTTTAAATTATGCAGACAATTGATACATCAATCAAAGCAATACAATAATGGACAGGTGATCCATTCACAAAAAAAAAATGTATTTATATTTATAGTTTTACCAATAATCCTTATTATAATGATTATCAAAAAAAAAAAAAATATATATATATATAAAAATGGCAAAAGATTTTGCCATTCCAAAAAATAGCAGACACAACCTTGTAACAACTACAATTTAAACCAAGGTAAGGTGTATCTAAAATCACAGATAAGCAGATGTAATAGAAATACACAAATAAAATTAGAATCGAAAAGATTTCTCTATTTTTACTTTTTTTTTTCAAATAACACGATAACAAAAACCAAAGAAGGAGAAAACAAATTATTTTCTTTTGGTTTTTGCAAGGTGTTAGGAAGAAATTTATTGCATCATAGAAATAAAACCTGAAATGGATACAAAAAAAAAAAAAAAAACAGCACATATGTATATGTGGACATTCTGATACGAGTACAAATATACTAATAAATTAAAAAAAAAAACAAGGTGCGGGTGTTTATATATAAAGATTGGAAAGACTAAAAACAAGGTGCTAAAGATATGATCTAAGATTTTATGCCTGGTTTAATTTTTAGGCGTGTGTCGATATAAACGCTTCGCATTAAGGATAAAAACCAAGGTGGTATTTTGAGTCTTATGGTTAAAGATTATATAAAGTACAACAAAATTCGTAATTTTCATGTGAGGTCTTTATGGAAAGTAACAACACATTTAAAAAAAATTAATTCAAAAATATTAATAAATTTTATTAGGTCATCATAACTCTTCTTTTCATAAATATTTTGTTTTTAATCTTATTTTATGAAACCTAAACATATTTACAACAATGAGTGTTTGTTTTATACCTACTTAGGTCGTAATTTTTTCTATATAAATTTCATATTTTTAATTGATTATTTTTATCATAAATTGTTTTTGTCTTCTGGGTTTTAATCCGTTTCATTTTTATATTTCAGATTTCATAACCTCCTCTACGCACTTAAACATCTTTAAGATTTTTGTTTGTTTATTTCTGTTTTTTTTTATTTTTCAACGGAAGTTTCTCGTTTATGGTACTAGTTATGTATGATTCCATAGTATTAGCCGGTGTATCCCTGTTATTAATTGTCATAAATCTTGATATAGTAATAAGCTGTCAGTTTTTATAGGATGATACCTTTTTCTGAATCATCACATGTACACACGTTCAAGTTTTAAAATGTGAGAATGAGTTTATGAATAAGACTAGAGCTGTTATCGAAAATGATACGTTAAAAGATTAGATTTTGTTAAGTAGACAGGGTTAAGGAGTTAACTTGCTATTAAAAAAAAATCAGCTTTGAGAGCATTTGGTTTCTATAAAAAAGAAATTGTTGAAAGTTAAAATTAATAATTAATTTAAAAAAAATATTAGAAAGTTATAGTCCCTGCCATAGCGGGAATTTCTGGATGAGGTCATATATGCTGAATGAAGTCATATATGCAAATTTGAGTCGCTTTTAATTATTATATTTAATGCTCTAATGGATTTAAACGCCGGATTTTTAATAAATTCTGAAATGAAGAAAATCCAAAAGTTTCAAATATTGACATAGAGAGCCAAAGTTATGCTTCACTTCTTCATCTGTAAGTATTATCATTCATTTTGCAAATTCTGAACATAAGCTTAGATACGATGACCAGCTATTAGGTTAGTTATACTGTACAACAATCCAAAATTTGTCATACAGTGTAATGTATTTTTCAGATAGAAATTAATTCTTTCTATAAAAAAAGAAAACATATGCAAATCGTTTCTTGACGTTTTATCAATTTTTCTTTTTTTTTTTTTGTAGGCCTACCGATTTTTTTCTAATTTTGATTTATCGAAATTTTTATCTTCTTTCGATTTTTTTCTCTGCTACATCGTCAGCTTTTGTAATGTCAGAAACTAAATTTCGAATATTATTAAACAAATATCATTGCTTCTCCACAGATAAACGTTATGGAGTTATAATCTCTGGCATAAGATTATCTACAGATTGTTGCAAGAGTTGAAACTTACTTGTTTCATCACTATCTGCCAGTGCTGCCAAACGCAAGAAAAATTAAATTTTAAAATATAGATAGATTTGACAGATCGCTATACGATAGAATTTTTGCGCCCTCACCATTATCAATATATCTTGATCATAATAAACAAAGAATAAAGATAGTGCAATTATCTGCTTTGTAAGGTCATTGAAATTAATATACAACAACAAAGTTGTAACAAAATTAAACTGATTTAACAAACAATTTATGTAAGGACCCTCGAATAATGAATTCCAGGAAAATCGAAACATTTTTGAAACTTTGTCCGCAATATTGCATTCGCCATTTTGAATTTTGATAATATGGAGCCAGATTCATAATCAGCGACCCCAAGAACCTTCGAATAATGATTTTCAAGCCATATACACGTGCAGGAGTATCAATATGGACGTTTAACTTTGAAATGTTTTTCTCGAAAACTTAATTTGGATGTAAGGTCCCTTTTAACTTAGCGGTTCACGTATAGTAATAAGCTGTAAGCTTTTATAAGATGATATCTTTTTCTGAATCATCATATGTACACACGTTAACATGAATAGGACTAGAGCAGTTACCGAAAATGATACGATAAAATACTAGATTTGGTTAAGTACACCCGCTTAACGGTGCTATTAATAAAATCTGACAACGTAAGAACAGTTTAGGCGACACGTTGGAACGGTCTGGAGATACCTTGGGATTAATTGTGCGAGTTTTTGGGTTGCTCATTAGCTACTTTCGTTGCCTAAAATATCTTTGTTTTGAGCAATACCCTTTTTAATATTTTGCTGTTCGTTAAGAACTTTCATATTTATAGACTTCAGGAAAAACAAATAGGAAAAATAGATAGCAGAGCCACGTATTATAAAGGGATATATCGCAAAATCATAGCTTTACGTCAGGGAGAAAGATTTGGTTGAAGCTCCACCTTTTGCTAAAACTTTTTGACAGGATAGTAACTCTACAAGTGATTTTAAAAATTTTGGTTTTTTTTTTTTTAATTTTATAACTTAGATTTTCTATGATATATAAGTTTTTTTTAAAATCAAAAGTACTTAAAGAAAACTATTTTTGAAAAAAATTTAAATAAAAACCAAGTGAGAAAAGACTGTACGATACCCTATACTAGGCTTTTAGAGACCCCATCTCTTAGGACCAACTAATTGGATATAGAAAATAGGCATAAACCAAATTTGAATGGCATGGTTATTAATTTGTCTCCTTGGAATATAAAAAAGTTAATATCGGATGCTATATTTATATGGGAACTAGGTCGGAAAATGGACCGATCTTGAACATATTTTTTGGTAAGGTCACTTATATTTTACAAAAACATATACAAAACAAATTTGAGAAAAATCTGTGCAATATTTTTGTTTTTGATGTGTAAACATCTATACGCGCAGTGGGGTAAATTTATATTCCACAATACAATCACAAAAACGCTGTGAGCCGTAAGACAAATCGGTGTGAATTATGATTGTATTGGTGAAAAAATTATGATATAAAATTGTTTCAGCTAATTCAACAACCCTTTGATGTAAAACGAAAAAAATTTCACAATATAACATATACATAACTCAACAACCCCACAAGTATAACCAGACTCCCTGCAGTTTTTTGCTATAAGTGATACATAGATGACGCTTTCTGTTTGATTTTAAAAAAGTGACATAAAAAAATCTTTAATTACTAGATGTTTACAAATCTCCCCTGTGATCGGACTCACATGATTTCTTTTTTTTTTTATAGATTTAAGTGAAGACCGCGAAGCAGCTTTACATGGCGGCTATGATTAATAATTGTCCTTTAGGGTCTATTTTTGGACTACTGATTAATGGGTGAAATAAACACACACAAACCCAATTTGACCGAGACCTATATGATAATTTGGATCGTATGAAAATTTAAGTCGATTTCATGGGTGTAATTTGTATGGGAACTATATCTAAACATGTACCGATTTTCGACATGCGTTCATGCTATACATGACAGAAGCTTACATACCAAATTCCATCAAACGACCTCTAGTTTGATTACAAGGTTTACATTAACAGACAGACGGACAGATGGACGGACATCGCTAAATCGACTCAGAAAGTGATTCTGAGTCGACGGTATAATGAAAGGTGGGTATAGGCCAAGTATTTTTGGTAGTTACAAACACGAGCACAAAGTCATTATACCCACATAGAATAGGGTATAAATAAGAGCCTACATTCAAGCTCGAGTACTCGAGCTACTCTAGCTTAACGAATAGCTCGAGTAGTAAAAATTAACATTTTTCATGTTTGAAACCACGTAAAAAGATAAATATAAGAATTTAGTATAACAAATGCATACTTTTTGGAATCGTACAAGTACCAACAATATCATCCTTAATATCATCCAAGAATATCATCCTTAATTTATATTTATATTTATAAAAAATTGAAATAATTTCTATTTCCTTTTTTTTTGTGATAGAGTGCTGTGCTGAATCTTAAATTCTTAAACACAATATTCTTCAATTCGTAACCTTTAAATTATAAATAGCAGTGCCCAGCACTTGAAGTTCGGTTGAAAATTCTACGAAATTTCATTTTTCATTCAATTGTTTTCCTATCAATATTTTTTTAATCTATACGCCATACATAAACAATTTATAAATATTTAAATAAAATTCATTAAATTATAAATTATTGAACAAAACTCGTTCAATTTCATTATAGTTATTTCTTTAACACACAGAAGATATGTAAATAGGTTTGTTAATAAGTAGTGTTGTAAGAGCCTAAAGGTATGCTATGTAATTAGTTTTAGCCAATACACAATTCAGTACAATTAATAAACACTCACACAGCATTGTATAGTTTTTTATTTGAAGCTTATTTATGTGTTTGTGTATGTGTTACTACCAACATTAAATATTTATTACTCCAAAAAATGAGTAGCAGATGGTGCAACTTTGTAAAGAAAAACATTTCAAATGGTATATTTTTTGTCAAAATCGGTTGGTAAATGAAAATGTAGAAGAGATCACAATAAATAGCCTTACCTATTGATATATAGATACTATTTACAATCAAAATACCCGACTCAAATTAATGGATGATACTCTGCAATGTTTTGAGAGCCCAAAAATTATGCGATATTTCAAAAAAAGTTTCAACTTGATCCTGACTAAAAATCTTCCCAATTTTACTTTTACCTTATATTAGTAAAATGGTAAATATTTATATATGAATAGGAAGTTATAACACATGTATATAAGTGTTACTATATGAGTGTACTATATTTTATAACTTTTGTTTATTATTATTACTAATACTTAGGGATGCCCCTACAGATACAGTGGAATGTGTTGATTTCAGGAAAATATATTATGGGAAGGAGGAAAGAGGGAGTAGGGTTTGTGTGGATATATGCCTTAAATTTTATTATACTGTAACTGTCAGGAAAGACTGGTGGGGGAGTTTATGCCACATATGGCTAGTTTAACTGACAAACGAATTTTGTGTGTAATGCATTGTGCGGTCAACAGGACAGTATACTACAAAGGGATGTGATCTACTAGATAAGTGGGTATAGCGAACTGAAACTCAGTCACTTGGAATGAGTTCGCAAATTTCAGAAGAATATTTGCCATGGTGGTATCTATAGAACAGTGTTACACAGCCCGAATTTTGATGATGTTCCAATGAGTCAATTGAGTAGGATAACCTACTATCATTGATGAGCGCCAACGCCCTCCTTTGTTCACGGTCCAGTAAGTGGTATAGATTTTTACTAAAAATAGAAAATATGTAGCAGTAACAAATACGAAGACAATCAAAAGTTAATAGTGATGTGCATATCATCAAAACAAATATTATAAAATACAATGTATCTCTTTGTAAATATTTGCAATATGTTTAAAGCCACTTTCTTAAAGAAAAAGTAAAAACGAATTGATAAAATCCGATTCACAAGTTAACTGTCAGTGAGGTTAAAAGAATATATGTTTATATTTGTTATACCCTCCACTCCAGTGTGCGGAGGGTATATATAAGTTTGTCATTCCGTTTGTAATAATTAGAAAAAAAATTTTGGACCCCATAAAATATATATATTTGTGATCCTTATAACAACCGGAGTTGATATAGCGATGTCCGTCTGTCCGTCTGTCCATCTGTCCGTCTGTGGAAATCACGATGGCGGCATCAGTCGGGCAGCTAGGGTGCTCGCTGATATAAAAAATGATTTACTAACATCCTGAAAAGTTTGCTATTTAAAATCGTCTAAATCGGCCGATTAGGGAACGAGATTTGAATGAAGAACTAAAAAAAGTCTTGAAAAATTATAATTTTCTATGTTGTTCTTGTCACGATCACGCCCTCAATAGGAAAACTAAGGTGATCGTTATTAGTGAGAATGATTCTCCAAATTCATGGGAAGATTTCTGTTTCAAAAATCATTAAAATCGGTGGAACAGGTCCACGGAAATCTCTGAAAAAGTAAAAAAAAAAATGAAAAATATGAAGTTTCTATAGTGTTCTTGTTGTTATTCTAAATGTTATATTGTTGTCGTAGCTGGACTTGTTGTTTTTGTGGTTGTTGTGGTAATAATATAATAAAAACTAACCGTTTGTACATTTTTTTATCAACTCTGGTAGAAAAATTTAAAAGTTTCCATTGTTTTGGCATCACTAAAAAAATTTAGTAGATCATTTCTGTGATTTGCATGAGCCTGCCTGCAAAGTTTCAGATCGATTGGGTCACGGGAAAGGGGCTAAAATCGATCCAAAATTTTTTCGACAAGCAGACACTACGAGTTAATTAATATAAATTGAGTAAAAATTCACCAGCATCTAAAGCAAATAATGCTAAAATACCTAGTTGTTAATAAAAAGAAAACAATGTAAATTTAGCAAAAAAAATTTTATGTATTAATTTATTTAAATAGAAAAACACAAAAATAACGTTTAATGTTGTATTTTTTCTGTGTAATATTTACATATACATACATACACATATTAAATAATACAAATAATATACATATATTCTATATATATATATATATATATATATATATTCTATATATATTCTATACATATATATTCTATATATGTATATCCATAATAACTGCAGGTTAGAAATAAATCGGTATATTATGTTATTTACATAAAATTCTGCAATATTTTGTTGTGGGGAAAATACATTTCTTTTGCATTAACATTCATTTTGCTCAGCGTGACTATGACATAGTAGATGGCGCCACATTTTTTGTTCTAATTAGCTTTGCAATAGTTATTTCTATTTTAACATGAATGTCAATATTTTCATATAGATATTATACATAACAATGTTAAGAGTATACACGGGCTGGTCTTTTATTTCATACGTTTTTTCATTAATATTTTACAAATATGAACATAAGTTTGGCATATTAACTTTTTGTTGTCTTTACAAAATAGAGTTACCGAGTTATCAATGAGTTTTTTGCTTTCAAAAAAGTTCTACATAGTTATATAGAATTATTATTCTGCTTTACCTACAAAATATCTGATTGCGATTACATCTAATTTTTAAAAATTGTTTATAATTACTAAAGCATTATTATTCACATAAATACAAAATTGCACTTTTTAAATTTTCCATTCAAATTTAAGAAAATATCAATTCTAAAAGCTGGAATTAAAATCTCCAATTATAAATTAGAAAATATTAACTGAATTTCAGAAAATCATATCAAAACTTCGGAAATAATAATTTTAAATTTAGAAGACATCAATTGCATCTTTAATATATAAATTTTATTCGTTAAACACAAATTGAAATTCCAAAAAAACACCAAATATGTTTACATTTAAAAATTTTTACATAAAAAAAAAAATTGTGGCATTCAGGAGAAATTAATAGCTTTTCAGTAACTTCTTTTAACGATTGTCGAATCGTTAAAAAAAGAAAAGGAAAATTATCAGTAAAATTTTTAAACGATATTCGCTATTCTTAAAGTCAGCTGTTGTTTTTATCTAAACGATAAGCATTTTTGTGTTGTTTATTCAATCGATAAAATCTTAAATTTTTAGGTTGGAATGTGGTCATACATATATAAAAATCATAAAATAGTGAAAATATTTTGCTTCTATTAAAAAACTTTTTTATATAAATAAAAAAATTAAATAGCATATTCAATTCATTATTTCATTTTCAAATAAATAAACAGAAATATTAGTAAAACAATAGAGATATTAAACATAAACATAAAATCATCCTGTCAAACACGAAGTAATTTGTTTTTTTTTTTTCTTTTTGTTTTTCGCTTATTTTAACAGAGATGCAATTTAAATAAACAGAAAAATAGATTTGTCGACTGTCGTTAAGATGTATGTACTTAGTGAATCACTTAATCCTCAGTGCAAACAACAATAGCTGTCGATATATTTTGCGATTGTCGGATCGTTGAAATTCTGTCGGATCGTTGAATTCGCACTACAGAAAGCATTAATTTAAATTCAATGAATTTTAGAAACACGTCAAATGATATTTAAGAATTGCGAACATAAAAATTGTTACATAAATAAACGCAATTTGATGAGAATGTTATTTATACATATATTATTTTTCACAATTTTTTTTTGGATGAATATTTGAAGTTGTTCAGAAAATAAAGATAACAAATTGTTTTATTTAAAATGTTTGGGACATTTGGTTTTTTGCGTTTGGCATCCCTAATTTGAATATTTATTTTTATAAATTTATTCTCTATGTTTTCCAAATATGGCAATATTTTAATAAAAAAAAATTTTTTTTTTTTGTCCGCAATGAAGAAATATTTGGCCAGTTAAAAGAAACTATACAGCCATCTCCAATTAGCACGATTTAATGCCTATAGACACCCTACACAACCATTACCTTTGCAATGGAGGTTAAGGCGAGCTATTTAATTAGCAAAAACTAAATTAAACGAGAAGTTATGTCATATAACCGGAAACGCATGCATATAGGAAACGCATGCATATTTTTCCAATATTTTGTTTACATTTATTATCAATACTCAAACCGAGGTGGAGGGTATCAAAGATTCGGCACAGCCGAATTTAACACTTTTACTTGTTTAAAGCTAGGGTTGCCAGATGTAGGGAATATTTTTTTGTACAGTATACGGAAAATAAATTTTTTTTTCCTATATTTGAGTTGATTTTATATAGGAAAAATATAAGAATGTGACATATATTAAGGAACAACCTTTAAACATATTTATTATGAAACATATTGAAAATGCTTAATGTTTCTAATCTGGGAGTTATTCTACAATACAAATATCTGGAGTTCATCAAAACGTAATAAATTTTAAATTAGAAAAAGTAAAAATGGTTTCAAATGAAAAACTTGTAATTTTGAATTTTTTTGTAAGTTTATATTTAGCGTTCTTAAAAGAAAAACTGCTTATATCTAAAGTGTTGGAAAGAAAATTATGAAAGTCTGATTAATTTTTGTTTGTTAAAATATGTATAATTTTTAATTAATTAAGCATTTGTTTAAGAAAATGTACCCGTTTATCATAAACTTTATTTTATATTGGTTATTTTTTGCATTTATTTCGGGATACCGTTAAGAAAGTGTGGCAATGCCAGCCTAATCTAGTGCAAACATGTGGAGAATAACAATACATACACACTCATAAATCAAATGCTACAAACATAACGACCACAACAACAACAACAATCATGGCTTTCACATACAAATTAGAAAATTTTTAAGAACAACAAAAACAACTTTTCATTGAAATCTTGGGACCTATTGAATCGATTTTGATGATTTGTTATAGAAACCTGCTCAGGATATCAGTGAATAATTTTCACTACAAACGACTAATCCAGTTAACCTGTTGAGGACGTTATCGTCATTTCAGAAGGCAGACAGACGGAATGACGAAATTAGATAGACCCACTGGACACTGATGTGGAGGGATATTTCTAAGGCTTTCGATCGTATGTGGCACAGCGCACTCTTGTCAAAACTAATTGCTTTTGCTGTTGATAACGATTCCTCTCGATTTATATCGAATTTTTTCACTATGTGGAATTTTGAACTCCCAAAAATAGTTCTGAGTCAATCAGTATGATCACAATTACTTTGAGAGTTGATTAAGCGATGTTCGTACATTAGTCCGTCCGTTAGTGTATCCATGTAAATTTTGTAATTAACTACATATAGCAAATATGAAAATATTTTGTAGAAATTTTGCACATAACCCCAATATAAAGCTAAAGCCCCAATATAAAGCTAAAACAACACAGGGGTACATTACGGACAAATATGATAATTTGACATTGCTTTTGATGAAAATAATAACAAAACTGTTAATAAGAGTCTCAGAAAAAATTAATACATTAAAACAATAAAAATTAAAAAAAAAATAAAATAATAAAAAATAACAATTAAAAATTAAAATTAAAAATTTAAAAATTAAGAATTAAAAACTAAAAATTAAAAATCAAAAATTAAACAATTAAAAAGCATAAGTTAAAGATTAAAAATTAAAAAAAAAAAAATTAAAAACCAAAAATTAAAAATTAATAATTAAGAACTAAAAAAAAATCTATATATATAAAATTCGTTTTCTGTTTGTTTGTTTGTTTGTTTGACCGCTATACAAATTTTTATTTTCCAACGGATTACCCTGAAATTTTGTACACACGATCTCTATACCCCAGGAAAGGTCACCATATGCTTTTTACCGGCCACGCCTACTATTACGCCCACTTTTTATGTAAAATTCCTTTTCTGTTTTATTCATATTCATTCACTATACAAATTTTTTATTATTTTTTAACGGATTTCTTTGAGATTCGGTACACAAGATTCCTGTACTCCAGCTAAGGCCACCATATATTATATTATATTATATTATATTATATTATATTATATTATATAATATTATATTATATTATATTATATTATATTATATTATATTATATTATATTATATTATATTATATTATATTATATTATATTATATTATATTATATTATATTATATTATATTATATTATATTATATTATATTATATTATATTATATTATATTATATTATATTATATTATATTATATTATATTATATTATATTATATATTATATTATATTATATTATATTATATTATATTATATTATATTATATTATATTATATTATATTATATTATATTATATTATATTATATTATATTATATTATATTATATTATATTATATTATATTATATTATATTATATTATATTATATTATATTATATTATATTATATTATATTATATTATATTATATTATATTATATTATATTATATTATATTATATTATATTATATTATATTATATTATATTATATTATATTATATTATATTATATTATATTATATTATATTATATTATATTATATTATATTATATTATATTATATTATATTATATTATATTATATTATATTATATTATATTATATTATATTATATTATATTATATATATTATATTATATTATATTATATTATATTATATTATATTATATTATATTATATTATATTATATTATATTATATTATATTATATTATATTATATTATATTATATTATATTATATTATATTATATTATATTATATTATATTATATATTATATTATATTATATTATATTATATTATATTATATTATATTATATTATATTATATTATATTATATTATATTATATTATTATATTATATTATTCGGTACACAAGATTCCTGTACTCCAGCTAAGGCCACCATATACTTTTTATCGGCCACGCCTACTTTTACGCCCACTTTTTATATACAATTAATTTTTTGCTTTTTGGTATATTTGTTCGCTATACAAATTTTTATTTGTTAACGATTTCCTTTGAAATTTGGTACACACGATCTCTGTGCCACTTTTTTAATTTCTTAGGGGTTTCGCTCGAATTTACTGCACATTATTCTCAAATCCCAGGTAAGGTCGTCATATACTTTTATCGGCCACGCCCACTTTTTTAATTTTCTATATACGCTTTTAGTGTTTGTTTACATATTTTAATTTTTCAATGGACTTCCCAAAAATTTTGTACATAAATCACTTTACTTACTACTCTTGAGTTTACACCATTATGAAATGAAGATTTTAAATCAACCTATTAGAAATTTTCCCGTCTTATCTTTTTTACTATATGAGTTGCAACACCCCCAAAATAAGTGCAGATTTATTTCATAGGTTGACTACCGCTGCAGGATTATTCCGATTATAGATATTTGCATCTCGCCTTTTTAAATACAATGGAAAACAAAATATTACATTTATTTCCATATTGCCTTTTGGCTACATTGGAAAGCAACCTATTACAAATATTTCCATTTCATCTTTTTCACTATATAAATGAGTTGTAAAGGTGAAAAAAGAACTATTTGCAATTGTGCCTTGCACATGAAAGCATAGCACATAGGCCGTACTACCTCAAATGCAAAAAGGCTTAAACAAAACAGAACTCTAGAGAACCTGATCAGACCCAAATTCGTATCGAGTCTCAACGAGTTAGACAATCTGAGTCGAGAAATGCTGAAACACCTAAGCAAACCCAATAACGTCTTGAAGCCCAAATATCAAGACAAGCTTTGTAAGAGAAGCGGAAATGCCTGAATCTACTCCAGTGCGTCTAGAAATCCAGCAGCTAAGCCAAGCTTAGTCGAGGGAACCTGAAACTCCGGAAACGACTCAACAATGTCTTCAGGCCCAACGGATAAGACAAGCTAACTCCAAGGAATGTGAAACTCTTGAAACGACTGTAATATCCCTACCAGAAGACTTTTGTAAGTTGGTTTTTCATTGCAAGAGATGGTACAAAAGTTGTTCCTAACATAACGTACATAAGAGGATCATCTCTTACGGTAGCAGGTATCAACTTAGAATCTCCTTGCTTTTCTCATAGACAATTATTTGTCGGCTGCTCCAGAGTTGGGAGCCAGCACAAGCTTTTCGTATATGCACCAGAAGGAAAAACCAGAATTGCTGTATATCCCCAAGCTCTAGAATAACTAAAATTCGTAACTTTTAGACATAAAACAATCAAAATAATCCATGCTAAGTTGTAGTGGTAAGCATGCGCTCAGCACTTAGCCCCCAATACACAAATTCCCCAAAAAATTAACAAATTCCCCAAATTTTTAAATAAAGGTTCCCAAAAGAAATTAACAAAATCTCCATACTGCTATCAATAAACGTATTTAAAATCTGTATTCCCTTCAATAACATAATTTTGGTGGAAGCGGCGCGCGGCGCGCGGACGCGACGCGGTGCACTCAAATATCGAATGATTTGAAAAATATAATTTGGCAATTAAAATAGGTTGACAACAACTGTGTGGCAGCACTGGTGTGGCTGCCAAATGCGCGGAAGCGGCATGTGGATGCGGACGCGACGCGCTCGCGAACACAGCTCAGCTAAAATATCGCAATGATCTGAAAAATATATTTTGGCGATTAAAATAAGTTGACGACAACTGCTCGGCAGCACGGGTGTATTTGCCAAACGCGCGGAAGGGGCGCGCAGACGCGGACGCAACGCGCCCATGGAACACAGCTCAGCTAAAATATCGCAATGTTCTGAAAAATATATTTTGGGATTCAAATAAAGTGACGACAACTGCGCGGCAGCACGGCTGTAGCTGTCAAACGCGCGGACGCGACTCGCTCGCGGGACACAGCTCAGTGAAAAGTCTTATGATAAATGTTATCTACGTATGTGCAATAATTACTATACATATACTATAAGCAGTTGCTTAAAGCAACATTGCGGCACAATTTTAAACGTCGCATTCATTTTCCGTTTTTCTTTGACGTCTCTGCTCAATGATGATCACTTATTGAATAAAGTAATTCAATTTTTAAAAGTTCTGATTCCTTTAATTTGCAAACGATTCCGTTATATTTGATGTTTACAAAATAAATAAAATTTAAAAAAAAAAACTTGAGGCGGTTTCGCAGCTTATTTTTAAAGTATTTTTGCTGTAGCGTCTTATAAAAAAAAGTTCTAAATGAAAAAATCACAAAATTTTAAATTGAAATAAAACATGAATTTGTTCCCCCAAAAAACATGAACATAGGGAATTTTTACACCATGAACAAAATCCCCAATCCCATACAAATTTTTTGGGAGTAAGTTATTTTTTTGAGGAATGGTTCATCGGGGACTAAGTACTCAGCGCCTGGTAAGCATAGTGAACCATTTTTCAAGTCAAATCCCTTTGGATCCCGGGCAAGACCCGGTAAAAACAGCTAGTACTTATAATATAAAATGCATTAATTAAAATTTATATGAATAAGTTTAGTTAAATAAACAAAAACAGTATTGAAATTTTAAATAATAATAATAAATATTTTAATAATACAAAAAATATAAAAAAAAAACAATAAAATATATATGTATATTACTTTTACGAGTATAGCTCAAATAATTTTTTCTTTAAAAAATCTTTAATGTTTACTGGTAGCATGTTCCAAAGACGAATAGCACTAAAATAAAATTGCCATTCATTAATCTATGATGCCTGATTTGAATTATGTTTTTGTTTCTATTAAATCTACTGAATTTTAATCTATTAAATAGATAGTCAGGCTCTCGAGCGATAATAATTTTATGTAAAAAGATTAAAATACGTATTGTCAATAGGTCCTCAAATTGTACACCATATAGTTTCTTCGACTACGATGAAATGCTGTCAAATCTCCGCAGTCCAAATACATATCTAGTAATGTTATTGTAAACAACGTTTAATCTTCGTTTACTTTCTGAGTCGCAACAGGAGAAAACCTCACATCCATACATCAGAATCGGTAACAAATATGTTTTTGCCAGTAAAATTCTAATTTTTATAGGTGTAAAGCATTGTGTGGGCCAGAGTGTTGTAAGCATAGAATAAGTTCTGCCACATGCTGCATTTACATGATCAGACCAAGTAAGCGTATTATTGAGGATAACTCCTAAATTCATTGCGCTTTCAACAATTTCAATCGGCTGATTGTTTATGTTTGGCCTAATTATAATTTTGCTAGTCCTTTTGCGTATAACAATACATTTAGATTTTCGTGGACTTAAACTTAATCCACTTGCTGAGGCCCAAAGAAATACTCTGTTAAGATCCTCATTCAATTTTCTGGTACAATCCTCAACACCTTCATTTCTGTTGCTTATACAATTGTGCATCGTCAGCATACAAGCGAATCTTACTATGCAACAACTGGTTGCGAATATCCTTAGAGTAAATTGAAAAAAGAAGAGGTCCAAGAATTGACCCTTGCGAAACTTCCCGTTTTACACAAAGTAAATTTGACATTCCAGACTGGATTTCCACACACTGCATTCTGTATTTAAGATAAGATGACATTAAGCTGACCGTTGTTGAAGAAAAATTCATAATGTTCTGTAATTTCTGAATTAATATGTTGTGGTCTACAGTGTCAAATGCTTTGGAACGGACCAACAATACTAACATGGTAAAAAAACCATCATCAACTTCTTTTCTTAAATCTTCGGATACATCAATAAGAGCAGGGATGCAGCTATGCCCTGCCCGAAAACCAGATTGTGTGTTAGTAAGTAGCCGATTATCATTAACGTATGAAGTAATTTGATTATGTAGTATTTTTTCCAATGCCTTAGAGAGGAATGGTAGGATTGCTATGGGTCGATATTCAGTGGGTGATTTTGGTTTTGGCAAAATTTTAGCTTCTTTCCATCGTGAAGGAAAAGTGCTGGTAGTAATAATGTCATTAAAAATATAAGTAATTTGAGGCAAAAAACTTTACAGATTATTCTTTAATTTTCGTTGTATTTGTGACTTTATCATTATGGTCAGGATCGGTCTATTTTTGGACTTAGTCCCCGTATAAATATAGCATCCGATATGAACTTTTTCATATCTGCAGTCAAGATTGATGTTTAATTATGTTCTATATCGAATTAGCTTGACCTAAAACGTTTACTCTTAACGCATGGTGTATGGTATCGTATAGGCGGTCTAGACCAACTTTAATATGTTAATTATTTAACATAGTTTTTATTCGATCGATATCAATCGACTAAAGTTCAATAACTTTTGGAAGACAAAAAAATAAAAACACGATTTTGGGATTATTCATAATTTCCAATCTATATTATTCCGAAATCAAGAGGTAACCTAAACACCAGTTAGCAACACTGGCTGCCCTGCTAGTAGGATTTTTGATTATTAAATTTTTTTTAATTCTCTTTTAGTTGTTACCAAATTAAATAAAATGTTTAAATATAGTATGCCTTTTCTTATTGATTCTAAATTCAAAAAATCTCAAACATCTGTAAATAAAAATAATTTCAATGCATTAAATAATCTATCTCTAAAAAAAGACCGCCAATTTAATGATACTGACGAAGATGATTTAAGAAAATGAAACGACCATATAATTAACAAGTACGAGTATATATAACAAAACAAGAAAACGGTAAACAGTAACATCAAATTATATAATGAAGGGAGTAAATATATCTTTTCTTAATTTTAATTACAAAAAAAAAATGCAGACATATTTACTTTAATATTAAAGGCGCCTTTTGTTAAACAAGAAATTCAAAATGTATTTAGTGAACAAAACACCTTCACCGCTTCAATGAACAAAATGCACATTTCGATGTTTAATATGAGAAGAGAAGGTGTGTTCACCGACCAAACAAATCAAATACATAATCAAAAGGCAAAGAAAATTAATCCTTTAGTTTTTTTTTTTTTTTGTTTTTAACTGACTCATATTGCACACTCAACTTAACTCAACGTCCAGCACTACCATATAATCAACGCCTTTTGTGTTAGGGTACCGTATGTAGTTTTTCATTGTATCCTTTTGATTTTCGACACTTGACAGTTTAAGGTGTTTAAGGGCAAAAGGATAGAAGCAAAATGCTTGTAGATATTTAACATTTAAATACATTCTTGTTAACCTCATTTGAGATTTTGAGTGTATATTAATGGTCAAACCCTTTTGTTAAGTACCGTTTTAAATCAAAAATATTTTTTTTGTTGCTGTTCATGTTATTCACAAATAGAGTGTGTGGTGGATGGCCGCGTTCCTATTGCCACCTGCCAAATGATTAATCATTTTGTTAAATATTAGGTTTGTTGTTAAACACAGTTGTCGGTATTGTTGAGAGTTGCTGATGATGATCCATCAGAATTGGAAAATGAAACTTCATCATTTATTGTTTTGTTTTGGAATACATGGACAATGTTTCATTCTTGTTTTGTTCGATTGTACATTGCTGTGGTGTTTTAAAGTTTTTCATTGTTGCCGTCATACATGGACATTGTATATGCTTAACACCTATTGATCGCTTTGAATTCTAATGCACAGCGGGGATATTCACATTTTGTGATTTCAAAAATTTTTCAGAAAGGCCAGTGTAGAAGACTTAGAATATTGATGTACCATAAATCTATGAAAAAGACTTTTTGGGACTTCAATTCGGTAGAAAGATAAAGTTAAGAAACTCTAAAATTAAGCTTATCGATCAGTTCTCCGCCATGAGTATCATTGAAGGGGTTTGTCCAAAAACGTAGGTTCCCAATCATATCGGTTGAGATTTATATTGAAATATAAATCAACAATTTGAATGAGATTGTCATTTATTTGTTCGGATATTTGAACTTTCATTAACAAATCCCTCTGACCATTGGTAATATTTAAGAAGTTCTATTTCGTGATCTAAAAATATATTTAATTGAAAATCGGTATCGCAGTGTGTAAAAAAAACACTTGTTTTTAGCACTATTTTTTGATTGTGTAATGAGTTTGTGCTGAAATCTGTAACTATCAGAAATATCTGACCTAGACGACTGAAACAGAAAATCCATAAATATGCAAAAATTAAGCTCT
The DNA here is from genome assembly GCA_963682025.1 of Cordilura impudica. Lineage (NCBI taxonomy): Eukaryota > Metazoa > Arthropoda > Insecta > Diptera > Scathophagidae > Cordilura > Cordilura impudica. Next base: position 71,122,812 of record OY821518.1, on the reverse strand, counting down.
AGTGTAAAAACATTTATTTGAGAGTACTAAAAATTGAACTGTTATCCATTTTTAATAGTCATTAGAATATTTTTCACTGCAGTTGAGCCTTCTTCTATTTATTATATTTAAAAACATATATAAGAACTAAAATGAAAAAAAAAAATATATATATGTGGGATAAGTTATCGATTTAAAGACAGACATATTTTCGCATCACCGACGCACAGTGGACCATATTTTGAGAAGGCGTCCAAAAATCATTTTTTTTTGTTACCGATTTTAAAGTTGTGTTATTCATTTGAAAGTAAATACTAGTAAACATAGGGAGCCAAAAAATTGCGACTCTATCTCAACTATATCACAGCGAACAAGGTCTTCGAAAATGGGCTTTCTCAGTATTTTTCTAAAATTAAAAATTTCTTTGTAAATTTGTATTTTTGAATGACTGTAACTTTTTTGACTTAAAAGATTTTGAAGTGAAATAGATTTTGTATAATTTTATGGCTTCCATGCTATTAATATTAAAAATGTAAAATCACTGAGTCATTCTAAAATTTAAAAAAAAAATTTTTTTAAAAAGGTCCAAATTTTCCGAAAATCTCCTACTCAATAGAGCATAACTCCTGCCCGTCAAAAGCAGTCAGAAAAAATCTTGCACTCGTCTATAGTCCGAACCCAGAACAATTTTTCTGACCCAAGGTTAGATATTTTCTGCAAAATTTATGAATACAAAAGTTGTCCACTATGTGTTTAGGATATATTAAGTTATAGGTGATGTTTGTAACTGCCAAAAATATTGGACCTTTATCCATCTTTTATTATACGGATCGACTCAAAAACACTTTCTGAGTCGATTAAACAATGTCCGTCCGTCCGTCTGAGTGTTATGAATACAAAATTTGGTCGCACCGGTGCACCGCGGTGTATTTTTTGCGTGTCGGTAGAGTTGTCAGGAGTTGTTATATACTTATAAAAAAGGGTTGAGATATAATGCGCTTAATTGTTACAGGTACATTTACATAGGTATCTTTCAAAAACATTAATAGTCTGAATTAGAGTTATATAGTTTAAATACCTGACCTGACAAAATAGGAAACAATTTAAACAAGTAAGAAAATTATAGTCGGTCTAGACCGACTATATGATACCCTATACCATGCCCTATCTCTTAGGCCCAACTAACTGGACATAGAAAATAAGCAAAAACCAAATTTGAGTCTGATTTTTATTAATTTTTTTGGCTGCAGATATGAAAAAGTTCATATCGGATGCTATATCTATATGGGAACTAGGTCCAAAAATGGACCGATCCTGATCATGTTTGGTAAAGTCTCTTGTATTTTGCAAAAATATATACAAACAAAATCTGAGAAGAATCAGTGCAATATTTTTGTTTTTTAATAGATTTAACTGAATATCGGGAAGCAGCTGTATATGGGGCCAAAGGGATCATTTTTGGACTACTCTTAAATGGACGTAATGAATGCATATAAAACCCAATGTAAGTAAGATCTATATGAAATTTGGATATTATGGCAATTTATGTCGATTTCATAGGGGTAATTTGTATGGGGGCTAGGTCTGAACATGGACCGATTCTTACCAATTTCAATAGCGTTCATCCCATGGCCGATAAAAGCTCATATACCAAATTTCATCAAAATATATTTATATTTGCGACCTGCAGTTGGATTACAAGCTTTACATGGACACACAGACGGACGGACGGACGGACGGACGGACGGACATTGTTAAATCAACTCAGAAAGTGATTCTGATTCGATCGGTATAATTAAAGATAGGTCTAGGTCAAATATTTTTGGTTGTTACAAACAGCAGCACAAAGTCATTATACCCAAACCACATAGTGGTATAGGGTATAATAACAGGTAAATGGTAAAAAAAAAACTATTGCGACATAGCCCTTTAAGATATGAGCAGGTATGCTTCACCTTTTAAAAGGGGTTAGGGTGTGGGTTTTTTATGCATCTAAAAGTGGTAATAAAAGATAAAAATTTGTAAATGGTAAAAAAAAAACTATTGCGACATAGCCCTTTAAGATATGAGCAGGTATGCTTCACCTTTTAAAAGGGGTTAGGGTGTGGGTTTTTTATGCTTCTAAAAGTGGTAATAAAAGATAAAAATTTGTAAATGGTAAAAAAAAAACTATTGCGACATAGCCCTTTAAGAGGTATGCTTCACCTTTTAAAAGGGGTTAGGGTGTGGGTTTTTATACCCTATACCACTATGTGGTTTGGGTATAATGACTTTGTGCTGCTGTTTGTAAAAACCAAAAATATTTGACCTAGACCCATTTTTAATTATACCGATCGAATCAGAATCACTTTCTGAGTTGATTTAACAATGTCCGTCCGTCCGTCCGTCTGTGTGTCCATGTAAAGCTTGTAATCAAACTGCAGGTCGCAAATATGAATATATTTTGATGAAATTTTATCGGCCATCGGATGAACGCTATTGAAATTGGTGAGAATCGGTCCATGTTCAGACCTAGCCCCCATACAAATTACCCATATGAAATCGACATAAATTGCCATAAGATCCAAATTGTCATATAGATCTTACTCAAATTGGGTTTGTATGCGTTCATTACATCCACTAATGAGTAGTCCAAAAATGATTCCTTTGACCCCATATAGAGCTGCTTCCGGATCTTCAGTTAAATCTATTAAAAAACTAAAATATTGCACTGATTCTTCTCAAATTTTATTTGTACATATTTTTACAAAATACAAGAGACTTTACCAAACATGATCAGGATCGGTCCATTTTTGGACCTAGCTCCTTTATAGATATAGCATCCGATATGAACTTTTTTATATCTGCAGCCAAAAAAATTAATAAAAATCCCACTCAAATTTGGTTTTTGCTTATTTTCTATGTCCAGTTAGTTGGGCCTAAGAGATAGGGTTTCTAAACGCATGGTATAGGGTATCGTATAGTCGGTCTAGACCGACTATAATTTTCTTACTTGTTATGTTTCTAAAAGTGGTAATAAAAGATAAAAATTTGTAAATGGTAAAAAAAACTATTGCGACATAGCCCTTTAAGATATGAGCAGGTATGCTTCACCTTTTAAAAGGGGTTAGGGTGTGGGTGTTTTATGCTTCTAAAAGTGGTAATAAAAGATAAAAATTTTTATTTTACATAATTGCAAGAAAGAGTATTTATAATAATGTTTCCACAATTATTATTCATTACAATTTGTGCAATGGCTAAGTACTGTTACAGAGATCTGGCAGATATTTATTTTCAACGAAATGATGTAGGCGATGTAATTTTGCACATAGTGAACAACGACTTCTTTAAGAATTGTAACCTAGAAGACATTGAAATGCACAAAGGAAAAATTACTAATTGTGCATCGAACTTGAAAAGATGGTACATTGAATGCTCTCATAGCAAGGCAAAGATGTACAAGCGTTACCAAGACTGGTTAATAAAGGAACTTATTTTTGAGAGTGCATCTACAACTGCCAACGAAAGTGAAAAAAGGGTCGATCAGCAAAACCAATTGAAGGATGTAGTGAAAGATCTCGAAGCCGCAAGCTGGAGTATATCAATGAAGAAATTTGTCAAAGAATTATTAAGGATTCATTTTTGCACCAAATTCAACCAACCCAAACTAAAAAAAAATAAAATTGAAATAATTGAAAAAATAGTAGAAGCGAGCCCAAGGCGCACAAAGAGGATTTTGAAAAGCATTTCTACACCCATTGAAGATAAGAAATTTATGCCGGAAGAAGTGTTCGCCCTATTTTTGGATTTGAGATTGACCAAAAATCAATATAAGGAATTGCTGAAGCGAACCAATGAAAAGAATTGTGGGATTTTTCCAGAGTATCGAGATTTAGTTTCTGACAAAAAAGAATGCTTACCTTCACAATCTGCTATTAGTGTCACTTCAACTTCAGCAGAAATAAAATTGCAAGATCTCCTTGAACATACTGCAGAACGATTGCTAAATACGCTTGATACTGATCATTTAAAAAAAAAATTGGTAATGGCAGCATTACTTTAATTCCTAAATGGGGATGTAATGGATCCTCTGGTCAGAAACAATACAAGCAATTTAATGCCGAAAATTCATCAGATGCTAATTTATTTATGGTATCGTTCGTTCCATTGCGCTTAACAAAAAGCTATAGCGTCTTAGAGCCGTCAACTAGTAGAGCAACATAAATTGATATATGGAAAAATGAAATTCCTTCTTCAACAAAGTATTGCAGACCAATAAACTTTGCATTCAAAAAGGAAACCAAAGACGTCATAACTGAATAAGTTCAAAAAATAGAAGATCAAATTAAGGAACTTCAACCAGTAGTATTTAAATTTGATGGCCAAGACATTGGAGTACATTTTAAAATGTGTCTCACAATGATTGATGGAAAAGTTGCACAAGCTTTCACTGGAACAAAGTCAACGTCAAGCTGCATTATATGCCAAAAGACATCAAGTCAATTAAGCCAACCCCCACCAGAGAGACGATGTTTTAAGGAAGCCTACGAATTTGGAATGTCCCCTCTTCATGCTAGAATACGTTTCATGGAGCATATTCTTAAATTGGGTTACGATTTGGAATTTGGTCCGTTAGGCGAAACAGTGAGAAAAAACAAAGAAAATGAAGAAAAAAGAAAGCAAAAAAAAAAAAACAATTTCGTAATCGACCAACCAAAACAAGGGGAAGGAAACACAAATGATGGAAATACTGCAAGGAGATTTTTTTCCGATCCGGAAACTGCAGCATCTATCACAGGTGTAGATCATGAATTAATAAGATGATTCAAAACCATTTTACAAGTTCTAGCATGCAGCAGAAAGATAAATGGAAAAAAATTTGGAGAGTACGCCAATAAAACAGCTATACTTTATAATGAAAAATACTCTTGGAGATATACATATGCCATCCACAGTTCATAAAATTTTGTACCATGGGGAACAAATAATTCAAAACAATATGCTACCAATAGGAGATCCATCTGAAGAAGCGCAAGAAGAAAGGAATAAAGACTACAGATTCTTTCGCGAGCACAACACAAGGAAAATGTCCAGATGTTGTACTAATGAAGACCTTATCACTATTTTGTTGTGCACTTCAGATCCATATATGTCCAACATTCGTCAAAAATGGAAAACTACCTCCATTGAGTTAGACGAAGAAGCTAAACAACTTCTAGAAGATGAAAATCAAGGCTACTTAGAAGAATTTTTACTAAAATTGGTTGATTTAAAGTACTTTTTCATTACACTAACAATAAGTTACACTTTTTTTATATAGTTAAAAAATTTTCTTGATTTAAAAATTTATATATTTTGTAAATTTACAATAAAAATTTTTATATTTCATAAATTTACCATAAAAATTGATATAGAAATATTTAAAAAGACAATAAAAAAAAATTTAACTAAAGCAAAAACATACGAGCTTTTCATTGAAACTTCTCTATCTGGAACCAATATAAGGTAGCTTTTACGTTCGCTGCTTAATAAATTATATTTTAACTCGGGATCTTTCAAAAAAAAAAAAAAAAAACCTTTGGCCCTTGTGCACATTAGGACTAAAAAGTTTACGGGGGCCAAAGTTTGGCATAAAAAAGCCTTTTTTTAACCTTTTAACACTTCACTTTTGTACTAAAATTCAACTACAAATGAAAATGTATTTTAACCCTCCGTAACTTTTTTTATTGTCGGTCGAGAATTACGTTTTATAGCAAGACATAAAGGCTAAAGTCTCACCTACCAAAAAAAAAAAAACCGCATATCAAAATTCCAATCCAATCAAAAGTTATAGATTTTTGGCCGCCTTCTCGTCAAATGGTCCACTGTGCGACGTACCAAATTACCCAACACAGACGGACAATAATAAACACACTTAAATTTTGATTTTTTTTAAAGAACAGGCAGTTGTTTTCTAGTTGTTAAAATAAACACAAGTTGTTAAGTTGAGAAAAAGCTAATTTTGATAACTCGTTCACAAGTTGTAATCGCGTAAACTAATCGGACGGACATTTTATAATATGTACTTAAATACACAAAAAAACTATTGAATTTTAAAATTATTAATTCTTAAATACAAAAAGTGAATTCAATAAACATAAAACCTACAATATTAAATCGATTGTGTTTTCATATATTTTTCCTACATATATATAAAAAAAAAAATCAACCCAAAACCAAGTTTTTATTATACTCCCTTTATTTGTAAATTAATTTAGCTTCATGATATTAAATAATTGATTGACTGAGAATACCTATGCCAAAAATCAAAAAATTTTTTTTTTCAAAAATTAAAAAAAAAAATTGTTTCAGCTCGATTGGATTACGGGAACAGGATTAAAAATTGATCCAAAATTTTGTCGACGCGCACACACGACACAAGGGAGTAAAAAAGTTGGTTATTTGAATTGGAAACCACTGGTTCTTTCCATGTTTTTCAATTTTTCTTCTTGTGCAAAGATTTTTTTTTTTTGACAAACGGTATATAGTGTTGATCCTTAAAACAAAGGCAATGATAGAGTGACATCCGTCTGTCCGTCTGTAGGAATTTCGAGAAATTAGCTGGGTCACTCTTTTGTAGTGAAAAATAGTTCGCTGATATGCTGAGTTGGTTTCTATTTCAAATTATCAAAATCGGTTTAATAAATTGCAAGATTTCAATGAAATTGTAAAAAAAAAACTCTAATAAAGTATGACCCATCTATGTTAATCTTATTGCTATTCTAAATTTTTTTTCTTGTAATTATTATGGTCATTATATTTGTAGCAATTGATTCATGTATTATGGTTATATCCCCGGTTTCGCGCCGTCGCCAACTATTTCCTTAGTATGCGGCATATTTCTTCGAATATTTAATCTCCGAATAAAGCATCTTAGTCAATTTTCCATTTTTGTATAGTAGAATAAAAAAAATGTTTAGAAAACTAGAGAAAAGATATCTATAATATTAATAGGCAAGACGATTTCTTGTGACCGATGTAAGTTTCGAAGTTTTACCCCCATTTTGACAAAAAAATTATCATTAGAAAGGTATTTCTTTTTAGCTGTTACCCAGGTTTATAGATTTTCATCGTCTGGAATATTTTTTTGGAATTATGGTCGTTTAAAGTTGCTACTAACACATACATAAAAGTATACAATGCTACGTGTGTGTTTATTAAATTTGTTAATGTGTTGAGTTTGTTTTCTGCATTTAAAATGAGTTGAAATGTGAAGGATACCTCAAGGGTCTTTATTAAATGAAAAAATAAAATTTCCTAGAAATTGCACTCGAATTTCGAGTGCTGGAATCTGCTAGTATTAATTAAAGTATTGACTTTAAATGGTAAAAAAGAAATAAATAAAATCTTTTATTTTTTCCAGAAGGTTCTAATAGCCTAACAAACTTAAAATTGCCACAGATAATATCGGCTTTTTAATTGTAGTAGGGTATAGCCGATTTCTAATTTCGTTTACGCATGACCCTGCAATGGAAAGCCTATTCTAATAATAGAAAAGTAATGATATTTTGTCTTTATGAAATAAATAATATATACGATATTATTAAAAAGTAATATCAGAATATCTTCTCAACCCAAAAATATAACGAATAATATTATATGCAACATTTAGTTGACAGAAGTACAGAAATGCAGGAGTTATATAAGTTTTGGCTAGTAGAATTCTTACGTCTAAAGATGTGAAGTATTGTGGTGACAAAAGAGATCTCAGTTTAATGTAAGTTTGCCCAACAACATTATTTATATGACTAGCTGTTTTTACCCTGTCTTGCCCGGGATAAAAAGGTCTTTGACTTGAAAAATGGTTCACTATGCCTACCAGGCGCTGAGTACTTAGTTCCCAATTAACATATTCCCCAGTTAAATGAGGTTTCTCCCCAAAAATTTTTATGAGCAGTAAATTCATTTTTTATTTCAGTTAAAAATTTTTTGATTTTTTAATTTAGATGATTTTTATAAGCAAAAAGTTTTTTTTTCAGTTTATTTATAAACATCAAATATAACGGATTGGTTCGCAAATTAAAGGAATCAAAACTTTTAAAAATTTAATTACTTCATTCAATCAGTGATCATCATTGAGCAGAGACGTCAAATTCAAGTTTCAGAAATGAAAGACTAATGCGACGTTTAATATTGTCTCGCAAGGTTTCTTTAAGCAACTGCTTATAGTATATGTGTGGCCTATTTTGATCAATCGGTAATTGTTTCACATACGTAGATAAAATTTATCATACGACATTTCACTAAGATGTGTTCCGCGAGCGAGTCGCATCCACTTCCGCGCATTTGACAACTTATTTTAATAGCCAAAATATATTTTTGAGATCATTGCGATATTTTAGCTGAGCTGTGTTCCGCGAGCGCGTCGCGTCCGCATCCGTCGCGTCCGCGCGCCGCTTCCTTGCAGCTACTACCTGTGCTGCCGCTTAGTTCTCGTTAACTTATTTTAATTCCTAAAACATATTTTTTAGAGCATTGCGATATTTAAGCTGAGCTGTGTTCCGAGAGCGCGTCGCATCCGCGTCCGCGTTTGCGAACCGCGCGCCGCTTCCGCGCGTTTGGCAGCCACACCTGTGCTGCCGCGCAGCTGTTGCCAACTTATTTTAATTATCAAAATATATTTTTCAGATCATTCCGATATTCCAGCTAAGCTGTATTCCCCGTGCGCGTAGCTTCCGCGTAACGAAATGATGCTATTGAAAAGAATACTCATTTTAAATGCATCTATTGTAGGACATATATTGAGAGCAGTATGCAAATGTTACTAAAATAAATATTTAACAAAATTCATTAAATAAAAATTTAAGAATGAATTTGGGGAGTAAGTTCATTTATTATTTCGATTAAAAAAAATGGGGAATTTGTTAATTTTTTTTGGGTACCTTTTTTTAAGTTTGGGGAATTTGTTCACCGTGTAGTTATATCCGTGTAAACCAAATTTCAGAGAAATCCGTTGAAAAGTACAAATTTGTATAGGGAAGTAATATACCACACAACAAAATATGAATTTTATATGAAAATTGGGCGTAAAAGTAGGCGTGGTCGGTAAAAATTATATGGCGACCTTCCCTGGAATATGTACTAAATTTCGGAGAAAGCCATTGAAAAATAAAAGTTTGTATAGCAATCAAATAAAGAAACAAATAAAAGGAAAAAATCAGTTTTATATACATAGAAATTGGCGCAAAGCAGGCATGGCCTGTGAGAAGCATATGGTGACCTTCCCTGTAGCATAGAGATCGTGTGACCAAATCTTAGACATCCCTTGAAAAATAAAAATTTCTATAGTGAACAAATATACCAAAAAACAGAATCATATGTCGACCTCTCTGGAGTACAGATATCGTGTGTAGCAAATTTCAGAGAAAACCGTTTAAAAAAAAATTGTGTAGCAAAAAAATGTACCAAAAAACAGAATGTGAATTGTATACAAAAAGTGGGCGTCATAGTAGGCGTGACCGGTACGAAGAATATATCGACCTTCCCTGGAGCAGAGAGATCGTGTGTAGCAAATTTCAGAGAAATAGGTGGAAAAATAAAGATTTGTGTAGCGAACAAATATACCAAAAAAACAAAAAGAATTGTATACAAAAAGTGGGCGTTAAAGTAGGCGTGGCCGACAAGAGGCATATGGCGACCTTTCCTGAAGTACAGAGATCGTGTGTACCAAATTTCAGAGAATTCCGTTGAAAAATAAAAATTTGAATATCAAAAAAATATACCAAAAAACAGAAAAAGAATTGTATACAAAAAGTGGGCGTAAAAGTAGGGGTGGCCGCAAGAATCACACGGTGACCTGGCCTGGGGTACAAAGATCGTGTGTACCAAATTTCAGAGAAATGCGTTGAAAAATAAAAATTTTATTAGCGAACAGATATACCAAAAAGCAGAAAATGAATTGTATATAAAAAGTAGGCGTAAAAGTAGGCGTGGTCGATAAAAAGTACATGGTGACCTTAGCTGGAGCACAGGGATCGTGTGTACCGAATTTCAGAGTAAGCTGTTAACAAATAAAAATTTGTATAGTGAACAAATATGAATAAAACAGATAATGAATTTTACATAAAAAGGGGCGCAAAAGTAGGCGTGGCCGGTAAGATGTATATGGCGACCTTTCGTGGGGTATAGAGATCGTGTGTGCAAAATTTCAGGAAAATCCGTTGAAAAATAAAAATTTGTATAGCGGTCAAACAAACAAACAAACAAACAGATAATGAATTTTATATATATAGATTTGACCATCTTAGGGAGCTGTTTAAGATAATAACTAGGTTTTTGGCAGACGAAACAATAGGAATCTTTTGACTGTTAATTGCAATTGCATGGCTGGCTCTATAAATCGTTTACTTATCATCAAACTCTTAGATTTTAATAGGTTTGAAGAACGATAGATTTTTTTTAAATACTCTTCTAGTTTCCTTATATTGTGATTAATTGACTTAAATATAATCGCACGTCATCGGTCTATATATGAATTTTGCAGTGGAATATTTCTAAAACCAGATCATTAGCATAAAGAGAAAAAAGCAGAGGATCCCTAAGACTCTCCTCTCATAATATTTAACGTTGTTGAGATTTTATTTTTCACATAAACAGATCAGATAGGTAATATCAACCATATTTATAGATGATGAAGAGAAATTAAAAAGATGTTTCAGCTTATTAAATAGCGCTAAATGGTCGACTGTATCGAAAAACTTTTATTGAAAGTCATTCCAGAGCTCATCAAATTATCCATTTTCATTCAAATCTTAATATTGATGGCCTGCAGTTTGATTACAAAATGTACAGTAAAATATAGTCAAATGCAAGATTGGACGAAAATAATAATTCAAAGTTGATCCTATTAAGTTTCTCTTTGCCAGTAACAAATTTTCGTGTAACCATATTGCACCCTGACTACAGAGTATACAGAGTACCAGGTATAAAATTGCTGCGACTTCAAATTCAGTAGAATGAATTGATTTCAATCCAATTTATTTTATCTTGGTATCTTTTACCCATTTATACCTGAATGCCATTCAATTTATATAGAATGTAAAAAAATTAAAATATTATATAAAAATTATTTTTTATTATACATATAAATTTTTAAAATTCAAAATTTTACTTAAAATAAAAAATTTGTCTGCTGGAAAAAAGTTCAGGTGTAGCACTAGTTAGTGGTCGCAACAGTATTTCTTGTTGGAGAGAATATAGTTGACGATAGTGGGCACCAAAAGGGTTTCTACAACTGGCAACTTGCTAACTTGCAGAGGCCACCCCTAGAGATGCGAGGTCAAATTCTAGGAAGTTTTATTCTTTCGTCTAATATACAATTTCAAGCCAAATTATGCCAAACAATTTTAGCTAATTCATAATATATATATGACTAGCAGTATATCCGCTACGTTGTTAGTGTAATTATTATATAAATTATTTAAGCCATAATAATATTTAAAAGCAATAAGAAATATAGTGTGAGTGACAATACGATGGAAACTTTTAACAAAATATATTTTTGACGACTTGGTGGAATCTTTTATTAGTTTTAACATTTGTACGTTTTATTTATTTAACAAAGAAGAAATATTAATATTACTTCAGAAAAAATTAAAAAAACTTAAAAATATTAATTTTTATGCTTTGACAAAACAATGGAAACCTTTACTATACAATAACACTGTGGAATAAAATGATGGTCATGATCTTGGGGTTGGATGATTTCTATACCGAACGATTGTATTAATTTATTTTAGTAAAACTCCCGAAGTGTTTAAACGTTTTGGGTCCATTTAAATATATCATTTTTTGGTCAACACTATTCGCAAGATTAATGCTAGCCGGACGATTTTATGGATTTATTCATAGAATATTTCTCACAAATATTCTTTTGTCTGCGGCCATCACTAAAATCATCTATTATTCTAGATTTTAACTCTTCATTTAACTTTATTCTTACCATTATTTTATAATAATTGAAAGAAAACATCAGAATTTATAAGTATTTAAATAACGGTTAAAATTTTTAAAAATTTTTTCACTGGTTCTTCTATTTTTTATTATTTTAATGAACTCTGGTGAAGAAATTCAAAAGTTTTCACTGTTTTGGCATCACTTATAAAACATATTTATTTTCGTTTATCTATTTTTTTTTAGTTGTATTTTTTGTAATAAATGTGTTGTCTTCCAATATAGAATACACCCATTAGTAATTTCATAAAAGAAATACATAATTTTATTACTAAGCGTAATTATTAAAAAAACAAAATTGGCAAAATTTGGATTTTGTAAAAATTTTCAATGTATTGCGACCTACTCTATTTAAGTACCACTTTTTTATTCATTATAGGATCGAAAATTATTCAAAAATAATGTTATTTGTAATATCGATAGCTTAGTTTGGAAAGAAATAACTCAAGCCATAGGACAAACGCTATTGAAATTGGTGAAAACGGGTGCATGTTTAGACCTTATCCCCATTCAAATGACCCTTATGATATCGACTTAACTTGCCATAAGATCCAAATTACCAAATAGATCTCAGTCGAATTGGGTTTGTGTATGTTTATTATATCCATTGATCCGTAGACCAAAAATAAACCCTATAGGACAATTCACTTAAACCTATCTAAAACAAAAATATTGCACAGCTTTTTCTCGGTTGTTGTTGCAAAATATAAGTGACTTTATCATAAATATTCAGGATTGGTCCAATTTTTGACGTAGATTTGGTTTATGATTTTTTTTTAAAACCCAATTAGTTGGACCTAAGACCAATTCCCTAAACGCATGGTATAGGGTATCGGTCTAGACCAACTATCATTTTCTTTTTTGTTTTCTTAAGAAAATGTACTTTCAAAGGAAAATTTACCAGTTGAAAAGTATCAGTTTACGCATTTTTTGGCCGTTTTTCACCCCCCCCCCCCCCCCCCAAGGGATCGAATTAAAACAAAGTTTATTCTTCTCCGATGTATGTGTCTCTGGTGGAATCTATATATCAAATTTCATATTCCCAAATTACTTTGTAAGGAGGATACAAAAATGTACACTTTTACACTTCCGTTGTTGCCCCCCCCCCCCCTGGAACATCAGAATTTTTAAAAGCTTTCGTCTCATTTGATGTTTCTATCTTTTGTGGAATCCACAAACTATATTTTACATTTTTTTTTTTGTTTGTTTATTAGATACCAGTTATATAATTTTTACCTCTCCGGCCGTTTTTCTTCCCCCACACGTTAGAATTACCGATAAATTCATCCTTGACTGATGCCCACGTATTCAGTGGAGTCTGTATACCAAAATTCATAAATATAGACTAATATGTTAAGAATTTCCAAAAGTTTTCCTCTCATTCTATATTCGATTGTTTCGAAGATACCAAATGTACACTTATTAGAATTACCAATTAATTCATCCCTGACTGATGCCCATGTATTCGGTGGAGTCTGTATGACAAAATTCATGTATACAGATTAGTATATTAAGAAGATACAAAAAGGTACCATTTCCTCTTTTTTGACCGTTTTTGCCCCCCTTAAAATCCGAATTCCAAAAGTTTTCATCGCATCTGAAATCTCTAGTGGAATCCACATACTGTATTTCATATTCCTAGATTCATTTGTGTAGAAGATACCAAATGTAAATTTTTTCCCTTTTATTTTCCCCTTTTTAGCTCCTTAAAGCGCGAATTTCTAAGAATCCCTATTTCGGTTCGAATCTGCCTCCCAAAAGGACCCCACATCCAAATGTCATACTCCTGGGATCATTTTTAAAAATATTCCCTTTTGGGACGCTTTTACCCCTTCTGACCCCCTTAAAGTGCGAATTTCTAAAAATTTATATTTTGGTTCCAGTGTACGCCCTGAAAGGAACCTACATTCCAAATTTCATATTCCTGGGACCGTGTTTAAAAATGTTCCTTTTTGGGCCGTTTTTATCCCTTTTTACCCCCTTAAAATGCGAATTTCCAAAAACACATATTTTGGTTTGAGTCTCCGTAGTAAAAGGAACCTACGTTCAAAATTTGATATTCCTTGGACCTTTTTTAAAGATTTTTTTTTAAATGTCCCTTTTTGGACGGTTTTTACCCCCCATTTTACCTTCTAAAAATGCGAATTTTCAAAAATCCTTATTTTGGTTCGAGTCTGCGTAGCAAAAGGAACCTACGTTCAAAATTTGATATTCCTTGGACCTTTTTTAAAGATTTTTTTTTAAATGTCCCTTTTTGGACGGGTTTTACCCAATTTACCCCCTAAAAATGCGAATTTCCAAAAATCCAAATTTCATACTCCTAGGACCTTTTTTAAAGATTTTTTAAAAATGCCATTTTTCGGCCGTTTTTACCATTTTTTACCCCCTAAAAATTCGAATTTCCAAATATGCCGTCTTAGTGGATCTACACTCTGTAAAAGGAACTTACATGCCAAATTTCAAGTATGTAGGTTCCGCGGTTTGCGCTGGGCGATGATGAATGTGTCAGTCAGTCACTCACGCAACTCTTTTATATACATATATGGGGGATTTCATGTCAAGTGCACCAACTATTGAAACCGATGTATTTCGATAGGGATGAAATTTGCACCAAGGTTAGTCCTATTGGATAGTAGTTTAGACACAATTTTTCAAAAAATTTGGTCCAGATCTCTCTGAGTTAGAGGGGATCAAAATTTGACATTTTGGCCAAACAGGTGTTTTTTCCCATCCATGTAACTTATTACCTATTGTTCCTAGAAAATTTTCTCCCAAACTGTTTAGATAGCTATTTCTTCAGTATTTCGAAAAAAATACTTTAAAAAAAAAAAAAAATTTTAGACTTTTTTTTTGCTAAATTAAAGCATTTTTTGCCTTTTTTTTCAAAAAGGGCATTTTTTTTTTATTTTTTTATTTTTTCATAAGAAAGCTTAGGATTTTTCCTTTAAAAGCTTTTTGGTCGCTTAGTGGGATGGGAGTGGGATATCTATCAAAATAAATGTTTTGTAACTCAAGACAACGGTTTTTCAATTTTTCACAAATGCACTATTTTGAATTTTTTCCGATTTGTGTCTAAAACCTTACAAATAAAACTTATACTGAGAAACTAGACAAACTAAGCTTTCCGAAGGTATATAACATACCTAACTAAAACTTTATACCCTCGATACTGTAATACTCAGAATAAAAAAAATCGCTTTTTTTCTATAGAAATGTTGAAAAATTATTTTTTTTTATTTATTTTTAATAATAATTAAATTAATGTATAATAACAATAATATTAAAAAGATAAATAATTTATTAAAATTTAATCTTAATTGCATTAGATCCATTTATATCATAACTATTTTTATACTTAACTTATTGTAGCTGATGAAGTATTTAAGTCTTGTAAATTTTTAAATACCCAGTCTTTCATCCATCTTTTTTGTCGCCTTTATTTACTCTGCGTTTTGTTGTCAATCCTTTCTTGGCGTTACTAGGTGCAGCTGTTGGTTTCGCTGCTGGTTTATTTGTTGTCTTTGGAAAGAAATCGCATTGAATAGAGGCAGAAAACTTTTCAACTTGGGTCTTCCATCGACAAGCGGTATAAATCGTCGGATATGATTGCCATACTTTTGTGTTCAAGTTTTTCATCTTTCATGTAGTAAATAACTACTGTGTATATAGTATAGTTGCTTGGTCGTTATGGCATCCTGAAGAACATATTTATAGTTTTCTGCGAAATCACATGAAATAACGAATTCACCAGACTTCAAATGCATCTTCAAATCCTTGAAGAATGACCATTGCTCTTCGACTAAAAAGTCATGGTTTCTCAAGTTTAGCAATCCTGTACACATTTCTTCCACAAAATCATCCACATTTAAAATGATTGTTTTCAATGTGCATCTGTCAGTCTGAATCCAAGAATCAAATTTGACCTCCTCTATATATTCTCGATCTAAAGAGTTGATTAAATTCTTTTTGATGAATGTGGTTTTCGGGCAATTGGACACATCATTAGGACACATAGTCAATTTAAGGCAATCGCGGTAATCGTGTAAATCTTCTGCCGAATCATCTGTTAAATACTTTAAGTTGATTTCCTTCAACATCAGTTTATTAACATTTTCATGGTAAATGCAAACGCATACTGTGTGAGTTCCGCTGCTTTCTGCCAAAACCCAATATTTTGGCCTCATTTGGGTTAAATTCGTGAAGCCAATTCTAACATCCTCGTGTTCAGATTGAAATGTTGCAAATAACTCTTTCAGGTTACAGATAACCATCTCTTCTGTTATGTTATGAAGGTATGTTACATACCTTCGGAAAGTTGAATTTGTCTAGTTTCTCAGTATAAGTTTTATTTGTAAGGTTTTAGACACAAATCGGAAAAAATTCAAAATGGTGCATTTGTGAAAAATTGAAAAACCGTTGTCTTGAGTTACAAAACATTTTTTTTTTGTTAGATATCCCACTCCCATCCCACTAAGCGACCAAAAAGCTCTTAAAGGAAAAATCCTAAGCTTTCTTATGAAAAAAAAAAATTAAAAAAAATGCCCTTTTTGAAAAAAAAAAGGCAAAAAATGCTTTAATTTAGCAAAAAGAAAAGGTCTACAAAAATTTTTTTTTTTTTTTAAGTATTTTTTTCCGAAATACTGAAGAAATGGCTATCTAAACTCTTTGGGAGAAAATTTTCTAGTAACAATAGGTAATAAGTTACATGGATGAGAAAAAACACCTGTTTGGCCAAAATGTCAAATTTTGATCCCCTCTAACTCAGAGAGATCTGGACCGATCTTTTTGAAAAATTGTGTCTGAGCTACTATCCAATAGGACTAACCTTGGTGCAAATTTCATCCCGATCGGAAGACGTCGGTTTGAAAAGTTGGTGCACTTGACATGAAATCCCCCATATATAGATAGATATGTATATATGATAGCATCCGATATAAACTCTTTCAGCTGTGCAGGCAAACAAGTTATTAAAAATTTCACTCAGATTTGGTTTATGCTTATTTTCTATACTCAATATAATTTCTGAACTTGTTCTATATAAGTTTTCGTAAAATGGCAACATTTTTAAAAAATATACGATTTTTGTTCCAAAATCTGTCCCCAATGGCTTGTCTCCACATTTTAGATAGAATTGTTTTTAATTGATCCCATCTCTCTTTTACATTTAATTAAAAAATAGATGGAGATATCTCTACCTTGACTCTCGCTAAAATTTGTTAGATTTCATATATTTATCGATGTTCGGCGCTCATGAGTTTATAAAGTATAAAAGTAGTCTAAATATATGTGAATACCCCTAATGTTTTCTCTACACAATTATTATGCGCCTACTAGAATTATGCACAGTGATTATTGTATTGTTGATGTTCGAAAATACAAATACACCATCATCAACATCATTTAAAACAAGTTTCAACATGTTGGAAAAAGAAAACGAAAAACAAAACATACACGACAACTCAAATACGAGTAAAAAGAGGAGAGAACCCTTTTGTTCACTAAATAACAAACAAAAATTATCAAAAAAAAAAAAAGCTCATCAATTATTGTCGCTTATGTTTAAACAAGAATTCCGTCCCCCTTTCTATATAAAATACAAAAATGCATTTTTTTATATGTCAGTAGAATGTGTTACAGTGTTTTCAACAACACACATCGTAATATCGAAAATATCACTCATTCACTCACTTACTGCACCTAACGTCAATGCCTGTGGCCTTCGCTTTGAAATATCTTCAGATTGTTTTAACATTTAGCTTGATGTAAAATAATAATATTTTTTTTTCATCTCTAAATTCTTTCTAATCATGTCCATCACATTTGACAAGCATATAAGTTTAAGTATGTTTAGCATATAATAATGTTTAAGTTTTTTTTTTGTTGGTGTTTTGTTTTTGTGAAATTAAAGTTTAAAGAAATTGTTTCCACTCTGTGTCTAAATAGTGGCATTATAACACCACTTAAAGATTTGAATCGTTAATACCTCTTTCTCTTTGATGTGTGTTTGATGATGATTACGAGCGACTAAAATGGTTGATTGGCTGGCTGTTCTGCCCGCGTGCGCTTGCATTAACTATTAGTTAGTACGCCTTAAAGTCTTTAACTGACATATGATGATGCATCCATCATGCTTGCGTTGATTGTTATATACTCCAGGGTAGTTTTTTTCTGTTTTGATTTTGAATTCTGTCAGACATTGAAAATAGAGTTTGTGTTGATAAACCATTTAAATGAAACAAAATAAATTGCTTCTAATAGCTAATTATTTGAAAGGTGCTGAAAATTTTGATTTTATTAATGCTCTGTTATTAAGTATATCCAATATAATCAAAGTAAATTATATACTTATTTCGAATTTAAAAAAAAGTAAAGAAAGGTGCCAGGAGTAAATACATATTCACTTCAGTTTGCAATTAAACCCATGAAATGAAAAAGAATTCAGTTTAAACTGTTTTTTTTTTTAGAGAAATACCTACTACAAATAAGTACTCTTACTTAACCTACGATTATGAGTATTTGCACCTTTGAGTATACTGCTCAGTGGAGACTCAAATTCTGAGCTAAATTAAGTATGTTATCCATCCATTTGCGTGTCTTATTAATTAAAGTATTAATCAAACATAAGACTAACAAAAACTTCTTCCACTTATGTACGTTAGGGTGACAGCCATTTTTGTTTTGGAATTTCAAGACGTTTTGATCGGATTATTGTGACACTGGATCTAAAACTTAAGTACGGAAAATTCGAGCCAAATCGGAAATGCCTCCTAGACGCGCATTGAGTTCGAAGTTCAAAAATGCATTTATATGTAAAAATTATAAAAAAAAAAATTATTTTTCACAAAAATTTTGATATTAAGAAAAGTTTGAAATCAAAAATTAATATTTCTGTTAAATGTAGATAGCACTTTTTGAGTATAAGAAATATCTATTATAAATTGATTAGGATTTATGAGATTATTTATTTTTTTTTTCATTAATTAATTATTTTTGAAATAAAAAAAAAAATTTTAAATTTTTTATATACAATTCGCGGGTCCCAAAATGTGTCCTAGTTTTATTTTTTTTTCCAGAATTATTATATTCATACAAAAATATATCGAGGACTTATATGCAAAAAGTGCTATCTACATTTGACAGCAATATTAATTTTTGATTTCAAATTGTTCTCTGATATAACTGCCAAATATAATATTAATTTTGATATCATACATGATTAGTACGACTATTTCTTAACAGGAGTACATATTGTAGCAAATAGATCGACAAATACTTTCAGATCTTATTTATAATTGGTTTTACATGCTCTCTTTAAAATAATTATTGATGCAGATAGCATTTTTGAATATAAAGCCTTGATATACAAAGTTTTTATACTGTATTAAATATAAAAACTAATTAATCTATATATTTTCAAAATATAACGAATGAATTTGAGGAATTTTATGAATACATTAAATTTGAATAATGATAAAGTAAATATTTATAGGTTTTCATAAAGAATCAATTTGACATCAAGAGTATCCCACTGGTTAATTTCAGAAAATAAGTCCAGAATATTATTTTCTAGAATTATTAAAATATTATCAACAAGTTTTATCGAAATCCTTTCACAAATATGTATTATTTCGATATTTTGTTAAAAAAATATAAATCTCCTTAAATTTGGTCTTTGAAATTAAAGGGGGACACTTTATAGTGTTTTAATTTTACCTTAACTTAAAAGATTGAGAACTTTTATCAAGTAGAATAATATTTCGATAAAAGATATTTGCAACATGAAAACACTCAAAAGATGTAGCTTAAAAGTTGAAAAAGTTAGAAATATCACATTTTTCTTCAAATCCGCTGAAATAAAAAATGCTGCCCCCGCCAAATTAAGAACAGGATACCTAGAATATTTGGCATTCTTAATCACATATACATTGTCAATAAGACCTTAAACTCTAATCGTTGATTTCGGTAAATTATTTGAAGATAATTTTTGAAAAATTAGAGTTGGAGATTTCGAAAAAGTGCTAAAAAATACTTACCGCGTTGACATTAATTTAGAATGACATAACAATAGTCAGAGGACATACAAAATACCTCACACAAGATCGTTTTGGGATCAGGAGAATGCAAAAATGTTGTTGTTTTAAATCGTTTCAATGTCTAAATATGTGAGCTCGATTTTCTTAATCAAGTGATCTGCGGCGCATTTATTGCCTGGGGTTCTTGATATAACTTGGCTGTTTTTCAACCGATAATAGATTTTGTTTTTCTATTAGAAAGATAATTTACTCTAGATTATGGTTTGTTAATTAATTTAATCGAAACGCAATTATTAATATTAAAATTTTTGTGAAAAGCTATTTTTTTTTTTGGTAATTTTTACATATAAATGCATATTTGAACTTTGAACTCAATGCGTGTCCAGAAAGCATTGTTCGATCTGGCTCAAATTTTAAGCACTTAAGTTCTTTATCCAGTGGCACAATAATCCGATCATACTAACCGCTATCACCCTAACGTATATATGTAATATAGAAAAACGAAAGTATGTATGTGTCTTTGTTAGTAGCCATGTGTTTGTCTGCGGTCATCTATTATTAATGCGAGCAGTGCAATAAAAAATGGGTGGGATCGGACCAATGGGCGTGGAACTCCCCATACAAAGTAAATATTAAATATCATATATCAGGAGTACTGAATTGGTGGGAGCCTTGGTACATTGTACGAGCCCAAAAGTTATACACGTGATTAGTCGAACAAAATGTGGCGCGAACGGAACAGTAGGCGTAACACCGCCCAAATAAATATAAATATATATATTATCTGGAGTACTATAAAAGGGATGAATGTTAATGAGAATAGTCAGATTAAAAAAGAACGGGATAGGATTAGTGGGCATGACACCTCCTATACAAAAAATTTGAAGTATTATAAAGTGTTGAAGATTTTGAGAGGTATATTGATTACCAATGCGAGTAGTCGTGGAAAATATGGGCGGAAGCCCCAAAATCAAAAATCGCTGAAACCGAAAAACGCAAAAAACTAAAATCGCCAAAACAAAAAAAATTTAAATCAAAAATCTGCAAAATCAAAAGTCACCAAAATAAAAATTAACTAAAACAAAAAATTGCCAAAAGATGTTTTTAATTAATTTGCAAAATCAATGTCTAAGTTTCTAAAATCAGACACCAGCCCTATGCAATACCAATATCTCTTCAACGAGATAAAATATACATTAAGGGATCACACATTTATTTATACCGATGGGTCAAAAACAAGTTTCTCAACCACTTACAGTATCACCACTAATAATAACATCATTAAGGCTTCATATCTACCTATGTACAGTTCCATTTATTCTGCAGAATTAATTGCTATATATGAAGCCATTCTTAATTTAACACACAGCCCTGAAAAATTTGTAATCTGCTCCGACTCACTTTCCGCGATACAATCGATCATCAGCACAGGTAATAACAATTTTTACACATCACATATAAGGAGCATATTAATAGAAAAACATCCGAACATATTACTTCTGTGGCTTCCCGGTCACTGCAATATTACCGGAAATGAATACTGCGCCTATCTATGCAACGCATAATTTTGACCACAAGGACCTCAATAAATAAATATACAATCACTACCGCACTCTTGACAGAGAGCGGATATTTAACAGTACATCTGACTGGTACAAGACAATCAACACCGACCGTAGAACTATCCGCAATGTATTACCACCAAATGTAAATAGATCCGACTCCATAAAATATACAAGACTTAGACTAGGGCATACCATGTTAACACATGGACAGTTAATAAAGATACAGGATCCACCTTACTGCAACTGCATTGTTAACGCAAATAATCCACTGCACATCCTTTCAGAATGTCCCAAATTCTATACAATTCGTTTACACATATTTAAAAACGAACATCCCAAATCATTTCTTTTAAATCCCTCCCCAAACAATATCAAAACAATATCAAAATTCCTTAAAAAAGCCAACATATACAATAGAATTTAATATCTTAGCACATATATTTATGAAATTTATAATCAAAATTTTGTGAGCTGAAGGCCTACGCTGCCATAGCCTTTCTTAGTTAACATATAATTTGTAATTATATATTAATAAATAAATAAATAAATAAATAAATAAAATAATTTGCAAAATTCATTTAATTTTAAAATCAATCTTTTTCTCATGGACAGCTGTACATAGCTTACTCCAGAGTAGAAACGCCGAAAAATTTTAAAATTTTGCACCGAGTGAAAAAACAAAAAATATTGTTTACCAGTAAACATTGCACTAAAAAAATATGAAACACGTAAGAAACTTATAGTCGGTCTAGACCGACTATACGATACCCTATACCATGCGTTTGAAGACTCTATCTCTTTGGTCTAAGTATTTAGATATAGTAAATAGACATAAACCAAGTTTACATGGACACACAGACGGACGGACGGACAGACGTACGGACGGACATCGCTAAATCGACTCAGAAAGTGATTCTGGGTCGATCGGTGTAATAAAAGATGGGCCAAATACGTTTGGCATTTACAAACATCAGCACAAAGCCACATGGTTGTGTAGGGTGTAATAAATAAAATTAAATAGTTAATTGTGGTCACCCCAATCCGTCGAGCACTACGGTGTTCGTGTTGAAA
Source organism: Cordilura impudica (assembly GCA_963682025.1). Lineage (NCBI taxonomy): Eukaryota > Metazoa > Arthropoda > Insecta > Diptera > Scathophagidae > Cordilura > Cordilura impudica. The sequence goes on along the minus strand of OY821518.1, from coordinate 71,100,194 downwards.
GCTCGTACGCCCTCGTTTAAATTCTGGCATCCAATATATTATAGTGGTGAGCGAAGGAGCAGACTCCGCCGGAGTAGAATATAGCTCGGCTGTAGCATTGGTTGGACTGAGACCTTTCAAATTAAAGTATTTAATTAAAAAACAATGGCCAATTTTTTCCATGATTGCAAATTTACTGAGATCATTTACCTTTGATGGCTCCAAAAAATACTAAACAGCGCCTTGACATTTAAATCATATTTCTTATAAAGTTACCCTTTTCACCAAACTAATTTTTTTTTTAATTACTGTCGCCATCGATACGTCAAGTCGGAGTGTTCTGCAACCGGCCATGTAACACTTTTGCTTAAACAAGAACTTTCATTAGGTTATGTTCGCGCAATGATATTTTTTTTTTTTCAAAAACGTTGAAATATTTGAAAAGATATTTTGAGATTCAAACGCGTTAAATATCGATTGGTTCAAGAAAAAGAACGTAATTGAGTCTATGAGTTCTGACTACCAGAGCGAAATGAAATTCATCAATTTGGATAAGATGAATTAAGTGTACCATATATCTAGAACTCCAAGATAACTAATCAAGAGAATATCGGGCAAACGATAAACCAAGACAGCAAAGATCACGCTAAAGATGTCAAAAAAAAAGCAAAGTCATGTTAACAGTTTTTTTTCGATTATTGTGGTGTGGTAAATAATACATTCAGTTGGGCCAAATCGTTAACAGGGCTTATTTGTTAAGTGTTTGGCGTTTCGCAACATTTTGCAAATTTAGCACCACATGCTTTTCAATAGTGCGTGGTAGGGAGGATTAAAGTACATATTTGTAAAAATCATAACTTCTCTGTAACTATTCTTAATCATATCAGTTTGTGACACTAAGTCTCATCAGCCTCACAGGCGGCCATGACACATTTTACTTCCACTATTTGACGTTTCGTTAGAGTTGTCGTATGTGATTCGCTACGTAATATGCGATCTGGCAAAAGACTGCTTCGGGGACACCGTTTTGAGCTGATTGAGGCAATAAAAGCCGAATGATTGCGCGCTTTTATTTTACATAATTGGGGAATTACTTTGAAAGTTGAACAATTTTTTTTGGAGAATAAAGAACGATTTTTAATTTTATAGCAAGTCACCTTTTGATTTGATCCCTGATTGTAGAAAAACAGATTTTCTTTAAATATTTTTTAAAATAATTTTTTTATACCCCATTTTACTCTGTGGACCTAACCCGATCTTTTGTTATACCGATCGACTCAAAATCATTTCCTGAGTAGATTTAGCGATGTCCGTCCGTACGTTTCTCTGTCTGTTTATATGTAAACTTTGCAATCAAAATACAGGTCGCTTTTGTTAGGCATAGGATAGTCACTATAAAAATTGGTGAAAATCGGTGATAGCCATAGACAAACGACCACTACGGGATCGATTTAAGTTCCTCTTACATCTAAATTGTCATATAGACCTCGGTTGAATTTGATTTGAATATTTTCACTAATAATTTAGTACTCCATACACAAACCATGTGCGACCTTTATTAGTCATATATATATATATATACATATATAAGTTCCCGTAGCTCCAACAAGGAGCATAGATCTTTATTAGTCATAGTCCTCATGTGAGGACTTCGATCTACCAAAAAAAAAAAGAGCAATACAAAAAAAAAATATATTGCACTGATTTTTCTCAGCTTTTGTTTATTTATGTTATTACGGAATGTAAGTGAGTTTTTTAAAAATGGTCATGATTGGTTAATTTTTTGACCTAGTCCCATTATAAAAATAGTATCAGTTATGAACTTTTTAATTTCTGCGAGCAAAAAATTCATAACAAATACCGATTATACGATGCCTATATCATGAATTTAGAGGAAGGGTCGTAGGTGCAATTAATTGGATATAGAAAATAAGCATAAATTCTATATCCAATTAATTGCACCTACGACCCTTCCCCTAAATTTATGGTAAAGGCATCGTGTAATCGGTCTAGACCGACAAAATTTTTTTTACCTGTTTTATAATACTATTGATAGAATTTTGGATATCTTAAAACATATCTGGCAGTCACCTGTTGTAACACCTAAAAATTTTTTTTATTGTATTTACTTGTGAAAACGTTTCAAAATATTAACGCAGCAAATAGATGTTGATGGAAAAAACCAAATGCAAAAGTACACGTTACAAGTACATTTGTGTTGTGGTTTAACAGCGTAAATAAAATAAATGTGAGTTTAACAAACAAATATTGAAGTTCAGGTGTCGTGTCATTATGTCATTTAGTTTATCGCTGTCTTATATTATGTACATGATAATTGTTTACATAGAATATCAACAATATAAATAAAATAAAAAAACTCATTAATATATTTTTTTTATTAAAACAAAAAATAGGTAGATTATCATGTCAAGTTATATATCTAGTGTTTACATTATCCTTTCGTTTTGATATTTTTAAGTAACTGATATATATTTATGGGATTTTTTTGTCTAATTTTCTACCATAAAATATTTATAAGATTCTCTTTGAGTTTTTTCAAAACAAAATTACTATGACTTGTTTGTGGTTGTCTGCTTATTATCTTTACATGCAAACAGTTTAGTGCTAAGTTAGAGTATCAATTTTATTTGTCTATATTTATTTATACTTGTTAAAGAGTTATTTTGTGAGAATAACACTTTGTATGAAATTGTAACTGATTAGGCAAATAGTGCAGTTGATGGATAAACAGAAGATAATATAGAAATAAAAATTTCTAAATCCTTGATACCTCGCAATTATGCTGTTTAAAGTTAAGTTAAAAAAATAATAATGTAAAAAATATTTTGAGACTGAAAGTAATTCAAGTATATTTGATAGTAACGAAGAATTAAAAATAAAATGAAATTGTTCTCAACCAAAATGTTAAGAAAAATTACAAGCCGTGGCCGTGAAAATATCTAAATAACTGTTGGGTGGAGTTATTCGTTTCAAATTCGTAAAATTCAATGGGTCAAATTGCTAGAACTTAAGTAAAGAATTTTAAAGCGAAATATACAGTAGCCTCTTCAAAATTTTAAGCTTAAATGTTTTATGAAAATCTTCTTAAATTCGAACGAAAATTATTAATTTTTGACAAATGGTACAATTATGCAAAAGCCTTAAAAAATTGTAAGAAGTACTGGAGATTATATACCGCAGCGCTGCACAGTGCTTTGTCCCAGTACATCGATGGGACAAAAATAGAAGGAGTCGTCCTAGGTTAATAAAATTTGGCACGAGTCCCTAATATAATAGAATTAAGAAAATTTCAAAGTATCGACAAAATTGACCACGCCCATCGCCCACCGCCCATACAAACCGAAATTATTTTGAACTGTAAAAATTGAACTATTGCCACGAATTTCATGAAAATTGCTTGAAGTGCATATTTATGCAACACCTTAAAAAAAAAAATTTCATCAACATTGACCACGCCCATCGCCCACCGCCCATACAAACCGAAATTATTTTGAGCTGTAAAAATTGAACTATTGCCACGAATTTCATGAAAATTGCTTGAAGTGCATATTTATGCAACACCTTAAAAAAAAAAAAATTTCATCAACATTGACCACGCCCATCGCCCACCGCCCATACAAACCGAAATTATTTTGAGCTGTAAAAATTGAACTATTGCCACGAATTTCATGAAAATTTAAAACAAAATGATTTCTGGTACTTTAAATGCAAAGGGTTAATAAAATTATCATATATTGGAACTACTCTTCGGAAGAGTTTTCGGAAGAAGATTCTTCTAATGTATGACATTGCTCATTTTCATCATCACAATCACTATTTAATATATATTTTGAAATATCTACAATATTTTCCCTTTTACTGGGAATAGCGTTATGCCTCTAAGAACTGATCAATGTATCTGACATTATTATTAGCTGGGTCATTAAATCCTTATTGGTGTTTTCACGTGAATTTTTTCTTGTATGGGACAAACGATTCTTTCGAATAATTTTATGGTTGGCTTCAAGTGCTTCCTCAGATAAAGAACCTGTAATGAAAGTATCGTTAATATTGTTTTCGGAAAAAATAATTAATATTTAAAGTACCTATTGGTAATTCAAAATAATTAATTACATCAGAACCGTGGATTAGTACTTTGTGCACACTACTCGGCATGTAGTACCATCCGTACAGGATCAAATACTTATTCCTTGTTATTCTAAGGAGTTCCTTAAAAGTATCCTTATTAATTTCCATGCCACAGGATAGGACTCTCAGTATTACCCCAAAGTATTCAATCAGTTCTTTATCGACACCAGTTATATCTGCCGTCAATTGGCTATCAGAAAAAAATCGACGAGCAGTATTTCCATCGTTGGTAGTACCACAACCCGACTTAACCATGTCTATTAACAGACCAGTGTTTTCCCTAAACTGTCTTTGAATTCTGGTTTTGGTGTCAAGATATTCTTCTTTATTGTCTTTTCCTACACGCCATTTTTTGAAGGGAAGCCGATATGCAATATGTAAAATGCATTCTAGAAATCGTATCCAACAGTGAAGGGAAGAAAGGCCAAATTTGTACGCATCAACATTTGGAATATATTTCGTATTTAGGTTGTTCATTTCGGTTGGTTTCGCATTACAAATAAAACACCTACTGCACGAATTCGTATTTGTGAGTACATTAGCGACTGCACCATCTATCATAGTGCAATGCATTTGAAAGAAAACTTCAAAAACCATAGACTTTCTTTCAACAACGGCGCACTCGAGTTTTTCAAATTTTTCTGTTATTATTTTGTATTCATCACGAATGAGTTGAGGATTTTCTTTCGCACAGCAAAATTTTATAGGTCTGCAGTATCTGGTTGATGATGGTGTTGCATTAGACCAAACAACTTCTCCCGATATCATATTCAACAACCTTCACATATATAACAAAATATTTTGAATATGTATATGTATAAAAACAAATATTTATTTAATAAACTTACTTGATCGGAACAAAAGCAATAACAAACATAAATTCATCAGAGTTTTCAACGTTACAAAATTTTTGTTTAAAGCGGCTATGACCAGAACTTCCATCCATTCCCCACTTTCCAATTAACTGAAGTGTATTTAGGCCTTGCGGTATATCGCACTGATCCAAAATTCCCTCTACAGTTTTGCACATTATCGTCTTCACATCGACCTCAGCAGAAGTTTCGGATGCGTTTATGGTCGGCACTAAATTTTGTTTTAACATTCGCAATGTATATAGGGAAGGAAAGCAGTTTGGGTGCAAGTCGTTAATTGTATTTCGTAAAACATTGTACTTTCTCTCAGAGAGATCTAAGTCCAAACATAAGGCGAGTGCTTTGGGTGGCGTTAAGCAATTCTCCTCTTCTTTTCTACATCCTCGCTTTAGTTTTTGAATGGCATATTCCAGCTCCTCTAAAGAATATTTGGCAATTAACTCGGAAGCTCTACGATTCTTGGATTTTTTTGACGACTTCGCAAAATTTTTTCTTGGCCTGCCGCGTTTAGTTATTGGGGTTCTTTTTGTTGGTGAAGGTGTCATGTCAGTATTTTCTGCACAACTGTTTGTTGGTTCGACTAAGCCTTCTGCGGATATATCCATTGGTTGTGAATTAACCTTACTAGTGCCATGGTTGGCAGGTTGCTATTGAATAAGTATTAATTTTAAATATTAACTCAGCTTTAAACGTTCATGTCAACTTACATGATCCAAATCCAAAAATGTCTCATTCAACCAATTGGAATATTTTTGTTCAAAATACACTTTATTTCTCTTGCACTCATTCCAGTATTTATCCATTTTACAATGAAAGCGCTGTATTTTAAGTAGCAGCCTGTCTTTTTCAATAGAAACTTTACCCACTTTCTGCTCAATAAACGAATGTAAAGTAGACACTTCCTTATTTTTCGGTGCTGACATCCAGCAAACAATTAAATTGCAATTTTTTAATAACATTTTTACAAAAATTCACTTGCACTGACCTACTTTGCATTGAAATAATAACGTGACGTCAAAATGTAAACATATCTAACCCATAATAACATTTTACAATAGGTTGATGATAAACAAAATTATGTGCAAAAAATATATTATTTGATATGTAGTTTGTTTACAAAACTAATGTATGTAATAAGAATAAAAGTAATACTAATAACGATAACAACAATAAAAACATACAATAGTATGTACTAATAAAATATTTAATAAATCATAATTAATAATATATATATTTAATATTTAAATATGTTTGCTGGGACATGAATATAACATGCAGTATACGAATGAAGAAATAGAAAAGAATTTGAAAAAAACGATGTTTTGGGCTTTAAAAAAATTTTTTTTTTTTCAAGTTTGTGCACTTTTTTTTCCTTTGGTTTTTTTTTTTGTAAAGATAACGTCTTCTTATTTCTTTTTCATCAATAAAATTTTAGGGAGCTCTTGAAAAAAAATTTTGGCGGACGTCTAAACTTTTTGAATTTTTCGGTTTTTTAAAAGAAAAATACTCAATATTACAGCCAACTTTTAAATAGTTATTTTCACGATATTTAAAAATAAAATAATAGATGTTTTGAACAGTAATAAAACATTTTAAAAACAGAAAATATTTTGCAATTATCTGAAAAAATCAATTTTTTAGGAATTTTTTCGCATTGCACCAAAAAGGCCAAAATGAAAAAATCCATTTTAGACATTTTTACAGAATTTGCTTTTCCACATTTGTGCACTTTTTTTTTGGTTTTTTTTTTTTTATTTTGCAGCTATGGCTTCAAACTTTGTTTGGAAAAACTAAAATTTTAGGGAGCTTTAAAAAAAAACATTTTATTTTCCACGAAACTTTGAACATTTTTATGTTTTTCATCCAAAAACACAACATTTGTACTAAATTTTTTAAAATAAAATTGCAGAATTTTGTAAAAGTATAAATTTTGTATTTTTTTAAATATTGTTTAAAAGCATTTAAAAAAAAATTGCCTCAATTCCCTTTTAAAATGAGCTCCCTGCAATCATTTCCGTACTTCTACCAAATATAAGTTTTTCAATTCGTGTACTTTAAGCAAAAACCCATTGACTTCGGCGCCCCTAGCGGATACAAAAGGCGGTAAACTCGGTCACTTTTATGTTATTTCTTTTAGTTGGTTTGTTTGATTAACAAATATACTAAAAAGGGACAAGAGTTCAAAAATTTGGAAAATATCGATTTTTGTCCACCTTCGAAGCAGTGTGCGCTGTTTGTAAATCCTAACTATATCAGGGAAGCAAGCAACAATAAAAAATATTAGTCGTGAAATTCAAAATATTCAAAAAATAAGAAAATTATAGTCGGTCTAGGCCGATTCTTTGATATCATGACTTTAGAAAAAAGGTCTTAGGCCCAACTAACTGGATATAGAAAATAAGTATAAACCAAATTCGAGCGCCATGATTCTGAGTTTTTTCCCGCAGTTGTGAAAAATTTGCTATATTTATATGCGGACTAAGTCGAAAATTAGACCGATCATGGCCATATTTGGTAAAGTCACTTATTTATCATAAAAACATATCGCACCTGTACCTCTAAAGTGAGTCAACTCAAAATTTACAAATTTTCAGTAGAGGCAAAAACGATTTTTTTTAATATTTACTATAAAATTTAAAAAACACTTGCTTCATTGTAAAGAATTGCGAATAATAAGCATACTACAGTAGTTTTTTTTTTTTTTGCGATTTTTGCATTGATCAGCAAAAATAACAATTCTTTTGGGTGTAACTCAAAATATGTCTTTTTAGTGGATACTAGGGAAGCTACTCTTATAACACAAAGAGGGTTATAACTGTATTTTTATACCCTATACCACTATGTGGTTTGGGAATAATGACCTTGTGCTGCTGTTTGTAACAACCAAAAATATTTGACATACACCCATCTTTAATTATACCGATCGAATCAGAATCACTATCTGATTCGATTTAACGATGTCCGTACGTCCGTCTGTTTGTCTATGTAAAGCTTGTAATCAAACTGCAGGTCGCAAATATGAATATGTTTTGATGAAATTTGGTATTTAATTTTTATTGGCCATGGGATGAACGCTTTTGAAATTGGTGAGCATCGGTCCATGTTCAGACCTAGCCCCAATACAAATGACCCCTATGAAATCAACATATATTGCCATAAGATCCAAATTATCATACAAATCTTAGTCAAATTGGGTTTGTATGTATATATTGCATCCATTAGTCAGTAGTCCAAAAATGATCCCTATTAGACAACTCTTAGTCATAGGCCCCATATAGAGCTGCTTCCTGATCTTCACTTAAATCTATCAAAAAACAAAGATATTGCACTGATTATTCTCAAATTTTGTTTGTATATATTTTTGCAAAATACAAGAGACTTTACCAATTATGGTCAGTTAGTTGGGCCTGAGAGATAGGGTCTCTAAACGCATATATAGGGTATCGTATAGTCGGTCTAGACCGACTATAATTTTCTTACTTGTTTTTTTTTTTTTTTTTGCGAAAGACTACAAAAATCGATGTAAGATTTTTACAGTGGATAGATATGACCACTGTGTATCGTTTTCTTGCAAAAAGTGAAAATTGAAAAATTTTGAGTTGACTCACTTAAGAGGTACAGGTGCGATATATAAATCAAAGTTGAGAAAAAGCTATGCAGTACTATTGATTTTTGATAAATTTAAGTGAATATCAGTAAGGTACTATATATGGTGAAATTCACTAAAAATTGTATTGCGGTGTATATTTTTAGAATACTTTTTAATGGGTATAATATATTAAATTAGACCGAAATTCATATGATAATATGGACCTTAGGTGAATTTAAGCCGATCTCATAGGGGTCATTTGTACCAGGGCTAGGTCCAGTTTTCACCAATTTCAATACCGCTCATGCATTGTAATTATATGCCGAAAGCTTATGTATAAAATTTCATCAAATAAATTCATAATTGCGAATTTTAATTTGATTATAAATTTTACGTGAATATGGTACTCAGACAAACGGACGAACGAACAAGCCCATGTAAAATATTATTTGATGATCCCCTTTTTTTATTACATTACAATCAAAAGACTTATATATATTTAACTTCTCTGAATGCTCTTTGAAATAGTTAACAGTTATTTAGTTGCTAGCACAATAAATGCAACGCTGGCCCATATGGTCTTTGAGTGCATCTGTTTCAAAATAACGGCAACCAATTTATTTTTTTTTTTGTGGGAGTTTATTCTTTAATTTGAGAGTTGGCAAATTAAGAGCATTCCGTTAGTTTATATTTGATAGAGTTGAATATTTTTTATATTTAATTATCAAAGTGAAAAATTTAAGCGAGCAAAAAATATCAACGTAATGAATTAACAGTAAAAATAAATTAATTATTGGTTTTCAAATAAAAGTTTCTTAAGAAAATTGTACAATACTAATTTGGTACATACAAAAAGTTGTCAACTGATAGCAAAAGATAGTCAGATCATAAAATTAGTTAAAACCAACCCACGAAGGACGGCACACTCTGGAATTTTGCTGGCAAAAAGTCCGTTTTTCCTGTGAAAAATATTTATATGTATATAATGATGCAGTTTCGTAGAGAATTATTTAATTAAGAGAAATGCAATATAGTTTTTTTTAGAAATTCTTTTTTTGTTCAAAATAATGCGGCAAATTCGGCTTAACGAAACTCTGCAGTATCTGACTCACATTTTCATGCATTGCAATGGTCCGACAAGCATTCGGCCAACCAAGCACAGTGTTGAAATCACCAGTCGTCTCCACCTACACAAAAATCAACATCTTCAAATCATGTGCAAATCTTTTCTGCTCTATGGGTGCGAACTGTGGAAGATGGCTACCAAAGATGTAAACACCCTGCAAGTCTTCGTCAACAAATCTTAAGAATTTTCTGGCCCAACAGGATATCGAACACACATCTTTGGGAACGTACTCATCAGAGCCAATTAGATATCGAAGTGTTGAGAAGAAAATGGCCCTGGATTGTCCATGCATTGCGAAGATTTCCAGATGATGCCACCCGTAATGCCATAGATTGGAACTCACAAGGCAGCAGAAGAAGAGGACCGCCAGCACACACTTGGCAAATACAATTATATTTAGAAGTTTCTAGAGTAGGCAAAACGTGGAATGAAATAAAGAGCCTTGTATCAAATAAAAACGAATAGCGAAACTTTGTTGAGGCCGTATGCTCCTTATAGGAACTAAAGGAACCAATATACTCGTATATATATATTAGAGTGTTTTTTTTTTTGGTTTTTGTTTTTGATTTTTTGATATCATTACTTTTTAGAAGGTTTTTGCGCCAATAAAAATAATGGCGTTTTTGTTTTTTTAAAATTCAACTCCTTCAATCGCCTCTCGGCGACTAATATCGCGAATTTTGGGTACCTTAATTTGTAGAACAAAAACAGCTAAATATACTTAAAATCTGACTACACGAATCGATTCTACATAAAAAATTAGGCTTATGAGCAGTTTTTTGCCCTTTTATAATGCACCGGATAGCCCTTAGGGTCGTCGGAAAAAATTATTTTTTTTAATTCTTTCATTTTAACTATTTTTTCGTATACACATTTAAAGAGGATTCTTATCTGAAAAAAATGGTATACTATACTTGTTTTGTATTAAAAAAATTATAAACTAAGTAACACTTTTAAAAGTTTTTAGAGTTCAAAAATTTTGTTATTCTTATATTATTTAAATTTTCATTGAATTAGGTTTGGAGTTTTAAGTATTCGTAATTTTAACATTATTTTATGAAATGTGTGATCTTAAGAAAATAACTGAAAAAAGAATTAGACGGATTCCAGGTAAATGCATTATATATTATTTTAATAAAATTATATAACTAGTTACGTTTTTCCCTAAGATATTCGGTCGTGTAAAAAGTTAGACGTTTTACGTCGATTTTATACAAACCTTAATCCTATTGGAAAACACAATATTTTCGTAACAGCTTCTACTGTTGTATCCGAAATAGAGGAAGATGTGCAAAAGTTGAATTTATATCCCAAGCAGCGTTATTACCTGCGTAATAAAATCATTCAAATTTTCAAAAACTTTAAGAATATTCAAAACAATTTTTAACCAAGAAGTTTAGTTCAAAAACCATACATTGTAAGATTTTACGACCAGCTCTCTGATCCATTTCCTTGTACCCAACAACGTGAGCGAGTGACACCAAAACGAGAATTAGAAATTTGTCTTGATGTTGGAGAAGCGCACGAAGAATCTGATAGTGAAACCAATGACTCAAATCGGTTGCTTGATGAAGCAAAGTCAAAAGTTTCCACGTTTGTTTTTATTAGTCCAAATATCTGTGGACTCTTGGATAGTCTGGGAATTTCTTCCACTTCTATGTCGCGCCTTTTCTTAAAACTTAAACAGCTCAATAATGTGAGAGGAAAATCATCGAAATCCACTGTATGGAATATGCGAAATAACGAACGCCAGGAATCGTTTAGAAGGCTTCACCAATTTAAATTTCCAAACCATTTAATATTGCATTGGGATGGTAAAAAGATGCAGAACAACAGTAACGATATGGTGAAAAGATTGGTGATCAGCGTATCTGCACCAAATGGACTGCAAAAGCTAATATCCTGCAATTTCATCGAAGATGGTTCAGGTCAAACTATTGAAATGAATGAACTATTGAAACAAATGAATTGAAAAAACAGTGCGAAGAGTTAAAAATTACACACAATATTGTTGGGCTTTCGTATGATACAACAGCATCAAATTCTGGTAGAAAAAATGGAGCAACAATATTGTTTGAAAAATCCATTAGTTTGGATTCAAACCCAAAACATTTAAACCGAAGACCATGCCGTCTACATCAGAAAGAATTATGTGTAGCAAATTCATTCAAAGCTGTTGTCATGAAAAGTGTTGGTGCTGGAATTCCGATATTTGCCCAGTTTCGAAAATGGTTCAACCAAAACAGCAGTTTGAAAATTACACCGGCTTTACATTCCAAAACACTTAAACCAATACTGGAAAAAAATAAACAAGCATTGATAGATTTTTATGAAAAACAGACCAAAATTAATCATCGTAGAGCAGATCACCGGGAAGTAGCGGAACTAGCACTTGTGCATTTAAATGCGAACTCAAATTACAAAATTAAATCTTGTGGAGCAGATCACCATGCTAGATGGCTCTCTAAGGTTATATACATTTTCAAAATTTTGCTATTTAAAGAGCATTTTAATATATCGGAAATCTTAGTAGAACAGTTCGAGTCGATGCTTATATATTTCATAACAGTATATTTAAAGTATTGGTTTACTTGTGAATCTACTATATATGCGCCAAAAAATGATTTAGATTTCCTAACGGAGCTTGATGAATTTTCCCAAATCGAAGGAAAATATTTTCCTTTGATCGCAAGTGTTAGTGCTAAATCTACTCAACTACGTCATATGGATTATTTAACCGAAGAAAATGCAATATTTTCAATATTTGATGACAGAACTTCAGTGGAAGAAAAAGAAAATCTACGTGTTAAGTTGTTAGGAATTAATAGTCAAGGTCAACTAATGCAACTCATAAAAATTGATCCAAACATAAGCCTTTTTTCAAGTGATTTAGAAGAAGATAAAAATCAAATATCCACTATGTCAGTGAAGGAAAACACAGAAGATTTTATAAATTTAATTAATACAACAGACCAAATGGTTTACGAAAAAAGATTTCATTGAAATCGAAGAAGTTGAACAAGTGGTTAATAATGTTGAAGTAGATGCAATGCACAAGATGACGTATAGTGATTCCTTTTTTTCTAAGTCGCCGTTTGATTTTATAACTCTTCAGAGTTTAAAAACTCTAGTTAGTTTTGGAATAAACATCTCATTTATGCTTTTTAATGCAGCTGAGTGGGCAGACCAGAAAAGTTTTTTAAATGCAATTGAAACCTCCAGAAATATTCAATCAACAAGTATTTATACCGAACAACTTGTTGGTAAAATTTCACGGTTGAACACTTATGGGTTAGTAAAAAATAGAGATAATTTGAATTGTTTAGCTCTATCAGCAATTGAAAAAAGGGTAATTAATTAAATAACTCCTATTTATTGTTTCTAATAAATAAAATGTTTTATTAAATAAAATGTACTTTGCAATAAAAATTACAAAACAAAAAAATGTTGTTGATACTTGCAAATAAATTTAAGGCTTAATAACTTTTTAACGGGTAGTAACAAAAATAAGTATAGTATACCATTTTTTTTCAGGAAAGTCCTCTTTAATTGTGTATATTAAAAAAATAATAAAATTAAAGAATAAAAAAATCGATTTTTTCAGACCACGCTAATGGCTATCAGGTGAATATTGTAAAAGCGTAAAAAAATGCTTATAAGCCTAATTTTTCATGTGGAATAGATTCGTAAAGTCAGGTTTAAACTATATTTAGCTTTTTTTGTTCAACAAAGTAAGGTACCCAAAATTCGCGATTTTAGCGGCCGAGTGGCGATTGAAGGAGTTGGAATTTTTTAAAAATAAAAACGCCATTATTTTTATTGACGCAAAAACCTTCTAAAAATTAATGATATCCCAAAATATAAAAATCGAAAAACACTCTAATATATATATAACCGTCCGGATAGATATTTTTTTTTGTCATTATCTATTTGATGTAAGTATGTTTGACATTTATAGTATTTTAGCATTAAATTTGAAAAAAAAAAAAATAATGGGATAAAACAATAAGAGTTTAAAATATATTCAGATTTTTATGATGGCACTCAAAAATTCAGTGTTTTTAATTTTTCTTGGATAAAAAAAGAAACAAGTACGAAACCCTATACCAAGCTTAAGAGGCCTAATCTCTTAGGCTCAACTAATTGAATATAGAAAATAAGCATAAATCAAATTTCGGTGGCAATGTGTTTAATTCTGTTGGCTTTGAATATGAATAAGTTCATATCGGATGATATATCTATATGGACCTAAAATTGGACTATCGAAAAATGGACCGATACTGGTAAGGTCACTTATTTTTTGCAAAAATATATAAATACCAAATGTGATAAAAAATCTGTGCAGTATATTTATTTTTTAATAGATTTAAATAAAGATCGGGCATCAGCTTTATATGGGGGCTATGACTAAGAATTGTCCAATAGGGATTATTTTATGACTACTGATTAATGGGAGCAGTAAACATACACAAAACCAATTTGACCGAGATCTATAAGACAATTTGGATTTTATGACAATTTAAGTTGATTTCATAGGGGTCATTTGTATGGGGACTCGGTCTGAACATACACCGATTTACACCAATTTCAATATAGTTCATACTATAGGAGCTTATATACCAAATTTTGTCAAAATATATTCATATTTGCGACCTGTAGTTTGATTGCAAGGTTTGTATGGACACACAAACGGACGGACGGACGGACGCACGTCGCTAAATCGACTCAGAAAATGATTCTGAGTCATTGGTATGATAAAAGATGTGTCTGTGTCAAATATTTTTGGTAGTTACAAACAACAGCACAAAGTCATTATACCCTGACCACATAGTGGTATAGGGTATAAAGAGGTGAGCTTTATCGACCTTTGTATTCTGGTTGAAAATAAATTAAAGGTGGGAGTGTATTTTTGGACATAATAAAAAAATTCGGATAATATTGTATACTGTGGAACAAATTTGAATATTTGTAAAAAAAAGTCACACGAATTTTCATTTCAATAATTCAAAGAAACACTATATAAAATGGTGAATACATTTAGGCCCATGTGTTTTAAGAAGCTGAAGAAGCTCGAAGTAAGGACTATAGAAGGTGGTGCAACAGAAAGTGCAACAGAGTGGCAATAGATGCTACAGATCCCTACATTACTAGCATAAGACGTCAACCCCATAAACATGTTCTCGAACTACAGTCAGTCAATTCAGTTTGTATGCAACCGATTAGCTTATCCTTATAACATCAAAATATATATATTCACTGTACAACGATGAAAGAAAATACAATTTTTTAAAAGAAAATATTGGAGATTTTATTTCGAAACAAAAAAAAAAACAGAGAGAAAATTAACATCTTCTAATAACAACAACTTAAGCGAAAATATCCTCAAAAATATGTTAAAAAAGTATGTATGCATTCAAGAAAAGGTAATTAATTTTTTCATAGATTGAACAGCTAATTATCCAATGTCCAATGCTTAGTTGGAAATCCATTATTTGTTATGACCGCTTTTATACGGTTTTGCATCGATGACACCAGGTTCGTGGTAACGCTCGGTGGTATTTTCTCCCACTCTTCTAAAAGGGCCTTTTTCAAGTCTTCTTTGCCTCTTATGTCGTGTTTTCTGATTTGGCGCTTCAAGTGGACCCACAAATGCTCAATAGGATTGATATCGGGCGACTGGGTTGGGGTTATAAGTTTTTTTTTTTTACTTTATAGAGGATGCACTCTTTGATATGGAACACAAGTGACTCGGCAAACCCAAGTTTTGCACCATTTATATGCAAGTTATTTTTCAAAATATTTAAATAGACGAACGGATCCATTATACCATCTATAAAAACATTACCCATTCCAGAGGCAACCATACACCCCAAACGATTACTGCTCCAACACAGTGTGTGACTGTGCCCATCATACTATGTGGCTCAAGCTCAGAATTGGGTATTCGCCATACCTTGGTTCGTCTATGTGGCTGTATCATATTGTTTTGCGAATAAGAGTCTCTTTTTTCGGTTTATTGGGCTTAAAAACGGCTTTTTGCAAATTTGACGGTTATGGTATCCAGCCGAATCGAAAACTTTGCGAATTGTTGCTGTAATAAAAACCTTTCTCACCTCATGTTCAATTTTCATCTGTAATTTTGGTGCAAAAATTTTCGGATTTTTTGCATATTGCGAACGATAATTCGTTTCTCACTGGGTGTGAATGTGATTGGCCGACCAGATCTTGGCTTGCTATTATTATTTCCTTACCCTCTGTACATTTCTATTGTTTTTTGGACGGTTGCATGACTTTTTCCAACCAATTTGGCTATTTGTTTTCGAGTTTTGTGTCCAGGTAGAGTTTTATTATCACTTCTCTGTGATCCGAAGACAATTCTTTGCCCGTGGTGCTATTTGATGTATGTTTTTAATGTATTTTTTCCAAATATACAACCAAAACTTTTAAAAACACTGTAAATCCTAATCAAAATATAAAATAATTGTTCTGAAGTTCACTTTGTCACCGTACACGCAAAGACCGGAATTAACTGTGCGTTTTGCATACAAACTTTATTGACTTTTACATCAATCAGAAAAACTATTAAAAAGTGGTTATTCTAACTAGATGCTGGAAGCCAACATAATAAACAACAAAACAGAAAAATAAAGACGGCAAGGTAATACACGGCGCGCGAAAACTTTTGAATTGCATTTTGATTTACAGTTTGCATACAAACTTTATTGACTGACTGTAGATGACGGCGTTAAAGAAATGATAAAATATGAATAAAAGTTTATATTTGCATACACGTAAAAATATATGTTAGTCGTTATATCGTTTATGTTGTTTCAGCTATTTCTGTAAAATATCTTTACTTCATATTACTGATAACTTGAGTCAAGTTACAAGACTTTTAATGAAGAAACAAAAATTTTATACACAGACGAACGGACGAACAGAAAGTGATTCTGAGTCATTGGTATAATAAAAGCTGGGTCTGGGTGCGGCATGTTGCTGGTTTCGCAAATAAATATATTGGTGCCCCTATTAGACCTCAAACTTTACGCTATGGATTTGTCAAGTGATTAGTAAGTTCAGGTTTTGTAAAGTGACGAAACCAAATGTAATTTATTTGGCTCTGATAAAATAGCTTTCACACGTAGACTACCTACACAAATATATTCTCACAAATATCAGCTACCCACAGTCAAACATGGCGAAGGATGATTTATGGCTGGGATAAGGAGCGATATGTTTAAAATGGAATTATTAATTATATATCATATATTTGTAGCTGCGTTCTCTCTTGACGGAATCGGTCCATTAATTAAAATCTAATGGTTAATGAACGCAAATAAATATTTTGAAATATGTGACAACAATCGCTTCCCTATCTTTGAGAAAAAAATGGCCCCTTATAGTGTATTCGGCCATAAGAAAGATCACAAGTACTTACTTGCAGCTTTCTAAATAACACTGATGTGCATATTTTGTGTTGGCCGTCACAATCCACAGATCTCGAACCCATAGGAATCCTATGTGAGCTTCTATATGAAGAAATTAAAAAAGAAAAATTCGTCTACTTGGCATCAATTTTGAAATCAGAATTGAAGAAAATATCCCATAACACCATCACATCGTTGTTTGATTCTATGCCTTCCAGATTACAACCGGTAATAACAAATAAAGGCTACACTAAGTACACTTTTATAAGAAATGATAATTTAATTTTAATAAACATGTTTAACCCTTCGATTAGTGAGTCTCCCGTTGAAAAGGTCCGCAGTAACCTATAGCAAATTGTATGGTATTTTGCTTGATGGGGTGTTTTGATGATTGTTAACTCTTAATTTTATATTAAGCAATAAAACAATTTTGAAGAATAATTGCTCGTCCACTGTCAGCGAATCGTACGGGATGTAAGCTGCCGCCAAATTTATTAATCGCTCCCGTCGCGTTTTTGCGTTATAAAAGAGAATGATTTTTTTTATGAGCATGCATCGGTCGTACATACATTGGAGCATTGGTTGGGCCCCACGAACTATTTCAGAGTGATTATTTTATATTCAATTTTCTTCATAGGATTTGCCGAATTCCATATAGGTGTTACTTTCCTGACTCGCTCGATTTCTTCTAATAATATTGCAAGCTCCGTCAATAAAATTTCAAATACAAAATGTGTAAGATGGATTATAGGAAACATATAAAATACAAATAAACAAGTTTACTTATAACATAAAACCACATTATACCACTTTTTGAGAAAAGGTATTTTAAAGAAAATGTATTTTTTTAATTTACTTTTTTCAAAAATAGTAAATTTTTAACAAAAAGTAGTTTTCAAATAAGTTCTTAATAGTCCTTAACTTATATATATGAGTTTTGAACCTCTCCGTGACTGTGCGCGGCTTTGCGTGACTATTTTAAAATTAATCTTTGGTCACAACATGTCTATGGACAAAGTTTCAGATCGATAGGATGAGGGAAAATGGGATTTAAATCAATACGTGATTGTGCGTGACTATGTCAAAGTTAATCTTTTTTCACAGCAAGTCTACCGACCAAGTTTCAGATTGATTGAATGAGGGGAAATCCGTTTTATAACTCTCCGTGACTGTGCGTGAACATGTGTGACTGTGCGTGACTAAGTCAAAGTTAATCTTTTTATCACAGCAAGTGTATGGACCAAGTTTCAGATCGATCGGATGTGGGGAATGACATTTAGATCACTCCGTGACTGTGCGTGACTACCCCAAAATTAATCTGTAGTCACAACAAGGCTATAGGGCCAAGTTTGAGGTCAATTGGATAAGGGGGAATGGGGTTGCCCCACGATAGACAGACAGACAGAGAGTTTGAGGTAAAAGAAAGAGTTTAAAACAGAAAAAAAACTTTTTAAAGAAAAAGTACTTTTTTCAAGAAAGTCTTTTTTCAAAATATATTTTTTAAGAAAAGTTACTCTTTAAAGAAAATGCAGTTTTAAGAAAATACACTTTTTCAAGATTACCTCCTTTTGAAGAAAAGGTACTTTTTAGAAGAGTAGAGTTTTCAAAAAATAATTTTTATGGAAAAGGCGCTTTTATAAGCGAGGTACTTTTTTAAGAAAATGAATCTTTTCAAGAAAATATACTTTTTTTAAAAGAAAGTTTTATAAGATAATGTACTTTTTAAAGAAATATACTTTTTTAAGAAAGAAAATATAGCTGTTTAAGAAAGGTACCTTTTTAGGGAAATTTATTTTTTTAAGACAAGTTAATTTTTCAACAAAACGTACTTTTTTAAGAAACCAAATATTTTAAGGAATAGGTACTTTTTTTCAGAAAATATACGATTTTAGGAAAATATGTTTTTTTAAGAAAACATATCTTTATAAAAAAATGTGCTTTTTGAGATAATGTCCTTTTTTAAGAAAAGGCATTTTCTCTTAAGAAAATTTATTTGTTTAGGAAAAAGTATTTTTTGAAGAAAGAATTTGCATGACAAAATTTATTAGTCGCTGCATTCGTTCAGAAAATACAAATGTGTAATTTTCTTCCTTTTTGGCCATTATTACTACATAAACAAATGATTTTTTTTCTCGAAGTGAATTTTCGTACCATGCTTTGCATTCATAACTGCATTTTCTTCGAAGACACAAAAGTTGTCGTTTTTTCCCTATGCCGTACGCCCCTATAGCGTTCGTATTTCCAAAATCCCTTCATATGGAACCTGATTTCCAAATGTCAAGTTCCTAGCTCAGAATTTATTTATGCAGCGTTACAACATGTTTCACTGAAGAGATGATGAGTCTTACTATATATTAAGATTTTTGGCTGGAACTGCTGCTCACATAATTTTTTTTTCTAGGGACCTAAATCTTTTGTTATCGAAGCTAAAATACTGCTGTTGTTTCTTTAATATTATTGATTTAATAGTGGAATGAATGTCTGACATTCTAAATAATTTGACTCCATTTTCTGATTTTTTTTTAATATTTTAAAGTCTAAGGGTGCTGGGAAGACAAGGTCAAATCGAATCACTTTCTTTTCAAATATGTTAAACCTTAATGTACTTACGAACACATGCATTAAAACTGAATTCAATTCTTGTTAAAAATTTTCAAATCAGAAAACACATATCTATATGCTGCTAACAAAACAAGATTCACAAATGACCGGAAGAAGTAGTAGATTATTTGGAAATTATCACAAAATCATAAATTTTTCTAAATAATAGTACAAGATCCGTGTGGACCTTTTCACTAATCCACGTACTAAACGTCTTTAAACCTCAATAAAATGTAAACTATTGCTCTTATCGCTTCGATTCAGTACACTTTTTGGAACACATGTTGGGTTTGGTTATTCAACACCTACAACATTAAGGAGTTATGAGAGTTTTAAAATCTAAAAG
Organism: Cordilura impudica; assembly: GCA_963682025.1. NCBI lineage: Eukaryota > Metazoa > Arthropoda > Insecta > Diptera > Scathophagidae > Cordilura > Cordilura impudica. The sequence goes on along the minus strand of OY821518.1, from coordinate 71,080,105 downwards.
GTTTCAGGGACCGTCTCACAATCAGATGGATTCGAGACAAGCAGTTCCATTTATTTTCTCGGACATACTTATTTCGTTATATAATCAAAAAAATTTTATTCGAAAAACAGCAAAGCAGAGATGAACTGGATACTGTTATTATCAAAGATACACTCATATAACCCAGCGTAGAATTTTTTTGTTGGCAACTGTGTGTGGAAAATATATACGGAACAATTGTAATTACTCGATCATTTTCATCCACCATTTCCCTTAAACATTGCTAAATTATTATAAAATTGCTCAATTAGTACATATAATCCATTACTAGGAAAAAATAAGTGATATATTTTGTAACTACTTTACATCTACGAGCATCCGTGAGAGATGCCATAAATAATTAACATGATGAGTAATAATAATTTGGGAAAAGATATATATAAAAAAGTTTAATTGAAATAATAACATTATTTGATAAGGGTCGTTAGTTGCACATCAATGAAATTGCAAATACCAAATGACGCACGATCATGTGGCTTAATCTTAAAAATACATAAACTGGTGAAAACATCAACAACAACAAACAACAAATCACCCCCTTGAGCTATACACGATAGAGGAAAACTAATGCGAAAAAGCCAACATAGATAACCATAAGGCTTTTCCAAACCCATTAAGTGCAACATCTAAACACATGTCGTTTTTGTTGCATATTATGTTGCATGTAAGTATGTATGTCTCTTATACATTCTTCACGAGGTATTAATGATAAACATTCCACTGCATTCTATTTCAACAATAGCGCGTGTATAATGTAATGATGATGATTGAGTTGAAAATGTTTCTTGTAAAGTTGATGAATGACACCCAACTACTACCGAATAGCTGCAAAAAGGGGTGTTTTTCTTTCCTACAACCAGGGTTAGTTTTGTAATAACAACAAACATTGGTTTTTTGAAAACAAAACTATGTATGTGTTTGTTATTTTACATAAGTAAGTTGATGGGCAACTTGTGCGCAAGCGTAACATTTTGAGAAGCTCATATTGCACGCTACGCTGCTATCGAAGCTAAGTGATGCATCTGGCGTGTGCCACTTGAAAGTGAGTGGCATCACTTAAACTAATAAAGGTGTTATAAATAGAAGGATTTTTTTTTTGTATTTAACGAGGTAATAAGAAATTTTAAGATTTGTAGGAAAAGTAAACTTCTTTTTAAAATTTCATATATCAATTTAGCTTTGTTTGAAAAAATGTTCACCTGTCCTTTAATATTTAAATTATCTATAATATTAATAGGCAAGGCGATTTCTTGTGACCGATGTAAGTTTCACAGTTTTACCCCGTCTTTGACAAAAAATTTATGATGTGAAAGGTATTTAGCTGTATTTTAGCTTCTACCCAGATTTACAGATTTTCATTTACACCACTATGTGGTTTGGGTATAATGACTTGTGCTGCTGTTTGTAACTACCAAAAATATTTGACCTAGACCCATCTTTTATTATACCGATAGAATCAGAATCACTATCTGATTCGATTTAACGATGTCCGTCCGTCGTCCGTCTGTGTGTCCATGTAAAGTTTGTAATCAAAGTGCAGGTCGCAAGTATGAATATATTTTGATGAAATTTGGCATGTAAGCTTTTATCAGCCATAGGACGAACGCTGTTGAAACTGGTGAGAATCGGTCCATGTTCAGACCTATCCCGCATACAAATGACCCCTATGAAATCGACATAAATTGCCATAAGGTCAAAATTATCATATAAACCCATTAATCAGTAGTCCAAAAATGATCCCTATGGGACAACTCTTAGTAATAGGACCCATATAGAGCTGCTTTCCGATCTTCACCTAAATCTATCAAAAAACAAAAATATTGCACTGATTCTTCTCAAATTTTGTTTGCATATATTTTTGCAAAATACAAGAGACTTTACCAAACATGGTCAGGATCGGTACATTTTTTGGGCCTAGTCCCCATATAGATATATCATCTGATATGAACTTTTTCATATCTACAGCCAAAAAGATTAATAAAAATCCCACTCAAATTTGATTTATGCTTATTTTCTATATCCAATTAGTTGGGCCTGAGAGATAGGGTCTCTAAACGCATGGTATAGGGTATGGTATAGTCGGTCTAGATCGACTATAATTTTCTTACTTGTTTGGAGTTATGATCGTTTAAAGTTGCTACTATTAAATGAAACAATAAAATATCCTAGAATTTGCACTCGAATTTCGAGAGCTGGAATCTGCTAGTATAATATTAATAAGCTAGGCGATTTCTTTTGACTGATGTTTTGTCTACCGTCTTATCCCAATTTTGACCAAATGTATATTATTTGAAAGGTATTTCTTTTTAGCCATTTTGCAGATATTCAGATTTTAAAATTTTTTCCTTTACTTTGAGTATATTGCATTTAAAGTTGCTACTAACACATACATATAATTATACATATGCTATGTGTGTTTTAATTAAATTTGTTAATGAGTTTGTTAATGACTTTGTAATCTTCATTCATAATAAAATAAACCATAAAAGTGTTGGTTTGTGAATTGGCTAAGTTGAAAAGTAAAGCTGCCTAGAAATTGCACTCGAATTAGAGCGCTGGAATCTGCTAGTTTAAATTAAATTGTTATATGCACTGATGCTAAAAGATATCGCTAAATGAAAAATGGCCAGCTTAGGGATTTTCTGTTAAATTTTGTAAAAGTTTTAGGAAAACAAAATAGTTAAGTATTTTAAGTTATTAACAAAAATATTTAAAATATTGCAATATTTTCCTGATAGATAGCTTCTGAAAAATCCTTTTTTCTTGCACCTTTAATTTTTAACGGCTTAGACATTCTTGCAAAATTTTTGTTATTTTGTCCACGTTCCCTAGAAAAATTTTGTTAGAAATATTTTGTAATCACCAGTATAAATATAGATATTTATTTAAAAAATATTTATTTAAAATTATAACAATTCGTATACTTTTTTTAATATAAATTTGAATCAATCTTTGTAGTAACTCTTGAAAAATGTTGTCAAAGAAAGATACATATGAAAGCGCTTTAATGAACTCAGTTGCCATATTTTCCGTTAATTACCAAAAATAAGTTTAAAAATCCGTACATTTGACGCAAAAATAGCTAAGTTGGCAACACTGGTTATATGATTAAAAATATTTGTATTTATTTGAGAAATTTTTTCATTTAAAAAATCAACAAAATTTTTTTAATATCATACGAAAAACAAGTAAGAAAATTATAGTCGATTTAAACCGACCACACGATGCCATATATCATGTGTTTAGAAAATGAGTCGCAAGTCCAACTAATTGGATATAGAAAATAAGCACATACAAAATTTGGGTGGCATTGTTATGAATTTGTTGCTCGCACAACTGAAATATTTCATAACAAATGATATCAAAGCCATATTTAGAAAACTCTTTAATTTTTTCGGGAAATAGCTTTACATGGGGACTATGACTAGTAATGGTCGTATACGATTTATTTTTAAAGATTGGATGAAATAAACACACACAAAAAAAACTCGACTGATCTTAGGTCCACTGAAGTCGATCGATCGATAGGTGTATAAATTTGTACCATATATGCCTTAAATAGTTTTTCTAAATTGATCTCAAACTTGCATGAAGTGCATTTTTTCATATATTTGTATGGAAACTGACATATTTTTCGCCAATAACATGTATTTTTGGAAAAAAATCTTTTAAAATAACGTCAAACTTCCATGGAGTGAATCTTTTCATACATTTGTATGGAAAGTGGTCGCGCTTTTTCGAGTAGTAGTTCGCCAACAGCACAATTATTATTGGAATACTTTGAAATTTTAAGAGGATTATCTCGATATATTTGCAACTAAAAATAGTAAAAAATTTTAGCAAGTCGTGATGGATTTTTTTTTTTAATTACATCAAACTTGAAATAAGAGCAAATTTTCACACATTTGTATAGAAAGTGGCTGATCTTTTTCGAGTAGTTGTTCGCCAAGAGCACAATTTTAATCGGAATGACTTAATATTTTATATGAGTCATCTGTGATTAAGGTCAATTACGGGCAGTGGAAAAAAAATAATTTATTTTTCAATTACGGGCAGTGGAAAAAAAAATATTTTATTTTTTTTTTTAATTTTTATTTAGTTTACATTTTTGGCGGAATATATGTATACACAGCTCTAACGAATAAAATTTTGTGTTACGTTATTGTAGAAAATTTTCTGGAAATTATCATCCAACTTCAAATAAGAAAATATTTGCACACATTTATATAGAATATCAGTCGAGTAGTGCTATACCGACGCCACAATTTTGGTCGGAATGGTTTAAACATTTTTATGAGTAATCTATGAATATAGTCAATTACAGTGAAAAAATTAAAAAAAAAAAAAAAATATTTTTTTAAATTTTTTGCTGAATTTCCGATCTTTTTCGAGCAGTTGTTACCACACGCCAACATTTTTGTCGAAATGCTTTGAAATTTTGAAAACATTCTCTACATATATTCAGATTAAAATACTAGGAGTTTCTTCCAAGTGTTCCAGAAAATTTTTTTGTAAAAAGGCATCAAAGAAAGATCATTCTTTTACACATTTTAGTGGAAAGTTGATGATCTTTTTCTAGTAGTAGTTAGCTCACTCTATAGTTTTTATCAGAATGTTTTAATATTTCAGGAAGGTAATATATTACACCGATATGTCTTCAAAATATATAAAATCATACCATGTGTTTTGGAAAAATTATTTTTTAAATGAAGTCAAACATCTATGAAGTGAATATTTTCATACATTTGTGTGGAAAGGCGTCGAGCTTTTTCGAGTAGTAGTTTGCCCACGCCAGTAGGACAGTCCGATCCAAGGGAAATTTAAGGATGATATTCTTGGTACTTGTACGATCCCAAAAAGTATATACTTGTTATACTAAATACTTATATTTATCGTTTTACATGGTTTCAAACTTGAATAATGTTAATTTCGTTGAGCTCGAGTAGCTCATTTACTACTCGAATAGCTCGAGCTTCGAATAGCTCGAGTAAAGCTGGTTATTTCGAAATTTGAAAAAAACTTTTGGCATATTTTGCATGACCGAATATATTTTGAAAAAAAAAAAATGATAATAAATAGTGCATCAAAAATGGTCTAGCTCAATAATTATTACCGCTAGAAATGATATTTTTAGAAATTGCTAAAAGGTTTATCATCCTGAACCAATGGACAAATTGGTTAGAAGCCATATGATAGATAATTGCCCATCCTATGAAACAAGAGTGTTTGAGCAAATAAAATAAGACCAACTGACTACCTGATCCTACTTGGCGACTTTAATATACCGACAACATCTTGGATAAACTTAGATGATACTGATTTCTTAGTTCCAATTACCCAAACTGATTGGAGTCATGATTTCCTTAAATCTCTTGCTGATATGTGTGTTTTCCAAATAAATGACGTTCCTAACTGCAATGATAGAATGCTGGATCTCGTGTTCGTAAATAACCCTACACTATTCAGTGTAATTAGAACAAGTCCGTTAAGTTTTCCTGAGGATTGTCATCATCCAACACTTTTAATATCCACACCACTTCCACAGAGACCTAATATTTCTAGTTTTTCTGAATCATTGTGCTTTAAACGAACTAACTACCAGTTGTTAAATCAATTACTATCTGACTATAACTGGCTTGAAATCATTTCATTTTCAAACGATGGAAGTAATTTTGATCAGGTAATCGAAACTTTTTATAAGATAATTTCAACAAATATAACGAAAACTGTTCCTTTAATAAAAATAGCTAATGTAAATGCTCCTCCATGGAATACAATCACACAAGCATGGTTGAAAAATCGGAAAAACAGGCTCTATAGAAAATTTAAGAAAAGTAATAACCAAACTGATCAAAGTCTATATATTATAGCTAGAAGTCATTATAACCTAGAAAATAAAAAATGTTACGATAGTTATCTTAGTAAAATGAATTGAAATATAAAAAAAATCCAAAAATGTTTTACAACTTTGTAAATTTCAAACGTAAAATTTCATCATACCCAACCACTATGAAAATGAATGGTACTGTCCTTTCAAACGATGTTGATATTGCAAATGTTTTTGCTGAATTCTTTGCGTCCACATTTTCCACAAGGACGTTAAACAACACACGATATCCCTATGATATTCCAAGGCTGACATCAATTAATATTTCAACCTTAGACGTGTTGACTGTTCTGAAGAATCTAAGAAGTATAAAAAGTTCACTTAATCCAGGTCCAGATGGTATTCCCAGCTGTATCTTAAGAAATTGTGCTGAAATATTGGCTACCCCGTTAACTCTTATATATAATAACTCTCTTAAATTCGGCTTCTTTCCAAAGTGTTGGAAAAATTCATTTATTATTCCGCACTACAAATCGTGTAGCCGCAGTGATGCTACTAATTATAGAGCAATTGCAAAGCTTAATGCTATACATAAACTTTTTGAGAAAATTATAACTGATATATTATCACACGAAATGTCATCAGTTATATCACCAGCTCAACATGGCTTTTGCAAAGGACAGTCTACGACTACTAATCTAATGGAATTTTCTTCCTATATAAACTCTGGATTCGGCCAAAATAAACACGGACTTTAGCAAAGCTTTTGATAAGGTTAGCCATGATCTACTGCTAGCGAAACTTGATGCTATTGGATTCTGCGGGAACTTCTTAAAATGGATTCGGTCGTACTTAAAACATCGTAAGCAATGTGTAATTTTCAATAACTCTAAATCGAAATATATGGATGTTACTTCCGGTGTCCCTCAAGGGAGTCACCTTGGACCTCTCCTATTTTTGCTGTTTATTAATGATCTACCAAAGTCTATTCAATATAGCAATATTCTTATGTATGCCGACGATGTAAAAATCTACTCCACCATCATAAACAACGAAGACACTATACGTCTCCAGTCTGACTTAAATAGCTTCTACAAGTGGTGCAATGTCAACTTAATGGAATTAAATCTAAAAAAATGTCAGTCTATGACCTTCTCTAGATATTCGCCATCTTCGAACCACTATGTCATCCATGACACAAAACTAAACTCAGTTGAATCGTTCATAGATTTGGGAGTTCATTTTGATAAAAGACTAAGTTTTAATTCTCACTTAACAAGGACTGTTAATAAGGCAAATGGTGTTTTATCTTTTATAAAGCGTTGGGCAAAGGAATTTAATGATCCTTATATAACAAAAAATCTATTCACGTCTTTGGTCAGGCCGATACTTGAATACGCATCAGTAATCTGGGATCCACAGTACAATGTTTTCATCAAAAAACTTGAATCAGTTAAGAAACAATTCTTACTATTTTGTCTATCTTGATATCTTGAGTGGAATGCGGAATTGAGTCTTCCACCATATCGCAGTCATTTGGCTCTAATAAAGCTTCCAACTTTGAAAAGTAGAAGGATCATTTCTAATATAACATTCTTCCTCAACCTGGTTCATGGTAAAATTGATTCTGAATGCCTTCTCGGAAAAATTTGTATAAATGTGCCTAACAGACAACTTCGATCGTATGAGCCGGTTTACCTGAATTTCCACAGATCAAATTTCATTAATTTCGATCCATTCCGAAGAATTTGCACCGAAGTGAACAGACACTATGCTTTAATTGATTTATCCGATGATGTTGATGTTATTAAAAGAAGATTAATGACATATTTGAACTCTAATGATTATGTTTATAACTGTATTTAAAGTCGGTATTATTTTTATAAAATATTTTTGTAAATATTGCTCAGCTGTTGCTTTATTGTAGCTGAATTAAATAAATAAATAAATAAATAAATAAATAAATTAATAAATAAATAAAAAAGGTGCTATGCTTTATGGATGCTTACTTATGGGTTATCAAAGTTGGAATTTGTTACCGGCATAAAAAAATCATGTTTGTGTTAACTAAAAAACACGATTTTTAACAATTTCATATTTTTACTCCCTTTATGTTAACTCACAGTGTCTGCTTGTCTGCGTGTCGACAAAACTTGGGATCGATTTTTTACCCTTTTTCTGTTATCCAATCGAGCTGAAATTTTGTAGGCAGACTCATGGCAACGACAAAAATGATCTAACGATTGCAAAATTTTTTGCAATAGATATTTTTGATTTTTGACATAGATATTTTCTGTCAATTATTTAATTAATTTACAAATAAAGGCAGTATAATAAAAACTTGGTTTTTATGGGTTGGTTTTTATACCCTATACCACTACGTGGTTTGGGTATAATGACTATGTGCTGCTGTTTGTAACTACCAAAAATATTTGACCTAGACCCATCTTTTATTATACCGATCGAAACAAAATCACTAACTGATTCGATTTAGCGATGTCCGTCCGTCCGTCCGTCTGTGTGTCCATGTAAAGCTTGTAATCAAACTGCAGGTCGCAAATACGAATATATTTTGATGAAATTTGGTATATAAACTTTCATCGATCAAAGAATGAACGCTATTGAAATTGGTGAGAATCGCCATACAAATTACCCCTGTAAAATCAACATAAATAAGATCCAAATTATCATATAAATCTTAGTCAAATTCGGTTTGTATGTGTTTATTACATCCATTAATCAGTAGTCCAAAAATGATCCCTATGGGACAACTCCTAGTCATAGGCACCATATAGAGCTGCTTCCCGATCTTCACCTAAATCTATCAAAAATCAAAAATATTGCACTGATTCTTCTCAAATTTTGTTTCATATATTTTTGCAAAATACAAGAGACTTTACCAAACATGGTCAGGATCGGTCCATTTTTGGGCCTAGTCCCCATAAAGATATATCATCCGATATGATCTTTTTCATATCTGCAGCCAAAAGAATTAATAAAAATTCCAATCAAATTTGATTTATGCTTATTTTCTATATTCAGTTATTTGGGCCTGAGAGATAGGGTCTCTAAACGCATGGTATAGGGTATCGTATAGTCAGTCTAGACCGACTATAATTTTCTTACTTGTTTTCATATTCTTTTTGAAAGTCTTTATGTTTAAAAATTATTATCCATAAATAAAAAAACGAATTACGGTTTGGCGAATTTGTTTTTAAAATTGCTTCAAAATAGTTATCACAATTCAACGGAAGGTATTTTTAATAGACTAATCATTTGTGACCTATAATTATTAGATTCTAACACTTTTCGGGACTTCACATGCCTCAGATATGAAATAAGTGGATCGCAAGATACTGCCATGTTGAAGAGGTCCTTATTTAGCCTCATCCCTGATGCTGTGAACGTGTTCGAGCATCTATATTTTTTATAAAATTTGTTGAGGGACTCCTGAGCTTCTTCGGAAAGCTTTCTAATTGGTAAATACTGGTATTCAATTATATTTTTGCCAATATTTTAAGGACTGTCGGATACATTTAAGCAATTTTCGAAGCATATTCCTCACATTTTGTAGAATTAACTTTTTTTTTGCAGTTTAAAACATTCAAGATCATTCCCAATTTTTTAGTGATTTGTTTGTTAATTCCAGTGCTTCGAGTTACTGCCTCATCATTTTCAAAATATCTCCGCGAATTTTTTCCATCATTTGCCTTCCCACATCCGCACCTGGGGTGGTCTACTTTTACACCAACTTCTTTCGAAAACACATCCTGTATTCGGTTCTATCTTACCTTTGGTTTATTATAATATAATGTATTTGCATCAAAGTATTCCTCCTTTTGTCTAACAATATACGCCTTAGGAAAGACTCCATAGACATTATCCTTGCATGCAATGGTGAGATACCATTGCTCTGTTCGTTTGTAGAATCGTTAAAATTTTCGAAGTTATTTTGCGCTTTTTTTTTGCAAATTATGCATGACAATGTAGAGGTTGATTTTGTTAGTTCTTTTACGACTTCAAGATATATTTTCATGATCCATCAAAGTTGAAAAATAGTGAAAAAAAATTTACAGTTAGTAAATACTGATTTACCTGAAGAAACAAGGAGCAAACAGTAAATACTGAATAAATACATAAATCAATATGCATTTATGATTATTCATCAGTAATAATATTTTGAAACTGTGGCTTCGTCAAATTAATCGCCAGTTTGTATATCGTTCAACACACTGTACGAATTAATTTTTAATTTAAGCAAAATCGCCATAATTTGTAGTTAAGTTATTGTCAAACAGATTCAATTTTAAAAAAATATATATAATTTATCGGAGTACACCGTTTAAATAAATTTTTTTCTTAAATGTATCAATATTTTTTCCCTAGAAAGGCAGTCTCAAAAAATAACAGATTCATATTCTTTTGATATTCTTTTTGATATTTTCTTTTATTTAATTATTATTATTATTTTTTTTGGCGAAATTTTGTATTATATTTTTTTGAGTCGCCTTCCACAATATTGGGTGATAATTAATTTGGTAAATTTTTAATTTATGAGTTCTGGTTCTTATAACCTCCAAAAGCCAAACGATAGACTCAAAATTACTTGCAGTCTTCGTCGATGTCTGTCCATCTGTATTTGTGTCTATTTAGCTCTCTAAATAGTATGTTTCATATAAAAAACTACTTAGCCCTTAGGGCAGTTAAACCGAATGCTTCATCAGTATGGACTGGCAACAAAATAAACCAGACTCAAGCACCGAAAGTCGTGCTATGAAATATTTTAATTCCAACACTTATAACATTCGTGCAACAAAAGACACCACAGTAGTATAATCACTTTGCCTTTAATTACCATCTTTAAGGGGTTAACATAAATTTAATTTGCCTTAAGTGCTTTCATTTGTAAGTAAAGTGAAAGTCTCCTGACGATTTCTTTAAAAAAATAACATTATAAATAAAATTAAAATTTTTAACACCCCACATGACTGTGAGAAATTTTTATATAAAAAAAAAACGATTCTCATTAAAAAGATTTACAGAAATCCTTCAGATTTTCAAAATATAACACAACATTCCACCACAAATCATAAAACATTTTTATGACTTTTGTGTTAACACAACAAGTTGAGATTGCTAAAAATAAAAATCGAAAAACAATTTAATGAGTATTGTCAAAAGTTGAGACCAAGAAAAAAACTTAAAGAACTGTTGTGTTAATGTTACACAAAATATAAGTAAAACAAAAACAAAAGAAAAAAAAAAACAGGGTCATTGGTATAGAGGAGAAGCACTAAATTTAGTATGATGTTGTATGTTTTTAATACACCCTCCAGAAACAGACATCACCGAATGAAAAAAATAAACGCATGTAATAAGATTTGTTTTATTATACTTATTGTATATTCCTTAAAGTTTTTAATATAAAGAAAACACACCAAAATCATGTTTATGTTTAAAGCTTACATAAATCGCCAAAAAAGCCCTTAAAAATCGACAATAAAAACTTTAAAAGGACAGCTTAAGGAAAACAGTTCACTTCAACCAAAAAAAAAAAAAAAAAAAAAAAACAACCACACAGCCACAAAATACTTACAATAAATTGGAACATTAAGGTGGTTTAATTTTAACCAAATAACTACGTTCATACCAACAGACATCTGAAAAGAAACAAAATGTTAAAAAAAATTATAGTTTTGTATACGAAAACAGAAAAGAAATAAATTTAGCGAATTAAGAAAAGAAAAAAACCAGCAAACAAGTGTTGTAAAAATTAAATGAATTCACTTTTTATTTGTTAAACTATAGGCCAATTTTAAGATCTTAAAGTGAAAATCTTTTTGAAGCCATGTTTTGTATAAAAAGGCTCACAAATATAATAATTAAGTTTATTATTTTTCTTTTAAAATCACAATCATTCTTTTTGGCAGATGACAACAAAATTGTTTAACATGTTCAAAATCAATTTCTGTTAACATATGTTGGTAGTTAATCATATTAACTTGTTCGAATTTTGTTTCAATAACTTTAGACATTTCTTGAAAACTTCGTTTAAAGGGAACGACTGAGAGAGAGAGTGATCGAGCTTCTGTTATTAACTTAAAAATTTAAAATTGACTTTTTACCGCAAAACTTAAATGTTTTTGACAAGAAATTAAAAATCCTCAACATTATTTTTGCAAAGCAAATATTCTGGCATGCATTGTTATTATAATTATTTTTATACCCTACACCAGTCTGTGGCCAGGGTAAAATGAAGCTGATGTTTGTAACTAACAAAAATATTGGATCTAGACACATCCTTTTTTACACTGATTGAATCAGAATCATTTTCTTAGACGATTTTGCGATCTCCTTGGGTCTGTCTGTCTGTCCGCGCATCTGCCTGTCCGTATTTAACTTGCTTAATTAAACTACAGGTCGCAAATATGAATATATTTTGATAAAATTTAGTACATATGCTATTTTCAATGACAGGATACCCGCTATTTAATTTGGTGGAAATCGATGCATGTTCAGACTTTGTCCTCATAAAAATATTCGATTTAAGCTGCCATAACATCCAGATTATCATATAGATATCAGCACAATTTTATTTCTGGATGTGTATTATACCCATTAGTCAATGGTGCAAACATAAACCCTGTGGAATCATTCGTAGTTTTCATGTGAAGCTGCTTCCCAGTATTCACTTAAAGCTATGAAAAATAAAATATAGAATAGATTCTTCTCAGATTTGGCTTCTATAAATTTTTACGAAAATGAATGAAATTTGCAAAGTATCATATCTGTGGAATGCAAATTCTTTACAATGCCATCCAAGTTTGGTTATGCTTATTTTCCTTATCCAATTTTTTGGACCTATGGTCCTTTCAAATAACTCATAGTATATCGTATGGTCGGTCTAGACCAACTATAATTTTCTTGTTATTATTTTTGGGTTTTTAAGTTTTTTACGTAGATATTTTATCTTTGGTTTGGTAAAAATTTGTTTATTAATTTAAAGAGAGATTTTATAAACTTCATTCATCTGCATTGTTTTGCAAAAAAAAAAAAAAAAAACAATAAAATAAAAATTTACGGAACACTAATTTGAAATTTTAATAAATATATATTGCTTTGTTAGTTTTATCGTCATTTTTCAGACATATTGCAATTACTACTGTAATTAATATGCATTTTTTTTTTTTAATTTTGTTTAAATGGTGCGTGGTGAAGAAGAAGAAAGCATATATTTCAAAAATTCATAACTGCACTGTATTCTTAATCGGACCGGTTTCTGGCATTTCAGCCTTCATCAGCGATTTATTGAACATTGTGATAATTGTTATGTTTTAATTGAATAGACTGTTTCTATATGAAAATTTTTTCTACTAAGGGCGGCCGTGAGGTTTTGAACCATGAACCTCACCTACACTCGTACTTGCACTTTTTGGTCAGCGCTTTAACACACTCACCTAAAGTCAGGCCTACGAGCGGTGTGGTTAGTTTTCAGTTTTCGTACCATACAGCTTTACTTTGTATTAATTTCAGAAGATACAACTCTGTCCAAACAAACAATCGTTATTTTTTGAATTTTTGAATATTTTTTGCATTTATACTTCTAATTTCCACTATTCTCAGTTTTCGTAAGAGTTGTCATATGTGATGTACGGTTTTTGTACATAACTACATATGCACTTTACATATATTTGAGATGACGCTTTGAAGCGAAGAAAAATTTTTTGTTTTGTTAGTTTTATCGTCATTTTTCAGACATATTGCAATTACTACTGTAATTAATATGCAATTTTTTTTAATTTTGTTTAAATGGTGCGTGGTGAAGAAGAAGAAAGCATATATTTCAAAAATTCATAACTGCACTGTATTCTTAATCGGACCGGTTTCTGGCATTTCAGCCTTCATCAGCGATTTATTGAACATTGTGATAATTGTTATGTTTTAATTGAATAGATTGTTTCTATATGAAAATTTTTTCTACTAAGGGCGGCCGTGAGGTTTTGAACCATGAACCTCACATACACTCGTACTTGCACTTTTTGGTCAGCGCTTTAACACACTCACCTAAAGTCAGGCCTACGAGCGGTGTGGTTAGTTTTCAGTTTTCGTACCATACAGCTTTACTTTGTATTAATTTCAGAAGATACAACTCTGTCCAAACAAACAATCGTTATTTTTTGAATTTTTGAATATTTTTTGCATTTATACTTCTTCTTCTTCACCACGCACCATTTAAACAAAATTAAAAAAAAATTGCATATTAATTACAGTAGTAATTGCAATATGTCTGAAAAATGACGATAAAACTAACAAAACAAAAAATTTTTCTTCGCTTCAAAGCGTCATCTCAAATATATGTAAAGTGCATATGTAGTTATGTACAAAAACCGTACATCACATATGACAACTCTTACGAAAACTGAGAATAGTGGAAATTAGAAGTATAAATGCAAAAAATATTCAAAAATTCAAAAAATAACGATTGTTTGTTTGGACAGAGTTGTATCTTCTGAAATTAATACAAAGTAAAGCTGTATGGTACGAAAACTGAAAACTAACCACACCGCTCGTAGGCCTGACTTTAGGTGAGTGAGTTAAAGCGCTGACCAAAAAGTGCAAGTACGAGTGTATGTGAGGTTCATGGTTCAAAACCTCACGGCCGCCCTTAGTAGAAAAAATTTTCATATAGAAACAATCTATTCAATTAAAACATAACAATTATCACAATGTTCAATAAATCGCTGATGAAGGCTGAAATGCCAGAAACCGGTCCGATTAAGAATACAGTGCAGTTATGAATTTTTGAAATATATGCTTTCTTCTATATTGCTTTGTTGTAACTATTTTCTGGATTTCTGGACTAAAGAATGCTCTGTGGTCCCAAATCCAATGTCTGTACGCATCGAAAAATTAAGTTGAGACTTTGTAAAATGTACATTTATCAACGTTCAGAAAATACACACATGAAACACACAATGTTCTGTTCTAAAGCAGCCAACACATATTTTAATTTTCATATCAATTATGTGTGTTTCTAAATTTTGTACGTTTCCGATCAAATTATGACTGTGTTTCGTTTTAATATTTCGTTATCTACACGAACATTTTTCTATCAAGTATTTTTTATTTCGAACACACATAAACCACACAGATTCGAGTGCAGCTTTATTTTAAGTTCGTGTGATGATACGTGTACTGCAAAGAAAACAGAACATGAACAATAAACAGGTTCGAGTTCTGTTATGTTTTAAGTTCGTGTTCTGGTACGTGTACTGCGAAAAAAAAGAACATTAAAAATAAACAGGTTCAAGTTTAGTTATATTTTTAGTTCGCGTTTGTGCATTGACACTAATTGGTTCGCAAATTAAGAGTGGGTGATTATGTTAATGGACGCAAAACACCCTAACAACCAGAAAGTGTTTTTATGATGCAAAATTGTGTTTGTGACTAAAGTTTGATACAAAAAAAATAAATAAATAAATGTTTGCAAAAGATCCTAACAACCAACAAGTGTGTCTTTTATGCTGCAAAATTGGGTTTTTCGTCTACGAAATGAAATGAAAATTACGACAAAAAGGCAATTGTAAACAATTGCAACGAAAATCGTATAACAGGATATAGCTATGCCCATCTGTTCGTCCGTCCGTCTATCCGTCTGTTTGTCTGTTGAAATGACGCCAATTCACTAAGCTTAGGATAATACTGTTTGACATTATTCCGAGCAGGTTGGAATTTAAAATGGTGTAATTCTGGCCTAAAATATGGGTATACCTCCCAAAAATTCAAAAAATGCGTTGTGTTTGTTGCAATATTTTACAACTAAGTTCATAAAGTTGATTATTTCAATGATGAACTAAGTCGAGATATTAATGTAAACGTAAAACCCAGATGGTGGTTGTCAAAGATTCCTAAAGCTCTTGGTTAAAATTAAATTCGAAAAATATAAAGAAAATGGTACACTTAGACAATAATAACTAGCCAATCAGACCATGCTCTTACATGTTCCGTAAGTCGGTATCCGTACTTCCATAAATATCACTGTTCATACTGTAAATAATCAGATTATCAATAATTCGTCGAGTTATCCAATCTGTTTTGAGAATTGTAGGAGGCGGTGAAAAATGCTGTCGACATCTAAATATCCACACTAGGCATATAACTAATTATACCATCCACTCCAGTGTGCAGAGGGTATATATAAGTTTGTCATTCCGTTTGTAATAATTAGAAAAAAAATTTTGGACCCCATAAAATTTATATATTTGTGATCCTTATAACAACCGGAGTTGATATAGCGATGTCCGTCTGTCCGTCTGTGGAAATAACGATGACGGCATCAATCGGGCAGCTAGGGTGCTCGTTGGCATAAAAAATGATTCACTAACATCCTGAAAAGTTTGCTGTTTAAAATCGTCCAAAGCGGTCGATTAGGGCCCGAGATTTGAATGAAGAACTAAAAAAAGTCTTGAAAAAAAATAATTTTCTATGTTGTTCTTGTCACGATCACGCCCTCAATAGTGCAGCTACAGTGATCATTTTTAGTGAGAATGATTCACCAAATTCATGGGAAGATTTCTACTTCAAAAATCATTAAAATCGGTGGAACAGGTCCAGGGAAATCTCTGAAAAAGTAAAAAAAAAATAAAAAACATGATATTTCTATATTGTTCTCGTTGTTATTCTAAATGTTGCATTGTTTTCATAGCTGGACTTGTTGTTTTTGTGGTCGTTATGGTAATAATATAACAAAAACAAACCCTTTGTAAATTTTTTATCAACTCTGGTAGAACAATTTAAAAGTTTCCATTGTTTTGGCATCACTAAAAAAATATGTTAGATCATTTCCGTCATTGCCACGAGCCTGTCTGCAAAATTTCAGATCGATTGGGTCACGGCAAAGTGGTTAAAATCGATCCAAAATTTTTTCGACAAGCAGACACGAGTTAATATAAAGGGAGTAAAAATTCACCAACATCTAAAGCAAATAATTCTAAAATACCTAGTTGTTAATAAAAAAAACAATTGGGCAATTCACAATGGGTAATGTATCGTTGTATCTGTTGTATCGTGTATCACTTTACAATAGTGTAAAATTGTTGTTGGTAATTTTCACTGAAAAATCTGATACACGATCCAACTTCATTTGCTATGTTTAGTAAATGTTGTATATTGTATCATAACATATCAGTTCCAAGTGAATGCCAGTTTTTATGAAAAAGAAAAAACAAATTCATAGAATTTTATCAGCATAAATAATTATAAAATAAAATATGGCAAATAATGCAAATAACGCAAATACATCGATAAGTTTATTTATGTAAAAATTAATGTTTATATTTTTTTAGTATGTATTTTCTCTTTCAGTACCAACCAAAACATTTAACATTTTTTTTTTCATTATAAATTAAAATGCAAGAGGTACGTAACTAAAACTCCAGGGTATATCTCACGACCAAAAAGCAAACACTGACAAGTGTTTTCTCTTATACAAAATAGCAGAAGCGACGAAGCGATCTTTCCTCGTTGGATCGAAAATTACTAAAGAAAGCGTTTTACAATATGAAAATACAACTGAGTGTTCACAACAAATGATTGTATTGTGTATTTCAATACAACATACAATATACGTGTTGTATATTGTGAATTGCCCAAATGTAAATTTAGCAAAAAAATTTATGTATTAATTTATTTAAAGAGAAAAACACAAAAACAACGTTTGATGTTGTATTTTTTGTGTGTAATATTTAAATATACATACCTACACATATTAAATAATACAAAAAATATACATATATTATATATATGTATGTATGTATGTATATTCATAGTAACTGCATGTTAGAAATAAATCGGTTATTTTATTTACATAAAATTCTGCAGTATTTTGTTGTGGGGAAAATACATTTCTTTTGCATTAACAGAGTGTCACTTCATTTTGCTCAGCGTGACTATGCCACAGTAGATGGCGCCATAATTTTTGTTTGTTCTAATTAGCTTTGCAATAGTTATTTCTATTTTAACATGAATGTTAATATTTTCAACTAGATATCATACAGAACAATGTTAAGAGTATACACGGGCTGGTCTTTTATTTCATACGTTTTTTCATTATTCTTTTACAAATATGAACATAAGTTTGGCATATTAACTTTTTGTTGTCTTTACAAAATAGAGTTACCGAGTTCGTCAATGAGTTTTTTGCTTACAAAACAGTTCTACATAGTTATATAGAATTATTATTCTGCTTTACCTATAAAATATCTGATTGCGATTACATCTAATTTTTAAAAATTGTTTATAATTTATAAAGCATTATTATTCACATAAATACAAAATTTCACTTTTTAAATTTTCCATTCAAATTTAAGGAAATATCAATTATAATAAAAACTGAAAATAAAATTTCCAATTATAAATTAGAAAATATTAATTGAATTTCAGAAAATCATATCAAAACGTCGGAAATAATAATTTTAAATTTAGAAATATGTTTACATTTAAAAATGTTTACATTTAAAAAAAATATTGCCATTCAGGAGATATTAATAACTTTCCAGTACCGCGATTCAGTAACTTCTTTTAACGATAGTCGAATCGTAAAAAAAAAAGAAAATTGCAAAATTATCAGTAAAATTTTTAAACGATATTCGCTATTGTTAAAGTCAGCTGTTGTTGTTATCAAAGAGAACCATTTTTGTGTTGTTTATTCAATCGATAAAAACTTAAATTTTTAGGTTGAAATGTCGTCATACATAAATAAAAATCATGAAATAGTGAAAATATCTTGCTTTAATTAAAAAACTTTTTTATATAAATAAAAAAATTAAATTCATTATTTCATTTTCAAATAAATAAACAGAAATATTAGTAAAAAAAATAAACATATTAAACATAAACATAAAATCATCCTGTCAAACACGAAGTAATTTGTTTTTCTCTATTCTTTGTGTTTTTCACTTATTTTGACAGAGATGCCACTTCTTTACATTTTAAATAAATAGAAAAACAGATTTGTCGATATTAATTTAAATTCAATGAATTTAAGAAAACCTCAAATGATATTTAAGAATTGCTAACATAAAAATTGTTACATAAGTAAACGTAATTTTATGAGAATGTTATTTTTTATGTATAAATTTTCACAATTTTTTTTGGATGAAAATTTTAAGTTTTTCCGAAAATAAAGATAACATTAAATTATTTTATTTAAAATGTTTGGGACTTTTCGTTTTTTGCGTTTTTCAACCCTAATTTGATTATTTATTATTATAAATTTATTCTCTATGTTTTCAAAATATGGCAATATTTTAAAAAAAAGTTGAGAGAGCTTTTTTTTGGTTATTATTTTGTTACTCCATCCGACCTATATGGCCACAATGAAGAAATATTTGGCCAGTTAAAAGAAGCTATACAGCCATCTCCAATTAGCACGATTTAATGCATATAGCCACTCCACACAACCATTACCTTTGCAATGGAGGTTAGGGCGAGCTATTTAATTAGCAAAAACTAAATTAAACGAGAAGTTATGTCATATAACCGGAAACGCATGCATATAGGTATATAACCTAAATGCATGCCGATCAGCAACTACGATGACCAAAAAGCAAACACCGAAATAAATCCGAAATAATAGAAAAGACGAAAACCAACCCAAAGAATTTTCTGAAATAATTTGGTATTAAGTTTAACAAATTGTTTACTTTTTCCAATATTTTGTTTACATTTACTATCAATACTCAAACCGAGGTGGAGGGTATCAAAGATTCGGCACAGCCGAATTTAACACTCTTACTTGTTTTTATGAAAAATTTGGCTTGCCACAACGTGGAGGCAAATATTGTACTAGTAATGATTTTCACTTTTTAGGTGATTTCGGTTCAAAAATGTTGCGCACCAAACGCGATTTGTAAAAAAAATCAGATTTTTTTTTAAATATTTTTATTTTAAATTTTTTTCAATTGTTGTATGAAATAGATTTTAATTCAAAAGTATGTGATGATTTACACAATGGCAAAATGTCTTGAACAATTTTAATTGCACGCTCTGCGCAGATGAGATTCTTCAATTGCTGAACATTGAAGTGTCCACATTTTTATACCATATACCACTATGTGGCTTGGGTATAATGACTTTGTGCTGCTGTTTGTAACTACCAAAAATATTTGACCTAGGCCTATCTTTAATTATACCGATTGAATCAGAATCACTAACTGATTCGATTTAACGATGTCCGTTCGTGTGTCCGTCCGTCCGTTTGTGTGTTCATGTAAACCTTGTAATCAAACTGCAGGTCGCAAATATGAATATATTTTGATGAAATTTGGTATGTAAGCTTTCATTGGCCATATGATGAACGCTATTGAAATTGGTGGGAATCGGTCCATGTTCAGACCTAGCCCCCGTACAAATGACCCCCTATGAAATCGACATAAATTCCATAAGATCCAAATTGTCATACAGATTTTACTCAAATTGGGTTTGTATGCGTTTTTTTACATCCATTAATGAGTAGTCTAAAAATGATCCTGGGACAACTCTTAGTCATAGGCCACATATAGAGCTGCTTCCCCATATTCACTTAAATCTATCAAAAAACAAAAATATTGCACTGATTCCTCTCAAATTTTGTTTGTATATATTTTTGCAAAATACAAGAGACTTTTCCAAACATAGTCAGGGTCGGTCCATTTTTGGACCTAGTCTCCTTATAGATATAGCATCCGATATGAACTTTTTCATATCTGCAGCCAAAAAAATTAATAAAAATCCCACTCAAATTTGGTTTATGCTTATTTTCTATTTCTAGTTAGTTGGGCCTATGAGATAGGGTCTCTAAACGCATGGTATAGGGTATCAGATAGTCGGTCTCGACCGACTATAATTTTCTTACTTGTTTATTCATTGTATGTTGTTAGCTAATTTTTTGTTTCCACATAATGCAATTTTTTTTCCACATCTTCAACACTTTTCTTAAACATTTTTACACAATTATTACTCATTTCCATTTCTTAAATGAATGATAAAACAAATTGCGAAGATCTTATTATTATTTCCCTGTGCGAGTTTTCGAATAACTTTTTTAAATTTTCTTTTAAATTTTTCTTTTTTAAATTTTCCTTTTTTAAATTTTTTTAATATTGAAGCAACATTTTCTGAAGAAAACTTATGGGATGGATGGGGTGAGATTTTGAAACATTAGGATGATTATGTCAAGTGATCCAACTTTTGAAACCGATGTCTTCCGATCGGGATGAAATTTGCACCAAGGTTATTCCTATTGGATAGTAGTTTAGACAAAATTTTTCAACAAGATCGGTCCAGAACTCTCTGAGTTAGAGGGGGCAAAATTTGACATTTTGACCACACAGGTGTTTTTTCTCACCCATGTAAATTCTTACCTATTGTTCTTAGCAAAATTTGTCCCAAATAGTCTAGATAACTATTTCTTCAGTTTTTCGAAAAAAAAAATTTTAAAAAATAAAAAAAATTTTTGACCTCTTTTGCAATATCAAAATTTTTTTTTTTTTTTTTTTTTCAAAAAAGGATTATTTTTTTTTTTTCCTCAAGAAATAGTTTTTGTAAAATAGTTTTTATAGCAAAGAGGATCATGAGGAAACATTGAAAACACTGAAGAGCAGATTCGATGCTGCGATAACAATCGATGTCACCGCTCAACACCAACCATGCTTTTATAGCGCTTGTCGGTGGAAGACCTAAATTTTCTGCCTCCACTTAATGCGATTTCTTTCCAAAGTCAAAACAGAAACCAGCACCGAAATCAACAGCTGAACCTAGTAACGGCATGAAAGGATTGGCAAAAAAGCAGCAAATAAAGACGATAAATAAAAATCTACAAAAAATAAATACTTCACAGCCACAATAAATTAATTAAAAACAAGTAAGAAAATTATAGTCGGTCTAGACCGACTATCCGATACCCTATACCATGCGTTTAGAGACCCTATCTCTCAGGCCCAACTAACTGGATATAGAAACTAAGCATAAACCAAATTTGAGTGGGATTTTTATTAATTTTTTTGGCTGCAAATATGAAACATAAATTGCATTAAGATCCAAATTATCATATAAATCTTAGTCAAATTGGGTTTGTATATGTTTATTACATCCATTAATCCGTAGTCCAAAAATGATACCTATGGGACAACTCTTAGTCATATGCGCCATATAGAGCTGCTTCCCGATCATCACTTAAATATATCAAAAAACAAAAATATTGCACGGATTCTTTTCAAATTTTGTTTGTATCTATTTTTGCAAAATACAAGAGACTTTACCAAATATGGTCAGGATCGGTCCATTTTTGGGCCTAGTCCCCATATAGATATAGCATCCGATATGAACTTTTTCATATTTGCAGCCAAAAAAATTAATAAAAATTTGGTTTATGCTTATTTTCTATATCCAGTTAGTTGGGCCTGAGAGATAGGGTCTCTAAACGCATGGTATAGGGTATCGTATAGTCGGTCTAGACCGACTATAATTTTCTTACTTGTTAATTTTCGTTATCATTCTAATTATATATTAACTTAATTATTATTACAAATAAATAAAAAAATAGTTTTTTAACATTTCTACAGAAAAAAAGTGATTTTTTTTCCTGAGATTAAGGTTACCGTCGGAAAGATTACTTTGTCTAGTTTCTCTAGTTTCTCTGTATATGCTTTATTTTTCAGGTTTTAGAAAAACTTACACACTAACAGGAAAACTTCAAATTAGTGCATATGCTAAAAATTGAAAAACCGTTGTCTTGAGTTACAAAACATTTTTTTTTTTTTTAAAGATATCCCACTCGCATCCCACAAGCGACCAAAAAGCTCTTAAAGGAAAAACCTAATTGTTCTTTTGAGCAAAAGGAAAAGAAACAAAAATTTCCTTTTTTGAAAAAGTCAAAAAAAATTTTGATTTTGCAAAAAAAAGTCAAACAAAATTTTTAATTTTTTTCCGAACGACTGAAGAAATAGTTATCTAAATTATTTGGGACAAATTTTGCTAAGCGCAATAGGTAAAAAGTTACATGTATGAGAAAAAACATCTAGCTAGCTCAGTTCTTGACCGATCTTGTTGAAAAATTGTATCTAAACTACTATCCAATAGGAATAACCTTGGTCCAAATTTCATCCCGATCGGAAGATATCGGTATCAAAAGTTGGATCACTTGACATGAAACGCCCCCTATATAAATATCTGGTTATATTAAAAAACGTGTATGAAATTTTGTTTTTTAAGCAGGCGACAAATCGTCGCATTCGATATCGAGTAAAATCAATCAAAATTCCATATTTTGGTTTATTATTTAAAGAAGACGGAGACGGTGACAGAGTAAAATTACTCTTAGTATTTTAATTTGGAGAATAAAGAAATAATTTCGATAACGAATGCGATGATTCGACCCCAGTTCTAATAAAAAAGTAATTGCGTTTGGTGCGGAAACTTTTTTCAATTTCGAAAAAAGAAATATAATAGGTCTTTATACCTTTTTATGCTCTACTCGACTCTTCTATACCATTTTTGCTATTTGCAGAAATTGTAAAAAGTTATATGCCTAATCCACGCATACACTTTGACGAACACTTTTTATTTTTTTACCTTCTTTAGAGTACACGCGTAAATACAGCCTTTTGTCCCCGAAACATTTAGTTTTATTTACTCAGCACAAGTCAAGTTTAATTTAACTATGTTGGCGTTATAGCTCAACAAAGTTCTTATTTTATTTGGAAACATATAGACAGGTTTACAAAATAATATAATTTTATAATAAATTGGTTAAAAGCTGGTTTAATTTATATTCGCGAGCAATAAGCAGACAATTGCACCAAAGATATATCGCAATGTATAAATTTGATCTCAGGAGCACTGAAGGGTTAAATAAAAAAAATTAACCGAATTATATTTCTTAGATTCTAAATAGTGGTTTCATCGAGTTTAATAAAAAAAAAAAATCGTTTTCTTTATTTAAAACTAACTTAAAAACCAAAGCTGGCCTTGGTAAATAATGGGTTAACGTTCTCGGATTTACTCCAAAGTTTAGGAATGGAAGACATACATATTTGGTTATAATAATTTAATAGTATTTGCAAAATATTTGAATAAATTTTGTTTTAATAGCTTGGTGATATGTGACCCCAATTACAAAATGTGGTCATACTATTTTTTCTGAAACCCTAGGCCATTAAGATAAAATATAGCATTTAAAAGTGGAGAACTGATTAATTTTTGATAGAAAGACTTTAGAAAGGTTACATATACACAATATTTCACAAAAATCCCACTTTTCTCGAAATCCGCAAAAATGAAATCCTTGTCAAATAAATTCTGGTGTAGGGATTTACGTAAAAATTCGTACAGTTTATCTCTAGCATTTACTTAAAGAAAACTTAAAGTGCCAGATTCATTTTTTTAAATTTTTTGTTGTAGCCAGATCGTAGCTTTACTGTAATCGTTACCGTTGCCGTTTTTTGTGTTGTGCTGTTTTTGACCTGTAGAGCTTAATAATGGCATGTTTGAAAAAAGGCTGCTCTTTGGTTGATTATGAAGAAAGAATGCTTACCTGTTGGCTTTGTCATAGTTTATGTCACTTTAAATGTAGTGGCCTGTCTGGTTTGGTTGCTGAGTCAATATCTAAACCTAAAAACTTGCACTGGCGCTGTAATGGATGTCAAAAAATTGGTGCTGATTTTTATCGTTTCTTTCAAAGTACGAAAGATAATTTTTTGCAAATTCAACAAAACCTTAATAATTTATCTTGTCAAATTAATGCTTATGGAAAGCTTTTTGATGATTTCAAATCCTTAGAGGGATTGCTGTCACCATCCCACAACTCGTTGTAAGTCGCCAAGGTTCCTGAATAAAGAAAATTCTAGTCAGAATCCTGGTCCTAATGGAGCACATCAGAATGGTACTACTGCTACTGCATCTGCTTTATATTTACCAAATCCTTTTCAAAACATTACAGGTATTGATCCTGCCGTTTCTCATTCAAACAACGTTCAAGTTTTAATTAATAAACCTACTCCAATATTAAATGAAACTGCAGCATTTCCGATTACATCAAATGCTAATAACCATAGTACTCAGCATGCTCTGAACATTATTGCTCCAAATATTTCTTCAATGCCTATAACTGCTACGGCTAATAATTTACTTTATAATCCTGAGAACGCTGGTCGATTGATTAATTTTGATGCTGCATCACCAATCCCATCTGCTTCAACATCTGGTACTTCAAATACAGTGCCTACAACTGGTATTGAATCAATACCCACTCCTAGGTTGCGAACAATTCCTCTGAAGAAAACTATATTTGCTACACGTTTCGCACATAATACGAAAGCTGATGAGATGAAATTTTATGTGATCTCTAAAATTAAAAACTGTATTCCTGAGGATATTAGTGTTTACAAAATGAATTCCAGAAATAGAGCATCATTTAAAATAATTGTTCCTGAATACCTATTTGAACAAATCGTAGATGCCAGTTTTTGGCCTAAAAACGCATTAATACGTGAATTTATATATAGAGAAGAATATAATGCTCGGCTTCCCAAATCCGCTGATCAAAATCCAAAAAACTAATATACATCTTGTATCAAAATGTTAGAGGTATGAATTCAAAACTTTCGTCAATTTATTGTAATACCTTTGGCTTCAATAATCATATTATTATATTTACGGAGACCTGGCTCAGTAAAAAAAGTTAATAACTCTGAGATTTTTTGCCCAAAATATCAAATTTTCAGAAAAGATAGAGAAAGTTGTGAAAGAATTGAATCTGATAAAAATAATAATCAGTGTAATAATGTAATAAAAAAGTCTGTTGGCAGCGTATTGGTTGCTATACTAAACGAATTTTCGTCTGATTATCTTAAACGATTTTTTACATACTGAGATTATATGTGTTTTAGCTAAAATTAATAACAGGTCTATATACATTATTTGCTCATACATTCCGCCTAACTCTCCGCTTTCTGTTTATGAGGATCACCTGAAAGCTGTTGATTTAATCCAAAATTATATAAAACCATCTGATTTATTAATGTTAATTGGAGATTTTAACTTGCCGTTTACATCCGGGAAAGCTGATCCTGATACCAATTATTTAGTTCCATCTCATTATTCCGATTCTTCAGCTGCATTTATTCATGGTTTATTGGAAAATTGTCTTTTCCAAGTCAACTCCGTCACAAATGCATTTGGTAGACTGTTGGACCTTATTTTCGTTAATGAACCTAATGACTTTTCAATATTGCGGCATAGCCCTATTTCTAATCCGGAAGATATATACCATCCAATACTTGAGATATCTTGCTTTTGTTCCTATCCTCTTCATAAAAAAAGTTAACTCACAGCGATAAAATGTTTTGCTTTAATAAAACTAATTACCAAGATTTACAACTCCATCTATTCCAAATTGACTGGATAAATGTGTTATCTCGTTGCAATGACAACTTGGACTTGTGTTTGCATACATTTTATCATCACCCCTTTGAATGTTTCTCGGCATCTGTACCTAAAATGTTACCTCCTAAATCGAATGGTCCTCCTTGGAATACAAAACATCTATCTCAACTTAAAAATAAGAAAAACAAAATGTACCAAAATTATAGAAAATGTGGAACATTGATAGATTATATGAAATACTCGTTATCAAGATCGGAATTTATTATTGCTAATCAATTGGCCTATAATAACTATTTAATTAAAGTAAGGAATAATCTAAAAAATAATCCAAAATCATTTTATAAATTTATTAATTCAAAAAGACGTACTGCGGACTTTCCTTCGGTTATGAAGTACGGAGATTTAGAATCTTCAGATGATAACTCCATAAGTAATATGTTTGCAGAAAAAAAAAAAAAATTTTTTTTTAAAACTTAAAAATTACTTTTCAAAATTTTATCAAAAAATTTTCCCACTTTCGGTCTCAATGCGCAATAGGTTAACAACGTGGTAATACAATAGTACTTCAAATCTGACAAAAAAAAATATGGCCTTAATCAATTTCTCAAAGTTGAAAAAAATGCAATCGAATTTCATGACCTAGTTGTTTTTTTGGCACAAAAGTGGCTTGGAATTTAGAATTTTAGAATTTTTATAGCCTTTTGAAGAGATAATTTAATACTGATTCCGATTCATATAACAACTTGTCGGAAAAATTAAACTATAGAACAATATTTTCGTAAAATCTGAAAGTCATATTTTCCCTCCCCATATAAACGCACTTGAAATTTTCAATCGATTTCCGGAGCGACATTTCTTTATCCGATTAGTTCACATTTATTAGTTATATATAGAAAGGACACAAACTGGACCCCGCCTTTCCCAAAAATCGCAATTCGAAAAATGTCCATATAATGAACATGTGCCGATTTTTACCAATTTCAAAAGAGTTCGTCGTATGGCGGATAAAAGCTGTATACCAAATTTCAAAAAAATACGAGTTCATATTTGCGAACTGTAGTTTGGTTACAAGGTTTACATGGACACACAGACGGACGGACAAATGGTCGGACATCGCTAAATCGCCTCGGAAAGTGAGTCGATCGGTATACGAACTGCTGGGTGTTGGTCAGATATTTTTGGTAGTTACAAACATCAGCACAAACCCATTATACCCTGATCACTTAGTGGTAAAGGGTATAATTATCGTACACTTCCATGAAAAAGATTTGTTGATTATAATCAGATATTATCCGCTATTCAATATTTCTAACTATTTAAACAATAATTTTATAAGATTTTCTTTACTGTTACAATCTAAGAACCCTTGAAACACCAGTCTATTTATAAACTATAAAGTTTGATCGATGAATACATATTTCTTTTATTTTAAATATCAAGGTCATTACAACAGACTAAAAATTTAGCACCAAAACAATTTTTAATGAAAAATGTTTTCTTAGACATAATTAGAAGGCCTTTTGAAAAGATTATAAAATTTTAGAATTCATTTTGAAATTTTAGTTTTTACTAAAGAATAATGCGTCATTTCAGCGGAAAGAAGCAAGTTAAAACTTTAAAGCGACAGTATTCTAAACAGAACCATTATCAGAGTCGAAAAACAACTGCAAATATCTCTAGACTGTTCCAGGCGCTGGAGTGTGATTTATCTAAAAATCAGTGCCAGAGGGAAAAAATATGAACTCGAGTTATGCTTTAGTGTTATTACTACTTAAAAACCCGCATATATTTGTTCCAGAGAGACTAAGTTTTTTACGCATATAACGCCAAATTTAATTACATGCAATGAAATTGTTGTTTTTTTTTTGTTTTTTTTTTTCTTTTTCTGAATATGTGTGGTCTTTTATAGACAACATCTATGTTTAAACGATAAATTATCTAGACTAGTTCTGTAGGTAATTGACATACAAAAACAAATGTAACGAGGTAATTAACTGGTCTCCTAAAATCGAGTTTTTGTGTTTTTTTTTTATATTTTCGGCCGGTTGTTCGTTCGGACCTGTTGTTGTTTTCACAACATTATTTACCAAAATAAAGTTAACTTAACTAAATCTTGTGCTCATTATCTTATCTTTTAATTTATGCCGGTTAGAAAATTTGCACGTCGCCACAACCACTGTTAGACAAGCATTCATATAGGCAGACAGTAACTAGCTGAGAGTTAAAGCAAAAAGAGAGTTTTATTAACTAGGAAGATTGTATGTACAAAGTGTGTAGTCAAACTAGAATTTGGGTGAGTCTGTGTGTGTGTGTGTTAAAATATCCTGTGGTTAAAGACGACAAATTAACCAATTGTTTGTAGTGTGTGGTGATTTTAAATTTAGGCAAAAAAAAAAAAAATCAAAAACAACAACAACAAAATATGTGTCAGTGAACGTTATTAGACTTTTAATGATTTTATTATAAAAACTCAAAGTAACAATTCTAATGGGGTTTCTTTTTCCTATGATGGCCCTGTTTGTTGTCGGTGTTTTTTTCAATGTTGTTAATCATGTTGTTAACAATAATGAAAACATTGATTTTAGTAAATGATAATTGTTGTAAATTGTTTGTGTTATATGTACGTATATATATATATATACACTGGGTTTGGAATAGATGCCCACTGAGTTTAATCAATTCTTTTAACAAGTTCACCTAGATTTTGTAGAGAAAATTTTTGAAAACAACGTGTGTGGTGCTTGTAACTACAAATTGTATTGTTTACAGCTGCATTCAATTAACAAGAATTAATAGTTTTAATTTTTGAATTAAAAACTATTATTTAAGTTTTAAATAAATTATTCATTACAGTCAAGATCATTTATAACGATATACCAGTTACAGCGAATTATGTCTATAGCGAACGGTTCTCTTTGGATCCAAAGATATTAGGATACGGTTTTTACGTTTTTCTACCCTTTACACCAGAGTGCAGAGGGTATGTATTTGTTTGTCATTTCGTTTGTTATAATTAGTAAAAAAAAAAATCTATACGCAATGAAATATATTAGCAGATTCCAGCCCTCGATATTCGAGCGCAAATTCTGGGAAATTTTATTTTTTCATTAAACAAAGACCCTAAAAGTATGCTAATCAATTATAGCCAATTCACAAATTAACACAAAAACCAAACTCATTTTTCTTACAAACACATTAACAAATTTAATAAGCACAGACATTGCATTGTATAATTTTATGTATGTGTTAGTAGCAACTTTAAATGCAATTTACTCAAAATAAGGGAAAAAATTTAAAAATCTGTAAATCTGCAAATCGGCTAAAAATAACAGCCTTTCAAATAATATACGTTTGGTTAAAATCGGGATAAAACGGTAGAACAAAACATCAGTCACAAGAAATCGCCTAGCCTATTAATATTATTGATATATTGTTCATCCTTATAACACAGGAGTCGATATGGCCGTTACCATTTGCCCGTCTGTCTGTCTAAATATTTATGGACAGTCCGAGCAGGCTATTATTGAAAATAATCAAAATTGGTTCAACAGGTCCTGAAATTTCAATGAAAATGTAACGAAACTCTTGAAAAAATATAATTTTTCAATATTCTTCTTTTTATACGAAATCTTGTAATTTGTGTGTCTTAGCTGTAATTGTTGTTGTTGTTGTGGTCCTTAAGCTAGACTGGCATTACCATTCCTTTTTTAATGATATCCCGAAATAAATACCAGTAATCGCCAATATGAAAGAAAAATAATAATAAAAAGCAATTTTCTTAAAAAAGTATCTAGCTATTTATAAAAAAATAAAATACGTTTTATAGAATTGAATGAAAATAAAAACTTTGCAGATTTTCGTTATTTTATTTGCAACACTTTAGCTGTAAGCAGATTTCTTTCCAGAACTCGAAATTTTTCAAAAGGGTGTATTCTAACTTAAGCCCTATCCCTAAGTGATGGCGGGGTTATTTCGAAATTAAAAGCAGAGGTTCCCATTACTCGAGGTTCGAGCTACTCGAGCTCAATCGGACTGTCCTACTGTCGTTATATATCAATCGAAAGGTCTCAAAGAGCTTTGTTCATAAAATGCAAAAACAAAATTGATTACTATCCTCTTCGAAGTCATAGGGTGAAAATATTCAAAAATGGGAACAATGGGGAAATATTCTCACACTATGACCTGAAAGAAGTCAATGGCTGCAATTTTTTTGCAATTTACGAGGGGCTGACTGTGAGGCCTTTCAATTGGTGTATAAGATAAGGTTGCTCTTAATTCAGAATATATAAAAAAATACACTTTTCGAAAAGAGTGCAAATAAAGTGCGATATTTTTTATCAGAAAAGAAAACGGCATTAGTATTTTAATCTGAATACGTTTTCAAAATTTCAAAGCATTTCTACAAAAATGTTGGCGTATGGGAACAACTGCTCGAAAAAGATTGGAAATTTTGCAAAAAGTGTAAAAAAAATATTTGTTTAATTTTTTCACTGTCTGTAATTGACTATATTCAAAGATTACTCATAATTTTTTAATTTCATTTACTAAAATTGTGGTGTTGGTTTAGCACTCTTGGACTGATATTGACCACTTTCTATACAAATGTCTGAAAATATGCTCTTGTTTGAAGTTTGATGCAATTTTCCAAAAAAATTTCCACAATGACTTAACAAAAAACAAGTAAGAAAATTATAGTCGGTCTAGACCGACTATACGATACCCTATACCATGTGTTTAGAAACCCTATCTCTTAGGCCCAACTAACTGGACATAGAAAATAAGCAAAAACCAAATTTGAGTGGGATTTTTATTAATTTTTTTGGCTGCAGATATGAAAAAGTTCATATCGGATGCTATATCTATATGGGGACTAGGTCCAAAAATGGACCGATCCTGATCATGTTTGGAAAAGTCTATTGTATTTTGCAAAAATATATACAAACCAAATCTGAGAAGAATCAGTGCAATATTTTTGTTTTTTAATAGATTTAAGTGAAGATCGGGAAGCAGCCCTATATGGGGCCAAAGGGATCATTTTTGGACTACTCATAAATGGATGTAATGAACGCATATAAACCCAATTTGAGTAAGATCTATATGACAATTTGGACCTTATGGCAATTTATGTCGATTTCATAGGGGTAATTTGTATGGGGGCTAGGTCTGAACATGGACCGATTCTCACCAATTTCAATAGCGTTCATCCCATGGCCGATAGAAGCTTATATACCAAACTTCATCAAAATATATTCATATTTGCGACCTGCAGTTTGATTACAAGCTTTACATGGACACACAGACGGACGGACGGACGGACGGACGGACGGACATTGTTAAATCAACTCAAAAAATGATTCTGATTCGATCGGTATAATTAAAGATGGGTCTAGGTCAAATATTTTTGGTTGTTACAAACAGCAGCACAAAGTCATTATACCCAAACCACATAGTGGTATAGGGTATAATTATATACTTTAGAGGCGTGTATATAAAGAGAACGCTGCCTTCAAGTTTCACAGTATTTCGGCAAAAATTTAAGCCTGCAGAGCTATTAATCGACAAAGAAACAGAAACTAAAAAAAAAATTTTTTTCCAAAAAAAAAATATCTTTTTTTCACTGCCCTTAATTGACGTTATTCACAAATCACTCCTATAAATAATGAAGTCATACCGCTTCAAATTGAGCTCTGGGCCAACAAATACTCAGATAAGATAAGCCACTTTCTATACAAATGTGTGAAAATTTGCTCTTTTTTCAAGTTTGATGTAATTTTATTGAAAATTTTCCTTCACGAATTTTTAAAAATGTATATGTTTTGAAATAATCGATTTAAGGACATTATATCCTGAAAATTTCATAATATTATAAAGAAAATTTTCTGACTTCTATTTAGCTATTTTCTTAATATTACAGACAGTAAATTTAAAAAAAAATTTTTATTTTTTTACATTTTTTTTCTGAATTTCCGATCTTTTTCGAGCAGTTGTTCCCACACACCAAAATTTTTGTCGAAATGCTTTGAAATTTCGAAAACATATTCTCTAAATATACTCAAATTACATTACTAAAAGTTTTTCCAAGTGTTCAAGAACACTTGTAAATAGGAATGGAAAGTTGATTATCTTTTTCGAGTAGTAGTTAGACCACTCCATAGTTTTTATCAGAATTTTTCAATATTTCAATATATCAGTATGGCTGACTTCAAGATATCTGAAATCATACCATGTATTTTGGGAAAATTTTTTTTTAATGTGAGTCAAACATCGATGAAGTGAATATTTTCATACATCTATATATTAATACGTAAAGGTAAATTTTTAGTTCCCTTTTTAAGCTATATTCGGGCACGTAGGACAGTGAAAATAGGCATAGTCATAGTTCATATCGAGGAAAAGCTGAGAATGATAAAATTTATATTTAATCTGTCTTAAACATATATTAAATTAAATAAAATAAAATATTTATAATAATTCGTTACACCCTGTTAATGCGAATGATTTAAATTATATGTCAGACGCTCTGTGTTGAATTGTGAATTGGTGAATTGATTAACATACCTTTGGGCTCATTTAAATATTCATATATTTTTTATATGGGGGTTTCATGTCAAGTGCACCAACTTTTGAAACCGATGTCCTCCGAACGGGATGAAATTTGCAACAAGGTTAGTCCTATTGGATAGTAGTTTAGACACAACTTTTCAACAAGATCGGTCAAGATCTCTCTGAGTTAGAGGGGATCAAAATTTGACATTTTGGCCAAGCAGGTGTTTTTCTCATCCATGTAACTTATTACCTATTGTTCTTAGAAAATTTTCTCCCAAATAGTTTAGATAACTATTTCTTCAATATTTCGGAAAAAAATACTTAAAAATTTTTTTTGTAGACTTTTTTTTTTGCAAAATCAAAGCATTTTTTGCCTTTTTTTTCAAAAAGGGCATTTTTTTTTGTCATAAGAAAGCTTAGGATTTTTCCTTTAAGAGCTTTTTTGTCGCTTAGTGCGATGGGAGTGGGATATCTATCAAAATAAATGTTTTGTAACTCAAGACAACGGTTTTTCAATTTTTCACAAATGCACTATTTTGAATTTTTCCTATTTGTGTCTAAAACCTTACAAATAAAACTTATACTGAGAAACTAGATAAATTAAACTTTCCGAAGGTATGTAACATACCAAACTAAAATTTCATACCCTCGATACTGTAATACCCAGAGTATGTTAACCTCAGGAAATAAATCACTTTTTTTCTATAGAAATGTTGAAAAATTATTATTTTTTATTTATTTGTAATAATAATTAAAATAATATATAATAATAATAATATTAGAAATAAAAAGATAAATAATTTAATAAAATTTAATCTTAATTACATTAGATCCATTCATATCATAACTATTTTTATACTTAATTTATTGTAGCTTATGAAGTATTTGTCTTGTATATTTTTAAATACCCAGTCTTTCATCGAGATTTTTTTGTCGCCATTATTTACTGCGTTTTTTTGTCAATCCTTTCTTAGCGTTACTAGGTTCCGCTGTTTATTTCGCAGCAGGTTTATTTGTTGTGTTTGGAAAGAAATCGCATTGAATAGAGGCAGAAAACTTTTTCAACTTGAGTCTTCCATCGACAAGCGGTATAAAAGCATGGTATTGGGCGGTGCCATCGATTGTAACCGCAGCATCGAATCTGCTCTTCAGTGTTCTCAATGTTTCCTGATGATCCTCTTTGCTACTAAAAACTATTTTAGTTTCTTTACAATAACTCTTTGCCCAATGGAATAAAGCAGTCGCATCTAAGATGCGATCTTGATGAGAGCACTGGAGGCTATACTTCGCTGCATTTCTTTTAAGGTTTGCTCCAATACCATCACATGCTCCTTTACCATGAGCAGTAGGATGAAAATGCCACCCAGCTGGCATTCCAAAATCTTTTTCATGGGCCATAAGATTTGCCAAGCTACTTTTGTTTTTAAAATGTTGACGAGCTCCGTCCGAAACGTAGTATACCTTCTTTACTGTAAATTTAGATTTTAGAAATTTTAGTATTCTCTTCTGGTACTCATAAACTGCAACGGTATCATGTCTTAAATCGTCGGATATGATTGCCGCACTTTTGGGTTCCAGTTTTTCATCTTTCATGTAGTAAATAACTACTGTGAATATAGTTGCTTGGTCGTTATTGAAGTGGAATGCTTGTATGGCATCCTGAAGAACATATATATAGTTTTCTGCGAAATCATATGAAATAACGAATTCACCAGACTTCAAATGTATCTTCAAATCCTTGAAGAATAACCATTGCTCTTTGACTAAAAAGTCATGGGTTCTCAAGTTTAGCAATCCTATACACATTTCTTCCACAAAATCATCCACATTTAAAATGATTGTTTTCAATGTGCGTCTGTCAGTCTGAATCCAAGAATCAAATTTGACCTCCTCTATATATTCTCGATCTAAAGAGTTAATCAAATTTTCTTTGATGAATGTGGTTTTCGGGAAATTGGTACTTTCAAGAAGTACATGGCAAGAAGTTGTTGCATTAGGACACATAGTCAATTTAAGGCAATCGCGGTAATCGTGTAAATCTTCTGCCGAATCATCTGTTAAATACTTTAAGTTGATTTCCTTCAACATCAGTTTAACATTTTCATGGTAAATGCAAACGCATAGTGTGTGAGTTCCGCTGCTTTCTGCCAAAAAATGTTTGGCCTCATTTGGGTTAATTTCGTGAAGCCAATTCTAACATCCTCGTGTTCAGATTGGAATGTTGCAAATAACTTTTTCAGGTTACAGATAACCATTCTCCTCTGTTATGTTATGAAGGTATGTTACATACCTTCGCCAAGGTTAATTTGTCTAGTTTCTCAGTATAAGTTTTATTTGTAAGGTTTTAGATACAAATAGGAAAAATTCAAAATAGTGCATTTGTGAAAAATTGAAAAACCGTTGTCTTGAGTTACAAAACATTTATTTTGATAGATATCCCAATCCCATCCCACTAAGCGACCAAAAAGCTCTTAAAGGGAAAATCCTAAGGTTTCTTATGAAAAAAAAGCCCTTTTTGAAAAAAAAAGGCAAAAAATGCTTTGATTTAGCAAAAAAAAAGTCTACAAAAAAAAATTTTTTTTTAAGTATTTTTTTCCGAAATATTGAAGAAATAGCTATTTAAACTATTTGGGAAAACATATTCTAAGAACAATAGGAAATAAGTTACATAGATGAGAAAAAACACCTGTTTGGCCAAAATGTCAAATTTTTATCCCCTCTAACTCAGAGAGATCTTGACCAATCTTGTTGAAAAATTGTGCCTAAACTACTATCCAATAGGACTAACTTTGGTGCAAATTTCATCGCGATCGGAAGACATCGGTTTCAAAAGTTGGTGCACTTGACATGAAACCCCCCATATATATATATTAAAAAACATTGAAAGACAAAAATGGAATGAAAAATAATATTTTCTAGAATTTGCACTCGAATTTCGAGTGCTGGGCTATACTAGTTTGTATGAAAAGTCGTCGAGCTTTTTCGAGTAGTAGTTTTCCCACGCCAGTACGACAGTCCGATTCAAGTGAAAGTTAAGGACGATATTCTGTTTTTTTTTGTATTTAATATATCCTTAAATTATCAGCTAATTCAGATAGAAAGTATTTGAAAACTTGCTATTTTATATTAATATCTGAAAATTTGAAGCGAAGAATTATTTGAAATTTTTTTAGAATCATCGTATGATTTCTAAGGTCTCACAACATTGTTATAGGGTTAAATGATGAATTTCATTGGCGTTCTATGAACTTTTTAGGGAACTTATAGGTTTTCTACTCTAGTAGAAGAAAAATAATGAAATTTTTCGGATAATAATTAATTTCGTCTATAGAAGAAACGACCATTGTTTTTTATAAGAAGAACTTTTATAAAAACCGGCCAAAAAGAAAATCAACTAACTTTAAATTTTATTGGTATTCGAACTTAAAGCTGCCGTATCGGCAACAGTTTTAAAATGGTAGCCGTACCCAAAAGTGGATGTAATATTGAGCTTAGCACGCTGGTGGAAGGTATCACGGCGTAATTTAACACTCTTATTTGTTATTTAATACATTTCTAGTTGTTTTCAGGCACTTTTTATCCGACTATATTGATATTTTGTATAAATAATTTTACTTTGTTTTCAAAAATGAATTTAAAAAGATAGTAAATAAATGTCATATCCCTAAAGTGATAAATATAAATGTTAAAATGAGTGTTAGGGTTTCAACGGTCTTAGTCGTCCCTTAAAAAATTATGTCCTATTTTATTGTTTGCATGTAACTAAGAAGATTCTATTAAATATTTCCGAAGCCACATCATATACATGATGTTGAGAAGAAGATACTTTCGTGAGCTTGCTCACTAATAGACTATATTAAATATGAGATCGATAAACCTATAGTTTCTATCAATCAATTATCTTCTACAATAAGCGCATGGATATATTTTTACATGAAAAAATAAATTTTAGCTAATCTAAAGTTAAATGTAAATAAAATTATATGAAAAATGTGTTCAGTAAATTAGCTTCGGCCACTTCCTCTTTTCGAGTCCCTATAACATTTACTTCCTCCCGCAACCGTTATCGATTTTAACGCGAAACCGTTATCTGCAATACCGTCCAATGAACTCTATAAACAAAAAGCAGATGTTTCCAAATAACGATTAAAAATAGAAATCCGAACAAATATAAAAACTATGACCTTAATAATTCACTTAAAGAGAGCCCCAAGTATCTACAACTGTTTCTGTTGAGATATTAAACAACCCCCATTGTAGGTTAAGTTACGATATGAAAACACTCCAGAAATAAAACGTTATAGAATAGCTAAAAGAAGGAAACAACCAAGTGCTCGTATATATCATAATAAAATAACTGTAAAAACTGTTTAAAGAAATTTGAGTCCTTAAAATGAAAATAGAAAATACGTAGTTTAGAAATAAAGCAGGATATTATTATTACTTGAACAAACACACACACACAAATGAAATAGGAAGTATTGTTAAATAGATTTCTTTAAAGATTTGCACATCCCCCGGATAGAAAATGCATCTGTGCATCTTCAGTTAGATTTTTGTTTACAAATACCACTAAACAAACAAAATTTTATTTTTATGGGTGGTAACATTTCGAATTAAAAAGAAAAATATCATCACAAAACAAGGTGTGTTTGATACTTAGAACAAAAAAAGTGTGCCAATTTTTTTGTAAATAAGGCGATGCAATATACGCCTAAATGTATTTGTTAACAATATTTATTAGAGATTATAGAAGTTGCGAAGGAAGACATTTTCTTATACTAACTTTACTTAAATCTGATAAATATTATGGAAGTCTCCAATATGAAGCGCCAGTCGTCTATAATTTTCTTTTGATTTAATTCCAAGATTGTCTCATAGATTAATCATTAGCCTTGTTAAGAAATTTTCCAAATTAACAAATTTGTTTTATTTTTTTTCATAATGATTTTGTGTTTTTAATAATGATGACTGTGATAAAAAATCGATATTCTAAATGAAGGTTTATTCAAAATAAACAATTTAAATTATCATATACCTGCAAGGGTTAAAGATGCCACACATGAAAGGTTATTATAAGTCGATAAAGTATCAAGAAGTGATGAAACGTCGATTACACTAATGATTCATTACACACATTAAAACATAATTAAGTCACACAAAAATTTGCCTCTACGAGTAGAATAGATTTTTTCATTTAGCCAATAAGATTCGTATTGCGACGTATGATCCCAATAAAAAGAATACACTTTTTACTATTTTTTTTAAATAAGTAATAGAAAATTATGAACAAAAACATTTTTTACTGAAAAACGAAAATATCTTTTTTGTGAAGTTGGAATTAAAATTCTCATAAGATTTTCGATGCTTTTGCATCAAAAATCCATAAATTTAAGGAAACACCATTCGTTCTACTGATCAGTGTTGAAAACTTAAAAAACTGGACTGGTCTGCTAATGAAACAAAAAAAACCACCTGTACGCAGCTGGAGTATAAAAATCAACTTTGAACCAATGCAAGAATAAATTTACATTTATTAAAGAGTGCAATAGCAGTTGAAGCATTTGGAGCGCCAGTCATCACGCAACATGACATCGACGAATGCCGATGTCGTGGGAAGTGTAAGGAATGCCATAACGGTGCTTATCTTTACTATATTTTTTTATCCTAATCAATAAATCTATATATATGTATAAATGCAAAAGTATATATGTTTCCTTATTTGCAGCGTATAGGAGGCTAAACCATTGGACCGACAGGATACATATTTTTTTGATAATCCTAGTGAATTTTTAATATCAAATTTGTTTGTACTATAACAGGAAGAACTTTGCAAATTTTTTTTGCAATTACTAATGTAAGTAGCCATGCCGAAAATGGGTGGGATCGGATAAGTGGACGTAATTCCTCCTACACAAAGTAAATATTAAATGCTAGATATCTGGAGTACTGTTATAGCGAAAACCTTGTAACTTGTACATACATCTGATTAGCCATATAACAAATGGGTGTGATCGGAGCAGTGGTCGTGGCACCGTCCATACTAAGTAAATATATCTATATATATAAAACAGGATGTGTGTATGTATGTAACGTATGGACTCCAAAACGGCTGGGACGATTTTGATGAAATTTTTAGGGAATCTTCAGAATATTCAGGCGGGTGACACTGTGAAGTCTGATTTTTGATTTTCGGTCTGTGGGCGGAGGGGCGTGGCAAAATCCAATTTTCATATTGAACCACCAATGACATACATATTTATTTTTTTGCCTTTTTTATTTTATTTTATTTTATTTTATTTTATTTTTTTTTTGAAAGCCGTTATCACGTTTTTCAAAACGAGATACCAAACTCTTAAATCGGTTATGTAGTTCCGAAGATATTTACAAAAAACCTATGTTAATAGTGATCCAATATCAAAATTTTAAAACTTTCGAAATGTTGCATTCATAAATCCGAGTTTTCGGTTTATTTACAAAATATTTCCATCATTCGATAACACAAGATATTCCGCGCTTACTAAAGTGCAACATTGTACAATAAGTTGAAAATCTATATACATATGTATATAAAAATGAATGTGTGTTTGTTTGTGCTTTATAGGAGGCCAAACCCCTAAACCGATCTTCCTGAAATTTTCACAGCGTGTTATTGTGGCTATGGAAGGAATAATAGCCCATATAACCCAAAATTTGAAATCGTCATATCTCGGGAATTTTCTGACCTACAGTGGTCATATTTGGTACATTTGGTACTGGCTTGAATAGAAATACATACCAGAAGAAAGGTGGGCGGAACCACGCCCCTTTTTAGAAAAATAAAAATCGTAATATCTTCTAAACTACTGGATGGATCGTCATGAAATTTTCACAAAAGGATATTTTTGCGAAATAATTAGTTCTTAACTATATAAAGTTGTGAGTGGGCAAAGGGGCGTAGTCCCGCCCATATAAACCAAAATTTAAAATCGTCATATCGGCCATTTTTTAACCAACGGCGATGATAATTGGTATATATCGTATTGAAATTAATAGAAATAGTACTACAAGAAAACTGGGTGGGACCACGCCCTTTTTCGAAAAATTAAAATCCATAATAACTAATATTAAGCCCTTGACTATATAAAGTTGTTAGAGCAATAATTAATTCTAAATTAAATAAATGATATTTTGTTAATGTATAAATATTTTTTTTTTTATTTATTTTTATTTTATAACGATGAGGGGTAGCAAAGCACACCGGGTTCAGCTAGTAATATCATAAAACTGGAGTACTATAAAAGGGAAGGCCTTGACACTTCGTACGAGCCCAACAGATGCTAATGTGAGTTGACAGATAAAAAATGGTCGCGATAGAATAAGTGGGCGTGGCGCCTCCTATACAAAAAATAACATATAATATGAAAGCAACAGTGCTGAAACTTTTGACAAGTTTATTAATTACCAACTACGAAATCCCAGCCCTCGTAATTCGGGTGCAAATTCTAGGAAATTTTATATTTTCATTTAATTAGTTATTTTATAAAACCCTAAGGGTATGCTTATCAATTTTAGCAAATTCTCAATTCAACACTTTTTAAATATCGATTGCGTTACTGTCCAAAATCGCCAAAAACAAAAATCGTCAAAATAGAAATCGGCAAAATCGCTAAAATAAAAAATTGCCAAATAATATTCTAAATTCAAGGAAAATCCATGTTTTTATCTTGAATACCCTCTCCAGAGTAGGACGCCTAACAATTTGGTAGTATTTGCGTCGAATGAAAAACCAAAAATATTGTATATCTGTAAGTACTGAAACAAAAATTCCACAATACAAAGTATTAATATGAAAACATACATGTCATTAAGTCTCTGTAAGTCGCAGCGAAGTACAACAGGTCATACTAGTTTAAAATAAAGTGATATGATTTGTAGTTATATATTTCTTAAATATTCGCTTTAAGTTAGAATTTTTTCATATGTTGTTTCATCGAAATGCATATTTATTGATGTTTTTCGCATTTATTTTTAAATAGATTTAAATTTTTTATAAAAATTTTTACCTCAATCCCTTAATTTTACTTTAAATCATTAATAATTCACTAAATACAACTGACAATATTCATAGCTAACTCATTAAAAAAATGTGCTGTTGGCGAACTACTACTCGAAAAAGATCAGCCAGTTTTCACACAAATTTAAGAAAAAATGTACTCAATACAAATTTGCAAATGCACTCAATACATCGATTTACGAAAACTGTTTAAGGTACACATGGTAAAAATTTATACTTTATAAAACTTCAAATACGAGAATATTTGATCCTTAAAAAATTCCTCCCAATCAGATCAGCTAGTTTCTATACAAATGTGTGATAATATAGTTAGAAATTTTGTGTATTTTCTTTTAATAGTTTAAGAAATATGTCAGTAGTCACAAGCGATAACCGCCTAAGTCGACTTAAGAATGATTTGAGTTATACATGCTATCATATTTTACAAACAACGCTTTATATTTACGTGAAATCCATATTTTTCTAACACTTAAAAAGATATTAATAAAAATATACTGACCTACGTCGTAATGATATTTTTCCCGAAAGCATGATTTTCAACTTAGGCGGTTAATGCTTGTGACCACAGATTAATTTTTCTTGAGGCTTATTTATTTGCATTCAAATTTCGTTAGCATTAAAACAAGTACTTCCAGTGCAAAAAAAATTTCATTCACATTTAATGATTTTTTTAAGTGCATTCTCTCAACCAATATTTGTATTAACTAACACGTTCCTGTAAAAAAAAAACTAATTACAATTGAGAAAAAAATTATTTGTTAACAATTTCTTTTTCTTTTTTTTT
This sequence comes from Cordilura impudica, assembly GCA_963682025.1. Classification (NCBI taxonomy): domain Eukaryota; kingdom Metazoa; phylum Arthropoda; class Insecta; order Diptera; family Scathophagidae; genus Cordilura; species Cordilura impudica. The sequence goes on along the minus strand of OY821518.1, from coordinate 71,038,432 downwards.
TAAATTTTTTAATTATGATTTTCAAAACAAATTGAATGCAAAAATACTAATGGGTGTACGTTTCGGAACTGTTTTTATTTTTATTTTTATTTCATTTGAGGAAACATTCTGACCGAAGTTCAATGTTCACTGGACCGGTTGGCCGAGTACTACTCTAAATGGAGACTAAAAACTAATTCGAATAAAACACAAGCCATCTTTTTCACTTGCTATTTACCTAATAATAATCTAATTCTTTCGGGCAACAGTATAAATTGGTCAAATAATACAAAATACCTTGGCATTTGTTTAGATACAAAATAAACATTTAGCTCTCATATATTACTGATTACTCATGATTACTGATAAAATTGATATATATAAAAAAAATATTATATCCACTCATCAACAGAAACTCTCTTCTTAACAATGCTAACAACACTCTAAGAGTTAAAGTCATTTTTCAGGCAATAATCATATATGGCTCCCAGTATGGGGAAATTGTGCAAAAACCCATTTAGAAAGCCTACAAGTAGCGCAAAACAAAATTTTAAAAATGGTTCTCAAGTTACCATGGCACTTCTCTACTTCTATCAGTAAAACTCGTATTGTCTCTGAAGCTATTGCAAAAACCACCATTCGTTTTATATCAAGTTGTAGCTTATCTGAAAATCCACTAATCTCTAACCTTTATTAATTTTATTAATTATAAGTCTATATTTTTCTATATTAAATAATAATATCAATTAATGCTTGTTAGTATTGTTATTGTTTTTTTTTTTTTTTTTTTTTTTTCTATTCATATTGAAGGTTTTTGTTAATAGTTTTCCTTCGGCTTTAAATCTTTTATTTATAACTTTCACTTTTCTTTAAAATTTACAATAATACTTTAGATATAAGGCAAAGCCAAATCTGTGCAATAAGTTTTCCTAATATGTAAGAAATTTGTAAATTTTGCTATTAAGTAAAGAATTAATTAAAATTTAATTTGAGGAATTATTAAATTGAAATTAATTTATAAAAACCATTGGCATTTATTATACTAATGGTAATGCCAAAACATTTATTTGACATTGACTTTTAATCAAATTTCAATAAAATCCTCAATTAATTAGCCCACCCAGTGCAATGGCCACATCCATGAATTAAAGTTCGAACTGCTTCATCACGCACCTTTTATTTACAAACTTGGAAACTGTAAAAGATTGGCCAACAATGAAAAAGGTGGGGTCTGCGGCTGTAAGCTGTTTTATGAAGCTAGACAGTTCTTACTTTAAACATGTCAAGTAAAAGTGTATCAAGTCAAAAGGAGATTTTTTTTTTAAATATTTTTTTTAAGCCTAGTTCCGTGAAGCCGAGTGGCTTGTCTGCAGAAATAAGAAAAATTTTCACAAATATGTTGCGTTTTCTTTGCCAGGCCGGGTTGTTCTGGGCCGCCCTCGTAATTCCTACAAAAAGGATATTAATAGCATATCTTCCTAAAAGAATTAGTTTTGAATATTGACAGCTGGCTGTCAATTCAGCACTCACAAAGAAATTTTAAAAAATCAGATGGTGAAGTTCATCGCTTGGCAAGTGAGTCTTTCAGTCGTTCTTTCTACAAAAATACACGTTTATACAACATAAACCATTAATGTGGTATGGTAGAAATGTGCTGAATTGTGAGAAGTATTCAAAGTGTGTGGGGCATTATAAAGGATCCAGTCCTCGACATATTTTTATACCCTATACCACTATGTGGTTTGGGTATAATGACTTTGTGCTGCTGTTTGTAACTACCAAAAATATTTGACCTAGACCCATCTTTTATTATACCGATCGAATCAGAATCACTTATTGAGTCGATTTAACGATGTCCGTCCGTCCGTCTGTGTGTCCATGTAACCTTGCAATCCAACTGCAGGTCGCAAATATGAATATATTTTCATGAAATTTGGTATATAAACTTCCATCATCTATGGGATGAACGCTATAGAAATTGGTGAGAATCGGTCCATGTTCAGACCTAGCCCCCTTCCAAAACCCCTATGAAATCGACATAAATTGCCATATGATCCAAATTGTCGAATAGATCCTACTCAAATTGGGTTTGTATATGTTTATTACATCCACTAATAAGTAGACCAAAAACGATCCCTATGGGACAACTCTTAGTCATAGGCCCCATATAGAGCTGCTTCCCGATCTTCACTTGAATCATCAAAAAACAAAAATATTTCACTGATTCATCTCAAATTTTGTTTGTATATATTTTTGCAAAATACAAGAGACTTTGCCAACCATGGTCAGGATCGGTTCATTTTTGGACCTAGTTCTCATATAGACATAACATCCGATATGAACCTTTTCATATCTGCAGTCAAAAAAATTAATAAATATGCCACTCAAATTTGGTTTATGCTTATTTTCTATGTGCAGTTAGTTGGGCCTGTTAGATAGGGTCTCTAAACGCAGGATATATGGTATCGTATAGTCGGTCTAGACCGACTATAATTTTCTTACTTGTTTTTTTTTTTTGTTGAAGACAAAATCTCGAAAAAAAACCCTACTCTTAGCACTTTGCTTTAGTTTTTGTCTAAGTAGACTAATTTTTTCCATTATTCCATCAATGAATACGACGTCTCTAACTCCAGCTTTATGTGCCATACATCGACAGTTCATAAACCTATCATTTCCACACTTTACTGCCGGTAGCATTTTTATCTGCTCTAGTTCTGTGCTTAATTTACGATGTACTAATCCTATCATAATTTAGGTAAACAAAAACCTAATTTCCGTCAGGAAATGAAACGTCATTCCAAAACTCAGAATTCTTATGTGCCATGGTACGAGTTTATGCACCTTTGCAAACTCAATACTTTTCTGTTGATTTATTTTGTTCATGTAAGGTTTTTTGCTCTGAACTCTTACGCTATAACCAGCTTGCTTCACAGAAATTTCATTATTTTTGGGGATACACTGCTGTTGAAAATTTCCCTAATTCTGCAGCTATTTCAGAAGAGGTTATTTTTTGTAACTTCTTAAATGCATGAGATTTCTCCTTTTCAGACTATATTTTTCGTCGTTTTCCAAAATTGTTTTGCCTTTCCCCTGTTAGGCATATAATACTTCTCACTATGTAGCGGCCTCTATTTATTATTTTTTTTGATTTCTTATAGCGTTTCACCTTTAGAATGCAAGTTTAGAATAATTTTTCTATCAGTAGGTGTGGTTTCCGAGACCTTACTTCCCATTGTTTTCCATCTAAATATATTTAGGATAAAACGCCAAAAATTTTGATACTACTGTCAAGTAAATATACCGGACGAATACCGTTACATAAATGCAAAAGCAGAGTTAAATTTTTATTCCCCCCTGGCAGTACTGTTTTTCTTAATATATGGGAAAAATTTAAATTTGTTCTTGCAAATGCCTCTAAGGCGCTAAGGCTAGACTTATTGTTATTTATATGTATATAATATTAATAGGCTAGTCGATTTTTTGTTACCGATGTTTTGTTCTACCGCTTTATCCCGATTTGGACCAAACGTATACTATCTGAAAGGTATTTATTTTTAGCTGTTCACCAGGTTTATATATTTTTATTTTTTTTTTTTTTTCTTTATTTTGAGTAAATTGCATTTAAAGTTGCTACTAACACATACATAAAATTACCCATATGCTCTGCGTGTTTTTATAAAATTTGTTAATGAGTTTGTTTTCTTCAATCACAACAAATAATAAACAAAAAACCGTTGGTTTTTAAATTGGCTAAGTTGAAAAATAAAGTTGCCTAGAAATTGCGCTCAAATAAACTTACAAATGCATACACTAAATACTTAAGACTCTTTACTCATCTCAAGAAATTCAAAAGCTACGAGCAGTTTGGCTACAATTACGATGTTCCAATACTTTTTTCGGTTTGTGTAAATATAAATCTTTTCAAAGTTTTAAAGACATTAATTTGAATACTATATTCATATAAACAAGTACAACAGACTGATGGGAATATTCGATAAAGTTTTCAATTTTTCATACAATTTTAATTTTTGCAGCATATAGCAAACATTTTTTGTTTACGATTTCGCGAATATCTGATGTTCTAATATTCAGTTTGCGATCTTGTGCTCCCAAAAGCTGCAGACTAAAAATTTTGGATTTTTTTCCTTTTCCCAGTACAAATTTATATTTTTATAAACTAAATTATTTATTTATTACTCATCAGTGTGGAATTCCCAATAATGATTTGGATAATGCATTTCCATGTCCCTTTGAGAATTCTTTAAAATTGCATAATTTTCAACATATTTAATGGCTGCGGGCACCACTAAGATGTACTTGCACCATTTTTACATCAACTAAAGAAATTGGAATTCGGAAAGGAAAAATTGAAAGATTGGAAACGAGTAATATTGTCAGATAAAACCAAAGTTAACAGATTCCAATCTGAAGGCAAGTAGCACATTTGGAAGCGACCGAAGCAGTGAGTTCAAATGAACCAAGTGAAGCAAACAATGAAGCACGGGGAAGGCATTTTAATAGAAAAAATAAAAATTAAGGAAATAATGAATAATGAACATACTCCAGACTAATTTATCTGATTTCGTTGGCCACTGTGCTTAACCTATTGATGAAGTCGTTTTTCAAGAAGACGGATACCCAAACATAATGCAAAAATTGTAAAAAAAAAATGGTTTGGAGAGCAAAATGTTCTAACGCTCAAATGGCCGGCAAAAAGCCATATTTAAATCCAATTGAAAATTTATGGCACAGTATAAAAAATCCCATAGTGACCTAAACGATCTTCGAATAACGATTGAAGCAGAGTGACAGAAGATATGTAACAGAAACTTGTAGAAAGCATACCAAAACGCGTTAAATCCGTAACCAAAAGCAAAGGTCTTTGGCTAAAATACTAAATTTTCCGTTGGAGCAGCTTACTGACAAAACGTGCAAAACTAAATTATTTTCATTAATACTTCTTATCCTATGAAATGTGTTTTGTTAATTTTATATACATACGTACAATATATGGAGGATTTCATGTCAAGTGCACCAACTTTTGAAACCGATGTCTTCCGATCGGGATGAAATTTGCACCAAGGTTAGTCCTATTGGATAGTAGTTTAGACACAATTTTTCAACAAGATCGGTCAAGAGCTCTCTGAGTTAGAGGGGATCAAAATTTGACATTTTGGCCAAACAGGTGTTTTATTCTCATCCATGTAACTTATTACCTATTGTTCTTAGAAAATTTTCTCCCAAATAGTTTAGATAGCTATTTCTTCAATATTTCGGAAAATAAAATTAAAAAAAAAAAAACTTTTTGACTTTCTTTTTGTTAAATTAAAGCATTTTTTGCCTTTTTTTCAAAAAGGGCATTTTTTTTTTCATAAGAAAGCTTAGGATTTTTCCTTTAAGAGCTTTTTGGTCGCTTAGTGGGATGGGAGTGGGATATCTATCAAAATCAATGTTTTGTAACTCAAGACAACGGTTTTTCAATTTTTCACAAATGCACTATTTTGAATTTTTCCTATTTGTGTCTTAAACATTACAAATAAAACTTATAATGAGAAACTAGACAAATTAACCTTTCCGAAGGTATGTAGCATACCTTCATAACATAACAGAAGAGAATGATTCTCTGTAACCTGAAAGAGTTATTTGCAACATTTCAATCTGAACACGAGGATGTTAGAATTGGCTTCACGAAAGTAACCCAAATGAGGCCAAAACATTGCGTTTTGGCAAAAAGCAGCGGAACTCACACAGTATGCGTTTGCATTTACCATGAAAATGTTAAACTGATGTTGAAGGAAATCAACTTAAAGTATTTAACAGATGATTCGGCAGAAGATTGATGATTTTGTGGAAGAAATGTGTACAGAATTGCTAAACTTCAGAAACCATGACTTTTTAGTCAAAGAGCAATGGTCATTCTTCAAGGATTTGAAGATACATTTGAAGTCTGGTGAATTCGTTATTTCATATGATTTCGCAGAAAACTATAAATATGTTCTTCAGGATGCCATACAGGCATTCCACTTCAATAACGACCAAGCAACTATATTCACAGTAGTTATTTACTACATGAAAGATGAAAAACTGGAACATAAAAGTATGGCAATCATATCCGACGATTTAAAACATGATACCGTTGCAGTTTATGAGTACCAGAAGATAATACTAAAATTTCTAAAATCTAAATATACAGTAAAGAAGGTATACTACGTTTCGGACGGAGCTCGTCAACATTTTAAATTTTAATAAATTATTTATCTTTTTATTTTTAATATTATTATTATTATACATTAATTTAATTATTATCAAAAATAAATAAAAAATAATAATTTTTAAACAGTTCTATAGAAAAAAAGCGATTTTTTCCTGAGGTTAACATATTCTGGGTATTACAGTATCGAGGGCATAAAATTTTAGTTAGGTATGTTATATACCTTCGGAAAGTTTAGTTTATCTAGTTTCTCAGTATAAGTTTTATTTGTAAGGTTTTAGACACAAATAGGAAAAATTCAAAATAGTGCTTTTGTGAAAAATTGAAAAACCGTTGTCTTGAGTTACAAAACACATATTTTGATAGATATCCCACTCCCACCCCACTAAGCAACCAAAAAGCTCTTAAAGGAAAAATCCTAAGCTTTCTTATGAAAAAAAAATGCCCTTTTTGAAAAAAAGGCAAAAAATGCTTTAATTTAGCAAAAAAAAATCTACAAATTTTTTTTTTTTTGGGTATTTTTTTTCCGAAATATTGAAGAAATAGCTATCTAAACTCTTTGGGAGAAAATTTTCTAGGAACAATAGGTAATAAGTTACATGGATGAGAAAAAACACCTGTTTGGCCAAAATGTCAAATTTTGATCCCCCTCTAACTCAGATAGGTCTGGACCGATCTTGTTGAAAAATTATGTCTAAACTACTATCCAACAGGACTAAGCTTGGTGCAAATTTCATCCCGATCGGAAGACATCGGTTTCAAAAGTTGGTGCACTTGACATGAATTCCCCCATATATATATATATATATATACAGTGGACATCCAATAGTACGAATTATATAATGTCAGGCCTTTTCGTAATGTTGGAAAATTCCTATTATTAGACTACAGTTTTTTCATCCTTTTATATAAAATAAAACACATCCAGATACTATCATTTAAATTAGTTTTTTATTCGAAACAAATAATAAACAAGTAAGAAAATTATAGTCAGTCTAGACCGACTATACGATACCCTATACCATTCGTTTAGATACCCTATCTCTCAGGCCCAACTAACTGGATATAGAAAATAAGCATAAACCAAATTTGAGTGGGATTTTTATTAATTTTTTCGGCTGCAGATATGAAAGAGTTCATATCGGTTGTTATATCTATATGGGGACTAGGCCCAAAAATGGTCCGATCCTGACCATATTTGGTAAAGTCTCTTGTATTTTGCAAGAATATATACAAACAAAATTTGAGAAGAATCAGTGCAATATTTTTGTTTTTTTGATAGATTTAAGTGAAGATCGGGAACCAGCTCTATATGGGGCTATGACTAAGAGTTGTCCAATAGTAATTATTTTTGGACTACTGATTAATGGATGTAATATATACATACAAACCCAATTTGACTAAGATTTGTATGATAATTTGGATCTTATGGCAATTTATGTTGATTTCATAGGGGTCATTTGTATGGGGGCTAAGTCTGAACATGGACCGATTCTCACCAATTTCAACAGCATTCATCCCATGGCCGATAAAAGATTAAATACCAAATTTCATCAAAATACCTTCATATTTGCGACCTGCAGTTTGATTACAAGCTTTACATGGACACACAGACGGACGGACGGACGGACGGACATCGTTAAATCGAATCAGATAGTGATTCTGATTCGATCGGTATAATTAAAGATGGGTGTAGGTCAAATATTTTTGGTTGTTACAAACAGCAGCACAAAGTCATTATACCCAAACCACATAGTGATATAGGGTATAAAAAAGATGACGCAGTTCTTCGCCATCCCGTAAGGCTGAAAGGGGTAGATTATCTTCATCGTCAAAACCGCTGTAACTTAAAAATTTTTCCAGCATTTTTATCAAATTAGCGCAGAGTGTTTCCAATGACATTGCAACCAAATATGTTGCTTCAAACAAATCTGTCTTTCTGAGAGATGTTTCAAACTCTTCAGATTATTTTCATTCAGCCGATTATTTTCATTCTTTAGTTACCTGCACCTATTCTTTTAAGAAAACATCTTGGATTTTGGGATTTTCCAATCACAACAGGTTTAATCTTCTTTGTTCCCTTAGCATTCGAACAAATTAACAACATTTTTCTCTCCTTTGAGAGTTTTCTGCCAGGTGCATAATTTTCACCATGATGTATGTACATACGTTTGTCCGGCGAAATTTTATAATAAAGTCGGAATTCATCTGCATTACAAACTGCCTCATGAGTAAGACCGTCCTACTTAATAACAGTGGCTAATTTGTTGATAAAAAGAGCTACAAGTTCTTTAAAAGACAACAGCTTTTCGCCATCACTGGCAAAAAAAAGTAAACTCGATAAAAGTTTTTATGAAATTCCAGATCCTTGCATTTTAACTGCATACTCCCAACTTCCGTTTTTTTAAATTCTCCAGTTGCCATTCTGTAGCGAGATTTTAGTGCGCCTGGTGCAGCGGTTGCGCCTTCTGTTTTCTTATAGTGCCGATGGTTGACTTATATAATCCATACTTGCACAAAATTTCATGTAGAGATTTTCCACTGTCACTGTCTTTAATAATTTTTCATCTTTTTTCTAAAGAAATCTGCTTCTTTTTAACTTCTTTCACTTTGAATATTTTTATGTATCAAATATAGAACACGCGACACAAGACAACTTGCTATCACTATTAAATTTCGTACCAACTGACTATTTGGCAGTAGACCGGAGAAAAGCAAACAAGTAAAAAACATCACAGTTATTTTTAAAACAAGCATATTCTTACAAAAAACACAATTATTCGTATAATCGAATAACAAAATTTTTTTATTCGTACTACAGAACTGCCAATGGAAAAAATTTGCCTTTCGTACTATTGGAAATTCGTGGAAATGAAAGTACGTACTATTGGACGTCTACTGTATACAAATATATATGTATATAAATTTTTGTAATTAGTTAGAGGGTAGCTTTAGTTTAGTTAGTTTTTGGTGTACAAATTGTCTTTCTACCATGGCTAATGAAAGAATTATAAAGTATAATAAATTTTCTTCAAATTATATGTCCACTTTTGCTCGCCATCGTATTTACTACGAATGTTTTCAGGCTCGCGAGATATTGCTCAAAAATAAATCTAAGATCAAATAACCTAACCAATCGAATAGACAATTTTCCGTTACACGTGTTTTCAGTCGTAGTAACCATGTGGCTGCAATCGAATGAAGTTAGTGAACAAAATTGTAGATCGAACAATATTGAATTGAAGTTTTATAAATAAGATGAAGTTAGACCAAGATTTAAAAAAAAAAAAATTTTAAATCTCTGCGACACAAAACTATAAAAATAATACCCAAATGATCATCAAATATGCTTAAAAATATAAAAATATGCTTAAAAATTCAAAGCGAATCGATGTTTCAAATTTGAAACTTTCAATATTAAACTAGCAAATAGGACAAATATATATTTATGTATATATGTATATGTAGTTATGTACTTTCATACATACATAAAAATATTGACTTTGTCGTATCATTTTCTCTTAAATGTTTATTAAACAAAATGAAATTGCTCTTATCGTTTATATGTATTTTTATTTATTAAATCTACTCTTTATATTTGTAACGTAATCGTTATGTTTCAATTCCATTTTATAGCACCCTCATGATTATTAGCAGTCTCTTAAGTCTTTACAGCAAACAAAAACAAAACAAAACAAGCTCTTATCGAATCAATAACAACTATCTCTTAAATCATATCTGCTTCTCGTTTTTAACTTTTTTATAACTCTCGTTTTACTTATACAAAAACAAAGTAAAGCTAACCAATATCTGAGAAATAAACGCTATAAACGTGCTTATGTTTTCATAGTGATAATCAGTCACACAGACTTTATGTGCAACAACACAAACAATCAGCAAAAAACTGTGGTTGACTCATATCTTACTCCTGTCGTTAAAGACGAAACGAAAGTTCTGATCTTGTATACTCAAGTTAATTTTGGTGTATGTATGCATGTATGATTTTTGTGTTGTTTAGTTTTAACTGAAAATTATAGACGATCAAAAACGATCGTTTTTGTTTTGTAAACTTTATGTTGTTTTTTTTTTTATTATATATTTTTTTCACCCAAACAAAAAGCGACACAATTCGATATAAATTCATGTTTAAACAGTTGATATGAATAAGATATTAGTTTTATGAACCAAAACCGATTGTTAAGCGAGTAAGTAGTTGTAGTACGAGCATGAGTATGTGTATGAATATGAGTTTTTAATGTTTTGAATGTTGTTGCGTTGCGTTTAATAAACATTAAACAAACTACATAATACTTCTACTACTTCTATCTACTATAAAGTCATACTACACTAAGCGAAAATTGTCCAGGTGTTCATGTTCGTTTCTTTTTTTTTTTTTTGTACAATATTTTTCGTTATATATTATTTGTATTTATTTGTAGTACAACTAGTATTCCTTTAACTTTATTTTATTTTTTTTTTGTTTAATTTTAGTTTGTAAATGGAACTGTACAGTTAAGCAAATTGATAAATAACAAAAAAAAAAAAAAAATATGATTATTGAATATAAAACACGATCACCAGTACCACCCTAAAAATTATAAAAACAAATTAAATATTTATTTAAAATTAGAATGGGTTTTCTGACGATTATTTTTATGTGTGTGTATGGTAGAATATTTTTTCAATAATTGAATTAGTTTTTGCAAGTGATTTATTCTTTAAGCCCGTCTTTTAGTTTCTTTTTTTTCAAAATCGCTAAGAAAATATGTAATTCGCTTTGACTTGAATTAAATTTCTTATAAGAAAAATGAATTGGCACTAATAACTATAAAATTTGTTCAGGTTTTTATGATCTTTTTTCGACCTTCGATAAGTGTATTTTATTTAAAAAATAGTCGAGCTTAAGGTCGCTTGTTTTTTTGTAATTTATTGAATATTTCTCTGTACTACGTAGACCATCATCAGCAATTTAGATAAAATATTACGAGGTAAAAAAAAAAATTGCGACAAAATACAAATATACATGTAAATAAGTTTTGTGAAATATCCGCCACCGCTAAACATGTTAGCTATTCGTTTTCACTTTTTCATAACTTTTCATACTTTTTCATAAAAGTAGTTTTATTAATTTATAAGTTTAGTAATGTCCACGATCAAATTTGAGATCATTCTTTTTAAATAATCTCTTCCAATTATCCGTTTTACGAAATATGATGGGACCTAATACGTTTATCTAACAATCTCTATAATGTTCTATAGGGTTAATAAATGGAGATTTTGCAGAGAATTTTAAGTATTTGTGTAATTAAACGGATCCACTCCTCAACAATAAATTCAGTATAGTTTGAGTCATTTGCTTGTTGAAAATAATATCTATATAAAAAAAAACCCAGCTATTTTTTATTTTTTGCCTTAGACGCCAAATATCTCTAAATCATAAAGCCAACATCTCCATACTTTGCATTCGGTAACATATAAAAACCAGTAAGAAAATTATAGTCGGTCTAGACCGACTAAACGATACCCTATACAATGCGTTTAGAAACCCTATCTCTTAGACCCAACTAATTGGATATAGAAAATAAGCATAAACCAAATTTGAGTGACATTTTTATTATTTTTTTGGCTGCAGATATGAAAAGTTCATATCGGATGCTATATCTGTATGGTGACTAAGTCCAAAAATGGATCGATCCTGACCATGGTTGGTAAAGTCTCTTGTATTTTGCAAAAATATATACAAACAAAATTTGTGATGAATCAGTGCAATATTTTTGTGTTTTTATAGATTTAAGGGAAGATCGGGAAGCAGCTCTATATGGGGCCTATGACTAAGAGTTGTCCCATAGGGATAGTTTTTGGTCTACTCATTAATGGATGTAATAAACACATGCAAACCCAATTTGACTAAGATCTATACGACAATTTGGATCTTATGGCAATTTATGTCGATTTCATATGGGTGATTTGTATGTGGGCTAGGTCTGAACATAGACCGATTCTCACCAATTTCAATATCGTTCATTCCATGGCCGACGAAAGCTTATATACCAAATTTCGTCAAAATATATTCATATTTGCGATCTGCAGTTCGATAACAAAGTTTACATGGACACACAGACGGACATCGTTAAATCGACTCAGAAAGTGATTCTGATTCGATCGGTATAATGAAAGATAGGTCTAGGGCAAACATTTTTGGTAGTTACAAACAGCAGCACAAAGTCATTATACCCAAACCACATAGTGGCATCTATAATATTAATAAGCTAGGCGATTTCTTGTGACTGATGTTTTGTTATACTGTTTTATCCTGATTTTGATCACACGTATATTATTTGAAAGGTATTTTTTTTTAGCCGATTTGCAGATTTACAGATTTTTAAATTTGTTCCCCTATTTAGAGTAAATTGTATTTAAAGTTGCTACTAACACATACATAAAATTATACAATGCTATGTGTGTGTTTATTAATTTTATGTGTTTGTAATAAAAATGAGTTCGTTTTTTGTGCAGATTTGTGAATTGGCTATAATTGATTAGCATACTTTTAGGGTATTTATTTAATGAAAAAATAAAATTTCCTAGAATTAGCGCTCGAATTTCGAGGGCTGGAATCTGCTAGTAGGGTATAAATATAAAGCAAATTTAATATTTATTTAAATTTAGAATGTGTTTTCTGACAATTATTTTTGTGTGTACAGAAGAATCTTTTTCAAATAATTGATTAGGTTTTGCAAATTTATTATTATTTAACCACTAGTCAAGGAATTGGTTTTAAATATATAAGTCTTTTAGTCTCTTCTTAGTATTTAAAAAATAATTAGTTCGGTAATATTTTGTCCTAATAAGAATCAGTAGTGCAAGAAGTAGTGAAAACTTAATTAATTTTTCACACTCTTTCTTTCTCAAATATGGAAAAAAAAAGGGAACGAATGCTTATTTTTGCAGCGACACAGAAGAAATTTATTATTTATTATCACCTAACATTTTAAAAAAATTTTATGCTTTTCACTAACAATAACACTAGCCAACAAGGTTTTGGACCAAATATCTTTCGTAGGGTAAAAAGGTTTTTATTCGTTTTTTACATAAAATATCATTAGCTTATTTAAAGATCAATGATTTTTCAAAAGTGAATGGTGTTATTTGAACGTCGTTTGTATTTTGTTGGTTCGGTTTCACGTATTAGAGTGCAGCAATAGCCCTTGATAATTTCTTTAAATTTTCATTAAATCTTGGTGAGCTTGCGCCCCTTGTTCGTCGCTCACCGCACCTAGGTTTTGTAGAAAGAAAATCTAAATGCGAATGAAGAAAATGCATTTTGAGTGACATTCATGCAACTAATTCGTGATAATTTTTCAATAATTCAAGAGCAATTTGTCTCTTATTGTTTCCAAGAAAACTGTCCACGATGCTCTTGAAAGATTTCCAGGCTCCAATAAACATTGTGAAAAATTATCATCATTCAATAGCTTCCTGATATTAGGGCCAACAAGTATGCCTGCTTTCATTTTAGCATATGAAATTTAAGGCAAAACCAATAAAAATTATTTAAATGCTGCCACCACCTTCTTAAAAAGGCCCAATTTTATGTGCAGCGGTGGAAGAAGAACGTCATTTGGATCAGTTAATGGTTTATTTTAAATGTTTTGTTTCCTGGTCAGTTCTACTCAGTTCTTTTTGGCCACTCTGTTCTGATGTAATGATGACATGTAGCGCGGCTATCCCATAGACGGAGAAACACAATATTTTGTTAAACCTCCTTACATACCAGTCACCAAACCAATGACCTGCAACAGATTAATTTACAGTTATTTACGATGGTCTATACTATACATACAAAGAAATTTAAATCATACACCTTAAGGTCACCACAGATCTTCCATTTATGATCGTTGTATTTGAGTAATGTCAAAATTTTTCATTGATTCATAATTTTCCTTTGTATTAATGGCATGAGCAATTGGTATGGATGGTTTTTTTATTCCCATTATGCAAAAGACGAGCCTTTAAACTGTACTTAGAGCCATCAATAAATAATCTTCATTCAGTTTTGTCATATGGCTGATTCATTTTTTGAAATAAATCATCAACATCAGTACAGTATAGAACAGAGTATTTCTTTTCAAAATATGCAGCCAATTCCAAGTTTCTATCTGTATAGATTGTTACTTTTGTCCCAACTGCAAGATGTTTCCACTGCTGATGCGTGAAGCTAGTAATTCTGCATCTTGCTTTGTTAAATATAAATCCCGAATTAGATCATTCAGATCAGCTTGAGTCACTAAATGGTGTTCATCATCAGCCTCCTACAAACTACCACTGCTGGTGAAAGATGTTTGGGACTCACTGCTCGTAGCATTGGGAGCGACTAGTATAGGATCATTTGGTGGGCGTTGAGCTGGTTTGGAAACCGATGCAACATTCGCGTAAGTAATATTTCTTCTTTTGTTAAAGAGATATAACAATCGGTTTGATGGTTACTTGACTCTCTCCAAAGTACTGGAATTGAAAAATCGAAATTTGACCACTTTTTTAAAATAGTTCTGCAAATATTGCAAAACATTTTCGGTGTCCACGGTTTGTAAATATGCATATTTTAATGATTCTGATATTGGATATCCTTTCTTTCCAACCATAGATAGCTTGAATCAGTAACACACGATCTCCCTGACATGCTTAAATGCTACTATTATGAAGATTTAGAATGAATGTGGGCTTCTGTCAAATCAATAATTGTGAAATTGTAGTTTCAGTATTGACTGTTTTACAGTATTGCTAGCATGCCATAAAAAATGAGCAAGATGTGATAGCCCAATTTATAGCAGAATCGAATTCAGCGCAACCAGATTAGTTAAAAAACATGCTTCATTTCTGCAGTTGATTTTTTTTTAATTTGTAGGTCATTTTCCAAAAATTTATTTTTGTTAAACTTATCTTCTAAAAGCTCAACAAAAATATAAAACCTAATGTTTTCTTTATTCAATAACAGCAAAATGTGGTAAAATTTAACTGATTACAACAAAGAAAGTTTAAAAAAAAACAAAAAATAAAAAATAAAAAATACGCATGTGGAAAATACTTAAATTGTGTCATATTAGGACCGCTTCTTTGACAATATATAAAGCTTTTGTTTTAGCTGCAAACAATACTAAAACAATTAATTATTTCTTAAATAACAAACAAGATGAAT
This sequence comes from Cordilura impudica, assembly GCA_963682025.1. NCBI lineage: Eukaryota > Metazoa > Arthropoda > Insecta > Diptera > Scathophagidae > Cordilura > Cordilura impudica. The sequence goes on along the minus strand of OY821518.1, from coordinate 71,023,046 downwards.
ATGCACTGTGCATATATGTGAAAATCGAAATTGATACAAAATTTATCTACGGCCTACCGAGACTTATTGATATCTTTTATTTCATAATCAAATTTTCCTACGAAGTTTGTACTCTGCAATTAAAATATTTATTGCATTTATTTTATATATATATTTTTCAATGCTGACAATATTTTATGTTTCTTCATTCGGTGCAACAATTATCAAATTTTTCAGCGTTGCAATTACATATACATAGCTGCCCAGGGGAAGAGCTATTGGCCTTGAGTTTAGAATATCATTTGGCAATTTTTCATTTTAGCGATTTTTGATTCTAGCGATTTTCGATTTTAGCGATTTTGAATTTTGCTCACTTTTAATTTTGAAGAATTTGTTTTTGGCGATTTTTGTTTTTCGCGAATTTTGTTTTGACGTTTTTTTATTTTGGCGATTTTTGAATTTGGATATTTTTGAATTTGCCGGCTTCGCTCATATTTTCCACGACTACTCACATTGGTAATGTACTTGTCGAAAGTTTTAATACTGACGCTTTCATAGTACTTCATATTTTTTTTTTTGTATAGGAGGTGCCATGCTCACTAATCCGATCCCGGCCAATTTTTATCGGACTACTCACATTTATATCTGATGGACTCGTGCAAAGTGTCGAGGCTTTCACTTTTATAGTATGTTCGGTGCCATGCCTACTACTCGCCTCACGCCCATTTTTTGTTTGACTAATCACATGAATAACTTATGAGCTCCGGCAAAGTACGAAGGCTCTCACTATTGCTGATATATGACATTTGTATGGAAGGCGCCACGCCCATTGGCCCGATACCGCCTATTTAAGGCATGCCTACTAACATAAATAATAGGTGATATCTCTCATATTTTCAAAGCACTCTCTGTCATATTACTCAATATATATTATATTAAAAGTTCACTTTATGTGGGTGGTGCCACGCCAATTCAAAATATCAAAAATATTTGTAGCCTATGACCTATAATGTTTGGAACAGCTGTCAACCATGATTTTTCAAAAATCGATTCTTGTTCAAATAAATGTTCTCTATGAGATCGATAATAATTAATCTGGGATCCAGATTATCATATATATCATGAGAAAATTTGATATTTGTATGTTTCTTTTAGCCATTAATTATCACTTCAAAGTTTTGAGTTATATAACCAATTTTAGTTATAGTTCCCATGTAAAGTAGCCTCTCGGTATTCAGTTAAAGCTGTCTATAGAATAAGTAAAATTTAAATTTAATTTTTATGATGTGGGTTGAAACAATGTTCTGATCTAGTCCTCTCATTTAGTCTTAGCTTTAAAATATTTAGTTTCAAAATATCTAACAGTTTCACCAAGTACGGTTGGACTTCAGATCGTTTCCTGAAGTTTATAGTATTGGTTATCATATAGTCGACGTGTACCGTCTAAACTTTTGATGCTTGTTTTAACAAATTAAATCCATTTCATCCACAAACAAGTAAAAAAAGTTAGGTCCCAATCATATTGAGTGAGGTCATTAACTAAACTAAATTTAAGTGTAGGGTTTCGTCTAGATTTAAATAAGATGCCATTATGTCTCAACCAACAAATTTTTAGCAAAATGATCCCATTATTATATCTTTAAAATGAATTAAAATGAATTAAATGTGAGAACTATTGACTGTAAGGGTTCGTAATTTTAAGACCAAATATTTTTGGATGTAAGAAAAAAAAATTCAACAATTAATCATATAGTTCTGAAAGTTCAACTCAGAGGAAACATATGTAAAGAGCGATCTCTTTAAGGTGATCAAAGTGCAAATCCCATATTAAAGCCTGATTCAATAAGCTATTTTAAGCTACAAAAATTGCATAAAGTATAAACACTGATTCAGTAAGGCGATTCATATATGCGCTACAAAATTTGCACGAAAAACAAAAACAAATCTAAGTGCTTTTAATAAAAATTTTGCAACCGCACGTTTGAAATTTCTTACTGAATTAGACCCTTAATTTAATTTTAGTTTTATAAATTATTGAATTATAGTATTAGCATCATTATGTCCACTCTGAAAGTGATTCTAGTTGATTCTGAATAATTTAATCTTATAAATTTTATTATCTTCAAATAGTTTTAAATGGTAATAACTAGGTAGGGATTTTTGTGTAGATAAAAAACAGAATTGATTTTAAATAATAGTAAATGTATCTGTTTTGGGTAAAGTCAATTTGTATTCTACATTTAAAATTACATTTAATGATCACGAGTCTATTTAGAGACGATTTGCTTAATTACTAAACATTAACGGTATCCAAATAATTTATGTTAAGTTTTTGGAAAAATCTTTATTAAAATATTAATTACACTATTCAGGAACCCGATTGGTTCTATATTTTCTGATAATATATGTGTATATTAAATTTCGACCTTTCACCACGTGATGGCCGTCTTTAGGTTATTTTTGACAAAAAAAAAATTTGGGTAATTTTTGACAAAAACAAATAAATAAATAAATAAATAAATAAAAAAAAACGTTCAAAAAAACTTTTATGTTAAAATAGCGGATACCTGGTCTTTGGCCAGATGGCTTATAGTATTAAATAGAAGCATTTTGTCTTAAATAAATATTAAAATCCTTGTATCAAATTTCATCGCTATAACTTCATAGTTCCAAAAAACTATTTCTCACATCCTCAAATTCATGAACATTACTAAATTAATTAACATATTGATAAAATTGTTTAATTGGAAGTCAAAAAATTTAATAATATGAATATTACTTAAATAATTAAATTTGGCTATTTTTGATATGTGTATACCAGTTGAATGAACTTATAATTTATCCACAAAATTATCCTTCAAAAAAACACTCCTTAAAGCAACACATTTATTTTGAAATAAAACCTACCTCAAATGCTTCAAGTAGGTCTCCTAGTACAACGATCATTCAAACTCAGAAAATTACGTACTAACGTGTATATAAAAAAAATCATATCATGAAAGCGACCACCTGTCCCTAACACATGGAAGTCTATATTTAGACTACTTGAGTTTAGGTTAATGCTACTATACTTAAGCAATGAATGTGAAACAAAAAAGTCAGGAAAAGAAAAGATCCTACGCTCATGAAACAAGAGTACCTAGCACATGATAATGGCACAAACATGAACTGACATGAAAAGTGTGCTCATAAAAACAAAAAACGGAATTTATAATGCAGTAGAGCATAACTAGGAACAAAAGGAAGAGATATTAAGGTGAAGAATAAAATATTTAAAGGCAACAGCTGAGAACTCAAACAACACAATAATTAATTTTTGTGCTCAAATCAGTTATTCAAGAGAGATTTATTTAAAAACGGAGCGTAACAGAGAGTTGTTTTCATTCGAAAAAAAAAAATCATATTTTATGTAAAGATTTTTGTTATTGTATGGGTTTTAAATGCTATTGGTTAAATTTTTGTTTATGTTAAGTAAAAACCATAATAACGGCACGCGTATTTAACATGTGTTTATAAAACTTGCTTAAACAGGTTTGTGCATGAAACACTTAAAACACATAGCGGTTTACTAAACACACTAGGCCAGATGATTGGTGGTTGTATTTTTATGCTTAACCATATACCGTGTAGTATTTACTTTAAGGAATGAGAGAGAGAGAGAGTTTAAAAATGAGTACAATTTAGACAGGTGATACTCGCTGAGTATAGAGAATTTAAAGTGGAGGAATAAAGTTATATGAGAAATCTGCTCAGCCTATATAAACTCATGCCTGGCCATGCTCTAGCACAGTTCTTCGTTGGTTTTGCTTGCGTTAACATCGCTTTTTATTTGAAAATAAATATTTATAATTTTGCTTTTAAAACGCGTTTTCTGTTTGAGATCTTATTATTTTTTTTTTTTGTTTTTTTAATATAAAAAAGAACATTTGAGATAAAAAATAAATGTATATTAAAATGTACAAACCGAGCTTTCAACATACATAAAACCATAATGCAATGTTTAAAACAAAAATTTATTTCATAAATTGGTGAAATTAAAAATATACAAAAAAAAAAACTTTTAAATAATTAAATTGTGTAAAACAAAAAAACGTTAAAAAAAATCTAACAAAATGCATAACGTTGAAGATATGCTAGTGGAAAAAAACTATTCCAAGTGTCCTTTGAAAAAACGACCGGTCTATTATCAATTCGATGACGATCATCATTCTGCGGTCATAATGGATACAGACATTTCAACGAAATCTATACCTGTAATAATAACAGACCACATTAAATTGGATAATGATGAACCTGAAAATTTGAGCTTAAAAAAGGACTCAAGTGAGTCGTCAACAAAAATAATTTCGTCCACCTCCGAAGATGAAATGATCAATGTCAGTGATTGCTGTGAAGATGAGGGTGTCGATGTGGATCACACCGATGAGGATAGCATGTGTGAGGATGAGGATGAAATGATCGATTGTGTCGATATTGAAGATAATCATAGTGAGGATACAAATACAACACAGGCTGCCGCCTTGGCGGCTGCTGCAGCTGTAGCGGCTGCTTCGGCAGCGGCTGCTGTGGTAGTACCCACACCAACTTATCCTAAGTATGGTATACAGCCGTGGAATTTTCATATGTCTCCTTATACGGCAGAATTTTATCGCACCATCAACAATCCGCATTTGGCTCAACAAATATCTCCTTTAAGAGGTGAATTATTATCACCCAGTTCACCATCCGACTCAGTGGGTTCATTATCACCTCCGCCACATCATTACCTTACAGGACGCGGAAGTTCTGTTTCACCACCTATACGAACAGACCTCATCCACCGACCCATAGGCGTCAGACAAATGCCACAATCTCCCCAGCATCAGCAGCATCAACATAGATATATGCCTTATCCTTTACCAGCCTATCAACCTCACCATCAATCCGCCGTCTCCTATGCTTTGGGTTATCCACCACAACATCATCATGCTCCAATTTCACCGGCTTATTCAGATTCTTCATACTATTCCATGAGATCTCTAACTCCAGAATCGTTAGCCTCACCAGTACCAGAAGACCTTTCGGTGAAACCCACAAACATTCATAACACTACTAAAACACCACAAAAATCGTCCTTTATTAAGCATGAAACTATTGAATTATCCTCTATACCTTCAATAACAACAACAAAAACAACAACAACTTCAGCTTTGTCAACAACACCAGCTAAAAAAGACAAAAGTGGTCCTCCGCGCTATCAGTGTCCTGATTGTCAAAAATCATATTCCACCTTCTCGGGCCTAACAAAACATCAACAATTCCATTGTCCTGCTGCAGAGGGAAATCAAGTCAAAAAATCTTTCAGCTGTAAAGATTGTGAAAAAACGTATGTATCACTCGGAGCCTTAAAAATGCACATACGCACACATACTTTACCGTGCAAATGTAATATCTGTGGTAAAGCCTTCTCGCGGCCCTGGTTATTACAGGGACACATACGTACTCACACCGGAGAAAAACCATTCAGTTGTCAACATTGTCATCGCGCCTTTGCTGATCGATCGAATCTAAGAGCTCACTTACAGACTCACTCCGACATTAAGAAATATTCCTGCACCAATTGCTCCAAAACCTTCTCCAGAATGTCACTATTAACCAAACACTCCGAAGGTGGCTGTCAGGGTACCATCAGCTCAAACAACAACTGCAGTAACTCTTCATCAGAATTATCTCCCTATCCTAATTACAACGAGCATTAAATCAAAATCTTCTATGAAAAATTTTACAACAAAAAAAAAACCTCGTTTGCCATATCATATAAAAAAGACCACCAAAAATTAGTTCCTAAAAAAATCTTAAAATCTCTTTATACACAAGCAATCAAAAAAAAAACAAAAATTAAACCTGGTGTTAAATTTTCTATCACAACAAAAATCCCAAACAAGGCAGAGCCTTTTTTCTATATAAATTTCTAGTCAGACTGTTGAAAAAATTCTTTGAAATTTCTTTAAAAAAAAAACAACTTGCATTTATTATTTAATTTTTGTGGAGTGCCTGTACAAATGTATTCTAATTAAATCTATAATTTTCAATCTCAAAATGTACATACCTTTAAGAAAAGAAACAAACTATTTTGTAAAGTAATTTTTAAGCTCAAATTTTAATTTAATTCGAAGGGAAGACAATGTTTAGCTTTTAAGTACTATATTTTTATAGACATTTTACGTATACATACAAATGTAGTTTTAGATATTTTTATACATACATACATACATATTTTTTATATAAATGAAATGTTTTTTAGTTTTATAAGAAATAATTTATTTAAAAAAAAAACAATATAAGAAATGAATTTCTTAAAATACAAAATACAATATTTTTCAAAAAACATAAAAAAAACAATCTTTTTACTTTATAAATAAAATTTAGGAGTCCAAGGAAAATAAAAACGGATAGAAGAATCTGTTCTGTATAAAAACAATAATAAATTTCATACATTTAAAAAAAGTTATACATATCAAAAATAGAATTTTAGAACAGAATAATTTAACACAAAATTAAAGACTAGGATCTATGCATTACTCACAAATTAAAATCAAATCCATAATAATAAATATTTATGTTTTTTCGACCTTTTTGGTGTAACTAAATGATGAAAATATTGGTCTCAAGCTTCATTATTTCATCATTTAATCAAATCCATAACAATAAAAAAAAAATAACGAAAAGCGATACCAAGTAAAAAAACCCAATTTTAATAGACAAAAAAAAAATATATAAAATTAATATAAATTAACATATAAAATATAAATAAATATAATATTTTGTCTACTGGCCTTTAGCTTCTCTGATGACTTGAAACCTATCAGGCATAAAAAAAATTAAACAATGGGACTTTTTACAAAAAAAAAAAAACTAAAAAATAAGTGTTTACAACTTTTTTGCTTTCTCTTTTTTTAAGGTTAAGTGATATTAATGACAAAAATTAAATAAAGACGAATATGATTTTTACAGTACATACAATTAACGTTTATAAAGGGTGCCCCCAAATTCACAGAGAAAAAAATTAAACAGTGTCTTTGCATTGCATTATTAGTTGCTTATTGAATTATATGGAATAACTGATGGAGCAATTGGCCTCCACGGCTTTACTGGCACATACCCACTCTTTTGTCGATATTGGCCATTTTAACTAAAAGTGGTGAATTTCGTTGAACATGGCTTATTTGGCTTCATTTAACCCCCATGGAAAGAAATAAAATTGTGTTAAATGCAAAGAATACAAATTAGAAAATTATAGTCGATCTGGACCGACTTTACGATACCATATACCATACGTTTCGAGCCCTTTACTCTTAGGTCCAACTAACTAAATATAGAAAGTAAGCATACCCAAATTTGAGTGGCATTGTTATTAATATTTTTTGCCATCGGATATGCAAAATTGCTATATTTATATGGGGACTAGATTGAAAAACAGACCGCTCCTGACTTATTTTATGCAAAATCATATACAAACAAAATTTGAGAAATCTATGCAATATTTTTGGTTTTTAGTAGATTTAAATGAAGATTGGGAATCACCTTCATAGGGGGGCCATGACTAAGAATTGTCCTGTAGGGTTTATTTTTATATTACTTATAAATGGATATTAATAATACACACAAACCCAATTTGACCGAAATCTATATGATAATTTTGATATAATTTGGAAATTTAAGTCGATATCATAGGGGTCATATGTATTGGGACTAGTTCTGAACATGAACAGATTTTCACCAATTTCAATAGTGTTCATCCTATGGCCTACAGAAGCTGAAATTTGATTACAATGTTTACATGGACACACAGACGGACGGACGGACGGACAGACGGACATCGCTAAATTGTCATGGAGGTGATTTTTAGTCGATCGATATAATAAAAGATGGGTCTAGGTCAAATATATTTGGCAGTTACAAACATCAGCAAACACCTGACCATATAGTGGCTAAGGGTTTATACCCTGTATTCTCTGTTTAATTGAAATCTTGCGTGAATTTCGGCGACACCCTTTATGATATACATTTTGTTAAAGTTTATGAAATAGATTTCTAATTATATGCAAATCAATCTGAAATCAAACAATGTACAAGTTTCTATTGTGTTCACTGTATATATTAGGGTGACAGCGGTTTGTATGAAAAAAATTTTTGGTCGAATTTTGTGGTTATTGTTACACTGGATCTAAGATTTGAGCCAAATCTGACAATGCTTTATGGATGCGCATTGGGTTCAAAGTTCAAATATGCATTTATATGTAAAAATTATCAAAAAAAAAAAACATTTTTCACAAAAATTTTGATATTAATAATTGAGTTTCAATTAAATTGATTAATAGACCGTAATCTAGAGTAAATTGTCTTTCTAATAAAACATCAAAATCTATTATGGGATGAAAAACAGCTAAGTTATGTCAAGTTCCCCAAGAGATAAATGCGTTAAGAAAATCGAGCTCACAATTTTAAAGACATTGAAGTATTTTACAACAACAATATTTTTGAATTTTCCTGATCCTTATATGATCTTATGTAAAGTATTTTGCTTCTCGTCTGTTGTTGTGCCGTCCTAAGTTAATGTCAAAACGGTAAGTATTTTTTTTTTAGCACTATTTCAAAATCTCCAATTTTAGTTTTTCAAATATTTTACTCAACAAATTTATCGAAATCAACGATTGGACTCCAACGTCTTATTAACAACATATATGTGATTAAAAATGCCAAATATTTTAGGTAGCCTTTGCTTAATTTGACGAGGGCAGCGTTTTCATTTCATGGGATTTAAAGAAAAATTTTTCATACTTTCTAAATTTTAGGCTACACCTTTTTGGTGTTTTCGTATTTCAAATAAATTTTGTCCAAATATTATACTTCTTGATATATATGTTCTCAATCTTGTAAATTAAGGTTAAATCGAAAAATTATAAATTGTCCCTCTTTAGGGTCAAAGGTCAAATTTAAGTAGATTTACATTTTTTTTAAACATTATATCGAAATTATATATGTATATTTGTGGAAGTATTTCCATAAAACCAGTTGAATGTATTTTAATAATTCTAAAGAGTAATGGACTGATTTTCTGAAATTAACCCGTTGTGTACTCTTGATGTTAAAGTGAAAATCTATAAATATTTTCTTCGTCACGATTTTTTTTTTTTTAAATAAAACAAATTTAATGTATTCATAAAGTTCCTCAAATTTATTCGTTAATTTATGAAAATATGTAGATTAATTAGTTTTTATATTTAATAGTGTTTAAGCAAATTTGTATATCAAGGGCTTATATTCAAAAAGTGCTATCTGCATCAATATTTATTTTAAAGAGAGCGTGTAAAACCAATTTATTAATAAGATCTGAAAGTATTTGTCGATCGACTTGCTACATAATCTATTAAGAAATAGTCATACTACTCATGTGTGATAACAAAATGAATATTATATTTGACAGCTATATCAGAGAAAAATTTTAAATCAAAAATTAATATTGCTATCAAATGTGGATAGCACTTTTTGAATATAAGCCCTTGATATACCTTTATATGAATACAATAATTCTGAAAAAAAAAAAAAAAACTAGGATGCATTTTGGGACACGCGAATTGTGTATGAAAAATTTTAAAACTTTTTTATTCCAGAAATAAAATAATTAATTACAAAATATATAATCTTATAAATCGTTATCTTTTTGTAGAGATTGTAAATTTGCATTTTTCGAATACTGTTGCCTATAATTTTGTACCACCTGTTAAATGAAAACAAAAAAAAAAATTAACAAATGGCACAAAAGACAAGTTTAGCATAATATTATTTAGAACTAACCCTTTAGTACCCTTATATTGTAGTTAAGATTTTTAGTTTTTTTTTAATAGACTGATATTGACCCATAAGCAATTAAGGCATAATTAAAAAAAAAAAATCGAGAACCCCACGGGTTAATGTCAGAAAAAAAAACAGAACATTTTTTTTAGAATTATTAAAATATTCTCAACAAGCTTTATCGAAATCCTTTCACAAATATATATTATTTTGATATTTTGTTTTAGAAAAATGTAAATATCCTTAAATTGAACATTTGACCTTAAAGACGGACAATTTATAGTGTTTCAATTAAACCTTAATTTACAAAGTTGAGAACTTACATATATCAAGTAGTATAATATTTTGATAAGAGATATTTGAAATATGGAAACCCCAAGAAGATGTAGCCTAAAAGTTGAAAAAGTATGAAAAATCACAGTTTTCTTCAAATCCGCTGAAATAAAAATGCTGCCCTTGTCAAATTAAGAAGAGGATACATACAATATTTGTCATTTTTATTTACTTATATTTTGTTAATAAGACCTCAAAGACCAATCGTTGATTTCGGAAAATATCTTGAAATAAATTTTTGAAAAAGTAAAATTGGAGATTTTGAAATAGTGCTAAAAAACACGTACCGCTTTGACATTAATTTAGGACGGCATAGCAATAGACTATATGCAAAATAGTTTGCGTAAGATAATTTTAGTATCAAGAAAATGAACAAAAATGTCTGCTGTTGTAAATTATTTCAATGTCTTTAAAAATATGAGCTCGATTTCCTTAATCAAGTGGTCTGCGGCGCATTTATTGCCTGGGGAACTTGATATAACTTGGCTGTTTTTCAACCGATAATAGTTTTTGTTATTTTATTAGAAAGAAAATTTACTCTTTATTATGGTTTGTTAATTAGTTTAATTGAAACGCAATTATTAATACCAAAATTTTTGTGAAAAATGATTTTTTTTTATAATTTTTACATATAAATGCATATTTAAACTTTGACCTCAATGCGCGTCCAGAGAGCATTGTCCGATTTTTACTCAAATTTTGAACACTAAAGTTTTGTATCCAGTGTCGCAATAATCCTACCCGCACGTTTTTTGAAATTCCAAAAGCAAAAATGGCTGTCACCCTAGTATATATGCTTTAGTTGCAATTGATTCGTATTTTTGAATAGATGAATCAAACAAGTGACTAGGAAATAGAAAAATATATATGTACTAGCTGGACCTGGCAAACGTTGTTTTGCCCTCAATGATTTTTTTATTTTAGTTAGTATCTGTATATACCTATATAAAAAAACGTTTTTGCATTTGTTAATATTAATTGCAAACTGTTAAAGAAAAACCATGTTTTATTTATGAAAATGAAAATAAATATTTATTGTAATATACATATGTATAAGAATGACCAATATATTTCTATTATTGTAATTCTGAAAAAGAATGAACAATATTTTTAGCTTCATTATTGTGGCAGTAAATGAAAAAATTTGCTGGCTTTCCGAAACGGAACATGCCACATACAGTTGCTCGTGGGAAAAACAACTGTTTTCGAGGTCCAAACCACATATTTCCAATGATTGTCCTTGATATTTATTAATGGTCATGGCAAAGCCCAATCTGATCGGAAATTGCAATCTTTTTAATATTATCGGTGTGTCGGTAGGAATCATAGGAATTCTTGGCAGCAAAACATGTTCTCCTTAAAATTTTTCTTTGAGAATTGTGACCTCAATAACATTGGGCATTATTCTCTCAACAATTAACCTGGTTCCATTACAGAGTCTCGGAGCGTTGAGGTAACGTAGCAAAATTATTGGAGAACCAACTTTTAATTTTAATAAATGTAGCGGTAGACCGGCATCAAGTGCATTCAAAAATTCTGTTGGAGAATTGACTGCTTCATTTTCTTCAACAACACTATCCATAGATTTCGAAGAAAACGTTTCGGAATCAATCATGTCCTGAATAACAACATGTTATCGACATCGACATATTTTGCGGCTAAAATAGCTCTTTCACTTAACCAATCATGGCTACGATATTGATTTTGAATGTCGGGGAATACATTTTCAATTAATTCATCGCGTGACCATATAAATTGACAAAAATCTTGTGGATATTTTATTAGTTTGACTGGTTGGGTTAATATTGATTTTACCATTACCAGGATCAAGTAGTTGCTTTGAAAATTGGTCAGCCGTTGGATCATTTTAAATCGTACTCGCATGTTTGTTGTTAATTTGAACGCTACTCCATAATATTGATAATTTTCAGCAGGTATTTACTTCGTCATTATAGGTTGATTTTGGTATGACTGGCAATGTTTGACGAAAATCTCCAGATAATAAAATGAGATCTCCACCAAAAAGTCTTTCATTGCCTTTCAAATCTTTTAAAGTTCTATGTAATGCTTCTAAGGAATATTTGTGAGCCATGGTACATTCATCCCAAATAATAATACTGCATTTTTGCAGAACTTTTGCCATAATGAATTTTGATATTACGTACGTGATTGATTCTCATTCGTCTGTACGTTTAACGGTGATTTGAGTGCTCAGTGAGCTGTACGACCACCATGCAATAATGTTGGGGCTATGCCGGACGAAGCAATAGCCAATGCAATTTGTCCTTACTTTTTGTTTAGAATGTTTATAAATAAAAACTTTTGTGAATCTTATAACTTATAAAATTTAAATAAATTTGACAACTCATTATTTTTTGAACGCCAGCGCCATCTACCGGGTCCAACAAAAAAAGTTTTGGCATCACCTAACATACATATATGTATATTCTTAGTTTCAGTAAAATCGCACCGTAAATAAGAATATTCGAAATAACTTTACCCCAGCATACGTACTTTATGACGAAGCATACGTACATTCTGAATTGTAGTCAAATCGCACTGAAAATAAGAATTTTGTTTATAACTTGACCCCAACGTCATCGAGAGGGTTAAAACTAAAAAAGAACACAGAAGAGCTCGAACCTAACCTATGGTGCCAATCTTAGCTCGACAGCTCTTATGGTTCCGGAGATCATTCGTTACAAACAAATGCACCAACGTTTTTATATATATAGATATGTGCTCATTTTGTAAATATATCAGAGACGTATTTGTATATGGAAAATCAATTAAAAAAATACTAAATGGCAGATATTCTGCTGGTAAGCAGTGTGTTAAATTCTGTATTCAAAAAGTGCAAGTACGAGTGTATGTGAGATGAACGCAAGTTCGATCCTCACGTTCGCCCTAAGTAGAAACATTTTATATAAAAATAATGTAATCAATTATAACATAACAATTATTTCAATGTTTAATACCATCAGTGATGAAAGCTGCTAGAAAACTGTTGATTGGGAATACATATGCTTCCTTCTTCTCTACCATGCACTATTGTAACAAAAACAAGTAAGAAAATTATAGTCGGTCTAGACCGACTATACGATACCCTATACCATGCGTTCAGAAACCCTATCTCTTAGGCCCAACTAAGTGGACATAGAAAATAAGCAAAAACCAAATTTGAATGGGATTTTTATTAATTTTTTTGGCTGCAGATATGAAAAAGTTCATATCAGATGCTATATCTATATGGGGAGAAGGTCCAAAAATGGACCAATCCTGACCATGTTTGGTAAAGTCTCTTGTATTTTGCAAAAATATATACAAACAAAATTTGAGATGAATCAGTGCAATATTTTGGTTTTTAATAGATTTAAGTGAAGATCGGGAAGCAGTCTATATGGGGCCAAAGGGATCATTTTTGGACTACTCATTGATGGATGTAATGAACGCATACAAACCTAATTTAAGTAAGATCTATATGACAATTTGGATCTTATGGAAATTTATGTCGATTTCATAGGGGTAATTTGTATGGGGGCTAGGTCTGAACATGGACCGATTCTCACCAATTTCAATAGCGTTCATCCCATGGTCGATAGAAGCTTACGTACCAAAGTTCATCAAAATATATTCATATTTGCGAGCTGCAGTTTGATTACAAGGTTTACATGGACACGCAGACGGACGGACGGACGGACATTGTTAAATCAACTCAAAAAGTGATTCTGATTCGATCGGTATAATTAAAGATGGGTCTAGGTCAAATATTTTTGGTTGTTACAAACAGCAGCACAAAGTCATTATACCCAAACCACATAGTGGTATAGGATATAAAAATATTATCATAATATCAGTTGTAGGGATATTTAAATTCACATCAATGTAGGACGGCACATTTAACCTAATCCTACCAAGACTCTGAAACACATTTTAAATTTTTTTATATGCCAAAATCATAACTTTTTAGGGTTATATAAATTTAGTTAATTAACAAATACAGTAATACTTTAATATTCCCATGTTCCTCTTAAGGGCGGATTCGATTTGAAAACACGTGTTAGGATTTGTAAAAAAAAAATCATTCTCAAAACAATTTTTTTTTTATGAAGTATCTTTTTTTCTTAATGTAATTGCCACATTAAAATATTGCCCTGATTTTTCTTATTTATTATTATTTTTTCTTTTTTTTTTTTTTGAATATTATTATATTACACGGTCCGTACCTAGAGATGAAATGGAGTAAAACTGTGGTTATATTTTTTCTTTTCGTGATCATGTTTCCTTTTAAATGAACGAAAATAACTATTTCAATAAATTAATGAAATATCTTAAATACAGTTTCACTCTCTTTAGTTTCTAGTTTTAAGCGTACACTTACCAGAAAAAGCCCCCTCACCCTTGATGATGAATATTTTCAATATTAATAAAAGTTGCAATAAAATATTTTGAATTATGAACTTTTTACATTAATAATCTCATTTATTTTTTCAAAAAACTTACGGAACGTTTCTAATTTAATGTAATATTTTTTATTTTTTTTTTTTTTGCAAACAGAATTAGTGCTTTGCAAGTTAGGTCTCAAATCGGCAATAATATCGAAGAATATACAGTTCGCAAAATATCAAAAAAAAACTTACTATCATGGGGTGAGAATTTTGGGAACATGTGTTATTTTGCTATGAAAACAAGTGTTGGATTTTCGGCATTAAAGAAAAAAAATCAGTTTGGAGAAATAAAGAATAAAAAAATATATTGCCAAAAGTTAAATACGATGAAGATTTAGGGTTTTATGATAAGTATAGGTGTTGGTAAACCCATATATATTGGATCAGATTGGATACATAAACATTTCAAAACAAAATTTGAAACAAGGCGCACAATAACTGGACATTGGTTAAGCTTTTTGGTTTCACCAGGATAATAATTAAAAATATTCGGTCTACAAGGTCAAGCCCTTGTTGCTGTACAATAGTAAAAATCAGTTGAAATCTCTATTCTAATCAGCCGAATTAATTCTTTGATGCATTCTAGTCTCAAAGGAAAAGTTAAAAAGAGTCAATTTGGATGAGTGAGATAAAATATTTAAGGAGGATACTTTAGAGTTGGTTAAGTCGATGACAAATCGGCTTACAGAAGTCCTGAAGCACAAAGGATATCATACAAGTTACTAACTGAAGTAATAATTAACATGTTCGCATGTTTCATATTATGATGCTTTATTTTTTTTTTTTTCGATTTTTGCCTGCATAAAATTTGTTAATAAACCTTAAATAAGCTCAAAAAAAATAAATTATAAATTACATAACAGTTTATTAGGAGAGCAAAAAAAAAAATTCAGTTCATTTTTCCTTACTTTTTTTACAGTATTAGCGTTTTAATTGTAGGCGTACTTTTTCTAGCAAGTGTATGTCGTCTAATTCGTGTGTAACGAAATTTTCTGTTTATTTATTATTGTGTTTAGTTTTAAAAATATAAAAACAAAAAATGATATTTTTATTGTTATTATTTTTATTGTTATTATTTCAATGCTTATTGAGTTAGAAAATTAATCTAGCTCAAGATCAAATGTTTTTTCTGTATTTAATAGTTGTTGGAGATATTTTATGATCTTGTCTTATTTGTTAGTGGAACATTTTAATAGAGTAAAAAATAATGTTTTTAAGGAAATATAGGAAAAAGTACGAAACTTAATTTTGGTCTAATTCGTTTTTATCACAACCGCCACCATCAGAACCAGATAAGGATTGTAGATGAAAAAACCTTTAGTTCCAAACCACGATTGAGATATAAAATATTCTAAGACCAATTTGTTTAATATTGTCTGGAAGTACGATAAGAGACCTATGTCATAAAAATCTATATTAAAAAAACAGCTGACTATTACCCAAGATGACGAAATTAAAAAATTATGTAAAAAGCTGCTGTAAGTTATGTAAAGTGCACTTTTTTCGAAAAGTGTATTTTTTATATATTCTGAATTAAGAACAACATTATATTATACATCAATCGAAAAGTCTCAATGTACTGTGTTCATAAAATGCAAAAAAAAAAATTATTACTATTTTCCTTGAAGTCATAGGATGAAAATACTCAAAAAAGGAGAACAATGGGGAAAAATTCTCATGCTATGAGCTGAAGGCAGTCAATGGCTGAGATTTACTAGGGCTCGATTTTGAGACCTTTCGACTGATGTATAAGATAAGGTTGCTCTTTATTCAGAATATATAAAAAAATACATTTTTCGAAAAAAGTGCAAATAAAGTGCGACATTTTTTGTCAGCAAAGAAATCGGCATAAGAAAAATTATTAAACTCTGTCAATTTAACCTTATATTCCTTGCATATATAAATTTCTTATATCATATTATATTTCTAATTGGTGCAACTGAAATAATTTAATGAAGTTTCCAATCAGACTTAAAACTGTTATTAGCTCGAAAATGACATATGTCTGAAATTCAAAAGTTAAACTGGAAGAAAACTGCTTATACAGATTGTCATTTATGGTATTGAATTTCATTTCAAAAAAATATATTTAACTAATCGTCCCACGATACCATTATTAGTGACGGACTTGAATATTTCTATGAATATATATATTATATCATATCCGGAGAAAGGATTCAAAATAAATGAACTTCAATTAGTATACTTTCTTTAATATCTATTAAAATATCAAATAATTGTGTTTTTTAAGAGCAACTCCTTTGAATTAAATTGTTGACATCTTTTTATCTTGTTATTTGTTATACATTTATAACAAAAAATGAAAATTTTCTTTTTGCAAGGAATCCCTCTCTTCTTAGAAAATCTAACGCAATGTTTCAAATTCTGGTTATTAGCCTTCTAACATTAGGAACATTTTAATAAAAAGTTTCCTAGACATAATATTAACCTGAGTTGCTGGCCACTACAACATAATAGCAAAATAATATGCAGTCTTCGTGGCCAAACTCTCAGCAAATCCCCTTTTACTTACGACACAGACTCGAATACATCATATTCAAAGGGCTTTGCTAGGTACCACTTAAGTTACAGATGGATCACTATAGAATCCAAATATTACACCCTATTGTAACTGTAATATTCCATTACAAATAAAACCATCCCACTTTATTTGTCAATGCACCAAAACTGAAGACTCCCGAAAAGCAACATTTCAAGATATATGTCGTCTATATCAGTGCTGTTCATTTCATAGGATAATTGTCCCTGCTCAACTCACATGTATTCTTACGCTCTTGCATTTAGTCGTCACTGAAACAGCGACGAACGAAGACGTGTGGCGGATGTATGCTCATTTTTTTAAAGCAATGAAAAAAATTTATAGAAATATACGAAAAATATTTTATGAGTACAAAGGCCATTATAACAACTTGCCAGTAGCTAATGTTAGGATGTTATCGGGCA
Organism: Cordilura impudica; assembly: GCA_963682025.1. Taxonomy (NCBI): domain Eukaryota; kingdom Metazoa; phylum Arthropoda; class Insecta; order Diptera; family Scathophagidae; genus Cordilura; species Cordilura impudica. The sequence continues at coordinate 71,005,488 of OY821518.1, read as the reverse complement.
AATTATTAGTTTTTCGTTACCACAACTATACTTTAAGCTAAAAGTGACCGATAAGCTAAAGGTAAGATATTGTTGCCTTTAAATTTTAACGTGATGTTTATGTATTTAATGTTGCCACATTTTCTGATCTATGAAGAAGATATTCACCCAATTTAGTTTTGAAAATAAATTTATTTGCATATATTTAAATATATGCTTGTATATTTTTTAAAAAGTTTTATTACAGATTTACAACAATTATGCAACTTATAATAAAGGTTTTTAGTTTTGATTCTATTGTTTGCTTGCGAACAAATAAAGGAACGTTGCCACTACGTATTTGATAAAGCAATTCATTTGATCAAAAGAAATCGATGTTTCCTTTGGTGTTGCCACGATATCAAAAATATTAATTTTATTTTACTGGGAAGTTGTAATAACGAAAAGAAGTTATAGGTAACTTTATTGCTCACTTTAGCTAAAGTTACCTTTAACTAACATTTACTTTAAAGGGAAGTTGTAATAATGGCCATATATGTATTTGGTAATTTGTTCTAAAACATTTAAGGAAAATAATTTAAACGAAAAAGAAAAGCTGTTTGATTAAAAAAACAAAAAAATTTAGTGAACAATTAAAAGAATCGTTCATCAAATCAGAAACCAAGATCGACAAATAAAAATTGTGAACATTTTTTTTCAGATTTAAAATTTATTTGTTCTAAACAGCGTAACGCATTAAGTTCTGTAAATTCAAAAAAAATTTAATGATACGCAATTGTCGCGAAAGAATAAATATTGAAAAATTTATAATACAAAATCTATAATATAATTATAAAAAACTAATTTATGTATTATAAAAGTTGAAATGATTTTAAAAATTTGAGTCGGATCGTTCATTCATTCCTTCATTAATTGTATTTTTTTCTTTACAAAAAATTTATTTTTTAAAGTTTTTTAACAGGATAACATATTAAAGATATTATTTTAATATGTAAATACAATGAAATCATTAATATTGATTGAAAAATTTACAACTTTTTGATTTTTATAGAATTGAAAAAAGAGCCAGCCTAATGTATATACAAATGTATTTATTTTTTTCCTTTCAAAAATTTTATTTTTGCTTAATTTTTATTTCTTTAAAACAGTTTTAAACACAACACTAACAGTTTCATATTTTCAATAAAAAATAAATTCATACAGAGCCTAACACTGCTATTAACCCATTGAACATTTCTTACAGAGCAATTCTCATTTTCTCACTAACACAATAACATTTTTATTTTTGAACACCACTGCTCTATAGCCACTATCTGCACCCTCTCACATTAAGATATCATTGATGATCAAATTAAACTAAACTATGCAACCTGAAGGCCTACGTCGCTATTGCTCTTGGCAAAATTAGTTAGCTTATAATGTAAATTATAGAAAGACTCTATCCCCACTTCTGAAGCCCAGCAAGATCATACAGAAGCTGAAATAACAAAAGAAAGAGGTCTGTTTTATCCATCAAGCAAGAGCCCCATGAGCAGTTATTATTGGGCTAAATGCATTAAAGCGTACTGCTTAGAGCATAAAATCCCAAATTTTTACAAATGTGATATACGAAATAAGGACTACTATAATTTTTATGAACAAAGCAAGCTATGCAGAATATATTAAAACTTTTTTAAACTTTTAAACTCTTTCTTTTAACTCATACTCTCTGTCTGTCTGTCGTGGGTCAACCCAATTTCTCCTTATCCGATTGATCTGAAACATGGCCCATAGTCTTGTTGTTGCTTCTATCGGCCACATAATGAAGGCTATTGAAATTGGTGAAAATGGTTTCATTTTCAAACCTAGTCCCAATACAAATGACCCCCACCAAATCAATTTAAATTGCCTTAATATCCAAATTATTATATAAATCTCGGTCACATTCGGTTTGTGCATGCTTATTACATCCATTTATCAGTAGTGCAAAAATAAACCCTATTGGACAATTGTTAGCCATAGCCTCGATATGAAGCTTTTTAAATCTATCAAAAAATAAAAATATTGCACAGATTTTTATCAAATTTGATTTGTACATACATGCTTTTGCAAAAAATACGTGACCCTGCCGAATATAATCCGGATCGGTAATTTTTTTGACTTAGTCCCCATATAAATATAATATCCGATATAAACTTTTTCATATCCGAAGGCAAAACAAAAATAATAATGCTACTCAAATTCGGTTAATATCTAATTAGTTAGACCTAAGAGCTAGAATCTCTAAACCCATGGTACATGGTATCGTCCAGACTGATTATAATTTTCTTGTTTGTTTTTTATGGTGTAATTAGAAAATTTAATTATTTGAACTCTGACTAAATCAAACAAATTTTTTAGGTGATGTAGTTTAAAACATGTAAAAAATGTTCTCTTTAAGGCATCTCCAATAGTAGTTGTTTAATTTATTTATATCCTATTAGTCAAACTGAATGAAATTACTGAAAGTACCAATTAGGCTTTGAAGCGTTATTAAAAGGGTTTTTGCTACTACTACATCTTGCGTTTAGATCAGGGCAGAATGTATTAGATGTGCTACCAAAACATTTCACGTTGGAAAATATGGAAAAATCTTATTTTTTTAGAAATTTTCACTGCACGATATTCGAACGATGTAGATATATATATTAAATAAAACATAACCATGTGTAAGACTCACAAGATCCAAATAATTGGGATAATTGCCTACTTTTAAGTCATAGGGAGAGAATATTGCAAAACAGGGTAAATTTAGTTGATATTCTTGCCATATGACCTATAAGAAGGCAATAGCCCAATTTTTTGAATTTTACAAAAGTAACGCTTTTAGGCCTTTACACAAATGCATAACGCATGGTTGCCTTTTATTATAATGTATAATTTTAATATAATGTAAATCTAAAACATCCCTATAATAACGACAACAATTGTTTCAACGAAATTTATAAAAAAAACCAAAAATAATTCATTAGCAGTTATAAAAAAATAAAAATAAAAAGATAATAATAAAAATAAAAATAAAAAATTAAAAATAGAACGATAGTAACAAAATAGAAAACAGAGAAATTTTATATGTTGTTTAAGACTTAATTTCGTTTTTTCCGATCGCGAGTGGAAAATGTTTCAATTTTTAGATGTTCGCGTTGAAGAACATGTTCTGTTTTTAAGCAGTACACATGCAAAAAAATTAACTTAAAATAAAGCTACACTTGAATCTGTACGGTTTTTGTGTGTTCGGAACAAAAATTACATGAAGGAAAAATGTTTGTTTAAATAAAGAAATATTAAACGAAACACAGTCATGATTGTGTTTGGCACCGTACAAGATTTAGAAACACACATAATTGATATGACACACATAATTGATAATATTGACTGCTTTAGAGCAGAACATTGTGTATTTGTTGTTTCTGAACCTTGGTAAAAAGTAAAAAACTAAAAATTTTAAGTATATTTTTTTTTTTTTGGTTAATTATTCTAAAATCAAAACTTTTCTAAATTTAAGCTTCAACTGCGGGTATTGTACTATCATGTTGATATATATATTTTAAAGAGCCAGAAATAGTATCACATGCATTGGAGGAACACGAATGAGGACATATTTAATAGGTTTCCACTTAGTTCAGATCCATTACTTATCGACAAAAGTAATAGTTATAGGAAACAAATTTTTCATATATACAAATGGCACTGGATTTAATAATTTTGTAGAATACTACAGGTGCAGAAAATGTGAATGATTATGAATATGAAGATGATGCTATGAGAGTGATGATGCTGGTGAAATATGATGATTACAATAAAGAATATTTTCTTGATATGAAGCATAATTAATAATTAATAATAAAAATAAACAAAAATTCTAATACCTTAAGTAAGTAATAGCATTAAGTACACTATAATTTGCAACTTGACTCATAAATTTATCTCAGAATCGAAAGCTATACCAAAAATGGTAACCAAGTTAATCTTTTTCGAAAAACAAACATGCGCTTAGCAGGTTTAAATGAAATTAAAAATATAGCTTCCCAAGTTAATCCTTTTTCAACCCACTGTGCGCCAGTTCAAAAAATCACTTTTTGGCTATGCTCTGGTATTGCCCGGATCAGATGTGGATTCTTCGTTCCCCAAATGCATCAATTTTGCATATTGCAATCGACTTGGCCGGTATGCTAGCAAAATTATTTAAATCAGTTGCACTTTATACGAAAGACAAAAATGCAAATTATCCTTCAAAATGCGCCGCAATGTAGTTCAACTAATGCCAAGTTGCTGAGTGCGGAGACAATACGTCTCAATTGGGTTCTCAGTAACACTCTCCTTTACCGCTTCAACCAACATTGGGCGTTGACCAGCCACATGTGACCGATCACCCACGTCTAGTGGGTCACAATAGTGTCGTAAGCCAGTGCTTCCTGGCCACGATATTTGCTAAGATATGCACGTTTGATTAACACAAGCGAACGACTATTTTCAAAGTAAAGCGTACGTCATTACTTCAGTGCATTGTTTTGATGTAAAATTGGTAAAGAATTTACTGAATTGCCATTTCAATTCGAATTCCTTGAAACTGGAAAGGAATATTATAACTGAGGAACAAATAGAAATTCACTAATTAAACTTAGCACAAGAAGAAAGAAGCAACAAAATTACATCTTTTTTTATTAAAGAGATATTCCTTTTACGATATAACCTTTGAACTATCGCAAATAAAATTTTGAAACACTCATTTTTAAAGGACTTATAACTTTTAAAGAAAAGTACAATTTCTACAGATCACTGTAGTGTCTTTCTAATGAGGGGCAATATTTCAGAAACACTGTTTGTCCATTAGAGAGCTGCAACGGGTGATTGCAAAAATGTTAATGTATAATCAACGCCCGATTAACCATTCACATGCGTCCACGCTATGAATTTAATCAAATACTCATATACACTGTTGATTTTAAATTCATCAAACCATGTGACTCTTGTTTAGATGTGTGATCGTTGGACGGAACAATGATTATTTTGAGGGGAAAAAATCAGAAAAAAACAAAATTAACGCGTAAGAGCTTATTCATGACAACAAGAAGGCAATTTACCTAGTAGATTTTGTGAGAACACATTTGAACTTTTTCAATGATATTTTCGAGTCTTTTGTTTTTAAAAAAACACTTCATTTCCTATTTAGATTTGTCATAAATAGCAGAGCACAGCCCTTGAAATTCTAGTGCAAATTCGAGGATATTATTTTTCATTTAATAAATAATTTATTAGGACCCTTAAGGTATGCTAATCAATTTTAGCCAATTCACAACACAGGGCTTTTGATATTTATAATAAACACACACACAGTATGTGTTTTATATATGTGTTACTAGCAATTTTAAGTAAGAATCCCTCCAAAAACAAGTTCCAGACATTGCAAATCTGTAACTAGGGTGGCTAGAAAGAAATAAATGACTTGGAAATGAGGTATGTTTGGTCAAGATCGGTTTGTAGCTAAAATTTATATATTGGTCACAAAAATTCGCCTTGCCTATTGATATTATAGATATGCGTGGTATAACACAAAATAAACTGACCTGATAAAATCTAGTAGTGTATCGAAAAAAATACAACCGAAATAAATCTAACAAATTCTTTGATTTATCGTGTCCGAAATGCATATAATGCAATATAATATAAATATTATTCAACGCCAACGCTCGGTTTCTCACTCATGTGAAATTAAAATGTTTGACCAGCCGAGTCCTGCTGATCTGAACTACGCGTTCAGCAGTATGATGCTGATTCTATTCAGCGCTGATTTTTGTTGAGTATTTAATTACTAAGAATAAGAATAAGAATTTTAATTTTAATGTAGGGTGTCATGTATTATCATGCCATGTTTTATTAATTAAAATAGTCTGGAGGTCTAAATTGTTCATTAGCAATTACAGTTACCAAAAGCAAACTTATTTTGTCCCTTATTCCCAGGCCATCTGATGTGTCACTATATTTTTACTAATTAATTTTGACTGTTTCCAAAATTAAATTACGCTGAGTGGAATTTCTATAAAATTAACTATTTAACACTTTTTTTATTATTAGAGATTTTTTTTTAATAATTTTTGTGCATTACGTTTATATACAATTATACAATTATAATTCAAATTGGTTTTCGTAATTTAATTCTAGTTCAGAATTGAACATTACATAATATCAGTATCACAAATAATTGTGTTTTCCCTACGTCAGCCGATTTACGCTTATGCATATAATAAATATTACTTGCATATTACCGAAACGATCAGCATTTTGTTATAAAAACATTTTTACACTTGTACATCACGATGTCACATTACGAATTGTAAAGCAAAAGCATCATCAAATTAAAACATCCAATCCAATCCAATCCAATCCATGTACGGATCTACATATTTATATAAAACTGATTGCAAAACGATAACTGTTGCATTAGAACCAAAATAGAAAAACAAAATGTTAATAATATGCTAAATCAAACGCATCGAGTGTGGTGCAGAGATAAACTAGAAAAAGTAAAAGCATAAAATGCTTCAAAATTATTAAACATCAAGAGAAAATGCGCATGAATTTCTATTTCACACACGGCTATGTGAATGTGAAACGCTGATTTCATGACGAATGACCACAATAGACTTCGTACTTACTTCTAATTTTTTTATTCAGTTGATATATACCCTACATATAGTTGATGGAAAAATATAGTGATTGTAAGATTGTACTTTAATCTAACTTTTTTAAAACATTTTGTCATTAACAACTTTTTATTTATTTCGTAAAATAGGCGACAGAATATCCATTTTTGGATATACTGTGAAGTCTTAAAATTTAGGTCCAAATCAACAAATATTGTAAAGTATTTGAAATCTATAGGTTTCCCATAAGATTCTGAAATAAAAACACGTGTAAATAAGATATGCATAGCACTAGCACCCATTTACATATTGTAGTAAAACTTCCACACCTTTTCACATTTAAGAATTTTAAATTAACATAACATTTGATTTATATATACATTTACACTCAAAGAAAATGCTTTCTTGATTTGGACACAATAACAAAAATTAGTCCTTTACAGCTCTGCCATGTTTTAATGCACTTTTAATATACTGCTGAGAAAGCGCTTACATTAGGGTGACAGCGATTTGTATGAGAAAAAATTGTTGGTCGAATTTTGAGGTGTGACAATGAATATAAAAATTTAGTGTACAAATTTTGAACCAAATAGGACAATGCTTTCTGGACGCGCATTGAGTTCAAAGTTCAAATATGAATTTATATGTAAAAATTATCAAAAAAAAAAAAATCATTTTTCACAAAAATTTTGATACTAATAATTGTGTTTTAAAAAATTACCTAATTAACCATAATCTAGAGTATATTATCTTTCTACTAAAATAATAAAATCTATTATCGGTTGAAAAACAGCCAAGTTATATCAAGTGCCCCAGGCAATAAATGCGCCGCAGACCACTTGATTAAGAAAACCGAGCTCACATTTTTAGAGACATTGAAATAATTTACAACAATAATATTTTTGCATTCTCCTGATCCCAACATGATCTTATATAAAATATTTTGCATCTAGTCTATTGTTATGTCTTTCTAAATTAATGTCTAAACGGTACGTATTTTTTACCACTATTTCAAAATCTCCGACTTTATTTTTTCAAAAATTTATTAAAAGAAATTTTCCAAAATCAACGATTGGACTTTAAGGTCTTATTAACAAAATATATGTGATTAAATATGCCATACATTTTAGGTATCGTCTTTTTGATTTGGCGAGGGCAGCGTTTTTATTTCAGCGGATTTGAAGAAAAATTTAATATTTCATAATTTTTCAACTGTTAGGCTACATCTTTTTGGTGTTTTCATATTTCAAATATCTTTTGTCAAAATATTATACTACTTATTAGTTCTCAATCCTGTAAATTAAGGTTAAATTGAAACACTATAAATTGCCCCCTTTAAGATCGAAGGTCAAATTTAAGGATATTTAAATTTTTTTAAAACAAAATATCGAAATCTATACTAATATAATAAAGAGGTAATGTGTGTTTCTTTGTTTGTAAGAGGTAATCTCCGTAACTTCTCATCTGATCTTCCTGGAATTTGCACAGAGTCTTACTGCGGATATGGGAAGTGCTATTGGCTACAATTTTTAAAACATTTTTAGCGGGCGTGGCACCTCCCACACAAAGCAAATTTTTAATATCATATATATCGAGTACTATGATAGGGAGAGCTTTGCAAATTTGTGTGAGGTCACCTATTGTTAATATTAGTAGTTACGCCGGAAATGGGCGGAATCGAATAAGTGGGCGATTCCGCCCAATATGATGTGTCTTGAGTACTCTGATAGAGAGAGCTTTTCAAATTTGTCTGAAGTCACCTATTATTTATGTGAGTAGTCGGACAAAAAATGGGCAGCATCGGACCAATACGCGTGGCACCTACCATAAAAAGTAAATACAAAATGCCATATACTGTAATAGTGAGATTCTTGGGACTTTGTGTGAGCCCATATGTTATTCATGTGATTAGTTAGACAAAAAATGGGCGTGATAGGAGCAGTGGGCGTGGCACCGCTCGTACGTAGTAATATATGATATCATATAATGGGAAGCTTTGGCACTTTGTACGACCCATCAGATCTTAGTAGGAGTAGTCGGACAAAAGATTGGCGGGTTCACATCAATGGGCGTGGCACTCCCCATGCAAAGTAACTATTTAATGTCATATATCAAGAATACTGTAAAAGAGAGAGCTTTGTGGCTTTGCGTGAGCCCATAGTTTCTTTGTATGATTAGTCGAACAAAAAATGGGCGTGATCGAAGCAGTGGGCGTAGCACCGCCCATGCAAAGTAGATATCTAATATCATATAACTGGTGTACTATAAAAGGGAAAGACTCGACATTTTGCACGGGTCCATCAGATACTAATGTGAGTAGACCAATAAAAATTGGGCGGGATGGGATTAGTGGGCGTGGCACCTCCTATATAAAAAATATGAAGTACTACGAAAGCCAAAGTCTTTTGACAAGTACATTAGTTATCAATGTGATTTGTCGTGGAAAATATATCAACAAAATCAAAAATCGCCAAACCCAAAAATTGCGAAAAATAAAAATCGCCCAAAAATCAAAATCAAAAATGGGCAAAATCAAAATCGCTAAAAAGAAAAATTGCCAAATGATATTTTAAGTGCAAGGCCAATAGTTAAGTGTCGCCAGCTCTAATTTGGAAAATCCTTGTTCTTCTCATGGGCAGCTATTTACATGTACCATGCTCCAGGGTAGGAACGCCGAAAAATCTGATAATTGTTGTACCGAATGCAAAAACAAAAAACATTGTATATCAGCAAGTATCGAAATAAAAAAATCTATAATAGCATAATAAATAGATAATGTGTGTTTGTTTGTTTGTTTGTAGGAGGTAATCTCCTTAACTACTCATCTGATCATCCTGAAATTTTCACAGTCTTACTGCGGATATGAGAAGTGCTACAGGCTGTATTGTTTTAAATATTTTTAGTGGGCGTGACACCTCCCATACAAAGTAAATTTTTAATATCATATATATTAAGTACTATGATAGAGGGAGCCTTGCAAATTTGGCTCAGGTCATATATTATTAATGTGAGTAGTCAGACAAAAAAAAAATGGGAACTATTGGACAAATGCGCGGGTGCCACGCCATACAAACTTAAATGAATTACTGTAATAGTGAGAGCCTTACGATATGGGGGGAAGGGGGTAGCGAAGCACACCGGGTTACATCTAGTAATATATATTTGAGGAAGGCCTCCGATAAAAGTTGTTGATAATATGTTAATAATTCTAAAAAATAATATTCTAGAATTATTTTCTGAAATTAACCCGTGGGGGTAATCTTGATGTCAAATACGAATTTCTATAAATATTTTCTTCATCAGAATTTTTTTTAATAAAACAAATTTAATGTATTCATAAAATTCTCCAATTTATTCGTTATTTTATGAAAATATTTAGATTAATTAGTTTTTATATTTAATACAGTATAAACAGATTTGTATATCGAGGCCTTATATTCAAAAATTGCTATCTGCATTAATTATTATTTTAAAGATAGTGTGTAAACCTAATTTAATAATAAGATCTGAAAGTATTTGTCGATCGATTTGCCACAATATCTATTAAGATATAGTCGCACTAATCATGAATGATATCAAATTTAATATTATATTTGACAGTCATATCACAGTTTGGAATCAAAAATTAATATTTCTGTCAAATGTAGATATCACTTTTTGAATATAAGCCCTCGATATACCTTTGTATGAATATAATAATTCCGGGAAAAAAAAATTAAAACTAGGACACATTTTGAGTACCCCAAAGGTTAATTTCAGAAAATAAGCACAGAATATTATTTTATAGAATTATTAAAATATTATCAACAACTTTTATCGAAATCTTTCCACAAATACATTGTACATATTAAATAAGTATTTCCTTTGAGTAGTTCAAAATTTTGATTTGTTTTGTTTTCATCGTCATTTGCCAAAAATTTTACAACTATTAGTGCAAAGCATTTTCTGTTGTGATTTTATTTTCCAAAGTATACGGGTATTATTAGGAGTATATATACATGCCAGTAATTTCTTCACGTTACCACCAGATCAGGTAAATTTTTGAAATAAAGTTGTTAATCCAACATTTTGTAATCAGCAGTCAATATATATGACCCAAACTTAAAAAACAATAAATTTAATAAGAAGATATATTAAAAATAGGTAGGAAAATTATAGCCGGTCTAGACCGACTATGCGATACCCTATACCATGGTTTAGAGACCTCATCTCTTCGGTCCAACTTATTGGATAAAGAAAGTAAGCATAAACCATGTTTGAGTGGCATTGTTCTTAATTTTTTTGGTTGCAGATATGAAAAAGTTCATATTAGGTGCTACATTTATACGGGGACTAAGTCAAAAAGAGGACCGATCCCGACCATTTTTGGTAAGGTTACTTATATTTTAAAAAAAATATACAAAAACCAAATTTCAGAAAAATCTGTGCAATATTTTTGTTTTTTGATAGATTTAAGTGAAGATCGGGAATCAACTTCATATGGAGGCTGTGACAAAGAATTGTCATATAGGATTTATTTTTAGAGCACTGAGAAATGGATGCAATAAATACACACAAATCTAATTTGGCCGAGATCCATTCAAATTATGGCAAATTATAATTTGGATATTATGGCAATCGTTCTCATAGGGGTCATTTTTATGGGGACTACGTCTGAAAATAAACTGATTTTCACCAATTTCAGTTGCGTTCTTTCTATGGCCGCTAGAAGAGTATGTACCAAATTTTATCAAAACATATTCATATTTGCGACCTGTAGTTTGACTACAAGGTTTACGTGGACACACAGATAGGGAGACGGATGGACGCACATTGCTAAAGCGACTCAAAAAGTTATTCTGAGTCGATCGATTTCAAAAAAGATGGGTCTAGGTCAAATATTTTTGGTAGTTACAAACATCAGCGCAAAGTCTTTATACCCCGACCACATAGTGGTATAGGGTATAAAAATAAAAAACTAATGTGGGGATTATAATCGAAATTAGCTCGGATATCATACACATACAGTTTTTCAATAAAATCTTTGCACATGATGAAAAAATTAAAAATTTCAAAAGAAGCATCAACTTCTATCTCAAATAACCAAATTTTTTTTTATTGTTTTTTCATCTTGGCTTTTATATATGTTTATAAATACAATAAATGCAAAAAATGGACATTAAAAAGTACAACAGTTTAATATCTGTGTGCACAGTTAATCTAAAGTCGACAAAATGTTTAATTTATTATACATTTATGGGTTTTTAAATGCTAACAGCTAATGGCCCCGGCAGCCGATGCTAGTGTTATTATATATTAGTATTATATTCATATAACATCATGTAAATAAATAAATAGGTGCTAATATTTTGTGTAACCACCTTGATTATCAATTACGAATTGCAACCGCCTGCGCATTGAATGAATAAGCTTTGGAATATTATATTCTGCAGATATTTGTTTTTCCCACTTTCCTTTAATAAATCATTTTTATTTGTTGGCGGCCTTTTACCGATCTTTTTCTTTAGATGAACTCACAAATTTTCGATTAGGTTCATATCAGGACTCTGTCTCTGACCTACACAAATAAAATTTATGTTTCGGATCATTATCTTGTGTATATGAACTTTTGCCAATTTTCCCGGTCAGCGAAACGGGATTGTCGAATACATTTTTTAAAATATCAAGATAAACTTTTTTGGTAATTATTTCATCAAAATCTTGATTTTGCCAACTCCCTTGCTTGATATACAACCCCTACCATAACTAATAATTTTCTAACTAAATTTCTCATTTTCTGCTTTCCAGGATTTTTTCTTTGACATTTCATGCTACACTCTTTCGTTTCCTTAACAAATTGTTTTATTCATACTAGCAGACTCCAGCGCTCGAAATTCGAGTGCAATTTCTAGGCAGCTTTATTTTAGCCAATTCAAAAACCAACACTTTTATGGTTTATTATTATTGTGAATGAAGATTTCAAACACATTAACAAACACATTAAAAAATTTAATAAAACACACATACCATATGTATAATTTTATGTATTTGTTAGTAGCAACTTTAAATGTAATTTACTCAAAATAAAGAAAAAAAAATTTTTTAAATCTGTAACTCTGCAAAACTGCTAAAAGTAAATACCTTTCAAATAATGTACGTTAGGTCAAAATCGGGATAAAACGGTAGAACAAAACATCGGTCACAAGAAATCGCCTAGCCCGTTAATATTATAGATTCTAGTTACAACAAAGTGACAAGTCATTTTATAAACCGCCATTGAAAAAAATGCGTTTAAACTGATTTTACTAGGTGCCAGTTCGATTTAAAAAAAAACTATATATATATAGTTTATAGTGTATATATATATACACTTGTGCTCTCATAATTAAGTCACTAGTATGCTACTCGACATTATTGTCAAAAATACGTAAACCCTTTTTTTAATTCGAAAATATATTTTTTTTTATTATTCTTATACGTTAGCAATCAATTTACAGTGAAGTTAAAAATTACAAAATTTTGGTTCATTCCAAAAAAATTAAAAACTTGGAAATTAGCCAAAAACAGCTGCTCACATAATTAAGTCATCTGAAAGAAAATGGTTGAAATTGTAGAAATAAGTAATAAATTTTGTCCAAAGTCCAATTTTTTCATCAGCTTACCGCAATATTGAGTAGGACAACCTTTTTGCTTCAATACTGTGGAGCATCACTATGGCATGCTGGTTACCAGAGAAGCGCACTGGCCTGGAGTGATTTTGTGCCACTCCTCTTGGATAACTTTACATAACATGTCCTTATTTGTCGGTTTTCGTGGTGCAATGACTCATTCTATTAAGCCCCACAAGTTCTCGATAGGGTTTCAGTCGGGAATCTGCGGCGGCCATTTCAGAAGCTTGATGGACGGTGTTGCCAGCCACGACTTAACTACCTTCGAACAATGCTTCGGGTCATTGTCGTGTTGGAAAATCCACGCAAGCGGCAAATTGTCAGCATATTCGGTGGCCAAATTTTCCTTTAGTATATTTCTATACATTTCCCCATTCATTATACCGTCAATCTTGACTATAGGACCCACACCGAATGCGGTAAAGCAACCCTACACCATGACTGATGAGCCACTGTGTTCCACAGTTTTTTTTTGTGTACTTTGGATCCAATTCCTTAAGTGGAGGACATCGCACATATGGTCTACCATCATTTCCAAAAACATTAAACTTGGATTCGTCGCTCCAAACAATTAAATTCCAAAAATTTAGGCCTTTAGCAAGATGGTCAGTCGCAAATCGGAGCCGCTTCTTAGTGTTCTTCAAGGAAACCAACTGTTTCTTCCTGGCCATCCGTCCATGCAAATTGTTTTCTTGCAAACGTCGTCTTATGTTCTGCAACGAAATTTACGCCATAATCCATTCCCATTTGAGCTCTGATTTGCGACGAAGTTAAAAAAGGATCAGTTTTACTCAGGTTTGCAATGCATCTGTCATCATTAAAGTCGTGTTTCTCGGTTTTTGGCGCGGAATATTTTCAAAAGTTTCATATTTTTTGTAATGCGTGATGGCATTTGTAATTCTACCCAGAGAAAATTTCAAAATCTGCACTACTTTTGCAATATTATTGTATCTTTGGAAACAATCACATATTATTTTCTCTTCAGCCGAATTTGAATTTTTTGTTTACCCATAGCATTTTGGCTGATGTTATTCGTTTTTAATTTAGTTGTTTCTAATTTATTTATTATTTAGACCGCAAAAAAAATTTTCAAAACACTAATTTGCTCACGATACGCGTGGTGACTTAATTATGTGAGCACAGCGCATATGATCTTTTTGAGGTTTTCCATATTTTTCGGGGAATACCCAAATTTTTAATTTTGCTTCAATCAATGTAAACAACTGCTCGCATAGCATGGTTGCACAAAATAGTAAGGTTAGAATCGGAAGAAATAGGTTTAAGAGAAAAACTACAAAAACATTTCATTGCATACCCATGACTTAATTATGTGAGCATAAGTGTATATGTAAAATGTATGTTTCAGCAATATCATATTTCTTTAAATTTTCATTAATTTTTTCGTGTTCTTAAGTGGTTCTTAAGTTGTTTATGAGTTGCGAATGAACAATAAAGTTAAAAAAAAATCAAGAGTAGTTGGAACCAAAAACGCATATTCAAAAGAGAATTGAAGAAAAACGAGGCTAAAAACCCTCCGTCTAAATCTGCTCAAAGTGTGTTTCTTTTTTAACGTGTAGGCGTCTTATGGTCCTGAACAAGTACAGTAACGGAAAATGAAAAAAACGAATATAGCAAGGATTTTTTGTCAAAATTCTTAAATGAAAATAATATTTCCAACTTATTTTTTTTGTGCAAAGATTTTCTTGACAGACTGTATATATATATGATATGTACTAGATAGTCATAATACCGATAATTACTGGTATTATGTCCTACTTTTTCTGGTATTAAGACTGGATAAAACCCATTTTCTTTACGCTTATGCTATGCTACCCAAAATACATGAGATCTTCAAATTATAATCAACAAACGACTCTACCTCATTCGACGTACTCAAAAACTAGGACCATTAGATTATGTATATGAAATATGGTGGCCTGGCAGGTTTAAGCAATTTCAAGCTCAGCCATATTATTTTTAAAATTCGATTATCGACAAGTTCAGTTGAGTTGTTTTTGAAATCTATTACAATTGCCTTAAATAAGACAAATGAAGTCAAATTTCTATTTTTTTTTTTGCCAAAGGTAAAAGGTATTTTTGGAAAATATGTAAAAGATGTCTCACTACCGAAGAAC
Source organism: Cordilura impudica (assembly GCA_963682025.1). NCBI lineage: Eukaryota > Metazoa > Arthropoda > Insecta > Diptera > Scathophagidae > Cordilura > Cordilura impudica. Next base: position 70,990,065 of record OY821518.1, on the reverse strand, counting down.
ATATTACCTAGCATCATTTAAGGTTATATTTTTGAAAAAGCATTTCTCCACGCCTATGTCCTGGAAGATAAACTGAAGAACTTTACTAAATACATTTATCTATATTTCTAATATACACATCGAAATCAAAATCAAAGTAAGCAGTTCTAAAATTACATACATATGTACATACATATTAGTTTTTTTTATAAAATAAACCGTAATTGTTTATATAAAACAACAATAAATAAGGAATTATAATAATTGCTGCTCAAAAACAATAAGAGTTTAAAGGTTATAACAGCTGGAGAGTATCAACGATTCGGAAGAGCTGAATTTACCACTCTTGTTTGCAGTTATCACTGACCCTATCAAGTATGATTAGGACCTAAGACCCCTTTTAAACCAAAATGTATGGATTAATACAGCCACCCTAAACCGATTATAAGTTTAGGATATATAAGTTTATGTTTGTCAAATAATAATTTTTTAATCTAATCAGACACAATATTTAGGTAGATTCTTTTTTGAAATTTAAATCATCCAGTTGGACTTATTAGAAGTTTTGGAATTTATTTCTAAGAAAAGAAGGTAAAAAAACTTAAGCATTAATGACCTAATTGGCCATTTGTGACACATTTTGCTCTTAAGCGTTACATTTTTTTTCTCGAATACCTTTGTATTTTGACATTAGAAGGTTAGGCTAAGCATAAGTTTTGAAATTGTAGCTTTTGTATATTAAATTTTTAACACATGTGTGTTTTTGTATATTAATCACATCAGATAAAAAGATGTTAAAATTTCACCATATTTATGAAATAATTTCCGCTATAAACCCATATCAAAAAAAAAATAAATAAATAAAAATATTGATGGCATATTAAAAACAGAAAATCAACGGTTCAATACACTTGAAATCACAATATCTGCCAACAAAACGAAGGAAAAAACGACTTCATAAAATTTAACTCAATAACACAAACTTATCATGCATACGACTGTTTACTCATATGAAGAAGTTTTAAAGATTTTTGTTTTATAGAAAATACTGAAAAAAAAAAAAATATATATAAATAAAATAGGATTACAAGTCTTAAAATGGGTGCGCTAAACTCATTATCGTTACCAATTGATCGCAAATCAACCATATTAGCTATTAAATTGAAAAATAAACATATTCAATAGTTTCGAATAGACAACAACACCAATACAATATGTCTTCGAAGGCACACATGATCGAAAATTTCTACCTATCGTAACGAGTGACTGAACAACAAAGATGCACGACAAACAATTGTTACCAAATTAGATCATCAGGCAGCAAAGCAAATTAAAAAAAAAAAAAACGTTAAACGAAGGCAATAGCTGTAGCTTTAAGCCAAAGCAGAAACCTTTAGTTAAATCACGTGTAAACAATGTTACACTGTTTGTGGAAGAAGAAATAAACTGATTTTTATGTTCGATTTTAGCAAGTTCGCCTAAAGGGACTTGATAGTTAAGTAAAAAAATTAATATGCACGCATTTTGCCAACAAATTTTTTCTCTCTCTTTATTATAATATGAAAATATATGGATTTCAGGCAGGGAGAAACTTTTAAATCAGATGTGCCCAAATTATGAGTTAAATTTTAAATTATCTACTTTCCACTATGACTCAGGTATCCAGTGTCATTTTGACTATATTGTCGTCAAATTAGCAATAATCTAAAGCTAAAATGTTAATTTTATAAAAAAAATAATAACTATTTATTGTTCCCATTAACTTAACGTTTTTTGGGTGTGTTTGTACAATTTAAATAAAAAATTCATAAATTCTTATAACAAAAAAATTTTTTTTTTAATTTCAGGACTACTTAAATGTTGTTATACAAAATATATTTTATTGCAATGTCAAGTTTAAACAAAAGTTATAAATTTAAAATTCTTCACTGAAGAAAGTAAACTTTCCAAATTAAATTAAAATAAGTAAGAGTATGAATTTCGGCTAAGCCCAATATTTAATAACCTCCTCCTGGGTATCACGTTTACATTAATATCTGGACTTATACACAACTTATAACAAATATGAACAAAGTATTTTAAAAATAACCAATTTGGTAAATTTAATACTAAATTAGTACAACAAACACCTGAAATATTTTTTAGAGATGTATGCATATCAAAAATTCTGTGATAGTCAACATACCAACACTGAACTAAGCGATTAGAAGCTTCAAACCTTACAAATCTCCAGGACCTGACGGTATCATTCCAGCTGAATTGCAGCACGTGTCGGACTACATTTCCCCTTGGCTATGTAGGCTTTTCACTCGCTGTATCAACTTAGCTTATATTCCCCTGAAGTGGAGGGAGACGAAAGTGGTGTTCATTCCAAAAGTTGGAAAAAGTTCACACACTGTCCCAAAAGACTTCAGACCATCGTTCTTATTGAAGACAATGACGCGTATGATAGATTCTTACTTAGGAAGAGTTATTGATCCTAAACTGCTGTCGGCGCGACAACACGCTTACAGCAAGGGAATGTCAACCGAAACAGCTCTTCATGAGCTTGTGAGTACCATCGAGAAATTGCTCTCGGCAGGAGAATACACCATGACAGCCTTTTTGGATATAGAAGGGGTTTTTAACAACGTCACACCGGACTCGATATTAGCGGCACTGTGTAGTCTAGGAGTGAACTCTGTGATCATCTCACTGATTGGAAATCTGCTTACCAACAGGCGGATAACGTCTAAATTGGGAACGACTCTCATATCTCGATCTGTGAACATGGGAACGCCACAAGCAGGTGTACTGTCACCACTTCTATGGAACTTGGCGCTAAACTCAATGCTAGTTTCGTTGGAGAGACAAGGCTGCGACGTGGTCGCCTGTGCCCATGGCGTGGCCATAGCCGTAACTGGGAAGTTTCTATCCACACTTACAGATATTCTATAGAGGGCTCTCACAATGCTATCTAGCTGGGCAAGTAGTTGCGGTCTGGGGGTAAATCCGACCAAAACGGAACTTGTTCTTTTCACGAGGAAGTATAAGACTCTTACCTTCGACCCTATTTCTCTTTACGGTACTGAAATCGCCTTCTCTGATGGAGCCATGTATCTTGGCGTATTCCTGGACAGGAAGCTGAACTTCAGACGGAACTTGGAGGAAAGGGCGAAGAAGGCGACTATAGCTTTATACTCCTGCAAAAAGGCCATTGGTAGGCGGTGGGGCTTCAGCCCGAAAATTGCTTACTGGATCTACACAGCGGTGGTTCGCCCAATACTGCTGTACGGGGTCATCGTTTGGTGGACTGCTCTAGAGAAGGCCTCCAATACCAACCTTCTTGCAAGGGTACATATAATGGCTTCCATGTGTATCACTGGTGCCCTTCGTACTACACCTACAGGTGCCTTGAACATCCTCTTACATCTAATACCGTTGGACATATTAGGAAAGCAGTCGACGGCCTCATCGGCGATTCGACTAAGAAGCACAATACAATGGTATGGTCATAATTGTGGACATGGACTGATCCTGACTAACAGGAACTTACCATTGAACGTGGATTACACTACTCCGAGGAGTGTATTCGAACGACACTACAAAACTCTGATACCGACGAGGGAATCTTGGTCAGGGAGGATTCTAGGTAGCAGGCGTTCCATAAATTTCTATACTGACGGATCGAAATTATGTGGTCAAGTTGGTTTCGGAGTCTCTTCAAAGGAGCTTGGACTAAATCTGGCTCGCAGGTTACCAGACCACTGCAGTGTTTATCAGGCAGAGGTACTGGCAATAAAAGAAGTTTCTGACTGGTTGGGTAGGAATATTCTGTCTACAACCGAAGTCAACATCTACTCTGATAGTCAGGCCGCGGTAAAATCCTTAGAATCAATGTTCCTGAAAACAAGAACCATCCTAAGCTGCCGGACGTCTTTAAATGAGATGAACAAGCAGTTCGACATCAGACCAGGTCCCAGGGCACAGGAATATGCTGGGAAACTGTAAAGCTGATGATTTCGCAAGACAGGGCACTACCTTACGGGTTCCAGCGGACTTGGAATGTGTTGGTACACGCTGGCATAACCGACAACAGCGGCTAATGGATCAACTTGCAGGATCACGAGACAAATCTAGCAGGCTCTGAATCATAAGCGCACTACTGCGCTACTATCACTCCCCCGTGGGGAGATTTCAACAGTAGGTGCTGTTATCACTGGCACTGCCTCATAGGAAGACACGCTGAACGCCTCAAGGTCAAGTCAAATGACTTCTGTCGTAGCTGCATGGATGTGGAGGAGGTGGAGAGCATAGAACACTTCCTTTGCTATTGCCCGGCGCTCTCCAGAACGAGACTTCGAACATTGGTATCGCCGTTTCTTCACGATCTCTCTGATCTCTCAAATGTGGACATTTCACATATCAGGGGCTTCATCAGGAGCTCAAACTGGTTCTACGGTGGGGACTGAGGGGAATACCTATTCGTCCCGTGGTATCACAATGGACCCCAGAGTCTAACTGTGCTTTTCCTTTAGTTTAGCAGTCACTTCCAACCTAACCTAACATAACCTTAAAAAAATTGTCCTAAGCTTGCCCAGGTGAATGCTTTATTTTGTGAATGCTTTATTTTAACAAACAGACAGACAGATGGACAGACGGACTTCATTTTATCAACGCGATTTGTTAAACGGATCAAGAATATCCAGTGGGTGTCAGCTTATTTGATGCAAGCAATCCCAACAAAGTAAAATCGCTACAATTCCTAAATTAAATCAAATATAGAAAATAATTAAAAAACATTTTAAATGACAACATTGGGGCTACAAAACATATTTACGAGTATTTATAGCCTACGCCACTATGTGGTATGGGTATAATGACTTTGTGCTGCTGTTTGTAACTACCAAAAATATTTGACCTAGAGCCATCTTTTATTATACCGATCGGCTTAGAATCACTTTCTGAGTCGATTTGCCGATGTCCGTCCGTCCGTCTGTCCGTCTGAATTCTGGGATACCGTAATTTTCGTTGACGTGTCAAAATCTAACGTATTTGGCTCAGATGGAAGGTCTTACGTTTGGCGGAACGTACAATTGAAAAACGTACTTGCGACTGTAAAACATGGTGGTGGCAGCGATATGGTGTGGGCTTGTGTGGCCGCGACGGGAGTTGGAAATTTAGTTTTTATAGAAGGTAACATGGACAAAACAATGTATCAGAACATCCTTAGAAAGAACTTGGTTCAAAGTGCTGGAAAACTGGGTTTACGTTTTTACCAGGAAAACTACCCTAAACACAAGTCAATTGTAGTTCAGACTTGGCTTATATGGAACTGCCCTAATTTGATGGAATCACCTGCACAGTCTCCAGATATAAACGTGATTGAAAATTTATTGGCATTCTTTAATGAAAACAAGTTATAGTGTTAAGTTCGTCTCTGTCGAACATTTGATACGCTTTACCCGTGTCTGTAACGAAATATTATAACTAATTTTAACCTTTAAATCATAATCCAAATTTGAAGTTAATTATTTATCTTCTTTCGCCAGTATTTATTATTATTTCTTTTTTTTTTATTAAAAACAATGACGGTTTTTTTTTGTAGAAACAATTAATTTCTATCTGGAATATTGCATTATTTACATATTATTAGAGTAGAAAAACTATTAAGACTCCTTCATAAGATACCAAGAAGAAATGCTTTCTTAATGCTATAAGCATTAGAATTCTCATAATCAAAGTAACGGATCATAGTCGACAATGTTTTGAGAGCTTAAAAATTACGACAATTTAAAAAAAAGTTTCAAATTAGTTTTGCCAATTTTAGTCTTGCCTCATATCAGTAAAGTGCCCAGAATTAATGTAAACAGACAAAGACAGATAAATTCAATACAAAACAAATATGTAAGAATTGAATGTCGGTATATGCGGACCCAAAAATATACCCTATACTACTAACCTTTTCTTTGCATTTGTCTTTCTGAATGTACGACATGTCGAGAGTGTTGTGTCAAAACTTAAGAAGATACAGCATTTCCAGCGACTGGCCTCATATGGTATATCGTATATAAATCAGTTTTAAAAAAACTTTAGATCGATTTTCTCGCAAACTAATGTTCGAAGTCCGTGAACATCATAACTCAAAATATACTTGACCGATTCTTTTGAAATTTTACACACTATATCTGCTTAAAAATCGTCAGGTAACCACTAAGAGTTTTTTTTTTTATTTTCCATTCTCGTCCCCAATTTTTAACAAAAAATTCTCAAAATTTTATAGCAAAATGCTGCAAAAAAAAATTGGAGAAAACTCTTCGCCACTACCTCAGGAAACATGTAACTGTTTTTTTTTCTTATTTATTAACCAACACCAAGGTGATGCCCCCTACAGATGCAGTGCATTGTGTTGATCTCAGGCACATATGTTATGGGAAGGAGGAAAGAGGGAGTAGTGTTTGTGGATATTTGACTTAAATCTTATTAGATTTTAACTGTCAGGAAAGACCTCTGCGGGAGGTTTATTCCACATACTGATAAAAACGCATTTCGATTTTTTTATTTCACATGATCCGATAACGAGTTATGATGTTCACCGCAAAACAACAACGCTTATTTCTGTGGTTTTCTAGAATAACCGCGTATGTCATAAAATCAAAATGTTCAGGGGAGCCAAAAAATGTTATATTTGAAATTATGGGCTCGATATAAAGATTTTAGAGCTTTTTATTTAACAGTCCTGTAGATATGGGCTATAAATACTTTATACAAAATTTTGAGTCAAAAATCTTCAGAGGAATAGATTCTAGAGAAGGACGAAAAACAATATGTAAATTACACTTAAAGTGTGTGCATATAAAACAACTTATATCGACAAACGTCGTTTTCTTTGAAAAACAAAACTACCATAAGTTGTTGTTGCTTGAAAAATGGATTTTTTTGCTCGTCAACAATAACTTAACGGGACTTAGTATGAGAATATAACAACGTATCAAGAATAATAACAAAAACTAACAGAAGTAAACAGTTATAAACTGAAAACTACTTCAAAATTATTTTGCATTTTTTTCATTAATAACAACGTATGTCGCTATGTGTTGTTGCGAGAAAATAATTTGTCAATGATCAAACGTAGGTTGACATACGTCGTTAGTGCTTCAAATTAATTTAATAAACATTTAAGTTACGTCGTTATTTAAAGAAAAAACTCAGAAATGGTCAAAAATTAAAAATTAATATATTTGGCATCGTTAGCTCAAAACTGACAAAAATGGACATACGCGGCTATTCCAGAAAACCACAGATTTATTAATTACGCTTATTATTTATTAAAATTTTAAATTGAAAGATTCTATAACGTGTATTTGAAATAAATAATCCAACATTATTCATATCTTCAAAAACTAATTATGAATATACGACTTTTTTAACGTTTAAAACCTTACTCTAAAGGATTAATGTGAATATTTGTAGCAGAGAGAAATATCATAATAGTTAAAATAGTGATGTTAAAAATTTGAAACCAACCGGTTATTTGATTATTTTAAAAATATGCAAAAGATTTGTGTATTAATTTTATTGTTTCAGGCTTTGAAAGCTTAAAAAATCCAATTGTAAAAATATACACTATGGTTTATTTAATAAAAAATAAAAATCAATTGATAAAATCTGATTCACTGACATTATCATGAGACTTGCAGACCGAGTAAATCATTTTTGTCAATTCTACGGGATATAAGTTTTTATTAACTTTTCTTAAGCTTTATTAGATTTTCGGTGAACTTATAGGAAAAATATTAGGATCTAGCAAATATTCGAGAATAACCTTTCAACGTATTCAGTTGGAAAACTAGCTAAAAGTATACATGAACTTCCCAATCTGAAAGTTTTTCAGCAAAATAAAAACCCGGAATTCATCAAAACATAATAAATTGTATTCGAAAATTTTTAAATCAGGAAAATTGTAAATGTTTTAAGAAAATGTATTTCTTTATTATAAGAATTAAAAATCAAATAATCAGCAATAAAAACAATAAACGTTCAACGGGTCTAATATTGTTGGATATCGAAAAAGCGTTTGACACCGTTTGGCATAATGGCCTAGTATTTAAACTTCTTGATGCAAATATACCAAAATATTTATGCAAACTTATTTCAGATTTCATTCACGGCAGAATCTTTAAAGTTGCGATTAATAATGAAACATCATCTCCAAAAACCATTACCACAGGGTTACCTCGAGGATCAGTCTTGTCGCCATTGCTTTACTCGATATATACATCCGATTTTAAAGTTCCGAAATATATGAAAGTTGCTTACTACACAGATGATACTTGGTTAATTTCTTCAAACAAACTTACAAGTGCACTCCTGAAGAAAATGGAAAAGGGACTTGTTAATTGCAGTAAATATTTTCACAAATGGAAAATCAAAATTAATCCAAACAAAACCCAAGCAATTATTTTTCCGTTCAACAAATCTCCCAAAAGACTGCCAAGACGTCATCTTCATATTGGAAATAATACCATAAATGTAGTTAATCATGTCAAATATTTCGGAGTTGTCTTGGACAAAAAGCTTACTTTTAAACAACATATTATAGCTACGTGCTAAAAAGCTATAAAATCATTTAAAGCATTATGCCCACTACTAAATAGGTCATTTCTAAACCCCAAAAACAAAAATCTACTCTTCAAAAGTGTTATAAGGCCGATATTAACATACGCGTGTCCTATTTGGAGTGACGCTGCCAACTGCCACCTAAAGCGCTTACAAATTATACAAAACAAATGTCTTAAAATGATAAATATAAAGCCCTGGAGGTATCATACAAATCCTCTTCATGAAGAAACAGGTTATGAAAAAATTATCGATTTCATAACAAGAATTAACAATAATTACTTTGCCAAAATTGAAAATTCCTCTTACCCACTGATAAGAGAATGTAGAGAAATAACGTAAAATTAAAAAGAAATCACCAAATTGAAAATTATATGCTTGTAGAGGTCTATTATTTCTAATAAACCTTCTATAAGCATATAAATATTTTCAGATAGTATTTGAATTTATTAAATCATATAAAGTTTTTTTTCCTCCTATTTTCCTTTAAAATCATTAAAAAATAAAATAAAAACTATTTAATGTCTTTAGATCCTATGTATTATTTGTTGCAATATCTATATGTAAAGATAAGATCTCATATGTAAATATCAAATTTGTTAAAATATGTAAATAAAGGAAGAATATATAATTGAATAATTAATTGTTTATTATTTTATTATTACTTTTCTTTGAAATTAACGCTCTTTGTAATTCTTCCGAAATAATATTAAACAAAAGTATGGCAATACCGGTCTAATCTAATACAGGATGGGCCAAAGTAACATGTTGTTTAAAAATTTAATAACTTTTTCATTTATATATATTTTTTTTAGATTATAAAATATACAAAATAGCAATTTTTTAGATTAAGTATGGGATATAATGTCACTTAAATAATGGCACTTTTCAGCTTCGCAACAATGGGCTCGTTTTAGAGTATTTTCCTTAACATTTTTAAAAATTTGTGCCTGTGGCGTTTGAATTTCTGCAACAATGTTGGCCTTGAGCTCAATACTTGTTTCACATATACTCGCTCCTTCAAATAACCCCCCCCCCCCCAAAAAAAAAAAAAACAATCAGGTGCTGATAAATCTGGCAAACGCATTGGCCAGTTAATTTCCAAATTTCTGGGAATTATTATCTCTAAAAGAATTTGCATAGAAGTGTTGTTGTGTCTCTGGCAGTATGGGCGGTGGCTCCATCCTGCTGATACCACATCTCAGTTCTGTTTTGAAGAGCAGCACGTAAAACATATTGTATCATAAACCGGTACTGCTCTCCATTTATGGTTACAGCAATTCCATATCGAAGAAGTAAGGCAAAATGATATTTTTGGAGATGTAATGCCACACCATACTCTAATGGGGTGCAATTGGTGCTGATGAATGGCTCTTGAACCCCAAACATACAGTTCTGCTTATTAACAAAGCCACTCAATTGAAAATGAGCTTCATCACTACTAAACAGATTTTCATTTCTGGCCAACTGCAAAATTTAGACATTGGCGATGATCTACCGGTTTTAATTCTTGCCTGAATTGCACCTTATATGGGAGTAACAGTAAATCTTTTTGTAAAATGCACCGTAGTGACGTATGATAAATCCCTAGTTGAGCAGAATGCATTCTAGTAGAAGTTTCTGTTTTTTCGTAAAACACTTTGCTCTACACATCCAATATTTTGCGCAGTGAGAATTAAACATTGTCTACAGGTTCGAGGCAAATCTCTTACGGTGCTGACGATCAACTAAGCAACAAATCATTGCTTCAGAGGGTGCAATTCTGAGGGTAAAATGGCGACGATATGCCAATATAAATAATAAAATGCTATTATTTTGGTGCGTTGTTCAGTTGTGAATATCTCCATTATTTACTCTCAAGGTGTTATTTATATAATAAAAAAAAAAAAAAATAAAAAAATACGTAAACGAAAATATTATAACTTTTGGCCCACCCTGTGTGCAATATAACCATCATTCACACTCACGAAGCAAAAGCAAAAAAGTTTTTGAATAGCAACAATAATAATAACAACGTGGAAAAATCATCTTATTTTAAGACTTTTTCATTAATATCTAGGGACCCATCGATCAGATTTTGATGGTTTTAAGTATCAACGTGCTCAGGATGCCATTGACAAATTTTCACTAAAACTGAGCAAACCAGCTTGTCTATTGAGGTACAAGCAGACAGTATATCAAGAATGAGTTTACAGATTAAAATTAAATAAGCTTTTTCAACTTAATTTGATATAAAATTAAATTTATTGTTTTTCAACATAAATTTTCTTCATATGTTTTAATTATATGCAGTACTTACAACAGTTTAGCAAAAACAAAATGCAATTTTAGTGCAAGACAATAGAAGAATACAACAAAAACAAATATAATTCAATTTCCGCATTGTCAACTAACTATTTTCGCAAAAGTTAAGATGTGTGTTTATATTATATGTAGTTTTTAACAAATATATTATTATGTACTTTTAATATTTGATATGACCATCCTTTGCATCTGCCATATATTGCAAGCGTTTTCTCATGGAATTAACCAAATTTTTTAGGTCATAATTGGTCGGTATCTTCTGTCACTCTTCCAATATTCCGGTTTTTAGTGCTATCATATTTTTCGGTGGACGTTTAGCGACTTGTTTCTTCAGATATACACACAAATTGTCGACAGGGTTTAAATCGGGACTTTGAGCAGGAGTATCTATAACTTTGCCGCAGTTGTAAAGAAGCTACATCCGCACCATAAGCGACTTGTTCTTCCGTTCGATATCCTTACAAAATTTAAATTGTGGTTTATTGCCCCTGATGAACCCGAATTTTCTAGCACTGCTTATCAAATGGTTCATTAAAATGTGTAAATATTGCTGAGCATCCGTTGCTGATTATATAAAAGCTAAGTCTTCGATGCCTTGGCTTGAGCTACACCCAATACCGACATTTTTCCCAATTTAACATTGTATTATTGATGTGTAAACATCTCTGCGCTCAGGGGGGTAAAATCAAATTTCACAATACAATTAGAAAAACAGCGTAAGGGAAAATCGGTGTGGGGTATATGTTAGTGTATTGGTGTATTTAGTAAGCAGAACCGCCGAGTTCGCTGTCTGTTTAGCAAAATGACAAATCTTTTTCGTTAATTTTAAATATTCAAGCTATTGAAAGCTAGGTTTGCTGTAAGTTTAACATGTTCACAAACCTACAGAGCTGTTTTTTTTTTTTAATATTCAAGTATATATTTGCTATTGACAGCACTTTTTTAGTAAGCAGAACCGCTAGTTGTGCTGTGAGTTTAAGAAGCTAAACTATGAAAACTTTGAAGAAGTCAAAAATAAACTTAGGTGTTTTTTTAATTACTACACCTTTGTATTTTAGAAAACATCAATTGAATTTCAGAACGTATCAATTGTGTTTCAGAAAACATCAATTGATTTTCAGAAAATATTAATTGTGTTTCAGAAAGTATCAATTGTATTTCAGAAAATATCAATGGACTTTCAGAAAGTATCAATTGAATTTCAGAAAATATCAATTGATTTTCAGTTATAATCAATTGTATTTCAGAAAGCATCAGAAAGTATCATTTGTATTTCAGAAAATATCAATCGAATTTCAGAAAATATCAATTGAGTTTCAGTAATTATCAAATATATTTCAGAAAATATCAACTGTATTTCAGAAAACATCAAATGTTTTTCAGAAATTATCAAATGTATTTCAGAAACCATCAAATGTATTTCAGAAAATTTGAAATGTATTTCAGAAAACAGCAATTGTATTTCAGCAATTAACTAATGTATTTCAGAAAACATCAAATGTATTTATGAAAATATCAAATGTATTTCAGAAAACATCAAATGTATTTCAGAAATTATTAAATTTACTTCAGAAAATAGGAATTGAATTTCAGAAGATATCATTTGAGTCTCAGAAAAATATAAAAAAATATTTTTTTAAGTATTACACTGGGCTTGTAATATTTCTTGAAAACTACATATCGTCACCTAAAATGCAAAAGGCCGTAACTAATATTTTTATTTTTTTTAAAGGAGAAGCAAAAAAAAAAAAAATCATAAAACAAAAACTACTTTAAACTTAATACCCAAATTTTAGAATCAAGCTGAAAAATAAAGATGGATTTTTAATTATGAAATCAAATTTATGGTAAAATACAAAAAGTCAATTTTTATACCCTATACCACAATGTGGTTTGGGTATAATGACTTTGTGCTACTGTTTGTAACAACCAAAAATATTTGACCTACACCCATCTTTAATTATACCGATCGAATCAGAATCACTATCTGATTCGATTTAACGATGTCCGTCCGTCCGTCCGTCTGTCCGTCCGTCCGTCCGTCCGTCCGTCCGTCTGTGTGTCCATGTAAAGCTTGTAATCAAACTGCAGGTCGCAAATATGAATATATTTTGATGAAATTTAGTATTTAATCTTTTATCGGGCATGAGATGAACGCTATTGAAATTGGTGAGAATCGGTCCATGTTCAGACCTAGCCCCCATACAAATGACCCCTATGAAATCAACATATATTGCCATAAGATCCAAATTATCATACAAATCTTAGTCAAATAGGGTTTGTATGTATATATTACATCCATTAATCAGTAGTCCAAAAATGATCCCTATTGGACAACTCTTAGTCATATGCCCCATATAGAGCTGCATCCCGATCTTCACTTAAATCTATCAAAAAACCAAAATATTGCACTGATTCTTCTCAAATTTTGTTTGTATATATTTTTGCAAAATACAAGAGACTTTGCCAAATATGGTCAGGATAGGTCCATTTTTGGGCCTAGTCCCCATATAGATATAGCATCCGATATGAACTTTTTCATATCTGCAGCCGAAAAAATTAATAAAACTCCCACTCAAATTTGGTTTATGCTTATTTTCTATACCCAGTTAGTTGGGCCTGAGAGATAGGGTCTCTAAACGCATGGTATAGGGTATCGTATAGTCGGTCTAGACCGACTATAATTTTCTTTCTTGTTAACTTTTTGTTAGTTACGGCCTTTTGCATTTTAGGTAACGATATAAACGTGTTTTTTCAAAATGATGACTTCAAAATCGGTAAAAATTCTATCCTGGTGTTTATATTGTAGCTGATTAACAAATGAAGTCCTCATTTTCTTTCGATTAAAAGGCCGTTTATTTTCCAGTGCATAACAAATAAGTCCAAATATTGCTAAACATTTTCTGCGACTCCAAGTTACTAATAGAAACAATAATAGCTTTTCGGTATTGTATGGTAAACTACTTTTTAATTCTGAATTTCAATAGATATTTTCTGAAATACATTTGATGTTTTCTGAACTACATTTGATACTTTCTGAAATACATTTGATGTTTTCTGAAATACATTTGACTTTCTGAAATGCAATTGGAAAAGGTGTAGTAGATGTTTACACATCTCCCCTGTGATCGGACTCACATTGATTATTTTTGTCCCACCGTAAAATATGACGTTGTCCCACTAGTCGGTGGGTTGTAAAACGTTCAAGTTGGCAAAGGGTAAACGCTACATTATGTTTAATGTAGATAGCAGTGGTTTTTTCGTGCTGCTTTCGATGAGGACTTGTTTTAATATGGTTTGCCGAACTGTTTCATGACAAACAACAACACCACACTCTTCTTCGAGCTCTCTCGCCAGTGTTCTTGTGGAAATTTGGGGATTTTTAACGATTTTTGTAATAATTATGCGCTCTGCACGTTTATTTATTTTAGGCTTTGAACCACCTCCTCGCTTTAGCTTCAACCTTCCCACCTTTTCAGTGCTAATGAGTACATTATAAATTGTTTTTCGTGCCACTGAAAACATTTCTGCCAACTCGATCACACTGTTCCCCAAAGGGCGATTGTAATAAATCAAACGAATTGCAGTGCATCATAATCTTTTCCCAGGCATTTCTTAAATTTTATATTATTTCCGGAAATGATGCTTGTCCCAAAACAAAAATTTATCACCAACTAAACAAAATTAATTAAAATAACAATGAACGTTAAAAATAACAGTTAACTACGGTTGGTCTTCAAATGAGTGCAGAAAAGAATACAAAAATAGAACTGGATAAAGAGTTTCTTGATACTAACAAAATTAAGTAATACTAGCAGAGCCCAGACCTGGAAATTCGAGTGCAAAATCTAGGAAATTTTATTTTATCATTCAATTTATTTCTTTCAATGTTTTTTAATCTATTTAATTCATTAAGTTTGTTTCATAAATATTTGTTGAACACACAGAAATAAAGGCCACCTTGTATGCCACCTAAAGATATTCAAATTTTTGGCAATTCACAATTCAACACAGGGTATGTGTTATGCAATTATTGTAATGAAATCTGTATGTTAACTATCGTGCTGCATAATGTAAAGTTGATTGTGCACGCATAACTTCCCTCAAACTCAACGAATTTAATAGCTCAAAAGAAAGAGCTTGATCCACTGAGTATTCTTAGACTTGTGTCATTAGAGCTCTAGTTATAGAGGTTTGAGTTAAGGAAAATATTGAAAAAATCTTGAAAAAATTGAATGTAAAGTTGATTGTGCACGCATAACTTTCCTCATACTCAACGAATTTAAGCAGTTAATAGCTCAAAAGAAAGAGCTAGATCCACTGAGTGTTCTGAGAAAAGTGAAGTCAAGAAATGGTCAAGGTCCATTCATTAGAAGAGGAGCTATGAGAGTTATACAGGGAAGAAACGCGTTTGAGTATAACTTGAGTAAGGTGGGAGTTGAGTAAATTTCAATGTTTGATGACATATCTGTGTCTAAATACCTTTCATTAAAAAAATGAAGGAAATGGGCCGGGTAGAACGGCCAGACGGACTGACTTTAATTATCATAATTTTTTTTAATATATAAGAAAATTAGTTTTTCTACCTCTTATTTTGCACTAAACTTGAATTTTTTTTATCTTAAACTGTTGTTAGTACTCCATATAATTAAAACCAACAAAAAAAATATGTTACAAAACAATAAATTTCATTTTGCTGCAAATGATATTGAAAATGCTTATCTATAATATTAATAGGCTAGGCGAATTCTTGTGACCGATGTTCTGTTCTACCGTTTTATCCCGATTATGACCACGCATATATTATTTGAAAGGTATTTCTTTTTAGCGGTTTTGCAGATTTACAGATTTTTTAATTTTCCTTTGTTTTGAGTAAATTGCATTTAAAATTGCTACTAACACATAAATAAAATTATACATATGCTGTATGTGTGTTTATTAAATTTGTTAATGAGTTTGTAATAAAAATGAGTTTGTTTTTTGTGTTGACTTGTGAATTATCTATAATTGGTTAGCATACCTTTAGGGTCTATATTTAATGAAAAATAAAATTTCTTAGAATTTGCACTCGAATTTCGAGGGCTGGAATTTGCTAGTTTACTTTTAATGTGTAAACTCGTTCTTGATATACTGTATATGTTTTATGGGGTTCAATTTTTTTCTCATAATTATTAGAAACGGAGTGACATACCCTCTGCATAGTGGAGGGTATAACAATTAAAGGACAAATTATACAAAAATACTTAATTATTTTCTCAGTTTAAAATGAAAAACAGATTTCATTCCCAATTTTCTCAATTTCAGTTTCAGTTGGAATTATTCTCATTTTTATTGCGAAAAGTAAGATATAAATATATTACCAATAAATAAAATAAGAACAAGTATGAAAGTTACAGCCGTTCAAGGCCGACAATACGTTGCCCTATACTATGAATTTCACATACCAGGCAGGTGATACTGTGCCCAAATATAAAGGCAACTTTTCAATTTAAACTTTTTAGGTTTATCTATTTTCTTAGACTGTCAAATTTCATGCAAATATTGGGTTAATAATGATAGAATTTCTATAAAATTTTGTTTGATGAATGGATTTACAACCACAACCATTAGAGATGTTCCAGAAGGCTAGGTTGAAAAAAATCTTAAACGTTATACAAATATTTCAAAGAAGGAGGAGAAATAGTTGACGACTAAAAATACCCCAGACAAGAGAAAACAATGTCCGCTGAACAACACGTCAAGGAAATCAAAGATTTTTTGGCCTTAAGCCCGCCCAATCTCGATTGGTATTAAAAACATACAACTTTGTTGACATAGTCTATGCCTACAACTCCAAAAAACGACGATCAATCCAATCTCATACAGGCTGTAAATCAAGATCGATAAAATTACGTCAAATTCGTTTAATCGAGTTCATGTTAACAGTTTCCTTCGACTGTAGTTAACTGTTAACAAGGTATATTTTTGTATTGTTATTCGTTGTTTGTGTGAAGTAATTTGAAAATAGAGGCCAGAATTATGGGCGTACTGCTCTTGATTAATGCACTACGAGAATGTAGCGCCTCACCCTGCAGTTGTTCTGCTAGACCAATTCGCTCAAAGTTCGACTCATATCGTTTCACATCTAACAACCCATTAACCTAATTTACAATCATGTGATTTCTAGCTATTCAATAGATTCTACAGATCTCTCTGAGGATATTGTTTTAAATCGAATAAAATTAAATATTTTCGCGCTTTAAAGACCATTCCAGAACTTGATTTTTACAACCGTATTTGTATCGGATCGGTATTACCTCGAAGGCGATTACATTGATTTGAAAGAACAACTAACGATTTTTTTTTTTCCATCACAAAAGTGCTTTACTAAAAAACGGAATACTGATTGTTTCTTATCCGACTAAAAGGACATCAAATATCTAAAAATCAATGTGGTACAAAATTTTTTTAAAGGTTGGCTTCCTTTGATTTATTGTTGTTGCTGTTGTTAATACACGCTTTCAACTTAACTACAAAATTGTAACAAAATTAATGCGATTTATTTTCTAGGGCTCCTTTTGTTAAGGTTTATTAGTTTAACTTAGCAGCTACAAAAGGGTATCTTTATCTATTATTGTTGCTGGGTTTGTTAGATGTTGTTATTGTTGTTGCTATGCTTTATTAAAGTTGATCAGCTTTAAAAGGAAGGTGCGATTTACCACGTGAATTTCAACTTTTTTGCGGCTGTTGCTGCTGTTTTTGTTCTTGTTGTTATTGTGTATTCTATAGTTTAAAGCTAAAGAAAAAAAAAAAATAAAATAAAACGCTTTTTTAATACAAACAATATCGTGACAAACAAATGCGCACGTTATCATCAAATGATCTCCATTTTTTTGCGCTCTCGCGTCGTCATCATCGTTGTTGTTGTTTGATTTGTTTCGGGTCTTGGAAAGTTTTAATTTTTTTTTGTTGTTTGATTCGCCTCGTTAAAAAATTAACGAAAGAAAAACTTTGCTTAAGTATTTAACACTAAAGTAACCGAATAGTTATTGTTACAGAAAATACAGATTTGATGTGGTTAGTGTAATTGTACTCAGTACAAAATGAGCTCCATAACAAAAATAGTTATTTAAAAGTTTGTTAGGCCGCTCATTGAAAAATATTTGATTTTTGAAGAAACAAAAGTGCTCGCTAATGTTGAGGCTTACATTTCTCCTTTACAAGGAAATCGGTTTGTAAGGCAGACAATTTCAAATCGACAAAACTAGTCGCTCTAGACCAACTCTAAAATACCATACACCATGGGTTTAAAAAAAAATTTAACAGTTTATAAAAAACAGGTTTTATATTATTATATACTCTGATAATTTTTGTACACAGTGTACAATATATTCACTATAAGTTATATGTTGTTTTAAAAGCATTGAAATTATACAAATTTCGTTTTTATTAAAATTGAAAAACAATACATATCGAAGCTGTTATACGAAAAAGTATTTGATTAAAAAAAATTATACAAAATTTATAAATGTATAATAATTATTTACGTATGAATTAATATTGATCACACTTTAACCATACATAACATATACATTTCCCTATGAACTTTGATCATATTAAACATTTATAGAGCAGCTGTAAAGCTACTCCCCATCATAACTACCGCTTACAAAAATCTTAATAATAATAAAATAAAAAACGAGATACAAATAAAATACGCCATTGTTAAGTTGAAGTTGCCTAAACCTGCTTTTAAAACCCCCCAAAAATAAATAAAGAACACAAAAATTAAAATTAAGCAGATCGATTTTTATGAATATGCAATGATAACAAAAAACGCGAATAAAACGTTTATACGCTTGTCAAACTGAAAACGACATAACGTTGTAGTGTTACAGTTTTATGTGCACAGAGGTTCCAACAACCACATCAATATCAACAACAACTACAAAAACTACAGTCAACATTTCAACTTAAACTTGTGTAGATTGTTTGTTAATGCGAGTGAGTGAGTGAGTTTAGGTTTTGTATACAATTTTCGTTGGATGGTGAGCAAACTATGTTAACCTTAATGACAATTTAGAGTTTTTGTTGCAATCGATAAATTTTATTCAAAAATTTTTAAAATAAATACAAAAATAAAAAAAAAAAAAAAATAATCAAAATATCAATATAAAAAAATTATAAATTTTAATAAATTTTACAAATATAATTCATGATATACCAAATTATACTGGTTTCTAAATGTATAGTTTTTCTTTTGGACTCATTGTTTCGTGGAAGAGGGATGTCGTTCTATGATATCCATATATTTATTTTGCGGTATGAAATTTCAAAGAAACCAAACCTGACCGCTATGTGGTCAGGATATAATGAGTTTATGCTGATGTTTGTAACTACCAAAAATAGACCCATCTTGTATTATACCGATCGAGTCAGAATCCATCCGTCTGTCTTTCCGTCCGTATGTATATATTTTGGTGAATTTCGGTGTGTAAGCTTCTACCAGCCAAAGGATGAACGCTGTTCAAATTGGTGAAATTCGGTGCATGCTCAGACGTAGTCCCCATAAAAATTACCCATATGAAGTCGATTGGACTATTAGTAGTCCAAAAATAAACCCATAGAAAAATTCTTGTACATAGCCCCTATATAAAGTTGATTCCCGATCTTTACTTTAAATCTATCAAAAAACAAAAATATTACAAAGATTTTACTAAAATTTGGTTTGTTTATTATTTTGGCAAATATAAATGACGCTAACCAATTTGTTCGGGGCCGGTTCATTCTTACATAAAAAAGCCACACAGATGTAGTTTTTGTTCATTTTCTATACCCAATTAAATGGACCTACGGCCAATTCTACAGATGTATATATCGCATAGTCGATCTAAACCAACTATAATTTTCTTACTTGTTTTTATTATGTCAATTATTCCTGGTAGCAACCCTACTCACTTGTTGTTAGTTTGATTAAAATGAGTGACGAAAAAAAGTACTTGCTAAAACTATTAAATAATTTCACCAAAATCCGCTTTGGACCTACAAAAAGTTGGCCAAAGCATCATAGATCTGCCGTCAAACTATTTCAGGATAATTTGTCCATTAATAAGAAACATGATTCGGTAAGAACAAAAGCTCCACGTGATGTTTTTAAGACCAAGAATATAGGAAGCGTATTTAAAAGAGCCCCAAATCATGCGGTAGAAAGGTAGTCCGGTTAGGTCAGTGCTGAGTGTATTTGGTATGAAAAATGCCAATGCACGTTTAATAACAAACAAACTGCAAAAAGTTCCACACATCAACACTGTAAAAATTTATAAGCCAAAAATAGAACACGGAAATTGAAGTCATATTTCATAAATATACTCCTAATGCATATTGGACGACGAAAGATATATACTGTACGATTTTCTGCAGCGTCCGGACAGACAAAATTTCCAAAGAGGTTCCTTGTATGTCAAGCAATAAATATCAAAATTTATATTAAGGAGTGTTTGCAAAGAAACTACATCCTTTCACAAGCCAATATAATGTGTCCACATATTTTTGGTCCGATTTGGCAATCCTGTGTCTGCGGTAAGATAGCTCTTCAGTGATACAAAACGTTAAGGTGGTTTTTGAAACGAGGAAGGCAATCTCCAAACTGTCCGGAGCTAAGGTCATGGATAGATGTTGGTCTCTTGTGAAAAGGTCGTTTAAGAACACAAAAAAGGTGTACCAAAATGTGGAAGATTTTAAACGGAAATAGACTGCCTCTTCCAAAAAAGTGACAGAAATCACTATATAATCCCTAATGGAAGGGTTTCAGGAAAAATTCGATAAGTTCATAGAACTGTATAACCAGCCATGCAGAATATAAAGGGTCCGCCATCTAACGTTTTTTTTCAACTAGTGCTTATTTCGTGAATGGTAACACTTAGCTCATGTCAGATTTGAAATATAATTAGTTTTATCCTTCCGCTGAACGAATATTGTTGCATACGCTTGAACAACGCTGGGAAATATTGCCACATTACTTTGAAAATCATGGTAATGTTGCAGAATGTATGCGAAAATTGCGTACGGATTTTGGAAGAAGAGAAGCACCGTCAGCTCCGTATGTTCGTTATCTTGTGAAAAAAGTGAAAGAAACTGGCATCCTCATCGATAAACCAAAGCGTGAAATGCCAAAAACAGTGCGTACACCCGAAAATATTGCAGCTGTGGCAGAAAGTGTGCGTGAAGCGCCATCAACATCAATTCACCGTCGTTATCAAGAATTGAACATTTCGGAGGCATCTTTGAGACGAATTTTGCATAAAGACCTTGTTATGAGGCCATACAAAGTCCAATTGGTTCAGGAGTTGAAGCCAACTGCCTATCCAATGCGTTTTCGCTTCGCTAAGTGGGCCTACGATCGACTTACAGAAGATGCAGATTTTGCCAAAAAAAAAATCATGTTTTCAGATGAAGCTCATTTTGATTTTGGCGGGTAAGTAAACAAGCAAAATTGTCGCATTTGGGGCTCAGAAAACCCGCACGCATACATTGATAAGCCGATACACCCAAAAC
Source organism: Cordilura impudica (assembly GCA_963682025.1). Classification (NCBI taxonomy): domain Eukaryota; kingdom Metazoa; phylum Arthropoda; class Insecta; order Diptera; family Scathophagidae; genus Cordilura; species Cordilura impudica. The sequence goes on along the minus strand of OY821518.1, from coordinate 70,968,651 downwards.
GAGTCACTGTTTGGTACGGATTTTGGTCCAGAGGCATAATTGGGCCATTTTTCTTCGAAAATGAGCAAGGAGTGGCCGTTACAGTCAATGGCGATCGTTATCGGGCCATGTGAACGAATTTTTGTTCACAAAAATTGAAGAGGAGGATATTGGCAACATTTGGTTTCAACAGGACGGCGCTACGTGCCACACAGCCGAAGCTATGAAGCTATGTTTTCCGCCCTGTTTTTGAAGATCGCATTATCAGCCGCAGAGCTGATGGCATTTGGCCACCTCGGAGCTGCGATTTGACACCGTTGGACTATTATTTATGGGGTGCCCTCAAAGATAAGTGTTACGCCAACAAGCCAGATACAATTGACGCTTTAAAGAACAATATTCGTGAAGCCATTGGTGAAATACAGCTGCACACAATCGATAATGTGCTTAAAAATTGGACCGATCATGTAGGCTACTGCATGGCCAGCCGAGGCAGCCATTTGAATGAAATTATTTTCCATTATTAACCGGAAGGTTTGTACTTTCAAATAAAAAAAGAAATTTGAGATAATATTCAGTAGTTTTTTTATAGCATTTTCAAAAAAAAAAAAAGTTATTTGGCGGACCCTCTAGATCAATTTTCCAAAAATGTGCCAATGTTTTTTACATTACTTTACTCCATCATCCATTTGATAAAGATCAAAACAATATCTTTATTTTTATATTTGTAAAAATAGAAAATAACAAACATAATAATCTAACCCATAAAAACCAAATTTTTATTAAAACTCTTTCTTTCCTAATGCGTATGAGATTTGAATCTCTCCGTGACTGCGTGTGACTTTGGTGGACTATCTTAAAATTAATCTTCGGCCATAACAAGTCTATGGACATCATACTCAAGAAAAAAATTTAGAATAATCTGCTATGAATCTAAGGATGTGAAAGAATCATTTTCACTAAAAATGAGAAACCCAGCTGATTTATTGAGGGTGTGATCGTGATTTCCGTAGACGGACAGACGGACACCGCTATATCTACTCCGCTTGTTATAAGGATCAAGACATTTTTTTATGGCTGATTTATTGAGGGTGTGATCGTGAATTCCGTAGACGGACAGACGGACACCGCTATATCTACTCCGCTTGTTATAAGGATCATTTTTTTTTTTAATTATTACAAACAGAATGACAAAGCAAAACAAATTCATTATATTTTCTAATATTTCATTTAGATTTGACCAACAGCTATGCAGATTACATGCAAGTCGACGTTGACTGCAAATTAAGGGCATTTCGATGACCTATCTAATGGATTTAATTCACATATTTTTTCTGGCGTCATTCAACTTGGGAATACTGAAGTTTTACTTTTTGGTAAATAAAGTGCCCCTTAAACTAATCACCGCGTATATTTTCTAGAAGTCTTCACAAGTCCTTTATCGGGTTTTGTGAAAATAAATAATAACTTGCTAATTCATAATTAAATTTTTTATACAAAATCGATTTCAGCGGCACCGAACGGACTTTTAAATAATCAGAAAAATGCCCACGAACTTTTTGGCACATATATATTCATATTTCGCACCAAGCCAAATTTAATTTTTCTGTGTTTATGGGGAGCCCCCGGCTTAAAAACTTCAGAAAATAGATTTCATTTATTTTACTCATATTTGTAGTAAGACAGCAAAAATAAGAAGGCAATATTTGAAAAGAAAATTTCTAAAGATACTAAAGTTACAGACCATCGAATTCAGTTGTAAGTCAAATTTTTTAGCCGATACCTAGAAAGTACAAATTTAAACAAATTTAAACTTAAAGCCAAAATTTACGAAACATGTGAGCTCGATTTGGGAGGAAATTTTTGTTCGATTCTCATGAACATCAGCACCAATTCCTTATATCATACCCTTAATAGATCAAAAATTCACAGTAAGCAGCATGGGATAGTTGTAGGACAGAAGTAGTGTTCATAGTACTTTTTATACCCTCCACAAAAGTGTGTAGATGGATACAGAGGTTTTTCATTCCATTTGAAATAATTAGAAAATAAAGTCGGGGAATCATAACATATATAGGTTTCTTATCCTTATAACAAACTGAGCTGATGTAGCTGATATAGCTCATATATGTCCGTCTGTCCGTCTATGGAAATCAAAATCACGCCATCTAGAGGTCAGCTGTGTTGCTAATTTTTAGTCAAAATGAGTCACTGAAACCATAAGTATGTGGCCATTTAAAATCATGATCTTATTGTTTTTAATCTAACTTTTGTAATTTGTGGGTGGTAACTGAAATTGTTGTTGCTTTGTATCCATTGTGGTTATAACATTTGCTCCATGTGTCTGACTGTATAGTTAGACAAAATGTGTCATATTAGCTTAGGCCGGTATTGCCACAATTTTCTTTATCGCTATTCCGAAATAAACACAAAAAATAACCAATATGAAAGAAAAATAATAATAAAAAGATTATTTTCTTTAAAAAGTACATAGTTGTTAATAAAATAATGTAACCCATGAAAACAAAGTTTTTATTAAAACTCTTTCTTTCCGTATGCAGATGAGTTTTGAATCTCTACGGTGCGTGACTTTGCGTGAGTATCTTAAAATTAATCGTTGGCCACAACAAATCTATGGACAGTTTCAGATCGATCGGAGGAGGGGAAGTGAGGTTTTTATCTCTCCGTGACTGCGCGTCACTATGCGTGGTTATGCGTGACAATGTCAAAGTTAATCTTTTTTTCACAGCAAGTTTAAGATCGATCGGATGGAGGGAAATGACATTTAGATCGCTCCGTGACTGTGCGTGACTATCTCAAAATTAATCTGTAGTCACAATAAGACTATGGGCCAAGTTTCAGATCAATTGGATAAGGGGAAATGGAGGGCCCCACGACAGACAGAGAGATTAAGTTAAAAAAAGACTTTAAAAATTATTTTTTTTGTAAGCTCAAAAATAATTTCAATAAAATAAAAAAATCAAAACTACGAGTATGTTCAATGGTTTCCTTATCACTATTATATTTTGCATATTTACTAAATATGTACTAAATTCAAGCACTTAAAATTATAAACGCTCTAACACATGCAAACATACAAACATAGATCTATAACATATAAAAACATTCATACACTTCTCTAATTATGCAAACATAAATACATAACAACAACCATATAAAAATAAACCATTATGCTTAATTAATCCTAAAATTTTAGATTTACGATATTGAGTGATATATACATATTTTTTTTTTCAGGCCTTCAGTCATCGTGGGAATATAAAAATGGTGAGTCTCTTTTAAAGTTATTATTTATATAAAAATATCTAAAATTAAATAATGTCGTAATTCAATTTCTATTAATTTTTTTGTTAACAGACAAAAATTCCTTAAAATACAATATATATCGCTAAAGAAAGCAAAACAAAAACCAATAAAATATTTGAATTTATATGTTAATAACATAATTTATCAGTATTTGCCAAATATTTCCTTTTCATTTTATTTCATTATGGTGTTAAAATTTGATATTATTTCAAATCAGATATTCAAATAATTTGTGGTACAAACAGTTCCAAGAAAATAGAGAAGGCGTGGAATAGATTTTAAATTAATTTTCGTAAAATAAATTTTTATTATAAATTTTCGGCTCCTTATAAGAGAATCAAAACGTGAAGTTCACAGTAGAAAAACCAAAAATCGAAATCAATTTTGGATTATATATTCAACATTGTAAAATGAATTTCATAAAAAAAAAACAACCAAATTGTATAAAAATTCACATTTTTTGCCAAAATTTGCATAAAATCAACATTTATTTTCCTGGTATATGCTTAATTTTATTTTTATATAAAAATTAGCTCTATGATTTAATGGAAAAGAGGTCATGTATTCCCGCTCTTTTATGTATTATTAAGAAATAAAAATATTTCAATTTTGCAGAAAAAAAAATTTTTTTTTCATCATAGAGGTAATTTCAATTAAAGTGGCCTTACATAGAGATGGTGAGACAAGTTCAACCTTTTCTGCTTATTCAGTTGGACCAACTATTAAAAATATTGTTTAAAAACTCCATGACATTTCATTAATTACAAAAAAAGTTACCGCTTTAAAAATGATGGTGCTCTTAAAGTTTGAAAAAAAAAAAAATGGTTTGCAAGGAGTTTCCTGTTTTAATTAAACATAGTTTTTTGGAGGGAAAAAGTCAAAGAATGGATTGATAAACATTACGGCGACCTTAAACGTGGTCGTACTAGCACCAATAATGCAGATCATCCTGGTAGTCCAAATGAGGCAGTTATCGAAGAAAACGTAAGAAAGGTGCAACAGGTTGTATCGCGTGATCGAAAGATTAAAGTGAGTGAGATTGGTGGCATCATAAAGATATCAACAGAGCGAGTTCGGCATATATTAAATGATCATTCTGCTAGAAGGGTGGCGCGAGTTACAACAGGTGAATAAAAACTGAATCGTGTACATGATTCAAAGTATGCTTTGGAGATATTTGAAGTAAATTCAACTGTATTTTTACGTGGATTTATAACAACGGATGAGACGTGGATCCATTATTATACACACGAGTTCAATAGATAGTCTGAGTAAGGGTCATAAGCTTACAAAAGCCGACCAAAGCGGCCAAGGATTGAACAATTGGCTGTAAAGGTATTTTTGGGATGCACGTGGTATGATATTTATTGGTTACTTGAAAAAAGGAAAACCAATGTCTTCCAAGTATTGTGTTAAGTTTTTTGACAGAGTGGATAAAGAAATTAAGAAAAAACGACCCCACTTTAAATAGGAGAAAAATCTTGTACCATCATGATAAATTAATGGCACATTCATCTGCTTTGGCTTCAAATAAATTTAAGTCTATACATTACGAATTGCTTCTCCACCCCTCCAGTATTCTCCAGATCTGGTGCCCAGCGATTATTATTTGTTCCCAAACTTGAAAAGATGGCTTCAGGGAAAGAGATTTTTCATAAATGATGAAGTCATATCAGAGGCGGAAGCCTATTTTGAAGAGTCTGAAAAATCATATTTTTTTCAAGGGTATCAAGTTGTTAGAGGATCATTGGAAGAAGTGAATTCAACTTAATGGAGATTGCGTTGAATAATAAAATTTCTTTCAAAATTACTCTTAGTTATTTACAATCGATCGTCACTACTGAACCAACGAAGGTTGATATGAAATGCAGTGCCGATGTAAAAAACAGTACTACAAACCGAAAAAAGTATAATTGAAAAGATACCTTTTTAGATTCCTTTTTAAAACGTTTTATTTATTAAATTAATGAAATTCTATGTTATTGCAATACTATATTCTTTTGTTATTGTAACTAACTTTTTGTTATTGTACCAATTCCGGTACTTTCGTGTACTAAAAATTGAAGCTATACGCCTATAAAATGGAAAAATGAATTTTACTATATTTATCTGTGGTCACAAGCGATAACCGCCTAAGTCGAATTAAGAACGATTTGAGTTATGTATGCTGTCATATTCTACTAAAAACGCTTTATATTTACGCAAAATCCCCATTTCTCTAACACTTTTTATTAAAAAGTTATTAATGAAATCATACTGTCCTAAGTCGTAATAAAGCCCCATTACATTTATATAAACAGATATTTTTCTCGAAAGAATGATTTTCGCCGATATGAGTTATATATGCTATCATATTCTACTAAAAAATCTTTATATTTACGTGAAATCCCCATTTCTCTAACACTGCTTTTTAAAAAGATATTAATACAAATATTCTGACCTAAGTCGTAATGAAGCCCTATTAGATTTATATAAAAATCTATTTTTCTCAAAAGCATGATTTTCGAGTTAGGCGGTTATTGCTTGTGACCACAGATATTAGCAAGTAAGAGAATTAAAGCCGGTAAACAGATATAAAATACCATACACCCAATTGTGCTATATTTTACCCTTATGTGCCCCTAGAGTTAAACTGATCCAAAATTCTGCAATATTTGCAAAATGTTTGAATTTTTTGACTTAATCGTCCCATTCTAGCTTGGGGTCATTTGTGGCGCCAAGTCCAACTGCGTAAATTATAAAATCATCATAATCATCAAACCATAAAAATCGGGTTAATATAGCACTATTTTATTTTTCAACCCATAATAAGGATTTTATCTAGTTTACTAGAACAATTAATTTTTTTAAATATACCAAAATTCAAAGTTTGGCCTCGGCAAGCAATGGGTTAACGTTGTTCGAATTATTCTAAATTTTTACCATGGAAGACTTGCAGTTTGGTTATTTTATATATTATATATTAGTGTCACATCTAAAAATGCAATAGCACTTACAAAATATTTGAATTTTTTGAATAAATTGTCTTTTATTAGCTTGGGATAATATGTGACCCCAAATCCAAAAGGGATAAAAGGGACATATAATTTTCTTTTCCAAAACCCTATATTATTAAGATAAAATATAACATTTGAAAGTAGAAAACTGATTAATTTCTGTTACAAAGTATTTAGAAAGATTACATTTACTGAATTATTCACAAAAAAGTAATTTTTCTCGAAATAAACAAAAAATAAGTTTTTGTAAAAAAAATTCTGACCTAGGAATTTACTTCAATTCACGCAGTTAATCTCTAACATATATTTAACAACACTTTAAAGTACCAGATCCATTTTTTGAAATTTCGTTAAAGAAAATTTTTTAAAACTTAAAAAAGGAGTTTTCAAAATTTTATCAAAAAAAAAAATGTTCCATTTTTGGCCTCATTTCGTAATAGGTTAAAATCGTGGCAATAAAACAATACTTCTTGTCTGAGTACTCCTAGGTATAGTAACAAAAAAAAAAATAATTAAGACCTTAATCAATTCCTTAAAGTTCAAAAAATTTCATGACCTAGTTTTTTGGCACAAAAGTGGTCTGGGGCATTTGCTATTTCTAGGCGAATTTTTATTCCATTTTGAAGCTATATAGCTCCTTAAAGAGTTAATTTAGTACTGAAATACATTCGTATAACACGTTGCCGAAAAAATTAAACTATAGAACGAAATTTTCGCGAAATCTGAAAAAAAAAAATCATATTTTCCCCACATAAACACAAGAAATTTTCAGTCGCGTTGAGGCACCTCTAAATTTTTTTTTGGTTGGCACAAAACTTTGTATTTCTCATTTTTTTTGCTATTCGCATATTTCTACGGTACCAGCCTAATACCCATATATAAACATATTTGCTTCAATGTTGTTCCATATTTATTCCCTATACCACTATGTGGTTTGGGTATAATGACTTTGTGCTGCTGTTTGTAACAACCAAAAATATTTGACCTAGACCCATTTTTAATTATACCGATCGAATCAGAATCACTTTCTGAGTTGATTTAACAATGTCCGTCCGTCCGTCCGTCCGTCCGTCTGTGTGTCCATGTAAAGCTTGTAATCAAACTGCAGGTCGCAAATATGAATATATTTTGATGAAATTTGGTATATAAGCTTTTATCTGCCATGGGATGAACGCTATTGAAATTGGTAAGAATCGGTCCATATTCAGACCTAGCCCCCATACAAATTACCCCTATGAAATCGACATAAATTGCCATAAGATCCAAATTGTCATATAGATCTTACTCAAATTGGGTTTTGTATGCGTTCATTACGTCCACTAATGAGTAGTCCAAAAATGATCGCTTTGGCCCCATATAGAGCTGCTTCCCGATCTTCACTTAAATCTATTAAAAAACAAAAATATTGCACTGATTCTTCTCAGATTTTGTTTGTATATATTTTTGCAAAATACAAGAGACTTTACCAAACATGATCAGGATCGGTCCACTTTTGGACCTAGTCCCCATATAGATATAGCATCCGATATGAACTTTTTCATATCTGCAGCCAAAAAAATTAATAAAAATCAGACTCAAATTTGGTTTTTGCTTATTTTCTATGTCCAGTTAGTTGGGCCTAAGAGATAGGGCATGGTATAGGGTATCGTATAGTCGGTCTAGACCGACTATAATTTTCTTACTTGTATATATCCACTTAGTTGGACCGAAGAGATAGGGTCTCCAAACCATGGTATAGGGTATCATATAATTTTCTTACTTGTTTAGATTGTTATATTGGGAAGAAACTGACGTATAACCTGTCATGCAGAATTCTTGAAACAAACGTGCCAATGTTTTTTGCTTTATTAAAAAAAAAAAAAAAACATTTGATCTCGATCCTGATTAAGTTTCTAACTCAATCATGAAATTTGTAAATCAATCACCAAAAAGAATTTTTTTTTTAAATTAGTAAAAGTAGAAAACAACATTTAAATAATATATGGAAAGTTTTTATATCATATGTGGTCAGGGTATAATGACTTTGATCTGATGTTTGTAACTACCAACAATATTTGGCCTGACCCATCTTTTATAATACCGATGGACTCAGAATCACTTTCTGAGTCGATATAGCGATGTCCGCCCGTCCGTCTGTCCGTCCGTCTGAGTGACCATGTTAATTTTATAATCAAACTGCAGGTCGCAAATATGCACATATTTTGATATAATTTAGTATAGCTATCGACTATAGGATGAACGGTGTTGGAATCGGATAAAATCGGTTCATGTTGAGACCTAGTTCCCATACAAATGACTACTATGTGATCGACATAAATTGTCATAATATCAAAATTATTATGTAGATCTCGGTCAAATTGGGTTTGTATTTGTTTATTACATCCATTTATCAGTGGTCCAAAAATAAACCCTATAGGACAATTCTTAGTCATAGCCCCCATATGAAGCTGTTTCCCGATCATCATTTAAATCTATCAAAAAAACAAAAATATTCTCAGATTTTTCTCAAATTTGGTTTGTCTATGTTTTTGAAAAAAATAAGTGACCTTACCAAATATGGTCAGGATCGGTCCATTTTTCGTCCGATATAAACTGTTTCATATCCGAATATCAAGAAACTAATAACAATACCACTCAAATTTGGTTTATGCTTGTTTTCTATATCTAAGTGGTTGGGCCTAGACCGTAATTTTCTTACTTTAGCTAAAAATGGTCATACGGGGAATTTTTTTTTTCTTACTGATCAGTCTATAGAAGGTAATATACACAGTTTGATCAAAATATAGCCATATTTGCTAACATAATTGATAACAAAGTTTACATTGATACACAAACGGATGCACGGATATAAACAAATTGACTCAAAAAGTGATTCGGAGGCGGTATAATAATAGGTGGGTATAGGCAAATATTTTTGATAGTTACAAACATCATCATAAACTCGTTATACTATCACCAAAGGTTAATTCCATTGTGACGGATATGACAATCAGAGATCTTGCTATTCCAATATTATGCAGTAAAAGTATTTCGTTGTTCATAAAAATATGCCAAATTATGCAGACAGACCTGATCAACATAATTACCATTAGAAATAGTGAAAAAGTAATATTGTTATTAATAATTGGGGCGCAAAAAATAGCCGTGACTGACATGGGGATGTTTGTAAGACACAGAAAAGCTTAAAAATGAATTCTTAAATAAGTGATAGTAAAAAGAAGTATTTGGTAATGTGACAGACGTGACACCGCCTTTATTTTCCTTTATAACTGGAAAAATAGAGGCTGTAAAAATATTCAAAAAATACATCTGGTAAACTATTGTCATATTTTTATACCCTCTTCTTTGAAATGGTATCAATAAAAATTATTTAAATTAAATTTTTAAAATTTTACCTAAGGCTGACTTTTGCATAGATTTATCCCATATAGACGTATAGGGTGTATAAATATATAACTATAAAATCTTTATTTCAAAATGAATAATTTCTTTTTTATAAAATGTCATCAAAATTTTGGAAAAAAAAATGTATTTGTTAAACAATTATAAACAGCGATTTTCCAAAACAATGAATATCATTTATCTTGATACATATTTGAAGCATGTACCATGGCTTAAACTCATAATCTCCTACGAAAAACCCTTCATTTTCATTGTGAGGTATTTTTATTTGGTAATTCAATATCATCATATTATTTCTGTGTTCAAATAGAAAGTTTTTCTTTTTATATCTCAAGCTCTCCTTAGCGTTGTTTAAAATATATTTACAAATAACAACTGACAACAACAAGTAACATTTAATATCTAAACACCATCATCACGCGCACTAATTTACGAAAAAAAAAAATAATAATTGTACTTATTTCTACTTTCGTCTCTACTGCGGCACCAACATTATTACAACAATATTCAAAACTATGATTACAAGAAAGAAATGTATAACATTCAAAACTGATACATTATTTTTTTGCTATTTAACTTTATTATTTATTTGTTTAACTACTGTTAATGTTCAACAGCATCGATTTTCTCTACATGTTTAGAGAATTTTCATTATGGGCCCAGACCTTCTAAAGCTATCAATCGAATAACTAAAAAAAAATTTTTTTAAGAAAGAATTTTATTTTTATTTAAACTAAATAAAATTAGGCAACAATTTTTATGTTTCCCAATTTTATTGCCAATTAGCCCAGAGTGCATCGTTTAATAAGGGTTTTATAAGTATACATATATAAATTTATTTCTTCCTCACTTGGTCTTTTGTTTTCATTTTATAATTCGATTTGAAGCTGCAGATTGAGAAAAAAAAAGTTATATGTGGGTTTCTATTTCGTGAGTTTGTGTGGTTTCACTTCTTCAGCTTACATATGGTTAGACCACAGCAAAAAAAAAAACTTTGTCTAAATACAATAATGCGTTTATGAGTTCATCTCTGTGAAAACGCATTAGGCTTGAAAGAAGTGTACGTAGCAATTTAATCAGCAGCCTTCTGCAACGTATATCGGTTGAATGCAATATGTTGTTATTGCTATGTACGTACGTGCTTTTCTCAATGTTAAATGACGCTTTTATTATTGAACTTGGCATAACATGTTATAACGGTCGATGAAAATTGTATGAGTTTTATGATCTATTTTTTTTTCTTTGGCGTAAGTTTAAATAACACTCGAAGAAATTGATAAAAAAAAATCAGTAAAAATCTATTGTTGCAAGTATTAGTTTAGTTGTAACTGACATTTTTAAAAATTCTCCTAAGTTTTAATTACATATTAAAACTTCAGTAAAAGTTAGTGTCTTCCGGAAACCAAAGCCAAAAACTTAAAATATTACAGAAGTCAAAAGTTAAATATATTAAGTTAGAGTCTTAAGGTCTAAAGTAATATATGAAGCTATTCATGATCTTTAGTAAACGGTAAAATCTTAAAGCTTATAAAGGAACTAGCCAAATTCGTTACGATTTAAATCAATGGGTTATTAAGTTATTTTAATACAATTTAGTTGCATTGCACCTCTGGCGCTTGTTGAAAACTAAAAAAAAATCATGTGAGTCCGACCACAAGGGAGATATGTAAACATTTAGTAATTAAAGATTTTTTTATGACACTTTTTTTAAATCAAACAGAAAGCGTCATCTATGTATCACTTATATCAATCAACTGCACTGACTCTGCATATATAAAAATATTTATTATTATCTATTATTACAACCGCTAATTTTTTTGTTTTTCGTTTTTATTTTCATTTTTAATTTTGCATTTTTCATTTTCACATTTTTCGTTTTTCGTTTTTAATTTTTCATTTTTTATTTCTTACTTTTAATTTTTTATTTTTCTTTTTCCAATTTTTATTTTTCTTTTTCCAATTTTTATTTTTAATTTTTTTTCAATTTTTTATTTTTAATTTTTTATTTTTTTATTTTTCATTTTTTATTTTTTTATTTTTTTATTTCTTATTTTTAATTTTTTTTTTTAAAGTTTTTCTTCTAATTTTTTATTTTTCATTTTTTATATCTAATTTTTCATATTTTTTATTTTTCATTTTTGTTTTTATTTTTAATTTTTTATTTTTCTTTTTTCATTTTTTATTTTTCATGTTTAATTTTTTTTAATTTTTTTTTTCATTTCTCATTTTTCATTTTTTATTTTTTATTTTTCATTTTTCATTTTTCATTTTTCATTTTTCATTTTTTATCTTTTATTTTTTATTTTTTATTTTTTATTTTTAATTATTAATTATTAATTTTTAATTTTTAATTTTTAATTTTTAATTTTTAATTTTTAATTTTTAATTTTTAATTTTTTATTTTTATTTTTATTTTTTATTTTGTATTTTTTATTTTTTATTTTTTATTTTTTATTTTTTAATTTTTATTTTTCATTTTTAATTCTTTAGTTTTCATTTTTCTTTTTTTTATTTTTCATTTTTCATTTTTTATTTTTCATTTTTTATTTTTAATTTTTCTTTTTTAATTTTTTATTATACCCTATAACACTTTGTGGTTTGGGTATAATGACTTTGTGCTGCTGTTTGTAACTACCAAAAATATTTGACCTAGACCCATCTTTTATTATACCGATCGAATCAGAATCACTATCTGAATCGATTTAACGATGTCCGTCCGTCCGTCCGTCCGTCTGTGTGTCCATGTAAAGCTTATAATCAAACTGCAGGTCGCAAATATGAATATATTTTGACGAAATTTGGCATTTAATCTTCCGTCGGCCATGGGATGAACGCTATTGAAATTGGTGAGAATCGGTCCATGTTCAGACCTAGCCCGCATACAAATGACCCCTATGAAATTAACATATATTGCCATAAGATCCAAATTATCATATAAATCTTAGTCAAATTGGGTTTGTATGTGTTTATTACATCCACTAATCAGTAGTCCAAAAATGATCCCTGTGGGACAACTTTAGTCATAGGCCCCATATAGAGCTGCTTCCCGATCTTCACTTAAATCTATCAAAAAACAAAAATATTGCACTGATTCTTCTCAAATTTTGCTTGTATATATTTTTGCAAAATACAAGAGACCTTACCAAACATAGTCTGGATCGGTCCATTTTTAGGCCTAGTCCCCATATAGATGTAGCATCCGATATGAACTTTTTCATATCTGCAGCCAAAAAAACTAATAAAAATCCCAATCAAATTTGGTTTATGCTTATTTTCTTTGTCCAGTTAGTTGGGCCTATGAGATAGGGTCTCTAAACGCATGGTATAGGGTATCATATAGTCGGTCTAGACCGACTATAATTTTCTTACTTGTTTTTCATTTTTCTTTTTTCATTTTTTATTTTTCATTTTTTATTTCTAATTTTTAATTTTTATTTTTTACTTTTCATTTTTTTTTTTCTAATATTTTATTTTTCATTTTTAATTTTTAATTTTTTATTTTTTTTTTCATTTTTATTTTTACTTTTTTATTTTTTATTTTTCGTTTTTCATTTTTATTTTTATTTTTATTTTGTATTTTTCATTTTTTATTTTTAAACACCGATTTTGTTTTACGTCTTACATGTTACGCTGATTTTGTGATTGTGTTGTGAAATAGAAATTTAACCCCCTGCTCGTAAAGACGTTTACACATCAAAAAACAATGCTATATATAATGTATACGAAATATTTATTAAGAATTAAATTATTTTAATATATTTGTTTATGTTGTGAGTGTGATTTTACAATTTGGCATCCCTAGAAACCATTTCGATTTGTACATGATGCTTAATTCTAGAGATCGTTTTTCAATCTGGTTAATGAATAAAATTTCCCAATTTATTGGTTTTCTGTTGCAAAATATTTACTGAAAGTAGACGTACACTTGAAGATGAAATTTTTAAATATAAAAACAAAAATTTATAAATCATTTCGAATTATAAACTTTTACCATTGACACATTTGATCGTTTCTACTTTAATATTTTTCTTTACAATGCAAGAATCGCAGTATGGCAACTACTATATGGAGTGAAAACTCTGTGGCCTACCAATGAAAAACCAGTTTTTTGGTTTTTAAATCAATTTTATCATTCAACGCAATCTCCGTTAAGTGAAATGCACTTCTTCGAATAATCCTGATACATTTGAAATAAATACGATTTGCCAAACTCTTTAAAATAGGCTTCCGTATTTGATATGATTTCTTTAATTGTGGAAAATGTCTTTCCTTGGAGCCATCTTTTCAAGTTTGGGAACAAATAATAATCGCTGGGGGCCAGATCTGAAGAATACTGGAGGGGTGGGGAAGCAATTCGTAATTTATAGTCTAAAATTTCTCTGAAGAAAAAGCAGGTGAATGCACCTGTGCATTGCCATGATGGTATAAGCTTTTTTCTTACTAACGTGGGGTCGTTTTTTTCCTAATTTCTTTATCCAATCTGTCCAGTTACTCAACATAGTAGTTGCGCCTGTTGCTCTTCCTCTCTCCAAGTGGTCATTATCTATTATACCACGTGCATACCAAAAAACACTGGTCAATACACTTCCAACCGATTATTGTGTTTTTGGCCGCTTTGGCTGGCTTTTGCACGCTTCTAACTACTCCGCATTGAACTTCGGTATACAACAATGAATCCACCTCTTATCCATTGTTATAAATTGACATAAAAATTCAGTTGAATTTACATCAAACATCTCCGAAGCATATTAGAACCATGAAGATATTTCAGTTTATGGTCGGCTGTCAAAAATCGTTGCACCCATCGAGCAAAAAGCTTTTTCATATTTAAATAATCGTGTAATATATGCCGAGCTCACTCTGTTGATATCTTTAGAATGTCATCACTCACATCCACTTTAATCTTTCGATCATCCAGTACAACCTTTTCTTATATTTTCTTCGACAACTGCCTCATTCGGAATACCAGGACGATCTGCATTATTTGTGTTCATACGACCACGTTTAAATTCGGAGTACCACCTTCGATCCATTCTTAGCCTTGGCCAGTATTTTTTTCTACCAAAGAGAAAAAAATGTTTAATCAAAGCAAGAAACTCTTTGCAATCTATTTTTTCTCAAACTTTAAAGGAAGAATAATTTTTATAACGCTAACTTTTTTTTTTCAAATTAATGAAATGGCAGGAAACATCGACACAGTTTTTCTAACAGTTGGACCTACTAAATAAAAAAAAAAAATTGGCACTTGTCGCGCCGTCTCTATGTGAGGCTACGTACTTTTCACTCCATGTATTACAAGTGCCGGAAAATATATTCCTACATTGACAATTTGGCGAACCCTACGAAATACGCAACGACGAAAAGGCATACTACATCGATTTTATTTTAGTAGACTTGTTGATTAAGATAGATTTGAGTTAATTATATTTCCTTTTGAAGCTCAAAATATGATGTGAGTTCTTAAATGAGAGAAATCGGTACTGACGAGAAAAAAATGACCCTAAAATTTAGAAATGAGAGTAAATTCAATTTTGTCAAAACCTAGCTCTGGTCGCCCCTGCCAACTACTGATAGCTAGAAGAGAACTATTTTAGCGTCAGTATAACAGAGTCCCAGAATCTCTGCTTCCCAAATTTTGTAGTTGGAAAATTAAAGAATCTTTCGGCAACTACAAGCATGAAAATCTAGTAGCGCGCAGAAAAACATTAATTTCGGACGCCAATAGTAAAAACGTATCGACTTTGCAAATGTGTGTGGAAAACCCTTTTTTTTGGCATTTCTATTTCTGAATGTGTGTTTTGTGTAAAAATTTCAAGTAAATCGGAGCAAAACTTAAGAATATACAGCATTTCCCTCATACGGTATATCGTATATAAATCAGTTTTCAAAAAACTATAAATCGATTTTCTTGCAAATAAATGTTCGAAGTTCGTGAACATCATTACTGGAAATCTACTAGACCGATTCTTTTGAAATTTTACACACTATATCTAATATAAATCATCAGGTAACCACGAAGAGTTTTCTTATTTCCCATTCTCTTCCCCATTTTTTAACAACAAATTCCCGAAATGTTATAGCAAAAATCGTGTTTTTCGCTTCAAAATGTTGCAAAAAAAAAAAAAAATTAAAACACTCTTCCTCACTACCTCAGGAAACATGTCACCTTTTAAATGCTTTTCGAGTTTCACATGATCCGGTAACGAGTTATGATGTTCACCGCAAAACATCAACGCCTCCGGAGATTCGCTGTCACGGACATATTTCTTCAAATGTCATGCCATAACGTGTATATGAAATAAATAATCCAACATCATTCCTATCTTCAAAAAAGAATTAAGAATACACGACTTGTTTTAACATTTAAAACCTTACCCCCCTTAAACAGATATCCAAATCATTGTTTTTTTTCAGATGACAGCAAGTACTGCATTTTCGGCATTACAGGGAAATGTTATTTTGGCGAAAAACTGGTACTGCATTATATATAGAAACTCTTTGGCAATCGGCTAAGCACTTTGGAGGTGTTATTGTAAGTAGTTTGGGATGTATGACAGGCAACGGGGTTGGTAAACGCGTATTTATTAGATAAATAATGGATCAAATTGGGTAAATTTAAGCACACAACAACTGGGCCTTAATCTTAAAGGAAATGTTAAAGATAAGTGGGGTACAATAAGTAATAAGGTTATTCTAAAATTGGTCAATTCGATGGCAAATCGGTTCATAAAGGTCATGAAGTTTCTAACATAAGAAAAATTTATTCTCAATTTTGCTTTCTTGCATTAATACTGCAAGTATACTTTTTATTACTTTACTTTAATTATTTTTTTTTTTATGTTTTTTAACAACATAAAAATTTTTAAAAGCAGTAAACCTTATATATAGCTCAATAATTTATTAGGAAAAATAAAAATAATTCAGCTTTGTTAATATCTACCTATTTTTATAACCTTCACAGCACTGTGCAGTTTGTAGCGCCATAGGAAAATGCCTGTAGGAGTAACTATATTATTGATCCTTATAACAGCTAGAGTAGATATAGCGATGTCTGTCTGTCTGTTGAAATCATGCTCATGCACAAAATAAACTATCTACCTGGATGAAGTAACGATAATATCATTCGCCATTATTTCGAACAGGTTGGTATTGAAGTTAAGGTAAATCGGGCTTCATTGTGCCGAGATACGTCCAAAAAGATAAAGACACCTCTGAAAAATCTTAAAAATCCAGTGTCTTTGTCGTAATAATTTAGTATTAAGTTTATTAAATTATCAAATTGTTGCTTTTTAAAATATTTTATTTACATTTTTTATAAAAGGTACAATAAGTCCATATATTATAGTCAATTTAAAACCGATGTGGAGGGTACCAAAAATTCGGCACAGGCAAATTGATTTCAATAATTAAATTGAAAGTTTGATTTTTTTTTTTATATTATTTCAATATAAAAAAAAAATCATTGGAAATTTTAAAAAATCAATTGAACGATACCCTATACCATGGTTTAGAGGCCCTATCTCTTCGGTCCAACTAATTGGATATAGAAAATAAGCATAAACCAAATTTGAGTGGCATTGTTATTAAATTTTTCGGCTGCAGATATGAAAAAGTTCATATCGGGTGCTATATTTATATGGGGACTAGGTCGAAAAATGGACCGATCGTGACGATATTTAGTAAAGTCACTTAAATTTTCAAAAAATATATACAAACCAAATTTGGAAAAAATCTGTGCAATATTTTCGTTTTTTAATAGATTTAAGTGAAGATCGGGAAGCAACTTTATATGGGGACTATGACTAAGAACTGTCTTATTTTTGGACTACTGATTAATGAGAGTAATAAACATACGCAAGCCCAATTTGACTGAGATATATATGATAATTTGGATCTTATGGCAATTTATGTTGATTTCATAGGGGTCATTTGTATGGGGACTAGTTCTGAACATGGACCGAATTTCACCAGTTTCAATAGCGTTCATACTATGGCCGATAAAAGCTTATAAACCAAATTTCATCAAAACATATTCATATTTGCGACCTGTAGTTTGATTACAAGGTTTACATGGACACACAGACAGACGGACGGACGGACGGACGGACAGATGGACGGACGCACATCGCTAAATCGACTCAGAATTGATCTCAGTCAAATTGGGTATGTATGTGTTTATTATATTCATTAATTAGTAGTTCAAAAATAATCCCTATAGGAAAATTCTTAGTCATAGGCCACATATAGAGCTGGTTCCCGATCTTCACTTAAATCTATCAAAAAACAAAAATACAGTAATTTTCGTCTATAACGAACCCGTTTAATAGGAACTTTCGCTTAAAATGAACCAATTTCAAAAGTACGCGTTTTATTTCTAATAAACCATGCAATTTTTTAGCTTATTACGAACCCGTTTAAAGCAAACTTTCGGTTAGAATGAACTTTATTTGCACGCAAAACTTGTTTATTTTTCGGTTAAAACGAACCAAAAAGTTGTGCTATGAACAAAAAATTATATTTTTGCACTCTGGCGTCACTAAAGCAGTGGTTTTCCCTATGTTCTCGATTCCGGGAATTTCCCTAAGTTTAATGTTTGTTTGTGTGAAGACGATGTGCAGACTGGAGTTGAAAATTGCAAAGTTACAAGATCGACGTAGTACCAAATGAAGAACAAAGAAAATGTTTTTCTTTAAAAGAGAAATATGAAGTAATAAAACGCATACAAGAAGGTGTAAAACAAAAGCAAATATGCCAAGAACTGGGCCTCAACAAGTCAACAATTGCTACAATTTTGAAAAATAAGGACTTGGTCCTAACTAATTTTGAGCAAAACTCTTCAAACATAAAAAAGGTTAAAACCCCTTGTGTCACAGAACTCGACCATTGCCTATTAAAATGGTTTACTCAGAAAAGAGCCAGTAATTTGACTATAACAAATGCCGTTCTATAGGCGAGAGCACAAGAATTTGGAGAAAAGCTTTACTCCCAATTTAAGTGCAGCGAAAGTTGGATTGTTAGATTTAAAAGACGCCACAACATCACTAACGGAAAAATAGTTGGAGAGGTGGCTGAAGTCAATGTAGATGTGGTCAATGATTGGTTGCAAAATAAGTGGCCAGATATAAGAAAAAATTTTAAAGATGAGGACATATTTAATGGCGATGAAACTGGTTTATTTTATAAACTGACTCCTAATAATACACTGCGCTTCAAAGGTGAGACATGTACAGGTGGAAAACTATCAAAGGAATGATTAATAGTGCTCGTAGTAGCAAATATATCATTCACGCATTGAAAAGTAAATATCGCCACATACTTCTCTCAAAAATTGTTAATTCATTTGATATGGGTGAAGACGACTTCAAAGTTAGTGTACTGGACGCAATAAATTTTTTGCATATGGCATGGTTAAAAGTCAGCAAAGCAACAGTTACTAATTGCTTTCGGCTCGGCGGATTTACCAAGAATGAGGGTGAGTTCGACTCGGATGATGATCTGCCATTAATAGGATTGATAAACCAACCAATGGAAACTTTTACAGATGGTAATAAAAAGGGTTTGCTAAGTTATCGCACTTTAAATTAACCTTTATTATTTTCTTTTACAGTTGGGAAAATAAGCTTCAATGATTACATATGTTTTGATGACGACCTTGCAACTACGCAAGCATTGGACGACGAAGCTATTTTGCAGTCTGCTTGCGCTGGTGATGACGACCTTGACGATGATATGGACAACGAAGAGCCCATACCAGTCACAACTGCTCTGGATGCAATGTGTAACGTAAGTTTTGTAACAACTTTTCTTCAGTCACGCGATACTCCACAACAAATTCTTGACAACTTGGATCAAGTGGAATTATATATAAATAAAACTAATATTGGTAATAAGCAAACTAAAATAACTGATTTTTTTAAAAACTAATTTTTTGTATTAAAATATCCCAATAATGTTTTAATAAATAGACAAATGAGTTTCACATGCATGTGCACTTATGTAAATGGGTTTTTTCAAGTCTTCATTTAAAGCGAACTTCGTTTAAAACGAACCATTTTGCCTAGTCCCTTCAAGTTCGCTTAAAGCGAAAAGTACTCTATAGCACAGATTTTTCTGAAATTTTGTTCCTATATATTTTTTCTACATATAAGTGAGTTTACCATATATGGTCAGCATCGGTCTATTTTTCGACCTAGTCCCCATATAAATATAGCATCCGATATGAACTTTTTCATGTCTGCAGCTAAAAAAATTAATAACAATGCCACTCAAATTTAGGTTATGCTTATTTGCTATATCGAATTAGTTGGACCGAAAGGGTCTCTAAACCATGGTATTGGGTTTAAACCGACTATAATATTTTTACTTGTTTTTAATTGAAATAATTAAAAAAAAATTAAAATTATAAATTCAATTATAAAAATACGAAATTACTATTTCATAAAATTTTTTTTTGCGATTTTGAAGTACTTACACGGCCCTTTTAAGAATCTACAAACATTTAAAAAAATTGCCTTTTTCTGAATAATTTACGAATCAGTAAATCAGTGAGTCATTTTAATAATATTAATAGGCTAGGCGATTTCTTGTGACTGATGTTTTGTTCTATCGTTTTATCCCGATTTTGACCCAACGTATATTATTTGAAAGGTATTCCTTTTTAGCTGTTTTGCAGATTTACAGATTTTTAAATTTTTTACTTTATTTTGAGTAAATTGCATTTAAAGTTGCTACTAACAACATACATAAAATTATACAATGCTATGTGTGAGTTTATTAAATTTGTTAATGTGTTTGTAATAAAAATGAGTTTGTTTTTTGTGTTGATTTGTGAATTGGCTATAATTGATTAGCATACTTTTAGTGTCTTTACTTAATGAAAATGAAATGAAAATTTCCTAGAATTTGCGCTCGAATTTCGAGGGCAGGAATCTGCTAGTTTTAATAACATTAAATTTTGATGTATCAAATTTATCGTCCATTTGCATCTTTATCATCAATATTTTTTAGGGAATAAATCACTTGTAAACAATTCTTATGGAAAAATTCTTTTTTGTGATGAAAATTAATTCCTAGTGGAAAAAAATTTGAAGAGAAAAAATTTTTTGAGGTGAAATTATAATTTAAAATTGTAATTTATTTTCTTGATTTTATAAAATTTTTTATAACACGTGCATGGAATCGACGGTTTCGCTCTATCTCGGATACTAGGAATCGATACTAGGTATTACAGTGGTTTCACATACAATTTTTTATTTAGGCTATTCACTTAGTTTGTGATTTTTACGCCATCTACCTGTTAGGGTATCAGTTTTATTGTCAAATTTTCTATAGCGAAATTATTCAAAACATTCTTGGGAACATACTGAACCCCAAAATTTAGGTCTTGGAGGACTTCTCGGCAAAAATGTGGGAATCATCGTAATTTTATTGACAAATATTTATTTTTATAACGAAACAAAAAAAAACATTTTTAAATCAGTTTTCTGGGAATAGAAATTTTAATTTTTATAGCAGATGTAATACCTTTTTCGAATTTAATAAAATACCTTTATTCAGTCATTTTAATAACTAACAAAAGAAAAATTTAGAACATGAAAATAAAATTTTTAAACGATAAAGGTCCAAGTTATGTCCAGATGTTAAAAAAAATAATAAATGCCATATTTATATTATTTCGGAAAATTGAAAATAATAAATTAAGGAAAATTCCGAATATAAATAATTTTCTTAAAGAGATGAAAAGTAGCTAATGATGAAAGTCGCATAAAAAAAATTAAACGCTTTTAAGAAGTAGCATGAAATGGGCTATGGGGAGCAGGTCGTCTAGAATTCTTGTTTGTATAACGACTTTCGAAAAATTTCTTTAAAGGTAAATAAATAACATATAATTTTATGCCCCTCATGTGTTAATGCTTGTTGTTCCTAGAAATAGAAAAAAATTATTGAAATGTATAGAGTGCCTTTTTTTTAGCCGGGTAAGGTATAATTACTTTTACGTTCATCCTATCGGAGTTGTCCAACAACGTACACGATTAAGAGAGTAAATTTTATGCGATTTTCATAATATTTTTTGGGTTTTAAGGACTTGGTCTGCTAAGCGTGATTAAGTTATTTTTCGACTCCACTGTCGCTGCAAAAACTAGCCAAATCCGGCTTATCCCTGGGCCCAAAAATTAGATTCTGCAGACAAGCCACTCGGCTTCGCGGAACCAGTCTAAAAAAAACCTATATTTTCATGTGATTCCGGCTGCTTGTCTGGGGTAGTTTCCATGTGTCTTATCTTTTTCACTATTGTGTACATACTGAAGAGTTACAAATTTGTAAGCATTTGTCTTGTCCAATTTTCTAATGTGTTCAATGTAACAATTTGACGTTTTTGTTTTTTTTTTTTTTGCGTAAAGAAATGAATATCTAATAAGTTTGGAAAGATTGCGAAAACATAAATCTTCTTAGTAAGAAATTTGGCGTATGCAATCCATGCGTTTTTTGATTTAACTCCAACAGAATTTCAATCAAGTAACAATAACATTACATTTTGTAGTAAATAGCTCACATATCAGACATAATGAGCTTCAATATTTAATTTAAATTAGTCATACGCGTTGATTTACTAATTTGTATTAATAATATAACATCAAATGTTTATTGGGTCAGTGATGCTAATAATAATTTCCTTGATTAAAAAATGAATCAAATTAATATGTAATCTAAATTTGTTATATGATGGTATATGACGCATTTATCAAAAAATTCTTGGTTGATTGTGAACCCGTATTTAATTATACTTCTAATTCTAAAGCATCATATTAATCATATTCTATAGTATTTTTTTGTATCAAACTCTGAAAATCAAGTTCATTATTTCGATCTAAAATAGTTCAGCGTGATTTTTATTAACACAAAATGTTGTTAGCATAAGTTCAGTACTAACCTCAATATTATACTGCAGATTAAAACATTGAAGACTTAATTGGTTCTTGTTTTGGTTTAATTTTTGTCAGTGTATCGTTTCATTGCCTCTATTAAATTTTTGTTTCCATCTGCCAAAACATTGCATTAAAAACAGTTCTTTTTTTATTATTTGCATTACATATGTACCATAATAGTATAATGTGCATAATAAAAGTCCACACGCATTTCAACAAATAGAAAACATTTATTTCCTGCCACCGACGACAATTTTGTTAATTTGTTTAAAAGCCTCCAACAACGAACAGTTTCCACCTTCTGTAAGCCATTTTCCTAATGATAGTAATCGCCGAAAGAAAACAAAATAACAACAAAAAATTACCAGAAAGACAAAGAGACCCCAAAAACTGTGTGTGTGTGTGTGCGTGTATGTGGCTAGAAGTTGTACTAAAGAAAAATGCGAAGATGTGTTTGCGGTTTAGGGTGCCACTTATTTTTTGGTCATTATAAAACTATTTGAGATGTTCTATATTTGAAATTTTTGCAGTTTTTAAAACTGTACATGAATTCATATTTTCCAAAGGTTTCGAGAATTTTTTCAGAATTTTTGGATATCACTACGAGGTGGCTGAAATTGATTTTACTCACGTATTCAAAAAAAAAAAAAAAAAAAAAAAAAAAACAAGAGTGTTAAATTGAAGTGATACCTTCAACCCGTGTTCTAAACACAATGTTCTAACCAATTGCTAGATTTTTTAAAATCATGTTTAAAATTAATAAGATAATCTGATAATTTATTTCACATTTTGAGGGTGTATAAAAAAGTTGAAGTGATTTAACTTACACTGGTCATTTCAAAAGTATATTTTCATTGTGACGCCGTGTTATGACTAGGGATGGCAAAAAAATAATTTTAATCGATTATGATTAATTGCACGAGTAAAATACTTAATTAGGGTAACAAAAGATATGCATTTGTAAATTTTTTGATCTAAGTAATATATTCCTTTTAAAATTTTTAAATATTTATTCAATGAATTTTAAATTTAAGGTTGTAAATTATCATAAATTCATTTAATAAACGCTCAAAATTTTTAAATAGAATCTATTATATCAAAAAATTTATAAATGCATATTTGGTTGCCCTAGTTATAACATTAAAACAATTGAAACATGTATTTTGCATTTGAGTATAGTTTATTTATTTATGTAACTATAATAATATATTTAAAAAAAAACTTAAAATAAAAAGAAGTCAGAAAATTATGGTGGGTCTAGACCGACTACACGATACCCTATACAATGGCTTAGAGACCGTATCTCTTCGGCACAACTAAGTCGATATAGAAAATAAGCATAAATCAAATTTGAGTGGCAATGTTACTAATTTTTTGGCTGCAGATATGAAAAATTTCATATCGGATGTTATTTTTATATCAGGACTGGGTCGATATATTGACCGATCCTAAAAATATTTGGTAAAGTCACTTATATTTTAGGTTAGGTTATATTTTGAAAAAAATATATACAAACCAAATTTGAGAAAAAAAACTGTGCAACATTTTTGTTTTTTAATAGATTTAAGTGAAAATCGGGAAGCAACTTTATACGGGGGCCATGAAAAAGAATTGATATATGGGGTTTGTTTTTGGACAACTGATAAAAGGATAACCCGGACCAATTTGACCGACACTGCATATTTGAAAGCAGTAAAACACTGTTTTTCTTTTCGCTTTGATATAATTTATCAATTTCAGCTTTTATTGTGTTCCTTGTTGTGACTTTGAATAGGGGCAGATTTGGCTCCATAAATTCCGCGAAGCCGGTACCTTAAATAAACGTAAAATTTCTTGGAATAAAAATGATGAAATCATTAATGAACCCAAAGCATACCTTCAGTAAAGTCCAACGGCAAATTAGCATTTACAGTCATGTGTACGATTTCATGTATATTTTTTTTGTGTTTAGTGCCGGAGGAATAACTTTGTATATTACTGAACGCTTTTATAATTAGTAGTTGACTCGAGCTGCTGCTCGACATTTAATTTGTGCTGCCCTCACCTATGTTTGATCCTACGACCACGCTAAATACACTATTTTCGTCAGTTAGTCTGACATCATCATCTACGGTTTCAGATTGATGCTATAAAACAATATATTATGCACCTTTCTTCTGCAGAAAATTAACTATTTTTCTAACCTTAAACCAATCAACTTCAGCTGCATGTTTCAACTGAAAATCTTTTGAGAAATATCTCCATGCTACACTCTTTATTAGCGCCATTTGATACAATGATGTATGAACAATTGACAATGATGTATGAAAAGACAATGATAAGAGGTGACAATAAAGCAGTGCTGCCAAGCACTGACAAAAATACATTTGCTCAAGAAAAACTTACTTCTAAAACTCCTATTAATTGATATTAGAGGCTTATGCGAAAAATTTTTTCAATTATTATTGTAATTAATTGATTAAAAATTCAATTAATTGAAAGGAAGTCTACGCTACAATTAAATCATTAATTGGTAAAAATTAATCGACTATTTCAGTCTCTGCGATTATTCTTGCCATCTCTAGTTATGACATGACTATTTCAGTCTTTGCGATTATTCTTGCCATCTCTAGTTATGACATGTAACCAGCAGCAGTAAGACTATATAAACCTTTTAATTATCTTAAAAACAACAACAACAACAACAATCACACAAACATGTGTATGCATTGTGAAATTTTATCGGAACATCTTATTATTTTCGTTCAATTTCTTGCAATTTTAGTATGTCTACTCATATTAATACCTTGTGAGTCCACACAAATTTTCACAAATCTCACTTTTATAGCACTATATATACGTGAATATGTATTATTACTTTGTATAGGCTTCTTCGATTATACCTTTTTAGATTCGATTACTCACATCACGTGAGTCAAAATTGTAGCTGCTATCGTTCTTCAGATATTTTACTTTGTATAAAAAATTCCACGTCCACTGAGCTAATTCCACCCCATTTTAGGACAACTAAATCGCTTCTCTGGATTTTATACTGCTCTATATATTACCTATGAAAATTGTCGTTGTTTGGGAAGTGCTCCCATAGTACCAAAGGAAATTTAGTCCAATTAACATCAAGGCTACAGATGTATTACTTTTGACAGGGTGCGTAAAATTGTTAGCTGCAAAAGCACAACAAATTAAAAATAAGTCTCACCTTAATTCCTGCTGTTATTTGTAAATGTTTTTTGTTGTTTTTTCTGTTCGCCAATTAGTGTTTAACGTACACTATGGCTTTAAACACACAGTAGTATAAGTAGTAACACTCCAGGTAAACGCAATAAGCAATGGAAGCTCTCTCTAAGCTATGGAGCATTAGCTAATGTTAACTGCTGCTTTTTGCGGCTGTTTATATTTGCTGCTACTTGCTGGTGATGATGATGATGATGACGATGACGCGGCTGATGTCTAATGTGCATGAACGTCTTACATTGTTAAAGTAATGGTAGTTTACCGTAGTCGTTGCAAATGTCGTTTGCTTAACGTAAGTACTCGTATTTACGCGTATTTTTGGTGTTTTAACATGGCGTAGATCATTAGTAAAAGATGGTGTTATTATTTGCACGTTTTGTGTGAAACGCTTTGAAGAGTGTTAGATTTTTCAATAATGATAATCATTGAAGGCGTAGCAATGGTCTAATAACTAGAAGATATATAATTTTTGTTTGTTATTTGTAAGAAAATTCAAAGGAAATTGGTAGAAAATTATAAAGAACAATTAATTTTTAATCTTATAGTAGTGAAGGTTAATGTTTAGAAAAATAATTCTTTATAAGCATATTGTTTTGACACAATTCAAAAAATTTTAAAAACAAGTAAGAGTGTTAAATTCGGCTGTGCCGAATCTTTGATACCCTCCACCTCGGTTTGACTATTGATAATAAATATAAACAAAATATTTGAAAAAGTAAACAATTCGTTAAACTTACTAAACTTATTTCAGCAAATACACTGATTTTTATTAGCATTTTTGGAGGTATCTCCATATTTTAGACATTATCTTGACACAGTGATGCCCGATTTAACCTATTTCAACTACCAACCTGCTCGTAGTAACGACAAACAATATTATTTTAACTTTACCCAGGTAAACGGTTTATTTGGTTGAATGACCGTAATTTCAAAAGACAAACAGACAGACGCATGTACGGACATTATATGGACTAGAGTTGTTATAGGGATGAAGAATACAATTACTTTATGGGGTTGCAATTCATTGTTCAATGCGTTACAACTGAATACCAATAGTCACAATAAGGAATAATACTTTTCAATGTTTTAAGAGATAAAAATTATGCGGTATTTCAAAATAAAAGTTGGCAATTTTTAGTTTGCCATATACCAGAAAAATGTGCTTTTTTAAAAAGGTACTTTAAAAGAATTTACTTTATTTAAAAAAATTTATTTAAAAAAAATTATTTTATATAAAAGATCCTTCTTTGAGAAAAGATAACTTTCTAAGAAAATTTACTTTAAGAAGAAAGTTGTCCTTTTAAAAAGGTACTTTTTTAAAAAAAAAAAGTACTTTAAAAAAATAATTTTTAAGAAAATGATCTTTTCGAAACAGGGTAGATTTTTAAAAAAATGTACTTGTTTAAGAAAATAGGTTTTTTTAATTTTTTTTTAAGAAATTTTTTTTTTTTTTTGAGAATTAAAGTACGTACTTTAAAAAAAATATACTTTTTAAGGAGAGGTACTTAAAAAAAACCAGGTACTTTTTTAAAAAGGTATTATAAAAAAAGATGCTTTAAGAAAGGAACTTTTTGAAGAATCTTACTTAAAAAAAATATATTTTGTGGTTTATGGGCTCAAGAATGTATTTCGATACATTATAAACGGAATAAGAAACCGATATATAACCTCTGCATATATACACTTTGAGGGTTTAAAATCGATTTGTATTGAAAATTTTTGATTTAATTAAAAAAAAAATTATAATTAAATTTTAGATTTTTCTTGGGACGTCTTAAAATTATAAACAATTCTTAATAAATGAATAATCATCTAAACTATTTGGAGAAATCAGCTTATTATTATTATTTTTTTTTAATACTAGCGCTTAATTTTAAAATTTCGGGTTATCTCCGAAAATACGTATTAATCTTATTAATTGGTTAAAAGGTCTTCTAGTACTGTTGCTAGGGGATCGACCCAATTTATAATTCCAACAAAATGGAATTCATGTCACAAATCAAACCGTGCTCACAACCACTAAATACCTTGATGTCTTCAATAAGTTGCTATTATATTCTCATTTACGGAGATGTCTTCATTAGTAATGACAGTAGTTGATTTTGATTCTAACTTAAATCTATAATATTAATAGGCTAGGCGATTTCTTGTGACCGATGTTTTGTTCTACCGTTTTATCCCGATTTTGACTAAACGTATATTATTTGTAAGGTATTTCTTCTTTTTAGCCGTTTTGCAGATTTACAGATTTTTATTGTTGCCTGTATTGCATTTAAAGTTGCTACTAACACATACATAAAATTATACAATGCTATGTGTATGTTTATTAAATTTGTTAACGTGTTTGCAATAAAAATGAGTTTGTTTTTTGTGTTGATTTGTGAATTGGTTATAATTGATTAACATACTTTTAGGGTTTTTATTTAATGAAAAAATAAAATATCCTAGAATTTGCACTCGAATTTCGAGGCCTGGAATCTGCTAGTATTATATTATAAACATGTTTGCCTCTAGTTTTCTTTTGTTTGGTTTTATTTATTCAGGGTCAAAACCTTAGCGTAAATGTAGAGATATCCATTGTGGTAGTTTCTTCATAAGTCAATCAGTATATTCTCTTTGAAAACAATCTTTTGTGTATTTTCTTTTTCTGAGTAATTACGTTTTCTTCCAGTTTAATGATTCAGGTAAACTATTTCCCATATATACATATATATTATGTTAGGTGCTTGCCAACGATGTACATTTAAGATCTGCTTACACTTCATTCTTTTGCTTTGATATTTTTTTAAAATTTTTTAGATATTCTTTGGGTTGATCCGCTTAACAGATGATTTTTATCTATTTTAAGAGTTGGTCTATAAAGCTCTCACAATTTTTTTGTGGAAAACATAGAGAATTAAATTTTTTTTACATATTAAAGGGAGTTTTCACTATTAGATTTTGTGGTAACACAAAATAACACAATACAAATAAAATCTAACCCAGTGACGCCAACTTTTGATTTTGAATAAAATCAAGTTAATAAAATATATATTCATTTATTGACGCCATATGCTGTTACCTGTGAATTATTATCGAACTTAAATATTTGGGTTTTACATTGCATACAATGAAGTCAAATTTTGAAGTAATCATGAACACTGGTTCAAATTAGGGATGCCAAACGCAAAAAACCAAAGGTTCCAAAAATTTTAAATCAAATAATTTGTTATCTTTATTTTCTGAAAACATAAAATTTTCATCAAAAAAAAATTATGAAAAATAATATATAAATAACATTCTCATCAAATTGCGCTTTATGTATGTAACAATATTTATGTTCGCAATTATTTAATATCATTTGAGGTTTTCTAAACTTCATTGAATTTAAATTAATGTTTTCTTATCCTGAAATGCTATTAATTAATGTAAACCTATTTGTTGTTTTTTGAATTTCAATTTGTGTTTATAGAATGAAATTTGTATTTTAAAAATTTAGAAGACATCAAATGTCAAGTTATTATTTCCGACATTTCAATATGATTTTCTGAAATTCAATTGATATTTTCTTATTTATAATTGGAAATCTGAATTCCAATTTTTAGAATTAATATTTTCTTAAATTTGAATGGAAAATTTAGAAGGTGCCATTTTGCGTTTATATCAGTAGTAATGCTTTAGTAATTATAAAAAATTTTAAAAATTATAAGTAATCGCAATCTGATATTTAGTAGGTAAAGCATAATAATAATTTTATATAACTACGTAGAACTGTTTTGAAAGCAAAAAACTCATTGATGAACTCGGTAATTCTATTTTGTAAACATAACAAAAAGTTAATATGCCAAACTTATGATCATATTTGTAAAATAATAGTGGAAAAACGTATGAAATAAAAGACCGGCCCCGTGTGAACTCTTAACATTGTTGTGTTTAATATGTAAAATGTTGACATTGATGTTAAAATAGAAATAACTATTGCAAAGATAATTAGAACAAAAATTGTGGCTCCATCTACTGTGGCATAGCAATACTGAGCAAACTGAAGTGACACTCTGTTTGTTAATACAAAGGAAATGCATATTCCCTAAAACAAAATACGTATTGGAGAATTTTATATAAATAAAATAATATAAAGATTTATTTCTAACATGCAGTTATTATGAATATACATATATTGAATATATGTATATTATTTTATTATTTAATATATGTATGTATGTATGTATATGTAAGTATTACACACCAAAAATACAACATCAAAAGTTATTGTTACGTTTTCCTTTAGATAAATTAATACATATTTTTTTATGGTTGAATTAACATCGTTTTGTTTTTATTAACAACTAGGTAGTTTAGCATTATTTGCTTTACATGTTGGTGAATTTTTACTCCCTTTATATTGACTCGAATTGTCTGCTTCTCTGCTTGTCAACAAAATTTTGGATCGATTTTTAACCCTTTCCCGTGATCCAATTGATGTGAAACTTTACAGGTAGGCTCATAGCGATGACAAAAATGATCTAACAAATTTTTTTAGTGATGCCAAAACAATGGAAACTTTCAAATCTTTCTACCAGTGTTGATAAAAAAATGTACAAAGGAATAGTTTTTATTATATTATTACTACAACGACCACATAAACAAGAAGTCCATCTATGACAACAATACAACATTTAGAACAACAACAAGAACAATACAGAAACATATTTTTAATTTTTTTTTAATTCTTCAGTGATTTCTCGGGACCTAATAAACCGATTTTCATGATTTTTCAAACAGAAACCTTCTCATGATGTTAGTTAATCATTCTCATTAAAAACGAGCGCCCCAGTTATCCTATTGAGGGCGTAATCATGACAAAAACAACATAAACATATCATATTTTTCAAGACTCTTTTTACTTCTTCATTCAATTCTCGGGATATAGTCAACTGATTTGGGAGATTTTTAACAGCAGACTTCACAGGATGTTAGTGAATCATTTTTTATGCCAACGAGCATCCTAGCTGCCCGATTGAAGCCGTCATCGTGATTTCCACAGATGGACAGACGGACATCGCTATATCAAATCAGCTTGTTATAAGCGTCACAAATATATATGTTTTATGCGGTCCAAAATTTTTTTTCTAATTATTACAAACGGAATGACAAACTTATATATACCCCCTGCACACTGGAGTGGAGGGTATAATAATGAATACAATTTTTTTTGATAATCTGATTTTTACGACAAATGTAAAATATTGATATTCCTAAGCTCTTTAATATTAATGAAAGTTCTAGTAATATTTTCTTAAAACCTTAGAATTTGCGTTACCGAACTATAGGTTCCAATGACAAACATATCAAAGACAGGATGTTATTTAGAGCTTAATAGTAGCTCATATAAATAAAGTCACATTTTCACTGCTTCCAAAGGATGATGTTCTTTGGATGCGATTTTAAACAAGATAATAAAATAAAAGTTTAGAATGAACAAATAAAAGTATTAAATTCAGTTGTGCTGAATCCTTGATACTTTCCACCTGTGTAAACCCTCAATATTATAAAAAATGTTTGCACGGTTACCATTTGCAAACAGTTCCAGACAATTAACCTTTAAATTGTTTTTCTTTTTTGACCAGTATGTATATAAAATAATTTTTTATTTGTTATTGTTTTTTTAATAAAAACAGTGATGGTTTTTCTGTATCAGGAATAATCTTCTATCTGAAAATTTGTTAAAATTATTAGAGTAGAAAAAATGTTAACATCCCTAAGTTCTTAATTTTTTTTTCTTATGCATTTTTTATCTATTGGATCTGCTCGTTGGTGAACTTAACAATAAACATATAAATCTTAAGAACTAAATATTAAGAATTTCAAAAAAGCACATTTTCAACAATCAAAATGCCATAAGTAAACGGTACTCTCAATAATCAGCCTAGTCCTACGGTATTGTAGGCAGGGTCAGCAAAAGTTGAGGGAGGTAACCATTGGTCCATCGGTATATCAGATGTCAAATCTCAGGAACACCTTTTTTGATTTTAAAGCCACCAATGGTATGACTTTTCTACTTTACTCGAAAACTTCTATTGGCTAGATATGATTCCAGAATCCACATTTGATGGAAACATATTTCGTATTTTATATAGCAGACCCTCGAGCCATACTTTATCGAATGCTTGGACAGCGCCTAAGAATACAGCCGAATAGTAACTTCTATCTTAAAATTTTTGCGTTATCCGATCTGTTATGTGACTTAACGTGCTTTTTACGAGTGCAAACTGTAGTGTGCGTATGACATCATTTCGGATAAGATAAGGCATAATTTTTGCTAAAAGCTATTTTTCGAATTATTGTATATGTTGTATATGATGAAGCAAGTGTTCTGTTTTGACCAGGTTTGTAAATCATAATAATCTCTGAAGTTTTCGAAGAGCTCGAAAAGTAGCCATTCTGAAGCATATCGCTGAATAAGGAGGTACAATATAATCTAGCTATCATAAGTAGTTCCTTAATAAAATTTTGGCAAATTAGATCACACCCGGGTGCTTTTTTAACATCTAGTTCATTTTTGATAACATTGCACAATTCATCGTGGGTGAGCTTGATTGGGTTTATTGTGGCCTGATTATTTTCAATGTGAACAGGAATTTAATAAACATTGGTGCATAGATTTGGCTCAAAACAAAACTTAAATGCTCAGCAAATATTTCAGCTTTACCGATGTCACTACCTCCTCAGTCACCACGAGATAGTCTAAGTGGAAATTAGCCTACAATTGGGGATTGTTTGATGTTTGAAACAGCCAGGAAAAGGGCTTTGTAGATAGGAGTTTAGATTTCTTGATTAAGCTTATCTCAACGCTTCTCAATAATTTTATTATTTGGCTGTTGTTTATCGTGTGTCGGATATGTATTTAAGAAACTGAGGATTATAAATGGGATTCTCTCGATGGAAGAATGTGACAGGGGAAAAGTTCGAAAAGAGATCTAAGCTATATTTCGGCGATGTTAGATTTCTCACAATGTGCTTAGTTGTACTAAAATCTATGAGATCCGGCTTTTTCTTTAAATCAGTAGGCCATTGTGTATGTTGCCCTGCTGAGATAAGGTCGAGATCTCTTTGGTGCATTATGACATTACAAAGTTGCCGTCTCCTAGGTTTTATGAGACGGGAACTACAGTATGGATGTTTGGCATTGTTATCGCAGGCGCCAAGAATTTTTCACCCAGTGTATCGAAGAAATCGCTAAATTGAGCTGATATTATTGAAAATCCTAGCGGACAATACATAGCTGTCAAGGAGATATTGCTACTATGAAAAACAAGGCATATTTACGTTGCCTTCAAATAATTTTTCGAGCATTGTTCTCGGGCATAATGTCGTATACGAGCCCTAAATTAGACACCAGTTCCTCCACGATCCTTGCCGTCAGGATGGTTAGTTTTGTAAAAAGTATTTCCCTTTATACATAAATTATATCTATTCATTAAGAATTTCTGTGCCAATGTCTTTTTTGTACAATTAAGTGGTAAATTTAGACTTGTGTTTGTTTACCCCTTTGGAATTCCACATACTTGTCTTCAGTGCACTCAATTTTGTGCCATGAGGATTTCCAGCACTTGGCCTGCGTTTGATTAAATTATGAATTCATTGTGGGTTCAAGGTTCACGTTAGTGAGAGAAAGATCTGTTTTATGTTGCTGGTTTGTCTCTGCATTGTCTGGTTGGTTTGGTATATTCTGGCTCTTCAAATGGCAAGAAGATCTATTTCGATTTTTCAATTCCAGTACTCAAGTACCACTAAACCGATTGTTATTTCTGTTCAACAAAAGTTGCTGGATTCAATAGGAAAAATAGAAAAAATATTACTTAAGCGAATCTCGCATCGGTTTCCAAACCAGTTCAACGTCCATCAAATGATCCATTACCAGTCATTCCCAGTGCTACGAGCAGTGAGTCGAAAACAACTTTCACGAGCAGTGGTAGTTTTTATGATGCTGATAATGAACGCCAATTCGTGACTCAAGCTTAGCTGAATGATCTAATTCGGGATTTACATTTAACGAAGACGCAGAGTTACTAGCTTCACGCATGCAGCAGTTGGGACAAAAGTAACAATCTCTAGAGATAAAAGCTTGGAATTGGCTGCATATTTTGAAAAGAAACACTCTATTCAGTACTGTACTGATGTTTATGGTTTATCTCAAAAAATGAAACAGCAATATGACAAAACTGAATGGAGATTATTTATTGCTGGCTCTAAGTAAAGTTTAAGGGCTCTTCTTTTGCATAATGGGAATGAAAAACCATCCATATCAATTACTCATGCCATCAAAACAAAGGAAAATTACGAATCAATGACTAAAATTATGACATTACTCAAATACAGCGATCATAAGTACAAGATCTGTGGTGACCTTGAGGTGTGTGATTTAAATTTCTTTGTATATAAATAACTGTAAATTAATCTGTTTCATGTCATTAAAAATTAAAAATATTGTTGTTTCCTTTGTCTATGTGATTGGTGTGCTTCATGTCATCATTAAGTCAGAACAGAGAGGCCAAAAAGAAGTGAGTATTCACCAGAAAAACAAAACATTTCAAATAAACCATTACTTGATCCAAATTACGTTCTTTCTCCGCCGCTGCACATAAAATTAGGACTTTTTAAGAAGATGGTGCAGCATTTAAATGTTTGTTAGCGGCTTTTCCTAAAATTTCATATGCTAAAATCAAAGAAGGCAGATTTGTTGGCCCTCAGATCAGGAAGCTATTGAATGGTGACAATTTTTCAGAATGTTTATTGGAGAAAGAATATGCAGCCGGGAAATCTTTCAAGACCACCGTGGACAGTTTTCTTGGAAACAATAAGAGTGAAAACTACAGACAAATTGTTGGTAAATTATTGAAAAATTATTACGAATTAGGTGCACGAATGTTACTTAAAATACATTTTCTTCATTCGGTGCGGTGAGCGACGAACAATGCGAGCGTGCTCACCAAGATTTAATTAAATTGAAAGAAATTATCAAGGATTTTGGGACAAAAGGATGCTGGGGGGCTATTGCTGGACTATAATAGGGAAAACCGAACCAACATAATACAAACGACGTTTAAATAACGCCATTCACTTTTGAAAATTCATTGATTTTTAAATAAACTAATGATTTTTTATATCGAAAACCTGACGCGATAGAGAAAAACCAATTACAGGTTCGAATTCACCACACCAAATTACTCTAGTACAGATATTTGGTTGCTTCAGTCCAAAACCTTGTTGGCTAGTGTTATCAGTAAAATGCTAAGCGTCCCCAACATTGATTAAAATGTTAAGTATTGAACACGGGTGGAGTGTACCAAAAATTCAGCACAGCCGAGTTTAACACTATCACTTGTTTTTTTTTTAACTTTTCCTTAAATGAAGTTTAACAAACTAGTTATTGTTTGACAAAATTGGCTTTAGGATTTCATTCCATGACGAAATTCCTTTCAGAAATTTTGGCATTATAGTTTTGTTGGCTCCAGATATTGATTTGGATAATATTACAAAAAAGGTACTAAACCAGGTGCTTTCCTTATCTATTAAATTCCGACCATGTTGGCGGGATTTTCATATTTTTGGCAATTTCTGCTGAGAGGCATTTTAAATATTTTCAAAAGCAGAATTCATCAATAAAATAGCCAAGAAATAGTAATTTGATAAAGAGGTTCGGTTGGTTATATATTTGCCTTTTTAACAAACTACTCAGGATCATTTTCTAAGTCGACTTGTCTTTGTGTGCATATAATTTTTGCCACGAAACTACACGCCATAAATGACGAGATCTTCGATTAAGGTTTGTTACAAAATTTTAATAGATGTTTTTGTACCAAATCCAGTCAACGTAAAAAAACAAATTATCTGTAACTTCTGAATTTATATTTCATCACAATACAAAGTGGTTGATACGATCGAAGATACATTTGGTACATTTTCAAAAAAACCGGTTGGTGAATTTGTTTTTTGTGTAAGGGCATTTCTTTTTTATTTTTTTGCTATTTCTAGATCTAACAGTTATTATAAAATCTCCCAATAACAGAGATCCTTTAATAAAATCCAAAATTAAAATTCTCACACTTTTTTGAAAACACTCCTTAGCCTTCAATTAATTCACACGCATAATTAAAAAGATCTTTGAAAAAATAAATCTCAGATTAAGCAAGCGCTATTTAATACCACATATACAACATAAAAATAATCATAAAAAATGAGATCCTCCCTCACGCTCTAAATAAGTTCATAATTTTTGTAGTCAAACAAAAACATTTTCTCATTTCAATGTTGAATACAAACAAGATGAAAAAGGACAAGCATCTCGAATTTCAAGAAGAAACAATAAATGAACCTGTTTCAATGGCTTTTGATGGTTCATAGAATGTTCTCACAGTTTCAGTTTTTTAAGGAATGTGTGAAAGTATATTAAAAATAAAAATCCTGTTTCTATTTATAGTGCTAAACATGTTGTGGAATATATTTAAATGAAATGAGATTTATTATTTATGACGACAACATCACATCAAATTTATTTAAAAGAAAACAAGCACCCATTATCACCACCACAAACATTCCCACAACCACATGTGTTTAGAATTAAAATCAGGATCGGATGTAAACAACGGTTCTATTTTTATTTTTTTTTAATAAGAACAATATACCAGAGGATATGTTACAGATTGTGAAGATAAAAATTTATTTAATAAAACTTTTTTTATTTAAGACGTGGAAGTAGTTTAAGAAAATGTGTGACAGTACCTTTTATATATTAAAGTATTATAATGACCGTTTTGCTAATAGAGAATACATACAGTTTCCTTTTTTGGTGGGAAAATTCAAAATATGTTAATTTTTAAATGAACATTTCTAGAAAATGTTACGCTTAGTTAGATTATATTGTCGATTGCTTTTAACTTTATGTTTCTTTTGAAGTTACATTTAGCAAAAAAAAAGTGACTGAGATACTTTATGATAAAGTACGGTTATAGGCAAAATCGACATTGCGCTATAATCGATTATATTAATAAAGTGTCACTATGTCCAGCTACATTTGTTAGCTAAGAGTAATCTGTTGAGAAGGCTTAGAAGCACTATTTTTACATAGAGTGAACATAAATTTGCTATTAATTAATTAAATTTCATAAGCAACAACAATTTGTTGCGTAAATAAACAAACTTTTTGAGTAGGATGTATAATAGATTGATCGAATAAGTGATTAAAATTTAAAAAATATACAAATAAAATAAATTACAAACTGTAACAAATTCAGGGTTTTGGTCTAGTGAATTATTTCAGTGCATGGCGATTACGTTAAGTTATTGTAATAAAAAATCCAAAAGTTTCAGCGCCGTGTGGAAACTCGTTCTATGGCCTTTTAAAGTATTCATTTTTTAAGGAAATAGAATGAATGTTTAAGATATTTCTATAACAATTTTCATTAATCACAGAGCAATAAGATTCATGTCTGCATATGGTCCACGGTATGATAGAAATTTTATTGATGACTTAAATAAAATCACGACAGCTGCATCTGAATGCTTCATATATGGCGACTATAATGCACACCACGTCAGCTGGAATTGCTATGATAATAACACAGCCGGAAGAAAGCCAATTACTATATTTACTCCACAACTACCTTCTCCAGTTTTGGACAGCATTCAATATCCACGCAGCCATCAGTTGTCGACCTTCTACTCACAAACTCAAGTTTGAATATCTTACATCTTCAAACCCATTCCGGATTGTTTAAATCAGATCACGTTCTGGTTATATGCCATATCTATGGTTCTATTATACTGTATAACAAAATTAATTTTTTTCCAAAATTACAAGGTCCGGCCTATAAATTTTGATAGAGGAGACAAAAAAAAAGACACGTGTATCGGCGTTTTGAAAGTTTACATCTGAATTTCATTTGAGGGGGGGATTAAAGATTCCCAGATTATGCAAAAATATTTGCCGCGAAATTTTACCATAAGTCCCCAAAATAAATTAAAATAAAATTCGTAATACGTGCGAAATTAACCCTAAACTCTCTTTTGTTGTGTCTTATTTCTGACTTTCTGGTTGAATTTTCCGTTTTGGTGTATTCAGGGATTTATAGTAATATTTCACTGCGAATATTTTTGCTGAACATTTTAACCCCTTAAATCCCTGTTTTAATGGTGCTTTTGCTCTTCCCAGAGCTGGCAAACTTTAACCACACCCCCTGAAATGAAATTCAGATGTAAACATTCAAAACGCCGATACACGTATCTTTTTTTTTCGCCTCTATCAAAATTTATAGGCCGGGCCTTGTATTTTTTTTGTGTTGTACAGTGTTATTGACAGAAGTGCACTAGTCCCGCTGTATAAAATTACTCACATAATTCAAAAGACTTCCAAAAAGTTTCCAGTTACAGAGACACCAGTTTGGCAGAAAAAAACAAGTAAGAAAATTATAGTCGGTCTAGACCGACTATACGATACCCTATACCATGCGTTTGGAAACCCTATCTCTTAGGCCCAACTAACTGGACATAGAAAATAAGCAAAAACCAAATTTGAGTGGGATTTTTATTAATTTTTTTGGCTGCAGATATGAAAAAGTTCATATCGGATGCTATATCTATATGGGGACTAGGTCCAAAAATGGACCGATCCTGACCGTGGTTGGTAACGTCTCTTGTATTTTGCAAAAACATATACAAACAAAATTTGAGAAGAATCAGTGCAATATTTTTGTTTTTAATAGATTTAAGTGAATATCGGGAAGCAGCTCTGTATGGGGCCAAAGGGATCATTTTTGGACTACTCATTAACGGATGTAATGAATGCATGCAAACCCAATTTGAGTAAGATCTATATGACAATTTGGATCTTATGGCAATTTATGTCGATTTCATAGGGGTTATTTGTATGGGGGCTAGGTCTGAACATGGACCGAATTTCACCAATTTCAATAGCGTTCATCCCATGGCCGATAAAAGCTTATATACCAAATTTCATCAAAATATATTCATATTTGCGACCTGCACTTTGATTACAAGCTTTACATGGACACACAGACGGACGGACGGACGGACGGACGGACGGACATTGTTAAATCAACTCAAAAAGTGCTTCTGATTCGATCGATGTAATTAAAGATGGGTCTGGGTCAAATATTTTTGGATGTTACAAACAGCAGCACAATGTCATTATACCCAAACCACATAGTGGTATAGGGTATAATTACTGAACATCTCATTAGACAACGAAGCAGGTATAGACATAAATTGCAAAGTTCTAACAATGCTTTAGAAAGATTATTGTTGGAAGTTTGTGAATAGATGGCGCTGAAGTTCATAATAATGAAATCAAAGCCAACATTACAGCAGATAATTTCGAAAGCTCTCACGAATGGACGCACAAGAAATTAATTAAAATGTGAATAATGAGTTAACTACTGAGGAAGCAGCTATATATCTTATCAATATAGAAAGATATTCTAAAGGTCCCGGAATTTATGGGATATAACCTACAATTCTTAAAAAAATGTGTAATTTAGTTGTAAGTACTCTGACTAATATTTTTAATTGGTGCCTAAAAAGTGTACACTTTCCTAAACAATTCAAAACGGCTAAGGTAATTCCAATACTGAAACAAGGAAAGAAGAAAAAAATCATCCAAAAGCTGAATGGGTTAGACAAAATTTTCGAAGAAAGATAATTTCAACAGACTAAATGAATCACGGAGACAAATAATGTTGTGAGCGAAAAACAATTCGGAATTAGAAAAGATCATTCAACAATACGCCAGGTCTAAAAATTTTAAACATGATAACAACGAACAAAATATGTCGCAAGAGTACTGGGGTCTAATCGTCGCATACGTGATCGAGTGAAATTGATCGAAATTTTTCATTATGAAATCACGGCATTCGATAGCGACTACTCGATCGAGTGAAATCTTTCGAAATGTCATTCGATACATATTAAGCTGTCGAAAACATATTATATTAGTTTGTTTACATGAAAAAAAGTGGGGGAAATTTATTTTTTAGTATATTTAATAGAAATACGTGAAATGTAAGTTTAGTATTTATTAACGGGCAATTTAAAGAAAACCAAATAATATGAAGATTTTTATATTCAGGATAAGTTCAAACAAAATAAATGGCAAACAAAAGGAAATTATGACTGATTCCATGATAGAGCACCCCAACTTGACAATAAAACATTCCACCAACATGTGTCCAAGGAAAAGTCACTTCCATAATACTGACCCTTAAATTAAATATGTCTTTCCCTCTTATTGAGGAAGCTAAATTATGGCGGAAGGTAAGTTTGTTTAAATTGTTTAATTTATCATTAAAGTTATAGATATTTACACATCAAATGCACAATGTAAAGAAAAAGTTATCTTCCAACAAGACATCTAAAAGAAATACTGTAGGTGGGCCGTTTGAGAAAAAACTTCTTTCATCTGTTGAATAGCAAATTCTCCAGGCTACTGCAATTGAGAAAAGGTCTCTTCACCCCCCATCTTCAAAAATTTGAGGAGTCCCAAATCAACGTATCATTAAAGTTTGATAAATTGCTGGAATTCAAAGAACGTTCGCTAAAATTAATTGAAAGAGAAAAAGAGAACACATTGTTAACATGGAGATAAAAAGGTCGATTTATAAATTAAATCGCTTTAGTTGGAGATGCTCGCAAAATAAAAAAATTAAAAATTATTGATAATATAAAAAAAAAAAAAAACTGTTAATAAGTACCTACTTTTGTTTTAAAGTGTCAAATATTGTTTTTTTGTTTGTTGACATTTTTTGAAACATTGGTTATGTTATACAAAAAAGCTAAATATCTTGCAACACTTGTTGAAAATATCGATTGTGTGACTGTCGTATGCCGCGATTAGCATAGTCGATACATCACGAAATTTTATTCGACACGTTAGCACGCTCGATCACGTATACGACACCTGGAGTGGTGTTTCTTGATATAGAGAAAGCCTTTGCCTCTGTATGGCATAACGGAGTCATTTTTAACCTAAACAAATTAGGGTATCTAAAATTTATACAAGAAATTTTAATGAGGTTTCAACGCAAAGGCACATACCTTCAGGCATTCCCCAAGATTCAATTTTGTCTCCAAATTTATATGATATATATATACTTCGGATTTTAAAGTGAAAAATATCAAATTGCAGTTCTTTATGCAGGTGACAGTGCTATTATTTTGGGCTGTGAAGTGTCAAATACGATAGGCAACTATTTTTTCTTTAAAACAGGTCGCCAAAAAGAGTTCCACAAAGAACCATTAATATTGAAGGATTTCAGATTCCAACACTGGATATTATCAAATATTTGGGAGTAATTTTTGATAAGAACCTATCATTCAAAGACGATGTTCTCCCATCTTTAAAATGTGGAAGACCCATTTTCCCCCCTATTCTACCAAAAGTCTAAGCTTAATAGATACATCAAGTTTTTATTATACCAAAATTCGCTTTGTCCAAAAGAGATTTTTTGATTGAAATAATTTCGAATTTTTTTTTTTTTATTGAAAATTATCGACCGTTAACAGATGACGCAATAATATAATTTGAATACAACACTTTTCGAATTCAGTTGAATTCAATATCTTATAATTATACCGATAGCTGATCCGACGGTCTTCGTCCCGTCCAACATTTGCCGAAAATAGAATAAAATCAAGTATTAATTAAAAAGAGAATAGAACAATGATTGTAATCAATTTAATGCTGCACGATATACAACATTTTTTTTTCTGCTCCGGAGCGTAAATGAATAGTGAGGATGGTTTTCCAACTCGGGAGCACGCAACATATAGCTGGCGGTGTGAGAACAATGACGTTTTCAGATTTATGCCGCACACTTCCAGGGACTGTCCTTGTGACTTGTGTATTGTCATCGCAAATGCAAGTTTCATTGGGAACTGAACACCTTTGAACTGGAACGTCAAATAGATTGAAGTCAAGGGTATTCGCGGAATTAAGCGTCTCCCTTGAACCGCCCTTTTAAAATCCATGCCACTATCACATTACTCATTAATTTCGTCACAATCAGTCAGGTTCCATTGCATAGTTTCGGAGCATATGGATGACAGATCCAACTTTAATACGAATTAGAAGATTCACCGTAAAGCAGCGTGCATAATCGATCTGGTGGTGCAAGCAATTTGACAATTTCACCTTTCCGCCCACGCAACAAAATCCAGGCGGTTCTTTCTCAAATTTTACGGCATTGCAATGCTCACAAACGACAGACATCTGGCCGAATTGAACCGATGTGCTCGAACTGTATTGAATGTAGGGCTCATATCGAAAGGGCGCATGCTCAATGTTCACCTGAATAATTTGTCAAAATCGCACATTGTAGTATGGCTTCATCACTTTGCCGAGCAAGAACTTCTCTTCTTCTCAATCATTGTTGCTCATTATGTGCTTCGTTGATCTCTTCTGACTGTCGCGTACGATTTCCAACCATTCTGATCGAACTGATTCCCTTCCAATAGCACGTTCCTCTTCCGTTCGACGTGTTGTGACATTTTTATGCTGCGATGCATCCTGAGAACGCCGGCCAATGTTACCATGAACTCTTCGAGGCATCGTTATAAAAATTATAAAATTATCCGAAAGTCAAAAAGAATATATTTTTAAAGAAACAGTTATTCAATAATAGAGCAAGTTTTTTAAATTAAAGCGCTTATGTAAGCTTAAATTTAAGTATATTACTTTAAGCGCCAATTTTGCATTAAATTATGTGATGGAAGACCTGGCAAATAAAGTAAATTAAAAAGTCTTTTGATAAATTCACTCCTTCATCTTATACTACCGCAGTGGCAATTAACTTGAATGAAAATTTCGGAAATTTCAATTTTTGTTATGCTGCTGAAATTGCCGTTTCTCTTAACCATTTTCCTTAAAAACGATCCAATATATTAAAGTTCAATAACTACTTTTATGTAAGTAAGCCCACCAGTTTATCCGATTCCGCCCATTTTCACACTCACACTAATAACTCACAAAAATTATCTTCACTTTCGCTTTTATATTATTCAGTTACTTTTATTATTTTGAAAATTTATTTTATAAGTAGGTGACACGCCCACTTGTTAAATCCCGCCCATTTTCGCCAGGGCTAAGCACAGAAATAATAGATGAACCCACACAAACTTGTAAAGCTCTCCCTATCATTATACCCGGTATATGTACATAATATTCCGTTCCGTTCCGTTCCAGCCTATTTTCGTCGGGTGTACTTACACTAATAACAAAAGAGTATCAAAGCTCTCCGTCATGATATTGAATCCGATATTGAGTGATTAATTTTTTAGGTGCCATGCCCACTGTTCTGATAACGCTAATTTTTACAGCGGCTACTCACAGCAACTCACAGCTGACCTCATACAAAGTTGCAAAGCTCTCCCTAAAACAGTACTCAAGATATATGATGTTAAAAATTAATCTTGTATGGGAGGTACCACGACCACTTATCTGATACCGACCATTTTTGGTATGACTATCCATGTTAATAATATATGGCCTCACACGTATTTACAAAGCTCTTCCTCTCATAGTACTCAATATATATGATATTAAAATGGAACAACCGCGTTCAGCGCCATCTGTTGATAATTTTTGTACTTTTTTCCTAAACCTTCG
Organism: Cordilura impudica; assembly: GCA_963682025.1. Taxonomy (NCBI): domain Eukaryota; kingdom Metazoa; phylum Arthropoda; class Insecta; order Diptera; family Scathophagidae; genus Cordilura; species Cordilura impudica. The sequence goes on along the minus strand of OY821518.1, from coordinate 70,925,134 downwards.
CGATGCAGTTACAAACAAACTCGGAGAAGAAAGTATCCCTTTAGGTCCTGTAGTTTTCAAATTTTAAGCGGACGAACAAACCACGATTCATTTATATATATATAGATAAGCAGGCGTCCAATAATGACGTACGGTTGTCTATTATATATCACAAAAATTTGTTAGTATAATATTTTAATCCTTCATCAGCAATTGAACATTTTGTTGTCGTCCATCTTTTAAAAAAATAACTAAAAATAAAGGAGATTCGAGGGTTAAAATGTTCGCATATATGTTTGGTTAACACTTCTACTATAGTTCCCCTATATCAAAAAATTAAATCTCGCAATAATCCCAGAAATCATAATTCAAATATTTTATTTATTTGTGAAAAAGTTTCCCGGTCATCAGTTGACACAGAAAAAACAATTTTCATTAAAGTATATAATTTAGTTAGGCCTGCTTTCGGGACTTAACATTTTCCGAAAAATTTAAAAGAGCTAAACGTATATATGGCATATTTTAAAGTATGTAACGTACTTTTTGGTGGATTCTTTTGTTATTGTTTTAAAAAATGGAAATGGAAGATAAAGATGTTCAAAAAAAATGGAAGTTCATAGTGGTTTTTTAAATACAAAATTTAGTTCAGAAGTGCAGTCAGATGATGTTTTCGATTTATTTCTTAGTGTTGGCCAAAGAAACAAAACTTAAAAAAGACATAAGGCAAGGAAATTGTACCAATTAGCGTTTTCAATCGGTTAAGAATTATATGGATTAATCATAAAAATCTAATAATTTTTAAATGCGCAAAAAAACAAGTTAGTGTTATATTCGGCTGTGCCAAACTCAATATTACAACCAGTGTTGGGTACGGTTACCGTTTAGATACAGTTTCTAATGTATTTATTTCTTTCTTTTTTTTTCTTTCAAACATTTAGTTACTAATATTAAATGAATCGTAAATCATTCTGCTGGTTCTTCCTTAGGAACAACTCGTCCCTTTCGAAGATTTTGATGTTTAACGGACCAAGAGGGAGCACTTAACAAACTCCATATTGGTATGATCATCATTGTAAACATCATGCCACCACCAACTTATATTTTTTGAGCTCTTGTCATAGGAAATCTGGGAGGTCCACATATGAGAGCCACAGAACGTGCTGGTGTTTTGCAGTTGGCTTGTTTTTTAGATGCTAACAGTTACGAGATATCATTTTTTTCCCGATGATTAATTAAATTAGTTTTAAGAATTTTGTTTTCAATTTTCGATTAAGTTAAAAGGAAAAAATAGGCTACTTTTCTTATTGTTTTTTTATATATACGATGGTCTTTTCCATATAAAAATTGCAAAACTGCATTATCTTTTTGTCATAAATGAAAAACATAATTGGCTAAGCCATTCTACAATTAAGAAGAGGATATTCGTCCAGGATAATATTAAATTTTTCGAGCCATTAAAACGTGAGATTTTATTTTTTTTTATCAGCAGTATCATTAACTTCAATGCTCTAATTTAATTGCATTAGAGCTTGGAACTTGGACCTCTCACACGTGGAGTATAGCTATACATACAGAGTGTTTATTACACACTCATAATACAAATTCAACAAATACTACAATCACAATAACAAGAACAATTACATGTTTAAAATCTCGGGACTTATTGAACCGATTCTAATGAGTTTAAATATCAACCTATTCTGAGTAGGTCAATGAAGCATTTTCACTAAATATGAGTAACCCAGTAGACCTATTGAGGGCATGATCGTGATTTCCACTGTCGACAGAGGAAATCGCTTTATAAGCTCCGCTTGTTAAAATAATCACGATTATCTATACATTTTGTGGAGTGCAAATTTTTGTTTTAATTATTACAGTTGGCTTGACTAACTTATAAACTGGTTTTATTTTTAAAAAACTATAATTTTGTATAAATATCACTCATTATAAATTTTGATTTATTACCTATCATATTACCTGGTATCGTTAGAAATATCTAAAAATATTTTTGTCTACATTAAGGATTATAAAAAGAAAAGCGAACAATATTTTTAAATCATTCTATTTTCAACTGATTATTTTATAAATCAAATTTATATCTTAAATAGTTCAAAATGTTCTCTTAAATATTTATTAATTGCATTAAACGAAAAAAAAAATATATATGCTAATGGTTTTAAGTTTATTTCAGAGTTCAGAAAAAAAAACACACTGAATAAAAAACTCGTACATATATGTAAACAAACATAGCTCAGACCAACAAACACATATTTATATTTTCATATCAATTATGTGTCTTTCTAAATTTTTTACGGTGCCTAACACAATCATGACTGTGTTTCGTTTTAATATTTCGTTATCTACACGAACATTTTTCTATCACGTATTTTTTGTTTCGAACACACATAAACCACACAGATTCGAACACATCATGACTGTGTTTCGTTTTAATATTTCTTTATCTACGCGAACATTTTTCTATCACGTTTTTTTGGTTCCAACACACATAAACCACACAGCTTCGAGTGTAGCTTTATTTTAAGTTCGTTTTCTTGCACGTGAAGTGCTAAAAAAAGAAGAACATGTTCTTCACGCGTATATTTAAAAATTAAAACATTACCCACTCGCGATCGAAAAAAAATGAAATTAAGTCATAAACAACATATAAAGTGTCTGTTTTCTATGTTATTACTATGTTTTTATTTTTTTTATTTTTATTATTATCCTTTTATTTTTATTTTTTTATAACTGCTAATGAATTATTTTAGTTTTTTTTTAAATAAATTTGGTTGAAACAATTGTTGTCGTTATATAGGGGTGTTTCAGATTTTTCCATTCGCGAGTGGATAATGTTTTAATTTTAAGATGCACGCGTTGAAGAACATGTTCTGTTATTTTTAGCACTACACGTGCAAGAAAACGAAATTAAAATAAAGCTACACACGAAGCTGTGTGGTTTATGTGTGTTAAAAATTAAAAATTAAAAATTAAAAATTAAAAATTAAAAATTAAAAATTAAAAATTAAAAATTAAAAATTAAAAATTAAAAATTAAAAATTAAAAATTAAAAATTAAAAATTAAAAATTAAAAATTAAAAATTAAAAATTAAAAATTAAAAATTAAAAATTAAAAATTAAAAATTAAAAATTAAAAATTAAAAATTAAAAATTAAAAATTAAAAATTAAAAATTAAAAATTAAAAATTAAAAATTAAAAATTAAAAATTAAAAAATAAAAATTAAAAATTAAATATTAAAAATTAAAAATTAAAAATTAAAAATTAAAAATTAAAAATTAAAAATTAAAAATTAAAAATTAAAAATTAAAAATTAAAAATTAAAAATTAAAAATTAAAAATTAAAAATTAAAAATTAAAAATTAAAAATTAAAAATTAAAAATTAAAACTTAAAAATTAAATATTAAAAATTAAAAATTAAAAATTAAAAATTAAAAATTAAAAATTAAACATTAAAAATTAAAAATTAAAAATTAAAAATTAAAAATTAAAAATTAAAAATAAAAATTAAAAATTAAAAATTAAAAATTAAAAATTATAAATTAAAAATTAAAAACTAAAAATTAAAAATTAAAAATTAAAAATTAAAAATTAAAAATTAAAAATTAAAAATTAAAAATTAAAAATTAACAATTAAAAATTAAAAATTAAATATTAAAAATTAAAAATTAAAAAATAAAAATTAAAAATTAAAAATTAAAAATTATAAATTAAAAATTAAAAATTAAAAATTAAAAATTAAAAATTAAAAATTAAAAATTAAAAATTAAAAATTAAATTAAAAATTAAAAATTAAATATTAAAAATTAAAAATTAAAAAATAAAAATTAAAAATTAAAAATTATAAATTAAAAATTAAAAATTAAAAATTAAAAATTAAAAATTAAAAATTAAAAATTAAAAATTAAAAATTAAAAATTAAAAATTAAAAATTAAAAATTAAAAATTAAAAATTAAAAATTAAAAATTAAAAATTAAAAATTAAAAATTAAAAATAAAAATAATATTAAAACGAAACGCAGTCATGATGTGTTCTGCACCGTACAAAATTTAGAAACATACATAATTGATATGAAAATAAAAATATGTGTTGGCTGCTTTAGAACAGAACATTGTGTGTTTCATGTGTTTATTTTCTGAACCTTGGTTTATTTGTTAGAATAGTTTTTTTTAAACTCTTTCTTTCAACTCATACTCTCCGTCTGTTTTTCGTGGGGCAATCCCATTCCCCCTTATCCAATTGATCTGAAACTTGGCCCATGGTCTTGTTGTGACTGCGTATTAATTTTGGGGTAGTCACGCACAATCACGCATTGTCAGGTGCAGTCATGGAGTGATCTAAATGTCATTTCCCCTCATCCGATCGATGTGAACCCCATATACTTGCTGTGAAAAAAGATTACTTTGACTTAGTCCTGCACAGGTACGCATAGTCACGCACAGTCACAGGGAGATTAGAACATCACTTCCCTCATCCGATCGATCTGAAACTTTGTCCATAGACTTGTTGTGGCCATAGATAAACTTTAAGATATCACGCATAGTCACGCACTTCAAAATTTTATGCATAAGGAAAGAAAGAGTTTTAATAAAAACTTTGTTTTTATGGGTTAGATTATAATCTAATATAATTATCTATAATATTAATAGGCTAGGCTGGGGGTCAGAAATTATAGAACTAGGAGAATATTTGGTGTTCTGTTCGAAGACCAGCTGGAAATAAGAACTCTAATATTTCTTCATAAAATTATAATAACCCGAGAGCCATGTCATCTTTTTAATCGTTTGAGAATTAGTTAACTCAGAGAAATAAGAAATTAGTTAAAATTGGTCATCGTACACTGATATCCGGAAGCCAGTTTTTTATAACTGCAATTAAAGAAACCAGTGACGCGTTAGAATTAAATTTTTTTTTTAAATTTTATTTATGCTTAACTTGTTCCCATATAATCTATAATATTAATAGGCTACGCGATTTCTTGTGACCGATGTTTTGTTCTACAATTTTATCCCGATTTTGTCCAAACGTATATTATTTGGAAGGTATTTCTTTTTATTTGATTTCCAGATTAACAGAATTTAAAATTTTTTTTTTGAGAAAATTGCATTTAAAGTTGCTACTAATACGTACATAAAATTATACATATGTTATGTGTGTGTTTATTGAATTTGTTAATCTGTTTGTTAATGAGTTTGTTATCTTCACTCACATTAATAATAAATCATAAAAGTGTTGGTTTGTGAATTGGCTAAGTTTAAAAATAAAGGTGCCTAGAAATTACACTAGAATTTCGAGTGCTGGAATCTGCTAGTATTTTTTCATTAGAATATATTATTATTTTTTCATAAATTGTTAGCTATATTATGTCTTTCGGTAAGAAGAGTTTAAATATGTATTTTGTATGTTATTATTATTTTACAGGTGTTAATTTATATTATAACACAATAAGATTTCTACTTTTTAAGACAAATGTTTTGTTGTAGAATTTAGAAAATTAAATAAGTAAATAAATGAATAAATAAATATCTGTTTCTGCCATTGCACTTAAATTGATGTCTTACAAAGTTTATGGCAATCCTACAACACCTTATCGAATAAGTGTAGGGTGCAAATAACGTTTTGTGACATTTTAGCTATCGGTGACATTTATGGATCATAACAATTTCAATAAATGATAAACTTTTTTGTATAAAGTGATTCCATTGTACTCCATAAAGTGGTACATACAATTACGTAGTGTGTGTGTTTTTTTTTCAATACCCTGGGGTATCAATTTACTAAAACAATTTGATTTTGTTTTCTATTGTATAAATATTTTGTTTTGTATTTTTGGCATATATTTTTTGTTGTGCTACTTCAATATTGCTATTTATGCATAAAAATATTTTGTGTGTGGCGAGGGCAGAAAAATAAAAGAAGTTTGTTCGTATGTTAAGTGGTCATTGGAAATTGACATATGTTTATGTTATTGTAGACTTTAGTAGTTTCATAATTGTTTTTCTATATTTTTTGTATTGTGTTCTTCTATTGACATGTGCGTATAGAGTTTTGGCATATTATTGTGTAATTTAAATCAATTACTGAAGATATTAAATTAATTGAAATTTTCGTTTCTGGTAACATAATCATGGTATATTGATGGCAAAACTGGGTGGCTTCTATATTTGATAAATTTTTTGGCAATTCCAAAATTTTAAAATAACGATTAACACGAAAGCCGATTTCTGCTAACAATTTATTCTGATATATTACTAGTTATATTAATAAATAACTGAATCTAATAATAATTATAATTTATATTTTAATTTAATTTAACACTTTCACAAGATTTTTCATAATTATAGTGCGTAAGAGTTTATACTATTTTTAAATAAAAAATTAATAAAAGAAAAAATTATGTATGAATCATAATTAATATTTGGCAGGGTTATTACGCCGCTTTTTGTAGGCATTGCCCTTAATTTCTACCTTACATCACACTTTTTTAGAAGGAATTTTTGGCCAAAACCTATTTGATTGTATAAAAAAAAATCATGTGAGTCCGATCACAGGGAAGATGTGTAAACATCTATTAATTTAAGATTTTTTATGGCCCTTTTGTAAAATCAAACAGAGTGCGCCATCTATATATCACTTATAGCAAACAACAGCAGGGGCTCTGCTAATAAAAAATTTATATTATTATTTATTATTTCAACTGTGAATTATTTATTTTTAATTTTTTATTTTTAATTTTCTATTATTCATTTTTCTATTTTTAATTTTTAATTTTTTTTATTTATTATTTATTATTCACTTTTCATTTTTAATATTTTATTTCTCATTTTTTATTATTAATTTTTCATTTTTTATTTTTCATTTTTTATTCTACATTTTTCAGTTTCCATTTTTCATTATATTATTTATTTTTTCATTTTTCATTTTAAATTTTTTATTTTTAATTTTTAATTTTTTTATTTTTCATTTTAATTTTTTATTTTATATTTTTCATTATCATTTTAAAGTTTTTATTTTCCTTTTTTATTTTTCATTTTTCACTTCTCATTTTTAATTATTAATTTTTTATTTTTCATTTTAATATTTTATTTTTAGTTTTTCATATTTAAATTTTAATTTTTAATTTTAAATTTTTCATTTTTCATTTTTTATTCTTCATTTTTAATTTTTTATCTAATATTTTTCATTTTTCATTTTTCGTTTTTAATTTTTCATTATCCATTTTTCATATTTTATTTTTCATTTTTTATTTTTCATTTTAAAATTTTTATTTTTAATTTTTCATATTTAATTTTTAATTTTTCATTTTTTATTTTTCATTTTTCGCTTTTTATTTTTCATTATTTATTTTTTAATTTTTAATTTTTAATTTTAATTTTTTTATATTTAATTTTTTATTTTTCATCGTTCATTTTTTATTTTACATTTTTCATTTTTTATTTTACATTTTTCACTTTTTATACCCTATACCACTATGTGGTTTGGGTATAATGACTTTGTGCTGCTGTTTGTAACAACCAAAAATATTTGACCTAGACCCATCTTTAATTATACCGATCGAATCAGAATCACTTTCTGAGTTGATTTAACAATGTCCGTCCGTCCGTCCGTCCGTCCGTCCGTCCGTCTGTGTGTCCATGTAAACCTTGTAATCAAACTGCAGGTCGCAAATATGAATATATTTTGATGAAATTTGGTATATAAGCTTTTATCGGCCATGGGATGAACGCTATTGAAATTGGTGAGAATCGGTCCATTTTCAGACCTAGCCCCCATACAAATTACCCCTATGAAATCGACATAAATTGTCATAAGATCCAAATTGACATATAGATCTTACTCAAATTGGTTTTATATGCGTTCATTACATCCATTAATGAGTAGTCCAGAAATTATCCCTGTGGCCCCATATAGAGCTGCTTCCCGATTTTCAAAAAACAAAAATATTGAACTGATTCTTCTCAAATTTTGTTTGTATATATTTTTGCAAAATACAAGAGACTTTACCAAACATGATCAGGATCGGTCCATTTTTGGACCTAGTCCCCATATAGATATAGCATCCGATATGAACTTTTTCATATCTGCAGCCAAAAAAATTAATAAAAATCCCACTCAAATTTGGTTTTTGCTTATTTTCTATGTCCAGTTAGTTGGGCCTAAGAGATAGGGTTTCTAAACGCATGGTATAGGGTATCGTATAGCCGGTCTAGACCGACTATAATTTTCTTACTTGTTATTTTTAATTTTTAATTTTTTAATTTTTCATTTTTAATTTCAATTTTTTTATATTTAAATTTTTATTTTTCATGGTTCATTTTTTATTTTTCATTTCTCATTTTTTATTTTTCATTTTCCATTTTTCAAAACGTTTTTATAACTCTATTCGCTCCCTAGTTTTATCTACGTACACTTCCTAATGAAATCGAGCCTTCATTTTGTCTCCAAACACTTTCCAATGAATTGTGCCTTCATTTTATCTCCAAACACTTCATATATTTGATTAGCATTCATATTAAATGCAGTGATAATTATGTTATTTATATGGAATACATTATAACGTTAAGAATACTTTTAAATGATTGAAGAAATTAATTATAAATTAAATATAAAGTGAAGAAATATAATGCAGAAAACAGCGACAAATTTTGTCACCAATACAATCGTGAGTCACACCGATTATGTCTTATGACTTACATCTTACATCTTAAGGTGCTATTACATGATGTGTTTTTTACATATGTACTGTCAAATTTTCCCACAACAAAAGTTGTTTACGTACAATACATGAGGAAAGTCACATCAATTAGAACAGGTTCTAATTTTGCATGACAAACAAATGAAAAAACAACACTGCTTGTGGCGAAAGAAAAACAGAGTAAATTTTAAAGATTAATATTGAAAGAAAAATAGTTTAGTATTAATTAACAATTAAAAAATATATAACCTTTTTTTAATAACAAATTTTTGTAAATTCACAAATTAAATCAGCTGTTGTTTACATTTAGAGGTTATGTCATACGGAAATACATACGCACGTGTGATAGCAAAAATTATGAATCGTATGTAAAAAGACAATTTTGACAGACCTGAAGAATTTCATATGGATAAAAAAAGTGACAGTACATATGTAAAAAACACTTCGTGTAATAGCACCTTTACGCAGTTTTTGTGATTGTATTGTGAAACAGTAATTTACACCCCTACGCGTATTGATGTTTACACATCAAAAAATTTCTTACAAAAATATTCTTCCGTGTATTGAAGTAAATTGATTTATATATTTCTGGTCACAAACCTGATCAGCCTTGTTTGGATATATATCAGATAACAAGAAAGCATATGATACCAAGACTTCAAACAAATTTTTTTAATAGACATTTAGTATTTTGGAAAAAAGTGGATTTTGCCACAGTTCTAACCAACTAATTTTCTAAAGAAAGCAGGAATTGTCTTAACGTATGCAACATAATAAATTAAAATTTAAGTAATCAGTCCGTATTTCGCAAGTCTTTTTATTTCCGAAATATAGAGGCATTTTAGACAAAATTGAATTTGTCTCACTGTAATAAAAAACACAAATTTCTAAAAATCTCACAAACAGAAAAACAAATTGCCAACCGGATTTTTCTAAAGCTTACCAGCTATTGTTTCGATTGTATCAACACAAATTTATTAGCATCAACAGTACTATAATCGTAAACAAACGTAATTCGATTAATAAAGTCATCGCAATCCGGTTGACAATAAATTCTGTGGCTACAGTGAATCTGTTTTCTGTGTGTGTGAACCCGAAACTCAAAAAATTTGTATATAATAAAATAGCTAGATCTTTCTTTGATATAGCAATAGTGGCCAATTCTTAGTTTTGACAGAAAAATATATCAGTGTTAATTAATAATGTTTCTTCAAATACATACGAGAGTTTCACGAATTTGTATTGTTATTAAATGGCAATAAATATACATTAATATCTGGTTTAGCATTATTGACTCATTGTGACCGGATTTCATGTGAATAATTCTCACTCCCAAAAATATTTCACCGAAACCCATCTTTTATTATACCAACCGACTTAGAATGCTTTCTGAGTCGATTTAGCGATGTTCGTACATCCGTCGTTGTGTCTATAAAACCGTTCGAATACAAGGTCGCAAATATGAACATATTTTGTTGAAATTGGGTACATATGCTTCTGTCGGCCATAGGACAAACGCCATTGATTTTGGTGAAAATTGTCAGATATTAAGACCAAGTCACCATACAAATGACTTCTATGATATCGACTTAAATTACCATAACATTCAAATTATCGTATATATCTAGGTCAACTTTCTTTTGTGTGTGTTTATCAAACCCATTAATCAGTGGTCCATAAATAAACTCTGTCGGATTATCTTTAGTCATAGCTCCCTTATGAAGCTGCTTCCTGATCTTCTCTTCAAAAAACAAAATTATTTTTGTAAAAAATGGAATTTACTCAAAAGCACTTGATGTTGAGAACGGAATATGGTGATTTTAGTCTGAGTTAGAAAAATGTTTGCTAGTGGTACAAGCTTTTCAAAGAAGGCCGACAAGATGTGAATGACGATGCTCGTCCTGGAAGCTCCATCACATTATGAACCGAAGAAAATGTTGAGAAAGGGAGGAAAATTGTTACAGCGAATCGTCGAGTTACTATTAGAGAAGTTGCAGAGGATGTCGGTATATAGGTTGTGTCACTCCATATAACCTTTTCGCAAATCTTAGACATGAAGCGTATGGCAGCGAAGTTCGTTCCAAAATTGTTCAATTTTGAACAAAAAATCGTTGCTCAGGAAATGTTGAACGATGTTAACTACAATCCAGATTTGCTCAAATTAGGTTCATGTGTGTTTATTACATCCATTTATCAGTTGTCCAAAAATAAGACCCATATGAAATTAAAAAACTAAAAAACAAAATATTCACTCTGAAATTGTCCGCGCAAAAGCAAGAAAATTCTATAGTTGCCAATGACATTAGGATTACTGGTATACCAAGTGCGAACATATACAATGGCAATTTATTTATAATTTATGAAAAATTGTGTGAAGCCGTTAAAATTGCACCTATATCATTTAAAAATATTTATCGTGTTAAAAATATTGGAAATAAAAAGAATATTGAGGATGCCCCAATAATAAATAAATTCAATAGCACATATGACCGAAATTATATGCTTCGAATGATAACTACACATATTAAATCAACCAAATCTTCATTGCAACTAAATCAAATCGGAATTATGAGTTCAAAACCGTTTTTCGTCAACGAAAATCTCACCCCAGCAAACCATCGCATTTGAATCGCTGATCGTAAGTTAAAAAATGAAAATAAGATATCGTCTGCTCATACAAATAGGGGTCTTGTATATATTCGAAAACCAGGAAGCGATGAATCATTATGTATACCCTCAATAGAAATATTAAAAGAGTTATTTCCTTTTCGAAACAATGATGAATTTCATGACGAAGCGATGCCAGATAGAAATGATGGTGCCTGATATATTTTTTATAAAATTTAACAATTTTTTGATCACTTCATACATTTTATATAAATATTTTTTTTCTTCTACTTTTGATCTACTTTTTTCCATTTTAAAATAACTTTAATCTATTTCTCCTTAATTTTTCTTTGTAATTATTTTATTAATTTTAAAATTTGTATTAGTTTTGTTCCTTTTTTATTACCATTTATTCTAATAACATACAATTGTGTTGCTTTCAAATCTGTGATATATGATTTGTGGTAATAGTTATAGTTCCAAAGATAACGTTTTTAACATGGTAAGGATTCTGGCGAAACAAAAATCTCGACTCAAAATTGTTCATATAAATGCACAAAGTCTTAATAACAAGATAGATGAGTTTAGATATATTTTTGTTGCCTGTGGAGTTGACGTCATCTGCGTATCTGAAACCTGGTTCGATTCCTCAGTCAATGATTCAATTTTCAATTTGCCGGGATTTAAACTATTTCGTGCTGATAGGATAGCAAACGCTGGTGCGGTCTCAATTTATGTGAGAACGGAAATAAATTTTTGTGTAAAGCTAAGATCAGAGTCTACTAGTGAGATTGAGTACCTATTTCTTGAATTAAACACGAAGGATAAAGAAAAAATTCTTATCGCCTGCGTATATCGACCGTATAACTTTATTGATACCAAAGACTTGTTTGATAAAATTGAATCTCTGTCCTTGTTGTACAATGACGTAATCATTTCTGGTGATTTCAATAGTAACCTGCTAGTTGATAAGTCACTTTCAGAGCCCATGGAAACGCTCGGTCTTTTGCCTGTTAATACGATCGTTCCAACCCATTATCCAAGTGGATCGAACAGTTTACTTGATGTATTCTTTACCAATCGTAAAAGCAAAATACTGCTTTACGATCAATTTTCTGCCCCTGTTTTTTTGAAGCATGACTTAATTTTTATGATATATCATACCTATGTTAACAATGAAGATGTACATTACACTTATAGAGATTTTCGTGGCATTGACTATACAGCGTTAAACCAGCGTATTGATTGCGTTCATTGGGATTCAATTTATGGTCTTGAGAATGTTAATGATCAAATTGCTTTCATTCAACATAACCTTCTCACAATATTTTATGAAATTGTGCCTGAAAAAACAAGAACACTTAAACCTATACAGCCTCCTTAGTTTACTTCAATTATAAAACGTTTAATTGATAAACGAGATTTGGCATATAAACGTTGGAAGAAATTTAAAACGCCTGAGTTACATTCATTGTTCAAATCCATTAGAAAGGAAGTTGTGAACTGCATATATATTGCAAAATCCAATTATTATCGACAGAAATTCACTTCAGCTATTGATAGCAAGAGAAAATGGATAGAGACCCGTGAAATAGGTATTGGGAAAATAAATCCTTGCACTGTTGGTTCTGATGTTAAACAAAAAATTTGTCGAAATCCAAGTGAACAGACCAACTGAAAATGAGTACGAAAAAATTCATACTGTGCCTATTGAGAACTGTTTTGATTTTCGATGTGTGGATCAATCTGAAGTTCTTAAAAGTATTACATCAATTAAGTCAAATGCTGTGGGGTTAGATGAAATTAATCCAAGATTTTTAAAAATTGTCGTTCCTAAACTTCTACCATTTCTTACGTATTTAATTAATATAATATTAACAAAATCAATTTTTCCTGATATGTGGAAAAAAGCAAAAATCATTCCTATTCCAAAGAATAATTGCGACTTCCGACCTATTGCGATACTACCATTTCTATCCAAGGTTATGGAAAATCTTATGTACCGGCAAATGAATGAGTATTTAAAGAATCAACATCTCCTTATGGATAGGCAATCTGGGTTTAGACAGGACAGAAGCTGCATTACGGTTTTGATCGATGTAGTGGAAGAAATTAGATCAAAACTGGATAAGAATATGGTATCATTTCTTGTGCTTTTAGATCACAGTAAGGCCTTCGATACTGTTGATCACTCGATTCTACTCACTAAACTCGAGAAAATCTTTAATTTCTCAAGTTCGGCTAATAAACTTATTTCCTCTTACCTTATTAATCGTAAACAAGTGGTTTCTTTAAATGGAGTGACTTCTAAAGCAGCGGATGTTGACAGAGGTGTGCCTCAGGGGTCTATTCTTGGTCCATTGCTTTTCTGTATGTATATTAACGATTTGCCTGAGGTTCTGAATTACTGTGACGTACAAATGTATGCTGATGACGTACAGTTGTACTTAAGCAGCAAAATAGAGAATGTTCAACATTGTACTAACTGTATTAATAGTGACTTGGATAATATACATAAATGGGCATGTACAAATGGCTTATGTATAAACCCTGACAAATCCAAATGTATTTTCATTTCAAGAAGTAATAAAAAAAGACTGAATGACAATATTTTTCTACATATTAACAACTCAAGAATCGACTTTATTCAATCATCATCGAACTTGGGAATTACATTTAACGCTGAACTTTCTTGGTCTAACCATATAAATATATCAGCTGGTAAAGTTCATGGGATGTTGAGAAACTTGTGGGCTGTGCAATCATCGACGCCGTTTGAAATAAGAATGCTTTTGGCAAAAACCTATTTAATACCAGTTCTACTGTACGGGTGTGAAATATTTGCAAATTGCGACACTATTGACTTTAAGCGCCTCGAGGTCACATATAATAATATAGCCAGATACGTTTTCAACAGAGGTAGACGAGATAGTATATCATCATATTCATACCAGTTACATAATACAAGTTTTAAAGATTTACTAAAATATAAAAGCCTTTTAATGATGCATAAGATTATTTATCTGAAGAACCCAGAATATCTTTTTAACAAAATTATTTTTGCACAATCGCCTCGTGGTAGAAATTTGATATCACAAAAATACAAATATCTAATGTCTGCAAGACAATTTTTCAACTACACCACGTGTCTTTGGAACAATTTACTATCATATATCCAAGTACAAAGCAACGCATTACTTTTCTAAAAGGAACTTAAAAAAAATGTTGGTTTGAATCTATGTTAAATGTCAACTTTATTATGTTCATTATTATGTTAATTTTTATGATTAATTTACTTTATTTTTATTAATCTCGAAATTTACTGTAACTCAATGTTAGTATTACAAATGTTACTTGCTATCACTGTAATTTATAAGATTTGTTCTTGTTGTGATAGCAATTCAATAAAACAATATAATAATAATAATAATAATAATAATAATAATAATAATAATAATAATAATAATAATAATAATAATAATAATAATAATAATAATAATAATAATAATAATAATAATAATAATAATAATAATAATAATAATAATAATAATAATAATAATAATAATAATAATAATAATAATAATAATAATAATAATAATAATAATAATAATAATAATAATAATAATAATAATAATAATAATAATAATAATAATAATAATAATAATAATAATAATAATAATAATAATAATAATAATAATAATAATAATAATAATAATAATAATAATAATAATAATAATAATAATAATAATAATAATAATAATAATAATAATAATAATAATAATAATAATAATAATAATAATAATAATAATAATAATAATAATAATAATAATAATAATAATAATAATAATAATAATAATAATAATAATAATAATAATAATAATAATAATAATAATAATAATAATAATAATAATAATAATAATAATAATAATAATAATAATAATAATAATAATAATAATAATAATAATAATAATAATAATAATAATAATAATAATAATAATAATAATAATAATAATAATAATAATAATAATAATAATAATAATAATAATAATAATAATAATAATAATAATAATAATAATAATAATAATAATAATAATAATAATAATAATAATAATAATAATAATAATAATAATAATAATAATAATAATAATAATAATAATAATAATAATAATAATAATAATAATAATAATAATAATAATAATAATAATAATAATAATAATAATAATAATAATAATAATAATAATAATAATAATAATAATAATAATAATAATAATAATAATAATAATAATAATAATAATAATAATAATAATAATAATAATAATAATAATAATAATAATAATAATAATAATAATAATAATAATAATAATAATAATAATAATAATAATAATAATAATAATAATAATAATAATAATAATAATAATAATAATAATAATAATAATAATAATAATAATAATAATAATAATAATAATAATAATAATAATAATAATAATAATAATAATAATAATAATAATAATAATAATAATAATAATAATAATAATAATAATAATAATAATAATAATAATAATAATAATAATAATAATAATAATAATAATAATAATAATAATAATAATAATAATAATAATAATAATAATAATAATAATAATAATAATAATAATAATAATAATAATAATAATAATAATAATAATAATAATAATAATAATAATAATAATAATAATAATAATAATAATAATAATAATAATAATAATAATAATAATAATAATAATAATAATAATAATAATAATAATAATAATAATAATAATAATAATAATAATAATAATAATAATAATAATAATAATAATAATAATAATAATAATAATAATAATAATAATAATAATAATAATAATAATAATAATAATAATAATAATAATAATAATAATAATAATAATAATAATAATAATAATAATAATAATAATAATAATAATAATAATAATAATAATAATAATAATAATAATAATAATAATAATAATAATAATAATAATAATAATAATAATAATAATAATAATAATAATAATAATAATAATAATAATAATAATAATAATAATAATAATAATAATAATAATAATAATAATAATAATAATAATAATAATAATAATAATAATAATAATAATAATAATAATAATAATAATAATAATAATAATAATAATAATAATAATAATAATAATAATAATAATAATAATAATAATAATAATAATAATAATAATAATAATAATAATAATAATAATAATAATAATAATAATAATAATAATAATAATAATAATAATAATAATAATAATAATAATAATAATAATAATAATAATAATAATAATAATAATAATAATAATAATAATAATAATAATAATAATAATAATAATAATAATAATAATAATAATAATAATAATAATAATAATAATAATAATAATAATAATAATAATAATAATAATAATAATAATAATAATAATAATAATAATAATAATAATAATAATAATAATAATAATAATAATAATAATAATAATAATAATAATAATAATAATAATAATAATAATAATAATAATAATAATAATAATAATAATAATAATAATAATAATAATAATAATAATAATAATAATAATAATAATAATAATAATAATAATAATAATAATAATAATAATAATAATAATAATAATAATAATAATAATAATAATAATAATAATAATAATAATAATAATAATAATAATAATAATAATAATAATAATAATAATAATAATAATAATAATAATAATAATAATAATAATAATAATAATAATAATAATAATAATAATAATAATAATAATAATAATAATAATAATAATAATAATAATAATAATAATAATAATAATAATAATAATAATAATAATAATAATAATAATAATAATAATAATAATAATAATAATAATAATAATAATAATAATAATAATAATAATAATAATAATAATAATAATAATAATAATAATAATAATAATAATAATAATAATAATAATAATAATAATAATAATAATAATAATAATAATAATAATAATAATAATAATAATAATAATAATAATAATAATAATAATAATAATAATAATAATAATAATAATAATAATAATAATAATAATAATAATAATAATAATAATAATAATAATAATAATAATAATAATAATAATAATAATAATAATAATAATAATAATAATAATAATAATAATAATAATAATAATAATAATAATAATAATAATAATAATAATAATAATAATAATAATAATAATAATAATAATAATAATAATAATAATAATAATAATAATAATAATAATAATAATAATAATAATAATAATAATAATAATAATAATAATAATAATAATAATAATAATAATAATAATAATAATAATAATAATAATAATAATAATAATAATAATAATAATAATAATAATAATAATAATAATAATAATAATAATAATAATAATAATAATAATAATAATAATAATAATAATAATAATAATAATAATAATAATAATAATAATAATAATAATAATAATAATAATAATAATAATAATAATAATAATAATAATAATAATAATAATAATAATAATAATAATAATAATAATAATAATAATAATAATAATAATAATAATAATAATAATAATAATAATAATAATAATAATAATAATAATAATAATAATAATAATAATAATAATAATAATAATAATAATAATAATAATAATAATAATAATAATAATAATAATAATAATAATAATAATAATAATAATAATAATAATAATAATAATAATAATAATAATAATAATAATAATAATAATAATAATAATAATAATAATAATAATAATAATAATAATAATAATAATAATAATAATAATAATAATAATAATAATAATAATAATAATAATAATAATAATAATAATAATAATAATAATAATAATAATAATAATAATAATAATAATAATAATAATAATAATAATAATAATAATAATAATAATAATAATAATAATAATAATAATAATAATAATAATAATAATAATAATAATAATAATAATAATAATAATAATAATAATAATAATAATAATAATAATAATAATAATAATAATAATAATAATAATAATAATAATAATAATAATAATAATAATAATAATAATAATAATAATAATAATAATAATAATAATAATAATAATAATAATAATAATAATAATAATAATAATAATAATAATAATAATAATAATAATAATAATAATAATAATATGGCAATTCTTTGTCATAACCCCCATGTAAAGCTGCTTCGCGATTTTCACTTATATCTATCAAAAAACAAAAATATTGTACAGATTTTTCTCAAATTTCGTTTGTATATATTTTTTCAAAATATATGTAAGTGACTTTTCCAAATATAGTCAGGATTGGTCCATTTTCCGACTAGTCAACATATACATATATATATAGCATCCGATATGAACTTTTTCATTTCTGCAGCCAACAAAATTAATAACAATGCCTCTCAAGTTTGGTTTATGTCTATTTTCTATATCCACTTAATTGGACCGTAGAGATAGAGTCTCTAAACCATGGTAGAGAATATCGTATGGTCGGTCTAGACCGACTATAATTTTCTTAATTGTTTATTTTTCATTTTTTATTTTTCACTTTTAATTTTTCTTTTTTCATTTTTCAGTTTTCATTTTTCATTTTCTATTTTTAATTTTTTTTTTCATTTTTCGTTTTTAATTTTTAATTTTTCATTTTTTATTTTTAATTTTTTATTTTTAATTTTTTTTTAATTTTTTTATTTTTCATTTTGAAACAGGTTAATACATATCATAATTTTTTCGCCAATACAATCATAAGTCACACCGATTTTGTCTTTCGTCTTACATGTTACGCTGCTTTTACCCTATATCACTATGTGGTCAGGGTAAAATGACTTTGTGCTGATGTTTGTAACTACTTTTATTCTACCGATCGACTCAGAATCACTTTCTGAGCCGATTTAGCGATGTCGGTCCCTCCGTCTGTCAGTCTGTGTGTCCATGCAAACCTTGTAATCAAACTACTGATCGCAAATATGAATATCTTTTAATGAAATTTGGTATATAAGTTTTATCGGCCATAGGATGAACGCTATTGAAATTGGTGAAATTCGGGCACTGTTCGGACCTAGTCCCCGTACAAATGACCCCTATGAAATCATCTTAAATTGCCATAAGATCCAAATTATCATAGATCTCGGTCAAATTGAGTTTGTTTGTGTTTATTACATCTATTTATCATTTGTCCAAAAAGAAGCCCCATATGCCAATTCTTTGTCAAAGCCCCGATATAAGCATAGCACCGATGTAAACTTTTTCATATTCAAAGGAAAAAAAATTAATAACAATGCCACTAAAATCGGTTTTACGCTTATTTTTTATATCCAATTAGTTGGGCCTAAGAGCTGGGGTCTCTAAACGCATGGTATGGGGTATGGTATAGTTGGGCTAGACCGACTAAAATTTTCCTACTTGTTTTGAGATTCTATTGTGAAACAGAAATTTACCCTCCTGCGAGTATAGATGTTTACATATCAAAAATAAAAATAATAGTTATGACACTAAAATTAGGTTTACGCTTATTTTCTATATCAAATTTGTTGGACCTATGACCCTTTATCTAGACTTCTTTTTATATTTCGAAGATTTAAAAGCATAGTTTTTCATAGTAAAGTAAAGTTACATCGTCATCGTTGGAAGTGGTTTAAAACAACATCCAAAGAAAATCCAAAGAAGGAAAAGTGATTCTTATAGATGGGGCTGAGTAGTTAGTATAAGTACAAAATTTGTTATTTTTAAATAACTTAGAAGCTGTCAGGATATAAGAGAAAAATAATTGATATAATTTTTTTCTAATCTGTGATTGTGCGCGACTTATGATTTAAAGCCTTAAAATATTAATTTATTAAAACTTTATAATCGTACAATAAAAACCATATCTTTTATAAGATTTGACGTCACTTTTTCCAGACATATTGCAATTAATACAGTACTTAGTATCCAAAGTTTTGATATTGTTTTAATAGTGCGTGGTAAAGAAGAAGAAAGCATATATTTGTAAAATTCATACCTACACTTTATTCTTCATCAGACCGGTTTCTGGCATTTCAGCCTTTACCAGTGATTTTGTTTAACATAGTAATAATTGCTAGATTATAATTTTTTAATTTAATAGATTGTTTCTATATGAAATTTTTACTTAGGGCGGTCGTAATGTTTGAACTTGCGTCTATCTCACATACACTCATCACACTTGCACTTTTTGGTCATACGCTTTAACACACTCACCTTAATTCAAGCATATGAGCAGTGTATATTTACTTGGCTACCTTACCTCACCTTCTATCAACTCTACAGTTTTCTTAAAGTCTAACAATACGTAATTGCATGCTTATCAAAATTTAAGAAAACATTTAAATTAGATCCATCTTCATGAATCTAAAAAAAGAGCGTTAACAAATTCTTAGATTAAAGTAACACAAAACCTTTGGCTTGACTTATTACTCCAAAACAAAACTGACCATAAGTACAATTAAAAGAAAAAAACTCAACAGTCAAATAAAAAATATTTTAAATAAAAATCATACTTAACATTGTTCGCTATATCGAAGGTACGTTCATACAATTATTCATAAGAAAAGTGGATTTTTTGTTATTTTATTTTTGAAGATTTTTTTAAAACATTTTTTTTCCATTATTTTAGTTTTTGTTATGCAGGTTCACTGGCCCAGTTTCAACAAATTTTTGTAGTTTAAAATTTATGTGTTATTGTCTTCATTCAAATCGATCATTCGAAAGAGAGAAAAATAACATTGTGACGTTTAAATAGAAAAATAAATATAATGAAATCATAAGAATTCATAGTATTTTATACATATATTTATATATATATTTTTTTTGTAGCGCTTTACAAACAATAAAAACCTATTAAGGTAATGGTTGTTATTGTAGGTATTGTACCTGCTACATAAAACCGGCGTATGCCATACGTCGTCTTCAACAACTTTGTAAGAGTTGAAGCATTCAACAAGTAAAATAAAAAAATCAAAAAAAAAAAACTTAAGGAGTTTTTTTAATTTTTTTTTGGTTGATAGTGTATTTTCGATATGACTGGTATGATTTTTGATTAAATATTTGATTTGAAATGTTTAAATAGCTGGCGGGCGGCATCCAATTGCGTTTTAAGGTAGCCAATATGCCTGATAGCTTTGAAGAGCTTTCCAATTGGTATCCCGCTATGATTAAGTGGTGGTGTTGTGTTGTCTTGCATGGAATTTCAAACCATGCCTTAACAAATGTTGATTTTGATAAATTCATTGTTGTTGGTTAATTTCATTTCTTTTTCATTTCGTTTAATTCTAAAATTGTTTAGATATGCGTCAAATAATTATATTGATTGAAACAATATTATTTTTACATAAAAAAAAAACAAAAATGTCTTACTGTCTACTTGTTTAGAGCTTCAAACAAAGCTACGTACAATAATTAAAAAGAAATTATAATATTTTTTTACATAAGTATGTCTTTTGATGTCTGTTGTTTATTCAAAAATAATGGTAGAGAAATGATCTTTTAACAATATGAAGGTATGAATATTTGAATGCTCACTTGGTTATACACATGCATCTGTAGATGGTGGATATATGATCATATTACCACTGATTTACGGAATGTTTGTTACAAACACTCTTATTAACTTGTGGTTGAATTTCTATCGATCCAGTTTATTTTTTCTTTCTACGTTTTTCCTTTCTTCGGTTCTTCTATTTTAAGGCCAGACTTTCGCCGTTTGCATATGCCAGAAAACGTTTAGATTCTTTATAGGTTTTCAATTGATATGACATTATGGTCTTTTATAGCATCTAGACAGGAGGTACAAAACAGTCAACAATAATGTTAAACTATTAAGAGTGAAATTTAAAAAAACAAACTTTCATTTGAGGCTTTTAACACACAACAGTAAGTTTGAATGTGAAATTTAGTAAACTGAAAACAAAATACATTAATTTGATAAAACATTTGTCACCATATTAATACTTGAAAGCCTAAATACACTGTGGAACTAAAAAATAAGGAAGAGTGCTAAATTCGGCTTTGACAAATATTTCATACCCTCCAATATTGAGTGTGGTTATCATTTTAATACAGTTGTCGATAGTAAACTTTAGGGTCTAATACCATGTAAGTTAACAATTAATTGCTTTTCTTTTATGACCATTGTTTAATATAATTTCTTATTTATTGTTTAGGTTCCTTAAAAAAAAATTATGGTTTTCTTTATAGAAATAAAAAATTTCTTTGTTAAAATTCCTTCATAAGAGATTTTTTTTTTAAATTTTGTGCTGAGAAACTTCGTCTCGATAAATACTAAAAAATTTTAAAATTTTTTTTCTGAATTTTTGCATTCATTTAAAAAAAAAAATTTTTTTTTTGAAATGTCAGAAAATGGGTCCAAAAATTCTGAAAAAATTTGTGAGTATTCCGTGAATGATTCTTTTTATTTAATAAATTTTCTTCCAAAAGTGCATAATTTCCCAGTAGAAAAAGCGCTTTTTCACGAAAACTTTTGGAACATTATGGACGTTTTTAGGAAAAAATTAAAAATTGGAACTCATAGTGAATTTTCACCGTATATCACTTTACCCGAAAACAACCCCCCAAAATAATGACGCCATACATTGAAAATAGTCGTTCTGTTGTGTTAAATGACTGGGCATATCGTTGAAAATATCGTGGCCAAGAAACACCGTCTGCACTGGCAGACCAGACGCGTAGCCTGTAACACGGCCAAACAACTGATCAAATGATTAACACTGAACCCGACTTCTGGAAGCAAATTTTGATGACCCATTTAAAACTCTATTCTGGCATTAACAAATAAAATTTCCGCATTTGGGGAACGTAGACTTCACACGATCCAGGAAATACCAGTGTTTGTGCTAAATCGATGATTGGCCATTTTATTCATACTGGTTTTAAAAAGATGATGGATGCACCATCCCACACTGCAAATCAAATAAATAATTTTCTGCAATAAAAATTCACCGGACGTGTGCTGTTAAAAAAAAAATCATGTGAGTCCCATCACAGGGGAGATGTGTAAACATCTAGTAATTAAATATTTTTTTATGGCACTTTTATGTACTTCTATGTATCACTTATAGCAATCAACTGCAGGGTCTCTGCTTATATAAAAATATTTATTATTTCAACCGGTTAATTTTTAATTTTTCGTTTTTTATTTATTTTTCATTTTTCATTTTTCGTTTTTCATTTTTAATTTTCATTTACTATTTTTCATTTTCTATTTTTTATTTTTTCATTTTCCATTTTTCGTTTTTCGTTTCCTTTTTTTAATTTTCATTTTTTATTTTTCTTTTTTAATTTTTTATTTTTCATTTTTTATTTTTCATTTTTCATTTTTCATTTTTTATTTTCCGTTTCTTATTATTCATTTTTCAGTTTTATTTTTCAATTTTAATTTTTGGTTTTTAATTTTTAATTTTTCATTTTTTATTTTTCATTTTTTATTTTTATTTTTAATTTTTTATTTTCCGTTTTTCATTTTTCATTTTTTAGTTTTGTTTTTCAATTTTAATTTTTCGTTTTTCCTTTTTCATGTTTTATTTTTAATTTTTAATTTTTAATTTTTAATTTTTAATTTTTAATTTTTAATTTTTAATTTTTAATTTTTAATTTTTAATTTTTAATTTTTAATTTTTAATTTTTAATTTTTAATTTTTAATTTTTAATTTTTAATTTTTAATTTTTAATTTTTAATTTTTAATTTTTAATTTTTAATTTTTAATTTTTAATTTTTAATTTTTAATTTTTAATTTTTAATTTTTAATTTTTAATTTTTAATTTTTAATTTTTAATTTTTAATTTTTAATTTTTAATTTTTAATTTTTAATTTTTAATTTTTAATTTTTAATTTTTAATTTTTAATTTTTAATTTTTAATTTTTAATTTTTAATTTTTAATTTTTAATTTTTAATTTTTAATTTTTAATTTTTAATTTTTAATTTTTAATTTTTAATTTTTAATTTTTAATTTTTAATTTTTAATTTTTAATTTTTAATTTTTAATTTTTAATTTTTAATTTTTAATTTTTAATTTTTAATTTTTAATTTTTAATTTTTAATTTTTAATTTTTAATTTTTAATTTTTAATTTTTAATTTTTAATTTTTAATTTTTAATTTTTAATTTTTAATTTTTAATTTTTAATTTTTAATTTTTAATTTTTAATTTTTAATTTTTAATTTTTAATTTTTAATTTTTAATTTTTAATTTTTAATTTTTAATTTTTAATTTTTAATTTTTAATTTTTAATTTTTAATTTTTAATTTTTAATTTTTAATTTTTAATTTTTAATTTTTAATTTTTAATTTTTAATTTTTAATTTTTAATTTTTAATTTTTAATTTTTAATTTTTAATTTTTAATTTTTAATTTTTAATTTTTAATTTTTAATTTTTAATTTTTAATTTTTAATTTTTAATTTTTAATTTTTAATTTTTAATTTTTAATTTTTAATTTTTAATTTTTAATTTTTAATTTTTAATTTTTAATTTTTAATTTTTAATTTTTAATTTTTAATTTTTAATTTTTAATTTTTAATTTTTAATTTTTAATTTTTAATTTTTAATTTTTAATTTTTAATTTTTAATTTTTAATTTTTAATTTTTAATTTTTAATTTTTAATTTTTAATTTTTAATTTTTAATTTTTAATTTTTAATTTTTAATTTTTAATTTTTAATTTTTAATTTTTAATTTTTAATTTTTAATTTTTAATTTTTAATTTTTAATTTTTAATTTTTAATTTTTAATTTTTAATTTTTAATTTTTAATTTTTAATTTTTAATTTTTAATTTTTAATTTTTAATTTTTAATTTTTAATTTTTAATTTTTAATTTTTAATTTTTAATTTTTAATTTTTAATTTTTAATTTTTAATTTTTAATTTTTAATTTTTAATTTTTAATTTTTAATTTTTAATTTTTAATTTTTAATTTTTAATTTTTAATTTTTAATTTTTAATTTTTAATTTTTAATTTTTAATTTTTAATTTTTAATTTTTAATTTTTAATTTTTAATTTTTAATTTTTAATTTTTAATTTTTAATTTTTAATTTTTAATTTTTAATTTTTAATTTTTAATTTTTAATTTTTAATTTTTAATTTTTAATTTTTAATTTTTAATTTTTAATTTTTAATTTTTAATTTTTAATTTTTAATTTTTAATTTTTAATTTTTAATTTTTAATTTTTAATTTTTAATTTTTAATTTTTAATTTTTAATTTTTAATTTTTAATTTTTAATTTTTAATTTTTAATTTTTAATTTTTAATTTTTAATTTTTAATTTTTAATTTTTAATTTTTAATTTTTAATTTTTAATTTTTAATTTTTAATTTTTAATTTTTAATTTTTAATTTTTAATTTTTAATTTTTAATTTTTAATTTTTAATTTTTAATTTTTAATTTTTAATTTTTAATTTTTAATTTTTAATTTTTAATTTTTAATTTTTAATTTTTAATTTTTAATTTTTAATTTTTAATTTTTAATTTTTAATTTTTAATTTTTAATTTTTAATTTTTAATTTTTAATTTTTAATTTTTAATTTTTAATTTTTAATTTTTAATTTTTAATTTTTAATTTTTAATTTTTAATTTTTAATTTTTAATTTTTAATTTTTGATTTTTAATTTTTAATTTTTAATTTTTAATTTTTAATTTTTAATTTTTAATTTTTAATTTTTATTTTTTAATTTGTAATTTTTAATTTTTAATTTTTAATTTTTAATTTTTAATTTTTAATTTTTAATTTTTAATTTTTAATTTTTAATTTTTAATTTTTAATTTTTAATTTTTAATTTTTAATTTTTAATTTTTAATTTTTAATTTTTAATTTTTAATTTTTAATTTTTAATTTTTAATTTTTAATTTTTAATTTTTAATTTTTAATTTTTAATTTTTAATTTTTAATTTTTAATTTTTAATTTTTAATTTTTAATTTTTAATTTTTAATTTTTAAATTTTAATTTTTAATTTTTAATTTTTAATTTTTAATTTTTAATTTTTAATTTTTAATTTTTAATTTTTAATTTTTAATTTTTAATTTTTAATTTTTAATTTTTAATTTTTAATTTTTAATTTTTAATTTTTAATTTTTAATTTTTAATTTTTAATTTTTAATTTTTAATTTTTAATTTTTAATTTTTAATTTTTAATTTTTAATTTTTAATTTTTAATTTTTAATTTTTAATTTTTAATTTTTAATTTTTAATTTTTAATTTTTAATTTTTAATTTTTAATTTTTAATTTTTAATTTTTAATTTTTAATTTTTAATTTTTAATTTTTAATTTTTAATTTTTAATTTTTAATTTTTAATTTTTAATTTTTAATTTTTAATTTTTAATTTTTAATTTTTAATTTTTAATTTTTAATTTTTAATTTTTAATTTTTAATTTTTAATTTTTAATTTTTAATTTTTAATTTTTAATTTTTAATTTTTAATTTTTAATTTTTAATTTTTAATTTTTAATTTTTAATTTTTAATTTTTAATTTTTAATTTTTAATTTTTAATTTTTAATTTTTAATTTTTAATTTTTAATTTTTAATTTTTAATTTTTAATTTTTAATTTTTAATTTTTAATTTTTAATTTTTAATTTTTAATTTTTAATTTTTAATTTTTAATTTTTAATTTTTAATTTTTAATTTTTAATTTTTAATTTTTAATTTTTAATTTTTAATTTTTAATTTTTAATTTTTAATTTTTAATTTTTAATTTTTAATTTTCAATTTTTAATTTTTAATTTTTAATTTGTAATTTTTAATTTTTAATTTTTAATTTTTAATTTTAAATTTTTAATTTTTAATTTTTAATTTTGCTTTTTCCATTTTCATTTTTCATTTTTCATTTTTCAATTTTAATTTTTCATTTTTCATTTTTTATTTTTCATTATTTATTTTTTATTTTTCATTTCTCATTTTTCATTTTTTATTTTCAGTTTTTCATTTTTCGTTTTTATTTTTTCATTTGTTCAGTTTTTATTTTCCATTTTTCGTTTTTATTTTTAATTTTTCGTTTTTCATTTTTTATTTTTCATTTGTAATTTTTCATGTTTCACATTTTATTTTTTATTTTTCATTTTTCATTTTACTTTTTATTTATTAATTTTTTATTTTTCATTTTTTATTTTTTATTTTTCGGTTTTATTTTTTTATTTGTTCAGTTTTTATTTTCCATTTTTCATTTTTCGTTTTTATTTTTAATTTTTCGTTTTTCATTTTTTATTTTTCATTTGTAATTTTTCATGTTTCACATTCTATTTTTTATTTTTCATTTTTCATTTTACTTTTTATTTTTTCATTTTTTAGTTTTCATTTTTTATTTTTCATTTTTCGTTTTTCATTTTTCGTTTTTTATTTTTAATTATTATTTTTCATTTTTTTTTTTTTTAATTTTTAATTTTTCTTTCATTTGATAATGCTATTTTATATCGAGGTATTTAAAATACTCTAAAAGCAATATAAGTTACTAAGGTTCATGTAACATGAACTTGACCACCACGGTTCTGTGCTTACTCTGTCTGGTAGATAGCGTGACACTAACTCACATCTTATGTAAGTGCGTTGCAATAGCGAAATAAAGACACTGTAATAGTATAGGATCAAAATAAAAACGGACTCATTGGGGTGGAGAGTCCCATGGGTAAAATGTGTAAGCATTGACGGGACGTCAAATTACAGGTCCTACTGATGAAATTATTAACGAAATTAATAACTAATTACCGCCGATTAAGTTCATGCGAGAGAGTCTAGTGGTACGCATTTATATTGTGTTTGAACAACTGAGCATAAAGAAACTATTCGCAAGCTGTGAACCGCGATTGAACACACCTGACTTCAAACGCTATCATGTGACAAAAGGAAGGTGTATTTGGCGATGTTCAACCGCAACCCGGACGACATTTGCACAGTTCCGTAAAAGGGGTGGGTTTACCCAAGAGTATCGGAGGTAAATAGTGAAAAGTTTATCGTTAAGTTTATGCCAGTAATACATTTGTTGTAATTACAGTAATTATTTCCCGTTTTTTAGCATGAAGAAATAAGCTCAGCAGAAGGAGATTTTCTACGATCTATCGCTGAAGAAAAATTCTATTCCGAAGGTTTTGAAAAATCGTATTATTTGGATGGTATTAAAAATATAAAAAATTTGTTAAGCCATAGTAAAGTGTTTTTTAAAAGGAATTTTTTATTCAGCCTTCTATATTATGTAGAAATTAATTTAAATGAAAGGAGTACAATCTAAATTAAGAAACACTTGAGAAACACATAAAAATAGATTCTTTTAATTCTAAGAAGTAACTGAAAACGTTGTTTCATTTTTCCACTTCTTTAGACATATGCTCATTTCCGCCACAATAAATATCAAATCTGAATTAAAGGTTTCCTAAAAACAATGTTAAAGAAGAACAAAAAATATTTGCATAAATTTGCACATCAAAATTTTGCACAAAGAAAATCTAAAAAAAAACTTTCAAATATCTATTCTTTCAAAAAGACCTGCATAAGAAATATTCTTATGCATATGAAGTGTTTAAAATGGAACTGCCCACAGGTCAAAAAAGTAACAACATTTTACTTTGTATCAAAAAAAAAAAAAAATAATACCAAGAAGTATTAAGACAATAGATTCTAAGTACTCTAGCCCAAAACAAAATCACTATCAATCTATACAATATAATAATACACATGCCGATAATGATGATGATGATGTTCATGATGATGAACCAAGCTTTAACATTAGCCCAAACAGCATGATTTAACAAATAGTTTCAACACCATTATATTCATCATATTTATTATATATTCTTTTTATTTTTCCTGTCGAAAGAATATATTGAGTTTTAAAGACTTTCCTTACTTTTTATTTATTTTTTTGCGATGAATTATGAGAACTTCAACACATTTTTTTAATAGAATTTTAAGCAAGAAACGGTGAAAATATGTAATAAATCTTTTGCTCAATTTTCAGCACAATACGCCTTCAACAAAAATAATCACAATTTCACCAATATAAGAAAGATAACAATATGCAAAAAAAAAAAAAAATAATGTTAACAAAAGAAATTAGAACAAATAAGAATAACAAAGTATTCGAAATTGAGCTGAGTTGAGTCTCCTCTTGCTTTGGAATCAAATTTAAGTTTCCAATTTTAAAATACGAGATATGCTAGTTTTAACAAAAATTAAGGTAAAAATAAAAATACAAACATGAAATGTTATGGCTTTTTCCTTTCAAATGTTAATGACTTTGGTAGAGTAACTTTAGATAATTTAATCTCCATTTGATTTAGCGAACATCTGAAAAGTTTTAATGAAAATATCACACATTCAGTATTCATTTCTTCCTCAATCAATTGCCAAACTGGGTTTTCGGTTAAAACTAATTTAAGGGTCGAAATATTTAGAAAATATATATAATCGAGACAAAAAAGACAATTTTAAAAAATAAAGGGTAAATTGCATAATTCAAAAAATTAGCTTAAATATGTTAGGTGTGGTGCTGATATTTAGAAAAGATTTTTCTACAAATTTACTATTGTATGCTTTTTGAAAATTTTGGAAAATTTAATTTTAACTAAGGAAAAAATTTAGGTATTCTTAATAACTCACAAAGCTGGGTCAACACCTTTTATACGGCAAATGGAAATATTTTTGACAAGTTAATAAAGGTGATAATATCAATGATTCGATGATTCGGTATTTCTATAAAAGTTCGCATCGGTTCCTGAGTTATATATATTAACCAAAACATAAAATCCAGAACGAAGTTACGGAAGTTGTAAAAGTTACATGCAATTACATTTTTGGTTGTTTAAGGAGAGTAAGAGTATAAACATCTTGGTTATTTTCTTATTCTCATCGATAAACCATTTGTTCACGTGCACACAAAAAATCAAAGAAAAACAAGCTGTATTTGCATCGCTGAAAAAACAATTTAGTGGAAAAAGGCAACGTTATAAAAAATTCGTTTTAAGTTTCAAGGCGCCTTGTTGTTTAGTATATTTTGTTTTTTTTTTTTTTTGATTCATCTAAAGTAAACGATCCAAGTGAATTTGTAAACATAGACAAATTTGATAAACGTTATGTAATTCAATACTTTCATTAGATCAATCAGTAAGAAAGCCGAGCTAGATACTACTCTGGGGAAGTCTGCTCCTTTGTTCACGACTATAAAATATTGTGTGGCATAGTTTAAACGAAGCAAAACGAACTACCCAGACGAGCATCGTATTGGTCAACTAATTGAGGTGGTCACGCCAGAAACGGTTAAGAAAATCTACGTTTGATCACCATCAGCTGAAGGTGCGTGAGCTGGCTGAAATTACTAGCATTTCACCGAAAATTTGGAGTTGAGAAAGCTGTCCGTAGGATGGGTGTTGCGTTTGCTCAAAACAGAACAAAAACAGCGTAGGGAAGATATTTCAGCCTAGTGTTTGGCATCATTTCACCACAATAAAATCGAATTTACGTATCGATCCGCCTGATACAAGGAAATAGGAGAATCGTGTCAATCTGCATGTAACGTTGCGGCGCACTGTGGACCGTATTTTGAGAAGGCGGCCAAAAATCATTATTTTTATGGTTACCGATTTTAAATTTAAGTTATTCATTTGAAAAAAAAAAAAATACCAGTGAACCTCGGGACTCCAAAAATTGCGACCCTATTTCAACTATATCACAGCGAACAGGGTCTTCGAAAATGGACTTTCTCAGTATTTTGCTAAAATTACAAATTTCTTTGTAAATTTTAATTTTTAAATGACTGCCAATTTTGTTTTAAAAGATTTTAAAGTCAAGTAAATTTTTTATAATTTAGTAACTTCTGAGCTATTAATGTTAAAAATATAAAGTCACTGAGTCGTGTAGAAATTAAAAAAAAATTTTTTAAAAAGGTCAAAATTTCCCGAAAATTTCCCACTTAATCTAGCAGGAGATAGCCCATCAAAAGCCATCAAAAAATCTTGCAGTCTTCTGTAGTCCGAACCCTCCCCAACACTCCTATACCCCACTGTATACCCGCCAGTTTCCGCCCGAACAACAGAACAACAGAACAATTTCTCTGACCCAAGGTCAGATATTTTTTTTGCAAAATTTATGAATACAAACGTTTTCCACTATATGGTTAGGGTATAAGGAGTTTGCCCTGATGTTCGTAACTACCGAAAATATTGGACCTATACCCACCTTTTATTACACCGCCGACTCAGAAAAACTTTCTGAGTCGATTTAGCGATGTCCGTTCGTCCGTCCGTCCGTCTGTGTGTGTCCATGTAAACCTTGTAATCAAACTACAGGTCGCAAATGTGAACATATTTTCATGAAATATGTAAGTTTCTATCATCTATAGCATGAACGCTATTGAAATTGGTGAAAATCGGTCCATGTTTAGACATAGTGCCCATACAAATGACACCCACGAAATCGACTTAAATTGCCATATGATCTGAATTATCATATAGATCTCAGCCCAATTGGGTTTGTATGTGTTTATTATATCCATTAATCTGTAGTCCAAAAATAGTCCCTATAGGACAATTCTGAGAACATAGAGCTGCTTCCCGATCCTCATTTAAATCTATCAAAAAACAGAAGTCCCCACATAAATATAGCATCCGATATGAACTTTTTCATATCTGCAGCCAAAAAAAATTTATAAAATGATACTCACATATTTTGATGAGAATCGGTGCGTGCTTAGACAAAGTCCCCATACAAATGACACCCTTGAAATCAACTTAAATTGCCATATGATCCAAATTATCATATAGATTTCGGTCAAATTAGGTTTGTGTGTATTTATCACACTCATTAATCAGTAGTCCTATAATAAATGCTATAGGACAATTCTTAGTCATAGCGCCCATATTAAAATGCTTCCCGATCTTCACTTAAATCTACCAAAAAGCAAAAATGTTGCACAGATTTTCCTCAAATTTGGTTTGTTGTAAAACATAAGTGACCTTTCCAAAAAATATGGTAGGGGTCAGTCCATTTTCCGACCTAGTTCCCATATAAATATTGCATCCGATGTTAACTTTTTCATATTCAAAGGAAACAAATTAATACCAATGACATTCAAATTTGGCTTATGCCTATTTTCTATATCCAATTAGTTGGGCCTAAGAGATGGAGTCTCTAAAAGCCTGGTATAGGGTATCGTACAGTCTTTTTTTTTTTGTTGTTTATTGAAATTTTTTTTAAAAATAGTTTTCTTTGAGTACTTTTTATTTAAAATAAAAGTTATATATCATATACTAGCTGGACCCGGCAAACGTTATTTTGCCCTCAATGAATTTTTAATTTTAATTAGGATCTGTATATATCTGTATATATCTATATATATCTATAAAATAAAAGTTATATATCATATACTAGCTGGACCCGGCAAACGTTGTTTTGTCCTCAATGAATTTTTAATTTTAGTTAGAATCTGTATATATCTATATAAAAAAACGTTTGTGCATTTGTTAATATTAAAACTGTTAAAGAAAAACCATGTTTTATTTATGAAAATTAAAATAAATATTTATTGTAACATACGTATGTATAAGAATGACTAATATATTTCTATCATTGTAATTCTAAAAAGAGTGAATAATATTTTTAATTTCCTTATTCTGGCAGTAAATTGATAAATTTGCTGGCTTTCCGACACGGGAAAAACAACTGTTTTCGAGGTCCAAACCACATATTTGCAATGATTGTCCTTGAGATTTATTGATGGTCATAGTGAAGCCCAATCTGTTCGGAAATTGCAATCTTTTGAATGTTATCAGTGTGTCGGTAGGAATCATAGGAATTCTTGGCAGCAAGGCATGTTCTCCTTTAAATTTGCCTTTGAGAATTGTGGCCTCAATAACATTGAGTATTATCCTCTCAACAATTAACCTGGTGCCATTACATAGTCACGGAGCGTTGAGGTTACGTAGCAAAATTATTGGAGAACCAACTTTTAATTTTAATAAATGTGGAGGTAGATCGGGTGCATCAAGTGAATTCAAAAATTCTGTTGGATAATTGACTGCTTCATTTTCTTCAACAACACTATCCATAGAATTGAAATAACACTTTCGGATTCAATCATGTTCTGCATAATAACATTAATATTATCGACATCGAAATTTTTGGGCTTAAATAGTTCTTTCAGTTAACCAAGTAGTTGTTTTGAAAACTGGTCAGCCGTTGGATCATGGATAACAAAATGAGAGCTCCACCAAAAAGTCTTTCATTGCCTTTCAGATCTTTTAAAGTTCTATGTAGTGCTTCTAAGGAATGTTTGTAAGCCATGTTATATTTATCCCAAATAATAATATTGCTTTTTTGCAGAACTTTTGCCATACCGGAATGTTTTTTTTATATTGCATACGGCATTATCATTCGTTTGTACATTTAACGGTGATTACCCCAGCGCCTCCTATCGGGTCCATTTATACATACAAAAATTTCCTATGATAAAACATACATACATTCTGAATTGCAGTCAAATCGCACTAAACAAAAAAATTAAATGAAAAACAAAAAAAGGAGAAGTTTAACTTCTTATACATATATAAAATTCTCGTGTCGCGGTCTCTGTAATTGAACTCCTCCGAAACGGCTTGACCGATTCTCATGAAATTTTGTGTGGATATTGGGTAGGTCTCAGAAACGGACAAAATCACTTACTGATTGGATATGACGATGTCCGTCAATCCGTCTGTGTGTTAAGAATACAAAAGTTGATCGTATCGGTGTATTTTTTTGGGAGAGTTTATTTATTTTTATACTGACAGAAAATGGAAACGGTAGAGTTGAGACGATGCAAAATAAAAAGGGTTGAGATTGAGACATAATGCGCTTAATTGTTATATTAGTGGGTAAAATCTCTTTTATTTTGGCAGGTATATATACACAGTTATTTTTCAGAAACAATACAAGCAATTTAATGCCGAAAATTCATCGGATGCTAATTTATTTATGGTATCTTTCGTTCCATTGCGCTTAACAAAAATTTATAGCGGCTTGGAGCCGTCAACTAGTAGAGCAGCAGAAACTGATATATGGAAAAATGAAATTCCTTCTTCAACAAATTATTGCAGACCAATAAAATTTGTATTCAAAAAGGAAACCAAAGATGTCATAACTGAAAAAGTTAAAAAAATAAAAGATCAAATTAAAGAACTTCAACCAGTAATATTTAAATTTGATGACCAAGTTATTGAAGTAAATTTTAAAATGTGTCTCACAATGCATTATTTGCCAAAAGACGTCAAGACAATTAAGTCAACCCCCACCACAAGACGATAGTTTTAAGGAAGCCTACGAATTCAGAATGTCCCCTCTGCATGCTAGAATACGTTTTATGGAGCATATTCTTAAATTGGGTTATCATTTGGAATTTGGTCCGTTAGCAGAAACAGTGAAAAAACAAAGCAAATGAAGAAAAAAGGAAACAAAAAAAACAAATTTAAGAAAAATATCTACAGCTAGGCCTCATAATCAACCAACCAAAACAAGGAGAAGGAAACTCAAGTGATAGAAATACTGCAAGGAGATTTTTTTCTATACTTTACTTTATAACAAAAAATACTCTTGGAGAACTAATAATTCAAAACAACTTGCCACCAATAGGAGATCTATCTGAAGAAGCAAAAGAAAAAAGGAACGAAAACTACAGATTCTTTCGCGAGCAGAACACAAGAAAAATATCAAGATGTTGCACTAATGAAGACCTTATCACTATTTTGTTGTGCACTTCAGATTCATATAAGTCTAACATTCGACAAAAATGGAAAGCTATCTCTACGGAATTAGACGAATCAGCTAAACAACTTCTGGAATATGAAAATCAAGGCTATGTAAATTTTTACTAAAATTGTTCGATTTAAAGTTGTTTTTCAGTACACTAACAATAAGTTATACTCATTTTTATATAGTTAAAAATTTTTCTTGATTTAAAAATTTATGTATTTTATAAATTTACAACAAATATTGATATAGAAATATTTAAAAAGACAATCAAAAATGTTTAACTAAAGTAAAAACATACGACTTTTTAATTGAAACTTCTCTATCTTAAACCAATATCAGGTAACTTTTATGTTATATTTTAACTCGGGCTCTTTGAAAAAAGCCAACCTTTGGTCCTTGTGAACATTAGGACTAAAAAGTTTACGAGGCCAAAATTTGGCATTTTCTGACAAAATTTAAAAATGTAAAATTAACTGAAAATATAAGACATTATTACAAAAAAAAAACATTTTTAACCTTAACTATAAATAAAAATGCATTCTAAAACCTCTATAACTTTATTATCGGTCGATATTTACGTTTTATAGCAAAAATTTTAGGCTAAAGTCCCACCTAGCAAAAAAAAAAAACCGCATATCCAAATTCCAATCCAACCAAAAGTTATGGGTTTTTGACCGCCTTCTCGTGAAATGGTCCACTGTGTGGCGTCTGTTTTTTGGCATGCGCCTGAGATAATTTCTATTGATTATCTTCATTTCCACTTCAATAATTCACAGTAGTTATTTACTACATGAAAGATGAAACAGTGGAACACAAAAGTGTGGCAGGCATATCCCACGATTTAAAACATGATACCGTTGCAGTTTATGAGTACCAGGAGATAGTACTAAAATATCTAAAATTTAAATTTAAAAAAGTAGCTTCGCAAACCTTATAGCTCGTAAAAAAGATTTTGGAATGCCAGCTGAGTGGCATTTTCATCCTACTGCTCATGGTAAAGGAGCATGTGATGATATTGGAGTAAACCTGAAAAGAAATGCAACGAAGTATAGCCTCCAGTGCTCTCATCAATATCGCATCTTAGATGCGACTGCTTTATTCCATTGGGCAAAGAATTATTGTAAAGAAACTAAAATAGTTTTTGTAGCAAAGAGGATCATGAGGAAACATTGAAAACACTGAAGAGCAGATTCGATGCTGCGATAACAATCGATGGCACCGCTCAATATCATGCTTTTATGCCAGTTATTGATGGAAGACCCAACTCAATGCTATTTTTTCCAAAGCTAAAAAGAAACCAGCAGCGAAATCAACAGCTGAACCTAGTAACGCCAAGCAAATAAAGGCAATAAACAAGCTGGATGGAAGACTGGGTATTTAAAAATTTACAAAACTTACATCTTCATCAGCTACAATAAATTAATTTAAAAAAAATAGTTATGCTACAAATGGATCTAATGTGATTAGGATTAAATTGTATTAAATTATTTATTTTTTTGTTTTTATTATTATTACAATTTTATATTAATTTGATTATTATTACCAATAAATAAAAAAAAATAATTTTTCAACATTTCTATAAAAAAAATGTTTTTTCCTGTGGTAAACATATTGCGGGTATTACAGTATCGAAGGTATGAAATTTTAGTTCGGTATGTTACATACCATCGGAAAGATTAATTTGTCTAGTTTCTCAGTATATGTTTTATTTTTAAGCTTTTATAAATACTTAAACACTAATAGGAAAAAATTCAAATTAGTGCATATGCTAAAAATTGAAAAACCGTTGTCTTGAGTTAAAAAACATTTGATTTTATGATACATATTACACTCGCATCCCACTAAGGGCCCAGAAGCTCATGAAGGAAAAAAACCTAAGCTTATTTTTAACAAAAAAGGGTGTTTTTTTTAAAAAAAAAGTCAAACAAATTTTTGATTTTGCAAAAAAAAGTTTAAAAATTTTTTTATATTATTTTTTTAAATTTTTTTCCGAAAGAATGAAGAAACAGCTATTTAAACTATTTGGAACAAATTTTGCTAAGAACAATAGGCAAAAAGTTACATTGATGAGAAAAAACACCTCTTTGGCCAAAATGTCAAATTTTGACCCCCTCTAACTCAAAGAGTTCTTAACCTATCTTATTGAAATTGTGCATAACTACCATCCAATAGGCATAACTTTGGTGCAAATTTCATTCCAATCGGAAAACATCGGTTTCAAAAGTTGGGTCACTTGACATGAAACGCCCCATATACATATCTATAATATTAATAGGCTAGGCGATTTCTTGTGATTGATGTTTTGTTCTACCATTTTATCCCGATTTTGACCAAACGTATATTATTTGAAAGGTATTCTTTATTAGCCGGTTTGCAGATTTACAGATTTTTTAATTTTTTCCTTTGTTTTGAGTAAATTGCATTTAAAGTTACTACTAACACATACATAAAATTATACAATGCTGTGTGTGTGTTTATTAAATTTGTTAATGTGTTTGTAATGAAAACGAGTTTGTTTTTGTGTTGATTTGTGAGTTGGCTATAATTGATTAGCATACTTTTAGGCTCTTTATTTAATGAAAAAATAAAATTTCCTAGAATTTGCGCTTAAATTCCGTGCGCTGGAGTCTACTAGTATATATTATTTTATCTAGCATGGTCTTTAATATTTCTCAGTTTCT
The DNA here is from genome assembly GCA_963682025.1 of Cordilura impudica. NCBI lineage: Eukaryota > Metazoa > Arthropoda > Insecta > Diptera > Scathophagidae > Cordilura > Cordilura impudica. The sequence goes on along the minus strand of OY821518.1, from coordinate 70,887,310 downwards.
AAGAAAGCCTTATAAACTTTAATGATTAGTATTAATAAGTAGTGGTTGATAAGTGTTAAAGAAAAAATGATTTTTTAACATAAATGTGTAATGAAGAAAAAAAAAATTTTGTTGGTGTTTACCAGCTTAATCTTCTAGAAATGTTCTTTTCTTTAAGCAACCCACACTTGTTATGTTGGTTTTAATATAAATAGACAGTAACGCAGAACATAAAAAAATATCTCATGATGATGGGTTTACTTTAATGTCGTCACTTACAATTGCCGCCATCATTTTCATGTGCTTAGCATCATTATCATCATCTTTTGCAGCACCACCAACACTACGATGGTCATAGACTACGATCCTTAAACACTACAAAACATGAAGCCAAAGTTATCGACGTTTGTTTAAATTTAACAAATGCGTTTGCTGTGCTGTTTTATAAGCTGAACAAAAAAAAATAAAATAACTTGTGCGATGTTGTTTCTATGATGTTGTACAAATTTGCATTTATTGCTTTAACATGTTGCTGAAAAATTCGTTTATATCAGTTTTTTTTTTTAATTTTTTTAAGACAAACCATTAACTTGCATAAAAAAAGAAGAATTATTATGCTCTCTGTGAAATATAATAAAAATAATATTTTTTTACACAATTCATTTTGATAGTCCAGCAACAGTCAGTTCATCTCTTCTTAAATACAGTTATTGCCATAACTGAGGGTATTGCCATAAAACTAGTCGAATCATAAATATCGAAAATGATTTTGAAATAATATCGCGAGAATTTTAATAATTTATCAAACTGTTGCCTCTTACAAAGTACTTTAATCCCTTTTTGTATTTTTGTGGCTAAATTATCCTGCTTCACGTTCAATTGTTAGAGTTACTGTACTGACATCCATATTGTATTGAGTGGTTTAAGTGTTTTCTGTATTCTTTTAAGGTGGAGGTTGTTTTTAATGATGATGTGTGCAGCTTTTTCAATATATATTGAATTGTGGTTCTGACTGACTGTGTTGTTGCTATTGCTGTTCGTTGATATGCCTACTCTTTTGATGGACTTCCAGTCAAAGTCAAGAATATTTATGTTACAATAGAATTGGAATTTTTCGTTGTATCGTATTCGGCTAGTTATTTTGCATAGTCAGGTTTTTGATAGCTGCATGAAGCACCTAAAAGGAATTGGTATAATTTTAATACATTTTAAGATTTATTGAATTATTGTTTATGTTGTGGCAGGTACATACTTTCAAAGATATAAATAAATTTTGTTGTTTTAGATGGAAAAAAAATATATATATGAAAAAGGCAAACAAAATCAAGATTAAAATATGGATTTGATAAATATAAAATTTGTATTAAAACTGAAAAAAAAAAAACTATTAGTTAGTAAGCATATTCCAAAAATGTAAAACATTAGTAAGAACTAGGAGTTGTATAAGAAAATTATAGTGAAAGGCCTTTAGATCAAATCCTGGCTTAATTGCGCTTCGAATTTTATAAAAGCAGCTATTTTTAGTCATATGTTTGTATCCGCATACAGCCTCTCTTTTTTTTTGCTGACATTTCCATTTTCTTAACTATTTCATAGACATTCCTCTATAAGCGAATTAAGTAAAAGTTATATGATTTTATATATTTATTTATTACTTGCATACTTATATATAAACATATCCAATTTAATTAACTTTATTCACAGCAATTGCACAAAATTGCAAAGCAAAAGTTTCAACATTCCTCTTGTGAGTCGGTGAAATTTCCATATTTAACACCTAATAAAAACTAAAGTAACAAAAGTAATCTGGCGCCATTGTAATACGTTTCAAGTGTTTTTTCACTAGACGTAAAAAAAATAATGAAGACATTAAAAAAAATTTAATTTAAAAGAAATCAGCGCTGTGCTAAAAGATATTTGAATAAAAAAAAGAAAAGAAATAATATGCAAAAAAAAAAAAAAAAAATAAATAAACAAATAAAAAACAAGTAAGAAAATTATAGTCGGTCTAGACCGACTATACGATACCCTATACCATGCGTTTAGAAACCCTATCTCTTAGGCCGAACTAACTGGACATTGAAAATAAGCGTAAACCAAATTTGAGTGGGATTTTTATTAATTTTTTTGGCTGCAGATATGAAAAAGTTCATATCGGATGCTATATCTATAAAGGGACTAGGTCCAAAAATGGACCGATCTTGACAATATTTGGTAAAGTCACTTTTATTTTGAAAAAATATATACAAACCAAATTTGAGAAAAATCTGTGCAATATTTTTGTTTTTTGATAGATTTAAGTGAAGATCGGGAAGCAGCTCTATATGGGGTCAAAGGGATCATTTTTGGACTACTCATTAGTGGATGTAATGAACGCATACAAACCCAATTTGAGTAAGATCTATATGACAATTTGGATCTTATGGCAATTTATGTCGATTTCATATGGGTAATTTGTATGGGGGCTAGGTCTGAACATGGACCGATTCTCACCAGTTTCAATAGCGTTCATCCCATGGCCGATAAAAGCTTATATACCAAATTTCGTCAACATATATTCATATTTGCGACCTGCAGTTTGATTACAAGCTTTACATGGACACACAGACGGACGGACGGACGGACGGACGGACATTGTTAAATCAACTCAGAAAGTGATTCTGATTCGATCGGTATAATTAAAGATGGGTCTAGGTCAAATATTTTTGGTTGTTACAAACAGCAGCACAAAGTCATTATACCCAAACCACATAGTGGTATAGGGTATAACTATTGATACGACAGTTTTGCTAATTTTAATTGAAAATAAATAACAAACATTTGAATATTAATGATGATGGTGATGATGGTTTAACACAAACATCATATACTGAAATTGAAAACAACAAGTATGGTGTGAATAAATAATAGATGGTCAAATTGATCTGATGATAATCTATATATATGAAAAGTATGTATTTATGCAAAATACAGGACGTCCCAAAAATATGCATAAATAGTTTTTAATAACATTAAATTACTTGTACCTATGTATTTAGTAATATGTGAAGGAAAATTTTTTCATCTCTTTTTAAGCATAAGGCGGGCACGGAGGAGTGTAAAAATTGGCATAGTTATAGTTCATATAGAGGAGAGCAGCAGAATCTTAAAACTTGTGTATAAAACGTGTTAAAAATATATTAAATGAAATAAAATAAAATAAAATAAAATAAAATAAAATAAAATAAAATAAAATAAAATAAAATAAAATAAAATAAAATAAAATAAAATAAATTAAAATAAACTAAAATAAAATAAAATAAAATAAAATAAAATAAAATAAAATAAAACAAGTAAGAAAATTATAGTCGGTCTAGACCGACTATACGATACCCTATACCATGCGTTTAGAAACCCAATCTCTTAGGCCCAACTAACTGGACATAGAAAATAAGCAAAAACCAAATTTGAGTGGGATTTTTATTAATTTTTTTGGCTGCAGATATGAAAAAGTTCATATCGGATGCTATATCTATATGGGGACTAGGTCCAAAAATGGACCGATCCTGATCATGTTTGGAAAAGTCTCTTGTATTTTGCAAAAATATATACAAACCAAATCTGAGAATAATCAGTGCAATATTTTTGTTTTTTAATAGATTTAAGTGAAGATCGGGAAGCAGCCCTATATGGGGACAAAGGGATCATTTTTGGACTACTCATTAATGGATGTAATGAACGCATATAAACCCAATTTGAGTAAGATCTATATGACAATTTGGACCTTATGGCAATTTATGTCGATTTCATAGGGGTAATTTGTATGGGGGCTAGGTCTGAACATGGACCGATTCTCACCAATTTCAATAGCGTTCATCCCATGGCCGATAAAAGCTTATATACCAAATTTCATCAAAATATATTCATATTTGCGACCTGCAGTTTGATTACAAGCTTTACATGGACACACAGACGGACGGACGGACATTGTTAAATCAACTCAAAAAATGATTCTGATTCGATCGGTATAATTAAAGATGGGTCTAGGTCAAATATTTTTGGTTGTTACAAACAGCAGCACAAAGTCATTGTACCCAAACCACATAGTGGTATAGGGTATAATAAACTAAACTAAAATAAAATAAAATAAAATAAAATAAAATAAAATAAAATAAAATAAAATAAAATAAAATAAAATAAAATAAAATAAAATAAAATAAAATAAAATAAAATAAAATAAAATAAAATAAAATAAAATAAAATAAAATAAAATAAAATAAAATAAAATAAAATTAAATAAAATAAAATGAAATGAAGTACAATAAAATGAAATAAAATAAAATAAAATAAAAAAAATAAAAAAAAAAAATAAAATAAAATAAAACAAAATGTTAATAATACATAACTTTAGAAGAGCCTAAGGAAGGGTATGCTGATAAATTTTAGCTAATTGCCGTTCATCAAATTTCATTAGAATTGTATATCACACGCCCTGTGTTGACTTTTGAATTGCCTAAAATTGATTATCATACCTTTAGGCTCTTATAAAATTATTTATTTTCATAAATTTTTTATATATTGTATAGATAAAAAAAAAGACATTGAACGAAAAAAATGGAAACAAAAAATAAAAATGAGAATTTGCACTCGAATTTAAGGGGCTGGCTTGTGCTAGTTATTTTAATTCGAAGCAAAATTTTTCCGTTAGGTAGCTGACAATGGTAGACGTTTTATTATAAACTTAAAAAAAACATTTCATTTAGTGTTTCGTTATCATTCTTCCAATTTTTAATTCTTGACATTGTAATTGTTACACCTTTCACACCACTTTGCAGAGGGTACTTATCAGTTTGTCAGTCCATTTTTAATTCACCGATGTAACTCGGCATATCCCATAAACTATTCTTGACCATTATTAAAGGAGAAATCGATATGGCAATGTCCGTCGGCCTGTCTATCTGCTTAAAACATTCTTCTGTTCGCAATAGGTCCAGTGGGTCTTACAGTGGGATTATGGGATCAAATACCCTAATTTTCGACCTTTCAATTTCACAATCAAATTCGCGAACTCACACTTTATATCCAGACTGTCGAGTTTATAGTACTCCAGATATTTTTCTTGTAAGGAAAGTGCCACGCCCACCAATGCCGCCCATTTTTGGTACGACTACTTACATTGACCTGGCCACCATTGTAATCTAGATATATGATGATATTATATATCATGTACGGAAGGTGCCACGCCCACTAGTTTGATCACGACCGACTTCTCACATTAATAATTTATGTACTCCTACAAAGTTTCAGGACTCTTGCTATCATAGAGCTCCAGATATGTGATATTAATAATTTTTTATAAATCGTAGGTGCCACGCCCACTTCATACAGCCTATTTTACTTTCGGTTCTATGGTCTAGCCACCCATTAATATCAAACAAACCCATAAACAACCAATTTTTAAATTTTATATATATTGATACCACTATGTGGTCAAAGTATAATAATTTTGTGCTAACGTTTCTAACTACCAAAAGTACTTGCCCTTTAATTATACCGGTCGACCCAGAATCACTTTCAGAGTCGATTTAGCGATGGCCATCTGTCCGTCCGTCCGTCCGTTCGTCTCTGTAAACTTTGTAATCAAACTGCTGGTCGCAAATATGAATATATTTTGGAGAAATTTAGTGTATTAGCTTCCATCGGTCACACAATGAACTTGATGAAAATCGATTATGTTGGGACCTAGTCAAACATACAAATGACCCCTATGAGATCGACTTAAATTGCCATAATATACAAATTATCATATCTTGCTCAAATTGGGTTTATGCAAGTTTATTATTTCCATTTATTAGTAGTACGAAATAGTACAATTCTTAGTCGTAGCCCCCATATGGAGCTGATTGATTAAATCAATGGGAAAAAAAACGAAAATGTTACACAGAATTTTCTCAAATTTGGTTTGTGTATGTTTCTGCAAAATATAAGTGACCTTACCAAATATTATCGGGATCGCTCCATTTTTTGACCTAGTCCCCACACAAAACATAGCTCCGATATGAAGTTTTTTTTATCCGAAGGCAAAAAATTAATAACAATGCCACTCAAATTTGGTTTATGCTTATTTTCTATATCTGTAGTTAAGTTAGCCGGTCTAGACCAATTATATACATTTTCTTACTTGTTTTTATTTAAAAAATATAATAAAAAATATTTTCTATCTGTGACTTCTTAATAGTGAAGGTGACAACCAATAAAGAAACAAAATTTTGTTTATTATTCGTTTAGAAATTGAAAAATTTATTTCCCTATTTATGTCGCTGGTAGTGTTAGCATATGATTTCTTTTTTTTTTATTAGCTAAACGAGCCTACAAGATTTGGTTAACTCAGTTATGAAGATGGTTTCTAAAGTAGCGCTGAGTCCGATCACAGGGGAGATGTGTAGACATCTAGTAATTAAAGATTTTTCAAGGCACTTTTTTAAAATGAAACAGAAAGCGTCATCTGTGTATCATTTTATTTTTTTATTTTTCATTTTTAAATTTTTATTTTTTATTTTTCATTTTTTATTTTTCATTCCTTATTTGTCATTTTTCATTTTTTATTTTTAATTTTTCATTTTTCTTTTTCATTTTCAAACAGGTTATTACACATCATAATTTTTTCACCATACAATCATAAGTCACAACGATTACGTCTTACGTCTTACATGTTACGCTGTTTTTGTGATAGTATTGTGAAATAGAAATTTACCCCCCTGCGCGTATAGATGTTTACACATCAAAAATATTATCTCCAAAGGGTGGTAGTGGTGACTCTCCATGACTTCTACCCTAATTTCTACAATTATCTAATACAGGAATCTTCTTCTTTAGCTCTTCATAATTGTGTGCTCTTCAATAAGTCTCGAAAGCAAAGATAGTTAAATATCCGGAAAAAAATCTTTAAGCCGAATGATAGCACTTTTGTACCCAATTGATGCTGGAATCTGTATTTCACCAATTGCGGAGATTTTCGAACGTACCGAGTCAAAAATTTATTTTTTGCTGCAATTTCCGACCTACAGAATGGATTTTTCAGAATTTTTATTGACATTGGCTTTTATGTCACATTATGAGATATTTAGGTATTCCGCAGGACTTTCTTTTTTATTACACTTTATTTATAGCATTTTGTTAAAATGAAAAGTTTACATTAACAACATTGGCACGAGTTTGTCTATGTTGCTGGATTATATTTACGTAGTCATTTAATTTATATGCTAGATTTTTTAACTATAAAAATAAAAAATTAAAAATTGAGAAAGCAAATATTTCTCTGAAGTTAATGCCTATAAAATAAATTGAAAGATTCTTTATATCGGCATAGCAAATTATTTTGTTATTGACTTCGATATGATAAAATTTTAAGCAGATCGCGCAACCACAATTTAAAAAAATTTTAATTTGAAAAAGATATGTTATAAAATTTAAATAAATTGCTTTCTTTGACACTAAAAACTAATTTTTAAAAATTGTATCTACTTATACAAATAATTGCAAGATTTATTTTTTTTTGAAAACAAATGTAAATCCAAGTGTTTATGAATAAATTAATTATTTAGAATTTTGCTTCAAAAGTCATAAATGACTTGATAAAATTTATAAGGAAATTCATCTTCTAAACAAAAAAAAAAAAAAAAAACAAAATTGTGGGAAAATCCCGTGTAAGGTTCAGAATTTTATAACTTGATGAGCTATTGTAATCATTTTTAAAGCACTCTCATATGCGAAAAATACAGAGTGCGCCATCTTTTGGATCGGTTTGGCAACATTTAATAACTTTCACATTTATCAGCTGACTGACTTAAGAGCACATGTTTTTGAAACATCCGGTCAGTACAGTATTTACCAAAGCTCTGTAATCCTGGCACTGTTTGTTGAAAATAATCCCTCAGTTGTATTAAAGCACGGTCTGACTCTATTCGCCATTTATTGTCGAATTTTGTTGATCACGGGATAGTGGAAGAACGTCCACATGCTGTTTATCAACGTCCAAGACGTTCAGTGAACTGGTTGAACCAGTACAAGAGATTATTGCACCGAACTCATTGCCTACTTTGAAAGATTATTTACAATTGATTCAACAATTTTGCTGGCAAACCACCACGTCTCTTGTAATACAACCGAACAGTCGTTGGAATAGTCAAAATTTAAAATGGCTTTTGGAAGTAATTTTGATGACCGACGAGTCCCATTTCACACTGTATGGCGGTTTTAGCAAGCAAACAAGCTCCATTTTGGGGAATGTAAAATCCACACAAGATTCAGTGAAAAAAAGTGACTGTTTGGGCAGGAGTTTGCGCCAAGGCGTTCATTGGGCCATTTTTGTTCAGAAAAGGCGAAGGCCCGAAAATACATGAAAAAGTTCTGGTTTCATTAAGATGTTGCACCGTGCTACACTGCAAATTTAACAATGCAGTTACTGCAACAGAAAGTCTCTGGACGTATGATGTCAAAAAAAGGTGACAGTGACTGGCCACCCATATCTCTAGATCTGACCCCTCCGGATTTATTTTTGTGCGGTGGCTTAAAAAGCCAAATGTACGCAAAAAAACCTCAGAACATTGACGAGCTCAAGGAAAATATGCGTGGCAAAATCATCGCTATACCACCCACGATGCTCGGGCACATTTTTCCGTGACCACTAGAGACGGGAATTTGATTGATGTTGTATTTAAAAAGTAGTAAAAATGAATTGAAAAGGACCAAGTTGAATAAAAGTATCATACATATGGAAATTGTTTTTTTTTTTAAGTTATTAAATATTCAACTGCTGAAATAAGGGATGGCGAACCCTGCATACCCTTAATGTCAAATTGTTATAAGTTTACCAAATTAATATAGACTAGCAGAGCCCAGCCCTCGAAATTAAATATTTTTATTAAATAGTTACCTGCCGAAATAAGGGATGGCGTACCCTGAATACCCTAAACGTCAAATTTATATAAGCTTACCGAATTAATATAGACTAGCAAAGCCCAGCCCTCGAAATTCAAGTGCAAATTCTAGAATTTTTTTTTCTTTTCAGTAAATTTTTTCTTTCAATGTTTTTGTAATTTTTGTATATAGAGATATTGTGGATTTCCAAATAAAATTCATTGAATTTAATTCTAAATATCTGTTGAGCACACAGAACTTATAAAATGGGTTTGTTAATAAATAACTTTATAAGAGCCTAAAGGTATGCTAATCAATTTTAGCCAATTCATAATTCAACACAAATTTAATAAATGCTTAAAAATGTGTTTTACGTACATATGTGTTATAAGCAAGTCCAAAAAAATGTTCCAGATTGAGCAAATCTGTAAATATGGTGGACAGCTAAAAAGAAATACCATTCAAATGGTATATTTTTTGTCAAAATTGATAACAAAAACCGTGAAATCGGTCACAAGAAATCGGCTTGCCTATTATTAATATAGATATAAAGCAAAACATAACAAGTCACAAATTTTCCTTAAAAAAATATAAATATTTTCCATATAACTTCAGTTCTTACTTTAAGCCAGCTTCTCTATAAGTATAATCGACAGAAGATATCAACTGCTAATGACTTGTTATAAACTTTACCGTCGTTTGTCGTTTGTCGACCCAATTATGATTAAGCTCTAATACGTTATGACAATTTAGTGTTGACTTTATAGTCAAATAACAAAAGTTCGTAACATTAAAATTTTGAAATTCAAGTGCATACAATAACCTTTTTTTTTATATATTCACACACAAAACCCAAAATAAACTCCACCTTGTGCTAAAGATGAGTAAGTGAAATATAAAGAAAGAAAATATTGATTACCCTGGAGCTTTCAATTGTTCAAAATACACAAAGTGTTAAAAGCATCATCTTCATCAAATTGAAATTAAAAAAAATATACAAATTATTAAAAAAAAAAAAAACAAATTAATTAAAGAAATATGTATTTTCTCATACATCGTAAAATTTTTGCACATACTGTGTTTAAGTCAAGGGATTGAGAAATGTAGTCTAAAATAAATGAAATTGTTTACGGTTGATTTGATTTCTTTCATATAATATTTTAGAGATATAATTAATTTTTCAATGATATGGTGTTTTTTTTTATTTGTGGCCACATAACGAGAGGTAAAAAAGATATGCAATATTAGTTTCATTACCAAATACACCATAGCCAATAGAAAGCATTGAAATTAACATAAACCAATTGAGCACTATGGGATGAAATTCTAATACTATTGAATTGAGAAAAAAAAATACATAAAAATTTTAGCTTAATAAAATTGTATTTTATATTATAATGTAGGCTTAAAATTAGAAGTTTGTGGAGTAATCATTCATAAGAATTGGAGAATTCTTTAACTTTAGATGAAACAATATGACAATACTGCGGAACATATTCGGTGTCGGTGTCTAGGGGGTGAGAAATTCGAAGTTATAGTGAAAGTACTAGGACAGTATAGAAAATCCTCCAAAATGTTTGGCGTCCTCAGGCCAAGATTTCATTCTTCAGCAAAATTGCAATAATTTTTATTAATATATCCACATAAAAATAGAATAAAAAATACTGCTGTATGCTTGATTCAATATAAAAAGTATCACTCATACCTATACATTTCTGCTACTCCAATAATAAGTAATAATTATAAGTAATAACTGTAGGCCTTGAATATGTTATGTTATTGAAAAAATTTAGTAAAAAAAGGAAAAAATTATAATTCTTGAAGATTTTATTCGATCAAATTAGTCCAACTTGATTTGATTTAGCTACATGCTGAAGAATGGAATGAGAAACCATCAATGGTTCTTAAGTTATAACGGAAAAGCTAAGCAGACAAACATCAAAATAAAAATATATAACAATATAGAAAATATAAAATATCATAAAAAAGACTTTGGCCTGAGTGCGCCAAATGCTTTGAAACTTTTACTATACTCGCCTAATACTTTCAAACTGAATTAGAATTTCTCACCCCCTTGAATTAAAATACACGAACTGGGCACTATGAGATAAAATGTTGTAATAAAAATAAGCAACAACTGGATGTGGTATTTTTCTTATGTTAAATTTTTTTAGGAAATATGACGATGATTTAGTTTGCAATTTTAATAAAATAAAAGGAAACTTCTTGTTTTATTAAACCATTTTCTTAAAACATTGAAAATTTTTTTGCTAATTTCGAACGCATTTTTATTGCACCGAAAGTTTAATGCTACACTACGATATGCGGCATAAGTTCCATAGTTTCACAAAAAATGTGTTATTTCGCACCCATAGTGCCCCACCATCATTATTGATCATGTTAGCCGATCATCACGTTTATTATTTCTTTCTTAGCTTTTATTATTTTTATTTCTTTTAGTTAAGAAAGTGTGCAAAATTTTTGCGCACAACATTTGTGCGGTGATTTATGATATTTCTAGTTGTGCTAAAGCAGAAAAAAAAACATTTAAAACAACAATTTCAATATGCAAAACTAAACAAAATAAAATGCGGATTTAATTCTTCATTGTTTTTGATGTATTGTTTAACTATTGTCGAATATTTCTGTAAGTTTGACTTTCGGCCAGACTGTGATGATTTGAATACATGGCATTTTATATAAATAGCATTTCGTTTGTTTGCTAACTTAGCCTTTAGTGGATAGAAATGAGTCTTGTTTTTAGTTTTGTTTTCTTTCTTAGCTGCCATTTGACCTATTCACCCACTATTGGGTAGATAGTTTTTTTTTTATTGTTACTTGTCTTATGCTTTAGATATAGTCTTCATTTTGTTTGAGTTTTCTGTTATGTTTTCATTATTTTTTGTTTTTTTTTTTTATTATTTTTTTAAAGGAAACATTTGTACGCCTCAAAAATGGACATTTCTATCGTCATTTCCTTAAAAAGCCAAGTGAAACTTTTCCTCTTGTATACAAATGATCTTGTGTATGAAAATAAACACGCCTTTTGTTAACAGCTGCTAGTTGTTGTTGTTTTAATTCATATTAAAATTCATGTCACAAGTGGAAACTTTTTATATTTAAATTTTAACTTCTGAGCATGGAATCTAATCATTTCAAGACTTATAAAAAAAAAAATGGAATTAGTAGCGCAATATGAGTAAATATAGAAAATTAGTTTCCAAGTAAAAGGTTTATTCTCTGCTTTATTCTTTACCTAATTTATAGAGTAGAAAGTAAGTGTGCGAAGTTAGCCCCCCCATTTTTGGAAATACATTTTTTTGAAGATTGTTCTGAATTGTTCTAGGATTGTTCTACAATGTTCCAAAACCATGATTTTCTAAAATGTAATTTGTACCAGTAAATCGACAACAAACGAATTTTAAGCTTTGCCCCCCACTTTTGGAAAAAAAATTTGGCGGTTGTTCTAGTTGTTCTAAACATTGTTCCAAAATAGATATGTCGCAAACCGGAATGTATTTTGTATTTTTTATCTTTTTTTGTGATTTTTGTATTTTTTCTCTTTTTTTTTTTGTGATTTTTGTATATTTGATGTATGTTTTTGTTTTTGTTTTTGTGTTTTTTTGTAATAACTATACATATATATTTTACATTCAGGTGCCATTCGTGGTACCTTGTATGAAAGAAATTTTGGGAATCAGTACTTTTACATTTGTGTTGCATAAAAATATTGATATCGTTTATTAACGTTGATATCGCGGAAAAATGATTTTTGTTCTCATTTGCGTACGTTACGGTTTGCGACATATCTATTGTAGAACAATCCTAGAACAATTCAGAACAATCTTCAAAAAATTTTATTTCCAAAAATGGGGGCTAACTTCGCACGCATTTGATACCGCGGAAAAAATGTTTTTCGTTCTCATTTTCGTACGTTACGGTTTGCGACATATCTATTTTGGAACAATGTTTAGAACAACCTAGAACAACCGGCAATTATTTTTCCCAAAAGTGGGGGGGGGGGGGTGGGGCAAAGCTTAAAATTCGTTTTTTTCGACTTACCGGTACAAATTACGTATTAGAAACTCATCATTTTGGAACATTGTAGAACAATCCTAGAACAATTCAGAACAATCTTAAAAAAGTTTATTTCCAAAAAGGGGGGGGGGCTAACTTCGCACTTGTAGAAAGTCCCAAAATGTTGAGCTAAATCATTTTGAGGCCGCTTAACAAATGCAAAATCTCATTAACAGGATACTATAACCAACAAGACGAGATATAAATTCGGCTATGCCCTCCACCCGTGATTCAAACACAATATTTAAACCAAGGTTGCCAACACGAGTAGACCAAAAAGGCTAGATTTTATATAACAATGGCTATATTTTTCACAATAATGTTTAATGGTAACTGGCAGATTCCAGCGCTCGAAAATCGAGTGCAATTTCTAGGAAGCTTTTTTTTCAACTTAGTTGATTCCCAAACCAACACTTTTATGGTTGATTATTATTGTGAATGAAGATAAAAAAACTCATTAACAAACACATTAACAAATTTAATAAAACACACATAGCATATGTTTAATTTAAATGCAATTTACTCAAAATAAAGGAAAAAATTTAAAAAGTTGTAAGTCTGCAAAACGGCTCAAATGAAATACCTTTCAAATAATATAGGTTTGGTCGAAATCGGGATAAAACCGTAGAACTAAACATCGGTCACAAGAAATCGCCTAGCCTAGTAATTTTATAGATAATATAATTAACAAAAATTTTTGACATTTTCGTGTTTTTTTTTAATTGAAAGCAATTATGAAGTGCAATCAGCATAAATGTAGATAGATACAATTACATTTTTATTTGTCTCAATAGAGCAAGCTTATAACCGTCTTGGTTATTCTCTTACTCTTTCATAGATAAATATTCAAGCCCATGTACAGTAAAACAAAAACAAGAAGCAAGCAAAAATGTGTGTATATGCATTGCTGATACGTATCTATCTGAACATGTTCTCTTATGTATAAACATTTTTCACTAATTTTAGTTTATTATAAGAAATTTTATGAGAGTATATTTACATTTACGTAAGTCATTTCTCACCTATTTGGTTTAGAGGCTCCAAAATTGAACGCATTTCTCCTCGAAATAGTGACAAACATTATTATCCTAACATTACCATCCTATTATCCTATTACCCTAACATTATTATCCTAAGTTAAATGCTTTATTTTGTGCATGAACTTGATCGCAATTGAGGGACAGACGGACATCGCTAGACCAACTCGAGCTTTTCTAAGGATCGAGAATATATATACTTCTGGGATCGAAAATAGTATGGAGCGTATACGATTACAGGTAGTTCAACAAAGAGAAAATATCAAGCTGGATATTGGGTTTTTTCTAGCTAAACAGTTAATCTAAAGATAAAAATTTGTCTGGGCATAAGCTAAAATCTGTAATGAGGTGGATCTTGCCTTGTTTTTGTAGATCATTTTACAAATTGACCAAAATGGACCAGATTATGGTGGAGAAAAATTATAAAATAATACAATAAAAATAAGTTATTGTTAAAAAGTTTTGAGAAAGGCTTTGACACACTTGCCCATACTGCCATTTGGAAAGCACTCACCTGTAAAGGCGTGCCGAGGAAGATTATTGAGATCATGCAGGAATTATAAAGGAACGCAAACTGCCGTATACTCCATCAAAATTCTATAAGCGATAAGGTGCGACAGGGCTGCATCTTATCTCCGTTACTCTTTAACTTAGTGCTAGACATTGTTATGGGAAATCAAACGCTCAACAACAAAGCCATAACGTAGACTAGGAGGACAACTGGTTCACCTAGACTATGCTGACGACATATGCCTTCTCACGCATAGTTACTCAGACATGTTGGAAACCCTAAAAAAGGTAGAGACTGAAGCCGCAAGGGTATGTTTGAAAATAAATATACCCAAGACCAAAGTAATGGGAATAAATGCCACATGCAGCAGACCATTCTCTATCCAAGAGATCCAACTCCAGGATGAGGTGCACATCTTTTTTTGTTACCTTGGTAGCATCGTAACATCGAACGGAGGCTCGTCTGAGGACGTGTCAAATCGTATCATGAAAGCCCGCCAGGCATCCGGTCAACTCAGCACAGTGTGAAAATCACCGTTAATCTCCATCCGCACAAAAATCAACATATTCAATGCGTGTGTGAAATCTGTGCTCCTTTATGGGTGCGAAACATGAATATGGCTACCAAGGATATTAACGCATTAGAAGTCTTCATCAACAAATGCCTAAGAAGAATATTGAGAATTTTCTGGCCCAACAGGATGTCAAATACACAGCTCTGGGTACGCACCCATCAAAATCGAATCCAAATGGAAATACTGAAAAGGAAATGGCGTTGGATTGGCCACGCCTTACGTAGACCACCTGGTGATGTCACCCACAGCTTGATAGAATGGAACCCAGAAGGCAGTATAAGAAGAGGTCGGCCTGCACATACTTGGCGTAGGCAACTAGACCTAGAGGCTTCTATAGCAGCCAAAAGTTGGAGTGAAATCAAGAATCTAGCATCAAATAGAAACGATTGGAAAACTTTGTTCAGGCCCTATGCTCCTTATAAGAATTAAAGGATCCAATATATATATATAATGCTAAACAGTTTGGAAAATTTATCACGTAAAAATTATTTAAATCTACAACTTTTCAATTGACTTCAGAGAATATTAGTTGTATTTCAGAAAATATCAACTGATTTTCGGAAATTATTATTTTCAGAAATTATGAAATGCATTTAAGAAAACGTCAAATTTGTTTCACATATTATCAAATGTATTTCAGAAAACGTCAAATGTATTTCAGAAATTATCTGATAGATTTCGGATATTATAAATATATTTAAATATCAAATGTATCAAAATATCAGTTGAATTTTAGACATTGTCAATTGAATTTTTGCAAATATTTCATTAAAGTCTCTATTAGTGATTTTCATTCAAAGCAAATGTTTCACAATATGTGGACATACTTTTTATTCACTGGAAAATAAAATAACAATAGCGGACTTTTCACGGGTAGACAAAGAAGAGAACTTAATTTTTTATCCAGCTATAATAAAAAGTCCGGCCAGGAATCAGGAATAAAGTTGGCTGCGAATTTGGAAGACAATATTTCGAAAACTCCATTTATAGTTTACACGAAATGTTACAATTGCCCTATAACACTGAAAAAACATTTTTTTTGTATACCTTCTGACTATTTTTCTGAAATACATTTGACAATTTATGGAATTCAATTGATCTTTTCGGAAATGCAAATGATAGTTTCTGAAAACCAATTAATGTTTTCTAAAATAAAATTAATAATTTTTGAAAATCAGTTGATATTTTCTGAAACACAATTGGAAAAGGTGTAGTTTTTGCATTTGAATTAAAAGAACACAAGCATTTTTATTTTTCAAAAATCATAACTCTTTAATCTGAAATTTTTATACCCTATACCACTATGTGGTTTGGGTATAATGACTTTGTGCTACTGTTTATAAGTACTAAAAATATTTGATCTGGACCCATATTTTATTATACCGATCGACTTAAAATAACTTTCTGAGTCGATTTATAGATGTCCGTCCTTCCACCTGTCTGGAAGTCTGTCCATCTGTGTGTCTATCTAAACCTTGTAATCAAACTACAGGTCGCAAGTATGAATATGGCAATTCTTTGTCATAGCCCTCATATAAAGCTCTTTCCGATTTTAACTTAAATCTATCAAAAAACAAAAATATTGCATAGATTTTTCTCCAAATTTGGTTTGTATATATTCTTCAAAATATCCATATATATATAGCATTCGATATGAACTTTTTCATATCTGCAGCCAAAAAAATTAATAACAATGCTACTCAAATTTGGTTTATGCTTATTTTCTTTATCCACTTATTTGGACCGAAGAGATAGGTTCCCTAAACCATGGTATAGGGTATCATACAAACGGTGTAGAGCGACTATAATTTTCTTACTTGTTTTTAATTCGTCTTTTTTTTTTTAAATGATCCTTATTTATGGAAAACTTTTTTTTTCATAATTTCAATAAAGTACTTTTGTATCGAAGTGTAGGAAAAAAAATTAGACAATTTTTGGCAAAATAAATGCAACTTTTCTTTTTTTGGATCCAGTTCGATTTGCTTTTGAAGATAATAAGCTTCAATTTGATATGCCGAAAATGAACAGTGACAACCAGAATCATAAATCATATGCGAAGATTGTTGACTCCATTTTGATATGCATAATTGTCTTCAAATAACAAAGAATATATTTTTGGCACCTTATATTCAAATCTGTAAATTTATGATCACAACTTAACAACTTAAATTTTCCCTTCCTCGGCTTCGCACATTTTTGTTGAAATGTAGTTATCTTAAAGTATTGGATAATGGGAATTGTGAAATGGGGGTTATTTAGTGGTTGAAATTATACAAAAATCATTTTTTTGAGAAGCTGAATAAATAGAATCCGTAGTGCGTCATAAACCTCAGCTTTTGTTTGAAAGATTTTGTGTGTTTTTGAATTTTCAAAAGAGATGAAAAGTTGTGGAAAACAGAAAAAAATTATAATTTTTAATGATGATTTTTAATTTATTTATTAAAAAGTTTTAAAAACTACAAAGTGGTGCTTTCGGAGTGGTTGAGGTATATCAATAGCTACTTTCAGAATCGCAAACAAATGGCATAAGGCGTCTACGTGATGCCTCTACCATGACATTGTCTAGGTGAAGTCATTAACGGTTCACATGATGCAATTTTTTTTACTCAACTTCTCTCTTAAAGTTGCCTTAATATTCACACAGAGAAATCTGTTTAGACAAATGTTCGTTTATTTTGCCTCCAAATTCATACATTTTTAACAGTTCGTTTTATTTAGTTTGTGTAAAAAGAATTAATTAGTGGCTCAAAGTGAAAAACCTATTTGTGTGAAAAAATGGAAGTCGAAGAAAAAATTAAATAATAAAAAAAGTTATAAAATATATGAAATAATAATAATAATTTTTCACAGCGAAGCAAAAATGAAAAGAAATGTCAAATAATAACCTGCAGCTAACTTCGATTTTACAATAATGAATGTCACAACAAAACGAGCTTCCAAACAACTCCGTACCAAATACTAATCTTCTTTCGCCTCTCTTCTACAAACTCAAAAGTTGCGCAACAAAAATTGCATCATATGAACCGGACATAAGTACCATAAAATAATTTTAATTGGAAATGTCACTTGTTTGTTGTCTGTAGATACCGAATCTTGTGAAAATTTTGATCAAACTAGAATGGAATTTATCCTTTATATATACTGTGGAGTACATTTTAGTTTGTACTAAGGATTGGTGCGTTTTTCGCACCAAATTTAGCATGTTATAACTACTCAGAAAGCGATTAAAAAGAAGAAAAAAAAACGTAAATAAGAGGTCTTAATTTTTCTTTTTCAGCCCTTTTAGCGCCTTTTAATTACAGCAGTACATGTTAAATAATATTGTTTTCTTATATTAAAAACTTCTCTCCGAATTTGAACTTTTTGCCAAAATCCTCTTAAGTGGTTCTCTAAGTCGTCAGTAAAACAAAAGTTAAGTTAAGTTGATTCCGATACGCCAAGAAAAATTCCGATGGTAGCATCAATTCATTATTAACGGACAGGTGTAAGAAAATATTTTAACATTTTTGCTGCTGTTTGTAACTACCAAAATTATTTAACGTAGAGACATCTTTTATTATACCGATCGACTCAGAATCACTTTCTGAGTCGATTTAGCGATATCCGTCCATCCGTCCGTCCGTCCGTTTGTCCATGTAAACCTTGTAATCAAACTACAGGTCGTAAATATGAATATATTTTGATGAAATTTGGTATATAAGCATTTATTAGTTATATTATGTCATTAATCAGTGGTCCAAAAATAATCTCTATAGGACAATTCTTAGTCATAGGCCCCATATGGAGCTGCTTCCCGATCTTCACTTAAATCTATCAAAAAAATCATGTGAGGCCGATCACAAGGGAGATGTGTAAACATCTAATAATTAAAGAAAATATCAACATCATATTTTCCAGTGCATAAAAAATAAGTCGATTATGCTGTTTTCTGAAATTCAATTGATGTTTTCTGAAATTCAATCGATGTTTTCTGAAATTCAATTGATGTTTTCTGATACACAATTAATGTTTTCAGCAATTCAAATGATGCTTTTTGAAATTCTATTGACGTTTTCTGAAATAAAATTAATGTTCTCAGCAATTCAAATAATGCTTTTTGAAATTCAACTGATGTTTTCTGAAATTCTATTTATGTTTTCTGAAACTCGAATTATGTTTTTTGAAATTATATTGATGTTTTCTGAAATTCTATTTATTCTATTTATGTTTTCTGAAATACAATTAATGTTCTCAGCAATTCAAATAATGCTTTTTGAAATTCAAATGATGTTTTCTGAAATACAATTGCTGTTTTCTGAAATACAATTGATGTTTTCTGAAATTCTATTGATGTTTTCTGAAATTCAATTGACGTTTTCTGAAACTCGAATGATGTTTTCTGAAATTATATTTATGTTTTCTGAAATTCTATTTATGTTTTCTGAAATTCAAATGATGTTTTCTGAAACTCGAATGATGTTTTCTGAAATTATATTGATATTTTCTGAAATTCTATTGATGCTTTCTGAAATTCAAATGATGTTTTCTGAAACTCGAATTATGTTTTTTGAAATTATATTGATGTTTTCTGAAATTCTATTTATGTTTTCTGAAATACAGTTGATTTTTTCTGAAATTCTATTGATGTTTTCTGAAATTCTATTTATGTTTTCTGAAATTCAAATGATGTTTTCTGAAATACAATTGATGTTTTCTGAAATACAATTGATGTCTTCTGAAATTCTATTGATGTTTTCTGAAATTCAATTGACGTTTTCTGAAACTCGAATGATGTTTTCTGAAATTATATTTATGTTTTCTGAAATTCAATTGATGTTTTATGAAATACAATTGATGTTTTCTGAAATACAATTGATTTTTTCTGAAATTCTATTGATGTTTTCTGAAATTCTATTTATGTTTTCTGAAATTCAAATGATGTTTTCTGAAATACAATTGATGTTTTCTGAAATACAATTGATGTTTTCTGAAATTCTATTGATGTTTTCTGAAATTCAATTGACGTTTTCTGAAACTCGAATGATGTTTTCTGAAATTATATTGATGTTTTCTGAAATTCTATTTATGTTTTCTGAAATTCAAATGATGTTTTCTGAAACTCGAATGATGTTTTCTGAAATTATATTGATGTTTTCTGAAATTCTATTGATGTTTTCTGAAATTCAATTGATGTTTTCTGAAACTCGAATGATGTTTTCTGAAATTATATTGATGTTTTCTGAAATTCTATTTATGTTTTCTGAAATGATGTTTTCTGGAATTCTATTTATGTTTTCTGAAATTCAATTGATGTTTTCTGAAATTTTATAGATGTTTTCTGAAATTCTATTTATGTTTTCTGCATTCAAATGATGTTTTCTGAAATTATATTGATGGGTTCTGAAATACAATTGATCGAATGATGTTTTCTGAAATTCAATTTATGTTTTCTGAAATTCAATTGATGTTTTCTGAAATTTTATAGATGTTTTCTGAAATTCTATTTATGTTTTCTGCATTCAAATGATGTTTTCTGAAATTATATTGATGGTTTCTGAAATACAATTGATGTTTTCTGAAATTCTATTGATGCTTTCTGAAATTCAATTGCTGTTTTCTGAAACTCGAATGATGTTTTCTGAAATTATATTGATGTTTTCTGAAATTCTATTTATGTTTTTTGAAATTCAAATGATGTTTTCTGAAATTATATTGATGGTTTCTGAAATACAATTGATGTTTTCTGAAATTCTATTGATGTTTTCTGAAATTCAATTGATGTTTTCTGAAACTCAAATGATGTTTTCTGAAATTATATTGATGTTTTCTGAAATTCTGTTTATGTTTTCTGAAATTCAATTGATGTTTTCTGAAATTATATTGATGGTTTCTGAAATACAATTGACGTATTCTGAAATACAATTGATGTTTTTTGAAAGACAATTGGAAAATGTTTGGAAAAGAACATATCATAATTTTTTCACAAATATAATCAGATAAAGTCACACCGATTTACACTTCAGCTCACACCGATGTGTTACGCTGTTTTTGCGATTGTATTGTGAAATACAAATTTACCCCCCTGCGCGTATAGATGTTTACACATCAAAAATATTCAAAGGCTAGAATTCTTATTAAATGATGAACTCATCTATAATATTAATAGGCTAGGCGATTTCTTGTGACCGATGTTTTGTTCCACCGTTTTAGCCCGATTTTGATCAAACGTATATTATTTGAAAGGTATTTCTTTTTAGCCGTTTTGCAGATTTACAGATTTTTAAATTTTTTCCTTTATTTTGAGTAAATTGCATTTATATTTGCTACTAACACATACATAAAATTATACAATGCTATGTGTGTGTTTATTAAATTTGTTAATGTGTTTGTAATAAAAATGAGTTTGTTTTTTTTTTGTGTTGATTTGTGAATTGGCTTTAATTGATTAGCATACCTTTAGGGTCTTCATTTAATGAAAAAATAAAATTTCCTAGAATTTGCATTCGAATTTCGAGGGCTGGAATCTGCTTGTTTAAATTATTAGAAGAAATCTAAACTATTCAATTTTCTATATGAAGAAAAAATAGTTTTTAAATAAAACACAATATAATCATAAAGGCATAATTAATTTTTGCAAACATTAACCAGAATCTAAAATATTATAAAAAAAATTTAATTTAAATTTACGAATTGTTCTATACTATTTTCAGCAGTTCACTTCATTTGAAAGCTCTGGTATCCCTGGTTTAACAATCTGGCTACAAAGTTAACATCTGTTTTATTTTTTGAAGTTGGCAACTCGAAATCAGATGTTTGTATAAATTTGTATGATTTTGTGAGATTTGTGAGATTTTTTGAGTGGCAGCAAGCGATAGTTATTGTGTTTATTAATTAAATATAAAAATAATAAAAGTGAAATTTATTAAAATAGAATGTTACAAACAATAAAAAAAAGTGTTAACAACACGAGTTACTTAGGTTTGTCTCTCCTACCACAATTCCAATTTCGAATGCATTGGGTAATTGCTCATGAACAGTTTCTCTTGAAAATATTTTTTCACCAATACAATCATAAGTCACACAGCGTTATCTCCTTCAGCTCACACCGATATAAGTTAGGCTGTTTTTGTGATTGTATTGTGAAATAGAAATTTACCCCCCTGCGCGTATAGATGTTTACACATAAAAAAAAAAAATATTTTACAGATTTTTCTCAAATTTGGTTTGTATAAGTTTTGCAAAAAATAAGTGACCTTACCTTAAATATAGCACCCAATATGAACTTTTGCATATCTGCAGCCCAAAAAATTAATAACAATGCCACTCAAATTTGGTTTATGCTTATTTTCTATATCTTATTAGTTGAACCAAAGAGATAGGGTCTCTAAACCATGGTATAGGGTATCGTATAGTCGGTCTAGACCGACTATAATTTTATTACTTGTTTATTTCTTTATTATTGACAATCACTTCAAAAGTTTTAATTAAATACTAAACGATTTAATATATAGGTTTTTAAATATTAAAAAAATTAGTTAACCCTCCGATAGTGAGTCTCCCGTTAGCCGCTGGAATGACTCGTTTTACGTCCATTTGTGGCTCGTTCTTCAAGATTAGGCAGTGATAAGTGTGTCATGAGCAATTGCAAAAATGAACGTCGCTTATCGGTTTTTTACTGGCTTAATTTAATTATATATAATCAATTAATGCAGCTGTATCTAATATATTGTAGAGCACTGCAAGTGGCCAGCGGTTCATTGATCATTTGCAAGAATCTATACCATTGTATCCAAGCCGAATTTATTAGCACTGTAACCCAAAACAAACATCGGCTTCTTTTCTTCAGTTGTGTCTACATCGCAAGTATAGTCTATTGTAGACAGCAAAATTACCGTGATACATCGCCTTCGTAGAAGCCGAGCAATGGCTGTAAACTGAACGCGCAGGACTTTTCAGGAACTCACGTGGTAGAAAGTATTCTAATAATTCCAGTTTTTTGCCTCAAAAATATACACGTCACATCCAACGTGGAGAAAAAATTGTCAGTATAGATTGTGTGGCCAATATTCAGATGTATATCTTTCCGCTAATTGATACCCATCATTCTTCCCTTGATAAACTTCACGCTCTTGACCAGGCAACTTCCCAGATTTAATTATTTCTTTTGGGGAAATAAAATGATTTCGAATCGCATGGCAACCATACCTTTATTCTGTACTTGACCGGTATAGATGGACTCTTTATGAGAATAATTGCTCGTCCACAGTCAGCAAATCGTGCGGGATGTCAGCTGCCGCCTAATCGGCCTGCAGCATTTGCCAAACATTGTCTATAGCAGCAGTTTTACTGTTGGTTAATCGATCCAGTCAAAGCGAATGAAGTTTTTGATGAGCATAAGGCAATCGTATGATAAAATGCAGCTTTCTATATTGGATCATGACTTGGGCTCCACAGTTCTTTAGCAGGCTCATTGTTCGATAGGGTAGTGTACAAAAAGATAGCCAAAAATGCATTTATAAAACCACACTTAAACAAAACTCTTTCGCGATTTTTACTAATAATAGTACAAGATACGTAGAGACCTTTTCACTAATCCACGTACTAAATGTGACTAAACCTCAATAAAATGTAAACTGTTGCTCGCAGCGATTCAAACCCAGCTTTAATTGATTCAGCACACTTTCTTCTTCGAACATGTATGGTGCGAGTATTCAACCCATACAACATTAAGGAGTTGTGAGAGTTTGAAAATCAAAAAGGTCCCCAGGGACCTTCTCGCCCGATTTAAATTTTTTATTTGCACTATGTTTTGTATAGTTTTAAACTCCATTTAATATTGTTTTGATTTATAAGTTTACTTTTCATTATGGTTGTTTGAAATTACATACAAAAAAGTGGAGTAAATTAAATTTTTTTGCACTAGGTATGTCCAAGTTCATATCGGTAGGTAATTTTATATGGGGACTAATCCAATAGTTAAAAACATCTCATTTATAGAGCATTTCTAGATTTTCCTAAGAAAGCTATCAAATAAATTTTAGTCAGGAATTATTTTCCTTTAAGTAATTCAAAATTCCAAAACGGTTGATCACGTAAAGAATGAATGAACCCATTTTACATGCATTTTAATCAATACATTGTTTTATTTTTGTTTCGTGAAACTAACTTTTCGATTATTGTCTTTTTTTTATTTCCACTTTTCTTTCTCGTCTGAGTATTACCGCCACTGATTTCAGCATTAAATATCGCCTACTACATGTCTCATAACAAAATGATTTGTTTAACTAGCAAAGCCTTTAACTATTTTACTGTGCATTAAGCACAATGATGATTTAAAACAAACACGCCATCATCTCATTCATTAAGTTTTACCATTTTGCTTTATTGTAACAGAGATTGTTCCATAAGAAAGTTAACATCTTATAAACTTGTTGCACATCATAATTGGTAAAATTAGTTTGTCGTGCCGTTGGCAATGTAAAATGATTTATATTAAATCTTAAAATAAAATAGATAAGAGCTTTCCATTTCAAATATGCTACAAGGATCTAACGAACATTCTAATGACATTTATATTGCTGTTGCCAGCAAAGTGTAAAATAAGCCTTCGAAAATTGCTTCTTAAATTCGTTCTTGGAATCTTAAATATTCTAACCTAGTTTTCTTATAAATATATTCAAATATTTTTTTTATAGTCAGAGCTACTTTGCATTTCATACCATTGGCTTCATACCAGAAGTATTTCTCGAAGTTTTTTATGATTCTGAAATATTTTGCCACTGCTGTCTGTATGTTAAGTGAAATGTGCTGCAAAATCGGCAAAAATTTCTTGATACGCTCTTCTCTCTATTAATTTATAGCAAGTTTTTTTTTTATCAAAATGTTATCATCCACTACAATTATTTTGGTATAAGGAAATCCCAATTGTACGGCTAGTTAAAGTCATCTCTGCCGGTACTAAAACTTTTACCTGTTTTTATTTTACTTTAAATTACTTAGTAATACAAAGTGTCAGTAGGAGTTGTAAGACTGTACACGTAGAGTTGTTACCAAAAACTTTCGTAGTATGAAAAATTTTATGAAATAATTATTATTAGCTATTAATGCAGTTGCTTAGTTAGGTTTAAACGTCGTTTTACGAAAAAGCTTCTGTAAGCACTTTGCTTCTCACAGTTGTTCCTAATGTTGTTGTTTACTAAGGCGGCTAAACAAAACTAAACGTTTTGATTGCTTTTGACCTTAAGATGTCGTGTTAGGATGAAAAGGTCATCTCTTCTTTATTATTTTAACTTGTACTAGTGTTTAGAATTTTGGTAAGTTTCTTGCTCTTCCAAATAGACAACTTCACACTTCTGTTTGTTTTCGGAGTGAAGTGAAATGGTGTATAAAGATGCAATACTTGCTATCATTTTTTATTCTAGCTATATTACATCTTTATGGCAATTTTTCAGGGATTGCAGCAATTACTGTAATCAAATGATGTTTTAATTTATTTTAAGGAGGAGGATTTGAGATGTTATTAATAAATGTTAAGTAAAAGTAATGATTAATAAAGAAGGCACTTGTTGGCAAAATGTTCATATATAACAGGGGAGGCTATAATTTGGCTCACGAGCCGCATGTGGCTCTGAACTCGATTGGAGCGGCTCTTAAGAATAATAATTAAAATCCTGTAATGACACTATTTTATATGTGGAATAAATAAATAAAAAATAAATTATTTGGTTTATTATTTTTTCTTGTTACAAATTTGCACAAAACATAAACGAGTAATGAGAAAATTATAGTACATGTAGATAAACAGAAAATGTTTAGAAATTCGATTTGCTTGTTGATGCCTTACGGGTATTGTAAATTTTAACAGTTAGCCGCTTAATGTTTGATTGTTGATCTGTTATGGCAGTTCGCACCATCTAGTTACATGCTTATCAGTTAAAACAGACCAATACTTATTTTTTGCCAATTTGAATGTTGAATACAATGACTCGCAAGAAAACGAAGTACCGAAAATATGTAACAGTCTGAGTACACAATCTTTGGTGCTAGGATATTTCTGTTGCATGACCTTATTTCCAAAAGTCAATTGTTGAACAATTATACTGTTTTGCTGGCTTCAATCCTTCATCTTTTATGGGGCTCTAGTAGCTCCAATTCTACAGCTGCCATATCCGAATCAATTGCTGGTAACACACGACAACCATTCATCAAAATGTCAACAATGAAAGGACTTTCCAAAAATATGTTAAATCAAGGAAGCTATCGGTTAAATCTTCTGCTAATATGTGAAGCTTGTATACATAATCCGTAACTATTATGTTATCCGAGTAAAGTTCGTAAAGTTTTACTGATACACGTGAATTGAGTGATAGTCTTAGAAACCACATCTTTCTCAAACATTTGTGATTTGTTACTGAAGCTAAATATATTGTGTGCCTAGTAAAAATAAATTTAATGATTGCAGGTGTTGAAAAATATCTGTGAAAAATGCCATACTTAGCAACCATCTTCATTAATAAAAAAAACTGTTCAAAATCTCGGTCGCACCCCCTAGAAATATGCGAAAAAGTGAGAAATGCAAAGTTTTGGGCCAATCAAAAAACATTTAGAGGTGGCTTAACGTGATTGAAAATTTCAAGTGTGATTATATGGGGAAAATATGATTTTTTTTTTCAGATTTTACGAAAATTTCGTCCATTTTTGTCAGTTTTGAGTTAACGATGACAAATATAATAATTTTTAATGCACTTTACATGTGTTTAATTATTTTTTTTTTAAATATTGACCATTTCTGAGTTTTTTCTTTAAATAACGACGTAACTTAAATGTTTATTAAATTAATTTGCAGCACTAACGACGTGTGTCAATCTACGTTTGATCGCTGACAAATTATTTTCTCAGAAAACGACACATAGCAATAGGTTGTTATTAATGAAAAAAATGCAAAATAATTTTGGATTATTTTTCAGTCTATAACCACTTATAAAAACTTTTGTGTTTATTTCTGTTATTTTTTGTCACTATTATTCTTGATCCGTTGTTATATTCTCATCCTAAGTCCCGTTAACTTTTTGTTGACGAACAAAAAAATCCATTTTTCAAGCAACAACAACTTATGTCTACATGGGTGGTTGCATTGATAGATTTCTTTTTCAAAGAAAACGACGTTTGTGGACATAAGTTGTTTTATCTGCACACACCTTGAGTTTTATTTACATATTGTTTTTTCGTCCATCTCTAGGATCTATTCCTCTGAAAATTTTTGACTCAAAATTTTAAATAAAGTATTTATTGCCCATATCAACAGGACTGTTAAATAAAAAGCTCTAAAAACTTTATATCGAGCCCATAATATCAAATATAACGTTTTTGGCTCTCCTGAACATTTTGATTTTATGACATACGCGGCTATTCTAGAAAACCACAAAATTTTTCCAACAAATTGTTATCGTCTTTAATTTTTTATTATTGTATAATTTTATATTTCATATTCTTTTGAATAAATTGTATTTTATTAGCTTTGGGTCATTTGTAGATAGTTTTTATACATAACATAATTTTATAACAAAGTTGGTAAAAAGTTGTTTTAATTTATATTCGCGAGCAATAAGCAGATAATTGCACCAAAGATATATCACAATGGATTATTTTGATCCTAGGAGCACTGAAGCCTTAAATAAATAAAAATAAACGAATTATTTTTCTTAAATTCGAAATAGTGGTTTCACCGAGTTTAATAGAAAAACTCGTTTTCCGTAATTTTTATTTAAAAACTAGCTGTTTTTACCCGGTCTTGCCCGGGATAAAAAGGCCTTTGACTTGAAAAATGGTTCACTATGCTTACCAGGCACTGAGTACTTAGTCCCCAATTAACAAATTCCCCAATAAAATGAACTTTCTCCCCAAAAATTTGTATGGGCAGTAAATTCATTTTTTATTTCAATTAAATTTTTTTTGATTTTTTAATTTAGAAGTTTTTTATAAGATGCTGAATTACTTCATTCAATAAGTGATCATCATTGAGCAGAGACGTCAAATTCAAGTTTTAGAAATGAAATACTAATGCGACGTTTAATATTGTGTCGCAAGGTTTCTTTAAACAACTGCTTATAGTATATGTGTGGCCTATTTTGATCAACAGGTAATTATTTCACATACGTAGATAAAATTTATCATACGACATTTCACTAAGCTATGTTCCGCGAGCGAGTCGCGTTCGCTTCCGCGCGTTTGGCAGCCACACCCGTGCTGCTGCGCAGTTGTTGTCAACTTATTTTAATCGCCAAAATATATTTTTCAGATCATTGCGATATTTTAGCTGAGTCGTGTTCCGCGAGAGCGTCGTGTCCGCATCCGAGCGTTCGCGTCCGTGCGCCTCGCGCCGCTTCCTCGCAGCTACTACCCGTGCTGCCGCTTAGTTCTCGTTAACTTATTTTAATTCCTAAAACATATTTTTTAGAGCATTGCGATATTTTAGCTGAGCTGCGTTCCGCGAGCGCGTCGCGTCCACATCCGTCGCGTCCGCGCGCCTCGCGCCGCTTCCTCGCAGCTACTACCCGTGCTGCCGCTTAGTTCTCGTTAACTTATTTTAATTCCAAAAACATATTTTTTAGTGCATTGCGATATTTGAGCTGAGCTGTGTTCCGAGAGCGCGTCGCGTCCGCATCCGTCGCGTTGGCGCGCCGCGCGCCGGTTCCGCGCGTTTTTCAGCCACACCTGTGCTGCCGCGGAGCTGTTGCCAACTTATTTTAATTGTCAAAATATATTTTTCAGATCATTCCGATATTCTAGCTAAGCTGTATTCCCCGTGCGCATTGATTCCGCGCAACGAAATGATGCTATTGAAAAGAATACTCATTTTAAATGCATTTATTGTAGGACATATATTGAGAGCAGTATGCAAATGTTTACTAAAATAAATATTTAACAGAATTCATTAAATAAAAATATTTAAAAATTTAAGAATGAATTTGGGGAGTAAGTTAATTTTTTATTTCGATTCAAAAAAATGGGGAATTTGTTCATTTCTTTTGGGTATCTTTTTTTAAGTTTGGGGAATTTGTTCACCATGTAGTTATTCCCGGGTAAACCAAATTTCAGAGAAATCCGTTGAAAAGTACAAATTTGTGTAGGGAAGAAATATACCACACAACAAAATGTAAATTTTATATGAAAATTGGGCGTAAAATTATGCGTGGTCGGTAAAAATCATATGGCGACCTTCCCTGAAATATGTACAAAACTTCGGAGAAAGCCATTGAAAAATAAATGTTTGTATAGCAATCAAATAAAGAAACAAATAAAAGGAAAAAATAAGTTTTATATACATAGAAGGGGCGCAAAGTAGGCGTGGCCTCTAAGAAGCATATTGTGACTTTCCCTGTAGTATAGAGATAATGTGACCATATTTTAGATATCCCTTGAAAAATAAAAATTTCTATAGTGAACAAAAAACAGAAAATTAATTTTGTATAAAAAGTGGACGTAGAAGTAGGCGTGGCCTGCAAGAATCATATGGCGACCTCTCTGGAGTACAGAGATCGTGTGTAACAAATTTCAGAGTAATCCGTTAAAAAAAAATTGTGTAGCGAACAAATGTACCAAAAAACAGAATATGAATTGTATACAAAAAGTGGGCGTTAAAGTAGGCGTGGCCGGTAAAAAGTATATGGCGACCTTTCCTGGAGTACATAGATCGTGTGTACCAAATTTCAGAGAATTCCGTTGAAAAATAAAAATTTGTATAGCAAACAAATATACCAAAAAACAGAAAAAGAATTGTATACAAAAAGTTGGCGTAAAAGTAGGTGTGGCCGCAAGAATCACACGATGACCTGGCCTGGGGTGCAAAGATCATGTGTACCAAATTTCAGAGAAATGCGTTGAAAAATAAAAATTTGTATAGCGAACAAATATACCAAAAAACAGAAAATGAATTGTATACAAAAAGTGGGCGCAGAAGTAGGCGTGGCCGGTAAGGATCATATGGTGACCTTAGCTGGAGTACAGGGATCATGTGTACCGAATTTCAGAGAAATCCGTTGATAAATAAAAATTTGTATAGCGAACAAATATACCAAAAAGCAGAAAATGAATTGCATACAAAAAGTGGGCGTAAAAGTAGGTGTGGTCGATAAAAAAGTATATGATGACCTTAGCTGGAGTGCAGGGATCGTGTGTACCGAATTTCAGAGAAATCTGCTAACGAACAAAAATTTGTATAGCAAACAGATATGCCAAAAAACAGAAAAGGAATTGTATACAAAAAGTGGGCGTAATGGTAGGCGTAACCGGTGCGAGGAATATGGCGACCTTCTACGGAGCAGAGAGATCGTGTGTACCAAATTTCAGAGAAATCGGTTGAAAAATAAAAATTTGTATAGCGAACAAATATACCAAAAACAAAATGAATTGTATACAATAAGTGGGCGTTAAAGTAGGCGTGGCCGGTACGAAGCATATGGCGACCTTTCCTGGAGTACATAGATCGTGTGTACCAAATTTCAGAGAATTCCGCTGAAAAATAAAAATTTGTATGCACACAAATATACCAAAAAACAGAAAATGAATTGTATACAAAAAATGGGCGCAGAAGTAGGCGTGGCCGGTAAGAATCATATGGCGACCTTAGCTGGAGTACAGGGATCGTGTGTACCGAATTTCAGAGAAATCCGTTCAAAAATAAAAATTTGTATAGCGAACAAATATACCAAAAAGCAGAAAACGAATTGCATATAAAAAGTGGGCGTAAAAGTAGGCGTGGTCGATGAAAAGTATATGATGATCCTAGCTGGAGTGCAGGAATCGTGTGTACCGAATTTCAGAGAAATCTGTTAACAGATAAAAATTTGTATAGTGAACAAATATGAATAAAACAGAAAATGAATTTTACATAAAAAGTGGGCGTAAAAGTAGGCGTGGCCGGTAAAAAGTATATGGCGACCTTTCTTGGGGTATAGAGATCGTGTGTACAAAATTTCAGGAAAATTTGTTGAAAAATAAAAATTTGTATAGCGGTCAAACAAACAAACAAACAAACAAACAAACAAACAAACAGAAAATGAATTTTATATATATAGATATCTTAAAATCCAAAGCTGGCCTTGGCAAATAATGGGTTAGCGTTCTCTGATTTATCCTTAATTTTAGGAACAGAAGTTCTACACATTCTGTTATTATATTTTAAGCATCGCATCTAAAAATTCAGCAGCACTTACAAAATATTTGAATTTTTTGAATAAATTGCCTTTTATTAGCTTGGGGTCATATGTGACCCGTATTCCAAAAGGGTTAATGGGGTCGTATTATTTTTTCCGAAACCCTAGGCTATTAAGACAAACTATAACATTTAAAGTAGAAAAGTGATGAATTTTTGATACAAAATATTTCGAAATAGCACATTTACAGGATATTTTACAAAAATCCCATTTTTCTCGAAATCCGCAAAAATAAAATCATTGTCAAAAAAAATCCGGCATAACGATTTACCTAAAGATCAGTACAGTTAATCTCCAACATGCGTTTAACAAGCCTTTAAGGAGCCAGATCAATTTTTTTAAATTTTGTTTAAGAAAATTTTTCAAAACTTGAAAAAGGAGTTTTCAAAATTTTATCCAAAAAAACTCCTTATTCGGTCTCAATGCTTAATTGGTTAGCAAGGTGATAATAAAACCATACTTCATATCTGAGCACCTACAGATATAGAGACTGAAACTAAATATCGGCTTTAATTAATTTCTTAATGTTGAAAAAAATTTCATCAAATTTCATGATCTAGTTTTTTTTTTTTTGGCACAAAAGTGGTCTGGGGCATTTGGTATTTCTTGGTGGTTTTTTATTTGATTTTGAAGTTTTTGGAAAGATAATTTAATAGTAATTCGCACTAATATAACAATTTGTCGGAAAAATTAAACTATAGAACGAAATTTTCGTAAAATCTGAAAGAAAGTCATATTTTCCCCATATAAAACACACTTGAAATTTTCAATCGCGTTGAGCCACCTCTAAATGTTTTTTGATTGGCCCAAAACCTTGTATTTCTCAGATTTTTCGCTATTCGCATATTTCTAGGGGCTGCGGCCGAGAGTTTGAACACTTTTTTTCTCCATATAATGAAGAGCCACACTAATCTTCATGTTCTGGGGAAAATTTCGCTTTTTGATTGACAAATTGTTTGATTGTTTCCATTAATTAAATAATATTTTGTTGGTTAGATTTATAGTAATTTTTCAGACATATTGCAATTACTACTTTAATTAATATGCAAATTTTAATTTTGTTTAAATGGTGCGTGGTAAAGAAAATTCATAACTGCACTTTATTCTTAATCGGACCGGTTTCTGGCATGTTAGCCTTCATCAGCGATTTATTGAACATTGTAATAAGTGTTATGTTTTAATTGAATATATTGTTTCTATATGAAAATTTTTCTACTTAAACCGTGAGGTTTGAACCATGAACCTTCACATACACTCGTACTTGCCATACCTTACCATACAGCCTTACTTTGTTTTGATTTCAGAAGATACAACTCTGTCCAAACAAACAATCGTTATTTTATTATTTTTTTTTTAATTTTGAATATTTTTTGAATTTTTACTTCTAATTTCCACTATTCTCAGTTTTCGTAAGAGTCTTCGTACCATACAGCTTTACTTTGTATTAATTTCAGAAGATACAACTCATTTAAACAAAATTAAAACTTGCATATTAATTACAGTAGTAATTGCAATTAGTCTGAAAAATGATTATAAATCTAACAAACAAAAAATTTCTCCGCTTCAAAGCGTCATCTCAAGTATATGTAAAGTGCATATGTAGGTATGTACATACAAAAGCGTACATCATATATGACAACTCTTAGTAAAACTGAGAATAGTAGAAATTAGAAGTAATAATGCAAAAAATATTCAAAGTTAAAAAAAAAAAAATAACGACTGTTTGTTTGGACAGAGTTGTATCTTCTGAAATTAAATAATATTGTTAAAACATTTCTCACTGAGAGCCATATTATTAAACAAAGCTATGATCGTAAGTAGTTTACGATTTTTAAAACTACGTCCATAATTTGTTCATATTTCAAATATTTGGCTACCAGGTGTTCTGTATGAATAATGCAATGGACTGGGATAAAATTCGGATACAATGCGTCAGCATTTAAAAGCCCCAAAAACCCTAGCAGCACCCTAAGAGCTGGACCGCCATTAGGTGCAATGCTGAATAGCTTTCTAATCGGTACACATAATCGTATTTCCGTTAAGTGTAAACAATTCTCAATATTTTCAGTTTACTATATTAAATTCTATCGGAATATATTTGCGTTTTCGTACTTCGTTCCTCGGCTATTGGCTCTGGAGGCTCCAAATTCAATGCCTAACTGCTCCAGATTATGGCAAACATACTAAGTCTAAATATTCCGACTCAATCTACATTTTGCGGATAGGAGAATGTTTTAAACAGACAGACACATTTGTTTCCCTTTTTGTAAGGATAAAAAAATATATATAGTTTATGGAGTCTTCGGTATTTATTTGAAATAGCTACAAACAGATTGACAAGCTGAAATATACGCTCTGCACAATGGTGTGGAGGCTACATACAATAAATGAGAGAAATTCCAATATAAGGAACTTATCTAAATGGAAGCAACAGCTTTCATCTGAAAATTGAATCAGGTAAAAAAGTAGTTTCCGCCATTTTTTTTTTATCAAATATTGGACAATTATTGTGAAAAATTGAACCTTATATTTTACCAGTAGAGCCCGTCGATTGCCACTACTGTTTCACGTCATTTAGATATCTTTTAAGGTTATGTGCTATTCATAAATCAACCTATTAACGATTATCATTCAGGAGAATAACGTTGTTGTATCTAGAATAATTGTGCAAACGTTTCTCCTTTAGTGTTTGGCTCATTCTTATTAATTTAGATAACTGCAGTAATGCTTTTTGATTCGTATGTTTTTTTCGATGAATATTTGCTTTAGGAGCTGATGTTGCAGCATGGCCATCTGTTCTCCAAGATTTCTTATTTTTTGGATTACCTTGTACAAAAAAATCAAATTTTTTTTTCCAAAATTACAAGGTTCGGCATATAAATTTTTATAGAGGAGACAATAAAAAGACACGTGCATCGGCGTTTTAAAAGTTTACAACTGAATTTCATTTGAGGGTGAGTTAAAGTTTCCCATTCCTAAAAGAGCAAAAACAAAATCAAAAAAGGGATTTATGGGGTTAAAATGTTCCAAAAAATATTCGCTTAATACACCAAAATGGAAAATTCAACCAGAAAGTCAGAAATAACACAAAACAAAAGAGTTAATTTCGCACTTATTATGAATTTTATTTTAATTAATTTATTTTATCTATATATATAAAATTCATTTTCTGTTTGTTTGTTTGTTTGTTTG
Organism: Cordilura impudica; assembly: GCA_963682025.1. Lineage (NCBI taxonomy): Eukaryota > Metazoa > Arthropoda > Insecta > Diptera > Scathophagidae > Cordilura > Cordilura impudica. The sequence continues at coordinate 70,852,849 of OY821518.1, read as the reverse complement.
TTTGTTTGTTTGTTTGACCGCTATACAAATTTTTATTTTTCAACAAATTTTCCTGAAATTTTGTACACACGATCTCTATACCCCAAGAAAGGTCGCCATATACTTTTTACCGGCCACGCCTACTTTTACGCCCACTTTTTATGTAAAATTCATTTTCTGTTTTATTCATATTTGTTCACTATACAAATTTTTATTTGTTAACAGATTTCTCTGAAATTCGGTACACACGATTCCTGCACTCCAGCTAGGATCATCATATACTTTTCATCGACCACGCCTACTTTTACGCCCACTTTTTATATGCAATTCGTTTTCTGCTTTTTGGTATATTTGTTCGCTATACAAATTTTTATTTTTGAACGGATTTCTCTGAAATTCGGTACACACGATCCCTGTACTCCAGCTAAGGTCGCCATATGATTCTTACCGGCCACGCCTACTTCTGCGCCCATTTTTTGTATACAATTCATTTTCTGTTTTTTGGTATATTTGTGTGCATACAAATTTTTATTTTTCAGCGGAATTCTCTGAAATTTGGTACACACGATCTATGTACTCCAGGAAAGGTCGCCATATGCTTCGTACCGGCCACGCCTACTTTAACGCCCACTTATTGTATACAATTCATTTTGTTTTTGGTATATTTGTTCGCTATACAAATTTTTATTTTTCAACCGATTTCTCTGAAATTTGGTACACACGATCTCTCTGCTCCGTAGAAGGTCGCCATATTCCTCGCACCGGTTACGCCTACCATTACGCCCACTTTTTGTATACAATTCCTTTTCTGTTTTTTGGCATATCTGTTTGCTATACAAATTTTTGTTCGTTAGCAGATTTCTCTGAAATTCGGTACACACGATCCCTGCACTCCAGCTAAGGTCATCATATACTTTTTTATCGACCACACCTACTTTTACGCCCACTTTTTATATGCAATTCATTTTCTGCTTTTTGGTATATTTGTTCGCTATACAAATTTTTATTTATCAACGGATTTCTCTGAAATTCGGTACACATGATCCCTGTACTCCAGCTAAGGTCACCATATGATCCTTACCGGCCACGCCTACTTCTGCGCCCACTTTTTGTATACAATTCATTTTCTGTTTTTTGGTATATTTGTTCGCTATACAAATTTTTATTTTTCAACGCATTTCTCTGAAATTTGGTACACATGATCTTTGCACCCCAGGCCAGGTCATCGTGTGATTCTTGCGGCCACACCTACTTTTACGCCAACTTTTTGTATACAATTCTTTTTCTGTTTTTTGGTATATTTGTTTGCTATACAAATTTTTATTTTTCAACGGAATTCTCTGAAATTTGGTACACACGATCTATGTACTCCAGGAAAGGTCGCCATATACTTTTTACCGGCCACGCCTACTTTAACGCCCACTTTTTGTATACAATTCATATTCTGTTTTTTGGTACATTTGTTCGCTACACAATTTTTTTTACGGATTACTCTGAAATTTGTTACACACGATCTCTGTACTCCAGAGAGGTCGCCATATGATTCTTGCAGGCCACGCCTACTTCTACGTCCACTTTTTATACAAAATTAATTTTCTGTTTTTTGTTCACTATAGAAATTTTTATTTTTCAAGGGATATCTAAAATATGGTCACATTATCTCTATACTACAGGGAAAGTCACAATATGCTTCTTAGAGGCCACGCCTACTTTGCGCCCCTTCTATGTATATAAAACTTATTTTTTCCTTTTATTTGTTTCTTTATTTGATTGCTATACAAACATTTATTTTTCAATGGCTTTCTCCGAAGTTTTGTACATATTTCAGGGAAGGTCGCCATATGATTTTTACCGACCACGCATAATTTTACGCCCAATTTTCATATAAAATTTACATTTTGTTGTGTGGTATATTTCTTCCCTACACAAATTTGTACTTTTCAACGGATTTCTCTGAAATTTGGTTTACCCGGGAATAACTACATGGTGAACAAATTCCCCAAACTTAAAAAAAGATACCCAAAAGAAATGAACAAATTCCCCATTTTTTTGAATCGAAATAAAAAATTAACTTACTCCCCAAATTCATTCTTAAATTTTTAAATATTTTTATTTAATGAATTCTGTTAAATATTTATTTTAGTAAACATTTGCATACTGCTCTCAATATATGTCCTACAATAAATGCATTTAAAATGAGTATTCTTTTCAATAGCATCATTTCGTTGCGCGGAATCAATGCGCACGGGGAATACAGCTTAGCTAGAATATCGGAATGATCTGAAAAATATATTTTGACAATTAAAATAAGTTGGCAACAGCTCCGCGGCAGCACAGGTGTGGCTGAAAAACGCGCGGAACCGGCGCGCGGCGCGCCAACGCGACGGATGCGGACGCGACGCGCTCTCGGAACACAGCTCAGCTCAAATATCGCAATGCACTAAAAAATATGTTTTTGGAATTAAAATAAGTTAACGAGAACTAAGCGGCAGCACGGGTAGTAGCTGCGAGGAAGCGGCGCGAGGCGCGCGGACGCGACGGATGTGGACGCGACGCGCTCGCGGAACGCAGCTCAGCTAAAATATCGCAATGCTCTAAAAAATATGTTTTAGGAATTAAAATAAGTTAACGAGAACTAAGCGGCAGCACGGGTAGTAGCTGCGAGGAAGCGGCGCGAGGCGCACGGACGCGAACGCTCGGATGCGGACACGACGCTCTCGCGGAACACGACTCAGCTAAAATATCGCAATGATCTGAAAAATATATTTTGGCGATTAAAATAAGTTGACAACAACTGCGCAGCAGCACGGGTGTGGCTGCCAAACGCGCGGAAGCGAACGCGACTCGCTCGCGGAACATAGCTTAGTGAAATGTCGTATGATAAATTTTATCTACGTATGTGAAATAATTACCTGTTGATCAAAATAGGCCACACATATACTATAAGCAGTTGTTTAAAGAAACCTTGCGACACAATATTAAACGTCGCATTAGTATTTCATTTCTAAAACTTGAATTTGACGTCTCTGCTCAATGATGATCACTTATTGAATGAAGTAATTCAGCATCTTATAAAAAACTTCTAAATTAAAAAATCAAAAAAAATTTAATTGAAATAAAAAATGAATTTACTGCCCATACAAATTTTGGGGAGAAAGTTCATTTTATTGGGGAATTTGTTAATTGGGGACTAAGTACTCAGTGCCTGGTAAGCATAGTGAACCATTTTTCAAGTCAAAGGCCTTTTTATCCCGGGCAAGACCGGGTAAAAACAGCTAGTATACCTATGAAGCAGTTCGGTTCACTTGGAGTCAAAAATCCTTCATTTTGAATTATTCCCAATTAGTTTCTTATTGAATTTTAGCCAAATATTGCTCCAATAATGCTTCTACCTGCGTGTCTTCATACATTTTCGGTCTTCTATTTTGAAAATGCCGGCAAAAAAATCACTTATTCAGATCAGAACTCGACATTTTGCACGTGAAAAAATATATGATTCTGATACCAAATTTGCTAAAATTTCAAAGTTAAACTTTTGACGTATGACCCTCTTGACAATAATGACTCTTTAACATATCAGACTAGTGGCGCGTTTATTTCTAAAATGGCTGAAACTTATTTGCACACCTGCTATTATGAGTTTTGTTAGAACCAAAATATATTTTTAGAAATATGTATTCTGATCCATTATTTTTGTTAATTTTAATGAAAAATTCAAATATAAACTAAATTTACTCAAACAATGAACCTCAAAAATGTTTTTAAGATACCCCAATTTTATTTTAAAATATTAAAAGCTCTGCAAAACTTTTTGAAACAATCAAGCAATATTATGCATTTATATTCAACAATTTGCTCTGTGCGTATGAGTGATATAGTTAAACAGAAAGGTTTAGCGAAAACAGAAGACTTAGGATACAAACTTGAATATTTAATATGTACGTGTTAAAAAACGATTTTCCAATTAAGAATTATAAATATAAAATTAGCTACTTATAATAAGGTGTGTTTTATATTAAATTCGATAAATTCAAATTGGACTATGGGTTAAAATAGAAAATAAATAAAAATGTTTTTAATGATTTGCTTTGAGTAACATTGAAGGAAAAGCAACGAATAAATAAATTGTCGTCAAATGGAAACGAATTCCTTACCGACCAGTACATTTTATTGAAAAGAAAAATGGCAAGAAGTGCTTTAGACTATGTTCTGCATAGCTATAAAATTACCCTATACCACTATGTGGTTTAGGTATAATGACTTTGTGCTGCTGTTTGTAACAACCAAAAATACTTGACCTAGACCCACCCATCTTTTATTATACCGATCAACTCAGAATCACTTTCTGAGTCGATTTGGCCATGTTCGTCCATCCGTCCGTCCGTCTGTGTGTCCATGTAAACTTTGTAATCAAACTACAGGTCGCACATATTAATATATTTTGATGAAATCTGGTATATAAGCTTTTATCGGCCATAGGATGAACGCTATTGAAATTGATGAGAATCGGTCCATGTTCAGACCTAGCTCCATAAATTCCCATATAGATCTTACTCAAAATGGGTTTGTATGCGTTTATTACATCCATTAATGAGAAGTCCAGAAATGATCACAATGGTACAACTTTTAGTCATAGGCTCCATATAGAGCTGCTTCCCGATCTTCACTTATATCTATCAAAAACAAAAATATTGCACTGATTCTTCGCAAATTTTGTTTGTATATTTTTTTTGCAAAGACTTTACCAAACTTAGTCAGGATCGGTCCATTTTTGGGCCTAGTCGCCATATATATATAGCATCCGATATGAACTTTTTCATATCTGCAGCCAAAAAAATTAATAAAAATCTCACTCAAATTTGGTTTATGTTATTTTCTAGGTCCAGTTAGGTGGGCCTATGAAATAAGGTCTCTAAGCGCATGGTATAAGGTATCATATAATCAGTCTAGACCGACTATAATTTTTTTACTTGTTAAACATTAGCTTTGTCGAAGAAATAAGTATGTGCAGAAAATTTGTTGCAGAAATGCGATACGAATGACATTATGGTTCAAAGATTCAAGGGAAGGAGTTGTTTAAAAACCCTAATAAATTAAAAGTGCCGGAAGTCGAAAAGACCTAAAAGAAAGTAACCGAAACTAAATCAAGAAAGTTTCATGAAATTTTGCTTCTTGGTATGGATGACGTTAAAGCAGATTTGAGTTAGTCGCTAATAATATGCTGCTTTCGAAGAAGGTTCGCATTTATAATTGTTTTAGATAATTATGCCTAGCAGGCTTTTCGTAAACCAGGAAAAAGCTTAACTTCATTTACAGATCCAAAAACTGTTAATGCACAAGTACAGAGAGAAGTGTGCTAAGAAAATCTACTAATTTTTTTAACGAAAATCCAGATATGTTTATTTTGTGCTGGCCTAAATCAGCCTCAGCTCACTATGCTGATATTATTAAATTGAGTATGTTGAATATGTCCAATAATGTTGATAGTCCAATTGAAAGATAGTGAGCTCTAATGGAAAAGAATTTTCAGAAGAGCAAATAGGCAATTGGAGTTTAAAAAAACAACTTGAAGAAAAGTCAACAGATTGCATAAAATGAAATAGAAGAGTGCCTCCGAAGCCATAACAAATGTGACTGTCATATGTTTGACTTTTGCAAAGAGCTTACCACAGAGTCTAGCCGAATATTCATTTATATTATATTTATTTCAATACAATTTTCTGTCTTCATCTTATAAAATTAAATAATTAAATATATTCAAATAATATTGTAAACAGCAATTGGAAACGAAAAATTTCTTACGGTTTCTTAGGTTTTTTAAGAGAAATCACCTTAATATACCCGTAAGGTTTTGGGCTCATAATTAGCTCGTAGAAGTAAGTCAAAACCAGTCGTTTATCAGTCAAACTAGCCGTATGTGGAATAAACTACCCGCAGAGGTCTTTCCTGACAGTTATAATCTAATAAAATTTAAGTCAAATATTCACAAACAACACACCCTTTTTCCTCCTTCCCATAACCTATTTTCCTGAGATCAACACAATGCATTGCATCTGTAGGGGCATCCCCTGAGTGTTGGTTAATAAATAAAAAAAAAAAAAAAGCTTAAAATTTCCTTCCATCTGTCGACAGAGTGTGTTTTATAGCCGAATATGAAATTATGTGGTATATCCAGTGGATAAACAAATAGTTGAGTTGCAATATTGAATTCCATGTTGTAAATAAAGCACATATAACATTTCATTCTTTGATATAATAAATAAATAACGGTCTGTCACTTTTACCAGTCATTGTTATAGGCTGGTAAGTTTCCAACTTGTGACATGTCTGGTAGGGCTGTCAACCGGTTAAACGTTTCGTTGCCATACGAGAACTAGAAGGGCTATAGAAACACCATGCACATTTTCGTGATCTCTGATCCCTATTTGTTGTTATAATTTTTCATGAAGATTTTAGTTTTTTCTTCTAAGTTTTAAAACTTTTGTGTGATACCTGTCTCGCTATGCTACTAAAGTAAAATTGTGTTCACCGAAATAACCTCTTTGTTTTACAAAGCAAAAATAGAAGTTCCGAGTCGCGCTGTCGCTTTTTTTGCGGCACGTTTGATGTTCTGAAGTTACTGCTTGTATAAGAACTTTACTTTGGCGTCCTGCTTGTTCTGGCCTTTGACAGCTGGTAAACTCGAGAACCAGGAGTGTAAGTAGAATAGCGTTGCGTTGCGATCGCATTCGTAATACACCTGTAACTAATAAACAAACAAATAATAGTATGACTTTCACAATGTTGAGTCCAGTCCATCCAGTTTTTATAACTTGAAGTAATAATTGGACCTAAACACGCCATTTTAGGATCGAGAATCGCATCGGTACCACATTGTCTGATGTCATCGTCTCCATTCTCTGATGTCATTAACATTTGGGAATTTTGTTGCCCAGTTAAGAAGGTACGCTGATAGTTCAAGCAGTGCTCAAAAAAGTATTCCCGAAATCATTTTCAAGTGTTATTGACATGCAGTTGTCCTTCCAATAAAAAAAAAATTTTTTTTTTTTGTTATTTTTTACGATTTAAAGCTTTGTCGGGTTTAATAATTCTATTATTCATATTTATTTTTTTATTTTTTTTTCTGTACACATTTCAATGTAATAAAATATTTTCCTAAAAAAATGTCAAATGTTCCTATTTAAAATTCTGTGGATTTTTCTTATTACCATTACTCCATTTTTATTTTATATATATGGGGGGTTTCATGTCAAGTGCACCAACTTTTGAAACCGATGTCTTTCGATCGGGATGAAATTTGCACCAAGGTTAGTCCTGTTGGATAGTAGTTTAGACACAATTTTTCAATAAGATCGGTCGAGACCTCTCTGAGTTAGAAGGATCAAAAGAAAATTTTCTCCCAAATAGTTTAGATAGCTATTTCTTCAATATTTCGGAAAAAAATACTTAAAAAAAAAAAATAGACTTTTTTTTGCTAAATTAAAGCATTTTTTGCCTTTTTTTCAAAAAGGGAATTTTTTTTCATAAGAAAGCTTAGGATTTTTCCTTTAAGAGCTTTTTGGTCGCTTAGTGGGATGGGAGTGGGATATCTATAAAAATAAATGTTTTGTAACTCAAGACAACGGTTTTTCAATTTTTCACAAATGCACTATTTTGAATTTTTTCCTATTTGTGTGTAAAACCTTACAAATAAAACTTATGCTGAGAAACTAGACAAATTAACCTTTCCGAAGGTATGTAACATACCTTTATAATATAACAGAAGAGAATGATTACACAAGGGAACAAAATTGAACTTTTTTTGTGTTGATTTGAAATTTATAGCAAATTTTTACTAATTTGAGGTCGCTGATTTCAAATCTGCACTTGGTTTTTTTCTATCAGCTCGACTTTTCGAGATATACCGTTATGTTCAAAATTAAGGCACTTCCGCTACATATATTGGAATAACTTGAAAACGGTTCACCATATTAAATTAAAAAAAAAAATCCGAAACTCGCAAACAATATTCTCTTAAAGCCGTGCTTACTTTGTTTTTAAATTTTCCAAGTAGTTTTAGAGATATCGTTCAAGTTTTGAAAAAAAAATTAAAATTTTTTTAAAAAAAACATTTTTTTTGTTCTTTAAAAATTCCTAAAAAATAAAAGTGGGACAAAAATCACAGTTTTGGTCTACAAGCAGTTAGTTAAATATATTTCGAATAAAATGAGCTTTATTTCATTGCAATCGGTGCACAACTTTTGATTTTGTTCACGATTTACTGAATTGATATAAATCGCGATTTCCATACAAAAATAACATTTTCTAATGTGTAAGTGTTTGTATGTAATAAGTTAGTTTTTTATGATTCTAAGAATTAAAAAAATTAAGTAATAAAAAAAGATTATTTCATTTTTATGGTCAGCTATACTTTTTAATTTAACACAAAAAGAGAATTTTAAAGAAAAATAAAAAATTTTAATACACAAATATTACAATGTAATTACAACTCATCGAAAAATTTTCTTTTATAAGATTTTCTTCAATAACCTTGTTTAGAGGGATTTGTTTTAATGCTCCAGCAATAGTCCGCCATCATATGCTTATCCCAGTGACCCTGGTACCGCTCCTCTATAGTGCGGATATCTTGATGGAAACGTTCACCTTGTTCTTCACTGAAGTCTCCAAGATTTTCAGGGAAACAATCCAAATGACAGTGTAGGTAGTGCACCTTAATGCTCATATTACAACCAAGCTGCTTGAAATGTGACAACATGTTATCCACGTGGTCCGAATAGTGCTCACCCTTTTTGTTTCCCAGGAAATTGCGCACTATCCAAACAAATTCATTCCAAGCATTTCTTTCAATATCTGTCATGGAATTACTAAAATTTTCATCATTGATTAATTTTTTGATTTGAGGGCCATCAAAAATGCCAGCTTTCAGTTTCTCCGAACTCAAATTGTTGAACTTTTTACTGATATATCTAAAACAGTCGCCGTCCTTGTTGAGAGCTTTGACAAATTGTTTCATAAGTCCTAGCTTGATATGAAGAGGTGGCAGTATTATGCGATCCCTGGGCACAAGTGGTTGATTAACTATATTGTGGTTTCCTGGAACCATAGCTTCCCTCGAAGGCCAGTCTTTCTTACTCCAGTGTTCAGAGCTGGCTCTGCTATCCCATAAACAAATGAAACACGGATATTTTGTGTAGCCACCTTGTTGGCCTAGAAGAAAATTCACCATTTTTAGATCCACACAAATTAGCCAGCGGTGTTCGTTGTACTTTATTTTATTTATAACTGAGGCAATTGTAGAATATTCTTCTTTAGCTTTAGTTGAATGTGCAATGGGCAACGAACCCAATTTATTACCGTTATGCAGAAGTACACATTTTAGGCTGCGTTTAGAAGAATCTATAAATAGTCGCCAGTCATTTGGATCATACTCCTCTAATCCCATCGCTGTTACTAAACCAGGAACATCTGAACAATAAACAAATTCATCGTCTTCGGAAAAGAATGGAAGTAAGTTTTTTTCTCTGTTACGGTAGTATGAAATTGTTGTTCCTTGGGTTAACAGATTTTTTTGCTTTAATCGAGAAGCAAGAATTTCAGATGCTTTTTTAGAAAGTCCAAGGTCTCTCACTAAATCACTAAGCTCCTCCTGATTAAATTGCTCGCGTTCAGAAGAAATATCTAAATGCAAGTCATCTGATCCAAATTCAGAAATTGGTGAAGGAACATTTTGTCGTAAGTCGTGGAAATTGTGTGTAGATGTAGATGTAGATGGTTGTGGTTCTGAATCCTCACTAGAGTACAGGACTGGTTGGGTAATAGACAACACGTTAGGATAAATCCATTTAGACCGGTTTGTTTTATTAATGCCTGTTATGTTGACAGCGCAAAAATAACAATCATCATAATGATTCGAAGGTTCCCGCCAGATCATTGGTGTTTTATACTTGAAGTGGGTCCGTTGCTTGTTTGCCCATAACCTTAAATACTCTACACAGTTTTTACATACAGTATTAGGAATCCAGTACTTGTCACGGGTTTCCATAGTAAATCCGAAGTAGTCAAAATAAATTTTTTTAATAAAATCTGACACACTTTTTCTATTTTTTATAAACGTGTATTCGCCACATATGTTACAAAAATAGTTGGGATTGATTTTACAGGTGTTTCTTGACGTAGCCATTGCACAATTTTGAAGTATATATCAAAGTAACACAATTTTCAATAAATAACACACGGGAACAAAATTGAACTTTTTTGTGTTGACTGATTAAATGTTCAATGTAAAATGATTTATATTTTTTGTCGTTATACTTTTCGCTTTCGTAAACACTTGTTGAATGAGAAAAATTGGTTGAATGAACCCATATAAATACTTAGTAGTTTTTTACTGAAGTACCAAAAAAAATTATATCCACAATTTTATTGACAGTCACTTATGAATGAACACATGTGTTCAGGGGAATTCCTTTAAAAAATCATCCGTTACCAACGGTAAACCACACATCAATAAAAACAAGTGGACTTTTCTTTTTTCTCTTTAATTGACTGTGAACTGACTAGGTGTCATAAAGGGACAATAAAATTTATAGGCGTTATGAGTTTGCTACCGCAACCATAAAAATGAAATAATCTTTTTTTATTACTTAATTTTTTTAATTCTTAGAATCATAAAAAACTAACTTATTACATAAAAACACTTACACATTAGAAAATGTTATTTTTGTATGGAAATCGCGATTTATATCAATTCAGTAAATCGTGAACAAAATCAAAAGTTGTGCACCGATTGCAATGAAATAAAGCTCATTTTATTCGAAATATATTTAGCTAACTGTTTGTAGACCAAAACTGTGATTTTTGTCCCATTTTTATTTTTTAGGAATTTTTAAAGAACAAAAAAAATGTTTTTTTTAAAAAAATTTTAATTTTTTTTTCAAAACTTGAACGATATCTCTAAAAATACTTGGAAAATTTAAAAACAAAGTAAGCACGGCTTTAAGAGAATATTGTTTGCGAGTTTCGGATTTTTTTTTTAATTTAATATGGTGAACCGTTTTCAAGTTATTCCAATATATGTAGCGGAAGTGCCTTAATTTTGAACATAACGGTATATCTCGAAAAGTCGAGCTGATAGAAAAAAACCAAGGGCAGATTTGGATTCAGCGTCCCAAATAACCTTAAAAACAATATTCAGTTCTTAATCAACAGAACCATTGTTCCCTTGTGTTATCTGTAACCTGAAAGAGTTATTTGCAACATTTCAATCTGAACACGAGGATGTTAGAATTGGCTTCACGAAATTAACCCAAATGAGGCCAAAACATTGCGTTTTGGCAGGAAGCAGCAGAACTCACACAGTATGCGTTTGCATTTACCATGAAAATGTGAAACTGATGTTGAAGGAAATCAACTTAAAGTATTTAACAGATGATTCGACAGAAGATTTACACGATTACCGCGATTGCCTTAAATTGACTATGTGTCCTAATGCAACAACTTCTTGCCACTTAGGTGAATGTACCAATTGCCCGTAAACCACATTCATCAAAGAAAATTTAATCAACTCTTTAGATCGAGAATATATAGAAGAGGTAAAATTTGATTCTTGGATTCAGACTGACAGATGCACATTGAAAACAATCATTTTAAATGTGGATGATTTTGTGGAAGAAATGTGTACAGGATTGCTAAACTTGAGAAACCATGACTTTTTAGTCAAAGAGCAATGGTCATTCTTCAAGGATTTTAAGATACATTTGAAGTCTGGTGAATTCGTTACTTCATATGATTTCGCAGAAAGCTATAAATATGTTCTTCAGGATGCCATACAAGCATCTATATTCACAGTAGTTATTTACTACATGAAAGATGAAAAACTGGAACACAAAAATATGGCAATCATATTCGATGATATAAAACATGATACCGTTGCGTTTATGAGTACCAGAAGAGAATACTAAAGTTTCTAAAATCTAAATTTACAGCAAAGAAGGTATACTACGTTTCGGACGGAGCTCGTCAACATTTTAAAAATAAAAGTAGCTTGGCAAATCCTATGGAACATGAAAAAGGGTATGGAGTGCCAGCTAAGTGGCATTTTCATCCTACTGCTCATGGTACAGGAGCATGTGATGGTATTGGAGCAAACCTTAAAAGAAACGCAGCGAAGTATAGCCTCCAGTGCTCTCATCAAGATCGCATCTTAGATGCGACTGCTTTATTCCATTGGGCAAAGAGTTATTGTAAAGAAACTAAAATAGTTTCTAGTAGCAAAGAGGATCATTAGGAAACATTGAAAACACTGAAGAGCAGATTCGATGCTGCGGTAACAATCGATGGCACCGCTCAATACCATGCTTTTATACCGCTTGTCGATGGAAGACTCAAGTTGAAAAAGTTTTCTGCCTCTATTCAATGCGATATCTTTCCAAAGACAACAAATAAACCAGCAGCAAAATCAACAGCTGAACCTAGTAACGCCAAGAAAGGATTGACAAAAAAACGCAGTAAATAAAGGCGACAAAAAAGCTGGATGAAAGACCGGGTATTTAAAAACTTACAAGACTTAAATGCTTCATCAGCTACATAAAATTAAGTATAAAAATAGTTATGATATAAATGGATCTAATGCAATTAAGATTAAATTTTAATGAATTATTTATCTTTTTATTTTTAATATTATTATTATTATACATTAATTTAATTATTATTAAAAATAAATAAAAAATAATATTTTTCAACATTTCTATAGAAAAAAAGCGATTTTTTTCCTGTAGTTAACATATTCTGGGTATTACAGTATCGAGGGTATGAAATTTTAGTTGGGTATGTTACATACCTTCGGAAAGGTTGATTTGTCTAGTTTCTCAGTATAAGTTTTATTTGTAAGGTTTTACACACAAATAGGAAAAAATTCAAAATAGTGCATTTGTGAAAAATTGTAAAACCGTTGTCCTGAGTTACAAAACATTTATTTTGATAGATATCCCGCTCCCATGCCACTAAGCAACCACAAAGCTCTTAAACGAAAAATCCTAAGCTTTCTTATGAAAAAAATGCCCTTTTTGAAAAAAAAAGGCAAAAATTGCTTTAATTTAGCAAAAAAAACGTCTACATTTTTTTTTTTTTTTTTTAAGTATTTTTTTCCAAAATACTGAAGAAATAGCTATCTAAACTCTTTGGGAGAAAATTTTCTAAGAACAATAGGTAATAATTAATAACTTATAAGTTACATGGATGAGAAAAACACCTGTTTGGCCAAAATGTCAAATTTTGATCCCCTCTAACTCAGAGAGATCTGGACCGATCTTGTTGAAAAATTGTGTCTAAACTACTATCCAATAGGACTAACCTTGGTGCAAATTCCATCCCGATCGGAAGACATCGGTTTCAAAAGTTGGTGCACTTGACATGAAACCCCCCATATATATATTTCTGTTGTCAAAATTTCAAAATTTAAAGGTATCTCCTTATCTGTATAAGTATTAGGAATTTTTAAAATTATTAATATTTAATGAAAGCAATTTAATTAAGATTCTAAGTATAATGCATAAATTTTTATGTTAGGAAAAAGAAAAGCTACTATGATGCACTAAAACTTATCTTAAAATATTGTAGCTTATAATGTTTACTAAAAAATTAAGACAAGAGCCAAGTTTAAATTAATATCTAAAATTTTATACTTTCATTATTTTTAAAAAATTATCAATTAAAAACAATTTTTCTTCTCCTTTTTTTCATTTTTTTTTTATAGAAAATTAGAATATTTTACTTATCGGTCGATTGCAGCACTCGTGGCCGCGATCCCCTTATTTAGTTAGAAATAAAAAAAAGCTTTTCAGGTTGATCGCAGCACTTGGGGCCGCGATCTTCCTTGCTTAAATAAAAAATTTCAGGTTGATTGCAGCACTTGTGACCGCGATCTTCCTTGCTTAAATAAAAAAATTCAGATTGATTGCAGCACTTGTGGCCGCGATCTTCCTTGCTTAAATAAAAAAATTTCAGGTGGATTGCAGAACTGGTGACAGCGATCTTCCTTTTTTAATTTAAAAATATTAAAAAATTTATAAAATGGCATATTTCTGGCCGCTCTTGCAGGACAAAGCTTCGATGGCATAGTTCTGGCCGCTCTTGCAAAAAAAAATTCATAAAATGGAATAGTCAAGGGTCTATAAAAAATTTTATTTAGAAAAATTTTTTTTTTTACTTCTCTTCATTTCAGGGATTTATTTTTTTGTGATTATATTGTTTCGTTTAAATTACTTTCACAATTTGTAAATTTCGTTTTAAGGTGATTCTCGTAGAATTTTTAACTAATTACTTTTACTTTTTTTTATCGTAAAGTTATGATTGCACATAATTTGGGTTTTTCTTTATAGAGAATAGCGAATTTATTTATTTTGTATATTTTTTAAATTTTTATATTAAATCTTCTTTCTCCTGATTCTAATTTTATGATTTATTATACGGCAGTACTCCATGTTCCCATGACGTGCTCCTGGCACGATCGCCATATAAAATGTTTATTTAAATAATTTGTTTAGAAGTTAATTGTCACAGTTTAATCATTAATCAATAATGAATAATTGATTCTTCTTTATTTTTACTTCTTTCTTTAATTAAACATTTTTTTTAAATCATATTAAAAATAACTGTATAAACAAAATATAGCATACATACAGGTGAGGTATGGTGTGATTATGTACTTCGCAATACTTTCGCTGTATCGACAATTGCTTAAACATAAACCTTTCCGTATATAAAATACGGGCGTTGACTTTATTGTAAATTGTTGTATCAGCAAATGTGTGGACTCAATTGTATTTTGGACAATGACATTTGGTCGTAACTAAAATACCTTCATCAGTGACTAACTAAAGTTATCGTCCACCTTATGAATATAATCACGCTACAGGCTTTCCTACTTGTTTTAACTAAACTAATTTCAACGGCAGCTCTAGCTGATTGTATTATTCCATTAGACTAATGTTTCGGATATTATAAATCTGTTGTATTTAAATGCAGGCAAATATTTACTTAAATGTACTTGTACATGAAAAATATGGTTTGGCTGGCAAACCATAAAAAAATTTACAATATTTAACACTTATTGGAGGTATCTCAATTTTGGTTAAATTCTTGAAAGATTTACTATGTCATGCTAACTAAGTTATGTTAATTTTGCAGCTCATAATTCTAACACTAAATCTAATATTAAAAGGCAATGCGATTTCTTGTGATCGCTGTAACTTTGTCAGTTTTACCACGACCTTGACCAAACCTAACTCATTTGAAAGGTATTTAGTTTTAGCTCTCCACCAGATTTACAGATTTTTATATTTTGACATTTTTTTTTTTTGAGTAAAATGCGTTTAAAGTTGCTACCAACACATACATAAAATTGCGTGTGTTGATTAAATTTGTTAATTGTTTGCGAAAATTATATATAACACGCCCTGTGTTGAATTGAAAAACAATTTTGCACATAAACCAATAACGGCAATAACGCAATCGATATTTAAAAAGTGTTAAATTGTGAATTGGTTAAAATTGCTGAGCATACTTTAGGCTCTTATGGAATAATCTATTAAATGAAAGAATAAAATTTTGTAGAATTTGCACTCGAATTTCGAGGGCTGGGCTCTGCTTGTAATATTTACTCTGGCAACAAAAACCATTTCAAAAATAAACATATGACAAAGTTTACGAAACAATTACCATAGTTGTGACATTCCAAATTTGAATAGATGAAAAAAAAAGAAATAAAAAATTCACAAACAACCTGATACCAACGAAAAACTATTGTGCCACATAAAGTGGCACTTAAAAGTACGAATACCCCTCCAAGTCAAATATTTTTATATGAACGTAATGATTTAGATAACAACAAGAAAATATAATAAACTTGTTGTCAAAAGACCCATTTTAAGCACCACAACGATATAATTTCTGTTTTTTTGCATCATACTCAGCCGTACACCAACTGATTTCTCCACTTTAGTGCAGTACTTGAAAATTGTAATATAAAACCATAGATCACAATTATAACTTCAATTACGCTGACAGTAGCAGTGATCTTCATCTTCATTAGTGGAGATTTTGATTATTTTGAATACGGCTGGTATCCATGTTGGCTAGCCATCAAGCTAGCTATTCCCAATGTCTGTCCATATGTCCGTCTGTATATCTAGCTTGTTGGAGTGTATGTATGTACGTACAGATAGATGTCTATATATTTGTCTAATTTTTCGATGCCGGCTGTTTAGTGAACAAAAATAATGAATATTTGTTAAATGATCTTATTTTTTTTTTCAGCTGAGTTATAAGAAGGAAAAAATTTAACTTTCCATTGCCAGTTTTTTTTTTTTTTGTTTTGTTTCAACCAAAAAGTATGACTAGACAAAATAGGATGACTTGTTTGGTTTTTGTTGGTATGGTAAAGTCGTTGCTTTTTTTCGATTTTTTTTTTTTTTTGACTCAAAGTGAAATGCCCGCATTTAAAAGAAATGTTATCTTTATTTTTTAACTTCTTCTCCCCCAAAAGTACAAACAAAAACAAAAATAGTCTACTTTTTGTGTGTTCAATAGACAATTTTAACGGTTATCGCTCAAGTATTAACAACTGCTGTTGTTGCTTAAGAAAAAATATCTTAGGCATGAATAGTACTTATACCCTATAACATATAATGGTATGAAGTGTAAATGGTTGGTAGTAATTAATTATTTATTTTTGCATAAGTCGTTATTAAAAATTTTTTGCAATCATTTTCAGAAACTCTACGACCGAGGTTATTAGAAGTAATTCTTAGCAGGTCACTGTATTTTTTTGTTTTATAAAATGTCTTTTAAATATTTCTGCACTTTTCTTAGTGGTTTAACGTCTAAACTCGTTTTGGATTGCATCGAAGTGCTCAACCAATTAGGCAGATGCAACAAATTAACTTTATGCTCGATTCCGGAACAGGAAGGAGCGCAACGAAAAGGCAGATTGCCTAACCAATCGAGGGGCCTTTCGTCTTTTCATCGGTACGGAACAATTCTGTTGTAGTCCATTAGTATATTTGTGGTTTTCCAGAATAACCGCGCATGTAATAAAATAAAAATGTTCAGGGGAGCCAAAAAAGTTTATATTTGAAATTATGGACTCGATAAAAAGTTTTTAGAGCTTTTTGTTTAACAGTCCTGTAGATATGTGCAACAAATTCTTTATATAAAGGACGAAAAAAACAATATGTAAATTACACTTGAAGTGTGTGCAGATAAAACAACTTATGTCGACAAACGTCATTTTCTTTGAAAAATAAAGCTACCAATGCAACCACCCATGTAGACATAAGTTGTTGTTGCTTGAAAAATGGATTTTTTTGTTCGTTAACAAAAAGTTAACGAGACTCAGGATGAGATATAACAACGTATCAAGAATAATAGTGACAAAAAATAAAAGAAATAAAGACACAAGTTTTTATAAGTGGTTATAAACTGAAAAATAATCCAAAATTATTTCCCATGTTTTTTCATTAATAACAACGTATGTAGCTATGTGTTGTTTTCTGAGAAAATAATTTGTCAGCGATCAAACGTAGGTTGACATACGTCGTTAGTGCTGCAAATTAATTTAATGAACATTTAAGTTACGTCGTTATTTAAAGAAAAAAACTCAGAAATGGTCAATATTAAAAAAAAAAAAATTTGAACACTTGGAAAGAGCGTTAAAAATTAATATATTTGGCATCGTTAACTCAAAATTGACACAAATGGACATAAGCAGTTATTCCAGAAAACCACAGATATATCAAGGAAAAAATAAAGGTGTGGAGGGAATCGCGAATTGCCGACACTGGAACAAAAGTCCCGGTCAACGGCAAGCTAAGAGATTCATAACTCTATCCAGTGTTCAATCGCAAAGATTACTTTCCCTTAATAAGGGGACTTATGGACCTTGGCGGGATCCTTTACTGGACACAGTAATCTTAGATATCATCTACGAATAAAAGGTCAGTCCGTTACAGAGGCATGCAAGTTCTGCGAACGGGGGGAAACAACAGAACATGTTATTCTGCGAATTCAATTCAAAACTTGAAGGATACAGTATATGAGGGTGAATCAATAAATCCGTGACTTTTAGAATGAAACAAAGTTTTTTTTTGCAAAAAAAAAAATTTATTTTTCAACATAGTCTCCTTTTAGCTCAACGCACTTAGTCCAACGCTTCTCCAATTTTTGTATTCCTTCCAAAAATACGATTTTTCAAGGTCCATCAAATAGGCATTTTTGATCAATAATTTTATCGCTGGAGCTAAATCTCTTTCCACCGAGCCATTTCTTTAGGTTTGGAAGTAAGAAATAGTCACTGGGGGCTAAATCCGGAGAATATGGTGGATGATGTATCAATTCGTAGCCCAATTAAACAACTCCAAACAATCTTTTGAAGTTGTCACACGATTACGTTTATGGTTAGTTGAGAGCAAACGCGGCACCCATCTTGCAGACAGCTTTCTTAAACCCAACTGATCATTTAAAATCGAAACCACACTGCCATATGAATTGCCTATGGCATCAACAATCTCCGGCACTTTTACTCTTCAATTGGCCAATACAATATCGTGGATTTTTTCAAAATTTTTCGTCATTTGTATTTGTGCGACCACAACGAAAGTCAGCAAACCGCTTTTTTTACCATTGAAATCGATGGTACAGAGTCCTTTTCACTTTTTTCCATCAAAAAAAAAAAAAAAAAACACGAGGTTGTATGTTGTAACAGCTGTTAAACGCAAAGTAACTGACGGAACTTGCTCAAAATTTTACAGTAGTCTTTTAAGAGGTGGTACTAGATGGGAGCAGTATTGCATTTCATATAACTGCGAGGGAAGTTCGAAAAGTCACGACTTATTGATTCGCACTTATTACCCCGGAACATTTGGTATCTGATGCCAAGCAGGGTAATTGGCTTTATAAGGAGCATAATCTTTAGGACAACCATGGGCTGCATAAAAAATCAAATCGCAATTTCAACACAAATCAGTATGTAGACAAGGCTCCAGAATTTTGGCAATGTATTTTCCTTTCTAATGAATACGCGTGTCATCCTCATACAAAGTAAATATTTAAATATCCTCGAGCTGGAGAAATATAATATAAAAAGTCTTGGGACTTTGTCGGAGTTCACAAGATATTAATGTAAGTAGTTGCCCAGAAAATGGGGCGTGGCACTTCTTATGCAAAAAACAATGTGAAATACTATGAAAATGACAGTCTTGCCACTTTTGATAAGCGCATTAATAAGCAATGCGAGTAGTCGCGGAAAATATAAGCGGAAACGCCAGAATCAAAAATCGGCAAAAACAAAAATCGCGAATAACAAAAACCCCATAAAAATCAAAAATAACAAAAAAACAAAATTCGTCAAATTCAAAAATCGGCAAAACCGAAAATCGCGAATAACAAAAATTGGCAAGAACGAAAATCGACAACAAAATATTGCCCGAACCGAAGATGCCCAATAACAAAAACCGCAAAAAACAAAAATCGCCAAATCCAAAATGGGCCAAAACCGAAAATCGCGAAACGTTTTATGAACTCTTTACGTTATCTGGATAATATTTTAATTCAAAATATAATATAAGTAATGGGTTCATTCCTACTCAGAAATTGTTTTATAATTTCAAAAATGCAAACTGGCACCGTTTTGCTTCACACATTAAAAGAAATTTAATTGTGCCAGATGAAAATACAGTCAATAACACCGAAGAAATTGAGAACATGATATATTTTATATTTTAATGATAGAATATCTGCTGCAATTACTCACAGTGTCCCACGTAAAATCCATGAAGTCAAAACCCCAAGTTTACAGCAGCATGTTAAACATTTGATTCAAATCAGAAATGTTTACAGAAGAAACTGGAAACGTTTCCGAGAAGTATCGAATCATATTCAAATTAGAGAATATAATTACCGCATATCAATCGAAATCAAAAAATTTAAAAATAACTACTGGAACAATAACCTTTCAACTTTGGAAAAAGGCTCTTCTCTTTTTTGGAATATCACAAAAATTTTAAGAAAGAAGTCTACAAACATTCCAACACTGAAACTCAACAACAACACCTTCCACAACCAAGAAGAAAAAAGCGAAGTCCTAGCGCAAGTATTCGGATCAAATCACTCAATTTCAGCTAGCCTTAGTGATACAGCCACCAAAATAGATGTATATAATGCTGTTAGTAATCTTAGCACCAGCATATCTACCTCCTATAATGTGTTGTCAATTTCAACAGATAAAGTAGCCGATATTATTAAAAAGTTAAAGCCAAGAAAATCTCCTGGTACTAATGGAATAAACAACAAATGTGTAAAAGCTTTACCAAAAAAAAGAGTCAAATACATCTCTGCAGTCATACTTCCCAAAAATCTGGAAAAGTTCTAAAATCATACCACTAAAAAAACCAAATAAACCTGATAATTGTCCCCTTTCTTACAGACCGATAAGTCTTCTATCAGAAAACATTTTACCATCACAACAATTTGGTTTCCGCAAGGAATACAATACAGTTCAGCCACTTACTAGAATATGTCTATTAGTAAATTCAAATTTTAACAGTGGGAAATCAACTGATATGATACTCTTAGGCATCAAATCTGCATTTGATTCGGTCTGGCATGATGGCCTGATCTATAAGATGATAAAGTTTAATTTCCCAATCGAATTGATCAAAATAATCAAAAGTTTCCTATCAGAACGTTCCTTCAAGGTACATATTAGCTCCAAAAACTCATCTCAGAATGAAGTACAAGCCGGGTGTCCTTAGGGATCGTGTCTCTCCCCAATATTATATAATATTTTCACTGCAGATTTCCCAGCTCTAGATGATTGCTTTACTTCCATTTTTGCTGATGATACCGCTTTTCTTAGCTCTAAAATATTGGCGATTGATGTATTATTCATTTTACAGACTGCACTCACTGTAGTTCATTCATATTTTATGAAGTGGAAAATACTAATAAACACACAAAAGACACAAGCCATTTATTTTTCAAGAAGAAGGGAAAACTTTTTCTTACCCCAACAGTCCCATTACTTTCAATAACAGCGAAATCCATTGGATAGACAAAGTCAAATATCTGGGAGTGATATTAGATCCAAAATTTAAATCTTAATATCATATCCCATATATTAAAAACAAATTAAATAATGCCACCAGATTATTGTACCCTCTTATAAATAGAAACTCCAAACTTAACATCCAAAACAAAAGATTAATATTTAAATCAATATTCCACGCCATAATGTATTATGCTGTACCAGTTTGGTCTACTGCTGCACAGTGCCATATCAAAAAATTGCAGATCGCCCAAAACAAACTACTTAAATTGATATATAATTTACCTTGGCATTATTCTACTCAACGATTGCACTCCTTAGCCAACGTTGAACTCATAAAAAACATAATAAATAGACTCACATAAAACTTCTACTCGAGATGTCTTAACTCGGAAATTCCTCACATCAATGAGATAATCTCATCATAATATATTTGTAAGAACGTTTTTATATAAAATCAAAAAAACCAAAAAAAAAAAAAAATAATAAATAAAAAAAAAATAAAAAAACAAAAAATTGTAACAAGGTTTTTTGAAAATTATCCCCTTACTTGTAAATATTATTTTGTTAAAAACTATGTACATGATAAGGAAATTGTTATTTAAATTTTTAAGTAGAATAGGAACAAGCTATCCTAAACTCTTTAAGAAAATTGTTAACTTATTGTAATCAAAATGTTATTTAAATAAATAAAATTGAATTGAATTGAATTAATTAAGCGATCAGATCAGTTTTAGGTGACTTAATACCAACTACTACTCGCCTTTATGCTATGTGGAATAGGAAGTAGCATGTGCTAACAGTCTAGTGGTAGCGTTTTTCGTTTCCAAAATTCAAGATGCCCACAGAGGCTGATTTTGATTTTTTTTTCTTCTCATTTTTGTTGGTTTGATTTAATTCGTTTCTTTTTTTTTATCATTTAGCATAAATGATAGTTTCAAGCACACTATAAATTAAATTTTAAATAATGTTGCGCCTGGAGCAAGCCCTATAGTTTTATGTTTCCTTTATGATCATAATTAACTTCTTCTATATTGCATATATATTTTTAACCCTGCTGTTAGGTTATGCCCATTAGGTCCAATTTTTGGATTGTTTCCTTTGTAATTTTTGAACGGTGACATGTAGTGACTTAATTTTTTAGCTCACGCGGTCTTTTTATACAACCATGTTATATACAAAAATTCGAGGTTCTGACTTAAAACAGGACTGAGGAAAATAAAAAATTACGAATCTTAGGTTAAGGGACCATTTGGTCCATAGTATATTTTCTTTGATTTTTTTTTACATTTATTTAAAGAAAATAAGCATTTATTAGCTGGTTTTATAACAATTGTCATTGCATGATAAGCAACATGTTTCTGGGTTAGTTTTGCAAATAAACTTGCTGTAAATGAAGCATTTTATATCAGACTTAGACTTGCAGCAACTACAAATTCCACGCTTTCGAGCCCCTGAATTGGAAGTATTATTTGAAGAGGCCACTGGAACTATGCATGGTGATCGTATTTCAGTCAATAACTGTGCTGGGAACTCTTGTTGAGGTAATCTAGTCCGTTTCATCATATACGCGTTAGCCAGAGAAAGTGCTAGTTGCCGCAAAAACTCTGGTCTCCTGCGATTCCGATCAGATGGAGCCCATGAAACGTCGATTTCAGAAAATGTTATGTATGCATTCAATGCGGATATATCAAGTATGTTTGCAAATACAATGTTTGGCCATCGATTTGTTTTGCGTTTCATGCTGTAGGAACCAACCATTTGATCAGCAGTATCTACGCCACCTAAAAGAGATGAAGTATTAAAAATTATAGGAGAACATAAAACTAAGATACCTTTCGCTGAATTGTAATACGAAACAATCTCTGGTCTTTTCTTCAATCCCTTCTCATCAAATGCAACTGCCTTGTGCATTGAACTAATCAATATTGTTGCTTTGTTCTTGTGGCTGATGTATGATACTAATGTCGCAATGCCATCAAATGCAAATGTAGAATGTTACAAAGGGAGTTTATTGACAGTCAGCAATTTCGGAGGAATGAATGTTATATTTTTGCGTACTGTTCCCACATATGTAAGTTTCCTTTCCTGAAGTTTTTTTACCAACTCAAAAGTGGAAAAAAATGTCGCCTGTTATATTTTGCCCTTTCAAGGCATCTGTTAAGTCCAATACAACGCGTTGCCCTTGGTTCTTTTCAGGCTGTGCGTTTCTAGGTTTACCAAGATGCGGTTGTATTTTCCACACGTAGTCTGACTTAGAGTCCACCGATAACCAAAATTTCAAACCATATGTTGCTGGTTTTGATGGCATAAACTGTCGAAAACTACATCGCCCACTGAATGCAACAAGTTGCTCATCAATGGTGACATTTTCGTGACAATTGTAAAACTTTGGAAGAAGTTGTTCCCAACGGTCCCACAGTTCACGAATAGGAGCAAATTTATCGCAACTAGGCATTTGTCGTCGACTCAAAACATATGATATGATATATATCTTCAGACATAATTGCTCGGAAAATGGGGCGACCAACTTTTTTATCAAATAAACCATGAACATCTTACTTTTTTCCACTTTCAGTAATAGATTTTTTATTAGCCAACTATTTTGCTGAAATAAAAAAACAATATTATACATACCGACATACGCCACAGCAATATATGCGCGCAATGCGTCTTCATCAATATCTTCCACTTGCCACCAAACTTGACTCTGCCGTACTTATGAGATTTTTTGATGATAACTCTTTCTATTGGAGGCGGAAAAAACATCTGGACACTTCAAATCGAGTTGGTCCTGGTTGCGTTGATATAATATTCTCAGCTGTAGCTATAATAGGCTAAGGTAATGGAGTGGCACTCCAAACCATTTCGTTTTTAGCAATAGAAAACGGATCAACAGAGCTAGCTGCAGCTAGGACGGGTTCCCGTTCAGTATCTGTTTCAGAAGAACTTGTTTCGCTATTTTCTGAAATATAATCAAATTCCGAATCTGAAATATCGGAGTCACTTTCTGCATTGAGCAGTTCTTGTATCTGATCTTCGTTCAAGTTTGCCATGTCGTAAGTAAAACACGTGTGAACTATTGAAAACAACTCACAAAATGAACCAAGCTGTTCAAATATTTGTGGTTCTTTACAAAAAAAAATCAAAGAGAGGGATCCCACAATTGTCTTTTACATATTTAATCTATGTTGATTAAAAAAAAAACCAAAAAGGGGAATCCCAAACTTGTTTTTTACATTAGCTGTTTATTTTGATTAAAGAAAAGTGCAAAAAAGGGGAATCCCACAATTGTGTTTTACATTAGCTATCCTGAGTAAAGAAAGATACAAAAAGTGGAATCCCTAAACAAATTTTTAAATTAGCTGTGTTGAGTAGCGATTTGCGTTATTTTAATTGTACTGATGTGAGTAGTGCGTGAGTAAAGAGAAATTCGAGTGAATGAGGGTGAGCCAAAATTCACTCACGCGTCCATCTCTAGCGTTGAGTGAAGTTTAAATTAATAATATTTAGGGAGATGTGATCCAAAATAGATACAAATATAAGATTAAATGGTTATTTAGTATGAATATTGAAGTATGGACCAAATGGTCCATTAACCTGAAATTCGTAAGTTTTTTCTAACCTAACAGCAGGGTTAATGTAACTGATTGTTATGATATTCTTTAACCCATTAATGCCCGGAAATTTTTTTTTTGGAATTTTGAGACGAAATTTGATGGATAAGAAACATACTTTGTTCAGCAACTTTGTGAAAAAAAGTAGGTAAGTGTGGGTTTCCCCCCGGCAACTAAAGATGCCATTGGGCAAATAGACACACAGTTTACGTAGTAATATATAGATTTATTCATTTTTTTGTAATTATTGAAAAGAATATTATACAAGAATTTTGTTTTAAGTAAAAATATATACATATTTCTAACTATTTATTATGAAATTCAGCGAAGCATTTGGGTGGAGAGAAACATTGCATTTTTTACATTTAAATATATTTTGCGCCCATTGCATTGTTTGCAGCGGTGGTATTTTGATTCTCCGTTTATAATTATGTGATCCTTTTTATCTAACCGGATGTTGTCTATTAAATTTTTTTGACCAGAAGACGATGGAACGGTTTTACTTGCTACTGTACCATATGATTTTAAAAGGAACATAGTACACTGTCTTCTAGTCTTTAAATAAGATATATTGTGGCCCATCTTTCGAAACAACAACCATCCTTGAACACAGCATATATCAATTGCCCAGGAAAAAATGGCCACCACCATTTTTTTGTTCTAATAGTGGTGCGATAATTTGATATAAACTGATCACACAAATCCACTCCACCTATGTATTTATTATACTGTGTGATGGGAAATGGTATTTTTACGTTTATGCGACTCTTTTGTTGGCGAGCATATCGTGGAATTGTGCCAATGGGCTCCAGGGGAGAACAGTTCGTGAGGACAGTAACAACGGCATTATCCACCCATCTCACTGCGAGAAGATTGTTTGTGAAAGAAATAACATATGTACCCCGAGGTTCTTTGGCAAACTGGAGCTTAGTCACAAATTTCATTTCCTTGGAAACACGGTTCTCGAGTAATGTTCCAGTAGCTCCAATGCCACGATTATGTAGTTCTTCAAGCAAACTAACGCTGGTGAATAAGTTGTCGAAGAATAATTGAGTTCCAGTTGAAATGTTGAAATGCGAAACTAGGCCTAGAACAACATCACCCCCTTGGCCAAATCCAAGTGGAGCTATATTTGTAGAGGATCCACAATAAGGCTCTGCGTGAATCATGTAACCATTGTGATCCGACATGCACCACAGTTTAAACCCAAATCTTATTGGTTCACCTCATATAAACTGTTTGGAACCGTGTCTACCATAGTACGGAATCGTACTTTCATCGACACTTAGAAATCCACTGTGGGCAATTTTCTTGAAATTTTTATTTAGGATTTCAAATAATGGACGAACTTTGTACATTCGATCATTTTCCTTGATTTTTGTGTTATCTGCACAATGTAAATTCCGTAAAATGTCGCCAAATGTATTCCTCCTCATTGCGTTTGATATAAGTGGACAAATACAGTCATCATCACTTTTCCAGTACATGCGTCGTGAAGGCAGAACATGGTAACCACTAAAAAGCAGAATACCAACAAAAACTTTGAATTTATCATAACCGAGTGCAAATGAATGATTTCCCTTCTGCTGTGCATACAAGTTAGTTTCAGTTATTACCTTATCTATAAAATCTTCCGAAAAAATTCGAAACAAGCATCGATAGGTTTTGTAATTCGGTCTACAAAAGCTGTTTCAAATGTCAAATTTTGGCAGTGTCTTACCCCATTTTCTAGTCGTTGGTTTTTGTCTTTTGGGCGGCGGTACTTATTTTTGCATCAGTGTTGACTGCATCTAAATGCTTGACAGTTTCTGCTTCAGTCCTCATGATTCGACACGGCAATCATTCTAGGTATCCATCTACTTCTATGTCAGACTTATCGGAATCAACGCCTGTGTCTTGCTGGGCAGTTTCTATAGGCGGAATTATAACTATATCTGCAGATATTTCATCCGATATTTCATCATTTTCCAAAAGTTCCAATTCATTCAAAATTTCATCAAAAGTCAGCGCTCGTTTATGTGAAGACCTTAGATATAATTTTTTTCATAAATATTATTCGACAACAAAAACCAAACACAGATCTTGACACAAATCACACACAGAATAATAAAAACAGTAACACATCGCGACACAAAAAAATTCACTCAAGTGCCCATTGGCATCTAAAGTTGCCACCAATATCAATCCGATTACTACGCAAATTTAAACCAACCAATTGCCGAAATCAAAAACGTAAAACGGTAACTACACAACAACAATTACAGAAATTTTACAACTTACATTTTTCATAAGCTACTCCGTTAAATACCGACCTCAAAAAATGTACTAAAACCAATTTCTTGTCTCAACCAAACGATAACACAAAACAAACTGAAATTGCTAAAAATAGAACAAACCGGCTGTTTTCTAGGATAGTACAATGATATTCTCTTAATTTTTTCTTTCTATTCGCTTTCAGCGTGCTCAAAAGAGCAAGACCTCTGGTGGCAACTTAAGTTGCCACTGGGCATTAATGGGTTAACTTGTACATTAAAATTCACATTTGAGAATATTTCCTATATTCTAAACACCACTAAATCTATCAGTTTCAGCAAAATAATTGCTAAGTTAAAATTTAGAGGAATAAAATTTCCTATCAAAAAAGACCGAACTCAAATTTCTGGGATAAATGGTTTAGATCATAAGGAAAAGAAAACTAGGCCTTTATGTTTAAAACTGCTGTCTTTCGCAACTTTAATCTCAACGATGTACGTCTAAATATTATCTCATTGAGCTGGAGAGTGCCTAGATGGAAAATCAAAAGTTGATGTTTTGCCACCTTAATATATTATATGAAATAAGATCATTTAGTTTTTTATAAATTTCTGAAACATTTTTAAGTTTTATTGCAGATAAATATTATTCATTACTATTCAATAATATTGTAGGGTATAACTTGGTCAACCCATTTGTTTTACCATTTCTATTACTTTTGTTGGCGGGTATAAATAAAAACAAAAGAATTACAATGAAACTATTTGCAATTGACAGGTACAAATGGCAGTTATGATGCTGATGATGATATTAATACCCATAATAGTGGGTTTATGATATTTTAATAAGATCACCGCAACATGTCTATAAAAGATTTAGTAAGTCTTATTTTTAATAGAGTCTAAGTACATTTTAATGTTGTTGTTGTCACATGATCGTAGTTGTTGTTGTTACATTATTTACGTTTAAATACTGATTTTATTTTGTGTGTTTGATTTAAAAAAGTAAATTTCGTCTATGAGTGAGATATTTAGATTAACAGGTTGTTTTTCCCGTATTTCAACAAGGAAAACGTGAACTTTCTCTGCACGCAAACTCAGTGACTCCTCATCGATATTATGGTCGATTTTTTTTCCGTCTCGCTTGTTATTGTCTTGTTTGTCGTTGTTATGGTTATAATGGTACAATACTTGGTTTTAGGTATCGTTTAAAAAACCAATTGTTTAAAATGAAAAAAAAAAACTTAATAAAAATAATAATGGCTAAGTAATGATATTTAACATTGACTTAACACGATTTAAAATAATGTTGTGGTTTTGAAAAGAGAAAAACAATTTTATGGTTTATTAACATGTTAAATTTAAATATAAATTACAAAAAGGAAAAAAAATCAAATAATTAAAGGGTTTAAAAAATGTTAAGAATTACAAAATTTATTGTTGTGTGTTTTCATGATAACACATTTTATCATTTATGTTAAAAAATGATAGGTAAGCACCAATCTTAAATTTAAAATATCTTATATATAACAAGTAAGAAAATTATAGTTGGTCTAGACCGACTATGCGATACCCTACACCATGGTTTAGAGACCCTATCTCTGCGGCCCAACTAATTGGATATAGAAAATAAGCATAAACCAAATTTGAGTGGCATTGTTATTAATTTTTTTGGCTGCAGATATGAAAAAGTTTATATCGGATGTTATTTTTATATGAGGACTAGGTGGAAATATGGACCGATCCCGACCATATTTGGTAAAGTCACTTATATTTTGAAAAAATAAATACAAACAAAATTTGAGAAAAATCTGTGCAAAATTTTTGTTTTTTGATAGATTTGAGTGAAGATCGGGAGGCAGCTCTATATGGGTCCAATGACTAAGAATTGTCCTATAGTGATTATTTTTAAAATACTGATTAATGAATATAATAAACACACACAAACCCAATTTGACTGAGATCTATATGAAAATTTGGATCTATTGGCAATTTATGCCGATTTCATATGGGTCATTTGTGTGGGGACTAGGACTGAACATGGAAACAATGTCACCAATTTCAATAGCGTTCATTCTATGGCCGATAAAATCTTTTATACAAAATTTAATCAAAATATATTCATAAGTGCGACCTGTAGTTTACATGAAGGACGGACGGACGGACGGACATCGCTAAATCGACTCAGAAAGTGATTCTGAGTCGAGCGGTATAATAAAAGATGGGTCTAGGGCAAATATGTTTGGTATTTACAAACAGCATCACAAAGTCATCTATATACATAAAAATGAATCGTGGTTTGTTCGTCCGCTTAAAACTTGAAAACTACAGGACCAAAAGGGATACTTTCTTCTGCGAGTTTGTTTGTAGCTGCCACGCGTAGGTTTAGGAAAAAAGAAAACTACAAAAAGTCTCAACAGATGGCGCTGGACGCGGTTATTCCATTTTAACATCATATATATTGAGTACTATGAGAGGGAGAGCTTTGTAAATTTGTGTGAGGTAATCTATTATTGCTGAGAGTTGCTGTGAGTAGCCGTTGTAAAAATTAGCGTTATCGGAACTGTGGGCATGGCACTTACCAAAAAATTAATCGCTCAATATCAGACTCAATATCATGACAGGGAGAGCTTTGATAATTTATGTGACGTCATTTGTTATTAGTGTAAATACACCTGAAGAAAATAGGCTGGATCGGATAAGTGGGCGGGGTACGTTCCCTACAAAGTACTGATTAAATATTATGTACATATACCGAGTATAATGATATGGAGAGCTTTGTAAGTTTGTGTCAGTTCATCTGTTATTTCTGTGATTAGCCCTGGCGAAAATGGGCGGGATTGGACAAGTGGGCGTGTCACCTACCGTATGAAATAAACTTTCAAATTAATAAAAGTATCTTCAATAATATGAAAGGGAAACTGAAGGTAATTTCTGTGAGTTCATGGTTTATTAGTGTGAGTTATTGGTGTGAGTGTAAAAATGGGCGGAATCGGATAAATGGGCGGGGTTACTTCCATAAAAGTAATTATTGAACTTTAATACATTGGATCGTTTTGAAGGAAAATGTGTAAGAGAAATGACAATTTCAGCAGCATAACAAAAATTAAAATTTCCGCAATTTTCATTCAAGTTAATTGCTACTAAAGACTTTTTAATTTACTTCATTTGCCAGGTCTTCCGTCACACAATTTAATAGCAAAGTTCGCTCTTAAAATAATATAGTTAAATTTAAGTTTATTTAAAAATATATATTTTTTTTGACTTTCGGATGAATATATCATTTTTATTACGATGCCAAGAAGAGTTCGTGGTAACATTGGCCGGCATTCTCAGGAAGCAGCGCTGCACCGAAATGTCGTAATATGTCGAACGGAAGAGGAACGTGCTATTGGAAGGGAATCAATTCGACCAGAAAGGTTGGAAATCGTGCGCGACCGTGAGAAGAGATCAACGAAACACACAATGAGCAACAATGATTGAGAAGAAGAGAATTTGATGCTCGGCAAATTGATGAAGCCAGGTCACAATATGCGATTTTTGAACGACAACCTAGGCTACAACAAATTATTCAGGTGAACATTGAGCATGCAGCCTTTCGATATGAGCCCTACATTCAATACAGTTCGCACACAACGGTTTAATTCGGCCAGATTTCTGTCGTTTTGAGCATTCCAATGCCGTAAAATTTGAGAAAGAACCGCCTGGATTTTGTTGCGTGGGCGGAAAGGTGAAATTGTCAAATTGCTTCCACCACCAGAGCCATTATGCAGGCTGCTTTCTGGTGAATCTCCCAATTCGAATTAAAGTTGGATCTGTCATCCTTATGCCCCGACACTATGCAATTGAACCCGTCTGATTGTAACGAAATTAATTAGTAATGTGATAGTGGCAAGGATTTTGAGAGGGCGGTTCAAAGGACATGCTTAATCCGCGAATTTTATGTTCCGATTTGATGTTCGAGTTCAAAGGTGTTCAGTTCCCAGTGAAACTTGCATTTGCGATGACAATAAACAAGTCACAAGGACAGTCCCTGGAAGTGTGCGGCATAAATCTGAATGTCATGCTTTTCACACGGCCAGCTATATGTTGCGATTTCCCCAGTTGGGAAACCATCCTCACGATTCATTTACGCTCCGGAGCAGAAAACAAAAAATGTTGTATATCGTGCAGCATTAAATTGATTACAATCATCGTTCTATTCTTTTTTTAATTAACACTTGATTTATTCTATTTTCGCCACATGTTGGACGGGACGAAGACCGTTCGGTCAGCTATGCGCATAATTATAAGATATTGAATTCAACTGAATTCGAAAAGTATTGTATTCAAATTATATTATTGCGTCATCTGTTAACGGTCGATAATTTTCGATAAAAAAAATTTGGAAATTATTTCAATCAAAAAATCTCTTGGACAAAGCGAAGTTTGCCGGGTCAGCTAGTTATATATAAAAAATGAAAAATGAAAAATAAAAATAAAAATGAAAAATGTAAATTAAAAAATAAAAATAAAAAATGAAAAATGAAAAATAAAAAAATGAGAAATGAAAACTGAAAAACGAAAAATTAAAAATGAAAAATGAAAAATAGGGGGTGATAGGGGGTATAAAAATTGAATTCTATAAACAACTTGGCTAGATCAAATCGGCTACGCAACACAACTACCGGAGAGGACCGCATAATTCTGGGATAAGTTAAAGCAGATGCCCTAATTATACCAAAGGCTGTATAAATTTCAATGAATGAGGAGCATAACATATCAGTTGGCAGAAAAATAACTAAAAAACGCCTAAGAGAGGCCAATTTTTCCTGAAAATAAAAATAAAAAATAAACTTTAACTTGGAATTTGCTCACCAATTTGTAAACAAGCCTCCATCATCTTGGCAGCAAATATTGTGGATTAACGAAAGGTTATTTGAGCTTCATGGATCGAAAAAAAAAATCTTCTGCAGATTGCCAAATAAATTACAAAATTTCAATGTGAACGGGATCCACATGGCACACAGTGCTTTGTCCCAGTACATCGATGGGACAAAAATAGAAGGAGTCGTCCTAGGGTAATAAAATTTGGCACGAGTCCCTAATATAATACAATTAAGAAAATTTCAAAGTATCGACAAAATTAACCACGCCCATCGCCCACCGCCCACCGCCCATACAAACCGAAATTATTTTTGGCTGTAAAAATTGAGCTATTGCCACAAATTTCATGAAAATCGCTTGAAGAGCATATTTATGCAACAACTTTAAAAAAAAAATCATTTCATCAATATTGACCACGCCCATCGCCCACCGCCCATACAAACCGAAATTATTTTTGGCTGTAAAAATTTAACTATTGCCACAAATTTCATGAAAATTGCGTGAATTTGTAATGTAAAAGATTTTCAATGCAGAAAATTGTATCCCTAATTTGAAAGAAATTGTATAACGAATTATGGTACCTCCCATACAAATTGTAAAAATCTCGAAAATTTATACTTTTTTTTTCCCAATACTAATCTTTGTTTAACGAATAACTGAATTCATCGTCTTCAATTATATGATTTTCCGGGTCTACGTTTTCTATCAAAATATATTTACAATTCCGGCTAAAGAAAATGTGTGGTTATTCTTTATGCTCCTCTTAGAAGATAGCACGGGATCTGAATTCAACAACAAATAGGCCATTAAATCTTCATTTGTATTTTCCCGACTCGTTTTTCTCGTATGAGATAATCAAGTTTTTCTCACATTTTTGTGGTTGGCTTCCAACGCTTCTTCAGACAGACAACCTAAGAAAAGAATATTTATTATATTATATAAAAGTATAATTATGATTAGGTTGTTTATAATACCTACTTGCAAATTGAAGAACTCGATAACATCACAACCATGAACTAATATATTATGGACAGTGCTAGGCATATAATACCACCCGTAGTGTATTAAATACATGTTTCTCGTGATTGTAAGAAGATCTTTAAATGCATTTACATTGATTGGTGATCCACAAGATAACACTCTTAATATGATTGCAAAATTTTCAGTAAGTCGCTTATCAATACCAGTTATTTCGGCTGCTATGTCACTGTTACCAAAAAAACATCGAGCAGTATTTCCGTCATTGGTGGTTCCAGATCCATGCTTTACTTGGTCTATTATTAAACCTGTTCTTCTTTTGAATTCACTATGAATTCTTGATTTATTTCCCACAAACTGCCCTTTGTTTTCTTTATTGACACGCCAAAGTTTAAAGGGAATTCGGTAAGAAATATGAACACACTCAAAAAATTTAATCCAACAATGAAGCGTTGAAAGCCCATATTTGTAATTTTCAGAGTTTGGAACGTTTGAAAGATGTATGTTGTACTTCAACTGTCGCACCATTCAATTCAATGACATCACATTCTAGGTTTGTAATACTGTCGTCAATTTCCCGGAAGACCTTTTTAATTAACGCTGGATTCTCCTTTTCATAAACGAATTTAATAGGTCTACAATACAACGTAGATGATGGTGTTTTATTCACCCATAATACATCCTTTGATGTTACGTTCACCATTCTTTAAAGCAAAAGTTAGTTTTTAAAATTTACTAAAATTTTTACTGAAATAAATTGTTATTTATCTTAGTGGCACGAATGCTGCATAAAACATAAATTCATCCGTATGGCTTTCATTTTCAAATTTCTGCTTATAAAGGCTATGCCCAGAGCTTCCATCAATGCCCCACTTGCAAATTAAAGACATTTTACATGCTTTATCTTGTACGTTACAAAGCTCAATTACACTTTCTGCGGTTCTACGCATCAACGTTTTTAAATCAACTTCTGCCGAAATTTCTGTTACTTTATAGGTGGTACCAAATTTTTCTTTTCGTTTTGCAATGCATACAAAGATGGTAAACTATTTGGATGCAGTTCGTTGATTGCCTGATGGAGAATTAGGTACTTTCTTTCCGAAAGGTCTAAATCCATAAATAGTGCCACCGTTTTTGCTACTGATAAGCTTTTCAGATTTGTTTTCTGGGTTCCGGAAACAGAATTTAATCTTTCTTTTGTTTTTACGGCAAATTTCAGTTCCTCAAGAGAGTAATTTTCAATCAAATATGAAACTCTTCGATTTTTTGTTTTGTTTCAGTTTCTTCAAAGTTTTTTTTCGGTCTTCCACGTGTTTTTGTAATTTGCATGCCTGCTCTTTCTGATTCGGTAGCCAAAGTTGTTGCATATATTGTCTGCTAAGTATTTTAATTTACATTAATTTAATATTTATAAATTAAAACTTTAATCAAACTTACAGTTTCAACAGCAAAAAATGTAAAACCTACCTACTTAGAATGTTTCTTTTCAAAATATTGCCTATTGTAATTGCATTCTTTCCACAATTTTTTCATTTTACTGTTAAAAAAAATATTGATTGTTGTAATTTTTTCTTATTAATACATGAATCGCCTATTTTCTGTTTCACGTATTTACGTATCACTAATGTTTTATTTTCCGAAGGCGCTTCAAACCTACAATCAATTATATCAGAGTTTTTTAAAATATTCGCCATCAGTACAGATTTATTACTTTATTCACTTCACTGGACTTCTTTTTAAAACTTCTGTTGATATTGTTATTAGAGATGAACCAGTGGGATTTTTAAGCCACGATTGTTTTCGTGCTTTATATTACATTCACTTGACTGATTATAAAGAATGGGGTCGTGATACGACTATTCACTTTTTCACAAGAAAAAATGGAAGTAAATATTTACTATTACCGAAACTAATTAAAGCAAAGTAACACTTCACTTGTGATTCTAAATTTATCTGTAAATAAACCTAATATATTCATGTACATGCATTATTATTATCAGACACGAATATCGGATTTGCAGCAAGGTTGTGTCACGCGCTCATCTCTAATATATACAAAATGATAAAGCAAGTCACAAAATTTAGTTTATCGTTTGTTTTCCTTTTATTTCTAATTCTACGACTTTAGCGCACTCTGTTGAAACTTTGGTACACTAATTTAATTTTTCATTATTAAGTCACTACTCCGTTAGTCGGATTTCAAATTCTATAGTATTTTTATATAATTTGTATTTTCAGCTTTGTATCAAACATCTTAATATTAGTTAAATTTAAGAAAAAATTATGAATTTTGTCATTTTTAAAAAAGGATTTTTTTCAAAGTTGTGGCAAAAAATTGGTTCTAACTCTTTCAGAATCTATTAAACAACCCTTAAGACTCATAAAAAAAACAAAAAAAAAATATCTAATTTTATATAATTTTTTAGAATACTCCATTAAACTAAGGTAATTTTAGAATTTTTACTAAAAAAACTCATTTTTCTGTGGAATGAAAAACATATTGTTTTTTAAATATTTGATACAAATTTTATTTTTATTTACTTTTGTATGTATTGACGACGTAAAATCCAAAAATTCAGATGTTTATCTAAAAAAATGTATTTTTAAGAGTTATTTTCCAAAAACTATCATTATTTTTCCTATGTGCATTCATTTTAGCTTGAAATTCATAGACTTTAGCGCCCCCTGGTGGCGTCGTAACAAGTCAAAACGTAGAAATTCATATATATTTATTTTAGTTGTTTTGTTATCTATCGAAAAAAATATATTCCGTCACAATTGACGACAAATTTTTTTTTCGATTTTTGTCTATGGGACAAAGCACTGTGTGGCGGAGGGTCGGTTATGTTTTGGGGCTGTATATGCTTCAATTTCTTCAGCGATTTAGTACAAATCAATGGTACTATGAATTCAGGCATATATTTACACATTCTGAATGACCGCGCAGTTCTTTATCTCGCAGCAGGATAATGTACCATGCCAGTACGCCCCAATACTTACTAATTTCCTGAAAGATATAGAAGTAAATATATTAGATTGGCCACCTCAGAGCCCTGATTTAAATGTTACTGAGAATGTGTAGGCTTAGATAAAAAGAAATTGGAGCTCATGTTTAATTAAAATGCGACGAGACAATTGCTGAGATAAAAGGACTTGAAATGAGTTTTCTTTTGAAGCCCTTCAAAGTTTGGTAAAATCGATTCCTGGGCACTTGCAAAAGGTCATCGACGTTAAAGGATTTAATATTTTCATTAATCTTATAATTTTCGTAATTTTCCTTCTTTTTTTACTAATAGTATATCGTCAAAGTACTTTTGTTCAATAACATTCGCGGAATTTAATTTTTTTTCCCTAATTAATTTATATTTCCTAAAAATCCTAATGTATCATTGTAATCACAAAATTGTTTCAGATTTTGCTATGAAACAAGCCACAAGATATAACCAAATCAATATTATTTTATTGGTGTCAAAATATTTTGTCCACCATAGTATAACCTAATTAATTATTACTATCAGATTCCAGCCCTCGAAATTAGAGTGCAAATTCTAGAAAAATTTTTTTTTTTTTTCATTTAATAAAGTATTTACCCTAAAGGTATGCTAATCAATTTTAGACAATTCACAGTTGATTACAAACTCATTTTTTTGCAATTACTATAATAAATTTAATAAACACACATATAACATTGTATAATTTTATGTATGCATTAGTAGCAACTTTAGATGAGCATAACTCAAAAAAAAAAAAAAAATTAAAATTTTAAAATCTAAAAAGAAATGCCTTTCAAATAAGATACGTTTGGTCTAAATCGGGAGAAAACTGTTTAACAAATCATCGGTCACAATAAATCGCTTTACCAATTAATATTGCAGATGTAGTTAATTAATAAAAAAAAAAAAATAACTAATACAATGTCACGATCCTCGTTTTACCCAGAAAAACAATAGTGAATCCCTTTCAAAACATAGCCTTGGAAAAGAATCTGTTCTTCTGTCTCCTCTGTACTCGTATTGGATACATCGCATCCTCTTCAGCTAGAGTCGAGGATAACTCCCATTAGTTTTCTTCATTTTTTATTTGCCTCTGGGATTTTGCAATGTTCTGTAGTGAAAGCTGATTAATTGGGACAATGATTACGAATTTTGGGGAAATTTTACGATCAAAACACCTTCAAGGGAAGACTGAGCATCTCCATTTATATTTGGTCACGATGAGAACAGGTAAAGTTCAAGGAAACTTGACATTCGGATGTTTCGTAGAATTTGTAGAGAATGTAGACCGTGATTAAAAAAATTGAATTAGTAACGCAAAAAATTAAAAGGTAGCGAGGCCTAAATTTGTAAGGAAATATATTAGGTCTTTTAGCCAAATCGAACAGCATACCGTTGCCCGTCGGGAAACAGTTCGAGCACACATTTTTAGATTCAAATTTTTAATGACTGTCTTGCAATTTAATTATTCTGTTTTTGACTCTTTGGAAAGAAAACGTCAGATGCTTCAATATTTAAATAAAGATTACTATTTTATACATTTTCTTTCATACCATATTCTATTTTTATTGTTTCAGTCAACTCTGGTACAGAAGTTTAAAAGTTTCCATTGTTTTGGCACCACAAAAAAAATATATATTTTTTTTTTTCATTTACTGATAATTTTTTAAGTTAAATTTTGAAAGTTTAGATAAGTTTTGAAATTTTGGATTTATATATAGAATATTTTTCACAAACTTATTATTTTATAATAGTCAATTAATTATATATAAGCTGAAAACATTGGCAAATGCGATTGTGTTTAAAATGTTTTTGAAAAAAGCTATAAAATAAAAAAAAAGCTATATATAAAGGATAAGATTTTATAAATTTTCTTTCATGGAATTGTTTCAATCAACTCTGGCACAGAAATTTATAAGTTTCCATTGTTTTGGCACCATAAACAAAATATTTTTTTTTTTATTTATTGTTAATTTTTGTACCAAATTTGTTATCTTTCGATAGAGAACACAGCAAAGAGTAATTTTGCAGAAAAAAGTATATAATTTTAGGACTTTAGGCAAAGTTATTTAAAAACAAAATTGGAATATTTAGAATTTTGTAAAAGTTTCCAATGTATTATCACACACAGTATTTAATGATTTTACTGGTCCTGCGATATAAAAATGTTGGCAATGTTATAATTTTGTATAAAGTTATCGTTACAAAAGGATGTCAATATCTTAGAAATTTCCAATAATTTGGTTCGAAAATTTATGCTTACTAGCAGAGCCCAGCCTTTGAAATTCGAGTGCAAATATAAATTTAATATATAATTTTATAAGAGCCTAAAGGTATGCTAATGAATTTTAGCTAATTCAGACAGGGATTTTGTTATTTAAATATAATAAACACGCATACAGTATGTGCTTCATGTATGTGTTAGTAGCAACTTTAAATGAGCATTACTTCAAAATAAATGTTTCATGCGGTGCAAATCTGTAAATATGGTGGGCAGCGAAAAAGAAATACCTTTCAAACGAGGTATTGTTGGTCAAAATTGGTGGGCAAATAAAATTTTATTATCGGTCACAAGAAATCGCCTTGTTTATTAATATTTGGATAATCATGCGTACGTTATTTGTTATGTATAGGACCAAGACTAAGAGATATAGTAGTGTCGCGTTCGCATTGTCGTATATTAAATATGACATTTCATTTCCGAACGATGGCTCTATATGAAAAACAAACCATTGCGATATTTATTGTCCCCTATATTGACATAGTAAAATAAACCTTCTATATTAGAAGACAATCTAGAGTTAGTCGGTAGTCAAGACTTCTAATTTTAATACCAATACTTTCTGAACTGTCTAGATTTCTGTCGGTTGCATTAGCGAAACCACACTGTTCTCTTCGAGGCTAGAATTAATTTAAGCAGTGAAGATCACAATTTCATGGCAACTAAGGACACCATAAAATTGCTCATCAGCTTGGGAATCTCTCTGGTGCAAAAAATATGAATGAATTTAATGTGGATTTCTTTATTTTATATATTTTCAAGTAATAAAACATCATAAATTCTGGTCACGTTTAATATTTCTCTCAAAACTAAACAAACAAAACAAAAAATTTTAAGTGTCAATTTAAACTTGTTTTGTATATTTTATCACTTTTTTCCTTGGTGCACAAAAGACATGGATTTTTCATTGTAGTAATGCTGTTTAACACTTTTTTTTCAGCTACAGGCCATTTGAATGCTATAGAACGTTTTGATGACTTTTTATTAACGTTTTTTCACTGTTGCCACAACAACAACAGAAAAAAAACACATCTTTCAAATGTTTTACAATCGCTATCCTGTGGTGCAGAAACGTGCAACTTATGTCATAATATTGCGTTTTTTTTTTGTTTGTTGGTTTTGTGGTAAAGTGTTGCTGTATTTCGCTAATGTGTGATTTTTGTCAAGTTAAATACAACTACTTTAGAAAAGAAATTACAAACATCAAACGTGGTGTAAACATACAGACCAAACAAATACAGTCAAACAAACAAAAAAAAATAAAAATAAAATAAAATACAAAAAATATGGCAGACACGATTTTTTAATGGAATTCATAAGTTTTTTTTTTTATTTGGATTTGGACAAAAATATCATATATAAAAGAAATTCTCTTTTTTAGTCATTTGTACGAAAGAGGAGAAAAAATCACAAGAAATGCGTTTTTATTTTAGCGGTAGTTGGCACGAGTAACATTTTCCCACACTTGCCAGAGATATAATAAAAAAAAAAAAATGCACAAAACAAAATATATAAAACTTTAAACATCACTTACATGCTGTTTAAACACTTGTTTTTGTTTTTGCTGCAAACTGCAGCTTTATATTATTTTTTTTTTTCACAAATATTCCCATCATTTTCTATTTGCATTTGCATCTTAAGTGTTTGAGGAAAACGTTTAGAGCAGTTGAGTCCTCTTTCATGAAGTTTATCAATGTCATGTTACACGGTCAATTTCATATGAAGTTCGGTGTACTAATTTTTTGCCATTTCTGTGAAAATATAAACCGCTACCGATTGTAAGTGCGATGCTGCGGTATCATCTTTAGGATCCCTGAACTTTTTTGTATGATCCCATTATGATTGTATGATAATGTTGTCGTGTTCGAGCTATTAAAAGTGTCTATTTTAACTTGAAAAACACATCTGGTTATGTTTAGAAAATATAGAGAGAAACGATGGCAGTATTTAACTTAATTTTATATATTTAAAAGTTCGAACTTAGAGTTAAACTATAGTAAGAGACGACTGCTAGAAGTTACACTAAAGGTAGATAGCAAATTAATAAACTTCAAATAAAAAAAATGTAAGCTAAAAGTCTCAAACAAGGCCTAAGCTAAACTGAGTAACGAGAATAAATAGGCGCACATCAATATTTGGTTTTAATAAGCAAATATCCTTCTTTCGTTTTATATATGAAAAGTCAGTTTTGAATTAAGGATATGTAACGATTAGTTTTGTAACAAGCTAATGTATTAAAAAACTAACCCATAAAAACCAAGTTTTTATTATACTCCCTTTCTTTGTAAATTAAAAAATAAAAATAAAAGTAAATAAAAATGTTACATAATTTTTATCATCGCCACGAGTCTGCTGTAAAGTTTCAGCTCTGTTGGATCAGGGAATGGGTTAAAAATCGATCCACAATTTTTTCGGCAGACGACAAGCAGACAACACTACGAGTTAAAATAAAGGGAATGAAAATATAATTCGTTACAGCTAAAAAGTAACTAAATCGATTTAATTACACAGTACAACATTTTTCAGCTCATTGATTTGGGACTCAATTCTGAGAATCGCAACTGACAATAGCCCGAAAAATAAGAACTTCTGCATCATTAGTTTTTTCAAGTTGGCTGCCATTATAATTTAATGGCCATACAATTTTTTTTGTTCAAGGTGGATTTTTATCAATTTTTGTATTTTTTAACACGGTTATAACTCGATAACCGTACGGAATATCTCCTTTGTGTCTGAAACAAAGTTGTAAATATTGAATAGGAGAAAAAAAAAAGCGGAACAAACCTACCCATTTCCCCCCATTTTCCCCCATTTTCACCTTTTTTTTGCTAAATAACTGGAATATCTCTTTTGTGTGTGAAACAAAGTATAAGATATTGAATAGGAGAAAAAAAGCGGAAAACCCCTACCCGAAAAAAGTGAATCCAGTGCCTTAAAAATCGCATAAATGCCAATTACCCGCAACTGGATGTATTGACTTTTTCAAAATAATACAGCAACTTGTCCACTCGTGCCCGTATGTCATCTCGCTGTTTTGAAATTAGATGCATTGCTTGCGGACGTTTGTTGGTGGAGTTCTAAAATTATGCAGTTTGAAGATGAAAGCACCGAAGATGAAAATGACACTGAAATTGGTGGATACACTGAAGAAAACATGCCCTTGATGATGATGCAGACTCGGACCATGAAACAGACGGTGCACAGTGGGGCAAATCGCCACTAAAATTACTCTAAACCTCACATAGTTCAACTGTTTGAGCTGCGGTTTTTTGATCCCCATTGATCCCTCTTTTGGGAGTTTTGACTGCGGCTAATATTTTTCTTAAATTTGGCTCAAAGGCTTGGTTTTTACGAAAAAAAAAAAGATTTTTGGCGCAACTGTGAGAGGAATGGGTTTTTCGAATATTCTATATCTTCGTTTGAATAAATGTCAAAAAGTGAGCCCACAAATTCTGAACCAATTTGTGAGTATTCCATGAATGATTCTTTACACTTTTATATTCCATAAATTTTCTTCCAAAAGTGCATAATTTACCAGTAAAAAATAACTTCTACACGAAACGTTTTTGCACATTATGGCCGTTTTTGGAATCGAACAGTGGCGATTCGCACCACTGTACGGTGGTGTTAAATTAAATGTGTATTAAGATTTAAAAAAAAAAAAAAATGTGCTAATGTTTTGTCATTGAGTTAAAAATATTTGATGTAGGGCCAAAATAAAATCTATGAAATATATGTAAGAGTATGTATGTCGACCTTGAGGTTAAAAGTTATGACCCAAATTTCATTACTATAGCTCTTAATTTAACGAGGATGGAAGTCAAAAAATAGAAAATTCGAGACAAAAATTTTTCGTTCTATCTTTCAAATTTAATATCTATACAAATTATAGTTTATTTAATTATTTAATATACCATACAACAACACATAAAATATTATAATAAAAGTACAGGATTAGTACGAAGATTAATATAAAATTATTATTTTATAAATGTCGTGTGAATGTTTCGGTTACATCTATTTCCGTTGACCTTGGATTTCTAATATTTTTCTATTTTGATTTTATCCAACAGCAGAATTAAATTGAGTTGAGTACTATGATCCCTTATCTCCTTGATTTACAGTATTCCTAGTGCATCGCATCTGGTTCGAAATAGTTCCTACGACTCAACACTATATATCTGCGAGCAATTGTAGCTTTAATATGACACTTACACCATGTTTCTTTTTTATGATGCTAGTTGCTACAGTTTTCAACAGGACCGAATTATTGAAAACTTGTCAATTTTGTTTTCTGTAAAGCTAAACATAAAATAGTTTTTCATGGCTTAAAATGAAATATAAAAAAGAAAAGCCTCATCATAATTAATAAGTTAAAATATTCCACAAAATTTTTAAAATCTGATTTGTTTTTTATCTGCTCTTATGTAGTGAAATCATTTCATTTATTTTAAAGACAATAAGATTTTACATTTAAAAACACAATAATTTTTTGTATTCATACAAAAATTTCAAGTGTCACATAATTTGAATTTAATCCATCAAGAAACACAGAGCGTCACAGGTTCCATTATTTTATAGATTTTTTTTAATGTTTGATTTTGACTTGTTGATTGTTTAGTGCGGCATAGATCACAGAATAAAAGCAGAGATTAATAATAATTATAGGCAGCATATGTTATTGACAAGTCCATTAAAAACAGTCTCATGTTTATATTTAGCCAAGATAAAGGAATATAGCAATATAAAAAAAACATAGTGATTACTTGACATTTGGTAGATGTCATTTTTTTGGGTGTAGAAACAAGGTAACAAAGTACAATATTAAATCTTAAACAATATTTTAATTGACCTAAATAATTGAAAAAAGCAATACCGTAAAGGTTTCTTTTAAGCCTTGGAGTTAAAAATAGATTTTTTTTCTTAAGATGGACAATTTTTGTATTTATGTTTGGGTTCGCTTGTGATATTTTTAAACAGCAATATGTGTTTTAAGAACTAATAGTAAAATTGAACTTTATGACTAATCAAATGTTAACATGCAAACACAATATTTGGCTGAACGCAAATGTCAAAAGATAAGAAACCGTCGGCAAAAAACACAATGCCGACAGAAAATGTTAATAAGAATATACGTTTATCGAGAAATTTACGACAATGTAGCAATAAATGGGGCTAAAATATAGCTCCATTGCGTAATAATAATCTTAAATTTGATTTTAAAAAATGTTTTAAATTATTTTAATTTATATTTAATTTTAAACTGTGTTTGATTTTATTTAATAAATTTATTTTATGTTAAATTATTTTATTACTTTATCTATTTTTTTTTTCTGTTTTATTTTAATTTATTTTATTTTATTTTTTTTTGTTTTATTTTATTTTATTTTATTTTATTTTATTTTATTTTATTTCATTTCATTTCATTTTATTTTTTTTTTTTTATTTTATTTTATTTTATTTTATTTTGTTGTATTTTAATTTATTTTAGTTATATTATTTTATTTTGTTTTATTTTATTTTATTTTATTTTATTTCATTTTATTTTATTTTATTTTATTTTATTTTATTTTATTTTATTTTATTTTATTTTAATTTCATTTATTTTACTTTATTTAATTTTATTTTATTTTTTATTTTATTTTGTTTTATTTCATTTCATTTCATTTTATTTTATTTTATTTTATTTTATTTTATTTTATTTTATTTTATTTTATTTTATTTTATTTTATTTTATTTTATTTTATTTTATTTTATTTTATTTT
This sequence comes from Cordilura impudica, assembly GCA_963682025.1. Classification (NCBI taxonomy): domain Eukaryota; kingdom Metazoa; phylum Arthropoda; class Insecta; order Diptera; family Scathophagidae; genus Cordilura; species Cordilura impudica. The sequence goes on along the minus strand of OY821518.1, from coordinate 70,809,018 downwards.
ATTTTATTTTATTTTATTTTATTTTAATTTAATTTATTTTACTTTATTTAATTTTATTTTATTTTTTATTTTATTTTGTTTTATTTCATTTCATTTCATTTTATTTTATTTTATTTTATTTTATTTTATTTTATTTTATTTTATTTTATTTTATTTTATTTTATTTTATTTTATTTTAATTTATTTTATTTTATTTTATTTTATTTTATTTTATTTTATTTTATTTTATTTTATTTTATTTTATTTTATTATATTTTATTTTATTTTATTTTATTTTATTTTATTTTATTTTATTTTATTTTATTTTATTTTATTTTATTTTATTTTATTTTATTTTATTTTATTTTATTTTATTTTATTTTATTTTATTTTATTTTATTTTATTTTATGTTATTTTATTTTATTTTATTTTATTTTATTTTATTTTATTTTATTTTATGTTATTTTATTTTATTTTATTTAATTTTATTTTAATTTATTTTATTTTATTTTATTTTACTTTATCTCATTTTATTTTATTTTATTTTGTTTTAATTTGATTTATTTTGTTTTATTTTATTTTATTTTATTTTATTTTATTTTATTTTATATTATTTATTTTATTTTATTTTAGTCTTTTATTTTATTCTTTTTTATTTAATTTTTTTTATTTAATTTTATTTTATTTTACTTTTTTATTTTATTATATTTTATTTTATTTCATTTTATTTTATTTTATTTTATTTTATTTTATTTTATTTTATTTTATTTTATTTTATTTTAATTTATTTTATTTCATTTCATTTTATTTTATTTTATTTTATTTTATTTTATTTTATTTTATTTTATTTTAATTTAATTTATTTTAGTTCATTTTATTTTATTTTATTTTATTTTATTTTATTTTATTTTATTTTATTTTATTTAATTTTATTTTATTTATTTTATTTTATTTTAGTCTTTTATTTTATTCTTTTTTATTTAATTTTTTTTATTTAATTTTATTTTATTTCATTATATTTTATTTTATTTTATTTTATTTTATTTTAATTTAATTTATTTTATTTCATTTCATTTCATTTTATTTTATTTTATTTTATTTTATTTTATTTTATTTTATTTTATTTTATTTTATTTTATTTTATTTTATTTTATTTTATTGTATTTTATTTTATTTTATTTTATTTTATTTTAATGTGAACATAAATTGATGGATTTTCGTATGTAAGCTTATATCGGTGAAAATCGGTACATGTGCAGACCTAGTCCCCATACAAATGCCCCTATGAAATAGACTAAATTGCTATCATATCAAAATTATCATATACATCTCGGTCAAATTGGGTTCGTGTTTGTCTATTACATCATTTTATCAGTAGTCCAATAAGAAACCCTGAAAATTCTCAGTTATAGCCCCCATATAAAGCTGATTATCGATCTTCACTTAAATCTATCGAAAAACAAAACAAGTAAGAAAATTATAGTCGGTCTAGACCGACTATACGATACCCTATACCATGCGTTTAGAAACTCTATCTCTTAGGCCCAACTAACTGGACATAGAAAATAAGCAAAAACCAAATTTGAGTGGGATTTTTATTAATTTTTTTTGGCTGCAGATATGAAAAAGTTCATATCGGAATTATATATCTATATGGGGACTAGGTCCAAAAATGGACCGATCCTGATCATGTTTGGTAAAGTCTCTTTTATTTTGCAAAAATATATACAAACAAAATTTGAGAAGAATCAGTCCAATATTTATACCCTATATACAAACAAAATTTGAGAAGAATCAGTGCAATATTTTTGTTTTTAATAGATTTAAGTGAAGATCGGGAAGCAGCTCTATATGGGGCCAAAGGCATCATTTTTGGACTACTCATTAATGGATGTAATGAACGCATACAAACCCAATTTGAGTAAGATCTATATGACAATTTGGATCTTATGGCAATTTATGTCGATTTCATAGGGGTAATTTGTATGGGGGCTAGGTCTGAACATGGACCGATTCTCACCAATTTCAACAGCGTTCATCCCATGGCCGGTAGAAGCTTACATACCAAATTTCATCAAAATATGTTCATATTTGCGACCTGCAGTTTGATTACAAGCTTTACATGGACACACAGACGGACGGACGGACGGACGGACGGACATTGTTAAATCAACTCAGAAAGTGATTCTGATTCGATCCGTATAATTAAAGATGGGTCTAGGTCAAATATTTTTGGTTGTTACAAACAGCAGCACAAAGTCATTATACCCAAACCACATAGTGGTATAGGGTATAAATATTGCACATATTTTTTGGTTTGTATATTGTTTGAAAAAAATAAGTGACCTTACCAAATATGGTCAGGATCGGTAACTTTTCGACCTAGGCCCCATATAAATTTAGCATCCGATATGAACTTTTTCATATCCGAAGGCGAAAAAAAACTTTTCACTCAAACTTGGTTTATGTTTATTTTCTATATCTAAATAGTTGGACCAAAGAGATAGGGTTTTTCAACGCATGGTATTGGGTATTGCATATTCGATCTCCGCAGACTATAACTTTTTATTTGTTTTTGTTTTTTTGCAAGAAGTATACTTCGTTCAATTCAATTCAATAGCGAAGGCCTTCCTTCCGTCTGTCTGTTCATTCGTCCGTCTGCCTGTTTGTCTACGTGAACCTTGAGATGAAAGTAGAATTGAAGAAATTTGGTAATTTAGCCATTTATCACCCATGTAACGAATTAATGAAAACCAGTGCATGTATAGACCTAATCCCCATACAAACGACCCTAACAAGATAAAAATTATCATATAGATACCGGTCGAGTTTGGTTTGTGTGTATTTATTATACCCGCTAACGAGTAGTCCAGAAAGAAACCATAGAGGACCAATTTTTATATCATGGTCCAAATATAAACGACTTCTCCATCTTCGTCGATAAAAAAGCAATGATTTTGTTGTTTTATTATTGTAAACAAAAATTGGTTAATGCACAAAAATGTAATTCTTTCAAAACAGATTAAAGGAATATCTAAGTTTTTATTTTTAATAATTTTTTTTTTTTTTGTGTTTTGCACGTGCAGTTTTTGTTCTGAGGTTTATAATTATAATTATAAATATTGGACCCAACCCAATTTCAATCCGTCTGTACGTTTATGTAAAATTTTTTGCGCGAATTCCATGTGGCAATTGTAATGCATGTAAGGTTCTTAACGGCTTAAGGATATTCACTGTTAAAATTGCAGAAAATCGATTCTTGTGCAGATGTCATATTTCATAGCAGTTCTGAGATACACAGAAAATAGATTCGTTCTAGCTACCCAATGTATTGCCAACCGAATTGAGATGAAGTAGGTAACCGAATTTGGAGTTGTTAAAAGTTAACTAATATTTTTCTATGAGTGTACGTATAGCAAACTAACACACTATTTTAAATGGGGAAAAATCTTAAGAAATTTCGTTTTCTATTTTTCCTAGTGTGATTCATCGTAATAAAATGCAGTTAAAACAATAAATATTCCTTTCATATATTGACAAACAAAGTGTTACAAGTGCAATTGTTTGCAAAATTTATTTATTTATAATTTTTCTAAAAATAGTTTTTTTTTCGTTGCCATTTTTGAATGTTGTTATGCTAAACAAACTTTATGCTAAATACAGAGTGTGTTTGACTATGGGTTGCTCCTCTAAATGGTGACCAATATTTTGTATAAACATAAATCTTAGCCATAATTTTGTGTTGCGGCTATGGCATATTTATTTTTTATTTTTTTTTTTTTTTATTGCATATATGCCTAACACAAGTAGCTAAAGTTGTTAACAAATTTTTCACGCATTTTAGGCAAAATTCGTTTCGTGGCCCCTTTTGAACAAAATCTAACAAAATTGTTTGAATTTAACTAAAAAACACAATTTAAAATGACACTGGCTAAGATAAACTATCGACCTGTAAACATGAACTACATAAAAAATACAGTTTTTCTTTCATATGCAACTAATTGTGTTGTTGTTTGTGTATTTTTTCCAACAAGGTACACCTATGATTTTTGAAATTGTAGACCACACAGTTTTTCATGAATGTTTTGGTTAAATATTAAGTTCGTGTAATTGTTTCTTTTTGTGTCTACAATTGAAACGTTTAGTTAATTTGGTAACAAATTTTGTTAAAAAATTATTATTTAATTTTTATAAATGTTCTTTTTATGTTCGTTTTTATAACCAAAGAAAATTGTGCGTTTCGTTGTGGCCACGATTTTTTGCCTGTTTGTTGAACTTATGAACAGTTATTTTATGGTTGGCTCTTGTTTAGGCTGTGCGTGTATTTAGTTCAATCACGATTATGTGTTTTTATGTTAAAATTAAGCCATTAGAATCTTAAGGCCTATCTATCAAATTTTTACACAAAAATTGGATATTTATTATCGAAACAATGTATGTAATATGTGTTCAAAAGTATTGCAAACGGGGCTAAAATTTATAGAATATTGTTTTGTAATATATATATATAAGCAAATATTGCAGATAATTTAGTATCCCGTCCGACTACTTCCGTATCATATATATTTAGTATATAGTATGCACCGGATATGCAAGATTTCTGCCAAAATTTGTAGTAATTTATTTAACATAAAAATCTAAAACATAACAATTATTTTTTTATTTTTCTTCTCCATATAATAAACAAATGGTTAGGAAAAAATTTTGTTTAGGCATTTAACAATTAAAAGGCTGCTGACATGTATGCACTCAAATTGAAATATTATATTATTATTAGATAGTAATAAAATAAAAAAAATCATGTGAGTCCGATCACAGGGGAGATGTGCAAACATCTGGTTAAAATAAAATGCAGAAAACAGCGACAAAAAGATTATTTCATATAATAATTTTTTCACCAAACAATTTTAAGTCATACCGATTTGTGTTAACGGTCACATCTTACGCGTAAGATGTGACTTTCACATGTACGCTGTTTTTGTGATTGTATTGTGAAATAGAAATTTACCCCCCTGCGCGTATAGATGTTTGCACATCAAAAAACAAAATTTTATATGTTATCGCCATTTAAAAAGTCGTAGAAAAACAGAACCCATTATATTTGTGGTCGTAAAATTACAGGATGTCTTAAAAAATAGATACGAACATTTTTATTTACATTCTTCATGGATGGTCTGGCTGATGTTAAAATTTTAGAGTAAAAATAACACAACTTAGTTTATACAAAATCAAAATCAGTGCATCCAAAACCTTTCAAAATGAGACATTAAATCCTAAATGCTAAAGTTTGGATTTTTTAATATATTCAAAAATTTTCGAATGCAAATAACTTCAACAATTTTCTTAAACTTTTCCTGTATAATGCTTTCAAAAATAATGCTTCTGCAAAACTTAAATGGGATCTGCAAGATTAATTTTTGTCAATAACCTAATGGTTTGATTTATAATCGCTCATTTACGAGTAGAAATCAGTTAAAATTTATATTATAAAGCAGTTTGCTTTCAAGATATATCGGGGCGCATACTAAGACGGCCTGTTTCATCCTATTGTAGATCATTTTTTAGTGTTAAAAAAGCAATATATATCTTTTTACAATTCGCTGATTATAGTAATTTCATCCTCATATGCGATTACTTAAGTCGAATTTTTTGGTCCTTCGAGACCAAATTGTAGTATTGTATTGAAGTGAACATTGGGAAGTGGTTTTATTTCAGGAACTATCGCTGGAAAAATATTCCTATTGAGTTTATTTTTAGAATATAAATTGAGGATTGAGTGTGAATTGTAACTGCCAGGAATTAAACCTAGAAATATTTGATGAAGAGTTCCAAAATACTTTAATGATCGGCATAGCAGCCCGTTAGCTAAACTACTTTAGAATAGTTTTAAAGAAATGTTTTATTTAGGTATAGATACAAAATAACTTTTTATTTCTTATTTGGAATTTATAAAGAGATTTAGAAAATAATTGGCCGTGCTTCAAAAATTTTTAAGAGTCTGCCTGTAAGCTGAACATAACAATATCTTTATCTAGTTTTAATGTAATTTTAATGCATTTTTTTAGTAGGATAAGATATTCGTCGATTCTAATTCGAAAAAATTTTATTTAATTCAAAGTTAAATTTATGGAGTATATTTATTATAAAATGCCAAGGAATAAAGACACATTCAATTACACAGAAAAACAAGTAAGAAAATTATAGTCGGTCTAGACCGACTATATGATACCCTATACCATGCGTTTAGAGACCCTATCTCATAGGCCCAACTAACTGGACATAGAAAATAAGCATAAACCAAATTTGAGTTAGATTTTTATTAGTTTTTTTGGCTGCAGATATGAAAAATTTCAATCGGATGCTATATCTATATGGGGACTAGGCCCAAAAATGGACCAATCCTGACTATATTTGGTAAGGTCTCTTGTATTTTGCAAAAATATATACAAACAAAATTTGAGAAGAATCAGTGCAATATTTTTATTTTTTGATAGATTTAAGTGAAGATCGGGAAGCAGCTCTATATGGGGCCTATGACTAAAGTTGTCCCACAGGGATCATTTTTGGACTACTGATTAATGGATGTAATAAACACATACAAACCCAATTTGACTAAGATTTATATGATAATTTGGATCTTGTGGCAATTTAGGTCGATTTCATAGGGGTCATTTGTATGGGGGCTAGGTCTGAACATGGACCGATTCTCACCAATTTTAATAGCGTTCATCCCATGGCCGACAAAAGCTTACATACCAAATTTCGTCAAAATACATTCATATTTGCGACCTGCAGTTTGATTACAATCTTTACATGGACGGACGGACGGACGGATGGACGGACGGACGGACGGATGGACGGACGGACGGACGGACATCGTTAAATCGATTCAGATAGTGATTCTGATTCGATCGGTATAATAAAGGATGGGTCTAGGTCAAATATTTTTGGTAGTTACAAACAGCAGCACAAAGTCATTATACCCAAACCACATAGTGGTATAGGGTATAATAATATATCCGAATTTCACAATACATATTTTAGCGCATATTGTGTAAAAAATTAGTATTTTGTTGGATCTCTCTTACCAGCTTTAACTGCTCGCAATCGACTAGGCATAGAGTTTGCCAGATTTCTAAATGTATCAGGTCGCTCGATCGGATCCTGCAGCACACCGTAAGGCTGACATGGGTTCCAGGACATAGTGTGGTCAAAGGAAATGAGCTGTCTGACGAGTGTGCGCGGAAAGGCTCAGTTTCTCTGAGCGGGTCGATCGACACTGAAATTAGAATCACTCTATCAGAGCTATCTAATCTGATTCAAGATGCAGCTGATCTTGAATTAATGATAAGTTGGACGCAACTGACCTCTTGCAGAATATCTCAAATCCTATTGCCCTTGCCTAATCCAAGGAGAACGAAATCACTCCTGGGTTTTCGAAAAGGGACAATGAGCCTACTTATAGGAGTACTCAGTGGACGTTGTGTAACAGGGCGGATGGCTGAACGCATAAGTGTCCCGAGAGCGGACTTCTGTAGGAGTTGTATGGATGTAAACGAGGAGGAGTCAGTTCAAAATTTGCTGTGTGGATGTACAGGACTGAAGGAGCGGCGCCTTAGATATTTAAGACAAAGATTCTTCGATAACCTGGGCTGCATCGTAGACGTTCCACTGTATTACTTTTAAGTTTCAAACTATTCATGGATCGTTGTTTTTCGAAATTTCAATTTGGTATGCTTGGTGTAGTTTTCTACTCGACATAAGAGAGTTGCAAGAAAATAGAACCTTGAACGCCAAGTGTAAGAAGAAAACAAGAAACAAAACAATTATGCATATTTTGGAAATGGTAGGCCATGGAGTTTTAATGCTGAAGTTGAAGCCGGTGCTGATTTTGTTGACATTGAGCCTTTGTTTGCCTCAAATGACAAAAGGCTTTGAAGCGCAACAGCTATGCAAACAGCAGGACGCAATCGAGCCGCTAATGTGTTGAGACTAAGGCCAAGTACTACTAATACTACTTCGTTGCACGTGAATGGTATTTTTTCCATTGCGTATTGAGAAAATCGTTTTGGAAAATGTATGCATTTACCGGGCTAAGGAATGAAAACTATTGGGAATTCGATGCTTCATGCATACTTGGATATTTTGATATTGGCTGGCATTCACAAGTAAGCTGAATGTTATTGAATATATATGAGTAACGAGCTGTTCGGTACCCTTTTCGTGGTCCGCCTATTTTCGGAAAAATTATGTCGAAAAAACTGTGAGTACTTGACCAAAATTATTCGCTTCGGTGATAAAATAAGTCGTCAAGAAAACAGATCTGGGGAAAAATTTGCTCCAATTCGTCATCTGTGGGATATGTGATCTGAAATGTTACCAATGCTTTTGTAACCCTTACGTCACTATAGACGAACATCGATCTGGTTTCCATGGAGGTTGTTTGCTTATTCAAAGCAAATCAGAGAGACATGGTTTGAAATTTTATGTACTCGTATGTGCAAAACATTTCTATGTCTGGAAAATACAACCATACCTCGGGAAAGCTGTTGAAGCTGCTCCAGAAAAAATCAAGGCCAACGAGCTTTATTGAATCCGGTCGAGGGGCTAAAAGGTCATAATGCTACAATGTACAATTTCTTCACTTCTTACGAGTTGGGTCAAAAATTATTACAAAACAAATTGATCATGGTTGAAACAATGCATGAGAGTAAGCGCTCAATTCCAACAATACAAAAAGGCTCCAATTTTTCAGTGTACAGTCCAACTTACCAAAGATATTACATTTGTTTCCTAGGTTGGAAAAAATGTAAATGCACAGTGTTGCAGAGTACTCTTCACAACACGCAAGAAGTCGAGACTGTTGAAAAGAAGCTACCAGATATAATATCATATTACAACCGGACTAGGGGTGAAGTTGAGACAGATGACAAAATGATTTCTGGATATAGCTATAAACGGAAAACTAACAGGCGGCCGGTCAATGGTTGTATTTAGTAACATGATTAACATATCAGCCTTGAATGTAGCTATTTATTGAACTTAATACAATTATTTCATATTCTTTTAGAATTAACCCTAATTAGCAAGAAAAACAAAAACGTGCAAAGCATCATTTGTTTTTGCGTGATCTGGGACTTGCTCTTCCCCAACCGTACATGGCGCAGAGAAAACGAGGTATATGTACGACTTCTGTGTGGTAGAATATACCTGAACTAAACTCGGTCTCGCGCGTTCCATTACTAAAAAAATAGGCAGATTCGTATATTACGTGCAAGAAAAGAACGAGAAAGCAAATTATAACCATGAGCTAGCTTGCTGTCTTTGCTGTCTTGTCGAAAAAACCGTTCGCACGGCTCACCAATATCAAATTGATAGCGTTCCATGTATAGAAAATATGTAGAACTATATTTCATTCAGCACTTTATACGTAAAGACATGTATGTATTATGTATACGTAAAACTGATTTTTCTTTAAATAAAATAATTTTTGTTTACAAATTAAACCTATTTATATATAAAAAACATACAAGAAGTAGAAAACTATACAAAGGTAGGATTTTAATGTTTTTCTAGGTAGGAGTACGGTTAATTGGAGGACGGAAAATCTTCCAAAGATATGAATGGAATCATCCTTTATGTAAGATTCAACCGTTTAAGATTCAGCGCTTTAAGCTATTAACTTTCGCCTGTCGTCTTCTATGCGTAACTTCTGGCTGATGGTGGTTAGAAAGTTGCAAAATGAATTCCGATGAATTAAAGATGTAACTCCTAAAACCTCCGAGGTCGGTTTTTACCTCCGTTTCATACCAAAGGATACTGCGTGTGATCTCCTAAGATCTTCATAAGGTAGTTTGGCGCGACAGGTTTCCGTAGAGTGATTTAGCCTGCACTATTAAATACATTTTTTATATCAAACGTAATTGCTGCACTATATGTTCTGGCTGCTTCCTTTCCATTTATGGCTACCTTCGATATGAGCTATGTTACTAGCTTCTATAATTGATCCATCTTTTCTGAATCCATATTGTCTTTCTGATAGTCCCAGAGCACTTTCTACCAATGGAAGAAGTCTATTATTCATGACTCTTTCCAGTGTTTTTCCGATAGTATTTAGTAAGCAGATCGGTCGGTAGAAGGATGTTTCTCCATGGCGTTTGTTCAGCTGCGGAATTAGGACAAGCTTCTGTTTCTTCAAGAATTGTGTAAATACGCCGTTTTCCAGGCACTTGTTAAGTATCTCTGCAACCAGGTGTGGTATGCCCCTTAGCGCCATCTTTGGTGCTTTATTCGGTATTTTGTGCAGCCATAGTGCTTTATTATCGCCTATCTTTTGGAATATTGAAAATATCTGGGCATCAGTCACCTTCCGGGGAGAGTGCTCCCACTATTTTAACTAGTGGATGCGGGCATATAAGTCCGGGGCGATTTGGTTCTCTTCAAACGTGATATTACTACCCTGTAGGTATCCCCTCACGGATTTGAGTCCACGTCCTCACACAATTTCCTAAAGCTATCTCTATTGCTCCGTTTTATAGCCTTTTGGATATTTCTCCTAGACTGCTGCTATTTCTGCTCTCTTGTGAAACCTCTGAAACCGTCTCTCGCCATGGGTCATTTTGCTCCGAGCTCTGGTGATTTAGTGTGTCACCAGTAGTTTGGATTTCTGTTCCTTGTCTGTCTTCTTCTGGGCATTGCCAATAGCTTTGTATTTATGCCACCTCCTTATGACCATTCCCTTGAGTCAAGATATATTTGTTTCTGAGGCCTATTTCTTCAAGGCATGGCTGAAGATTTTTCTTGAGTATCTCAATATACATATTGTGGTGTATTATGCTATCTATAGAAAGTTATTCACCGACTCCGTTCACAATTATGCAGCCCCAAACCATCTGAGACCATTCACCATGTTTAACTGAATATGTTTGTTTTTTCGTCTATCTCATTGTTTGGCTATCGCCATACTTTTGCCTTTCCTTCCGACTTAAATAAATTCAACTTATTCTCGTCCACAAAGATGAGATGATTCAAGTGTTCTGGACCACGGTTAAGGTACATTATAGCATGCTCTCTTTTTATTTTTCTTCGGGGCTTTCTCCGAGCAGTTTGGAAACTGTAATGGGCCTCATGGAGCAGGTTTATTACAGTATATACTGAAGCCTTTAGCATAAACTGAGAAAATCTCCGAAATTAATACTGAGACTGTTTTTCTGGGATTCTTTTAGATTTTTCGGACGGTAATAAATTTTTCAAGTTGAGTCGGTATGGCTGGACGACCAGATCACGCAAATCTGTAAATAATTATTTTGCTTGTACTACGGGGTATATGAACTATTTTCGAAATTTCTTTATAGGAATGTCCTTTCTTCCCCAAATTTATTATTATTTCGCTTTTTCATCCGCTAGGTTCCGCCGCAACAAATATTTAGCGGTAAGTTATATTTCATCAATAAATCGAATTGTTCTTAACGAAAAATCTAATGGAATGTAAAACAGACAAAAGGATTTTACTTTGTGAAAATATGACTCCCAAATTTTTTTTACACATTTTAATTTTTAAGTCGTTTTTAGCAGATATTGATTGTTTGCAAACGCAAACGGTATTTTTAAAAAAACTCGACGTTTTCATTTTCTTGAAAATCGTATATCGAATAATTTACATTTTATGATCAAATACATCATTCATCAAAAATGCCATTTCAAAAAGGTTTAGCTCACGGTGGGTGTGTAGACAAAATTTCGGGAGGATACAAGTTCAAGATTTGAAATTGCATTGGCTATAATGTCAAGTCGGTGGCTAAAATAATTTATAATCAAATTCAAATAAGTTTAGTAGCTAAAAAAACATTAGAAACTCATTATACTCTGACTACGGAGATGAAGCCTGTATACAATGACAGTCACTTTCGATGACGTTAATATTTTTCCGTTTTAAAAAGCTCATGGCAGAAGCTTCAAAAAGTTCAAAGTTTACAGTATATCTAAAATATTCATAAAAATTATAAAATTTTGACCTTTACAATTATTTGACAGAAAATTTTAGAAAAACATTATTTACTTAAGAAGGGTTGACGTTTAGTTTATAACTGTAAGAATAAAGGTCTAGAGCTATTGCTGTTTTCTATTAGAAAAATATAGTTGTACAGAGAAATAATTTTTATATTAGCATAATTTCTTACGAAGTATGTAAAATAAAATACCGGGCTTTAAAAGTGGATATAAATTGGACGTGATAACAATTTCTAACAAAATATTTAAAATAAAATATCAGGCTTTAAAAGTGGATATGAATTGGACCAGATTTTGATATTGACTATAGTTCCTTAAACTGAGGAATTTACAAGAGATGACATATCATAAGCATTTGATCATACTGTAACGACGATCATGTTTAAGCTACGTCATATGTCTTTCGTTATACTACAATGCGAAATGTCAAGTTTTGCTACTATAAGAAGCGCTACTGAAAGTTGTCGACTGATGGCGGAAGTTGACGTTGAATATAATCCATCGAAAAAAATATGCGAATCCTGCTTTTACTTCTAAGAAATAGTGATTCTGAGCCGGAATATAAGGACCACCCTGGCCTATTTAAAAAGTTCAAAGACGAAAAATTGGAGACGTTACTCATTGAGGACTCATTTTAAATGCAAGCTGAACACGCAACCATGTCATATGCCACAAGCAGTAATTTCCAAGTGCATTTTTTATAATGTTCTATGTTTTCCTTGTGGACTTAAATGCTAAATTAAAATATTGTATAATTTATTAGCAATTTTATCAAAAAATCTTAATATTTTTTTTCTAGGTTTTATAAAGGAAAACTTGAAGGGAAGAAAATCATGATAAGATATAGACATCTTATCATGATTTTCTTCCCTTTAAGTTTTCCTTTATAAAACTTTGAAAAAAAATATTAAGATTTTTTGATAAATTTGTCTATATATTGCATCAAGTATGGAGAAATGTCATAGCTTCCAATAAATAATATTTTGGATAATGTATTCCTATATTTTGTTACTCAAATAAAGATTTATTTTAACAAAAAACAGAACCCAATATAATTCTTTTATTTTTAAATATTTATGTAAAACTTTTAAATTTTTGTTTTAATCATTCTCGACAATCAAATGTATTTTATTAGTAATTAAAATTGATATGCGTTACTAAAAAGTCTCAAATTTGATATGGGATCTGTCGTTATTGAACTTATGTACGAGATTGACGAACAAGTGTTAAAAAAATACAAAACAATTTTGGGTATTTCTTCGAATATCAACAACTAACAACAAATTGATGAGATTAATTGTAGCTGAAAGGTTGAAATATATTTTTAATCCTGCTTTTAATCCTCCTCAAAAGATTTTTGATTTTTGTCCAAGACGTGTTATTAATTGGTGGCGACAATTAGACACAATTTGGTTCACTTAAAAATAAAGGTTAAGAAAGTTAATGTGAAATTAGATTTTATTTGTTTGGGATTAAAGCGGCGTTTTTTGAATAACGTTTTAAAGACAATTGACAAAGAAAATACTGACAAGTGGGGGGGATTAATTCAAGGTATTTCAAGTGTACATTTTCTTTATCTTTTAATTAACTTGAGAGGGATTAAGTTGATAAATTTTTCGTTGATTTGAAATAATATTTTTTTTATTTCAAAAAATAACTGTTTCTTTTTTTTTTTTTGGGTAAGTAAAGTGTTTCGTTTTACCTTTCCACATTGATAAAATATTATGTCTCATCTTCTTTATTGAAAAAGTTTTTGTTTCTTCATTTAACATGAAATAATGTGATTTATAGACATTTCTTTAAGGTTTATTTTCTTAAACGTTATAAGAATGTGCCGGCAAAGTCATAAATAATTGTTATTGTTTAGAGGATATTTTTATGAAGTGATTTTGAGTGACGCTACACTAAGCCACGGTCGATAAATCTGAAACTTTAGTAGAATCTTTGACACTTAAAAATATAATATTGAAAATGTTACATTAGACCTAGAATCGAGATGTTTACACAATTATTTTATTGGTCTAAACGAGAAGATACACATTGGATTTGCGTTTCCTATCAGACGTAATTTGCATCCATATTCTTAGTGCTTTACTTGTGATTAAGCTGAGACTAGTTACTAAATATACTTAAAATAATTTTTGACTAATGTATTAAAGCGGGCTTATAGTTCATGTAGGGTAAATTACTGATTGGTAATTGCTTTCCTTCCTTAATCTCCTTATTTGTTTTTTTTTTGCTCTCAATATTCCAATGACTTTAAATCTTCTTTATTGTTTCATATCTTTTTTTGGTTTTTGTTTAATGTAAAGTGTTTTGATCTTTTTTTTTTTTTTTTGGTGGCATGTGTGGTTGTATGAAAGCTTTTTTGACTTCATTTATAACCAAATTTAGTTACTAAAGCATCATTTGTTTTTGTAACTTATGCATTGCCTTTTCATATGGAAGTTCAAGGGTTATATTGTGGGAGTCACGTTTGTTGGAATGTTTTTTTCTTTTTCTCCGCTACATACTTAAAGTAGTGATGTTTATAACGTTAGGATTGCGGTTCGTCTAAATGTATACGTATTTATAAAGAAATTTTAAGATAACACAAGAAACTGTTTTAAATATGAAGTTTATAGTTACTGTTATATATAATGTCACATATAATATTTTTAACTAAACCGGTAAAAAAAACTATGCTGTCGCATTAGAATTTTTTATGGGTTTGTGTCTTAAGTCTTTTGTGTAAGTGCAAGTTGTCCTTCCGTTGATAAGATATTTGATAACAAGAGTAAGCAGCAAAGTGATTATTATTATAAGACTTGATAACCACCATACAATCACAAAAACAGCGTAACATGTGAGATGCAAGAACAAATCGGTGTGACTTATCACTGTATTGGTGAAAAAATTATGATATGTAATAACTTGTTTAAAAATGAAAAATGAAAAATACAAATACAAAATGAAAAATAAAAAATAAAAAATTAAATTTAAAATGAAAAACTGAAAAAATAAAAAATGACAAATCAAAAATAAAATATGAAAAATAAAAAATAAAAAACGAAAAACGAAAAAAGGACAACGAAATATGAAAATTGAAAAATAAAAAATAAAAAATTAAATATATAAAATGAAAAATTGAAAATAAAAAATTAAAAATTAAAAATGCAAAAAAAAGTGAAAAAAGAAAAATAAAAAATAAAAATGAAAATTTAAACACAAAAAATTAAAAATAAAAATGAAAAACGAAAAATGAAAAACGAAAAATAAAAATTAAAAATTAAAAATTTAAAAAGGAATGAAAAGTGAAAAATAAAAAATGAAAAATAAAAAAAGAAAAATAAAAAAAAAAAAATGAAAAACAAAAAATTCATAATAACAAATGAAAAAGAAAAATAAAAAATTAAAAATGAAAAACAAAAATGAAAAAGAAAAAATGAAAAACCAAAAATGAAAAATAAAAATTGAAAAATGAAAAACAAAAAATGAAAAAGAAAAAGTTAAAAGCGAAAAAAAAACAAGAAATAAAAAATTAAAAATAAAAAACACAAAATGAAAAACCAAAAATAAAAAATTAAAAATGAAAAATAAAAAATGAAGAATTAAAAATAAATAATTAAAAATGATATATAAAAAATTAAAATAAAAAATTAATAATTAAAAATAAAAAATAAAAAATGAAAAACGAAAAATGAAAAATAAAAAATTAAAAATTAAAAATGCAAAAAAAAGTGAAAAAAGAAAAATAAAAAAATAAAAATGAAAATTTAAACACAAAAAATTAAAAATAAAAATGAAAAACGAAAAATAAAAATTAAAAATTAAAAATTTAAAAAGGAATGAAAAGTGAAAAATAAAAAATGAAAAATAAAAAAAGAAAAATAAAAATAAAAAATGAAAAACAAAAAATTCATAATAACAAATGAAAAAAGAAAAATAAAAAATTAAAAATGAAAAACAAAAAATGAAAAAGGAAAAATGAAAAACTAAAAATGAAAAATAAAAATTGAAAAATGAAAAACAAAAAATGAAAAAGAAAAAGTTAAAAGCGAAAAAAAAAACAAGAAATAAAAAATTAAAAATAACAAACACAAAATGAAAAACCAAAAATAAAAAATTAAAAATGAAAAATAAAAAATGAAGAATTAAAAATAAATAATTAAAAATGATATATAAAAAATTAAAATAAAAAATTAATAATGAAAAATAAACAAGTAAGAAAATTATAGTCGGTCTAGACCGACTATATGATACCCTATACCATGCGTTTAGAAACCCTATCTCATAGGCCCAACTAACTGGACATAGAAAATAAGCAAAAACCGAATTTGAGTGGCATTTTTATTAATTTTTTGGCTGCAGATATGAAAAAGTTCATATCGGATGCTATATCTATATAGGGACTAGGTCCAAAAATGGACCGATCCTGATCATGTTTGGTAAAGTCTCTTGTATTTTGCAAAAATATATACAAACAAAATTTGAGAAGAATCAGTGCAATATTTTTATTTTTTAATAGATTTAAGTGAAGATCGGGAAGCAGCTCTTTATGGGGTCAAAGGGATCATTTTTGGACTACTCATTAATGGATGTAATGAAGGCATACAAACCCAATTTGAGTAAGATCTATATGACAATTTAGATCTTATGGCAATTTATGTCGATTTCATATGGGTAATTTGTATGGGGGATAGGTCTGAACATGGACCGATTCTCACCAATTTCAATAGCGTTCATCCCATGGCCGATAAAAGCTTATATACCAAATTTCGTAAAAATATATTCATATTTGCGACCTGCAGTTTGATTACAAGCTTTACATGGACACACAGACAGACGGACGGACGGACGGACGGACGGACGGACGGATTCGATCGTTATAATTAAAGATGGGTCTAGGTCAAATATTTTTGGTTGTTACAAACAGCAGCATAAAGTCATTATACCCAAACCACATAGTGGTATAGGGTATAAAAATAAAAAATGAAAAACGAAAAATGAAAAATAAAAAATAAAAAATTAAAAATAAAAAACGAAAAAGGAAAAAAATTAAAAATAAAAAACGAAAAATTAAAAATTAACCGGCCGAAATAATAAATAACAATAAATATTTTTATATTTATTTATTTATTTATTTATTTATTTATTTATTTATTTATTTATTTATTTATTTATTTATTAATTTGGAATTCTATACACAAGACTACTGTCTCTTATTACAGTATAGAATTATTAATTTGTTGAAAAAAAAAGTTATACATTACAAATAATTTATAAAAAGAAAGAAAAAAACAAATTACAAATAGTTACAATATTAAGTTAAATGTAAATGTATTAGACATAAGTTTAATTTTGACTCAAAAAAGATTTCAAAAAAAAGTACTAAATTAAAATATTTAGTAATAATAGTTTTAAAGTTTTACAAATCAAAGTTTTCAAAATGATCAAATGACAAAAGAGAAAAAAGAATTTTTATTCATTCAAACAATAAAGTTCAAAATAGTTAAATCGAGAACAGACTAACAGTGCTTTTTTTGAAAATTTGTGCGTTACTTTTAGTTTGTATATGGTATGGGATTGAATTTCAAAGACGGACAACACTAATGAAGAACTGCCAGCTGGAAGTTAAATAACGACGTTTGAGAGGTATAATTCTGTTTCCTCTATTAGAATTGGAAAAAGTTAAACGTTTGTATAAATGTTCCAGCTCCTAGTGTAGATTACCTTATGTAAAAATATTAAAACTGTGGTTTTGAGTAATTCATCGAACTGAAAAACATAGAGCTTCGCTGTTGTAATTGGTGAAATGAAATCATACCTTCTCTTGCCGTACACGTAACGTGTTATATTATTAAATGCAGAGTTGAGTTTATCTCTGCTAGCAGCATCACATTCAGCAAACAATTCACATCCATACATCAGAATTGGCATTAAATATGTTTTTGCAATAAGTGATCTAATATTGATGGGTGTGCAATGCTGCGTTGACCAAAGTGTTCTTAGCATCGAAAAAGTTCTACCACATGCATAGTTAATGTGGTCGGACCATGTAAGAGTACTGTTGAAGAAAATTCCTAGATTTTTTGCTGAATTTACAGTTTCTATACGTTCATTATTAAGATTTAGGTCAGGAATATAAACAGTTCTATTAAATCGTATTTGAATAACAAGGCATTTATACTTCCTTGGATTTATGCTAAGTCCATTTGCTGTAGCCCAGGTATTAACCCTCTGAAGTTCCTCATTCAAAATTGTGATACATTGTTGAATCATAGAAACGTTACAGCTGATGTAAAGCTGTACATCGTCGGCGTACATTCTTACTGAAGTTGGTTCGGAAGATAATTCGCATAAAGAGAAAACAGAAGAGGGCCTACAATTGATCCTTGCGGAACACTTCTTGTAACTGGCAGTAATTTAGATCGGGTTGAAATACTTTGAACAAACTGATATCTATTATCAAGATAGGTTGATATTAAACGTGTGGCAGTAGTTGAGAAATTGAACATGTTTTTAAGCTTATAGCATAAAATATTGTCATCAACAGTATCAAACAGACTTCAGAAAAAAACACAACTGAATAAAAAACTCGTACATATATGTAAACAAACATAGCTTAGACCAACACACACATATTTTTATTTTCATATCAATTATGTTTGTTTTTAAATTTTCTTCGGTGCCCAACACAACCATGACTGTGTTCGTTTTAATATTTCGTTATTTACACGAACATTTTTGTATCACGTACTTTTTGTTTCAATCACACATAAAGCACACATTTTTGAGTGTTGCTTTATTTGAAGTTCATGTTCTGGTACATGTACTAAAAGAAAAAACAGTACATGTACAATAAACAGGTTCGAGTTCAGTTATATTTTAAGTCGTGTTGTGGCTTGTGTAGTAAGAAAAAACAGAACATGTACAATAAACAGGTTCGAGTTCAGTTATATATTAAACACGACTTATATCAGTTATATTTTAAACACGACTTAAAATATAACTGAACTCGAACCTGTTTATTGTACATGTTCTGTTTTTTTTTTTTTTTCAGTACACGTACCAGAACATGAACTTCAAATAAAGCAACACTCAAAAATGTGTGCTTTATGTGTGATTGTAACAAAAAGTACGTGATACAAAAATGTTCGTGCAAATAACGAAATA
The DNA here is from genome assembly GCA_963682025.1 of Cordilura impudica. NCBI lineage: Eukaryota > Metazoa > Arthropoda > Insecta > Diptera > Scathophagidae > Cordilura > Cordilura impudica. The sequence goes on along the minus strand of OY821518.1, from coordinate 70,789,874 downwards.
TTAAAACGAACACAGTCATGGTGTTGTTGGGCACCGTAGAAAATTTAGAAACGCACATAATTGATATGTAAATAAAGGTATGTGTTGGCTACTTTTGAACAGAATATTGTGTGTTTCATGTGTGTATTTTCTGAACCTTGGTATCAAAAGCGTTCGAGTGATCTAATAGTATTAAAAAATTTGTCTTCCCTGCATCAATCTCTTTCCATATATCCTCCGCTACATCTACCAAAGCAGTAATACAGCTATGTTTTCTTCGAAAACCGGACTGACGAACTGTTAGTAGATTGTATGTATTTAGATAAAGTGATATTTGTTCGTGAATGATTATTTCAAAAGCTTTAGATAAAAATGGTAATATTGCAATTGGTTTATAATCGGATTTCGTTTTGGGTATTGGGATAACGTTTGAATTTTTCCATTTAGTAGGATAGCAGCTAGTAGTTATAATGCTATTAAGTATATGTGTTACGAATGGCAAAATTTGAGGGAGAAGAATTTTGAGAAATTTAGGATGAGTTTCGTCCGCTCCGACAGCAATTGATTTAATAGACATACAAAATTTCAAAACAACAATCTCATTTACACAATCAAAACTAAATTGGTTAATTGAGGGATCAAAGTGATTAAAAAAGTAATTATTGTAGTAACTCATGTCTGCTACCACCATAGGAATATTAACGAACTGTTCATTTACAACGTCAGGATCAAAGGTCACCGGTTCGTTTTTAATATCTTTGCCGATGCCAATTTCTCTAATCGTTTGCCACGATTTTCTGGATTCTAAGGCTGATGAGAATTTATCGGCGTAGAAATTCGATTTAGCTTGCTTAATCATCTTGCGAGTTTCATTTCTTGCAGCACAGTATTCAGTATGTAAATTTGTCGTTTTAAACTTTTTCCAGCGAGAGTAGGCGAGGTCTCTTCGATTAATGCATTGTTGTATTCTATATGAGAACCATGGATTTTTCACTGGACGTATTATATTAGTTTTTAGTGGTACTGATTGATCAAACAAATTTAGTATATTGCTTTCGAGGAATGATAGTTGATCATTCACCGAAATCATGTAATATATTTGTTGCCAATCAATTTTAGAATATTCATCTTCAAAAAATGAGTAGTTTAAATTCTTGAAATCACGATATGTAATAGACTGAGAACATGCAATTTAAAGTTATACGTCATATTAGCAGAGCCCCCGCAGTTGATTACTATAAGTGATACATAGATGACACTTTCTGTTTGGTTATAAAAAAGTGCCATAAAAAAATCTTTAATTACAAGATGTTTACACGTCTCCCTTGTGATGGAACTCACATAATTTCTTTATGTGTTATCATCCTCTATCAACAAAAACAATCGAAATTTTAGATTCTATTGATGAGTTTTTTTTCTAGAATGTGGGATTTCGGAAAAGGATGCTCCACCGATTTTATCATATCTTGAGAATAGCTTGACCAATTTGTTTAAAGGCGGCTTTAAATAAGTTAATTTAAATTAACTCTAAGCTGGTCTAATGCAATTTTTATACCCTATACCACTATGTGGTTAGTCACATGGTCAGGATCGGTCCATTTTTCGACCTAGTCCCCATATAAATATAGCACCCGATAATGAACCTTTTCATATCTTCAGCCAAAAAAATTAATAATAATGTCACTCAATTTGGTTTATGCTTATTTTCTACATCCAATTAGTTGGACCGAAGAGTTAGGGTCAATAAAGTCTTAACCGCTGTTGTGTTGGAGAATATAAAAGGAAATTTTTTGTAAAAATGTTGATTTATATTTTACCCATTTTCTACCGTTACATGAAAGCATTGGAATATTTCGGTGAAACTTTCAGCGTTTAATTCTTTTGGTCCCATTAAGAAACATTTTAAAGTTTCAGAATTTTTATACATTTTCGCATTTTTCCGATTTTTAATTTTGTGGTTTGGAAAAACTCCAGATATTTTTATATTTAATTTTTTTGCTGCAAATGTATCTTCGTGTTCCACATGAAAAAATTTAGGAACGTAGATCCAATAACGTAGGCCAATAAGTTATCTTCATTGGACAGCAAGAAAACTGTAAAGGTTATCGAATTTGGATACTTATTGAAAAATGTTTAGAAATTTTACGAAACGTCATTAGTAGAGAATCTAAAATGGAGATTACAGTGTGAGAGCAATTTGTGGAAGGTAATAATAACGACACTGTAGAGGAAAATAAATTTATGGCAAAACCTACGTAAGAAATTGTACCTACAGAGGGTTTTGGACATGTTCGACATGAGGAGCAAAAGCAAATAAGGGCTATGAAATAGTGGATACAGTTTGTGTTCAAGAACACAGAATCCGATGCAGAGTGTTACGATTTGTGCACTTAATAGCCGATTATGATTAACCTCGGAACCACCAAGAATCAGTAATTACTAATTTTAGGTTTCACTGAAAGCAAGCCATTGATAATGAATATGAATCTCTTGATCCAACTACGTATATGAATCGAAGTGAACTCCCGAATCTGTAAATGAGACAACTGAGTTTAGTTTTTTAGTCGTTCGAAGATGGCAAAAACTTAGAAAAGGTCATAGACTGACATTTTTAAAACCAATATGTTGACATTACACCATTTTCAGAAGCTATTTAGGTCAGATTAGATAATAAATATATAGTTTGATGTGAGTTTTATTCACCTTAATGATACAACAATTGCGCAAGATCTATATATGGCCATCCAACTGTAAAGAGTTTTATTTTCACGATGTCAGAATAGTGAGTACAGCTGCTGAAAATGTTCAAACACACGTATCGATTCAAATAAAGTCAAGTTTCAATATGCAGAAGCTACTGGAACACTTGTACCTCTAGGATATTGCATTTCTGGTTTGATTAACAAAATCTAACAACTTATCTGTAAATTGTTATTCCGATTCAGATTATGACGGGGATACAGAAAATAGATATTTAACTGGTGGTTTTCTTATAATGTTATCGGATGGTCCGATCTCATGGTCGTTAAGAAAACAGCAGACAATATCGCTCTCTAATACCGAAGTGGAATACATGGCAGCCTGTGTCAGCGGTAAGCTGCTGCGTCTGGTACACTGTTACTTAAAAGGTTATACTGGTGACAATAAGGTCGGAATATTCGAATTTAAGTTTGAACAATCAAAGCGCCAAAATGTTTGTTAAAAATCCGCAGTTTCACAAACGAAACAAGCATATTGAGGTAAAGCTCCATTTCATTCTTGAGGTATAGGAAAATAAAGGTTTTCTATTTATTAAGTTGAAAACCTGATATTTTTATAAAACCGTCCTTAAGGTAGCAATTTAATAACGTAAGGAAATAACTAAATACTAATTAACGTAATGATGAATAACACTGTGTGAAAGGAAAAAATACATGGGATAGGTCGTGTCCTTGAAATTTGCGAAACAGCACCAAAATCTTAAGTTACGGGTGAAAACCCGGTTTTTCGGCCCCCCTTGCACATATAAGCCAGCAACTTTGTTGAATATCAACTGATTTTGAAATTCTCAGCAGATCTAGAAGCAAGAAACTGAGGCCTTTCAAAGATACGAACAAAATATTTAAGTAGTATTGAGACATTTGTGCGTATTCCTCCAGCAAACTCATTTTGTTTAAAAATATTCTCTATTTTTCAACTTTGGAGATTTTTTTTACACATTTTCTTATTTAGGAATAGTATAATTTATGAACTTATTATAAAGGTATGTTTATTTACGAGTAAAATGCAGCTTTGGTTTAAAAAAATCTGCCAAAAATTAATTGAGTTGTAAAACCTTTAATAAAAAGAAATGGAATAAATGCGTGCACAAAGAATTTTTTTTTTTTTTTTTTGCAAAAATAACATTTTCGGTTATTCAGCTCAAAAATGTTTGCAAGCATTTATGCCATTTTTTTAAAATTAAATTTTACCAGATTTTATAAACCAAAGCTGCATTTTACTCATAAATAAACATACTTTTATAATAAGTTCATAAATTATACGACTCCTAAATAAGAAAATGTGTAGAAACATCTCCAAAGTTGAAAAATAGAGAACATTTAAAAAAATGAGTTTGGTGGAGGAATACACACAGATGTTTCAATTTTACTTAAACATCATGTTCATATCTTTGAAAGGCCTTCATTTCCTCCTTCTAAATCCGCTGAGAAATTCTAAATTTATTGATATGCAACAAAGTTACTGGCTTATATGTGCAGAAGGGCCGAAAAACCGGCTTTTTACCCGTAACACAAGATTTTGGAGGTGTTTCGCAAATTTCAACGACAGAGTCTCGTTGCACTCGACAAGGCCTATCAGAAAAAACCATCGCATCCCAGGCATTTCTGTTTCATTGTTTTTTGTACCAATGTGTAATTATTATTAATGATGAATAATTATTTCAACATATTTTGTAAATAAACTCTTGTTTTGTTTCTGTTCTTTAGATAAATATTCATTGATTTAAATTTTGTTTTTTTAATCAATTAGAGAAAAAAAAATTTCTGCTCAGTAAATGTAGTAAAAAAAACAAATGTTGCGAATTCTACGGTGGTCACAGTACATCCCGACTACGCATATAGATGGCGGCAGCTAATTAAATTGACGACGAACACCGTAGTGACCTAACAATTGAGGTAGCCGAGCTTTTGCGTCGGTTTCACAACCATGGATGGGATATGAGTCCACCACTTTATACCTGAGATGGTCATATTATGAAATGCCCGTCACATTATGAGATGTGCGTGCGGTTATTTTTAATGATTATCTTCAAAAAGGAAAAACAATGAACGGTGAGCACTATGATAACTTAGTGTGGCGTCTAAGTGACGAAATTAAGGAATAAGTTTGAATTGCTTCATCTCGCGCTTTATCGGACAGATTTAGCTCCCTCGAACTATTTTCTATTTCCAAAATGGCTCGGTGGTAAAAGAATTCCCAACAATGCAGACCTGCAGTCTACAGGTGACGCACAGTGGACCTTTTGCAAGAAGACGGTCAAAAATGTATAACTTTTGATTGGATTGGAATTTTGATATGCGGTTTTTTTTTGTTTGGTAGGTGAGACGTAATTCTCGACCGAAAATAAAATAGCTACGGAGGGTTTAAAATACATTTTCATTTGTAGTTGAATTTTAGTACAAAAGTAAAGTGTTAAAAGGTAAAAAAAAAGGTTTTTTTTAAATATAATGTCTTATTTTTTCAGTTAATTTTACAACTAATACTTTTTAACAATTTTTTAAGTTAATCTTTTCAGAAAATGCCAAACTTTGGCCCCCGTAAACTTTTTAGTCCTAATGTGCACAAGGGCCAAAGGTTGTTTTTTTTTTTGAAAGATCCCGAATTAAAATATAATTTATTAAGCAGCGAACGTAAAAGTTACCTTATATTAGTTCAAGATAGAGAAGTTTCAGTGAAAAACTCGTATGTTTTTGCTTTAGTTAAATTTTTTTTATTGTCTTTTTAAATATTTCTATATCAATTTTTATGGTAAATTTATGAAATATAACAATTTTTATTGTAAATTTACAAAATATATAAATTTTTAAATCAAGAAAATTTTTTAACTATATACAAAAAAGTGTAACTAATTGTTAGTGTAATGAAAAAGTACTTTAAATCAACCAATTTTAGTTAAAATTTCTTTTAAATAGCCTTGATTTTCATCTTCTAGAAGCTGTTTAGCTTCTTCCTCTAATTCAATAGAGGTAGTTTTCCATTTTTGACGAATGTTGGACATATATGGATCTGAAGTGCACAACAAAATAGTGATAAGGTCTTCATTAGTACAACATCTGGACATTTTCCTTGTGTTGTGCTCGCGAAAGAATCTGTAGTCTTTGTTCCTTTTTTCTTGCGCTTCTTCAGATAGATCTCCTATTGGTAGCTTATTGTTTTGAATTTTTTGATCCCCATGGTACAAAATTTTATGAATTAATGTTTTTGAAACATACCTATGTAAATGTACCTGTAACAGTTAAGCGCATTATATCTCAACCCTTTTTTATAAGTACATAACAACTCCTGACAACTCTACCGACACGCCAAAAAATACAACGCGGTGCACCGGTACGACCAACTTTTGTATTCATAGCACTCAGACGGACGGACGGAAATCGTTTAATCGACTCAGAAAGTGTTTTCGAGTTGATCCGTATAATAAAAGATGGATAAAGGTCCAATATTTTTGGCAGTTACAAACATCACCTCAAAATTAATATATCCTAACCACATGGTGGACAACTTTTGTATTCATAAATTTTGCAGAAAATATCTAACCTTGGGTCAGAAAAATTGTTCTGGTGCACATGGGCGGAAACCGGCAGGTGTATAATGGGGTATAGAAGTATAGGGGAGGGTTCGGACTATAGAAGAGTGAAGATTTTTTCTGACTGCTTTTGACTGGCAGGAGTTATGCTCTATTAAGTAGGAGATTTTCGGAAAATTTGGACCTTTTTTCAAAAAATTTTTTTTTTAAATTTCGAAATGACTCAGTGATTCTACATTTTTAAAATTAATAGTATGGAAGCCAAAAAATTACACAAAATTTATTCCACTTCAAAATCTTTTAAATCAAAAAAGTTACAGTCATTCAAAAATAAAAATTTACAAAGAAATTTTTAATTTTAGCAAAATACTGAGAAAGCCCATTTTCGCTGTGATATAGTTGAGATAGAGTCGCAATTTTTGGCTCCCGAGGTTTACTAGTATTTACTTTCAAATGAATAACATAACTTTAAAATCGGTAACAAAAAAAAAATGATTTTTGGCCACCTTCTCAAAATATGGTCCACTGTGTGACGGCTATTTTAAGGATCTAGTAAGTTCCTAATATGTAAGCTATTGTATATTTCTGAGAAAAGTATATCGAGCAAAAAGGAGATTATGTTGAGATATAAAGATATATGTTTTCTTTATCAGGTCGAGTTGTTGTAGGACCGCCCTCATACATCCATTCACGTTTATGAACCATTTAGTTATCTGAATCCATATTTTCATATCTGAAGCATATTAAAACAAAACATGCTTGTAATCTTATAGATATGTAAACTTGTTCAGACGTTTTTTGTCAAATTATACTCCACAAATATAAATATTAGTAGATTAAAATTAAAAGTTTTGCGTAATTTATATACAGTTTAACAAAGTTTATTTAAATATTAAGTTGTGCCGTTTTGGCTTGAATTTATCTATATAGTTCAATAATAAGTATTACTGCGAAAAGATTTAAAGTTTTCTTACACCCTATACCGTATGTAGAGAGGTATAATGAGTTTTTGATGAAGTTTGTAAGTTCCAGTAGTATTTAAACTACACTTTCTGAGTCGATTTAGCGCTGTCGGTCCGTCTGTCTGTATATCTGTTAATCCAATTTAGGTATTTACTTTTTTTTAGTATGCCAAAGTTCAAAGATTGGCCTCGCTAAGGTACGGGTTAACGTTGTTCGATTTATTCAAAATTTTAGGCGTCACATCTAAAAATTCAACAGCATTTATAAAATATTTTAGGTTTTTGAATAAATTGTCTTTTTAGCTTGGGGTTATATGTGAACCCAAGTGCAAAACGGATAATGGGCTCATAATACTTTTTTCTGAAACGCTAGGCCATTAAACTGAAAACTGATTAATTTTTGATACAAAGTATTTAGAAGTACATTTACTGAATATTTCACAAAAATTTAATTTTCTCGAAATCTGCAAAAATAAAATCCTTGTCAAAAAAATTCTGAGACAGGCATCTACCTAAAAAATCACACAAATCACAATCCTAAAGTGCCAGACCCAGTTTTTAAAATTTTGTTTGAGAAATTTTTTTAAAACTTTTTGGTGTCATTGCGCAATAGGTTACCACGGTAGTAATAAAATAATACTGCATATCTGAATACTTATAAGTATAGAGGCAGTAAAAAAATTATGTCTTTAATCAATTTCTTAAAGTTGAAAAAAATAGCATCAGATTTCAATTTTTTTTTTCTTTTTTTTTTTGGCACAAAAGTGGTCTGGGGCATTTGCTATTTCATGGAGAGTTTTTATTTGGTTTTGAAGACGTATAGCTTTTTGAAAAGATAATTTTATGTAAAAATCGACTCATATAACAACTTGTCGAAAAAGTTAAACTGTACAACGAAATATTTGTAAAATCTGAAAAAAGTTATATTTTCCCCATAGGAAAACACTTCAGATGTTCAATCGATTTCCGGCACTACTTTTCTTTATCCGATTATTCCCAAATTTCACACTTATTAGTTCTATATAGAGGGGAAACAAACTGGATCCCGACGCTCCTCAAAAGCGCCGTTTAGAAAATATCCATTTAACGTAGGACCACGCTAATGTCCATGTTAACCCAGTCTATGTAGAAAATATGAATATATTTTGACGAAATTTAGTATATAATTTTTTATCGACCATTAGGCGAAAGCTGTTAAAATTATAGGAAGTCGGTACATGTTCGGACTAGTTCGCAAACAATTTAACCCTATCAGACTGACTTATATGGTCGTATCAATAAAATTTGGTGTGTGTCTATTAGGGTTGGTCAAATTGGTCAATTGAACCATGGGTTCATCACGATTCTGGTACTATGGGCCATAACAATTAAAGTTGCCCAAGAACCCATACCTCTTAAATCATTTTCGAGCCTGCCAAAATTTCGATGAAGATATTTTCATGATATTTTCCATAATGCTCATTCTAATATAAAACATTATTAAAAATTTGTATACCGGGAGCTTTTTTGGGTCGGGAAATTCATTTTTCATATTTATTTTTATTGTTAATAGCCGCCAGGGGGCGTTTTTATGAATTTTTTGGACTTTTTCACTGTTTTGGGGAAAATTGACGAAATTAATGCATAAAAAAAAGACGAATCTTTTAGCGCTGAAAGTTATGGGGCATCCATATACGACCTATACTGCTTTCATTCAAGTCAAAAAATTCGTTTTTTATATTTGGTCATTCAAGGAGTAAGTAATTAGTGGTAGAAAAACAAAACTGGTAGGATCATTTTTAGTGATAGGCCCCATATAAAGCTGATTCCTGATCTTCACATATATCTTTCAAGAATCAAAAATATTGCACAATTTTTTTTTTTTAATTTGGTCTATATATGGTTTTGACAAAAGTAAGCTACTTTACTATATATGGTCATGTTCAGTCCATTTTTTTGACCTAGATCAAAGAAAATAATGTCAATATAAATAACGTTCGTAGTCTATCATTTTTATAGTTAAATTTTTCAATGACTATCAAAGCCCATGAATAAATGTATGAAATGTCCGGGTCAAGAAGGTGAATAACCTCAACATATTATTTTATTTATAAAGTGAAACAAATTATTGTGAAACCAAAACTGCGATTTTCTTAGAAAAAGAGATCATAATTTAATAATCACAATATAATAAAAACCTGACGTTTACATCATTTTTTGCTATTTACTGCAAGATGGCAGAAAATATTTATTCTCTGCAACTTTGCTTCAAATTGGAAATCTAACCGCCCACATTTTTATTGTGACTTGTAATTTATCATATTCCCTTTTAGTTAATTAATGAAAATCATATTTTACCATTACTTAGTTTTCCTGTTAGCATCATTAATCTCTATATGTTGATAGATCATTGAGTGATCTTTTGAAGAAATTTTATTAATTTATCTGTAAAATATCTGTTTTGCTTTTGGCATACAATTAATTTCTTTCTGATTTACTTTTCTTGTGAATGATTCTTGTTTTAATGACCCAAAAAAATAAATTCATTCTGTGACTTTGTTAAATGCCTGACTTGTGCCATAAAGTGTATATGACACAAATAAGGGCGTTGTATTTACCACCTGTGATGAATAACGTTTTTTTTTTTTTTTTTTGTTATTTTGGTTAAGATTTTATGGGGCTTTTTGCATTTGTACAAGCCGATACTCCGGTAAAATCAACAAAAAGATGAACTTTTACACAATACTCAAAAGTTTTACTGTAAAAAAAATAGATAAACAATCATAAAGTTATTTACCAATCAGCAATGAAGAGCCTAAATTCGTGTTGCTTAAAAATAGTATAATTATGTTTTTCTACGAAATCGTTTAAGCAGAAACGTAAAATGGCAATTGTAGTTACTTTAATAAAAAACGCATATATATAAACGGTTGCGTAAAAAGAATTTTTTTCACATAAACCCTCCTTTTTTAAAAAATTTTATGGATATCGATTTTAAATAGGGGTGAGCAAAATATCAAAAAAAAAATATATTTCTCCCAGTACTTATATCATTCACTTCTTCAAAGTGTATCTTTCCAGAATGTGGTTCTATTTGTTAAAGCTATTGATATAGAAGCATTAGCATCCTTTTTTATATGTATTCAAGCATTGATTTGTGTCAGAAAAATATAAAACAACGCGTAAAAAATATAGAAATAAATTCACAGTCATCGAAGGCATCCGAAATACAAATATTTTATAGAAAAGACTTTGAATCCGTAATATCGTCAATTTCTAGTTTACAAACAAAGGACAAAAGAGGTCGTATTCCAGTAACAGGATGTTGTCACGTGTGTTCGGAACTATGTATGCGGCTAGGAAAAAAATTAAAGCTTGAATCGGCTTTTTCGAGCCAATCTGCAATGAACAGTTCATTAAACATCCAATGTGTACAAACTTCCCGTAGTATCTGTAATACCATATTGTTTCTTTTGTTTTTTATTTACTGAATTTTTGTTTTTTTTTTTTTATTTCTTTTTTCTTATTTCATGATATGAATTGTTTACATTTACATTTCATATAAACTTTTATTTTTATTTGCAGAGCTACTAACAACTTCAAAAATATGCTTACAATGGCCGTATTTCCATATAAAACACGTACATGTAACACGGTTGACTTGGTGCGCAGTTAAGGGTGTCAAGAGTAATTTAGTCTCCCATGAAAATTAAAAAAAAAAAAAATTGCGGTACGGCTCCAAAAATGATAAATTGTTTGAAAGCTAGTAATTCTCAAGAAGTTTCAGATATGCAGATTATCAATTTCAATAAAAAAAAAATGGTTAAATATGCCAAAGGTACCCGGGTACCTATGTGCGGAAATAAGGGTTAAGACTATTTCAATTCTCTTAAGAATAAAAATGTCCTCTTTTTCAGATACAATTTGTTATATACATACATACAATTCAACTTTAACTTTCCCAAAATATCGTCTATCCGATTTCTCACAAGAAACTGTTCCTGGGGGCATTCGCAGACCGAAAAAATAAGTGGCCGATATTTTATTAGCTGTTGCATTTCATAAAAGGTGGAAAGAAAGCAACCAAAAAAACGGTAGTTTTTTCGTTTATTTATATTTGATACAAAGCATACATGCACAAATTGCACGCACATCTTACGAAATTACATTTGCAAGACCTATCCAATCCTATATAAGACATGCGTGATTGGAATTAGTTATTCGTGTTACTAAATCTCTAAAAGTTTAAGGGCCATTATTACAACTTGCCTTTAAAGTAAATGTTAGTTAAAGGTAACTTTAGCTAAAGTGAACAATAAAGTTACCTTTAACTTCTTTTCGTTATTACAACTTCCTATTAAAATAAAATTAATATTTTTGATATTGTGGCAGCACCAAAGGAAATACCGGTTACTTTTGACCAAATGAATTGATTTATCAAAATACATAGTGGCAACGTTCCTTTAGTTGTTCGCAAATAAACAATAAAACCAATAGAATAAAAACCAAAAACCTTTATTATAAGTTGCATAATTGTTGTAAATGTGTAATAAAACTTTTTAAAAATATACAAGCATATATTTAAGTATCTATTAATAAATTTATTTCCAAAACTAAATTGATGTGAATTTCGTCTTCATAGGTCAGAAAATGTGGCAATATTAAATACATAAACCTCACGTTAAAAGTTAAAGGCAACAATATCTTCCCTTTAGCTTATCGGTCACTTTTAGATTAAAGTATAGTTGTAATAACGAAAAACTAATAATCTGGCCGATAACATCCTAACTTTAGCTATTGGCAAGTTGTAATAATGGCCCTTAGGGTTATAGTAGTACATCTTAATTTAAATCAAATCTCACTTGCATGTGTTACTCGCCACTATCGATGCCTCCAGAACTTAAAATTTTCATAGACGAATATCTCATTTTCAATTGTAGCAGGGTTTTTTCGATTTCTTTTTTCATTTACGCTTGACCCAGGACTACTATAATAATAGAAAAAAGTTAAATTTTCAAATACAATTTAATTCTTCCTATGAAAAAACATCTTTACAGAAAAACAACAAATAAAAAATCTGTAATATTAATAGGCTAGGCTATATTTTGTTACCATTGTTTTGTTCTACCGTTTTATCCTGATTTTGACCATACGTATATTATTTGAAACGTATTTCTTTTTAGTCGTTCACCAGATTTACAGATTTTTAAATTTATTCCTTTATTTTGAGTAAATTGCATTTAAAATTGCTACTACCATATATGTACATAAAGTTATTATATAGTAAGTATGTATTTATTAAATTTGTTAATGTGTTCGTTAATGAGTTTGTTATCTTCATTCGCAATAATAATAAACCAAATAATTGTTGGTTTGTGAATTGGCTAAGTTGAAAAATAAAGTTGCTGCCTAGAAATTGCACTCGAATTTCGAGCGCTGGAGTCTGCTAGTTATGATAAATACTGGTCAAAAAGACAAAATACTAACCATAAATTAAAATGGTATTAGAAGCAAAACTTTACGTAACTGTGTTAAAATGGTTATCGTCGCCAACAATAGTTACAATATTGAGTTTAAAATACTGGTGGAGGGTATCAAAGTTTCGGTACAACTGAATTTAGTACCCTCACTTATTTTGTAAATACGAATAAATTTTTGTTTTTTTAAATTATTTTTTTATTAACTTTTTATTCAGATTATAATTTTTCAATTTCTATAATATTTTGTATCAATAATTCGATTCTCTACTTAAAGATAACTTTATCGGAAAAAATTTGAGTACCTCTAAAGGGTATAAGTAGGGTCAATTATATCTTCAAATTTGGAGTCTTAAGCTATCTTAATTAAATAATTGTTATAATATTTCTTTTACAAACAATATAAAAAAAATATATAAATAAATATTTTGTCTACACTTTTTGTGCAAAGTGTGTAGATATACTTCACATATACACCTCCAATTACTGCCACACATACACAAATATACAGGTGGTGATATTTAGTTTTTTATTTCTCTCATTTAAGTTTTGTTTTCTTTCAATTAATTAAAAATACAGTTTTGCACAATTGGTGGCCATTTCTTCTTCTTCGAAAATGTATATTTTTTGTTTTTTTTTTTTCACTATACAAAATGTCGATAATACTTCAAACCAGAGAGAATACCAAACGCCAACTCAAAGCAATAAGAAAAAATAAGACTCACCCAGTTGGTTACTGACAGACTGCCTGGGTTTTTTTTTTGTAAATTTCGTTTATTCTGAAACAAAATTCAGTATTTTTTTTTTATATATACTTATGTATGTATTTATGTAAAGTTAAATACAATTGATCATGTTTAACTGTGTGAGGTAGATTTGTAGCAACAAGTACAACGCTTTTTATATTTTACACCACTCTGTGGACAGGGTATTCTGTGTTTGTTCTGATGTTTGTAACTATAACAAAAATGCTTGACGTAGACCCATATTTCGATAAACCAATTGAATTAGAAGAATTTTCTGTCCGTTCTTGTAATTAAAATATAATTCGAGCATATATTTTAAACAACTTTGTTATATTAGCTTTTATAAACCACATAACGAAGGTTGTTGTATGTTCAGATCTAGCCTCCATGCCAATTATGCGATAACAAAGATTATAATCTTTGTTATTATAAATCATAAATAATCAGTCTAAAAATAAAATAAGGAAACCTGAAACAAAAATGGGCAAGATTTTACACGAATATGGGTGAAGCAAGTAACCAAATGTCGAGTTGGTTACGAATAAAATTCTGTTCTCGTAACAGCAAATGTTTTATCTCAATAGAAAATATGTAGCTCATCTTGAATAAATATAAAAATAACACCAGAGCTCTTTAGTTGAATCTGAAACCCCTTGCTAGAAATTAATGACATAGCGTATCGTATAGTCGGTACAGATGTGATTTATTTAAATTATGCATAAATGTATGGGAAGAATATGGACATAATAAAATGCTATGTATCGGTTTCAAAACTGTAAATGTATACTAATATAGTTATGGTTAAGATCAGGGAACTCAATGGTTTGTCATGCACTACACTAGCTAAGTGATATCAGCAAAAGAGACATAGCTACTCAAATGCGGATTTAGCTACATCTGTCAGGGTTATGGCAAAGATTCAAAGTTAAAAATAGGATTTTGTTAAACAAATAAAATAGTAATTTTGGGAAAGCATAATCCTACCTTTGACATAATTTGCTACAACTATTATTACTATCATCATTATTAGTATATTGATACATTGTATCAATGATCTATATTTATTTATTTTTATACCCTATACCACTATGTGGTTTGGGTATAATGACTTTGTGCTGCTGTTTGTAACAACCAAAAATATTTGACCTAGACCCATATTTAATTATACCGATCGAATCAGAATCACTTTCTGAGTTGATTTAACAATGTCCGTCCGTCCGTCCGTCCGTCTGTGTGTCCATGTAAACCTTGTAATCAAACTGCAGGTCGCAAATATGAATTTTGATGAAATTTGGTATGTAAGCTTTTCTCGGCCATGGGATGAACGGTATTGAAATTGGTGAGAATCGGTCCATGTTCAGACCTAGCCCCCATACAAATTACCCATATGAAATCGACATAAATTGCCATAAGATCCAAATTGTCATATAGATCTTACTCAAATTGGGTTCGTATGCGTTCATTACATCCACTAATGAGTAGTCCAAAAATGATCCCTTTGACCCCATATAGAGCTGCTTCCCAATCTTCATTTAAATCTATTAAAAAACAAAAATATTGCACTGATTCTTCTCAAATTTTGTTTGTATATATTTTTGCAAAATACAAGAGACTTTACCAAACATGATCAGGATCGGTCCATTTTTGGACCTAGTCCCTATATAGATATAGCATCCGATATGAAATTTTTCATATCTGCAGCCAAAAAAATTAATAAAAATCCCACTCAAATTTGGTTTTTGCTTATTTTCTATGTTCAGTTAGTTGGGCTTAAGAGATAGGGTTTCTAAACGCATGGTATAGGGTATCGTATAGTCGGTCTGGACCGACTATAATTTTCTTACTTGTTTATTTATTAATCTGTGGAATAAATCCTTACAGACTATTTACAAAAACATTTAACAATGAATGAAAAATTAAAATATTTAATTTAAAGTGTTCAGATAAATTATTATTTTACTTTTTATGACATTTGTTTTTAAATAAAAATCAATAAATCTATAAAGCTTATTAAAATTAATACACATTCGTCTAAGCGGATCACAGTTCGTATAATTTGATCTATAAAACTGGACAGATAAATGTGAGAAGAAACGTGTTGGCCGCTGGGGGATGTTAAATGAAATATTGTTGATCAGGAAACCAGAACAAACATCGCCAGTAATTATGTTCAAAAGAAACGAAACGTTTAGCATAGATCTGCGGTTTTTTAAGGTTGGCAGCTTAACAAGGGTGAGTCAGCTGCTGTACGACGGAAGATTAAATTGGTTAAAATTTAACTAGTTCGAATTTTTAAAGGTATTTAAAAAAATTTTGAAGGTAAACCCACAATCTGTTTGCAAGATATTATTCAGGTTACCTTAATGGAAATAGCAACGGCAGATTATTCTGGACTTTCGGCGGGACAAGAACTAAAAGAAGTTGCCACAGACAAGCAAAAATTGGAATTTATATAAAAAGCTGTTTATATTTACAGAAGTCATCCACAGGCGATAATAATTGGTAATATCAGTGAATACTCATTTAGCTCCCACATATCGTTTTTCTTAAAATAGGCATAATTATTTATACTAACAAATCCCAGCCCTTAAAATTCGAGACAAAATTTTGCCATTTAACAACGACTCTCAAGGTATGCTAATTAATCAATTCAACACTTTTTGTATATAGATTGCGTTATTGGTTTATGTCCACAATTATTTTTCAATTCAACACAATTCTTATTGTGAATGAAGAAAATATACTTACAAACACATTAAAAAATTTAATAAACACACACATAACATTGTATAACTTTATGTATATGTTAGTAGCAACTATAAATGCAGTTTACTCCAAAAGAATGTAAAAATCTATAAATCTGTAAATATGGTGAACAGCTAAAAAGAAATAAATTTCAAATAAGGTACGTTTGGTCAGAATCGGGAGAGAACTGTAGAACAAATCATCGGTCACATGAAATCGCCTTACTTATTAATATTATAGATAATAAAATAAATTCTTATGATAACAGAATTTATGTTACATAAAAGATCATAATTTAAATTTTTTTTTAATTTAATTTATAATTTTAATATAAAGAAATAGGAAAAATTAAAGAAATTCAAACATAGTACAAACAATTTTCACGGTAAATTTCTAAACAATATAAAAAGTAATTATAATGGTTTAGGCAAATAATTTTAATAGTTCCGTTTTAAAACGATGGGTGTTGCTAAGTGTATGTACTGTTTTAATTATTTTGCTCCAATGAGGAGCTATACAAATAGTGAATTGTCATTTTGATACGTCAATACCAAAATTATGTAAAAATATTCGGCTCGTCTAATACTTGAAAAGTATAAAGTTTTATGTTTGTGATTTTATGGGCAAAATTTAAAATGTTTGTTGTCACTGTACTAATAAATCTAGATATGGTCAATGAAAATATGTTAAATTCAAGGATATTTTTATTTTTCGCCTTTATTTGCTTTAAGAAATTAAAGAAAATTTAACCTGCAGAGACTTCTCGATTTCATTTGATGTAAAAACTGTTTTTATACCCTATACCACTATGTGGTTTGTGTATAATGACTTTGTGCTGCTGTTTGTAACAACCAAAAATATTTGAGGTAGACCCATCTTTTATTATACCGATCGAATCAGAATCACTTTTTGAATCGATTTAACTATGTCCGTCCGTCCGTCCGTCCGTCTGTGTGTCCATGTAAACTTTGTAATCAAACTGCAGGTCGCAAATACGAATATATTTTGATAAAGTTTGGTATGTAAGCTTTCATCGGCCATGGGATGAAAGCTGTTGAAATTGGTGAGAATCGGTCCATGTTCAGACCTAGCTCCCATACAAATGACCCCTATAAAATCGACATAAATTGCCATAAGATTCAAATTGTCATATAGATCTTACTCAAATTAGGTTTGTATGCGTTTATTACATCCATGACTGAGTAGTCGAAAAATTGTCCCTATGGGACAACTCTTACTCATAGGCCCCATATAGGCCCCCGATCTTCACTTAAATCTATCAAAAAACAAAAATTTTGCACTGATTCTTCTCAAACTTTGTTTGTATATATTTTTGCAAAATACAAGAGACTTTACCAAACATGGTCAGGATCGGTCCATTTTTGGACCTAGTCCCCATATAAACATAGCATCCGATATGAACCTTTTCATATCTGCAGCTAAAAAAATTAATAAAAATTCCACTCAAATTTGGTTTATGCTTATTTTCTATATCCAATTAGTTGGGCATAAGAGGGTCTCTAAACGCATGGTATAGGGTATCGTATAGTCGGTCTAGAGCTACACTATAATTTTCATACTTTTTTTTAATTACATTTGATTATATTTTAAAATCATCAAAGTTCCCCTTAAGGTAAAAGTTTCCACCGAGGACAAATTGCGTACCCTATACCATATAAAGGGTGAGTGTATAAATAAGGTGATGCTATTGTTTGTAGTTACCAAAAACATTTGACTAACACCTTTTATTATATCAATAGACTCAGAATCACTTTCAGAGTCGATTAGGGTACTCTTTCCATCTAACTGTGTGTCCAATCAAACTATAGGTCGCAAATATGAACATAGTTTGACAAATTTTGGTATATAGCCTTCTATTGGCCACACAAAAAAAGCTTTTATCATTGGTGAAAATCGGTAAAATTCAGACCTGGTCCCCATATTAATAACATTTATGGGATCGAATTGAATTGGCATGAGATCCGACTTATCATATAGATCTCCGCTAAATTTGATTAGTATGTCCTTATTATATCCGTTAATCAGTGATCGAAAAATAAACAATATAGGCCAAGTCCTAGTTATAGCCCCCATATGACTTTAGCGAAAAAAATTTAAAAAAACGAAATGAAATGCCGATCACATATTCTTTAAAAGTATCGAAATCATTTCAAACGGAAATGTTAGTAGGTCATAAAAAAAAGTCCATCTTTGTTCTCATTATTTAGAAATGATATTCCCGGTAATTACTGGGTGGTACAGATATTGCTAATATAAATACAAAAATCATGCAGAATGTAGATCAGTTTTTCAAGCAAATGCTTTTTGCTTTATTTAAAGTAAAAATACCTGATCTTGAGCTCGATTAAATTTTAACTCTATCATAATTGTAAAAGTTTTATTATATCTAGATGATATTGTGATTCTACTAAACACTCCTAGTGGTTTGCAGGCTATGATTGACACTTTCCAAAGAAATTATATAAACCGGAACTACAGGCAAAATTAAAAAAGTTATTTTTTGAAAAGGTTAAAGAGTTGCTGCAGATGTAAAATGGCATTATGAACATTAAACATTTTAAAATTGTAAACACCTAGACGAATTTGGGAGAGGATATATATAGCAAATATCTACAGAACAAGCTTTCGTCTTCTAAAATAGCCATATAAGTCATCAGGATGGGTCAATATCTAACATTTTAAAGACGGCTTAAGTTTTGGGATATGCTAAATATGGTGATGTGGAGAAATTACTTCTTTTTTCAATGAAAGCAGGTAAGAAAATTACAGTCCGCCTGGATCGATTATCGGATACCCCATACGATGCGTTTAAAAAATCTATCTCATACGTTCAATTAATTTGATATAGAAAATGAGAATAAGCCAAATTAGAGTGACACTGTTATTAACTTTTTTGGCTTCGGATATAAAAAAGTTCCTATCGAATGCCATATCTACAGTGAACGAAATTTGTTTGGCCGCACATGATATTATTCGAATTTGGATGAACAAGTCTTAAATAATAAAATATTTGTGACAGACTTTGCTGCATTTTTTTTATTTATTACAAGATTAACAAAAAAATATATATATTTTAACTTAAACAAAAGAAATTATAACAAATTATCACGAAAAATTCATTTCAATGTGCGAAATTTCCTTAGCCGCACAGTACTTATTTACTAAAAATCATAATTTAAACTAAAAATACATTAAAAATTTGTATGTTTAATAGTCTGTAGCACCTCCATTTTTATTAATTGTTTGAAAAATCAGGGCAGGAAGCGTATTAATTAGTTTCCGAAGCATGTTTATGTCTAAATCAAGCCAGGCTTGCAAAATTGAAGTTTTGAGCTCTTGGGTCGTTGAATCGTTTGCATACACAGCTTTTGCAATGATGCCCCAAACATTCTCGATTGGATTTGAGTCTGGACTTTTTGCTGGCCAATCGAGCAAGGGTATGAAACGAGACGAAAAACTCCTTTGACATACGGGATACGTGAATACTTGCATTATCTTGTTGAAATATAAATTCTATTTCATTATTATTTTCCAAGTATTCAACTTAAACGTCGTCCAACATTTCAATGTACATTTTGGAGTTAATGTTTGGTGGAGCGAAGCATAATTTTAGCTTTCCGTGGTATGAGAACGCACCCCATATCATGACTGACCCACCTCCGAAGTTGCGGCTCATTCGTGGAGGGTTATTTGGGCGCAGATCGTGCCAATAATAGCTGAAACCATCCGGTCCATCCAGATCAAACTTTTTTTCGTCCGAAAAAATGATTCTCTGCCAAGTATCAGTCCACGCCATGTGCCACTTTATGGTTTGCTGTCAACTGAGGTTTTTCGTAGATTTCTTCCATTTTATTGTTTTATCAGCACTCAATATTTGTTGTACCCGACGTTTTCCAACTGAGAGATGCAATCTAGAAACAATTTGTGACGAATATAATTGACTTTTAGTGGCTTCTTGTGTTATTAAGTTTTTTTGCCGTTGAGTTCTGAGTCCTGCGCCGTATTTATCGCCAAGCTTTAGATAATTTCTTACAACCTTCTCTGATCTATTAATTTGTCTTGCAATTTCTCTATTTGAAAGACCAGTTTCCCTTAAAACCTTAATTTGGACCTTCACGACTTCGTTTAGTTGTTTTTTGCGTACCATTTTAACAAATCTTTCCAAAAAAAAATATTTTTTTTACATATTCATGTAAAATAATGTAACCTTGATAAACAATACCAAAAAAGTAAAACTTTTAACAGAACTCATTAATCACAAATGCAGCTAAACAAATTTCCCACAAAAAACTAGATCATTTTCTTTTACATTCCTTATTCTCTTATCTAAGTACCGTTATGATCAAATATTTGTTGTTAAACTAATCACGTAATTTTAAAATTTGAAAGCATAATGTTACAAAAACAAAATGTTGAGTATATTTAAAAAAAACAGTTAGTTTTAAAAAAAATGTATGTGCGGCCAAACATATTTCGGTTAGCATATATGGGTACTATGTTGAAAAATGAACCGAACCTGAGCATATTTGGTAAGGTCACTTATTTTTGCAAAAACATATATAAACCAAAATTAAGAAAAGTCTGTGCAATATTTTTGTTTTTTTTTTATAGATTTAGTTGAATCGGCCATATGACTAAGAATTGCCCTGTAGGGTTTATTTTTGGACTACTGATAAATTGATGAAATAAACATACACAAACCCATTTTGACCGAAATCTATATGATAATTTGGATATTATGGCAGTAGCGTTAATCTTATGTACGATAGAAGGTTATAAAATAATTGCATCAACATATATTAATATTTGTGACTTGTAGTTTGACAACAAGGTTTACATGGACACGCAGACGGACGGATGGACGGACAGACAGACGGACTGACAGACAGATGGACGGACATCGCTAAATCGACTCAGAAAGTGATTCTGTATACTAGAAGATGTGTCTAGGTCAAATATTTTTGGTAGTTTGTGTAACATACTGATATTTTGTACTGCAGACAACAATATCTCTATATGTGTTTATTGAGAAGTGCTCGTTGACTTTTTGAAATAAAAATTTTGAAATAATTTTACCGCCAATGTTTCGGACTCGCAATTCCACGATCTTCACGCTCAACTTTATTATAACTCTATACCAAAGCTTACTGCTGAATTTTCTTCACGAGTTACTAGTTTAATTATAAAGGCTGAATGCAGTTTGCTAAATCCCAACATAAGATGCTTCAAAATAATGCGGGGGCACATATTCAATTTATAACATGCACTAACCTGAAAAGATGATCCATTTCATAGGAATTTGTTCAACATAAAAAATTCTCAAAACTACTAATATACTTTGGTTAAAATACGGTACCGTGAAATAGCTCCCAAATGAAATAAGTCCCAATGAATTTACTCCAATGAAATAAATCCTAACAAAAACGAAATAACTCCAAATGTCCCAATATTTGGTAGTTATTTCAAAAGGGAATAATACGCACAAAAAACAAATGAATAAAATCCCAATTGAAATAAGTCCTAACAAAAACGAAATAGCTTTCAACTCAAAAATATCGTTTCAAACTAAGTCGGAAATCATGCTTTTGAGAAAAATAACTTTTATATAAATGTAATGGGGGCTTCATTACCACTTAGGTCACTATGTTTTTATTAATATTTTTTTAAAAACCAGTATTAGGGAAGTGGATATTACACGTAAATATAAAGCGTTGTTAGTAGAAATATAAAGCGTTGTTAGTGGGTTATCGCTTGTGACCCCAGATATAAGGAATGAATAAAAAATATATGAAATATCTATTTACAAAAAAACCGTATTGTGTCGTTAGCTTCTTCACAACATATAGGGCAATTAAAATTTTCGACTCTTTCGGCAATACCTTTAGCTTGCAGTTTTACGACACAACCGTTGCATGTATTTAAATGTCTGCAAGGAATCACCAGCATTTGGGTTCAACTTCAAAGCAAAACACGCATAGAATTTGAGCACATAGTACTGCTGGGGGCACCAATAGAATATGTTCCTTCTCCTCTTCTTCGTCTTCTTCATGTGATCCTTAAAGAGATTTTAAAAAGGCTCCATTTCATTAACAATCATGTTTTTCGGGAAAATCAATCGATTTATGAATGTAATGGTTTCAAAACGTAGCTCACTATTGGCTTTTTTTAAAAACAGTTACACTTTTTCACTTGCGAAATCTGTTTACAAAATATTTACATATTTAAAATTTTTTCCCTATTTGGGTATCATTTAGGGTAGCACTCCATTATACCTTTCGATAGCAGAAGTCATTCGATTATATGTCTCGAAAATAGATAGTCCGTCTGGTCCAGTCTCTGTTTGATATCAATTAAATACAAAAACTACCCTTGATTAATTTATTAGAAGTGCTTACTTTCTCTAACCATTGCTTTTCAAAGTATTGCAAAAAATTTGTAAATTCAAAATGCCGCTCGATTTGTTGTACATTGTCCTTAATTTTACCACCATTATATGCGTGGCAGGCAACAGCGGAAGCGACATAAGTTTGTGGTATTCCAATGATGCTTTACAGTCTTGCCGAATCAATTGAGTTAATTGTAAAGGCTTTGTTGTCATTTGCATCCAAAAATGAAGTTTTAATAGCTTTTCTTAGGCTCCCTTTATAAGCGGTGATAAAGATCGCACCATTTTTGTTCAATACATTCCAATTTATGTAATTGAATAAATGTGTATATCATTTGGTTGACTTTTTATTTATCAAAATGAAAAATACTGGGAAAACCTATTAAAAGTATGAAATAAATTAGTCCACAATCTTTCACCATTATATGCAGATAGATCCGCGATGTGGCGCTCCGGCCGATGTCATACCATTTCATAATACTCAATATGCAGCAAAATCAACTGTTAAAACATTCAAGCGGTACAATCGATCACGATATTTTTTTTTGTTGGGAATGTTTTCGTTCATCAGCTTGGCCATCTTATCAGATCCAAAGACGCAGTAAGCAAAGTCATCCTAGTCATATATATATTTCTTTTATTTATAAAAGTTACAGAATAAAAAAAAAAATGCAAATTAAATAAAAGTACACGAAGAACAAAGGCATGACCAAATTCTCTCCACTTTACGCGATCATTAGCTAGGATCTTTGTTGGTTCCAAGTCAAATTCCGAGATTTGCATTAATTTTTCATCATTCTTATCCATGTGTTTCGGGGCCTAACAGCATTTCTATGGCGGTGGAATATTCAGAGTCTAGTGCATGTCTTGCTATTTCGTCAAGTGGCCTTCTCAAGATGTGACCTATCCACGTCCATTTGGTCTGCAGATTTCTGATTCAATTGGTTTGCAGTTAGCCATCAAGAGCAGTTGTTCATTGGTTACCCAGTTCGGCCAGAAAATTCGCAGAATTTGTTTCAGGCACGTATTGCAGAAGGATTGCAATTTCATGCATGTAGATTGCACTGTACTCCAGGTGCTGCAGCCATACAACAGTACCGACTTGACACTAAAGTTAAAGATTTTTAGTTTTGTTGTAGTGGTAATATTGGCCGCTCTCCATATTCTGTGCAGGAAATGAAATGCGGTCCGGGCTTTGTTGATTCTATCGGTAATATAGGCACTGGAGCCTCCGTCTTTGCAAATTGTGCTGCCGAGATATGAAAAGGAGTCTACATCCTCGATCAGTTGTCCTTGGAGTATTAGGGGTGTCGTATTGCTAGTGCCAATCCGCATCATTATTGTTTTCTTTACATTTATTTTGAGGCCAACTTTATTGGCATTAACGGATAGGTGGTGAATCTTCTGTGCTATATCATCGAAGCGGTGTGCAAAAAGGGAAATATCGTCCGCATAGTCGATATCGTGGAGGAACTCACTCATGTTCCAGCGGATGCCAAATGGCTCTTCGGAGTTTGTTTGCTGAAGCACGCAATCCAACAGCAGTAGAAATAATGTGGGAGACAAAACACAGCCTTGTTTAACTCCTGTGTTGAGCTGGAATGTTTGGCTTTCTTCGCCTTTGTATCGTACTGTGCATTTGGCATCAATATATAGTTTGTATAATATAATATATAATTTGTTGACTGAATTCAATAACGTGGCATTCAATAAAATGGCAAATTTTAAAAAACGGTGTTTTCTCTTGGCCCCAATTCAAAGTAAGTCCAAAATTTTTAAAAATGTTTTCCTTCTGAAATATATTTACGATATTAGTTGGCGTCTTCGGAGATGTCGCAAAAATTTTTGCTGTCAACTATTGCAGACCTCGTTTGACTCTATTAAAATCAGTCCTTTTCGTTGATATCTGGTTGCCTTATTATAAAACAAGGATCATTTTTATCATCCAAGTGCAAGTAAAACATGATTGACTATTAATTTGCCTTACGCAGGCGTACCGGAAATTCTCCCGGATTCATCTTACAGCGTTGCCAGCGCCCAAAGTACATGCGACATTTAAGCATTGATCTTTTATTTGGTTAAGGGCTTTAAGTTCTTCATACAGTTGCCGTTGGTCATTATGGTTATGTTCAATAAAAATTGTGGTCTTACGACACTGCCCGTTATCCAAAATCACTCGCAACTTGCAATTTTCTTCATAACACGTATAATATTTCCTTCCTTTAGCTTCAGATTATTTATATATATATACTTATTTTTCCACTTTTACTGTTTCTTCTTTTGCCACTTATTATTTCGAAGGCCGGACCTGTCATTTTATTTTTTAACTAACACCGATCTTCACTGGCCGCAAAATTTAACAAGTACTGACGCAATCAGTTCATTGCATTGTTTAACGTAAGGCAAGTCATTGCTTTGTTGTGAAACCGTTTTAGGTGAAATGAAAGTACTCCCAACAAAAATTAAAAATACAATAACACCCATCTATAATTCAGAATTTGTAACAAAATTATATGAAATAAGTCCCGATTTGTATGGAAATTTTTTGGCATTTATTTCAATTGGGAGTTATTTCACGGTACCTTAAAATACACTTAGTAAAATGAAAATATATTTCGTTTCGTTACTCAAATATTTTGAGTTATGTATAAAATATAGAATATAGAAATCATGTGAGTCTGATCATAGGGGAGATGTGTAAACATCAGGTACAGTGTTGCCATAATTTGAAATTGTAAAGATGCTAAATTGCAAAAAGAAAGATGCTAAAACGTACTGGATTAAAAAAAAAGATGCTAAATTATTTTTCAAATTTCATTGCCTTTATATTGAAAAATTAAATACTTATTAATAAATTCTTTGGTTTTTAAATCGAAAAATTAATATAAAACATAAGTTTCGATTTATATTTTTTGAATTTGAAGTAAAATTTTTTTGGATTTCGTCTGTAATTTTTTTTAACATCAAATTGAGTTTTTTTAATTTTAAATTAAATATTTTGAATTTTAGAGGGATTTTTTTAATTTCAAATATAACAGAATTTACATTATCAAAAGATACGATTATATTACAATAATTGGTTTATGGAATCTAATATTTCTGTGATGTCTTCATCTTCAAGTTCTTCTTGGCTCTGATATTTTTTGATGATCGACTTTTATCAACGACATCGCTCAGTATATTGTAAGTGTAACAGCACCCATTTTTCAATTTCAAACCTTTTATACGTATTACAGAACAAAAGAACTCGGATTTTATTCTGTTCAAAGTCTGCTTTTAACCAACGCCATTAAACTAATCAAACGTTCAACTTCGGCTTTTGAGAAAAACAAAACTAATAAAGCCAATACAAATATTGATAACTCTTTAAATGGATTTTCGGCAATAGAATTTTTGTTAGCTTCAATCCCAATATTGTTCTGTGATATAACTCCATTGGATTTGAGTTTTTTCTGTTTCAGATGATCTTAATTTAAACTCATCTAATATATTGTATATCGGTTCTTTTACCCGGTTTAATGTGTTTTGTATTCAAAATTTTGGCTTTTTTTTAATCCTATAATATTTTTTGGCAATCGACTTTTTAATTCATTAAAATCTGTTGTTGGTGTTTACAATCTTCTATTTCAAATTGATTTATTATATACATATGTATGTTGAAAGAAACGAGCAGTAGTACACAAAATTCTCGTATTACACTTTGAGAAATAAAAACATATCAATACCATTAAAATTGAAATCGCATATACAAAAAAAATGAAAAAAATCAAAAAAAAAGATGCTAAAAACAACTTTTTATTAACAAAAGATGCATCTTTTCATAAATTTTGGATGCTAAACGACAAAAAAGTTGCTAAATCTAGCAACTAAAATGCTAAAATGGCAACACTGATCTAGAAATTAAAGATTTTTAATGGCACTTTTATAAAATCAAACAGAATGCATCATATATGTATCACTTAGCGCAATCAACTGCTAATATAAAAATATATATTATTTCAACCGGTTAATTTTTCGTTTTTTATTTTTTATTTTTAATTTTTCCATTTTTCGTTTTTCATTTTTTATTTTCAATTTTTTTATTTTTCATTTTTCAGTTTTTATTTTTTATTTTTCTTTTTTTATTTTTCATTTTTTATTATTCATTTTTAATTCTTTGTTTTCCATTTATTATTTTTCGTTTTTCATTTTTTATTTTTAATATTTTTTTTTTCGTTTTTCATTTTGTGTTTTTAAATTTTCATTTTTTTTTTTTAATTTTTCATTTTTTATTTTTTATTTTCCGTTTTTATTTTTTATTTTTAATTTTTTTCACTTTTCATTTTTTATTTTTAATTTTTCGTTTTTCATTTTTTATTTTTCATTTTTTAATTATCAAATTTTATTTTTCATCTTTTATTTTTAAATTTTAATTTTTTATTTTTCATTTTTCATTTTCAAACATGTTGTTACATATCATATTTTTTTCACCAATACAATCATAAGTCACACCGATTTTGTCTTATGGCTCACACATTACGCTGTTTTTGTGATTGTATTGTGAAATAGAAATTTACACCCCTGCGCGTATACTATAGATGTTTGCACATCAAAAAATGTTAACTTTTTATCAATCGGTTATTAATTCGGTTATTAACTTCATAACAACTTGGTTGACAATCAATTCGGTAGCCATTTATAATCAGCAGTATTTATCTTATTGATTTTTTTTAGCAATCTTTATCTCACATAATAGAATACAACAAGTTGTTTTCCTTAATGTTGAATAAATAGTTTCTGTTTAAAATTTTGTGTTATTGTTACACGCAATCGTTTCAATTATTGATTGATTGCTTTGTCATGTCATTTCATTGCTTTAAAGAGGAAGAAATAAATATTTTTTTAATAAATTTATGATTAATTAAAGATCATGTTTTTTTGTTAAGAATTTCAGATATTTTTATTGACTTCTGCACTCAGGAATCTTAACTTAATTACCTTTCAATATAATAAATACTTTATCTTCCTTTAACCAATTTATTACCCATCATTTTGCTTTTAAAGGGTATCAGTTTTGTTGTTACTGTTATTGTTATATAAATCGTTATTTGTTTATAATCTAGATGGTCATATCAAAAACGCATGTTTACGAGTTTTCTGAAATACAAACGCACACATTGTGGATGCATCATATACGCTTAACAATCACGCAATTTAGTGGCAAAACAAACTGCGTGAGAGAGGTCGTACGACCCGACAACCCACCATGGTAGATAGAGGAAACGCGCGACCGCTTAAATTGATATGAGCAGCATATAAAGAAAAGAAATCGCTTACTTTGTAAAGTTCTTGGTGTTTTGTGTGTGTTATGGTATAAACTTAAATAAACCTACTTAATGGGGCTTTTTTTTTGCAAAATATATTTCTACTCATTGTAACGGTTTTCCATGCGCTGTTTTTAAGAGACAAAGAAAGGAAGTTAATGTTTAAGTGTTATTTTGCTGTTAAAACGCCTTGTACTATTTGCTTAGAGCAGGGTGCGAAGGAACTTATGTTTTGTGTCAATTCTGTTATAATTTTTGAACCAATTTCCATATTTAACAAAACATATTATTTATTAATAAAATATTTGAAATGCAAAACATTAAATATAAAACAAAAATCCTCAGTAACATTTTTAATCGGTGTTTCATGCAAAACAAAAAATGCAACATTTACTAAAAATTTTTAAATAGTTAAGGTAGAAATTGTAGTAATTTTTTTTTTTAGAAAGATGCTCAGAATTTGTTACCTTAATTAGTCATATAATTACACAAATTAATTAATTCATATTGTTTTCCGATGTGCTGATTTTATCAAACTTACTAAATTTCATTGAGTTAATAGTGACGCCCGTTTTTTTAAACAAGTAACAGTGAATTTGTCGATTTGAATAATATCCCATTTGGGCAAATTTGTTTCAGATATGCAATTTAAGAATATTGCAGAATGTCTTCTTCTCTACCATGCACCACTGTAACAATAATTCATTTTCATTTTCATTTAGTAATAATTTAAAAGGAGCCTAAGGGTATAATTATCAATTTTGGCCAATACACAATTCAACACAGGGCTTTTGATATTTATAGTAAACACACAGTATGTTTTTATGTATGTTTAGGATCAAATTTAAATGAGCATTACCCTAAAAAAATATTCCAGACGGTGCAAATCTGTAAATCCGGTGGACAGCTAAAAGGAAATAACTTTCAAATGGGATACTTTTTCTCAAAATCGGTTCTTAGAAATAACTATATCGGCCACAAGAAGTCGCCTTAACTATTAATATTATAGATACCTCTATGTGGTCAGGGTATAAACAGTTTGTGCAGATACTTGTGGCTACCAGAAATATTTGACCTAGTCTCACCTTTTAATATATCGGTCGATTGCAATGTCCGTCCACCCGTCCACCTGTCTGTCTGCTGTCCGTCCTTCTGTCACACTAAAGGTCATAAATATGAATGTAGTTTGATGAAATTTAGGTAGTAAGCTTTAACCAAGCATAGAATGGAATCTGCTGAAATTGGTGAAAATCGGTACACGTTCCGACCTAACCCCCACACAAAAAATCTCTATCAAAAAGGCTAAAATTTTCGAAAGATGCATATTTTAGTTTATATATACAGATAAAATAATAAGTAGGGCAAAAATAAATCCTGTATGGTCATTTTTCTTCATAGTTCCCACAATCTTTACTTAACTCGATATACAAAAAAAAAAAAAAATATTGCATAGATCTTTTTCAAATTTGGTTTATAAATGTTTTCCAGAAAAGTTAGTTGTTTTACTAAATATGGGCATAAGAGTTTTTTTTTCTTGTCGTAGTCGCCATATAAAAATAACAGCAGATATGAACTTTTCCACATTTGCACGCCACAAATTCCACTAAATTTTGTTTTATGCTTATTTTTATTTCCAGTCATTGCTCTCGAAGTCCATGGCGCAGGGTAACGTAAAGTCGTTCTACACCGACTAAAACTTTGTTACTATTTTTTTACGGAGTATTGTAATTTACAAATTTAACAATTATATCAAATATAAATGAAAATTGTTCAAGTTACCACCAAAAACGGGGATATATCCACCAAAGGTGTAATATAATATGCGAAACAATTGTCAGTATGGTTCAAAGATGCATGAAATGGCAAAAAGTCATCTTCATGTATAATAACAGGGACCAGATTCCTCCAGTACTCGAGCTTCAAATTTCATGTTTGAAAGCATGTAAAAAGATAAGTATAAGTATTTAGTATAACAAATGTATACTTTTTGGAATCATACAAGTACCAAGAATATCATCCTGAAATTTCACTTGAATCGGACTGTCCATTCCGACCAAAATTGTGGCGTCGGTAAGCACTACTCGACTGATGCTGGCCACTTCCTATACAAATGTGTGAAAATATGTTCTTAATTGAAGTTTGATAATAGTTTCCAGAATATTTTCCACAATGACGTAATAAAAAATTATATTCGTTAGAGCTGCGTATATAAAGAGAACACTTCATTCAAGTTTCAAAGCATTCCGCCAAAAATTGAAGTTTGGATGATCTCCTACTCGACAAAAAACAGAAACTAAAAAATTTTTTCTCCAAAACAAAAAAAAAAAAAAAAAATATATATATATATTTATTTTTTTTATTTCTTTTTTTTTTACTGCCCGTAATTCCCCTTATTCAATAATGACTCATATAAAAAATTAAGTCATTCCGATTAAAATTGTGCTCTAGGCGAACAAATGTGTGAAAATTTGCTCTTATTTCAAGTTTCATGTAAGTTAAAAAAAATTTTCCATCACGATTGGTAAAATTTTTACACAAGTTTTGTTTTATGATTGTTTTCTTTTCAAATGAAATTTATTAAATAAACTGAGAAGCATATTATAGATCAAACAGAAAGCAAAAAAGACTTAGTTTTGTGGAAAATATTTTCAAAAAGCATGAAAACAAATAGTTTTTCAAACATTTTGCTTCATAAGCACCACAAAAATTTTCTAAATCAATTCTAAAAATCTTAATTGTTGCACAGGTCTTTGGCAATAATTTGGCTTTTACAGATTGAAAAAATATCAATTAGTCGACGAGTTATATTCAAAAAAACCATATAAACAATATGCTGAAAATCGGCATTTGACTGCAAAGTTCGAAGGTCGATTAAAAAAAAAAAAAATTCGAACTAATATAAACAAACGCCGCGATACGGGTCTTCTAATTTAGCCTCTATTTTCACCCCTCACTCTCAGAATCGACCTAACTTTTGCTAACCTGAATTTGTTCCACAGTGTAATATTACTAACGTTTTTTAAGTGGAAATATTCTTTGAGTGTATACAAATTTGCAACTGGACAGCAAAAATTTTTTTATTTTTAATTTTAATAGCAAAATTTCCAGTTGATTTTACTTTTTTTTTTTTTTTGAGCGTAAACATTTTTTTGAGTTTAAACATAAAAAATCCCATTATTACAAAAAGTGCTTTAATGATTATTAAAATCCAAATATGACATTTTTAAATAAATAAAAAAATAAAATTCCCATATTTCAGGCTAAAAGTTAAAAAATGAAAAGTTCAACGTTGACCTAGAATTTCTTAAAAAATGCTCAAACAATTTTAATGATTTAAAACAAACTCAAGTTCAACTAAATATCTGCCCATTAGAAAAAGAATTACAAAAATATTTTGATCGGTTCAAAAGTTAGAGAATATTGGCCAATGGAAAACAATTTTCAGCCACAGTGGGTCGGTTCAGACTGACGGACAAGCGAAAAATATTAATACATCGCTAAAATTTGGTATATAAACTTTGATTGGCCATAGAACAAACGCTGCCGAAATTGGTGAAAATCAGTGCATCTTCAGACAAATTGCCATAAGACCCAACTTATATAGATCTCGATAAAGTTTGGTTTGTTCATGTTTATTATATCCATTAATCAGAGTCCCAAAAATAAACCTTGTAGGACAATTTTTAGTCATAGCCACTACATAAAGCTGCTCCTTGATCCTCACCGAAGTCAACAAAAAAAAATTGTCAAATTTCGATTATTCGACTGTTTCGTTGTTTTACAAAAAATAAGTTATTTTACCAAATACGGTCAGGATCGGTCCATTTTTCGACCTATTCTTCAGGTATAAAAAGAAAAAGAAACGAAAAAAAAGAAGTAAAAGTGATGTTCTCCATCTGTATCTTAAACTAACTATTATAGCCAACTTATAATCTATAGGTTCTAATGGCATTTAAATTTAAAGTTATTTGATTTTCGTTCTTGGCCAGTATTTATTACAATTTCTTGAATAACAGTTTATGTAAATTTTTGTTGAAATCTCGGGACCAACTGAACTGGCATTTATGATTTTAAACAGCAACCTGCTCAAGATGTCACGGAATCATTTTCACTGAACATGCGCAACTCAATTGACCTATTGAAGGTGTCTTCCTGATTTCCACGGACGGACAGACGCACATTGTTATATCGACTTCGCTTGTTGTAAAGGTCAAAAAAATATATATATATTTCATGGGGCCAGATTTTTTTTAAATTATTATAAATAATATACAACAAACTTAAATATACTCTCTGCACTTTGATGTGGAGGGTATAAAAAGAAAAATCAGGGCAGAAAAAATAAAAAGTCTCACTTAAAGGTAAAATTGGTATAACAGTTATTAATTTTATAACAACTTTGAAAAAAATTCACGTGAAAATTTGGATTTTGTAACTAACGAATATTTTTTTAAAGCCACTTGAGCAACGGAGTTCCAATGACAATCACCAAAACTTTGGTGATTTCTCTGGATCTAGTTTCTAGTGGTGACGAAATCATTTGTTTATTTTTTTTTTTTTTTAATTTAAAGAAATCTTCTACAGTTAAAACCAACATTTCCAGACCCTGTAAAATTTAATTTTATTTAACAAATTAATGTTCAGGTATTTTGTCGAAGACATCATGACTAAATGTTGTTAGTTTTGTTGTTCTTGCTGATGTTACTGTAAAGTTGTCGTCAGCCACGTTGTTTCAATTTCAAGTAACCAAATACACAACAAGCATCAACTGCATACAACCATTTGATGTTTATGGCAACAACAGCAAAAACATCAAAACTAAAGTAACTCAATATTTTGCAGTTACACGTTAATTTAAGCACAAATTGAATTAATAAAACATGTTAAACATTGTGTGCGGTCCGAAAATATTTTATTAATTTATGCACGAATATCGCCTGCCACCAAAAGAAACAAAAACGAAATACACATTCTCATGCACCAAGCTAAATAACAGCCAGCACCATCTATCGTACATTTTATTTTTTTTTTACAGCACGTTCCAGAAGAAACAAAGTTTTTTTATAAAGAAAATCGGGCGTATTGATCGCATTTTAACTGTGTAAACGCAATTTGAATTTACAACCAAATCATATGCGTTTTTCTTAACATTTCTCTTTGAGCTGTGATTTTTCTTCCTTCTCAGCTTTGTGGTTTTTTTTTCGATGTAAAATTTATATGGGCCTCTTATAGATTTTTTTTCGTATGTATAAAAGGAAATGATCTGACGTGATTGGTTTGCATTTAACATACAAAGAAAAATGTATGTTGCAAAACGCAAGAAAAAACGTTCTCTATTCTTAAAAGGAGGTCTTTACAATGGGCCAGAATTTATATACATATAAATTAATTCTCCTTCATAAATCATAGTTTCCTCAACAGGATGAAGACGATGCTATATTTCGTTTAAAAAGCTTTATTTAATTAAGAATATTAAATAATTTTCTAGAAATTGAAGTAAGATCTTTTATGCAAACTTGCTTTTGAAAATTGAAAATTATATATTTGTTCATTGCAATTCAAATAGAAGCTTTTGATTAATAATCATCTCTTACTTATAATTTAGAATTATTTTTGACACTGGCCCATTATGCACTAAAGCTATAGCGATATCAAAAACTTTTAAGAAAATCATAATTTTGTCTTTGTTTTTTTTTTTTTTTTTTTTTTTTTTGTTAAATGTGTTACATAAAACTATAAAGCAAATGAAACATAAAAATTAGAACATGTTAAATGTTTTGTATAAAATTTACATGAACATGCAACAACATTCATAACTGTGGCAGGCAGTAAGTACCAGCAAGCAATAAACTGCAACAACTTTGGCGGCAAATGTCGTTTGCTTTCTGTTTGATCTCACACGATCGCGTTACTTTACCTACACTTGAGTGTGTTTAACAACCTGTAAAATAAAAATCAAAGGGTCTTAAAGTTGACAAGAGAGTGGCTATGAAATGTTGATCGATCATATTTTTTTTTTGTATAAGTATGACAAATATTATTTTTGGTTAATTTTTTAGTTTTACAAAAAACTTTATGTTGTACAAAATGTTCCTGTTGGCAATATGTTGACATTATTTGGTAACAACACTTTTTTTCATGATTACTAACCCATTGGGAATTTAGCGTTGTGACTTATTTTTTTTTTTTTTTAATAACAATGTTCATTAAAGGAAAGTCTGTTCGGTAGGTATGTTTTTAATTGAATTTTCAACCACTGAATGTGTCATATTGCTTAAAATTATACTATGTTGCATGCGACTGGAAGGACGAAGAATAAATTTACATTGTTGCAAGTTTTTACCAGACAATGTTTGCGGAATCTTCTTAAATTAATTTGAGAATTCTATGTTTATACATACATATATTCATTCTAATAATTAGGAAAAAAAGAAAGCCCTGTGGGCCCCAAATAATACTATATATTGTTGATCCCTTTAAAAAGAGTAGTTTATATATCGATATTTGTCTATCCATCTGCCCATCTGTACATACCACGATCAAGCCCACAATAGGTCTGTTGGTGTGCTCATTTTTACTGAGAATGACTTAATCAGTTCTAAGAAAGGTGTTATTTAAAATCCTCTAAATCGGTTTAACTGGTCCCGGGGTCCATGAAATTTAAAAAAAAAACTTGCGAATATATGATTTTTTTGTTGTTCTTATTATTTTTGTTACTATGCATTTTTTCTTACGTGTGTCAGCTTTAATTGTTGTTATTTATGTGGCCGTCGTGTTTATAGCATTTGCTTAATCAGTGTATATATTTGGGTGGTCGATTTAGCAATCGATATTGTACATCGATTTTTCGATAGCTTTTGGCAGGAAGAAAAAAGGTCCTTTACGACATTTCAGAAAAATAATTTTCGAGGCGCCCAAATTTATATTTTTTGACTTTTTCTCAATTTTGGTTTTAAGGATTTTTTTTTTAAGTAATTAAAAAAATCGGCTGATTTAATTATTTTTAAGGTAAAATTGTACGCTAAAAACAAAGCAGTTTTACCAAAAAAATGTTTTTCTTGAGCTTTGGACGTGTTTTTGTCAAAAAGTCGATCGTTTTTTACGCGTTAATTTTTAAGGTTTATTTAGTCGCTATGTTAAAAAAAAATATGTTTTTTTTTTGTGTTTTTAGACGAGTTTTGTCGGAAAACGTTTTTTTTAGATTTTTACTCTTTTTTACTCTCTTTTAGTTATTTTTAAAGCTCCAATCCAATTTTTATTTATTTTTCCCGTATCAAATAGCTCATTTCTAAAGAAATTCGCACGCTAAAGGCGATGTTGATATCAGTTTTTCGAAAAAAAAATAGTTTGAACGAGTTTTGGTTGAAAAATTGATTTCTTCCGATTTTTCAAAAGGGAAACCTAAATTTCAGCATTTATTTGGCAAATAAAAAGCATTTTCAATATTGCTTCTTATCTGAGTCGTCATCATGATAAGTGTCAGTAAATATTTTGCCCATCATTTAACAGTTGTATGTAAATTTTATGTAAAAACACTATTAATACTCAATTAAAGTTTTTGTTTCAATCTTTATTTGAATTATTTTTGATGAAAATTTTAATTATTTATTAATGAAAATTTGAATTATTTATTAATGAAAATGACAGTTTGCTAATATTTGCCGATAAAAAAAAATGTGTGAAAAATATGGGAATTTATTTTAAAATTCAGATATTTCCTTGCATGGATTCCGTTCGACTCATTTTATTTCGGCGGTTTTTATCAATTGCACTTTTAGCTATGCTGGTTAGGAGTTGAATGGATTGCCATCGTTTTTAGTGTACAATTTCATCTTTATTAACTGCTAAAGAAACCTTAAAACTAAAAGTTGAAAAAGGTTCAAAATTGAAATTTGGGCGCCTCGAAATGATTTCTTTGATATGTGGCACAACACCGTCAAATTTTTGTCCTTACAAATCTGCCCACCCTAGTATATATATCGTTCTATTACACATCTCGTATAATATTAAACTGGTATTGCGGCACAAAATAATGCAAAATAAAAAGAGTACATTTTCTAAGTCATTTATAACAATTTATAAATTTAAAAAAAATTAAAATTAATCAGATTTTTATAATTTTATTTACAGCACCTTATTTGCATGAAATTTTTCTACTAATGCATATATGCATTTTAATTTATAGAGTTATGTTCATAATACAAGTTTTCCATTTGAAACATTTCCAATATGTTTTGATGAATTCAAGATATTTGTTTTATAGTTTTATTTTATAGTTTTATAGTTTTGTTAGAAACTTTAAGTATTTCGAATATAAATTTTTAATAACGAATTATAAATAATTTATTATGAACCATCTGAAGTATCGTTGCATCCATCTAATCCAATTACTTTCCCTGAAGACCAATATCATCCTAAAGTAAATTTACGTATTTTTCATCCATTCAATATGCCAACTAATACCCCAGAAGGAAAATAAATATTGTTTTCCGAAAACTGACTATCCAAAATTAAGTGCTTTACTGTCCGATATTGATTGGAATGATAACATTTCATCCATTGATTTTGATGGTATGGATCACAAGCTTTTCTAACATGTTGAATGCATATGTATCCGTAAAAATTCCTATGATTTTATCACCTAAAAATATTTATCCACCATGGAATGATTTGGTCAAACTCAAAAATATGAAAAATAAAGTGTATAAAAAATACAAAAAGTATGGTTCCCCTATTGATTTTAGCCAGTATTAAATTGCTCGATCAGAATACAGCATTGATAAAGAGAACGCTTCTAATAACTACTTAACTCGTATGAAACATTATTTAAAGCGGAATCCAAAATCATTTTACAATTTTGTTAATTCGAATCTTCGATCATGTCAATATCCTTATTCTTTGAAATCTGGATCAATTTCAGCCGATGGTGATATATATATCAGTAATATTTTTGCTAATTTTTTGCCACAACATAGTCTATAAAAAATTTTGATCAATTAGTATAATATCCTTTTTAAATTCCCAAAACTTCTTTGCTAATAAAAGTAAATTTCCTTAACAACATCACTGTTTTGATAATATGAAAACACTGAAAAATTCTTTTGATTCTGGTACAGATGGAATACGAAATAATATTCTTAAACACTGAGCTGACTCTCTGTCGTATCCACTAGCAATTCTTATTAACCAGTTCTTGTGTATAGGATATTTGCCATCTCTAGGGAAAGAATCTTATATCATCCGTTTATATAAATCAGGCAGTAAGGTAAATGTGTCTAACTACAGAGGTATCGCAAAATTGAGTGCAATCCCCAAAAAAATTATAATAGACCCGTTATCTTATCAAGTATCATCCTTATTTTTACTTTATTTATTAACGATATCCCTTCTGTTATTCTAAAATTCTCTTATACACTGACAAGTCATTTTCCTCTCTTCAAATTTGCATTCAACATTTTTTGCTACAATCCGATTTAAATGGTTTTTGTGGATGGTGCAATGTAAACCTTATGGAGCTTAATATAAAAAAATACAAGCACATGAGTTCCAGATGTAAAAATCTACATAATACTTATTTTGTGAACTGGACTTAGTTGATACATTCTTGGCATTTATTATATAATACATAAATTTAATAAAAATTTTTCGTCCGCACATCATATCTTCAGGAACAAACAAAGCTTATGGCGTTCTTAAATTTATGAAGAGATATACACATCCCTGGTTCATCCTATTCTGAATATGGTTCTATAATATGGGATCCGTGTTACATTATTCATAAAAATTTTCGTCGAATCTGTCCAGAAACATTTTTTTATATTTTGTCTACGTGGACTTCGTTGGAACTGCTATGCCTCATCCTCTTATAAATCCAGACTTGCCCTTATCAAGTTACCGACACCGAAAAGTCGTAGAGCTATGCTTGGTTTATTCCATGGTGACATAGGCTCCAATTACTTGAAAAGTAAAATACAAATTAATATTCCATCGAGACCTACAAGAAACTTTAAGCTCTTAAATATTAATTGTTTTCGATTTAAATATTCTAATAATGATGCATTTCGTTGTTTGTGTGAGCAACTTAATGTGATTTGCCACATCATTTATTTGTCGGAAAATAAGAAATCTTTGAAACGTAAAATCATTCTATATCTAAATAATTAAAACGTCATTATTTTATTTTTTATAACTATTTATGTATATACACTTATACATATTTGTAATTCCATAGACTTTAAATATATAAAGAAATAAAAAAATAATTCCAACTAAATACGTCTAAGAGTTCCTCTTCAATATTTGGCAGATTCTAATCCTTTTCTTATAGAACCATCGCAAATCCAACAATGCTTAAGGAAATTTAATAAAAAAGAATTTCCCGTAACCTTGTAAATTAAATCATTTAAACAGGGTGTACTATACATTTTGATTTTGTTATAAATAAAAAAAAAACATATTTTTTCATTCAGTTTTTTTTATTTGAAAACACAATCCTGGCATTTAATGATGGAAACTATTTCATTCAAATGACTTCCTCGGTTGGCGCTGCAGTAGCCCATGCAATGAACACATCCATTTTTCGGTGAGGATTTTTCGGTATGGACTTGTTAAAACTTTAAGAATGTTTTTCTCGAAAACTTGGTTTTGAACGTACGCACCCTTTTAGTCTAATCGATCACATATATTAGCTCTATAAAGCATAGAAATAATAATAGATTTTATGGACACATTTCGTGGATAGCTTCAATAATATTTGATTTTGAAAAAAATTTATGTTGCTGTTTAGTGTTAAAACAGTTAGAGAATTAATTGTTGAATAAATTAAAACTGAATTTGTAAAATTACCATTAGTGATATGTAAAAAATATTTAAAAATTAAACAGGATGTCCGCATTACTCGTACCCTAAACCTAACTCTTTTGAGTAAGATCAAAACGTTTGGAAAACTAATTTAAAAAATTGTTAATTACAGAAATTAATAAGCCGTATGACCAATATATACCATATATACTTTTAATATTAATCATACGCGTAGTTTTTTCTACCCTCTCAAGGGATCACCCTGTTCATAAAGCCTATTTTTGAACGATTTTCATATAGTTTCTTAAACTTAAATAATTAACAAATTGTTTTGTACTTTATAGTGCTGAGAAAACATTGGCTTAAAAATCTAGTGCCAATCTAATTACGATGAAGTTCATGACCAAACTTATTGTTGGCTACGATAACGATTCCGTTCTCTTAACAGCTGATAGCTGTCGTTGTTAAACTTTAAAGTTGTTAAACTTTAAAGGAGTCTAGCTAGCGAATTTTTTCCGATGTCGAGCTATTCACCGCCGTGCGAATACTTTCATTGAGGTTTTTTTAAAATGTTACGTTTATAGAAATAAACCACAGACAATTCCTGAGCCACATTTTTGAAAATGTCATCGACAATTTTATCAAAAAAGCAAGGGCTTGTTTTCAGCTGCGGAGGCCATATGCCTCAAATACTATTCCATATAGAATCATAAACTTGTCTTTTTCACAGTGCATTAAAAATATAATTTTTCGTTAAAAAAAAAGCGTTTTGTTCTTAAACTAAATCGAGCACTATTATTGGGTCACCCTTATATAAACTAAAAGTAATATTTATGCTTAACTTATGAAAATATTTTAGATGTTGATATCATTAAATAAATGACTGAAGCGGAGTGTAAGAGTTCTAAAACGATATCCTAACAATTCGAAAAAAAACACGAGTTTATTTTCTTCAAGTTTTTAACTAAACGCTAGAATACAAAAATCAATTATTTATAATTTACACAAATGTTTCTTAAAAGAAGTGCACAGTTGTAAAAATAAAAATTAAGAAGTTCATTGTTATTTTGTAATAACTCGTCGAAAACAAAATTAATAAGAAATATAATTTGGGTTCATGACTGTAGACTAGGGTTCATGACTGTAAAATGCTATTTGATTTTTTTAAGGGATCATCCTGAATATATATTAATATTTGGGAGAAAATTACACATGATTTATTAAAATTGTTTTCATTAAAGTTTAGGGGTTGCTACTGGGCCTCCTTTTTGATCGTGACTGTCATGGTAGA
Organism: Cordilura impudica; assembly: GCA_963682025.1. NCBI lineage: Eukaryota > Metazoa > Arthropoda > Insecta > Diptera > Scathophagidae > Cordilura > Cordilura impudica. Next base: position 70,749,900 of record OY821518.1, on the reverse strand, counting down.
CGGACGTTTAGCGGTAAGTTTATTACCGAATATTAGCAAAGTCCTTGAAATGTGCATTAACAACAATATACTCAAATTTTGAAAAAAAAATAAACAAATAAATAAATAAATTAGTTAATGATACACAATTTGGTTTTAAGTACAGACATTAAACTATTCATGCGATTAATATATTAACTTACAATATTTTATAATTGAAACAAATCCTTATGTACAGACGCTTGTCTGATAGATTTTGAGAATGTTTTTGAAAGTATATGGATTCCAAGATTGATATATAAACTAATAAAGTATAAAGTTCCTTGTCATTTTTTAATACTTATACATAATATGCAAGTATTTTCAAATATCCAACAATAATCAAATAAGTACAAGGCAATTTGTTATAACTAGCAGATTCCAGCCCTCGAAACTCGAGTTCAAATTCTAGGAAAATTCATTTTTTCATTTAATAAATTATTTTATGAAAACGTAGGGGTATGTTAATAAATTTTAGCCAATTCACAATACAACACTTTTTATTTCCGTTAATGTCGTTATTGGTTTATGTTTATGCCAAAAATTATTTTTCAATTTAACACAGGGCCTTTTGGAAACACATTAACAAATTTAATAAACACACACACAGTATTGTACAATTTTATGTATGCGTTAATAGCAACTTTAAATGCATTTTACTCCAAAAAAATTTACAAATTTAAAAATCTGTAAATCTGGTGGACAGCTAAAAAGATATACCTTTCAAATAAGATATGCTTGGTCAAAATCGGGAGAAAACTGTGGAAAAAATCATCGGTCACAAGAAATCGCCTTACCTATTAATTTTATAGATAATATTAATTTCACAAAAAGAATATCCATTTTAAAAATGTTAAATATACTTAAGAGCCCGATTAAAGGAGAGTGTGGGTACATTCGTAAATGCAGTAAATTTGGGCATCACTGCGGCAGTTATGCCAAGTTTTGTTGCTGATGCGTGATCAGTTGTTGCAGATGCTTTCTTACTGCTCAACAATTACAAAGAGTTTGCTTTTTAGAACATTTTGCAAAAGATAAAAAACATATTCACCACAATAAAATTAACAAATAATATTGAAAATCTTGATTCAAAAAATGACAACTTTTTGTTAACTTATAATAAAAACAGAATTAAAGGATGAAACGACTTGTGGTTAGAAGAAATCAATTAAAACGGAAAAGAAGGCGGATTCCTAAAATAAAAAATGCACTACTTACTCTTCCTTTCTGCACCAATGTTAAATATTTTTTAAGCTTCGCGCTCTATTGCATTAGTAATTGATATGATGCCATAGTTGCAAAAAATTGCGGCAGCACTGTCAATTGTTTGCATAAAAAAACTTTTGACGTTAATGAGTGCTGCCAAGTGATGCTTTTTTGAACGTTTTACTTTTCTTATGCTGCAGAGATGCATAACTACTGCATTTACGAATATACCCTGTATATTAATTTATATTAACAACTGTTTGTTTATTTATAGTTCAATTACACTGTGGAACAAATTCAGGTTAGCAAAAGTTAGGTCGATTCAGAGAGTGAGGGGTGAAAATAGTGGCTAAATTAGAAGACCCGTATCGCGGCGTTTGTTTATGTTGGTTCGAATTTTTTTTTTAATCGACATTCGAACTTTGCAGTCAAATCCCGATTTTCAGCACATTGTTTATATGGTTTTTTTGGCTATAACTCGTCGACTAATTGATATTTTTTCAATCTGTAAAAGCCAAATTATTGCTAGGGATCTGTGCAACAATAAAAATTTAAAAAAAAAAAATTGATTTAGAAAATTTTTGTGGTGCTTATGAAGCAAAATTTTGGAAAAATTATTTTTGTTTTCATGCTTTTTGAAAATATTTTCCACAAAACTAAGTCTATTTTGCTTCCTGTTTGATCTAAAATATACTTCTCAGTTTCTTCAATAAATTTCATTTGAAAATAAAATGGTTTTAGTCGATAATTTGCATTAAAAATCCCAAAACCGTTAAATAAATAGCGATTTAGGTAGAAGTAATTAAAAAGGGAAGTTCCAAGAATTAGGAATTAGTAAAAACAACTTTTTTGTTTTCAACCACCGCACAGGTAGCGATTTTTTTTAATTCGTACAAGCGAACGAATTTGAAAAATGAAGATTCATTAAGACTCGAAACTCAGCCAAAGATGATGTCTTTTAATTTTCGCTCGGTCGTGATAAAATTCGGTATTATATTTTTTGGAACTTTCATTTTGTGAGTGATTTAAGTTAAGTGCATCGGTTTCGGTTTTTTCATTTCATGTAAAATGGACTGTTTTTGTAATGTTTGTGGACGTTTCATAGCAAGCGATGAAAAATGTGGCAATGCGAGTGATTTTTTTTTTTGGAAGCCTATAAACAATATTTCTCGCAAGAGTTTATCACTGACGTAAACTATGCCCCTAAAAAAGTTTCCTTTAAGTGCTATTCTACTCTAATGCAATGGAAAAGTGAAAAGAAGAAGGCTATGCCTTTTGGTATACCAATGATGTGGTTAGACAACATCCCGCATCAACAAGAAAATTGCTATGGATGTATCAACTATCATAAAACTTTGAATAGAAGGAAAGCAAAGAATAAAAGTTATGTAGCAGTGCCAAGTGTCCAATTACCATTACCGCACTCAGAATTCGTTCCAGTACCAACATACCGAAGTATTGATCTTAAAACAGATACCAGTACTACAACCGCCGCTGCTACATCCATGGATTTCTTCTCAGAATACGACCCTGGTGAAGGTGCATCCTATGAAACATCAAAGGACCCAATCCTAGTCACACAAAACCAATTGGATGGAATTGTTGCAAATTTGTGTTTGACTCAGAAAAAATCAGAACTACTGGCTTCATTTTTTGAAAGGAAATAATTTGCTGGCCAAAGGTACCAAAGTAACTGCATATCGAAAACGCCAAAAAGAGTTAGAAACGTTCTTCAATGTAAATGATGCAAGAAATTTCGCTTATCGTAAAGTTAATGAGACGATAGTGGTAACCTATAAAAAGATGATTGGCGTTTATTCATCGATAGTTCACTAATCAGCTTTTTAATTACTTCTACCTAAATCGCTATTTATTTAATGGTTTTGCGATTTTTAACGCAAATTATCGACTAAGACCATTTTATTTTCAAATGAAATTTATTGAAGAATCTAAGAATCACATTATAGATCAAACAGAAAGCAAAAAAGACTTAGTTTTGTGGAAAATATTTTCCAATAGCATGAAAAAAAATAATTTTTCCACCATTTTGCTTTATAAGCACCACACAAATTTTCTAAATCAATTTTTTTAAAAATTTTAATTGTTGCACAGGTCTCTAGCAATAATTTGGCTTCTACAGATTGAAAAAATATAATTTAGTCGACGAGTTATAACCCAAAAACCATATAAACAATATGCTGAAAATCGGCATTTGACTGCAAAGTTCGAAGGCTGATTAAAAAAAAATTCGAACTAACATAAACAAACGCCGCTATACGGGTCTTCTAGTTTAGCCTCTATTTTCACCCCTCACTCTCAGAATCGACCTAACTTTTGCTAACCTGAATTTGTTGTTAAACTTTAAAAAAAGCTACTGGGTTTTCAAATTTGGCGTTTTTTTTAATTTGCTTTCTGTATACCATTTTCCTTTTGTGAAAGTCAGAAAAATTAATTTAATTCTTTCTGATATGCATCACTACTGAATGGATATTTTTAAAAGAAACAGTGTAATATTTTTAATTTTTTTTTTATGATTTTCCGAGTGGCTTAGGCTATTTTTGTCCGTCCGGCCGTTTGTGGAAAAGACAAGAACTTTAAATATGTAGAAGTTTCGATTAATTTATTTACACATGTATGTCTTTAATATTCTATAGATAAGCCCGGCCCAATATTCACTTTTTCGGAAAAATACCTATATGTTAAAAAACACTTATTTTAAAGAAAGAATTATTTTAAAATTTAAGATACAAATATTTATATTTTAGCTTATTTTTATTTTGCAAATTGAAAAGAAGAAGGAAGAAGGTCGGTTTGTTCGAATATGAGTATTTTTGTCTGTATTTCTGTATACTGTTTCTGTTCTTGTTGGTTTGTAATTTATTATATTTGCTCCACCAGAACTACCCCACGTTCTGCGACATTGCTAGAAACTCTCGGAAAACGAACAATTTCTATAATTCACATCGTCTTCCTTATCTTTAATATCTTATTTGATAACATAGGATAAAATGCCAGTTATGCTAAAAAAATCTAAGGGAGTTTTTGGAAACGAAGTCTCCTATGTTCTAATTAGACTGGAATGCAATGTTAATTTCTTATCAGGTTTTCCCGGCCTTCCTTTTTCTTTACACTAGCAGAAACCTTGTCGTCAAAAAAGCGAAAGCAATAAGCTTTTCTGATAAGTACCAGAGATAACCAATAATTTTCTTTAGAGCTACAGTTCTAATCGCCTCATTATATATTAATAGTATTTTAAATCTTTTAATAGCTGCAGATCATTACTTCAAGAGGTGTGAAACCTACACTTTATATAAATTGTTACAGCAAATACGCAAACAGCTCCAACTGACAAAACTTCACTCTCACTCAGCTTGAATTCATTTTTAAATAGATAAATCTTAAAAAAATCAATGACTTGTGTAGACCCCAAGCTGCTCTAAAAGATACTCCTTTTTCGGGTATACCTCATAATAATAATAAGCAGCTCTGTGTAGTCATCTCGTGGCTGAAACGGAATCAGTTTCATTTCGGGTGAATAAAATAGTATTATTCATCAGAAATCCCATCTAGTCTTATTAAATGTGCTCAATGCTTGCGATAATCTTTAAATATTTGAAGCATAATTTCCGTAACGTGATGACTACATGTCAGCCAAAGCAAATCTTTATTAATCTTTTGTACACAATTTTTTCATCTAGTATTTATGGTAGCTGTGTCAAAGCTCATACATTAAACTAAGTTCTTATTATACTCTATTTCTCCCGGTACGACTATTCACATTAGCATTAGATGCCCTCACACCAGTGGTGGCCATCGAGAGAAATGAGTTAGTAGTTGTGTTTATGCATGGTCGTAACACAATGAAGATGTTGAATGATGTTGGTTTCTGCAGATTTTGTTTGAATGTAATATAAATGACTAAAAGGGAAAATAGTTGAGTTCGCGATGAATATGGTAAAATTTTAAATATATTTTGTTGTTTTAAAGTTTTAAATCTCACATTTTGAAAATTTGAAACAAAAAGTAAAGAAAATTTAATCTTTTGTATCCATAATTTTTTAAATTTATTAAATCAAATAAGTGACCAATTCATTTCTTTAAAAAACAAAAACAAAAAATATCAAAACTTAAAAAGACATCAAGTTTCAAAGGTTTATGAGTGGTTTGTTACCAAATACTAAAAAAAACTTACCAGCTTCAGAAACTGGATATTTTTTAAAATTAAAAAAAAAATTTTTTAATTATATTTTATTTTTAAATTTTCTTTTAATTTTAATAGTAATTTTTTTCTTTAGTTTTCGACAACGAAGAAGAAGTTTGCTTTTCAATTTTAATACATTGTTACACACCCAGCACTCAGCTTCATTTAGCGCGTTTAAACAAAATAAGTAACTAATTTCCCATTTTTCATCTCACATTATAGCTTTATTTTTATTAAAAATCTATGTATAAAATAAAGGCTTTAATAAAACAAAAAAATTGTGTGTTGCTGTAAATATTCTCTGTGTACCAATCAAAAAACTATAAAGAATTTCAAAAGGCAATGCGACATACACCTGCTTTTTTCAAAAGCTTTCATAAGACTGATTGAAATTGTTGTTAACTTTTACTCTTTGGTGAGTAATTTTGTTTTCGTTCGGCTGTATACATACATATAAGAAGCCGAGCACCAGCGTGCTTTGTACGGCCTTCACTGCCTCACACCAATGTTCTAAGCACTGCGTGAATAATTATTTTGTGTAAGAGGTGCCACTCCCGATGATCCGATCCGATCGAACATTTGTTAAATCAGTTATCGCCGCCGCGCTTCTGCCTGCAAAACTTCATTGGATCATGGGAAAAGGTTTAAAAGTCGATCCAAGAGTTTGTCGGTAGACAAACAGACATTACAAGTTAAAATACAGGGACTTAAAACAAGTAGTTATGAAGAAATTGTTTTTATTAATATTTTTTAATAAAATTGAAAGGGGTAAAATTTACCAGCAGGTCACTGACTATGTCGCAAAATTTCACCTGCATAGTTAGAGGCTAAGACCATTCCTATTCGAATAGATAATTATGGCATTGAAAGGAGTTTGTCAATTTCCGTAACAGATGTCAGAATTGGAAGACGAACTACGGTTTCACTTTCCCTGATATCTTCTACAGTTTTGTAATTTGCAAAAATTTTCAAGAATTCTGCCAACTTTTTCGGAATTCAATTCATTATTGATGAATAGAAGAAGCTAAACTGTTTGTTTAACTCTCCGTCTAGCAACACTTCTCGTACCCTTAAACGCATGACAAGGTCCGTAGGGACCTATTTTTGTTGATATGACATTTTCTATGAAAAAGACATTTTAAAATTTTTGTTTTGTTATTTTATTATTGTTTATTAATTAAAGTGTTGATAAATAAATTAAAATATTTTTTTTTATACTAACATAATCAATTTTTATAAAACAGCTGCTTACGAAACTATAACCGCATTTATACCCTTTTCGTTGCCTACTTGTGTTCTAGCTTGAACATCCGCGTATATCTACAAATAGAGATTAGTATTAGAAGGAAATAAAACAAATGTTAAATTCGAAGAACTCATTTAAAATGTGTTCAAACAATAAAGCAGCTAAAAAGATGCCAAAATAAAGTTTATGTCTTAATGATTTCTTGTAATTTCAGTACAAGGTCCCTACGGACCTCGTCATGCGTTCGCGTACTACTCACCTTTAAACCTCAATAAAAACTAAACTGTTGGGCGTATCACCTTGAATTTTCTTTTAAACGATTTTTGACAAAATTCTCTTGGAAAACAGGGTAAATTTGGTGTCCCTTGTCCTGGCCGAAATAGGAGTAGTTTCAGTTTGAAAATGAAGGTCCCCAGGGACCTCCTCGCTAACCGAAGGGTTAAAACTCGTTGCTGTTTCACGATTAATAACTTTATTAAAACCTCTTATTCCATTTTGTTTTTCAGCTGGTTCATAAGCATTCACAATGGGTAAAGTTTTGTCATCGCAACTTGACGAATTCGATAGCTGAATTCGACTGAATGTATAAAAAGCGTTGATCTCATGTTCTAGCATTTTTTCACCAACCTTTTTTATGAGACAATTTTTCATATTTTGCAGTCATTCTTGGCAGCGCTGAGTCTATATTGCTGATTTTTGTATGCTAGCTTAACTCTCGCTGAGGTATCAAAAAAGAAATGTGCTTTAATGAAAGGTGCTGATGTTTTTTCAATCAGAATATATAACGAAAATTAGCTTCTTCAATAATATCTTTTCTGTATTGTTATCTTAACATATTCTGAGAGCTGTTGGGCGTTGTCTCAAAATACACATAGCATTATGGATATAACTTACGACACTGATGTTCCAGAATCGTACTTAAATCCGAAGAGTTTTAAGAAAAACGCATTTGAGCTGTTTACTTAATGAGAACTATTCTAGTAAAACACTTAATATATAATGGGGAAGGAGAAGCTTAGTTCTAGGTCAAAACATGGGTCAATTCTAATTAATTTTATTGAAGGTTGTCCTTGGTACCTATAAACCATTTGTACCAAATTTCATCCAAATATCTCCATATTTGAAACTTGCACTTTTTAAAAATTTTAAACTAGGAAGCATAGCAAAATTATTTTCATATTTTTCCTACACAAGGGGAGATATGTGACAGATGACAAATGACATTTTTCTAAAAATATCACTTGTACAAAAAAGTTTTCAAGGATTTTTTTTTTCAAGTTTGACTCTTGATTGATTTAATATTTGTTAAAAATTCATTTCTCAAAGTATTGTCCGTCACTAGCTACTACTTTTTCCCATCTTTCTGGTAACAAATGGATTCAGCGTCGGTGGAACGACTCATCTTTTGAGGCTATCCACGAGTCGAGCCAATTTTAGAGTTCTTCAAAAGAGCAGAAGTGCTGTTCCTCAAGGGCATGCGTCATCGACGAAAACAAACAGTAGTCGGAAGTTGAAATGTCCGGGTATACGGCCGGTGGGATAGGACTTCCCATTTAAGCGTTTCAAGGTATGTTTTGACTGGCCTTGTAACATGTGGTCGAGCATTGTCATGCTGAAGAATAACTTTATCGTGTCTTAGCTCATACACCTGCTTTTAACAGCTCATTGTATACCACACGCAATCGGTTCCACCAAATACAGAGCATGATCTTGCCACCGTGAATATTCGGCTCTAGCGTCGATTTTGGCGTATGGCCGGTCGGCTCGTATGATTTTTTGCGTCGTCCTTCGCGCTCTTTGACATCGGTATTAAAATCGCCACTTCTAGAACGTCAAAACCAGTATTCACAGGTAGAATTCGATGGAGCATTATCTCCGTAGGCTTCCTGCTGCATGCGACGACTTTCAGCTGCAGATTTCTTCAAATGGAAGCAAAGAAGTAATCCTTCCCGCAAATTGTGTTTTGTTGGCACAAAAGTTGACATATTCGGAGCACAAGAAGTAAGTTTTTTTTTTATTATTAATCAACACTCAGGGGATGCCCCCTACAGATGGAGTGCATTGTGTTGATCTCAGGAAAATAGGTTATAGGAAGGAGGAAAGAGGGAGTAGTGTGCAAATTTTTTTCTTTGCAGCGACAGACCAAAGCCTCTGGTGGGAATCGAACCCACGACCCCCGCATGATAGGCGAGCACGCTACCTGCTCACCTACCGGGGCGCTTACACTTCAGTGAAATGACAAATACTGCAAAAGAAAGCCTTATGATGAGACTTTGAAATTAAGTTGGTTGCACTATTGTCCCATTCGATTTAATGTCAGTGGCGCCATCTTTTGAAAATCCTTTAAAACTTACACCTGATACCTGATACCAAACTTCAAGACCCGGTGCGACGCCTAAAACTTAATCAAATAAAAGATAAAAAATTTATGTGCTATTTTTTAATTTCAGTCTTAATTTATATTCAGTGTGGAGTATTAGAACTTCTACAAGAAATGTCATGCATGAACCCCCAACTGTAGTCAAAGTAAATTTATAAACTGTGCAATATGCGACCATTAGTTATTAGAAATTATGCCTTAGTTTAGCAGGTGAAAACACGTTTTGCTATGTAAATAATGTAATTATCACATATCTTAAATTACAAATTAGTTCAGCAGGTGAACAAACTATTTTGCTAAATTACGACACATAAAAGCATATGCAAACTGAATAAGTGATACGTTAACCTCTAGCATTTCATTGTAATTCTATTGGGTGTTATCGTAACTTGTAACCCTAGTAAATTGCATAAAGCCACATATTTATGCTCTATTAAATACAAACTATATACTTATCTACACTTTTTGCACATTATTCTTAGAACAGGAATTAACTTTTAACCAATTGTTAAGTCTTTATAGTTGTAAAACACAAAACCAATACTTTATTAACAAAATCTATTAAAATTTCTCTTGAATATTTCCCACAAATCGAAAATACAAAAAAGGTCATATCGGACATTCTAAAGACATTGTAGAAAAATGCAACATCCATTAAAATTTCTCTTTTATTGTTAATAATTAAGAAAGAAAAAAAAACTAAATATGTGTATATGTATACACACATAAAATACAATATATTTAAATTAACATATTATAATACGCCTGTCCCTTTAAATGCAACAGGTTATCCTACAACCAAACGAGAAGATAAGAAAGCAAAGAAACAACACACTTGTATGGTTTGCTATAGCAACAACAACAAGCAAGCTTCGTTTGTGTAGTATAAGTACAAGCAAAACTAACAACAATTGATTGATTACCACAACCACATATGTACGTATGTATGTAGAAAGATCTTTTTCTTTAAAATGCATGCATTATAATGCAGGCAATAAGTCATACAAAATTCTTTTAAATTGAACATGATTGCAATGAATTTATTTACGAACCATGAGTGAAGAAAAATTGACATGTACAGGCAAATACAATAAGGAAGGAAAGTTGGTATTTTCTCCTACAATCAAATTTATTATTTATATAAATTTTTTACTTTCTGGTTAAGAAAATTAAGGTGTTTTTTTAGATACGCATTTCAATTGCCATGTCAAAGATAATTTAAGAAATTATTTTATACAAAAATGATTTGTTTACAAATTCAAGAAATGAAAGCTTATTAAGGTGGAGTTTCGTAAAGAAAATTTTAAAAAATTACGAATTGTCAAAGCATTTACATGTATAAATTTTTGAATGAAAAATAAATTTTCGTAGTCTATTTAATAAAGTTTTTTTTTAATACATTATATAAATTCCATTTTGTTACTATTGTTAAATTGTTGTTTGCTTTACAGACTCGTGTCTCACTTTTGACCTGCTATGAAATAGTATTGCAGTCCAAAATTTGAACGGTTGGCTAAAATTGTGGCTCATAATTTGCTCTTAAATTGTATATCAAGATATAACTGCTCCTACTGCCATAAGTTTTTCTACAGATTTGCGTTTGCACATAAAAGCGAAAAATTTGCTACTAATTTGACAACAATTCGCTCAAACTAAATAAAGTAAAAAATAATAATAAAAAGATATTGAATTGGCAATTCTTAGATAGAGTAGCAGGAGATGGTTACTAACCAACATTTTTAAAATTTTTTTAAGTTATCTAACCAAGAATTTCGGATTATTGGTGTTCTAAAACAAAAGACTATAGAAACAAACTTTTAAATATTAATATTGGTTTTTTCAATATTTGTGAATAGTTTTTAATTTAAATGTGATAATGTGTACAATATGAATTAATAATATCTTTCTGTCTGTGTGTCGATGTAAAACTTGTAATCAAACTATAGATTGCTTATAAAATTATTTTGAATGGAACTGGGTATCTAAATTTTGATCGACCCTAGGATAATTGATATGGAAATTGTTGAAAATCGGTACAAGTTTAGACCCAGTCCCCATACAAATGGCCCGTATAAGATCGACTTAAATTGCCCTTAATTTAAGATTATCGAGTTCATCTCCGTCATATATGTTATATGTGTGGTTCTGCCACCCTATAACAAGCAGTTTAAAAATAACCCCTGCAAGACCATTCTTAGTTATAACCGTCATACAAAGCCAACCACTGTATGCCACCAGTTAACGACATTGCGACTCATATTTTGTTTATATTTTTTTTTTTTGTATATCTAATTATGACCTCACCATAGTTCGCTCTAATTTTCTAACTTATTTTTATAACTTATACCACTATGTGATCACGGTACAGTGACTTTGTGCTGATGTTTGTAACTGGCAAAAATATTTGATCTAAACCCATTTTTTATTATACCGATCGATTTAGGTGACTATTCTGAGTCGATATAGCTAAGTTCGTCCACCCGTCTGTGTATTCAGGTAAACCTTGTAATCAAACTACAGGTCGCAAATATAATATATTTTTATGAAATTTAGTATATAAGTTCCTGTCGGACACAGAACGCCAATAAAACTGGTGAAAATCGGTTCTTGTTTAGACCTAATCCCCATACAAATAAACCCTACGAGATCGCCTTAAATTGTCATAAAATCCAAATTATCATATATTTACATTAAACATATGTCAGTTATGAAAAAATTATTCTTGAAATCTTAAACATCTGATTTAGTTACCTGTTTTGGCGATTTCAATTTACCACCTATTTCGTGGACAAATTCTTTTAACACCAGTTATTTGGTTCCTGTTGTTTTGTATGGCTGTGTAAATGAATTCATCGAATCGTTATTTGATTATGGCAAATCATATTCTCAACGCGTATTTAAAACTTTTGCATTTAACTTTTATTAATGAACCATCTGAGGTATCGTTTGCCCCATCTAATCCAATTACTTTACCCGAAGGCCGTTATCATCCTACAGTAAATTTTGTTATTTTGCTTTCATTCAGTTTGCCAATTAAGAGTCCTGTGCATAATCAGAAGGAAAATGTTTATTGCTTTTCGAAAACTGATTATCCAAATCTGAATGCTCTACTATCCGATATTGACTGCAATGATATCCTTTCATCTATTGATTATGATGAGACTATCACAAACTTTTACAACACGTTGAATGCATGCATATCTGTAATGGTTCCTACGATTTCAAGCCGTACAAAGATGGGTCCACCATGGAATAATAATTATTTTGCTTAATTCAAAAATAGAAAGAATAAAGTGTATAAAAAAATAAAAAAGTCTGGTTCCTCCTCTGATTTTACCAAGTATTTAATTGTTAGATCAGAATACAAAACGGCTTTCAATAACTACTTCACTCGTATGAAACATAATTTAAAGAGCAATCCAAAATCATTTCACAATTTTGTTAATTCTGATCTTCGATCATGTCAATATCCTTTGAAATCTGAACCAATTTCAGCCGATGATGATTTATTAATCACTAATATTTATGCTAATAATTTTGCCACAACATACAATATTTTGATTAATCCGTACAATATCTTTTTGAAATTTCCAAAGCTTCTTCAATAATAAATGTAAATTTCCTTAACAACATCACCGTTTTGAAAAATATGAAAACACTGAAAAATTCTTTTGATCCTGGTCTTGGCGGAATACCAAATAATATTTTTAAGCACTGTTCTCACTCCCTGTCCTATCCACTAACAATAATTATACCCTATACCACTATGTGGTTTGGGCATAATGACTTTGTGCTGCTGTTTGTAACTACTAAAAATGTTTGACCTAGACCCATCTTTAATTATACCGATCGAATCAGAATCACTATCTGATTCGATTTAATGATGTCCGTCCGTCCGTCTGTGTGTCCATGTAAGGCTTGTAATCAAACTGCAGGTCGCAAATATGAATATATTTCGATGAAATTTGGTATATAAGCTTCTATCGGCCATAGAACGCTGTTGAAATTGGTGAGAATCGGTCCATGTTCAGACCTAGCCCCCATACAAATGACCCCTATGAAATCAACATAAATTGCCATAAGATCCAAATTATCAGATAAATCTTAGTCAAATTGGGTTTGTATGTATTTATTATATCCATTAATCAGTAGTCCAAAAATGATCCCAATTGGACAACTCTTAGTCATAGGCCCCATATAGAGCTTCTTCCCGATCTTCACTTAAATCTATCAAAAAACAAAAATATGGCACTGATTCTTCTCAAATTTTGTTTGTATATATTTTTGCAAAATACGGGAGACTTTACCAAACATGGTCGGGATCAGTCCATTCTGGGGCCTAGTCCCCATATAGATATAGCAACCGATATGAACTTTTTCATATCTGTAGCCAAAAAAATTAATAAAAATCCCACTTAAATTTGGTTTATGCTTATTTTCTATATCCAGTTAGTTGGGCCTGAGAGATAGGGTCTCTAAGCGCATGGTATAGGGTATCGTATCGTCTAGACCGACTATAATTTTCTTACTTGTTTTTAATCAGTCCTTGCGTACAGGATATTTACCATCTCTACTGAAGGAATCTTATATCATCCCTTTATATAAATCAGGCAGTGTGTCTAACTACAGCTTCATCGAAAAATTGAGTGCAGTCCCCAAACTTTTAGAAAAAATTATAACAAACTCGATATCTCATCAAGTATCATCCATACTTTTTCCATATCAATACGGCTTTCGTAAATTCCGTTCTACAATCACCAAAGTTCTGGAATTCACTACAATTATAAATGACGGATTAACAGATAGTTTGCAAACTAATGTAATTTACACCGACTTTAGTAAAGCCTTTGATAAGTTGAATCATGATTTATTATTATACAAGCTGAATTCTATGGGTTTCAGTAATTCTTTAGTTTTCTGGTTAAAATGTTATTTAACGAACAAATCTCAGCGGGTTAAATTTAGAAAGGATGCCTCTAAAAAAATCGAAGTATTTTCTGGTATTCTACTAGGAAGTCATCTTGGTCCAGTCCTTTTTACTATGCTTATCAACGAGCACTCTTCTGTTATTCTAAATTTCACTTATACGCTGATGTGTCAAACTATTTTCCTCGCTCCAAAATTACTTTCAACATTTTTTTCTACAATCCGATTGAATAATTTTTGTGGATGGTGCAATGTAAACCTTATGGAGCTCAATATAAAAAAATGCAGATGTAAAATATTTCACATATTTACTACTTATTTTGTGAATCAAAGTGAATTGAAGTCAGCTGATACATTTTCATATCATGGCATTTTATAAGATCATAGATAAAACTCCGCATATATCTTCAGCAACAAACAAAGCTTATAGCGTTCTTGGATTTTTGAAGCGATGGGATCCGTGTTACTTTATTCATATACATTTCGTCGAAACTGTCCAGAAACAATTTCTTTTATTCTATCTTTTATTTATCCCGTGCCTTAACCTCTTATGAATCCAGACTTGCTCTAATCAAATTAGCGACACTGAAAAGTCGTAGAACAATGCTTAGTATTTCCTTTCTATTCAGTTTATTCCATGGCGACACTGACTCCAATTACTTGTTAAGTAGAATCCAAATTATTATACCATCGAGACCGACAAGAAACTCTAAGCTCTTAAATATTAATTATAATCTGGGAATCAATGTTATATAAATGTTATATTGTGAAACGTGTATTAATATTTTCTCTTTGGAAAACTAAGCTTATATTACACAAATCTTCCATTAACTAGAAATACAGCAAAGTCTTTGTTTGACAAAAAGTACCGTTTTAATTTACAATAATTTACAATAATTTTTATTTGTTTATTTGTTTTAATGATTTCCTGCACAACAAGACTAAGTCTTATAATTACAGTACAGGATTTTAGTAGTGTACAAACATGTTTAGCCAAATTAAATTGAATAAAACTGTAACTAATATATAAAAATTAATATGAATAACATAAAAATTTATAAAATTGTGACATTAATAAAATATAACATAGAATATTTAAAAAAAAAAAAAAGTTTTAAATTAAAAATAATTAAAAATTACAAAAAAAGAAATATGTATATATATGTAAATGCAATTTTACCAGGAGTAGGAATAATTAATGATATAAAAAATTATATAAATTAAAGTTATTAAAAATTAGGACATAAAAAAATAATTATGATATAAATAACTATAAAAGAAAAACTACAGGAGTATTTAACTAAAATAATTAAAAAGACTTTTTTTAAAACTCATTGCGTTGCTGTTTATTTGTTGGCTATGTTGAAGAGCATTCCAAAGACGAGTAGCATTTACAAAGAACTGCCATTCAGAAACGAGACATCGGAATTTGGGAATTATGACATTTTTGCCTCTTGACGATCTAGCAAAGCGTATATTTTGAAAAAGGTACTTCGGTTTTTGAGAGTATATAATTTTTCGAAAAAATATTAAAGTTCTAATCTTTAACAAGTTTTCAAACGAAACTCCATAGAGAGTCTTCGAATAGGACGATACTTGATCTCGCTTTTTAAGTCCGTAAACATATCGTATAATATTATTATATAAAACTTGAAGTTTTTCTTACTTATGGAGTCACAATAAGAAAACAATTCACAACCGTAAGTAAGACTAGGAATCAAATAAGCTTTCGCGAGTAGCATTCTCACTTTTAACGGCGTAAAGTACTGCACAGACCACAACGCTCTTAATTTGACATATATTTGCACAACCAGAGTATTGATATGATTTGACCAAGTTAAGTTATTGTTAAACACTATTCCCAAATTTTTTGCCGTTCGTACAATATCAATTTTCTCGTTGTTTATAATGATGTCATCTTGAATGATTGGATTTAACGTTTTTTTGTGAATTACGATACATTTGGATTTTCTTGGATTTAAACACAGGCCGTTTGCTGATGCCCAACAAAATATGTTGTTTAAATCATAATTGAGTTTATTAACGTTTTCTCTGATAGATTGAACTGGACTACTTAAATACAATTGTGCATCGTCTGCATACATGTGAATCTTGCAGTGAGATAAATGTTGTGGCAAATCATTAGCATAAATAGAAAAAAGTAGTGGCCCCAGAACAGATCCCTGAGGTGCGCCTCTTGTTAGTGTAAGGGGATTGGACTCAATGCCGTTTAAACATACCGACTGAATGCGGTCAGTGAGGTAAGATGATATAAGTTGTGATGATGTTGATGAAAATTTAAAATGTGACCTTAGCTTAGTACATAATATTTGATGGTTAACTGTGACAAAAGCCTTGGAGTGATCGAGTAGCACCAAGAAGTTAATCTTACCATCATCTAGTTCACGCCTTATACTCTCCGATACGTCAATTAAAGCAGTTACACAGCTGTGATTAGGTCGGAAACCTGACTGTCGGTCAGACATTAGGTGATTTTCATAAACGTGAACACTTATCTGGTGGTGTAAAATTTTTTCTAAAGCTTTTGAAAGAAAACTTAAGATAGATATTGGCCGGTACTCACTGTTTGATTTAGGGACTGGAATTAACTTCGCATGCTTCCATTTCGAAGGAAAACAGCTAGTTGTGATGATGGTATTAAATAAATGAGTAATATACGTCAATATAGATGGCAGAATTATTCTAGTGAACTTCGGATCAAGATTATCATATTCTATTGCATTGGATTTTATTTGAGAACAACTAGAGAAAACATCAAATTGATCGACACATGAAAATTCAAATATGTCCTGGTCAAGCGTATCATTGTAATTATAAAGAGAATTTTCGCTTTGTGCCATATTGTCCGTCGCTACAAGAAGCGAAGTATTAGTAAATATGTTGTTGAGTTCATCAACATTAATGGAGTAGTTCATGCTTTTATCCATATTTCCAATACCAATGTCCCTAATAGTTTTCCAGGTGTGTTTGGATTCAAGGGCGGTACCGAATCGCTTAGAGTAATACTCAGTTTTGGCCATTCTAATTCGATTATTAGCATCCCTCCGGGCAGAACGAAATTCTGCTTTTAGTTCTGGTGTTTTAAAACACTTCCATATAGAGTATGCTAAATCCCTTCGTTGTATTGAATTTAGAATAGAAAAATTGAACCACGGTTTTTTTTTTGCCGAAATTGTTTTTGTCCTCAAAGGGACTGCTTCATCATAAAGCTTCAGAATATTATACTCTAGGAACGATAGTTGGTCATCAACAGAAATCAAGTCGTAGATTCTATTCCAATTAACTCGAAGATAGTTCTCATTAAGAAGGGCATAATTTATGTTTTTAAAATCGCGATAAGAATAAGTTTGATCTCTTTGATCGAGTAAGAAGTCATATGATGCAAAAACCAGATCATGTTTGGAGAAGCATGATGCAGAAATTTGATCATAAAGTAATATTTTAGATGGATCACCCACGAACAAAAGGTCCAGTAGCGTGCTATTATATTTCGTGAAGTGAGTAGGTAATGTAGTGTTAGTCGGTGTAAGACCTATCGACTCCATATGGTCCCTGAACGAGGATTCAGTTAGAAGATTAGAATTAAAGTCTCCTGCTATTACCACGTCGTTGTATGGCATGATTAAAGTTTCAATTTTTATGATGAAACTAGTATAATCAGTAGTGTTGTTTGGCCTATATACACAACCAACCAACATCTTTCTTCATAAAGATGAAATCTCAAGAAAAATATACTCGATTTTGTCCGTTGCTGCATTTTTAGAGCAATAATTACATGTTATGTTACTTCTTACATATATTGCAACACCACCTCCACCTCCAGTCAATCTATCGGATTTAAATATTTTATAGCCCTGTAAAGTTATAAGCCCATCCGGGGTTGACTTATCTAACCATGTCTCCGAGACGCATACAATATCAACATTCGAGTTCTCAACATCAACATACAACATATTCTATTTAGTTTCATTAAAAACATTAGTAATAAGCAAAATATCACGAGGAAAAGTGTTAAGTGAATTTGAAAAAGGCAGAGTGAAATTGGCAGAAGTCGAAACGTTATTTATAATTATTTGAAAAATATTGAAAATTATGGCAAAAATTAAAGAAGTGGTAGAAAAAATAAGTTGAATGAATGCGAGCGCCGACTTATTTTGAACACAGCAAGCAACAGCACCAAAAGCTGTGCCAAACTTGCTGGATGCGTTTCCAACAAATTGTGCAACACTACCATTTGGAATGTTCTTAAATCTTCCAAACATATTCGAAGACAAAGAACGAAGAAAATGCCTCGTCTTTTGAAACGTCATATTAATGCACGTTTGGAGTTTTGAAAAAGTAATATGGGTACAAATTGGTCATATGTAAATTGTTTAATGTTAAGTTAGAAAATAATAAATTAATTTGTTTTCTTTTCGAAGATAACTTTATCAGATGAAAAAAATTTAGTTTGGATGGTTCTGATGCGAGTTTTAGTTACTGGCGTGACTTACGAAAAGAACCCCAATGTTTCTCTCGCAGAAACTTTGGTGGCGGTTCTGTTATGACTTGCGGTGCGTTTACTAAAGATTGTTGTCTGGAGTTGCAAATCGTACTCACCAAAATGAACAGCGAAAAGTATTGCGAATTGCTTCAATGCAATTTGTTGTCATTTCTACATGCCAATACAGAAACAAAATATATTTTTCAGCAAGACAATGCAGCTTGTCATGCCAGCAAATTCACAAAAGAATGGTTGAGCTCGAATAATGTCAATGTTTTGGAATGGCCTGCTTGCTCTCCTGATATAAACCCCATAGAAAACATATGGGGAATTCTGGACAGGGGAATTTATGCTGACAATCGTCAATACATGAATGTAAATGAACTAAAAATTTCAATTTTCAATGAATGGGAAGCACTTAATCAAGGTGTTTTGAATAAATTAATAAATTCTTTGAAAAATACAATATTTGATAGCATTAAAGCAAAAGATGGTGTTATAAATTATTAAGATGATGTTATTTATTTTTGTTAAATAAATAAAGAAATTAATTTATTTTTGTTAAACAAAGACTTTGCTGCATTTGTGCTATACCATTTGAACGCTTTAATATGCTAAGTATTGGGTTGTAAGATATTTTAATAACGGTATTTCTAATTAATGGGAGTTTCGGGTAAAATACATTTTTGGAAAGAAAACAAATTAATGCAAGTCCAGCAAAGAAATAATAATTATAGCATGTATAACTAAAATTTTATATAACATTGATTCACAGATTACCATCATTTACGAACGCACTATATGCTAATAATGATCCATTTCACCGGTGATGTGAGCAATTTAATGGAATTTACCACATCATAGATTTGTCCAAAAATAATCTTTGAAACGTAGAATTACACTGTGGAACAAATTCAGGTTAGCTAAGGTCGATTCTGAGAGTGAGGGGCGAAAAAAGAGGCTAAATTATAAGACCCGTATCGCGGCGTTTGTTTATGTTAGTTCGAATTTTTTTTTAAGCGACCTTCGAACTTTGCAGTCAAATGTCGATTTTCAGCATATTGTTTATATGGTTTTTTTTTTTGGCTATAACTCGTCGACTAATCTGTAAAAGCCAAATTATTGCTAGAGCCCTGTGAAACAATTAAAATTTTTTAAAAAATTTTTGTGGTGCTTATGAAACAAAATGTTGGAAAAACTATTTTTTTTCATGCTTTTTGAAAATATTTTCCACAAACCTAAGTCTTTTTTGCTTTCTGTTTGATATATAATATGCTTCTCAGTTTCTTCAATAAATTTCACTTGAAAAGAAAACAATCATAGTACAAAACTTGCGTTTTCCAGCTTAATATTAATGTACTTCTCATTTTTTATGTACCAATTTTGTTCAGTGTTGGTTTTGAAGAAACATTCAAAAAGAAATTATAAAAACATGGAAAAAAATATATTTAAAAAAAATATATTTATGAAAAGTTTCAAGTAAAAAAAATAAATAAATTAAATTAATTATTTGGCCAGTTGCCGTTTAGCAGGCGGTTGTGGATCAACATCACTGCTCTATCTAATATCTTGGTCATCGTCATCATCATCAGAAAGGTCGATAATTTCGTCCAACAGATATTCTGGAATTTCATCTTTGTCTTCCCCTTCTTCCTCTTTTTCCTCGTCTTCCTCTTCTTCAAAGGTGTTTTTACAACACCAACAAATTTCAGCGAGTATTGCATCTGGAGATTTCTTTCCTCTGTACCTGAAACGAAAATAGTTTTCAATCGTTAACATGTTTAAATTGTGCACTCTGAAGAAGATATTAGAAAAATCTAGGAATTCAAAATATGCACACTCTATAGTTACCTTATTTCAAATGGAAGCCCAGTTTGGTGATAACGTTCGCCTTGCTCATCAGATTCAGTTGGCAACTGTTGAGCGAGTTGATCAAGATGCTGATGCAAGAGATGAATTTTGTACGACATATTAACCCCAATTTCATCGAAAGCTGCAAACATGTTTGCAACAGATTGCCTGTAGTTGTCTTTGAGTTATTTACCCAAAAGTCCTTCAATGACTGCTTTCAATGCGAGCCATGCATTTAATTCTCGGTCTGTCAGAACTTGGTCAAAATATTGACGGCTCATTAGTTTCCGTATGTCGGAACCATTTACTATCCTTTCCTGAATTGAGGCGTTATTTAGTCTTGGGAAAATGTCTCTTAAGCGGTTGAATACTGCTGGTCTTTTTGCGGCACATTTCAAAAAATTTTTAGCAATGCCAAATTTAATGTGGAGCAAAATTTTCATTTCAGGAACAAGACTTTCGTGTAGCCTATTGTCTTTAGGCCATTTCCGTCCAATGCGACTATTCCAGTTATGCTATTTGTACTGGTTTCTTCCTTTAATAACTTCTCCGTATCGTGAATCCCAATCGCACAAAAAACACGGATATTTTGGACGGCCAGATGCTGTTAAGCCTGTAATCAATGAAACTATTTTGAGGTTGCAGCAAATGCGCCACTGGTGTTCGTTATATTTGACTACTTCCAGAATGTGTTTCAAATTATCCAAATTTTCACTAGTG
This sequence comes from Cordilura impudica, assembly GCA_963682025.1. Classification (NCBI taxonomy): domain Eukaryota; kingdom Metazoa; phylum Arthropoda; class Insecta; order Diptera; family Scathophagidae; genus Cordilura; species Cordilura impudica. The sequence continues at coordinate 70,728,848 of OY821518.1, read as the reverse complement.
TCAGTGCTATACGCAATCGGAACAGAAGGCATTCTATTTGTCTTGTGCAAAAGCACAACTTTTAAGCTGATTAGTGAACTATCGATGAATAAACGCCAATCATCTTTTTTTATAGGTTAACCCTATCGTCTCCATTAACTTTTCAATATCGTTGCAATAAGCGAAATTTTTTGCATCATTCACATTGAAGAACTTTTCTAACGCTTTTTGGAATTTTCGATATGCTTTTACTTTGGTACCTTTCGCCAGCAAATTATTTCCTTTCAAAAATGAAGCCAGTAGTTCTGATTTTTTCTGAGTCAAACACAAATTTGCAACAATTCCATCCAATTGGTTTTGTGTGACTAGGATTGGGTCCATTGATGTTTCATAGGATGTACCTTAACCAGGGTCGTATTCTGAGAAGAAATCCATGGATGTAGCAGCGGCGGTTGCAGTACTGATATCTGTTTGAAGATTAATACTTCGGTATGTTGGTACTGAAACGAATTCTGAGTGCGGTAATGGTAATTGGACACTTGGTACTGCTAAATAAGTTTTATTCTTTGCTTTCCTTCTATTCAAAGTTTTATGGTAGTTGATACATCCACAGCAATTTTCTTCATGATGCGGGCTGTTGCCTAACCACATCATTGGTATACCAAAAGGCATAGCCTTCTTCTTTTCACTTTTCCATTGCATAAGAGTTGAATAGCAATTAAAGCAAACTTTTTTAGGTGCATAGCTTACGTCAGTGATAAACTCTTGCGAGAAATATTGTTTATAGGCTTCCAAAAAAAAAAAAATCACTCGCATTGCCACATTTTTCATCGCTTGCTATGAAACGTCCACAAACATTACAAAAATGGTCCATTTTGGTTCCGACAGTTTTAATACAATATATATTATAAAATGTTTTTTTTTTATTTTTATGAACTTAACTTAAATCACTCACAAAATGAAATAAGTTGCAAAAAAATTAATAGCGAATTTTATCAAGACCGAGCAAAAATTAAAAGTCATCAGCATCGGCTGAGTTTCGAGTCTTAACTGAATCTTAATTTTTGAAATTAGTTCGCTTGTACAAAATAAAAAAAAAATCGCTACCTGTGCGGCGGTTGAAAACAAAAAAGTTGTTTTACTAATTCCTAATTCTTGGAACTTCCCTTTTTAATTACTTCTGCCTAAATCGCTATTTATTTAATAGTTTTGGGATTTTTAGCGCAAATGAAATTTATTGAAGAAACTGAGAAGCATATTATAGATCAAACAGAAAGCAAAAAAGACTTAGTTTTGTGGAAAATGTTTTCAAAAAGCATAAAAAAAATAATTTTTCCAACATTTTGCTTTATAAGCACCACAAAGATTTTCTAAATCAATTTTTAGAAAAATTCTGATTGTTGCACAGGTCTCTAGCAATAATTTGACTTTTACAAATTGAAAAAATATCAATTAGTCGACGAGTTATAGCCAAAAAACCATATAAACAATATGCTGAAAATCGGCATTTGACTGCAAAATTCGAAGGTCGATTAAAAAAAAATTCGAACTAACATAAACAAACGCCGCGATACGGGTCTTCCAATTTAGCCTCTATTTTCACCCCTCACTCTCAGAATCGACCTAACTTTTGCTAACCTGAATTTGTTCCACAGTGTTATCAATTACCATTTTTTCAATATCATATATTTGCACTATTTGATGTTGGAACTATTTGGAGCACTCGCAAATATTTTTTCATGATTACTCCGGTTAACAAAAGCCTTCTGTTGCAACATCACAGTAAAATTTTCGTTCCGCAAACAAAAGCACATGGTTGAACAAAATCAGACATTGTTAAAATCACCAAATTCACTTTCACTTGTTAACAAAAACTAGAGGTACACATGTCAAAACCAGTACTATCAAACTGAATCGATAAATCCGATAATTTTGATTTCGAAAGTATAGTACATTTGGGAACATCATGTTTTTCTCTTGCTGAACTTTACAGCAGCTATGCAGCAGAAATTTAGTTAATTGGCTTCTAAGCATTGTCCAGAATATCTCCAAATTTATTCAGTTGATCACATAGACTCATATCAAACGCGATATTAATTGAAAAGGCAAGTCTTAGCTGGTCACCATTTGTTTAAAAATAAAATAAAGATTTTTTTTTACTTAAAAAAAAAAAAAACATTTACAGTATTGTTAATTCAATTTGATAATGAATTTTTTTACACATATTTAAGAAACATATGGAACTAGAGATACAACTTTTTACAATTTATCATATTAAACATGATTCATGTTAATGTAGTAACATTTTTATAAATATATATTCTTCAAATGCAATAAGGGCATTGAAATTTTTGTGTATAATTAGTTAAACCAAATAAGGAGTAAACTAAAAAAATTGTATTCATAATTTTAATTCTATTCATTCAATCATTTTAGATTAAAAATAATTCCAAAGTTTGTTCTCCTTGGGTTAACTTCCTACAGAAAGAATGTATATAAAATAAAACATAATATTTGCCAGCAAATTGGAACTAAACGTGATTCTTTAAATATGCTGAATTCTCTATTTGCATTTAAGCTTTAAGAAAATATTACGTGACCAATAATTGCCATAATTCCACAAACACGATTAAACGTTTCTTTTTTAACGAAAAGACTTAAGTTACAAATTTAGATTTTTAGCCAAAATATTTACAAGTGTCTTAAGTTTTTTTTTCTCTCAATTTATATATTTTATTTGTACTATTAACAACTTTGTGTCAATGACAGTTCAATATGTATATAACCTTTGTTTTTGTACAGCAATTCTTAAAAATATTACTGAAAAAAGATTTTAAAAAAATATATTTTGTTTATTTGTTTTTAATTGCTGTTGATTTTGTTTTTATTTGTGCAAAGTGTTTTTGTTTCCTTTAAGTCGTTCATTGGCTCTTAGTAAGACTGCAGCAAAACACAGCTGGTATTAGGGTAAACTTTATTACATTTTAGGGAAAAGGTAAAGCCTTTGTGTGGAACTTAATTTTAAGATTTATTAATAATAGAAAACACTTGGTTGATATTACACCATGCATTTAGTCTATTTTAAATAACATATTACAAGTCGTAACATTCGTAAAATTAATAAAATGCCTTTGCCACCTACAAGGTTAGAATTCCAAAATTGTTCTATTAATTTTCTAAGTTTTTGTCACGTTTCGGTTTTCCTTTATACCAATACTGGGAATACATTTCGTAAAAACTATTTTATTTAGTTTTGCTAATTTTTTTTATGTCGATTTTTATTTTTGCGATTTTATTTTTCGGCAATTTCTAACTTTGGCGCTTATTGTTTTTTGAGATTTTCATTTTGGCGATTTTTGTTTTTTTTTTTTTTGCAATTTTTGGTTTCGGGGTTTTTGCTTTTTGGCGATTTTTACTATTCGCGATTTTCGGTTTTGGCGAGTTTTCATTTAGGCGCTTTATGATTTTGTCGATTTTTTTTATTCCCGACTTTTTGCCAATTTTCGATTAGGCGGTTTTTGATTTTGGCGATTTTTATTATTCGCGATTTTCGGGATTGGCGATTTTTGGTTATTGCGTTTTGGCGATTTTAGGAATTGGTGATATTTGTTATTCACGATTTTCGGTTTTGGCGATTTTTCAGTTTCGTTATTTTTGCTCTTTTGCGAATTTTGATTTTGGCGATTTTTGTTTTTTGCGATATTTGATTTTGGGGATTTTTGTTACTAGCGATTTTCGGTTTTGGCGATTTTTCTTTTTGGCGACTCCCCCGATAGTTTCCGCAACTACTCACATCTATAATATTAATAGGATAGGCGATTTCTTGTGACCGATGTTTTATTCTACCGTTTTATCCCGATTTTGGCCAAACGTATATTATTTGAAAGGTATTTCTCTTTAAACATTTTGTAGATTTACAGATTTTTAAATTTTTTCCTGTGTTTTGAGTAAATTGCATTTAAAATTGTTACTATCGCATACATAAAATTACAATGTTTGTAATAAAAATGAGTTTGTTTTTTGTGTTGATTTGTGAATTGGCTATATTGATTAGCATACTTTTAGGGTCTTTATTTAATGAAAAAATAAAATTTCCTAGAATTTGCACTCGAATTTCGAGGGCTGGAATATGCTAGTTGTTAATTAATGTACTTGTCGAAAGTTTCAAGAATGTTATTTCAGTACTTCATATTTTTTGTGTTTAGGAGGTGCCATGACCTTTTGTCCGATCCCGCCCATTTTTGGGCAACTACTCATATTAGTAACTTCTAAAATCAAACAAAGTCGCAAGATATCTTTAATTATAGTACTCCAGTTATATGACATTAAATATTTACTTTGTATGGGGGTACCACGCCCATTGGTCCGATCACGACACTTTTTGGTGCCGTTACACAGCTTCCTATAAACCACAAACAAACAAAAAAACAAAACTCCATTTTTATATATAAGATGAGTAAATAATTTTCGAAATAATTAAGAGCCACCCTTATATATGAAAACAATTTTGTTGCTTAATATTTGTTTGCTTATTTGCCTGCTTGTGTCTTTTTTTGTCATTTATGCAAATCGTGACTTTGTTACGTTTTACGGTAGTATATGCCACCAAAATAACAGTCATTCAATCACTCACCCAATCATTCATTCACTCAGTAACTTATTCTGTCACAAGTTGTTTTTTTCTTTATATTTGTATTTAAAATATTGTCTGCTGCAATTTTATTTTTGGGGAGTGTAGTGATTTGTAATAACGTATGTAGTTGACCGGTTTTTTTTTGTAGATTGATTGATGAGGATTTATTGTCAGGAAATTTTGAGTTTTGTGCAGGCAGGTACCGATGCCCTCAATAACTGTGCTTGGTTCTAAGTCTAACGAACAAGAATTATAAGTTCTTATTCACAAAAAACAACGACAAAGTTTTTGTATTTTCACAAATTTTTTGAAAAGTTGATCCACTCATTTTTGTGAAAATTATCTCAGTCTTAAGATTTATATTTTATAAAATATAGTATCTGCATCCAAAGCCTTGTTTATGGACTTTTAATAGAAAAAAATTAGAGAGAAAATTTTCATGGATAATTTTTAACGATTCTAAACTTCCTTTAATTAACAGTAGTTATTGGGTTAAAATTATTTGACTGTTGTTGATGAAGGCCTGCAGAACCAGATATATTATCTGATGGGCTTTTTTAATTATACTACTGTATAATCTCAAGGAACATACATACACTATAAAAAATACAAAAATTCGGTTCCCTTAAGATTTATGGAATGGACTATATCAAATGTTCTAAATATAATATGGTCAATAATTCATCTTCCAAAATTTTGATCTTAAAAGAATAACTAGATCGCGATTTACTGTTATATGTTACAATCTTTAAAACCTATATATTAGCATGTAAGCATAATTATTAAACAAATGTGTGTATACATATACATATTTCTTTTTACCAATATACAAGAATTCCCACACTTAAATTTAAGCAACATAAACAAAATTATTTATTTATAAGTTTCGTGCATTTTCAGTAATTATGTCAAGTACATTGGCATAATAAAAATTCCCATATTCATGAAATTGTATCAGGCTACATTGGCACACATAAATTCCATTTAATTTTGATTGTTTGTAAAGTGTGACAATGTACGCTGAAACAATAAAGAATAATTATAATTGCTTCGAATACGGAAGCAATGTACCAGTTGTACAATGTTGCAATATGTAAAATTGGTACATTGTATTGATTTTTGTCAAGCCAAACAATATTGATCAATACGATCAGTATTGTACGCTGACACACAAAGCATTTCTTTGTAATTTAATGAGGAAGCAATGTATCAACAAAATACAATGTTGCAACATACAAGTTTGGGTACATTTTGTCAATTTGCTAGATCAGCGATGTTGATCGATATGATCAACATCAACTGATCAATATAAAGACAGAGCAGAGAAAATGGGAAGTCAGTCTTATTTTAGTCTTGTTTTAGTCTTGTTCTAATGTTGTTGCTGGTTTTTTTTTTCTTTAATATAAAATATATATTAATAAAAGTGTATAAAGAATTATTTTAATAATAAAATAAAAGTGTATTAAAAGTTATTTTAATCCTGTTAAAATTAATAAAATCCCTGAGAAAAAATAATCCTTTTAAATAATAAAATAAAAAATTGTGTTTTTATTTTTCCACAAGGAAAAATTCAAACAGAAAACTGTTTACCGCAGTGCGATTTTTTCTTTAGGGTTTTTAAATCTCAGGTCTATGTAAGTGAACCACAGACATTTCCTGAGCTCAGGGCAGATTTTGGATTTACTGATTTTTCTTTGTTAACACTTACCTAGACTGGACCGAATATAACTGTTATTTTGAAATTGTTGAAAAAAAAGGGAAAGGAAAACAGACCAAAGTATACAATTTTGATATAAATTCAGCCATAAAATCCTTCTCATTAAATTGGATTAAAAAGTATTAAATTCAACAAAAAAAAAAAAACACCTTAAAAACATTGCTGTCACTTCGGTTGTATCTCGAGGAAGCTATATAGAACCAATACTATTTTCCTTCTGCAATATTTAAATGTACGCTGATGATGCTAAACACCTTAAAGTTATAATCAATATACTTACCATTTTCAACCGCGATAATTTCGAATGTGGTACAATTATAATTGGAAGGAGCTGAATCTGAACAAGTACAAATGCATGCGCTTTTCTACAAGCAACATTATAGCAGTTATGTATTATGTCGGTGGACACCAGTTGGAGTTATTCGATCATTTCTTATACGTTCGAATCGTACTTGCTGCAAAACTATGCTTTGTGTCTCGTACATTTATTAAGCGTTTGACTAAACGCTACATGTTTTTGAAACGCCAATTCAGTATAATTTGTACCATTAATTGCTTTACACTAACGCATCGAAATAGTGACCACTTTGAAGGACGGTTGGCATCTGATTCTGTATGAAGTGAAACTGACTCAAAGTGTTTTGCGGGCGGACTGTCGACGTTGCTTGCAATACGGCCAAATAGTCGCAAATTTCGATGAGCGACGAGGCCCATTTCACATTACCTGGTGACGTTAAAAAATAAGATTACCGCTTTTGGGAAACGGGATCCACACCATATCCAGGAACAACCATTACATGGGCCGATGTTTGTGCCAAACGAACATAGGAAAACGATGTCGGTGGTTGTTAGCAATTATGTCTGCCTGAAAATGCATAAAAAGTGTCTGGACGTTTATTGGTTTCACAGGATCCCTCGTTCAAATCAAACAATGCAGTTTCTACAACAAAAAATCTCTGGAATTGTGACGTAAAAAAAGGCACTATTGACTGGTCACATAGATCTCCAGAGCTGTTCCCTCCGGACATCCTTTTGTGTGGTTATTTGAAAAGTCAAGTGTAAGCTAGGAAGCCCCAGAACATTTAAAAGCTTAAGGGAAATTATCGCTGTACCCCACAAGATGTTCGAAGAAGTTATGGAAAATGTGCTAAAAATGACACTTTTTGTCATACCCAATGTTTGCGTATGTAGCAAAAAATATATAAAAAAAATAAAAACACAATTTAATTTAAGGTTTTTATAAAGAGAAAATAAAATCTCTATTTTATTTGTATATACAAATGTATTACGTTTTTTAAAAATGCACAAATGGGGTTTTGCGATATAGCACGAATTGTACGAAGGTACCAAACCGATTGATTTTACAAGTTTAAAAATAAAAGAGAGAAGGTGGCGAGCAATATCTAAGTACCGTTAACGGTTTTACTAGTTAAAATCTATGTAAACACTCCTTTCAACGATGTATAAAAAAAGGAGTTTCATAGATTTTAACCCAGAATTAACCAAAAAATGGCTAATTGACTCAAAGGCGGAAAAGTACAAAGAAAATATTAAATTGTACTTAAACACCCAATAAAGGCGGAGCTGTGTGTGATATTTTATAAGGGAATTGGGAATTCGTCCATAGTCCATAGTTTTCTCAAAGTTATTCAATATTCACAAACCGGCACAAAAGATTAACTGCGAGCTTTGACATATGGACACTACGGTGACACTTCATTATATGGAGAAAAAAAAAAAGTGTTCAAACTCTCGGGCACACCCCCTAGAAATATGCAAATAGCAAAAAAAAAACTGAGAAATACAAAGTTTTGGGCCAATCAAAAAATATTTAGAGGTTTCTCAACGCGATTGAAAATTTCAAGTGTGATTGATCTTTCCACAAAGCTATAAAACATCAAAATAAAATAAAAACTCGCCAAGAAATAGCAAATGCCCCAGACCACTTTTGTGCCAAAACAAAACTAGGTCATGAAATTTGATGGCATTTTTTTAAACTTTAAGAAATTAATTAAAGCCAACATTTTGTTTTAGTTTCTATACCTGTACGTACTCAGATATGAAGTACTGTTTCAAGTTTTGAAAAATTTTCTTTAACAAAATTTGAAAAAAAGTGATCTAGCTCTTTAAGATCTTGTTAAATGCATGTTAGACCATTAACTCTGTGAATTTTTAGGTAAATCCCTATGCCAGAATTTTTTTGACAAGGATTTTATTTTTGCGGATTTCGAGAAAAATGGGATTTTTGTAAAATATTCTGTAAATGTACTCTTTCTAAATACTTTGTATCAAAAATTCATCACTTTTCTACTTTTAAAAGATATATTTTATCTTAATAGGCTAGAGTTTCGGAAAAAAATATTATAACCCCATTAACCCTTTTGGAATTGGGGTCACATATGACCCCAAGCTAATAAAAAACAATTTATTCAAATATTTTGTAAGTGCTATTGAATTTTTTGAAGCGACGCTTAAAATATAATAACTAAATGTGTAAAACTTCTGTTCCTAAAATTTTGGTTAATCCCACAACGTTAACCCATTACTTGCCAAGGCCAGCTTTGAATTTTAAGATATATTTAAATAAAAAATACGGAAAACGAGTTTTTCTACTAAACGTGATGAAACCACTATTTCGAAGTTAAGAAAAATATTTCGGTTATTATACCCTCCACAGTGGCAGAGGGTATATATAGGTTTGTCATTCCGTTTGTAACGCATCGAAATAAATTCCTGAGACCCCAAAAATATATATTTTCTTGATCCTTATAACAAGGGAAGTTCATTTACCGATGACCGTCTGTCCGTCTGTGTGTGGAAATCACGATCACGCCGTCAATATCTAAGCTAGACCGCTCGTTTTTGTATAAAATCGTTTATTAACATCCCAAAGGAGTTGGTATTTAAAATCATCAAAATCGGTCAAAGGGTTCACGAGCTATGAATGAAATTTTGAAAAAACTCTTGAAAAAGTAAACTTTTTCGGTGTGTTTGTTGTTTTTCTTAAGATATGTTGTAGATGTTGTAATTCTTCGTATTGTTGAAGTCATTACAGTTGTGTGTATATTAATATTGCACGTGTCACATTGGCCTAAGCAACTTTTACCACATATTTTTTTATCATTAAAATTAAATATTAAAAATTAAAAATTAATAAAAATAAAAAATGGAAAATGAAAAATGGAATATGGAAAATGAAAAATGGAAAATGAAAATGAAAAATCGAAAATGAAATATGAAAAATGAAAAATGAAAATTGAAAATTGAAAATTGAAAATTGAAAATTGAAAATTGAAAATTGAAAATTGAAAATTGAAAATTGAAGTATTAAAAATGAAAAATGGAAAATGTAAAATGGAAAATGAAAAATTAAAAATGGAAAATGAAAAATTGAAAATGGAAAATAGAAATTTTGAAATGAGAAATGGAAAATGAAATATGAAAATGGAAAATGAAAAGTGGAAAATGGAAAATGAAAAATTAAAAAAGGAAAATGAAAAATGGAAAATGAGAAATGGAAAATGGAACATGAAAAATTAAAAATGAAAAATGAAAAATGACAAATGAAAAATTAAAAATGAAGATTTCAAAATGGAAAATGAAAAATGGAAAATGGAAAATGAAAAATGCAAAATGGAAAATGCAAAATGGAAAATTAAGAATTAAAAATTAAAAATGAAAAATGAAAGAATGAAAAAATGGAAAATGGAAAACGGAAAACGAAAAATTAAAAATGGAAAATGTAAAAATGAAAAATCAAAATTGAAAAATCAAAAATGGAAATTGAAAAATTACAAATGAAATATGGAAAATGAAAAATGAAAAATGAAAAATGGAATATGAAAAACGAAAAATGAAAAATGGAAAATGAAAAATGGAAAATGAAAAATGAAAAATTGAAAATAGAAAATGGAAAATGAAAAATGCAAAATGAAAAATGACAAATGGAAAATGAAAAATGAAAAAATGGAAAATGGAATATGGAAAATAAAAAATGAAAAATAAAAAAAAATGGAAAATTAAAAATTCAAATTGAAAAATGGAATATGGAAAATGAAAAATGGAAAACGGAAAACCAAAAATTAAAAATGGAAAATGGAGAATTAAAAATGAAAATTGGAAAATGAAAAATGATATATGGAAAATGAAAAATGAAATATGGAAAGTGAAAAATGGAAAATGGAAAATGAAAAATGAAAAATGGAAAGTGAAAAATGGAAAATGAAAAATGAAAAATTAAAAATGAAAAAAGAAAAATGAAAAATGAAAAATGAAATATGAAAAATGGAAAGTGGAATATGGAAAATGGAAAATGAAAAATGGAAAATGAAAAATGAAAATATAAAAATTAAAAATGGAAAATGAAAAATGAAAAATGGAAAATGAAAAATAAAAATGGAACATGGAAAATGGAAAATGAAAAATGGAAAATGAAAAATCGAAAATGGAAGATGGAAAATGAAAAATGAAAAGTGGAAATGGAAAATGAAAAATGCAAACCTAAAAATGAAAAACGAAAGATGAAAACTGAAAAGTGTAAAATGGAAAATGATAAAAAAAAGAAATGATAATTGAAAATGAAAAAGGTGGAGGGTATCAAAGATTCGGCCCAGTTTAATTTAACACTCTTACTTGTTTTTTATTTATTTAAGGCTTCAGTGCCCCTGGGATCAAAGTAAACCATTGTGATGTATCTTTGCTGCAATTATTTGCTTATTGCTCGCGAATATTTATTAAAACAACTTTTAACCAATTTTGTTATAAAATTATTTTATAATAAAAACTATCTATATTTTTTTTAAATAAAATAAGAAGATCCACAAGTGACCCAAAGCTAATAAAAGACAATTTACTCAAAAGAATATGAAATAGATGCAAAATACTGTACATATTATCATTTAGGGATCAGGAGAATGCAAAAATAATGTTGTTGTAAATTACTACAATGTCTTAAATAATGTGACCTCGATTTTTTTATCAAGTGGTCTGTGGCGCATTTATTGCCTGGGGAACTTTATATAACTTGTTATTTTATTAGAAAGATAATTTACTCTAGATTATGGTTTATTAATTAATTTGATTGAAATGCAATTATTAATATAGAAAATTTTTGTGAAAAATTATTTGAGCTTTGAACTCAATGCGCGTCCAGAAAACATTATCCGATTTGGCTCAAATTTACCGCACTAAAGTTTTAGGTCACAATAATCCGACCCGCATACTGCAAAATTCGACCAAAAATTTTTTTTCATACAAACCGCTGTTACCCTAATAATCGTACATACACATTCAATAAGAAAATTCTAAAAACAAAAGGATCACAAAAACAACAAAAATTCAGCTACCACTCACAAAATACAAAATTTTAAAAACAACAAGAGCACGAACACAAAGAGTTTTCTAAATTTTTATTCAAACCTCGGGATATAATGAACCGTTTCTGATAATTTTGCATACAACCCGCTCAGGATGTTAATTTACTAAAAATGAGTAAGCCAGGAGCCCTGTTGAGGGCGTTATTGTTATTCCCACACACGGACAAACCGCGAGACAGACAACGCTTTATCGACTTCGCTTGTTATAAGAATCAGGAAAATATTTTGAATTGTATTTTGAGCATTCTTGTTTTAGTTATTACAAATGAAATGTCCAAATTATTATAACCCTTTCACACTGGTGTGAAGGGTATAAACATAGCACACATATGAAAATCGGTATGGGAGTATTAAATAATATAAGATGATTGATTGAATAATAAAAAATGAACTGAGATTGCACCCAGACGTTTTCTGTTTTGCAGTTTTTTTTTTAATTACAAAAAATATTACAATTCATTTTCTTCTTTTAAAAATGTTAATTTAATTCAAACTTACTTTGAATTCAAATTTTGTATGAATTGAAATAATGACGTATATATTACTATCCAGAAAACAAATTTTAAAATATTGTTGTATCTTTGCTCTTTTAACTCAAAATGATAACCAAACGATGAAGTCGTTTATTTCTACTGCTTTTGTAAATAAAATTTTGTTAGTCAATTAAAATTATGGTATTAAAGCTGATCCTTAACCACATTGATTGAAGGCCTGACTTCAGGTGAGTTCGTTGCAGCGCGTGACCAAAAAGTGAAAATAGATGCACGTTAAAACCTCACGGCCGCCATAAGTACAATTACTATAATGTTTAATATAATCACTGATGAGGGCTCAATGCCAGCAACCGGTCTGATCAAAAATATAGAGTAGTTATGATTTTAAAAAATTTATGCTTTCTTCTTCTCTACCAAGCCCTATTAAAAACCGATTTTTAAGTTGTCTGGGCCTTTGTGGTTATAAAAATTTAAAATATATCTGATTAAATTAGAAATATAAGCTCCCTAAATATGCAATCATTAAATTCAGTATACGTTTTCAGTTAATTTATATGCCAAAATATTTTGAGTGTGTGAATATGAACTTAAGAAAAAATAGGCTTTTAAAATGCATCATCGTTGCATTTCAGTGTTCAATTATAAAAGTATCAGTTTTTTTAACAAAGATTTTTAATTTTTTTTATTTATTTATTTTTTTAAAAAATTCCTTACGAGGGTCACGATCTGATCATCATTTTTAAAAATTAAAAAAAAAAAACAAAAATAAATGTATTTTTCATTTCGAATAGTATTGTTTTAAATTAACTACAATGTTTATCGCATAAATATGCAAATTTTTATTCTTTTTACTTGTGCCTTTTTTGTTGTACTTTATATTCCCGAAAAACAGAACAATAAAATTTTTCGGAATTTATATTGTTTTGTATTAATATGTCTTACATTATGATAAGGTTTAAAAAACAAACACACACAGGCACCCTCGTTCATATATAATGCTTAACAAAGTATGTTAACGAAAAATAATTTAAAAAGTTAAGTACGAATAACAAAATCTGAGTTTTTAATATTTCTTTTTTAATCCTTATAGAATGTTTAGAAAATATGTAATATAAAACAAATACTCAACAGTTAAAGAAAAATAAACTTATATTACTGCGATGGCGGATAAATATTCTTGAATGAATTGAGAAAGCAACAACATACGAAATTATACATATCGTTTGATTTTAAGAAAAAAAAATTTTGATATTTTCTCATTTATTAACATTTGAAGAATTTGATGCCACATAAGCTCCTCACAGTGCAACAGCCGTTCTGGGTGAGAAATTTCGGGATTTTTCATGATATCTATATATATATATACCAACTAACCAGTAAGGAAAGTGAACAAAATTAAAAGCAGATATGAATAAGCTGGAAAAAAACAAGAGAAACTTCAGAATATTTTTCTGAAGAAAGTATTTTTACATCGCATGTTTATATGAAAACAAAGTTCGTATCTGATGTTATTTTTATATGGTGTCAAAAATGAACCGCTCATGATCATATCTAGTCACTTAATTTCTCAAAAACACATATAATCAAAATCCGAAAAAAAATTTATGCTATATTTTGTTTTTGGAAAATTTAATTTTAAGAAAGTCTCGATACCATAAACTATATATACTCTTGATTCGTCTGTCCGTCTGTCTGTCTGCCCATCTATGGAAATCAATATCGTGCCCTCCATAGTTAGCTGGGTAACTTGTTTTTAGTGCGCATGATTCACAGACAGCCTGAGCAAATTGCTTTTAAAAATCATCAAAATTGGTTTGATATGTTCCGAAATTTCAACGGAAATGTACAAGAACACTTTAAGAATGTATATTTCTATATTTTTCTTGTTTTGTTGTTATCACAAATATTGTAATTTGAGCGGCTTAGCTGTAATTATTGTTCTTGCTGTGGACGTTTTGTTTTCTATATCTCTGCTTTTAATAAACGTGTCCATTAGAGCGGCCCTTCATTATATGGATGGGAAAAAAAGTGTTTTGATTTATAGTCCCACGCCCTAGAAATATGCGAATAGCCAAAAAGCTGAAAAATAAAAAGTTTTGTGTCAATAAAAAAATTTTCGTAAAATATAGCACAATTTTATTTATCACTAGCTTACTTGAACAATTAATTTATTTACATATGCCAAAATTCAAAGTTTGGCCTCGGCAAGGAATGGATTAATGTTGTTCGATTTATTCCAAATTTTTAGCATGGAATACCTGCATCTAAAAATTCAACAGCACTTATAAAATATTTGATTTTTTTAAATAAATTGTCTTTCATTAGGTTGGCGTCATATGCGACCCCAAGTCCAAAAGGGTTAATGGGATCATATTATTTTTCTCAGAAACCCTAGGCTATTAAGATAAAATATAACATTTAAAAGTAGAAAACTGATAAATTAATGATACAACGAATTTAGAAAGAGTACATTTACTGAATATTTTACAAAAAACAAATTTTTCTCTAAATCCGGAAAAAAAAATTCTTTGTAAAAAATTTTGGCAAAGGAATTTAGTTAAAAATTCACATAGTTAATCCACAGCATATATTTAACAAAACCTTAAAGTGCCCGATCCATTTTTTTAAATTTTATCAAAGAAAATTTTTTAAAACTTAAAAAAGGAATTTTCAAAATTTTATAAAAAAATTTTTCCATCGTTGGTCTCATTACGCAATAGGTTAACAACGTGGTAATAAAACAATGCTTCATACCTGAGTACTTAGAGGTATAGAGACTAAAAAAAATTATGGCTTTAATCAATTTGTTAAAGGTGAAAAATGTTCATCACATATCATGACCTAGAGTTTTTGACCAAAAGTGGTCTGGGGCATTTGTTATTTCTGGGCGAATTTTTATTCGATTTTAAAGTTATAAAGCTTTTTGGAAAGATAGCTTATAACTGATATCGATTTATATCACAACTTGTCGAAAAAATTAAACTACAGAACCAAATTTTCGTAAAATCTCCAAAAAAAAAAATCATATTTTCCCCATATAAACACACTTGAAATTTTCAGTCGCGTTGAGGCACCTCCAAAATTTTTTTAATTTACACAGATTTTTTGCTATTCTTATATTTCTAGGGGGTGGTACCGAGAGTTTGAACACTTTTTTATTAAGGGCCACCCTAGTGTCCTAGTGTCGTGCGGTTTAAAACTGGCTTGACTCCGTTGCCGACTCTTTATTTAGCTGCCAGCGAAGTAGGCTACTGATATCGTCTAAATTGTCGAACTAGCCATTTTTGTCAGCCCAATTTGATCAGGGTTGGTAATAATTTACTGTAGCAAAAGACAATTTTATTTCTTGCTATTTTGTTTTAAGTAAACATTTTTTTCGAGCCACTCCTGGCGAGTACTCGTCCAGTTGCAGGACTTGTCTTACTGTTTTGTGGGAGAGTTCAACACCATATTCATTTTTCAGTTTTTCTGCAAGTTCTCTAGTAAAGAAATCGAGTTCTAATATGGCTTTTTTCATAAAATGGTTTATAGCCTCTCCGAATTCTTACGTGGCGCGCACTTGAATCTACCTCCTCGCTCTCTTCGAATTGAAATCTTTGTGTATAGTCTGTCTTTTCAAAGACAACATTGCGGATAATTCCTGATTTCCCGATATTGTGGCTGTAGTACACACATCACACTCTTTTGTCAGACATTTTAAATTTAATAAAATGCAACTTTTATGAACAATCAAAGCTCAAATAATTGTTAGTATTGTTTGATTAGAACATAAGAAGTAACTATGATCAAAGCTACACAAAAGTATTATAAATCAGTGAAATTATAAAAACAATTTCTTGACCACACCACCTTTTTTTTCTATCTTTTCATATATTATTAATTTTAGTTTATTCCATCTTTGTTACTATTTGTTCGTAAATACAAACAGTTAAGGCCTAAAGTCTACATAGACCTCACTATTTCATGAATGTGGAGAAATGATAACGATAATCAAAAGGCCTCTTGTGTCAATAATTAAAGCAGCAGTAAACATGATTATGTGTAAGAGAAAAAAATATAAAAAACAACATGGAACCATTAACATAATTATAATGGCACTAAAGTCTACTTCTATTAGGAATTGAAATATTCAAAACAAAGCTAGCACATCCCACTTTAATAACTAAAATATCGAACCTTATAACCTATAATAATAAAGAAAATACTAAAAAAAACTTCGATCTGGTCGACCAAAGAAGTTATCACAATGTGATGCTAGCAGTACTCTTAATGACGTGAGTGTGAATCAAAAATTAGTGTCCCAAAGCTGGCGGAACACATTGAAAAATGTTCCAATAAGCACGCTCATTCAAAAACCATTAAAAGAACTTTGCACGAGAATGGCTTAAAAACAAAGTTCGCGTAAAAATCATTTACGTATATCTGCAGTAAATGCAATATTTTTGTATGTAGTGGCCATTCCACAGTTTGAAAAAAAACACAACGCAGCCTTAGAATATTACTTCTATGGTCACACACGGAGGTGGCAGTGTTATGGATTGAAATGTCCTGTCATAATTTGGCTGTGATAACTTACTGAAGGCACAATTAACAAGGATATGTTGGAAAATAATTTGAAACCATCGGTTAGTAGTTTTATTTGTGGTTTGTTACTAGTTCCTTAGTTATTTGTTCTTGACTTTCAATTCATTTTGCTTTTAATAATTTTAAAGATATAATAGTCTAAAATAAATACTACCAGGAAGAAAAAGAAAACATACAATTGTGACATAGTATCGTCAGTCGATAGTGTTCCAAATATCCATTATTTACATTAATTAGTAATTAATTTTATATATGGGGGATTTCATATCAAGTGCACCAACTTTTGAAACCCATGTCATCCGATCGGTATGAAATTTGCACCAAGGTTAGTCCTATTGGATAGTAGTTTAGACACAATTTTTCAACAAGTTCGGTCCAGATCTCTCTGATTTAGAGGGGATCAAAATTTGACATTTTGGCCAAACAGGTGTTTTTTCTCATCCATGTAACTTACTACCTATTGTTCTTAGAAAATTTTCTCCCAAAGAGTTTAGATAGATCTTTCTTCAATATTTCGGAAAAAAATACTTAAAAAAAAAAAAAAATTTAGACTTTTTTTTTTGCTAAATCAAAGCATTTTTTGCCTTTTTTTTTGAAAAAGGGCATTTTTTTATTTTTTTATTTTTTCATAAGAAAGCTTAGGATTTTTCCTTTAAGAGCTTTTTGGTCGCTTAGTGGGATGGGAGTGGGATATCTATCAAAATAAATGTTTTGTAACTCAAGACAAAGGTTTTGCAATTTTTCACAAATGCACTATTTTGAATTTTTTCCTATTTGTGTCTAAAACCTTACAAATAAAACTTATACTGAGAAACTAGACAAATTAAACTTTCCGAAGGTATGTAACATAGCTAACTAAAATTTTATACCCTCGATACTGTAATACTCAGAATATGTTAACCTCAGGAAAAAATCGCTTTTTTTCTAAAGAAATGTTGAAACATTATTATATATTATTTATTTTTAATAATAATTAAATTAATGTATAATAATAATAATATTAAAAATAAAAAGATAAATAATTTATTAAAATTTAATCTTAATTGCATTAGATGCATTTATATCATAACTATTTTTATACTTAATTTATTGTAGCTGATGAAGTATTTAAGTCTTGTAAATTTTTAAATACCCAGTCCTTCATCCAGCTTTTTTGTCGCCTTTATTTACTGCGTTTTTTTATCAATCCTTTCTTGGCGTTACTAGGTTCAGCTGTTGATTTCGCTGCTGGTTTATTTGTTGTCTTTGGGAAGAAATCGCATTGAATAGAGGCAGAAAACTTTTTCAACTTGAGTCTTCCATTGACAAGCTGTATAAAAGCATGGTATTCAGCGGTGCCATCGATTGTTACCGCAGCATGGAATCTGCTCTTCAGCGTTTTCAATGTTTCCTGATGATCCTCTTTGCTACTAAAAACTATTTTAGTTTCTTTACAATAACTCTTTGCCCAATGGAATAAAGCAGTCGCATCTAAGATGCGATCTTGATGAGAGCACTGGAGGCTATACTTCGCTGCATTTCTTTTAAGGTTTGCTCCAATACCATCACATGCTCCTTTACCATGAGCAGTAGGATGAAAATGCCACTCAGCTGGCATTCCAAAATCTTTTTCATAGGCATAACATTTGCCAAGCTACTTTTGTTTTTAAAATGTTGACGATCTCCAACCGAAACGTAGTATACCTTCTTTAGTGTAAATTTAGATTTTAGAAAATTTAGTATTCTCTTCTGGTACTCATAAACTGCAACGGTATCATGTTTTAAATCGTCGGATATGATTGCCATACTTTTGTGTTCCAGTTTATCATCTTTCATGTAGTAAATAACTACTGTGTATATAGTTGCTTGGTCGTTATGGCATCCTGAAGAACATATTTATAGTTTTCTGCGAAATCACATGAAATAACGAATTCACCAGATTTCAAATGCATCTTCAAATCCTTGAAGAATGACCATTGCTCTTCGACTAAAAAGTCATGGTTTCCCAAGTTTAGCAATCCTGTACACATTTCTTCCACAAAATCATCCACATTTAAAACAAGTAAGAAAATTACAGTCGGTCTAGACCGACTATACGATACCCTATACCATGCGTTTAGAAACCCTATCTCTTAGGCCCAACTAACTGGACATTGAAAATAAGCAAAAACCAAATTTGAGTGGGATTTTTATTAATTTTTTTGGCTGCAGATATGAAAAAGTTCATATCGGATGCTATATCTATAAAGGGACTAGGTCCAAAAATGGACCGATCCTGATCATGTTTGGTAAAGTCTCTTGCATTTTGCAAAAATATGTACAAACAAAATTTGAGAAGAATCAGTGCAATATTTTTGTTTTTAATAGATTTAAGTGAAGATCGGGAAGCAGCTCTATATGGGGTCAAAGGGATCCTTTTTGGACTACTCATTAGTGGAT
Source organism: Cordilura impudica (assembly GCA_963682025.1). Lineage (NCBI taxonomy): Eukaryota > Metazoa > Arthropoda > Insecta > Diptera > Scathophagidae > Cordilura > Cordilura impudica. The sequence goes on along the minus strand of OY821518.1, from coordinate 70,709,648 downwards.
GTAATGAACGCATACGAACCCAATTTGAGTAAGATCTATATGACAATTTGGATCTTATGGCAATTTATGTCGATTTCTTATGGGTAATTTGTATGGGGGCTAGGTCTGAACATGGACCGATTCTCACCAATTTCAATAGAGTTCATAAAAGCTTATATACCAAATTTCGTCAAAATATATTCATATTTGCGACCTGCAGTTTGATTACAAGCTTTACATGGACACACAGACGGACGGACGGACGGACGGACGGACATTGTTAAATCAACTCAGAAAGTGATTCTGATTCGATCGGTATAATTAAAGATGGGTCTAGGTCAAATATTTTTGGTTGTTACAAACAGCAGCACAAAGTCATTATACCCAAACCACATAGTGGTATAGGGTATAATGATTGTTTTCAATGTGCATCTGTCAGTCTGAATCCAAGAATCAAATTTGACCTCCTCTATATATTCTCGGTCTAAAGAGTTGATTAAAGTTTCTTTGATGAATATGGTTTTCGGGCAATTGGTACATTAACCTAAGTGGCAAGAAGTTGTTACAATAGGACACATAGTCAATTTAAGGCAATCGCGGTAATCGTGTAAATCTTCTGCCGAATCATCTGTTAAATACTTTACGTTGATTTCCTTTAACATCAGTTTAACATTTTCATGGTAAAGGCAAACGCGTACTGTGTGAGTTCCGCTGCTTTCTGCCAAAACGCAATGTTTTGGCCTCATTTGGGTTAATTTCGTGAAGCCAATTCTAACATCCTCGTGTTCAGATTGAAATATTGCAAATAACTCCTTCAAGTTACAGAGAACCATTTTCTTCTGTTATGTTATGAAGGTATGTTACATACCTTCGGAAAGGTTACTTTGTCTAGTTTCCCAGTATAAGTTTTATTTGTAAGGTTTTTCACACAAATAGGAAAAAATTCAAAATAGTGCATTTGTGAAAAATTGAAAAACCGTTGTCTTGAGTTACAAAACATTTATTTTGATAGATATCCCACTCCCATCCCACTCAGCGACCAAAAAGCTCTTAAAGGAAAAATTCTAAGCTTTCTTATGAAAAAAAAAAATGCCCTTTTTGAAAAAAAAGGCAAAAAATGTTTTAATTTAGCAAAAAAAAAGTCTAAAATTTTTTTTTTTTTTTTTTTTGTATTTTTTTCCGAAATATTGAAGAAATAGCTATCTAAACTATTTGGGAGCAAATTTTCTAGGAACAATAGGTAATAAGTTACATGGATGAGAAAAAACACCTGTTTGGCCAAAATGTCAAATTTTGATCCCCCTCTAAATCAGAGAGATCTGGACCGATCTTGTTGAAAAATTGTTTCTAAACTGCTATCTAAAAGGACTAACCTTAGTGCAAATTTCATCCCGATCGGAAGACATCGGTTTCAAAAGTTGGTGCACTTGACATGAAATCCCCCATATTAATAATTAAATCCTATTATTAAGTCCTTTCTATAATCTAATGCAGCTATAATGTAATGAGTCAATTCTCTATAAGATATACTGACATTGTTTAAAAGATTAATAAGTTCTTACTCTGTTAAACATATTTTTTTGAAGCATTGATACCGTTTGTGCTGAAGTATAGGACCTTTGGCTGAGAAATTAAATATATTTTCAATCTCATTAAGGTTACATAATGACTAAAGTATAAGTCTTTATTGTTGGAAGCGAGTGACATTTAGTTCAATTAAATCACATCTCGCTTTAAAGATCCAACTGATTGTATTTACGTTTGGTATGGTTTCAAAATAGAGTTGTTCACTTTCACAATTCAACTTGTTATAGAACCGATTTGTCTCTGATACCTTTTGCAGTAACGACGCCCTTTCTTACGTATTCTCTAGAATTATATTCTACAATCCTTATTGTATTACATTCTTCGCATAATTTGTCGATGTAATCAAACCAAAACAGTTTATTTTTTTATCAATATTTTTGTAATATAATTCGGCAGACGGCGATAATTATATTAAAAAAAAGTTTTTATTATTTATATATCTGAGATGTAGATCCAAGCTGCATTTGTGATTATTTTCTATTCCAGTTTCCATTATTAATATGCACGTAGCTGCAAACGTTAGTAATTTAAAACTTTTTTCGAGGAAAAACGTTGAAGCTTATCTGCTTTTTCTAAGAGTGTAAATTCCCAAACCTGTCCACCATATACCTGAATTGCTTACAGATTGAAAATGGTTCAACTTAGCTTTCAATGAAATATCATTTCTTCCTAGAAAACTGTCTCCAGTCGCGTTTATATTGCATTTTTTTCAGTAGGTGTTTGTTGAGTGATATTTTTGGAGTAAGATTAACTCCTAAATATATATATTCTGAGGTTATTTATTAAAATTTTTCAAGTACTGCCAATCGATCTCCTTTAAGGAACGTATCTGACTTATTTGAATAGACCTCCAGGTTCCACAAAGTACAGTATTCTTCCAGTCTAAAAATCATTTCTAGCATATTTGTAATATTATCCGCCAAAATAAATACATCATCAGCATACAATAGTAGTCTCACATTCATATTACATATATATATATACTCCTCCATTTAGAAAATCATGCAGATCATTTAAATATGTTGAAAAGAGTGTAGGTGTTGATAGACATCTCCGCTTTACACCTGATGCGGTATTAAATTTTTCCGACAATTCTTTTCCAGTCCATACGCTAAGATCAGTCTTACTAGATGTACTTTCATTCATATTAACTACCCTTGTAGGTATGCCAATATTATTAAATCTATAAATGAAGCACAAAAAAAGTATATAGTTTTAGTTTTCCATTAAATTTTTTGTGTGCTATGGTAAATATTGTCTAATGTAGATTGTCCTTTTCGAAAACCAGCCTTAAAATCTGTTATAATGCCACATGTTAATTTTATTATTTAGGATGCCAATCATTATTTTAACTATCGAATTCATAAAAGACTGATTACTGTGTTATGTTCTCCGACAGCTATTTCCCACTACAATCCTACAGAAGACATCTGGAATGTTTTGGAAAAACTGTCAAAAAGTATGAAATTGGCAGCTGTGAAAGCCTGAAAATTATATTTTGCTTGGACAAAAATAACTCCAGAAATAACAGAAAATTTATTTTAAAAAAAAATGCCTCGGTTGTTCAAAGCTGTAATTGGTGCTCAGTGTGGACAAAACATATATAAAAAGTTTTTAAAATTGCACCTTTTTTAATAAAATATTCAACTATATTCTTTAATGTTCTTTAATTTTATTTACACTTTTTTCCTCTGATTTTATATTTTAATGTTATTATTGCTTTTGTTATATTTATGAATTATTATTTTTCTTGTCATAAATAAAAGTACTCGTTAATGCCTTAGAAATTACCGTATAAGCTTTTTTCAAAAATCGTAACAAATTTCCCAAAATCGTAAAATTCCAGAGTGTATGCAGATTTTAGTCTGCATTCAAATTTACATTTTTAAACGTAAAAATCAAAACGACAAAATTCTTATTATTGTAAGCCACTCTCTTGATAGACTGTATATGAAATTTATAAAATGAGAGTTTGGGACATTTTTTATTAAACTCATTATAATATTGAATTTTTATTGGACATCCATCTCCAGTTTAACAGAACTAAAATTAAGATTATTTTGCAAATTTATTATTAGAATTCCCTAAGTTGAACACATATATGCAACAGTGAAACCAACTTCGCAAACATTCTTTAAGTTGAAACTAACCACAATATACTCACATAACTTAACTATTGATCGGAAATTTGATCTGAAAAAAAAAGTACAAATAAATATAAATGGTTTAATGTTTGTAGCTAAATGTCCATACAAAAGGTAAAAATTTTTTCTTAGCCGAAAAAATTCAACATAACGACAACCCCTGCTGTGCACTTGTTTTAAGCAAAAGTTCAATACAAGCAGCAAATGCAACCACAAAAGAGGCTAAACAACATAAGCTTTATTATGCTCCTGTTGCTTAATATAATTTTTTTTTAAAGAGTGCGTTACAATTCCCTTTTTTTTTGGCGGTGGGGTAGGAGTATAAATGGCTTTTATTGAATGGTAAATACAAGTGTATGTTTTTACGTTAAACGCAAAAATTCACAGGAAGTGAAAACACAGCAGTATAGAAAATAACAAAAAGAAGCAAAAACAAAAAAAAAAAAAAAAAGATTGTCATCATATGAAAAATGTAAAAACGTTTGCAATTTGACACATTTTTCGAAAGCTTATAAACTGTGTTTTTTTTTCTCTTTTTATTTTTGAAAAAAAGGTCTCTGCATACAAATGTTTATACTGTAAAAAAAGGATGATTTTTCGTTTAGTATTATTTATGGTAATAAAAAAATTTTTTTAAGCAAAAACTTTTAGCTTCACCATAAGTATGCTTAAATACTTTCGTAAGTTTATTATTATGGACTTGGTGTCTAAATTGAGTTAAGCAAATAAAATTCTTTCACTTTTATGATTGCTAAAAGCAAACCAGGCAAATAAGATTTAAATAAATTATTATATATTTTCTGTAAAATGATATGATGAGCACTTTTTTGAGAATATTAAAAGCTTTTTGAAGTTTACTAATAACCCAATATTTAACTGATGGCAAAATTTCCAAATTAATTATAAGCAATCGAAATTCTCAGATAACAGGTAGAATTTTTTTTTTTTTTGTTTCCACCACAAATGCAACGACGTAGCATAAGGAATTTAAATTGCAAGTTGTTGAGTCGTTAAACAAATGACTTAAGAAACGAACATGATTATTATAATATACTTAGTGTATGCAAAATGCTGCAGAAGAGTTGAAGCGCAATAAAATTTAAGATTCTGAAAGACATTTTTTTAAAAATTTAAATCTTGTGGGGCGGTTATCGAATAGCCGAGTACTTGTAACATTTTACCTTAACTTCGATTTCAAATATTTTTAAGTCAATAAATGCGTAAGGCGAGGAAATAAAACGAAGGTTTGGATGAACATATCGATTGTTTCAATAATTGTTTCAATTATTTGTTATTTTTAACTAAAATACCTAATTTTTAGATGCAGAACTTAATTTTATAAAAGTTTTCTTCTTACTGACTATTCAAATTAAATTGGTTACGAGGATCGGATTCTATGGGGCTAATGCCAAAAAAAAAAAAGAAAAAAAAATAGCAACACAATTTTTTTATATCCATAGTAGTACTTTGTTTAATCTCTAAACAAAAAAACAAAAATTTACATCATTAATGAATAAAATAGAAAATAAAATAACAAATTACAAAAAATCTAAAGTCCATATAAAAAATTACCTTATTTTTCCTACTTGTTATGAAAATCATAAAATCAATCCGTTTGGTGACAAAAACGTAGCCGTAAATTGCATTTTCGGCATACCGTTCGAGTTTCTGAAGTGCAGCCGGGAATTTTGACTTGTCTTTTTCCCAGTACGAGGCAAAAACTATGGAAAATGTTCGACTCCTTCATAGCGAACGGTTACGGGCAGTATATAAGTCCTTTTCCCTGAACCCGTTTTTCAACTGCAACATTGGATTTTGGGATAAATAATGCACGTGAACAACTTGTGTTCGAAAATTTGACAACTGGTGTTGTCTACTATTGGAGTTAAGCTTGCCGAACCTTTTAAACAAAATATATGCGTTCACCATGGTCACGGTTAGCAAATGTGTGAATAGATATCAACAAATTTTTTTTCAGAACGTCCAAATCTTTTGTCGTGCTTTTCGCACATGTTTTGTTTTGAAAAGGCTTCATGCCTACGTAAGACGATGATTTTTTATTGTTTCTCCAAAGTGATAAAAAAAATGTCGACACCAGAAGTGGGGCCTCAAAACTTAGTGGAGTATTCACGGGTATACTTTTTCAAGTCATTATACGTGGGGTGCTTCCAATTCGGGAACAGTCCCCACAGAATGAATCACACATGATTGAAGGTATGCAAGTAGGGGTTGTAGAATGTAGTGTAGTTTTTTAATCTAGCACAATACTCATCAATCGAGCAACCACATTTGCTAACACTCAAAAGTCTGGTGAACCAGGTTGCACCACATTGTTCCTGCACCGCAATATATTTCAAAGTTGTAGCAAAAACTAGAGGAATATACAAATAAAGTGTGCGGTTTATCTGGCATGTATCGCCGAAGAAAAGTCTTCATCTCCGTAGCACAAATTTAGTCATCTACACACAGATGATGAGACATGGACACGGAGTGAAACTTTGCATTAAAATGCTTTACAATGAGATATACTTTGTACAAAGGATCGTGGCCTTCAGTGTTCTTTGTGGGCAATTTGTTATTGTCATTTCAATGTAAATTACTCCGTATATGGTCAAGCCGATACCTTCACATAATGTTTTGAAATACTTGGAACGCATATTTGCTCCAGTATGAACGCACGCTTAGGTAGCGATAAACCGACGTGAAAAGTGGTATGCCAATATATTGACGAGTTTCTAAATTTCTATTTTTTTTTGAGCAGCATATGTATTACCCAGTTGAACAGTGTGCTCAATGCTACACACAGAAAAAAGATTGGTTGGAATTCGGTTGCTACCAGAAAAATTTGTTAAAGTAATACGAATTTTCATTCTAATTCTTTAATTTTTAAAAATACAACAGATATTCTCTTATAAATACCGTATAGATGCAACTCATTTAAATTTAGGGTATAACAACAAAATTAGTTCCGTTTACCAATCATATTCTTTATACAAATTTCTAACCTAATTTAATTGAAGCAACCTAATAAAACCAAGAATAACATGTTTTAATCCTAATAATTGATGACTGTAACTACTAATTCAATTATACCAACATATTTCAAACCGAGAATATTTTAACAGATACTGTGACAAATAATTGGTTAGAGTACTATCCATAAATTTTGCATTAAGAATTATTTTTCGGTTATAACAAAAGAAACAAACATTTTTAACCTCTTTTCGTATTTCTAAGGGAAATTTTATGAATCAATTTCTGTTGTAAATACCAAAAAAAGATAAGAATATGATTAGCCAGACCAAATTCTTTGATTTATTTTGTATTTGTCAAAATAAAAAAATTAAATAAATAAAATGTAATAAAGAAAACTTTTATTATATAACGTGAAAATTTAATTTAACAATTCAAAATCTATCATAGCGTGTATAAAAGTGTCAAATTATTAAAAAAAAAATTGATTGTTGATTGGTGTAAAAGAATTATCTGTTATTATGGAACCTAGAGATGTATTATTCAGGCCACATGGTATAAGTTTTTTCTTGGTATTTATGGTTATAGCTTAGATGAACAATCTTCAATTCAAAATCGCATTCCCGTTCCGTCTGCAAAGGTGGATACCTGCAGATACTCAGAACACATTTGAGCAGATGTAAAGGTACTTAGTTCTTGATTGCCATATTCCAATTAATGAATACTTCCATTCTTGATTGTCAGGCTTTTATTGCGGCAGAAACTCATATACATATGAAAAATTCCCCACACCTGTATTAACGGCAGAAATGTTTGCGAGGATGCAAGTGACCTGAAATCGGGTTTGCTGGTTGTCATCAGGTACGTTTAACCGCAATGTTCTACAAACGAATAAAATCAAGTCTACATGTGAATAGGTTTTAGTTGTATTCAAGGATCGGACTGCTTTCGTTTTCCGGTTAGAATGCCACAAAAGCAGTCGTAATTGTAAAGTTGGTCAATTGCCCAAGGAGACTATTATAGGCTTGGGTAAGTAACAAGTTTGTGCTGGCATACTAGTCTATCCATACTTTTTATAATGTCGACGTATGTGCTAATTAAATTACATACAGAGTACATCATATTGGACATACGAACAGCTATTTAAATTTATAAAAAGTGCATTTTAAGGCCTAGGCCAAATATCACTGCTACATATTAATTCGGTTTAAATAAACTTCCTATGCGTTCGAATTGATTTTGCAACGATTTGTCATAGGTATAAAAACAACCAATATAGAACCCTTTTCAGCCATAGTGTCCACAGTTTCCCTAAATGTGTAAAATATTGAATGTAATGTATATATTATTATTCAGTAAATGTCTTTAGGATATATAAAAGAGTTATTTAAAAACAATTTTGTATCCCATATTTTGTTCACATCCTATATGAAACTGGATATGCATATGTATTGCAAGGTAACAACGTCAATTAATACCATTGCCTTATGATCTAACCCAATTGTAACCTAAAATCAAATTATAATAATAATATATTTTTTTAATAATACTAAAAATAATAACAATAATAATATATTTAATAATAATAGTTTTTTAGACATGTTAGCAGACAATTTAAATACGCGCATATGGTATAATATAATTCAACAACAAATTTCAATTCAAAACTCTTTTATCGCATGGAATTATTTAGTGAGGCAGGTATATATTTAATAATCTGTCAAATGTAAAATGTATAAATTATTAAAAATAAATACGTAAGTAAAAATAATTTTTGACTTTTATATTTCTATGTATTAGTAAAAATCTCGATTTTTAATTATAACAATCGATAACTAAAATTAGTATTTCCAGTGTATCAACTAAATATCACAATGCATACAATCGAATTTATATATAATATTAATTGCTATTACCATATATTTTATATAATTCAGTAATCACAACAGAAAAATGTGATAGTACATGGGACTACAAAAATTCGGTTGGCAACAAATTCGGTTGCAACAACGAATCTGTTTTCTGTGTGTAGACTCACCCACAAAGTATTTGAAGCATTTGAATGATATACCAAGCTTGTTACAATCTTCTCCCTCTTTTAGATCCCAAAACTCAATTGGGAATTTATCCGGCACTAGCTTTTTTCTGGCGCCACAGCATTTTTTTTAAGGTCTGCGATTTTGGATATATATCCAAAACGGATTCCTGTAAATACCCCATCATCATTTATGTCTCTGTCATTCGGTTGAATGACTTTCTGTTCATCAGGCGCTGTGCGTTGACGCTTCGGTAATGGATGAGTAGCTGTAGCAATTGAAGCTGATGGAGGAGACATATGGAACCACCCGGTAATTGCCCTTGAACAAAACTCTGAAGAAAGCACTGATTCTGACATACTTACTATTCGATCAATCGCATCGTTCATCGAGAAGTCTACCACATAATCACCATTAAAATCTTCCTCTTCATCTTCTCCATCCGTATCGTCATCGAAATCGATCATTTCCAAAATTTTGCGATGATAATTTGTATGACGGTCGACGTTCCATTTCTACAGAAAGCAATATTTAGGCAAAAACATATCACAGAAAATTTCCACTTCAAACTTACATTAATTCTTTTTTGACACATTGTCCCAAGAACGGCTAGGCTACGTCTAGCTTTTAGAAAAGGAAAATAGTTTACTGAATTTTTTACAAATGAAGATTTTTGGGAACTTAATGTAAGCAGCAACACACTTGCAATTTTTATTTTTAACTACGAGCACTAATTACTTTTTATTTAATATTTTGTTTGCCACATTATTTTTAAAACAATTATTTCACTTCTGAAGCCATACTTCGCATAAGAAATAAAAAACAAAGTGGTTCAAAAAAATGGTTCTTAACAACATTGCTAGTCCATGTAGGAAAAGACGCATGTTTAACTCAGCGGCTCACAATTACACTAACTTTATATAGAAAAATTGTAGAACATTTATAGAAAATGTGCTTTAAATATTCAACGATGAAAGAGCCGGCACTGGTAAATAAATAGTGATGGAGTAAGTGTTGGATCTTCTCCAAGTTTCTGTGAAATCAAACTATGCTGGAAGTTCATTGAATTTTTTGTTTAATTTAAACGAAACATATTTCTAGATAGTAAAGGGTGTCACAATGAAAGGGAGGAGAGTAAATTGTTGAGACTATGACATCACTCTCAAACTCGGTATATTGTATATCTATAATATTAATAGGCTAGGCGATCTCTTGTGACCGTTGTTTTGTTCTACCGTTTTATTCCGATTTTGACCAAACGTATATTATTTGAAAGGTATTTCTTTTTAGCCGTTTTCCATATATACATATTTTTAAATTTTTTCCTTTTGTTTTGAGTAAATTGCATTTAAAGTTGCAACTAACACATATATAAAATTATACAAAGCTATGTGTGTGTTTATTAAATTTGTTAATGTGTTTGTAACGAAAATGAGTTTGTGTTTTTTTTGTTTTGATTTGTGAATTGGCTATAAATGATTAGCATATCTTTAGGGTCTTTATTTAATGAAAAAATAAAATGTTCTAGAATTTGCACTCGAATTTCGAGGGCTGGAATCTGCTAGTATAATATTAATAAACTTGTAAAGAAAAACAACGTATGTACAGGGCAATGCGCTATCTACAATTGCAAATATGACTAACATATAGTCCAAGAACTATATAGCCGTGATATAAGAATACCATATTATTGGTTTTTGCCCAAGTGCAACTACTACAGTTTTTCTGTAGTATGCACAGTATATAGAATTGAGGCTTAACTCTTTACGATTCTGTATTTCTATTAATTGCAAATAAATTGTTAAAGTTTTTGCTGATTCATTACTAAAATTAATATTCTTAAAGAAAATTTCTTTTTTCTGACAATCTTCTACGTTACAGTAATACTCGTACAATCTCTATTTAAATGGGCAAACTTTTTTATAATTCTAGAAATTTATTTTTAGTATAAAGATGAACAGCACCCGCATTAACGTAACTTAAGTATACAAAAAAAAGATAAAAAGCTAAATTTAAAAATTCCTTCACTAATCATCAGAAGTATTCAAAAATATTCCCAGGCTTTATGATAATGCAAGTGCAACAAACAATCAAAACCCTTGGAGCATTCATCACCAACAATTACATGAATGATGGAGAAGCTGATGGTAATACAGAATAACAAAAGAACAACCTTGAATGATTTAGTTTAAAACCTAAGATTATGTTTAGTATATATATTTTTAAAGTAATTTTCATATGATCTCCAGCTACATGCATCATCAACATACAAACACAATAACACAAATACATCATCAACATACCACCATCATCCTATTATCACATACCAGACGCACTTGCTGCTGACTGCTTAGGTACAGACTTTTATTCGCTTACACACCTAAACAATAAAGCATGATGAGTAGGCTGAACCTGTGGCTGGCCAAAGTCATGAAATAAATCGCACTCCAAAATACAAAAAAAGGAACAGAATGCCATGGGCAAACAAAATACAAAAACCCCAATAATAATGAAAAAAAATATTGTATAATTTAAAAAAAAAAACAAGCTATGTATTGAAACACGATAGAATGCCACTAAACGATCGATAAAACCGAAAACGTATCGCATTAAGTTGCCTAAGAAACTTTTTTGCTTGGAATAAAAGATTTTATATTAAAACTGAAGAAGAATTAAACGTTCATTTTTTTTAAAGCTTTCAGCAATATGTATCAAATACACGTTTCACAGCGTTGAAATAGAGGATTCCTTTTGTTTTTATTTTGTCTTTCCTTGAGAAGAATCTACTTTGATATTAAAGTTATGCTTGCTAACGCTGAAAATGATGATGCTGATGATGATGGCGGGAAGGAAATTGCTGTTGAGTTCGTTTTGTTGTTGTATTCGTATGTTAGGCGTTGTGAAATCCACCTGTTACAATAAGCTCATTTTTTAGGCCTTAAGCATAAACATGATAATAAAAAAATTTTCTACAAACAATTCAAATGATGCACTATGGGTTGAGAATTTCTTGGCAGGCAGAACAAAGGCATTATTAAAGAAAAATTAGTAACATAACAGAATATATGCAGGTTGAAAATATATACAAGTTGAAAGCATACGAAAGTTTATGTTTTGGATTTAGCTGTATCGTTAAATTTTCTGATGCAGGGATTTGGATGATATCTGGTATACAATAATCGCTACTAAAAAACGTCAAATGTAACCTTTAAGTTGAAAGTAGACAATCACATACAAGTTCATTTTTTAAGGCGGCTAGTTCTGAGGTATCGTCCTTTAACCTAATAAAGTCAATATGTTAAATTTTATCTAAATAACTTTATTATTGTTACCTATATTGGCAAATAGAAACGACTCAGTTACAAATTCAGCAATGATCGGTATAATAGATGGAAGTGCGAGGTCATGTGATGTTTTGTAACTGAAAAAATCATATATCAACCTTTAAAATCCAACTAAACCATTGTCAAAGACCCTTTCATGATGATCTATTGGAAGCCAAACATTTAGCTCTCAAGATATCTAGAAGCTCTAGATCCAACGAATTCAATGGATTATAGTCTTTTTAAAGTCACTTAAAAACTTAAAACCCCAACTAGCTATGAATATAGCAACGTTACTTGCGCTAGGTCTCATAAAGGCAAAGCCTAATAAATGCCTAATACTTCTAGTCACATAAAACGTTACCAGTATTTCCAGATTTCCCTAACGAAAATTCACATTTGGCCCTTAAGAATAAAAAAAAAAAACTAAAACCGTAAAATTTCCCGACATGAGCAAAATCCCAGGAACAATGAATTGCTAGCTACCAACATCAGCCCATAAACTAGTTTCTTTCATCTTTGCTTCTGTTTTGCACACTGGCGTCTAACCTAAATCTTGGAAATCAGGCAATGACGCAAGTCAAGTTGCATCGCACCGCCCAATAAGTTTACTCTCAATTTTATCAACCCCATATCTAAACCACCACCACGTTATCCCCATTCATCAGTTTGGGTTTCGAAAAGATCATGGAACAATCCAGCAAGTTCATCGTATAGTTAGATTATATTAGATAAAGAAGGCTCTACGCACTGCGACCAGTTTGATCATTTGTTCAGCCCATGGTTGTCCTATAGATTAAGGCTTCTTATAAAGCCAATTACCCTATTTGGCATTAGATTCCATATATTCTGCGGGGATACAGTGTATCCTCCAAGCGCCACTTAGTCTTGGAGATTCACAGATAATGTGTTCTGCTGTTTTCAATTTCTGTTCAGAAAACCTACATGTGTCTATAGCAGATTGCCCTTTCTTTCGTAGGTGATATCTAAGATTGCAGTCTCCTGTAAGGTATCCCGTCAAGGTCTCTAAATCCTTCTTCTCAAGGGTAAGTAGTCTTTTCGATTGAGCACTGGATGGAGTTATAAATCTCTTAGCCTGCCGTTGACCTGGACTTATGTCCCAGTGTTCGGCGATTTGTGATTTTCTCCCTCATTTTTTCTTTTATGTGTTCCACTGGAGCACCACAGAAAGGTTCCATACAGATGAAAGGACGACACGGGCCCCTCGATTGGCTAGGCAATCGTCCCGTTTTCCCCACGTGTCCTTCGTGTCCCGGAATACAGCATAGAATTAGGTTGTTGCATCTACCTAATTCATTTAGCCCTTCGATGCACTCCAAGACCAGTTTAGACGTCACGTTGTAGGCCGTTATTGCCTTTAGTCCAGCCTGAATGTCAGATTGTATATAAATGAGTGCCCTTTTTGTGTTTCTTCTGAGACATTCAGTCACGCATGTATAGATAGCGAAGACGTCCGCTTGGCAAATGGATGGGTATTTAACCATAGGTAGGGCACGTTGAAAATTGGGACGAAATACGCCCGCGCCCGTGTCCCCATTTGCTTGTGTTGAGCCATATGTTAACCACACATGAGAACCGTGCTCCGGTTCCCAGGTCCTACTGGTCCACGCGCTCCGTTCCTATATCATGGTTTCAAATTCTCTAATGAATATTATTTTTGGCAGCATTCTGTCCGTGACTCTCGCCACCGGGTCGTGGATGAAGAACCTTGCGGCTCTCACGTGAACTTTTAGGTTACCGTCCTTCATGCTACCAAAATCCTGAAGTCGTACGGTCCTCATGTATGCATCTTCGATTGTTGTTGCTCTGCGCTATTCATAGACATTTCTGAAGCCTATGACAAACTCTGGCATGATAGCCTATTACATAAAATGGCTCTTTGTTACCCCAAAATATACAAACTAATTCGAAACTACAATAACTGGATAATAAAAGTTATTCCAACAAAGTGTGCACAGGTTACTTTCACCATGAAAAAGGGAAACTGTCCCAAACTGAAAATAAATAATATCTATATGCCACAATAAAACCATATAAAATATTTTGGTATATCCTCGATCAACGAAACTTAAACTAAAACAACACAGTTATCTTCTTTATCTTCATTCTACTCTCAACCTAGACTACAAGGTTATATTCTACAAAGGTATTATTAAGTCGATATGGACATATGGAATCCAACTATGGGGAACATCTTCTGCTTCTAATATAGATAAATTACAAAGACGACAAAATAAAATATTGCGACTTATAACTGGTGACCTGTGGTTTGCACGTAACTCAAACATCCATAAGGACCTCAATATCCGATTTGTAAAGGACGAAATAAAAATTTACTGCTCCAAATATGTACAGAAACTAGCATCGCATACAAATCTTCATGGATGGAATCTGTTATCTTAGAATGGAGACATGTGAATTAAGAGGGTCCACACAATGGCTCTCACATAATTACAAGAAAACTAAACACCTTACGCAACAAAAAAAATATGGACCGATCAGGCCAATATTTGTAAAAAATGCAAACTATTTTGGTGCTCGGCGTCGGTTTGGTGGGTCTGGCCAGAAAACTATTTTTGAATGTATATGATATTTTTTATAAATCTTAAAACTTCTGGAATACACTTTTTGTTATAACCATTTGTATTTACAGCCAATGTGCCCCTGGAAAATATTGGTTCACTAACACCCCGCTCACTAATCACCAACTACAATCAAACGCTTCCTGTAACAATGGATATTCAGGAGACTGAAAGTAGTACCTTTCTTCCCATTCACTGCATCCACTGTGAAGTACGCCCCATCACCCATCACACGCTTATAGTCAGTTATTGCAGAGAAGTAATTTTGAGGAGACTTAGTCTTTTCTCTCAGTTGTTCTTGCTGCAGTTCCTTCTTTCTGAACTCCCATAGACTCCAGGTATTTCTTAATTGCATTTTTGTGACACTGATATTTCTCTCACAACCCCTTAAACTTTTTGGACTTTGGAATGGCATTTCCTTCTCAAACCAGGGTTTCTCTGTATACTTTTATTGTTCTTTACCAAAAAGAGGACGACAAACACACAGTTGGCGAAGAGAATTAAATTTAGAAGCTTCGAGAGTAGGCAAAACCTAAAATGAAATAAAGAGACATGCACCAAGTAGAAACGAATGGCGAAACTTGGTTGAGGCTCTGTGCTCTTTATAGGAACTAAAGGAACCAATATATGTATATATCAAGTTTACTGTCTTTTAGATAAAAGTTTTTTTTAAATCACATGTCCTTGGCAATATAAATATATTTTTTTGGACGGATCTTATATACAGTTTAACGCGAACCTAATCCGTTTTGTGAAATTTTTAATACTAAATGATCAATAATACACGTGTTAATATTTTCTAATATACAGGTTGGTATTACCGTTATATTTTGTAAAAAAAATGTTTTGTTGTAAAGAACATTGTTTTTTAATAACCGCATTTATATTACTCGTTAACTTTTTGTCCGTTTGTTATTACAAAAATTATTTATACAATATATTTTTTTTTTTAAATTTTAAAGTTACTTAATTGCTTTTTGTTTTATTTGAAAAAAATAATACACATATCTAACATTTTTGTATGTTATCACATGATGTCCAATTTGTATACTTCTTTTTGGTCATCTTATTCCTGGGTAGATACCTCAATATTTCATATAATCGTATGCCAAAAGTTCGCCACAAAAAGTTGGAACACAAGTTTCCCACTTGCACAGTGAAATTTTCTTCGCAAAATGCTTTTATCTGCAAGTTTTTTACGCGTAATTTGTTGATATGTACGAATAAAATAAATCTCTACCATGGTCGGGGTTGATATCAAACATATCTGGCATTCCGTCTAAATACAAAATGTTTGGAGTGCAAAAAACTACAATCGTGACTTCTGGTTCTGGCGTCATTTTTAATTTTATTCCTTGTAGTCTGGATTATAGGCAGAGTTCAGAAAAAAACACACACTGAATAAAAAACTCGTACATATATGTAAACAAACATAACTTAGACCAACACACACATATTTTTATTTTCATATTAATTATGTTTGTTTTTAAATTTTCTTCGGTGCCCAACACAACCATGACTGTGTTCGTTTTAATATTTCGTTATTTACACGAACATTTTTGTATCACGTACTTTTTGTTTCAATCACACATAAAGCACACATTTTTGAGTGTTGCTTTATTTGAAGTTCATGTTCTGGTACGTGTACTGAAAAAAAAAAAAAAAAACAAAACATGTACAATAAACAGGTTCGAGTTCAGTTATATTTTAAGTCGTGTTGTGGCTCGTGTAGTAAGAAAAAACAGAACATGTACAATAAACAGGTTCGAGTTCAGTTATATTTTAAGTCGTGTTTAAAATATAACTGATATAAGTCGTGTTTAAAATATAACTGAACTCGAACCTGTTTATTGTACATGTTCTGTTTTTTCCTACTACACGAGCCACAACACGACTTAAAATATAACTGAACTCGAACCTGTTTATTGTACATGTTTTGTTTTTTTTTTTTTTTTCAGTACACGTACCAGAACATGAACTTCAAATAAAGCAACACTCAAAAATGTGTGCTTTATGTGTGATTGAAACAAAAAGTACGTGATACAAAAATGTTCGTGTAAATAACGAAATATTAAAACGAACACAGTCATGGTTGTGTTGAGCACCGTAGAAAATTTAGAAACGCACATAATTGATATGAAAATAAAGATATGTGTTGGCTGCTTTTGAACAGAACATTGTGTGTTTCATGTGTGTTTTTTCTGAACCTTGATTATAGGTGATGTGCAAGAAGTCCGTGATACTCGTAAATAAATAATATATAGTAATACGTTTTTTATCTTTAAATATATACTGTTCCTCCAGTTATGCTCACGTACTTTTAGTACTTTTAGCCCTTCCGAATGGTGTGATTTTTCAAAGTCCTTCAAATTAGCATCTATTTCTGAGCTAACTCCAATATCAGATAGGTAATAATCGAAGCGAGCGAAAGAGGCTCCGCATTATCGCGTCGCGTGGCAAGAAGTGAGATCGAAAAAATCGTAATACAAGCTTTTGCTATTAACTTTTTTCGCAAACATTATTTGAAATTTTTTTCATTAATCGAGATATCATCAGAAGAATATTTCAGCTATTACGCCTAATGACAGCCATATTAATTATACTCCATGCCACTATGTGGTCAGGGTATAATGACTTTGTGCTGATGTTTGTAACTACTAAAAATATTTGATCTAGACCCATCTTTTATTATACCGATCGATTCAGAATGACCTTGTGAGTCGATTTGGCGATTTGTTTTCTATGAAAAAAACAAAAATATGGTATAGATTTTTCAAAAATCTGGTTTTTATATGGGCTAATTCCATAGTGGTAGTCATTACACTCATTGATATTTCTAATCCAATATTATATAGTAAAGGTTTTTCATTGTTAATAGAAATATACAAAATATATATTTACCATTAGAAAAAGTGAAAAGGTACAGTTGTTATTAATAATTGGGGTCAAAAAACAGTCGTGACAGATATGACAAGAAATAGACATCATTTGAAATGATGTTTTCAAAACATAGAGAAGCTCTGGAGTTATTTGTATGGCAAATAAGAAACCGCTGTTTATAGTTAATATAAGAAATAGTTTATTAATAAGCTTTATGTACATGAATTAATATGAATTCCAAAATAAATTATATTAAAAATTAAAAAGAAGTATTTTGTAATATGACAGACATTAAACAGCCTTTGTTTTCAAAATTGCTTAAGTACACTCTTCCATTCCTAATTGAAAAATTCAAAAATATATATAACAAGCTATTGTCTTATTTTCATACCCTTTTCTTCGAAATGGTATCAATAAACATTATTTTAATAAAAATTTTAAAATTGGACCAAGGTTGACCTTTGCATATAATTATCATATGTTTTTGTAATAAAAATAAAGTAAGGTTACCAAATATTACCAGGATTTGTCAATTTTTCGACATAGTCCCCATATATGTAAATATAGCATTTAATATGAACTTTTTCATATTCGATGGCAAAAAAGTTAATAACAATGCCATTCAAATTTGGTTTATGCTTATTTTCTCTATCTAATTAGTTGGGCATAAGAGATAGGGTATCTAAACGCATGGTATAGGATATCGTATCGTATAGTCGGTCTGGTAGCTCAGTGTTCGGACTATTTGGTGCGAAACATTAATAGTTCCTGGTAATGGAAGCAATATAAAGTTGGGCCAAAATAAGCAAGTCATTTTTTACAACGGGATCTATAAATACTGATATTTATCCAGAGCAGACTACTTCTTTCCATGAGCCAACACAAAGCGTTGGCATATTTTTGTGACCGCTTTGACATTTTGTCACTACGCTAAGAAAACTACAAGTATAATAAATTGGGTTTTGAGCTTCTGAGAAAAGCCAGATGAAGAGCACAAAAATATTTTCCAAAATTTGGAAGATTTTATACGGGGATGAACTACCTGTTTCAGAAAAATTTATAAGGAGTTTTTATATAATTCCAACAACAAGTAATTCCAATTAAATACAAAAAACTTCAAAACTATGGGATCAAGGATTTTTTTATTATTACTGTATGTGTGGTAAGGTTTGGTCGATCCCATCCATACTCATCTTGTTGAAAGCTTTTTCATATGTATTTTTTGAGAGATACATAAGTATATAATTATCAACAGTTTTGCACACCTTTAGTCGGCTGTCTTTCATAACTAGGTCTTCAAATATGTTTTCCATTTCTTTTGTAGGGATCTCAATACGACGTGCCGAACGTTCACAATATGTTGAGGCCAGACGTTTAGACAATCTCCATACCACCTTATTTTTAGTCATGCCATTTTGCCGTCTGTGCTCTTCTTGATTATTTGTTATTGATGTTATTTTTTACCAGCACACGTAATTTAATTTTTTTTATTTTTGTCACTAGTTAATACAAAATTAGTTGCCAGGATTTTCATCATTGGCTTCAAAGGAATGTCAGACACAAAAAATTATTTTAATTCTGAATTTTTAAATTCGAACTTACTATTATCACAGACACATAAAGCTATCCTTTAACAATGCCATAAAGTCTAAAACTCCAAACGCGGACGTAGAACACAATTAAAGGACTTGATAAATATTTCATTGCTTCATCTCTTCATAAAAATTACAGCCCATAGCGCCTATAGCCGCGAGTAAAAAAATCCTGCATCATCTTTGTTTACCTTCAGCAAATTACAAACAAAATATTTAACGAATTCCAAAGTTAAGACTGGCATATTAATGAAGTTCTCGCTACACTATTTGTATCTCTGTATTATTTCTCAGTTGAAAGCGGCATTTAATTGCTTTGTAATGCAAGTTTGTAAAAAGGAGATGAAACAATTTAAACAAAAAAAAAAAAAAAAAACAAAACATTAACAACAAAACCACCAATCAATGATCATACAAGTTATTATTTGCTAGCAAAAGAAAAAAAAATTAAAAAGGTGTACAATTTCTAGCAATTCGTTTTTTTTTTCTATTATTACTTACTCAGATCAATACTCTTAGCAAAAGATATTACTGAAGTTAATAAAAACGCGTTAAAACATTAATACAACCACCACCAGCGCACCATAAAAAGTCAAGCAACAACATTACTATTAACATCAACAACAACAACAGCATCAACATCATTCACATTTTACAATAACACCAATAAAAAGCACTTCATGCTGCCAATCAATCAATCACTCACTCACTTACAATCAATATTCCAACACAACAGCAACACAAAGCTCCACAAACACCGCATCATATTGCACTGCACGGCATTGCTATGCTCTGCTGCACTCAGCACATCTCATCCCGAGTCTAGTCATAGTCGAAATTATATGTGCATTTACACCGACACTCTGTTTAAATTTATATGGCTTTTGTTAAATGTTCTCTACCACGACCGCAGGCTAAAAATCCATTTCACAAACTATATGGGAATAATTTTCTGACCAATTTCCACTGCTATTGTACTGCTCTCTATAATGGTTGATGATTAGAAGTTGTTGTTGTTTAAAAGAGATGGTCAAGTGTAATGGTTTTGTCATGATGTTGCATTTAATACTTTGCTTTTCCGCCTTCATCTTCGTTGGCTTTTTCTTTGTATCGAAATTTATATAAACATATATATACATATATACAGATATTTACTATGGCCCCTTAAGCTGTTAAGAAAAACATTATCAGTTGATTCTACATTTTTTTATTTTCGTCTAAGTACAGAAGAAGAAGAAGAAGAAGAAGAAAAAATTAAGCTGCGTAGGTTTCCATTTAATTGTCGGCAATATTGTTAAGTTCTTATAATTCATATTGTTAATAATACACTTGATTGTTTGGTTGCAGAGTACGTGCACAATGATGTATCGTAGAGTTCAAGCTCAATTGTTGCAATTGTTGTTGATTTTTTCTTTATTTTTATTACGATTTATAGTATGTTGAGTTTTTTTTTTTTCATATTAATGAAAGTAATTAGGTGCATTGTTTTCGGATTTTTTGGGGGGCTTTTAAAAAAAAAGTTAGTTTCTTAAGTCTTTTTTATAGGATTTCGCTGAAGAAATATAATATCAAATAACTTGTAGCAAACTGAAGTGAAATCGAATTATACGGTAAATATCGTTTGAAGTTTACTTCCTCGTTGCAGCAAGAGCTCCCTTAAAGCGTGACGGAAAAAGGAGAAATGCTGGAGTACAAGGAATTACTAAAAGCGAATGTCTTTTCTAAATATTTCTTAACCTGTTTAGGCAAATGAAGGAAACTTTATGCGGTTGAAACTATTTCAGGTTTTCAGCAGAAAAAACAATTCCTAATATTTTTGATGTGTAAACGTCTATACGCGCAGGGGAGTAAATTTCTATTTCACAATACAATCACAAAAACAGCGTAACATGTGAGACGAAAAACAAAATCGGTGTGACTTACGATTGTATTGGTGAAAAAATTATGATATGTAATAACCTGTTTAAAAACGAAAAATGAAGAATATAAAATAAAAAATGAAAAATAAAAAAATGAAAAATGAAAATTGAAAAATGAAAATGGAAATGAAAATTAAAAAATGAAAAATAAAATGTGCATAATGAAGAATAAAAAACATTAAAAACGAAAAATGAAAAATGAAAAATAAAAAATGAAAAATCAAAAATGAAAATTAAAAAATAAAAAATAAAAAATGAAAAACGAAATATGAAAAATGAAAAATAAAATATGAAAATTAAATATGAAAAATAAAGAGTGAAAAATGAAGAATAAAGGATTAAAAATAAAAAACGAAAAATGAAAAATAAAAACGAAAAATAAAAAATGAAGAATAAAATATGAAAAACGAAAAATAAAAATTTAAAAATGAAAAATAAAAAATGAAAAATAAAATGTGAAAAATAAAAACTGAAAAATAAAAATTAAAAACGGAAAATAAAATATGAAAAAAGAAAAATAAAAAATGAAAAGCAAAAAACCAAAAAAAGAAAAATGAAAAATTTAAAATGAAAAACGAAAAATGAAAAACGAAAAATGAAAAATCAAAAATGAAAAATAAAAAGTGAAAAATTAAGAAAAAAATGAAAATCTAAAAACGAAAAGTGAAAATGAAAAATAAAAAATGAGAAATGAAAAATTAAAAATAAAAATGAAAAATAAAATATGAAAAATGAATATAAAAAATGAAAAATTAAAAAATGAAAAGTGAAATACAAAAAATTAAAAATAAAAATGAAAAACGATAAAATAAAAATTAAAAATGAAAAATAAACAAGTAAGAAAATTATAGTCGGTCTAGACCGACTATACGATACCCTATACCATGCGTTTAGAGACCCTATCTCTTAGGCCCAACTAACTGGACATAGAAAATAAGCAAAAACCAAATTTGAGTGGGATTTTTATTAATTTTTTTGGCTGCAGATATGAAAAAGTTCATATCGGATGCTATACCTATATAGGGACTTGGTCCAAAAATGGACCGATCCTGATCATGTTTGGTAAAGTCTCTTGTATTTTGCAAAAATATATACAAACAAAATTTGAGAAGAATCATTGCAATATTTTTGTTTTTTAATAGATTTAAGTGAAGATCGGGAAGCAGCTCTATATGGGGTCAAAGGTATCATTTTTGGACTACTCATGAATGGATGTAATGAACGCATACAAACCCAATTTGAGTAAGATCTATATGACAATTTGGATCTTATGGCAATTTATGTCGATTTCATATGGGTAATTTGTATGGGGGCTAGGTCTGAACATGGACCGATTCTCACCAATTTCAATAGCGTTCATCCCATGGCCGATAGAAGCTTATACACCAAATCTCATCAAAATATATTCATATTTGCGACCTGCAGTTTGATTACAAACTTTACATGGACACACAGACGGACGGACGGACGGACGGACGGACGGACGGACATTGTTAAATCAACTCAGAAAGTGATTCTGATTTGATCGGTATAATTAAAAATGGGTCTAGGTCAAATATTTTTGGTTGTTACAAACAGCAGCACAAAGTCATTATACCCAAACCACATAGGGGTATAGGGTATAAAAACGAAAAGTGAAATAATAAAAATAAAATATGAAAAATTAAAAATTAAACGTAAAAAATGAAAAATAAAATATGAAAAACGAAAAATGAATATAAAAAGTGAAAAATTAAAAATAAAAAATAAAAAATGAAAAATAAAAAGTGAAAAACAAAAAATGAAAAATAAAAATGAAAAACAAAAATTAAAAAAGAAAAATAAAAAATGAAAAACAAAAAATGAAAAATAAAATTATTTAAAATAAAAAATAATTGAACCATAAATATTTTCATATTAGCAGTTGATTGCCATAAGTGATACAAAGATGACGCTGTGATACATAGATGACGCTTTCTGTTTGATTTTAAAAAAGTACCAAAAAAATCCTTAATTACTAGATGTTTACACATCTCACCTATGATCGCAGAGACATGATTTTTTTTTGGTCTAGAACTACAAGGGCGCCTCAATGAATCTCTGCAACGTTATATAAGGACTACGAATTTATAGTTAAATGCGTCACTCAGATAGATAACATGCAGGAGCCAAATCAACGCATTCGCTATCGAAATTTTTCGATCGAAATAATATTTTTATTTTCCAAAATAAAATGTTGAGACTAATTTTTTACAGTTGAAGAATTATGGCCTCTGATTAAGAAGAAAAGCGAATCGTGGTCGAGCCTTTGTCCGTCTTCTTAAAATAATAAACCAAAATATGGAATTTCGATTGATTTTACTCGATATAATTCGCTGATTTGGTCCCAGATTATGCTATTTTTGAAAAATCGAAAAAAATTTAATTTTAAATATCTCTATTTGAGAACGGGTTAGACTAAATTCATGGTGTGCCTATACAAGCATCGAATACTATCTGAAATTAAATGCCATGGAACTCAGATCTCAATTAGATATTTATTATACTGATTGTGCGAAAGAATTTGGTACAGTAAGTCAAGAACGACAGAATAAAGATTACGCCATCCGAATGTTTTCCCGTTAGCTGACATAACGTGTCTGTGGCGAGGGTTACCAAGTCTGTTGCATGTGTGAATATTAAAAAATCTTGCGAAAAATGTATATTTTATGTGATAGTTGGCAACCCTGCAATTAAAATCACTTTGACAGTTCTCAAAAAGATATTAATTCAGTTCTTGATATAAATTACATATTTCGCTTTATATTTTATTTAAACTAATATTAAAATAAATAAAATTAATTAAAACATTATGTAAAGTGTGTTAATAAGTTGCAGCATAAAGAACAAGTAAGAAAATTATAGTCGGTCTAGACCGACTATACGATACCCTATACCATGCGATTACAGGCCCTATCTCTCAGTCCCAACTAACTGGATATAGAAAATAAATATAAACCAAATTTGAGTGGGATTTTTATAAATTTTTTTGGCTGCAGGTATGAACAAGTTCATATCGGATGCTATATCTATATGGGGACTAGGCCCCAAAATGGACCGATCCTGACCATGTTTGGTAAAGTCTCTTGTATTTTGCAAAAATATATATGCAAACAAAATTTGAGAAGAATCAGTGCAATATTTTTGTTTTTTGATAGATTAGAGTGAAGATCGGGAAGCAGCTCTATATGGGGCCTATGAGTTGTCCAATAGGGATCATTTTTGGACTACTGATTAACGGATGTAATAAATACATACAAACCCAATTTGACTAAGATTTATATGATAATTTGGATCTTATGGCAATTTATGTTGATTTCATAGGGGTCATTTGTATGGGGGCTAGGTCTGAACATGGACCGATTCTCACCAATTTCAATAGCGGTCATCCGTTGGCCAATGAAAGCTTATATACCAAATTTCATCCAAATATATTCATATTTGCGACCTGTACATTACAAAGTTTACATACACACACAGACGGACGGACGGAAGACGGACGGACGGACATCGTTAAATCGAATCAGCTAGTGATTCTGATTCGATCGGTATAATAAAATAATAACAAACAGCAGCACAAAGTAATTATACCCAAACTACATAGTGGTATAGGATATAAAAACTAAAAAACAAGAATGATAAAATGCAAGCAAAACTAATCTTTTAGGTATTTTTAATGAAATGATTATATTTTTTACTATAGATGTATCCTTTTATTACCATTTCGTGTGATGCAATATTTTTTTTAAGATTAAATATCAAAAAATTGTGGCTTTCAAGCGGATATTTGCAAAAATATTTGTTAGAATCAAAGGACATTGAAGCAAATGAATAAAAGAAAAAACTTTTTTTAGATGTAGAATGTACTTTAGAATAAGGTTACTAAATGCCGAAAGTGCTCAAAATATCAATAAACGAAAGAGGAAATTTAATAAAATAACAACGTAGTATAAAAACATTTAGTAACCTCATTCTAAAGCACAGAACAATGGCCTTTAAAAATTTGTTCAAATATTATTTAGTGTTTTAGTGAATTTAAAATAAATTAACAAATTTATAAAAATAAATTTTTTTTCTAGCAAATAATTTTAGGAGGAAAAATAATAAATTGTCCCACTGTTACAATGTTATTGTTTATGTATAAACATACACATAAACATAACAGTTTGACAGCTGAAAATTATTAGCCAATAGGAACACAGTTTGCGTGACGTCACGTGCCTGACCGGCGTAGAAAATTTTAATAGTGTCCGCGGGATGGCGTTATCTTGTTTTCTATCATTCTTGCAGTAAGTCACAATAAGTTATTTTAAAAAATTGCTGCATTTGGATTTCTTCATAATCTACATTTATTTTTTAAAAACTTTTGAAGTCAAAGAAAAATTAAAGTCTTTTTTGGAAATTATTATTCGAAACTTCAGATTAATGCTTATTCTGGTATTGCGCAGGGAACACAGCTTGAAGACTATTTGTTCTCTTTATTAATGATCTTCTATTTTTTTTTTAATTTTCAAATTTTCTGTTATTTGCTGATGATATGAAATCATTTACTATAGTATTAAATGCAGAACAATTTAATCAAATTGTCAAACTGGTGTAGTCAAAATATGATTACATTTAATACTTCAAAGGGTTGTGTCGTTTCTTACACGCGCTGTTGACAGACCATTGTATTTAATTATAATATTGTAGGTATACATCCTAGTCTTGAAATTGAGGTAAAGGTTTGGGAGTTATAATTGATGTAAATTTAGCTTCTTCTAATCATAATGACTTTATTGTTTCTAAAGCTTATAGCCTGCTTGGTTTCGTAATATAAATTCAAAGGACTTTCGAGACTCCTTCACAATTAAATTCTTATTTACGTCATTGGTTCGTAGAAAACTCGAATATGGTTCAATTAATTGGAGCTTTTATTACATGACATCTTTTAACCGTATTGAAGATGTGGAAAAAAGGTATACTATAAGTATTTTAAACTATTTTTGGCATTATGAGTTGCCTACACATTTAGTAAGAATGAAACTTATAGGGTTGTATCATTAAGTGATCGTCGATCATATTCTTCTGTCATGTTTGTAAACAATGCTTTATTTGGGGACATAAATTGTTTGGAAATTTGTGATCTATTTAATTTATACCGGCCCCTAAGGGATTTAAGAAATAATCGAATGATTAATGAAGCTCTTGATAGATCAAACTATGCCATAAAGGATCCAATTACAATGTGCAAAATATTATGTAATAGTCTTTCTTCTGAGAGAGGTTTCGAAGTAACTAAATATAAGTTTCAGTTAAAGTTTTTTATATAAATATGTTATTAAATAGTTCTAAGTAGTGTATGAATAAAAAAATTAATTAAATAAATAAATAAATAATTAAATAAAAACTAAATTGAGTTGAGGCCGAAAATTCGGAAATGAGTGATAAAATCCACTATAGAATTTTGAGTTAATGACTAATTAGAGTGCGTGGACTAGTTGATGTTACGGGCCTATGTTAATGTTCAGCGGTTTCAATGTTTCACCACAAATTGGATTATAGTTTGTCAGTTGCGATTCTAATCAATTTGTCAATGTTTGACAGCTGGTGAAGCATGAATTTACCATTATACACCAGAAGTTGGAAAATAGTCAAAGCCGTGGATTTTACCAGATGTATCCGCCCCAAGAAACCAAAGATAATGAAATGAGCTGGTAAGATTATAACCACGTCTGTTTGGGATATCTATGGAATTATCAATATTGTCAACTTGGAAAACAGGAGAAACAATATATGGGGAATACATATTATTTATCATTTTTGGTCCAATTTATTTATTTATTTCTTGTGTCTATGAATACAATGATCATTACAGACTAGCAGCTTATTACTAAAATAACAACAACTTATTTAAACAAGTTTTAAACTCATTGGTATATTTACTTAAACCAAATTCATTGCAAAGACTATTAATTTACGGTCATATTCAGTTCTACGAAACTCAATATTAAAAAATTTGTTTCTTCTCAATGAAATTTTATGAACCAAAAATTTAATTAAATGTAAAAGATCAGGACAATCAATATAACAACAAACTATGCCACACAAAAATGATAATGAGTGTATATTCCTTCGAGATTCAACAGATTTCATAGAAATCCAAATACATCTGTGTTCGTAAGATGTGAGAGGTGTTGAGAAATGAAGAGACAAAAAACTGATCTTTAAAAATTTGACTTGAACTTTTTCCACACGACTTATGTGGACACTAACATTGAGACTCCAAATAAATGAAGCTTATTCCAATCTCGACCGTACAAAAGACGAAAATATTATTTTTTTAGCTTTACAGTTAAACCGATTACAAATATTACGCCGAATAAAACATAAAAGCGTGTAAGCTTTAGCAACAATGTAGTTCAAGTGCCCAATAAAGAGAAACTTAGTATCAAATACTACACTTAAGTCTAAAATTTCATCAACAGACAACAAGACTTGGCCACCAATATTATATTGAGATAGCAAAACATGACGGCATCAATGAAAAGTCATAAGTCGACATTTAGCAACACTAAAACTAATGCAATTTCGTTCAGACCACAAAAATACTCTATCTCAGTCACTCTGAAGGTCAACTATGTTCACTATGTTATAAATAGGATTAAAAATTTTGAGATCATCCGCATACAAAAGATATTTTAAATTTTTAAAAGAATTACAGATGTTTTTTATAAAAATATTAATAAGCAATGGACCTAGGATACTTCTTTGCGGAACACCTGAAGTTGGAATGAAAAAATCTGAACAAATTTCATCAATTGAGACATTACAGATTCTGGCAGTTAAATAAAAACGAAACCATTTGAACATTTCAGAATGAAAGCAAAATCGGTGTATATTGCGTCAATTTGAACACCCTTTTTAAAATGGGCCATGGAGTAGTTAGTAAAAATAGCTAAGTTTCTAGTTGTTGATCTACCAGCCATGTTAAGATGAAGAAATGTAACGTTTCAGTTGGAAATAAACTTTATCATAAACTAAAGGGTTCGCCATCTAACGTTTTTTTCAACTAGTGCTTATTTGGTCAATGGTAACACTTAGCTCATGTCTGATTTGACAGATAATTAGTTTTATCCTTCCGCTAAACGAATGTGGTTGTGTATACGCTTGAACAACGCTGGGACATATTGCGACATTACTTTGAAAATCATGGTAATGTTGCAGAATGTGTGCGAAAATTGCGTACGGATTTTGGAAGAAGAGAAGCACCGTCAGCTCCGTATGTTCGTTATCTTGTGAAAAAAGTGAAAGAAACTGGCATCCTCATCGATAAACCAAAGCGTGAAAAGACAAAAACAGTGCGTACACCCGAGAATATTGCTGCTGTGGCAGAAAGTGTACGTGAAGCGCCATCAACATCAATTCACCGTCGTTCTGAAGAATTGAAGATTTCGGAGGCATCATTGAGACGAATTTTGCATAAAGAACTTGGTATGACGCCATACAAAGTCCAATTGGTTCAGCAGTTGAAGCCAACTGACCATCCAATGCGTTTTCGCTTCGCTAAGTGGGCCTGCGATCGACTTACAGAAGATACCGATTTTGCCAAAAAAAATCATCTTTTCAGATGAAGCTCATTTTGATTTTGGCGGGTATAAACAAGCAAAATTGTCACATTTGGGGCACAGAAAACCCGCACGCATACATTGAAAAGCCGATACACCCAAAACGAGTCACTGTTTGGTGCGGATTTTGGTCCAGAGGCATAATTTGGCCATTTTTCTTCGAAAATGAGCAAGGAGTGGCCGTTACAGTCAATGGCGATCGTTATCGGGCCATGTTGAACGAATTTTTGTTCACAAAAATTGAAGAGGAGGATATTGGCAACATTTGGTTTCAACAGGACGGCGCTACGTGCCACACAGCCGAAGCTACACTCGATGTTTTGCGCCCTGTTTTTGAAGATCGCATTATCAACCGCAGAACTGATGTCGTTTGGCCACCTCGGAGCTGCGATTTGACACCGTTGTACTATTATTTGTGAGGTGCCCTCAAAGATAATTGTTACGCCAACAAGCCAGAGACAATTGACGCTTTAAAGGACAATATTCGTGAAGCCATTGGTGAAATACAGCTGCACACAATCGATAATGTGCTTAAAAATTCGACCGATCGTGTAGGCTACTGCATGGCCAGCCGAGGCAGCCATTTGAATGAAATTGTTTTCCATTATTAACCAGAAGGATTGTACTTTCAAATAAAAAAAGAAATTTGAGATAATATTCAGTAGTTTGTTTTTATAGCATTTTCAAAAAAAAAAAAAAAGTTATTTGGCGGACCCTTTATATGTTCAAAAACTTTGGCAATATTTGTTAATTTAGAAATTGGTCTATAATTAGAAACCTCATTCCTATTACCTGACTTAAAAATAGGAAAATTTATTGTATTTTTCCATTTTTTAATAAAAAAAAAGCCCACTCTTAAAGAGTGGGATGACTAACGATGAAACACATTGTTTCAGCAAAAAGCCTGAAATGCCTTCAACATCACATTTAAACAAATTTGAGAGTTTAGAAATGCCCAAAGCAACACCATCCTCGCAAATTCGCAACGAACCAAAATCAAATAATAAATTTATTTTGTCTATATCAAAACTACCAATTAATTAAAGAAATCAAAAATGGAGTGCATACTTCTGCAGATTCCATGGTAAAAATACAATGAGCGGTTACTATGCTCCAGACTTGGTTCCCACCGAATTTTATCTGTTTCCAAACATAATGAAATGGCTAGATGGTAAATGATTCGAGTCCAATGAATAGGTCATCCCTGCAACAGAAACTCATTCTGAGGACCTTTCGAAATCTTAGAAACTTTTTTCACATGCATTACCACTATGTGGTCAACGTGTATCTGGGTGTTGATGTTTCTAACTACCAACAATATACCTAGTCCCATAGTTTATTATACAGATCGACTCAGATCAACTTAGAATCACTCTTTGAGTCGATTTAGCAATACTCGTCCGTCCGTGCGTCTATGCGTCCAAGTAAACTTTGTAATCAAACAACAGGTGGCAAATATGAATATATTTTAGATAACGCTACTGAAATTGGTGAAAATCGTTTCATGTTCAGACCTACTCCCCATACAATTGACTCCTATGAGATCGACTAGTCCCCATATAAAGCAAAAAAAATAATAAAAATGCCACTTAATTCGGTCTATGCTTATTTTTTATATCTAATTAGTTGGACCTAAGAGATAGAGTCTCTAAATGCATGGTATAGGCTCTCGTATAGGGGTGACTATTCTTACTTGTTTTTCTTTTTTTTTTATCAAGTTTCCTTTGAAAGATATGTGAGTTGTTAGGTTTGGTGACAACCCTGTTAATTTTTTTGTTTTATTGAATAAAATTTTTTGTTTTATTTGAATAAAATTTTTAAATATTTGAACCAAAATCCATCCCGGTCCAACAAAAATTGGACAACGAATCAGCTCACAGGCCAAAAACAGTGCATTAAAATTGAAAACATGTTTCATAAAAAAATACATACGCTGATTAATGGACGACGAAACGTCTTTTCGCCTTAAGCTCTGTCCGTCAGAGAACTATGCCACCTATAATACCTGACGAGCTCATGAAAAATGGGGTAATGATCTAGTTACCTTCTGAACAAAGCAGAAGCTAAAACCCTAATCTCGGTAAAGGACAAATAAATGAAAATTAAAATTAAAGCAAAACTTTTAATAAAAGAGGTATATGATGTGATCTCTTTCTTAACACACCCATGACCATTGCTAGCTATCAAAAAAATATTATTAGACACCCCACTTTGCCCCTTTCCTTATCCAGCTAACTGTATCGTGGAATATTAAAATATGAAATTAATTTAAAAAAAAAGTAAGAAAATTATAGTCGGTCTAGATCGACTATACGATAACCCAATACCATGGTTAAAAGATCCTATCTCTCCGGTCCAACTAATTGGATATCGAAAATAAGCATAAACTAAATATGAGTGGCATTTTTTTTCGAGTAGTTTATTAATTTTTTTGGTTGCAGATATGAAAAACTTCATATCGGGTGCTATATTTATATGGGGACTAGGTCGAAAAATGAACCGATCCTGACCATATTTGGTAAAGTCACTTATATTTTTAAAAAATTTATACAAACCAAATTTCAGAAAAATCTGTGCAATACTTTTGTTTTTTGATAGATTTAAGTGAAGATCGGTAAACAGCTCTATATGGGGCCTATGACTAAGAATTGTCCTATAGGGATTATTTTTGGACTACTGCTTAATGGATACAATAAATGCATACAAATCCAATTTGACTACGATTTTCATGAGGGTCATTTGTATGGGGACTAGGTCTGAGCATGGACCGAATTTCACCAATTTCAATAGCGTTCATCCTATGGCTGATAGAAGCTTATATACCAATTTTCATTAAAATATATTCATATTTGCGACCTGCAGTTTGATTACAAAGTTTACATACACACACAGACGGGCGGACGGACGGACATCGCTAAATCGACTCAGAAAGTGATTCTGAGTCGATCGGTACTATAAAAGATGGGTCTAGGTCAAATATTTTTGGTAGTTACAAATAGCAGCACAAAGTGATTATACCCAAACCACATAGTGGCATAGGGTATAAATATTTATTTGTACCAGCGGAGCCCAACCCGCCCTCGAAATTCGAGTGAAAATTCTAGGATTTTTTTTTTTTTTTTCTTTTAAAAAATAATTTGATAAGAGCCTAAAGATATGCTTATCAATTTTAGCCAATTAAAAATTCAAGACTTTTAAAATAAAATTCATTATAATTATTTGCTGAACACACAGAAGATATATAAATGGGTTGTTGTTTGTGTCTAACCGAACGCTGGAGAAAAATAAAAAAAATGTGTTTTAAATTGCGACCAAATAGCTTACAAAAAACACAAAAAATAAAAGGGTTTGTCAATAAATAATTTTAAAGGATCTTAAGGGTATGCTAATCAATTTTAGTCAATCCACCATACATGTATGTGTTAGTAGCAACTTAACTCCAAAAAAAAAATATGTTCCAGGCTGTGCAAATCTGTAAATCTTGTGAACAGCTACAAAGAAATATCTTTCGAATGAGGTATGTTTGGTCAAAATCGGTTATTAATCACAATTTGTATATCGGTCACAAGAAATCACCTTGTCTATTAATACCACAGAATGGTTAATATTTTTAAACATAAAATAATAAAATATTAAACAAATATTTGCTTTATATTAAAATATTAAATTAGTTTAAAGCAAAAATTTATTAATTATTTATGGTGTATTTTTGTTTTTGGAATGGAATTATTATTAATATTTTGGTGAATGCAGAAAAAAAATAACATATTAGGAAGCAAAATTATGTTTGCGAATGTGTGTATGTTAATTGTGTATCTGTATATTAATACGTGAAGGTAAATTTTTAGTTCCCTTTTTAAGCAATATGCGGGAGTGTAGAAATTGACAAAGTTATAGTTGATATGGAAGAGAAGCTGAGAATTATAAAATTTATGTTTAATCTGTCTTAACAATATATTAAACTAAATAAAATAAAATATTTATAATAATTCGTTACACCCTGTTAATGCGTATGATTTAAATTATATATCAGACGGTCTGTGTTGAATTGTGAATTGTGAATTGCTAAAATTGACTAACATACCTTTAGGCTCATTCAAATATTCATAAATGTTTTATTTATATAGATAAAAAAAAACGTTGGAAGACAAAAATTGAATGAACTTGCACTCGAATTTCGAGTGCTGGGCTATCCTAGTTATAATAATTATTAAAATTTTTGTTAAATTTAAAAATTAAATATTAAAAAACAATTTTAATTCCATCGACAAATAAATTAATTTTTAAATATTTATATAGTTCTTAAGTTTTTATTTTTTTTTTATTTTTTATAATCGAAGGTGTCAGTGTGTTTTCTATTGTTTTTTACAAGCTTATCATTCTTTAAAATTTAAGATAATTTTCCATTTTTTCCTATATTACGAAACTTTTATGCACCGCTTTTACTTCTGTTATTTTGTTATTTTGGCGATTTGAGTAAATTTTAAGGATTTCAATTATTATTAACGCCTTATGGAATTCCCTGCCCATTAGAGATTTTACAAGCAATTGGAATTTTCTTATAGACCCAAATTAATCAAAGTTTGTCACAGAAATTATCTTAATTTTAGCAAAATTCGATTTCACATTAATATTGTCTGTATAAAAAACTTATATTTAATGAGGACAGTTTTAAACTTCGATCGAAATGCGATAATTTGCAAGTCATATTGAATAAAGAGACATAATGCAAGTGATTTTCTTAACTCATTGTCAGCTTGGTTTATGTATACTAGCAGATTCCAGCCCTCGAAATTCGAGTGCAAATTCTAGGAAATTTTATTTTTTCATTAAATAAAGTCCCTAAAGGTACGCTAATCAATTATAGCCAATTGACAAATTAACACAAAAAAAACAAATTCATTTTTATTACAAACACATTAACAAATTTAATAAACACACACATAGCATTGTATAATTTTATGTATGTGTTAGTAGCAACTTTAAATGCAATTTACTCTAAATAAATGCAAAAATTTTAAAATCTGTAAATCTGCAAAACTGCTAAAAAGAAATTACCTTTCAAATAATATACGTTTGGCAAAAATCGGCATAAAACAGTGGAACAAAACATCGATCACAAGGATTCGCCTAGCCTATTAATATTATAGATATGTCTAGATATCAGCATGGTAATATTATATTTTTAAAATCTATTGAGCATCTTTATATTGTGTTAATTTCTTAAAGGCCTGTACTTATATATGCTCCTTAAAGTGTTCTTATTATACAATTTTTAATGCCTACACATTTCCCGAAACAAATCTTCTTAATATTTGTTCAATATTAAAAACGAAACAAAATAAAACAAAAATTAAAATAATAATATAGAGACCCCTGTTGTTATTTCATAATAAGCTTTCAAATAAGTAGTTTTGGATTGTTGTTTTTTTTTTTTTTTTTTTGTCAAAATTAAATCAAAGATAGCTATGCAAATTTTTCATAGATATAAAGGTGTTTTTGAAGAAAAAAAAAATATATATATATAAACAACACCTGAACCAAACAATAACTTAGGTTTTTTGTTTCATATCTTGCACTCTAGAGCCCAAAAAATCCTTAACAAAAAATCATATGCATATAATAAATACAAATTGAAAGCTTGTTTGTTTCCTTTTTCTTTATGTAACACTTTTGAAAATCTCCCACTATAGATTTGGAAATAAAAAAAAAAAAAAAAACTATAAAAAATAAGCATATGGTGGATTTAAAATTTATGGCTTCAGTTAAAAATACGATCAACACAAATTTAAATGAAAACTAAGAAAAGTAAACTAAACAATGCAAAACAATATTCTAAACAATAAAACAGAAAATATATATTGACAACAAACGAAATGAAGAAGCGAATGCTACCGGTGCTCACATTGTCCTGAATTAGAGTCAGATCAACAAGCTGCAGCCACAAAGTTTATGAACAAAAATAATATTATAGGTTTCCTGTTTTCAAAACGCTTCTAATGCATTTAGTTCGTTTGCAGAAGATATTCTGACTTTAAATGATTAACAAAGCTTTTAGCCTCTTTTTGAATATCAATAATGCCCTGATATTTTTATATCAAAGTCAACCTGAGTATAGCTTTATCTTAGAGTAAAAAATTTTAAGTAATTTTAAAATGATCGCTATTTCATTGCTTTCAAATTTACAGCTTATTTAGGCGAAATTTTAAATAAACTAATACGTAGTCAAATTTGTTGAAAATATTTTATAATTTTAGCACTTATATCTGTTTCATCACTCATTTTAAACAAACTAACAACAAGTGAACAATGTTGTCATTGAACATAATTACTGACATATAACTTGAAAAAAATTCAAATAATGATTGTGATAAAGGTTAAGATTTTTTTCAATCTCACTCCTTGCGACCACAAACCCGAAAGATTTGTTTTATTTATTTTATTTATTTTATCTATTTTATTTATTTTATTTATTATTTTATTCATTTTATTCAACTTATCTATTTGACATCCTACACAACAAGACTATCTCTTATAATTATAGTGCAGGATTACATTTGATACAAGGACTACGATAGATAATTATAAAGTATATGGCATTGTATTAACATAAGTCAAGCGAAAATAAAATAACAGATAAAAGAAAATTAAATAAAAAATACAAAAGGATGGATAGAAAAAAATAGAAATTAAACATACATTAAGAATTACATAAAAAAAAATGCATGTGAGTCCGATCACAGGGGAGATTTGTAAACATCTTTTAGGGCACTTTTTTAAAATCAAGCAGAGCGCCATCTATGCATCATTAATAGCAATCAACTGCAGGGACACTGCTAATATAAAAATATTTATTATTATTTATTATTTCAACATGTTAATTTTTTATTTTTTATTTTTCATTTTTCGTTTTTCTTTTCTCATTTTTTATTTCTTATTTTTTTATTTTTAATTATTTATATTTCATTTTTCATTATTCATTTTTTTTTTCATTTCTTTTTTTAAATTTTTCGTTTTTAATTTTTAATTTTTTTTTTCATTTTTCATTTTTCAATTTTTATTTTTCTTTTTCGTTTTTCATTTTCCATTATTTATTTTTTATTTTTAATTTTTTATTTTTCATTTTTCATTTTTTTTTTTTTCATTTTTCATTTTTAATTTTTCGTTATTCATTTTTCATATTTTGTTTTTCAATTTTCACTTTTCATTTATAATTTTTTGTTTTTCATTTTTTTTATTTTTCATTTCTCGTTTTTCATTTTTCAATTTTCATTTTTCATTTTTCAATTTTTATTTTTCATAAAGTTCAATGTTGAGTGGAAGGCTATACCGAAGACGTACAACATTTATGAAAAAGTGCCAGGCACCGGTTTTGGGAATAACTAATTTGTTACCTCTGTTTGATTTGCCAGACCGTATATGAATGTATAAGTATTTGTGGCTTTCCAGTGTAGAAAAATGAGTACTCTAACTTTTAGTAGATTTTCGAATGATATTGGATACAGGCTTTTCGAGATGAACGATATGTGATCAAATATCTTTAACCCATACACATACCTAACCATAGACGAATGGAAATAACATTGCAGTGTGATAAGTGGTGAAGTAAATCATTTGAATAAATAAAGAAAAGAAGCGGCCCCATAATTGGCCCTACTAATAGCTAACGGTTCAGATATTGTACTAATTACGAGTACCGATTATATCCGTTTTGAGAGGTATGTTGATATTAGCTGTATTGATGTTGATGAAAAATAGAATAATTGACTTAGTTTCATACATAAAGTAGAGTGATTGATCAAGAAGAACCATAAAATTAACTTTACCGTTATCTAACTCACGCCTTATAATTTTGGAAACATGAATTCGGACAGTAACGCAACTATGGTTGTGACAAAAGCCGGATTGCTTGTCAATCAAAAGTTGATTTTCATGTAAGTATGTATTACTTGCAAAAAGCTGAGTAAGCCAAAATGAGAATACTCTGAGGTTTATTTAGTTAGTAGAATTATTTTTGCATGTTTCCGTTTAGTAGGGAAACAACTCGACGTGATGATGGTAATGAACAGATGAGTAATATAAGCAAGATTATTGGAAACATAATTTTAATAAATTGGGGGTGTAGGATATCGTCTCCAAGAGCAATATTTTTTACTAGAGAGATACAATGGAAAAAAATCATGTGAGTCCGATCACAAGGGATATGTGTAAACATCTAATAATTAAAGAAAACATCAACATCATATATTCCAGTGCATAAAAAATAAGTCGATTATGCTGTTTTCTGAAATTCAATTGATGTTTTCTGAAATGCAATTGATGTTTTCTGAAATTCAATCGATGTTTTCTGAAATACAGTTAATGTTTTCAGCAATTCAAATGATGCTTTTTGAAATTCTATTGATGTTTTCTGAAATTCAAATGATGTTTTCTGAAATACAATTGATGTTTTCTGAGATACAATTGATGTTTTCTGAAATTATATTGATATTTTCTGAAATTCTATTTATGTTTTCTGAAATTCAAATAATGTTTTCTGAAACTCGAATGTTTTCTGACATTATATTGATGTTTTCTGAAATTCTTTTTATGTTTTCTGAAATTCAATTGATGTTTTCTGAAATACAATTGATGTTTTCTGAAATACAATTGATGTTTTCTGAAATTCTATTGATGTTTTCTGAAATTCTATTTATGTTTTCTGAAATTCAAATGATGTTTTCTGAAATACAATTGATGTTTTCTGAAATACAGTTGATGTTTTCTTAAATTCAATTGAAGTTTTCTGAAACTCGAATGATGTTTTCTGAAATTATATTGATGTTTTCTGAAATTCAATTGATGTTTTCTGAAATTCTATTTATGTTTTCTGAAATTCAAATGATGTTTTCTGAAACTCGAATGATGTTTTCTGAAATTATATTGATATTTTCTGATATTCTATTGATGCTTTCTGAAATTCAAATGATGTTTTCTGAAATTATATTGATGTTTTCTGAAATTCTATTTATGTTTTCTGAAATTCAAATGATGTTTTCTGAAATTATATTGATGGTTTCTGAAATACAATTGATGTTTTCTGAAATTCTATTGATGCTTTCTGAAATTCTATTTATGTTTTCTGAAATTCAAATGATGTTTTCTGAAATACAATTGATGTTTTCTGAAATACAATTGATGTTTTCTGAAATACAATTGATGTTTTCTGAAATTCTTTTTATGTTTTCTGAAATTCAATTGATGTTTTCTGAAATACAATTGATGTTTTCTGAAATACAGTTGATGTTTTCTGAAATTATATTGATATTTTCTGAAATTCTATTTATGTTTTCTGAAATTCAAATAATGTTTTCTGAAATACAATTGATGCTTTCTGAAATACAATTGATGTTTTCTGAAATTCTTTTTATGTTTTCTGAAATTCAATTGATGTTTTCTGAAATACAATTGATGTTTTCTGAAATACAATTGATGTTTTCTGAAATTATATTGATATTTTCTGAAATTCTATTTATGTTTTCTGAAATTCAAATAATGTTTTCTGAAATACAATTGATGTTTTCTGAAATACAATTGATGTTTTCTGAAATTCTTTTTATGTTTTCTGAAATTCAATTGATGTTTTCTGAAATACAATTGATGTTTTCTGAAATACAATTGATGTTTTCTGAAATTATATTGATATTTTCTGAAATTCTATTTATGTTTTCTGAAATTCAAATAATGTTTTCTGAAACTCGAATGTTTTCTGAAATTATATTGATGTTTTCTGAAATTCTTTTTATGTTTTCTGAAATTCAATTGATGTTTTCTGAAATACAATTGATGTTTTCTGAAATACAATTGATGTTTTCTGAAATTCTATTGATGTTTTCTTAAATTCAGTTGAAGTTTTCTGAAACTCGAATGATGTTTTCTGAAATTATATTGATGTTTTCTGAAATTCTATTTATGTTTTCTGAAATTCAAATGATGTTTTCTGAAACTCGAATGATGTTTTCTGAAATTATATTGATGCTTTCTGAAATTATATTGATGTTTTCTGAAATTCAATTGATGTTTTCTGAAACTCGAATGATGTTTTCTGAAATTATATTGATGTTTTCTGAAATTCTATTTATGTTTTCTGAAATTCAAATGATGTTTTATGAAACTCGAATGATGTTTTCTGAAATTATATTGATATTTTCTGAAATTCTATTGATGATTTCTGAAATTCAAATGATGTTTTCTGAAATTATATTGATGTTTTCTGAAATTCTATTTATGTTTTCTGAAATTCAAATGATGTTTTCTGAAATTATATTGATGGTTTCTGAAATACAATTGATGTTTTCTGAAATTCAATTGATGTTTTCTGAAACTCGAATAATGTTTTCTGAAAATATATTGATGTTTTCTGAAATTCTATTTACGTTTTCTGAAATTCAAATGATGTTTTCGTAAACTAGAATGATGTTTTCTGAAATTGTATTAATGTTTTCTGAAATTCTATTGATGTTTTCTGAAATTCAATTGATGTTTTCTTAAATTATATTGATGTTTTCTGAAATTCTATTTATGTTTTCTGAAATTCAAATGATTTTTTTACGATTTTTTTGTATGAGTTTTTTTAATACGGTCCCTAACCCTCGCACAAAAACAGGTTTGAGTGTATTTTTTTATGATACGATTTTCCTACGCTTTTCGTTACTTGGATGACGGTATTATATATTGCATTTTATATTAAGATGTCGTCATGTGTTAAATTGATTTATGATGTACAATGGAACTTAAAGCTATTATTAACTAATTAAGTTTAATTAAAATTTCAACTAACAAAATTTATTTATATTATATCCTAGTTATTGGAAAATATTCTAAATTTATATCAATTTAATGCATAGTAAGAATCAATTTAATGCTTAATAGTAATAATTACTAAAAATGTTTATTAATGAAAGTTGTTAACATATAATTGTTTATATGGTCTGAGGCGTTGCCAACAAACTATATTGAAAAAAGTACGAACAAAGACAACCATGTCAGTTACCACTGCTTTTGCATTATCTTTACTTGCATTCTATTATTACATCGTCATTCGTACGTAATAAAGACAGAAAAAAAGATTTCTTTAGAACTCAAATAAAACTTAAGAAAATACAGAAATATTTTGGTGGAATTCTACAAATCGTTGTGGTTTGTGAATAAAAACTTAATTATAGTTTATTTAGGAATAAAGTATTTATAAAAATACACATCAAAAATTCCACAAAATGCAGTCGGCTAGTAAAATAAATAACGTGTACACTATTTGAGAAATAGTTGGTCAGGTAGTGTACAAGAA
The DNA here is from genome assembly GCA_963682025.1 of Cordilura impudica. Taxonomy (NCBI): domain Eukaryota; kingdom Metazoa; phylum Arthropoda; class Insecta; order Diptera; family Scathophagidae; genus Cordilura; species Cordilura impudica. The sequence continues at coordinate 70,669,661 of OY821518.1, read as the reverse complement.
AATGTTTAAAAAGAAAAAATGGTATCAAATATTTGGTCTATGGGGTTAATTTGAAAATTAAAAAAAGTGTTAAAAACACGAGTTACTTAGGTTTGTCTCTCCTACCACAATTCCAATTTCGAATGCATTGGGTAATTGCCCATGAACAGTTTCTCTTGAAAATAATTTTTCACCAATACAATCATAAGTCACACAGCGTTATCTCCTTCAGCTCACACCGATATAAGTTACGCTGTTTTTGTGATTGTATTGTGAAATAGAAATTTACCCCCCTGCGCGTATAGATGTTTACACATCAAAAAATCTGACTTGCTGACACAGGAGAACTCAGGCTCGTTTTCTTCTAGAGACATATATTTGGCGAGACAATTATTACGGCGTGTAATATCTGTTGGAATCATGTGTGGGAGCAAAGTTGTATCATGAAAAGTTATTGGTACGCCAGTAACGTTAATGCAACATAACCAACAATAACCGACCTCCACGTGGTGCTCCTGGGCAACGCTAGGCAAAGCCGGTTAATTCTGGTGATTATTCCCAGCGGCTAACGGTTAAGTCAGGTATAGCAGTGCTATTCTGTTCAGAGAACTACTGGTAGTGGCTAGTTTGTGGCCAGGCTGGCAACGAGGCCTTACCAAATGCTTTAAAGTGGTACCACGGGGTACTCACCGAGGGTGAGTCACTGCGTTGTCATGTCAAAAATGGTACGAACAATAACACTAAGCTGGAGGTGTCAAAACCTACCAGAGAAATGGTTGTCACAAATGGTGTCCCGAGGTGTAACTGATGGTAATGATGGTACATGACCTGAAAACGAGGCTGGGTGTGGTTGGGGTAGAACCCCCGACAAGATACCACGATGGAGAAGTTGATGCAAGAGTGTGGGGCGAAGGCGCTTGAGGCAGCTCCAGATGCCAATAAAGCACCCGAGACGAGTCGGATACCAGTTAAAAGGTAAAGTTCGAAAAGTTGTTGTAGGCATCATCTATGCATGATGGCGACAATCAATAAGTACAAGCGTAGTACACGGAAGATGTAACTTGAGTTGAAAACGAGGGCAGTAGTGTGTTACTCAGAAACTCTGACAAGGTATCACCACGGAGAAGTTTGAGGCAAGAGGGTTGGATGGAAGACGAGTCAAAGGGCGCTTGAGTCATATGACAACACAGCGTACGCGGATGAGACGGATATCGGTTTAAATGGAAGCTCGGAATGTTGTACATATCAGGGCCATCTGATAATAACAACCAGTAAGAACTGCGTAGTAGACAAAATGTTGAAATTGATGGTATGTGTATTTGCAAGTACCGTCGATGATCGTCAATGAAGTGTTGAACCCTCAAATAGCTTTTTTGTTAATGGCGCCTCGGAGACTTTTATGGTGGCTGTGGGAGCCCAAAATCGCTTGAGGGACACAGTTCAATGTGGAGTTGCATTCAACCGGTTGTAGCGAATCCTAGAACAACAGGATTTCAAATTGGCCTAACCCAATAACAAGAGTATGATGAACCACCTCTCCTAGCTTGTTTTCCATATAAGGGTCGGTGGTGGTCGCATTGTATCCTACCCAGTATTCAGAGCAGCGTGTGGTTAAGTCATCATATCAGGTACGCACGTGAAATCAATAGAGACTTCTGTTGGAATCATGGGTATATAAATGAACATCTTATTGATTTTGTCAGCATCAACAGGGCAATTTCTAGTTTTATCGAAATTATAATAAATATGATATTCATATTTATCGATCCTAATGTTATGACTAAGGTGACCATATTTTTTTACCTGAAAACGGGACATCGAATAATTCTGATGGCTTCGGTTATATGAAATGGATATGCATAGATAATATAATAATATTTTATTTGTCCATAGTGAGTGGCATTTTTTATTTTACGTTGCACTACAAAAAAAATGTTTATTTATTATTATATTTTTCAGAGGCACAAATTTGTTTCAAAATTTTAGGTGACGATTTGAAATATTTATGGAACTCTTGGCAGGATTTTTTACCAGGCAAACATAAAATATATTCAACTATAATTTGAAAATTTGCATGGTTTAGGTATTTGTTTTTAAAATATTTAAATACTCCCACCCAACAATTTTCCGTAGAAATATTTTGCTGATTCCATTCATCAATTTCCTGCGATGTTACGTACTTAGATACGAGTGAATATTCATCGAATACTTCCGTATCTTTATTGCAATCGATATGTCCTTTTTCGATCAATATATCTAGAACTTTTTGAACATCTTCCCACTGTGGTACTTCTGTTAAATTTGCCCAATGAAGTTTTTCTAAATCTTTGTTATAAACAGTCCATTGCTCTAAAAACTCTCGACTAGTTTTAATTTTCAAGTAAACCACGGACTGAATATGGAAGAAAGTGAGTTGTCTCTTTCTGAAACAAATTCTCTTTTAATTTGTTAATTTCACTTGCTGCTTCAATTTTATGGCAATTTATACATTACAAGTTTCTACAGCAGCTGAAGAATCCAAGAAAGGCGGGCACAGAGAAAAAAAGGGGTGACATTTATAAAAGTTATAGTAAAATTTTACAAAGTTTTGTGGTAATTATACGACTACATAAAATTAATGATAAATTTTATTTCACCCCATCAATTTAAATTTTTTAAGTCTTTTTAGAGCCTAAGCAAATCTGACTCAATACGATAAAATTGTTAAAAAAAAAAGCGGAAAAAATTTTGGTACCGTGAGGATCGAAAAAGAACAATTTGTTTGCCTGGTTGGTGCAATAACAGAAAACATATTTTCCACCCCTGGGTAGGTTAGATTTTGTTCTGTACTGCACTTTGGCCTCTTCTATATTAAAACTCTTTGATTAAGTACAAAAACATAATTATAAAAAAACAAAAACAATTACTCTATTTTTGCCTCTTGTGTTTCGTAATATATTTATTCATACTAGCAGATTCCAGCACTCGAAATTCGAGTGCAATTTCTAGGCAGCTTTGTTTTTCAACTTAGCCAATTCACAAACCAACACTTTTATGGTTAATTATTATTGTGAATGAAGATAACAAACTCATTAACAAAATTAATAAAACACATAGCATATGTATAATTTTATGTATGTGTTAGTAGCAACTTTAAATGCAATTTACTCAAAATAAAGGAAAAATTAAAAAATCTGTAAATCTGCAAAACTGCTAAAAAGAAATACCTTTCAAATAATATATGTTTGGTCAAAATCGGGATAAAACGGTAGAGCAAACCATCGGTCACAATTAATCGCCTAGCCTATTAATATTATAGATTTATTCATATTCTGTTTTTTTATTTTGATAATTAGTTTGACGGGCGACGTACAACCAAATTCTTAGGAAATTCAGTTATATCGTTTTAAATATTTTTTAGATGAAATTATTTTTCAGCTATCTTGTGATGTATTTTAGCATACATATATTAAAAAAAACTATCTTTGACGAATTTGAAGATTTGTTTTTAATTTTTGAACAAATCAACTATCTCTTTTTTCGAATTTCTAAAAACGGGACATTTTGCGTCCCCGAGTTGTTGTCGGGGACAACGGGACAAAGTAGCTGAAAACGGGACGGTCCCGTTCAAAACGGGACGTATGGTCACGTTAGTTATGACTGATATCGCTTCTAGCTGATTGGATTTTAGTTTCCAGTTCCAGTGTTTTGAAACTTTTCCATCTTGAATAGGCTAAATCTCTTCGGTGTCGATAAGAATATAATAGGTCTACTACAGGAATCAAACAATTATTTACTGCAAATATTAGATCATGCTCTGAGAAACATGAGGCGGATAACACTGTGCGATAGCCAAAATCTCTATGGGTCGAAACCACCGGGGAAAGTTATATCGCTGGGTCACGCCTAGGAATCGAGGTATATCGATTTGAACTTAGGATATATCGTATAGGGGAAGTTGTCACGTTTTGGGCTTTTTGTTTGACATAACTCGCGATGTACTAGTCTGATTTTGCTGAAAAAAATACAGAAAAATTAAAAATTACAATAACTTTAATCTACTTCTATAACATTTCTCAATACAATCAACAGTTTCACAGTTATTAATAAATTTATGAAGAAAAAAAATAATTGTTTGCCTTTAAAATTAAAATTTTGTAATTTTAAAAATCATGCAAAATCCAGAACGGGAATAAGTGTCAAGGCTTTTTACTTTGGCGTAAAGTCACATAACCTGTGCACAAAACGAGACATGGATCATGAAAATCGATGGACGTTATCATCGATCTATCTCATTTTGAAGTAGAGGCTTCTCATTGGAATAAACGTTGATTCTCAGAATTAAAAAAAAGTAATAAACAAAAGGTTATTTAATTTTTGTGATTGCGGTAACAAACTAAAAAACGGTCATAAATGTGCGCAGACGCTGAATTTCTCTTCTGGTTCCTTCATGATACGTACTCCGTGCACACACAATTGAAGGGAAAAAGGAAAGCGGACTTTTTTATTGATGAGGGGTTTTCCGTTACCTACCTGTAAGGGATTATTTTTTTTTACAGAAATTCACCCGCATTTACGAGTGCTCATTATTTAGAAAGTTATAAAAAATTTGGAAGGAATTTGTATGTGCCTATACTTAATTGTGAATAAAAGCGAAACGCTTACATCGATTTTCATGATCTATTTCTCATATGTGAAAGTAATAGGACTTGACGCTTTTTTCCGTTTTGGATTTTTATGAGTTAAAAAAATTTTAATTTTTTAGGCAAAAAATATTTTTTTTTCTTCATACATTTATTTATAACTGCGAAAATGTTGCTTATGTAGCGAAATTTTTTTATGAGCAGACTAAGGGAATTGTAATTATAAACTTGTTCCAGCAAAATCGGACTAGTGGTTCTCGAGTTATGTCAAACAAAAGAGCCGAAAGCCTGAAAAATTCCCCTATACGATACTTACCAAGTTCAAATCGATATATCTCGATCCCTAAACGTGACGTAGCGAATCGCCGGGAAACGTATAACTTTTTTTGACCGATATAACTTTCCCCGGTGGTTTCGTCCCATCCCGATCACTGACCCCTACCATTTGTCGCACAGTGTAATTGATCATACATTATCACTTTAGATGTGTCACCCACGAAAATAAGGTCAAAAGTATGCTGTTGGAAGTTACGTAATGTGTTGTGGTGGTAATATGGTCTGGAAATATCACAGTTAGGGCTTATCGGAGAAATTTAATAGAGTAGAAAAACGAGTATGGTTAAGATATATTTTTTTGTGCAAAAACTTTTTGGGAAACGACAGAAGTTCAACACTACGTTAAAGGATGAATAGTTTCTTGAGGCATTCCAATATCGAATTACTGGAAACTCATTAAATTCCTTAGCAAAAGTGTAGTTAACTTTCCAACTTATAATTGATTTAAAGAAGCCAAGGCTCATTTCATTCAACAAATCCAAAATATTATTCAAAACGAGAAATGTTAGGAAAAATTTTAATTATGTAGAAAACTTATCATGGTTGAAATTCTACATTGAAAGTATGAAGTCATTTCAATATCTCAAAATTCTAAATATCCTTCTTCATAGAAGGACCGTAAGTTTTGCAATTTTCAAGCGATTAAAAATAAGGCTATAGTCATATTGTTTTAACATTTTTTTTGTGTTACAAGAAATTTTGCAAAAAAAAAAAAAATTAAAATTGTTTGAAAATTGACGATGTAAGATATTTTTTTATAAGAGAAAGTAACTCAAGCATGTTTTTGGCAATAACTTTGAAATTAGGTTTAAATTGGGAAAAGGAAAGAAAAGTAAATGAAAACATAATAAAAATCTTATATTTAGAGAACTACATAAAATACTTATAATTCCTGATCACTGATTGAATGGTTGTTCACAGAATCAAGAATAGATAACTTCATTCCTGTAACAGCTCCTATGTTAAATTCATTTATTTCACTTGCTGTAATGCGTTTATTTGCATTTTTTTGATATCCGAAAATGTCTTCTTAAGCCAGTGACTTAATTAAATATTTTTCATCGGCTAAATTTTACTTTACTATGCATAATTCCGATAGTAGACTTATTTTGTAGCCTTTGGTCATCATTGTGTTTAGCTTCAATATACAACTGAGTTCCATATTTAACACTTGTTCAGCTTAGTTTTTCGCTAAAGAAATTATGCAACTGATTCAAGAAATCAAAAAAACCTTTAAAAATATACGAAGACACAGTTTCATACATTATTTTTTAAAGGAATACATATTCCTAACAATGGCTGGAATCTGTTATGAGAAGATTGTGTTTTTTTTTTTTTGTTGCTGCACAAGATTTATGGGTTTTGCAAATAATTTTTGAATTTTATTGTTCAACAACAAACGGCAGATTTAGTAGCAACTTTAACAGGGTATCAAAAGCCTTCAATTCTAAGAACAAACAAATATTGAAAGTTAGTTTTTAATTCAGAAACAGGCAATAATAATCTTAAATTTCAGCTTAATTTAATCGGTTTATGTTTGATGTTATAAATTTGAAATATTTCAAACATTGTTTTGTTTTTAAATTAAAAACAAAAAATCTTAATGGTAGAATTTTTTTCTTTTGTTTATAAATTAAAACAAAGAAATAATTTGCAGAAATGAACGAACCAGCCAGTCAGAGAAACTTTAAGTGTACAAAAAGGATCAAATATGTCAGAGTAAAAGTTTTACAAATTCAATTGTAATCTTTTGAGAAGAGGAAAAAGAGATTTAGAAATCAAAATTGCAAATTCTTTCGCAAGCAAATTTTCCAAATTTTATACAGAATTTAAATTTTACATAGGTATTAGCACCAAAGATATTCCAGACTATATTCATTGAGATTACTTACATACGTCTTCACGAAATATATACAAGCCTCATTTCAATGATAATACTGTGTCGAAAGGAAAAGTTGAATTTTCAATTTAAACTTCGCTACTTATAGATCTGGGCAAATAAATTTTTGTTGGATGGTTGTGCTGCTTTTGATATCTGTGCCAAACTTTATGTCAATATGTTAATCGGTTCAATAGTGAAGTACATACATGTATGTATGTTTTAATAAACAGCTAAAACTAAATTTGTTGATTACGTTGTAACGAAATTAAAACTGGGAATACAGTTTGTAGAAATCTATTTCAATGACACATGGCAGAGAGGAAGGAAGCATATATTTCAAATATTCAGAACTACACTGTATTCTTAATCCGACCGGTTTCTGGCATTTCAACCTTCATCAGCGATTTATTGAACATTGTGATAATTGTTATGTTATAATTGAATAGATTGTTTCTATAAGAAATTTTGCTACTTAGGGCCGCCCTACTGACGAAGGCTGAAATGACAAAAACCGGTCTTATTAAGAATACAGTGTAGTTATGAATTTTTGAAATATATGCTTTCTTCTTCTCTACCACGCCCCATTGAAACAAAATTAAAATTTGTATATTAAATATAGTACAGTATTAATTGCAATGTGTCTGAAAATTGACTTCAAATCTAGAAAACTATTTTATTCACTCTTGGCGATTTTGATTTGGCAGATTTTTGGTTTTTGCGATTTTAAATTTTTTCGATTTTTTTGTGATTTTTGATTTTTACGATTTTTGTTTTTTGCGATTTTCAACTTTGATGATTTTTGATTGTGGAGATTTTAGTTTTTTTTTTTGCAATTTTCGTTATGCACGATTTTCGGTTTTGCTAATTTTTGACTTTGACGATTTTTGCTAATCGCGATTTTCGTTTTTGTCGATTTTTAATTTGGCCGATTATTTTGTTGCGATTTTTGATTTTGATGATTTTTGTTTTTTGCGATTTTTGATTTGGGCGATTTTTGTTTTTTGCGATTTTTAAATTTGGCAATTTTGGTGATTTTTTATTTTGACGATTTTTGTTTTTCGCGATTTTCAGTTTTGGCAATTTTTTATTTAAGCGAGTTTTGAATTTATTAATCGCGATTTTCAGTTTTTGGCGATTTTTGACTTTGGCGATTTTTTTTGTTTGAATTATTGGTTTTGGCGATTTTTGTTCTTTTGCGAGTTTTGACTTTTGTTATTCGCGATTTGGAGTTTTGTAGCGATTTTTGATTTTGGCTATTCCGCCCCCTATTTTCCACGACTGCTCACATTGGTAAGTAATGTACTTGCCAAATGCTTCAAGACTACCACTTTCAAATTGCTATTTTTTGTATAGGAGGTGCCATGCCCATTAATCTTAAATCGGCCATTTTTTATTTGACTAGTCACATTAATATCTGATGGACTCCTGCAAAATGTTTTTATAGTACTCCAGTTTTTTAGTACTCCAGTTATATGATATTATTTATTTACTTTGTATGGGCGGTGTCACGTCTACAGCTTCGATCACGCCCATTTTTGGGCGACTAGTGACATAAATAGCTCATGAACTCACACAAAGTCCAAAGCTTTCTGATACTACAATACTATAGGTTCATATATGACATTAAATATTGACTTCGTATAGGGGTGCCATGCCCACTGATCTAATCCCGCCCCATTTTTTGTCCGACTAGATCACGTAATCATGTAATAAAATATTATGGATTTCTTTAATCATTTCTAGCGTGGTCACCTCAACTTTTCGACCGATACAGTGTTTAAAATGTGTGGGTTAAACTCTACCACCCAATATTTTATACTCGTAAGCTAAGCAGCAGATTCCTCCGTAGTATAATCTAGCTCAGTTTTAATATTGATTATACTGAGACTCTTCAAATGAAAGTATTGCGTTACATAATGATGGACAATTTTTTCCAAGTTTACAATATCACTGAGATCGTTTACTTTTGATGGCTCAAAAAAAAATATACTAGACAAGGCGCCCTGAAACTTAAAACACATGTTTTATAAGGGGTTCACTTTTTACGAAAGTATTTTTTTCAAACTACTGCCACCATCTATACGTCAGGTCGAGTTGTTTAAATGCATATAGAGAGACTGTATTATGTGGTCTTATGATCTTTAATTTAGGAGTAATGATATTTGGAATATATTAAAACATACACTACAATTTTAATCACGGCATAATCGGCCAATATCGATTGATCACAGGAGCGTTTGTGTGGGGTGCGTGTCTAAATAAGACCGGATTTTCGTTAATTTTGGTAACGCTCGTGCACGGCTCGTGCATTTTTGAGCTATCAATTTTGAAAAATAATTTGATGGACACGTAGATCGAAGGGGGAAACATCGCCAGAATGACTCAGAAAGTGATTCTTATTCATTATACTCTCACCATATATCGTATTGGCAAAGGTTAAACACTAAATAAGATAATTTTTTCTCTAAAACCCTGACCCATAATATTTCCTTAAGTCACCTGGGTTTTGTCTATTTAATGACTCATATCTTCCACTACTCAGAAATATGCTGAGTGATTATTTATTTTCGTTTTTGATTTGAAACATTGTTTATTCAAAAAAAAAACTTAATTATACATGTTTTTTGTAATAATAGGTTAACTTTTATTGTTTCGCCTAAACGTTTTATTCGTAATCACCTGTTTATTTAAGATATTTCTTGTTTTTTTTTGGCTTTTCTGTTAATTTTGTTTGGCTTTAAGCTTTTATTCGTTCTCATGTACATACACTACATTTGATAATAGCTATAATTTTTAATGTGTTTGCATGAGTTTTTATCACCTCAAACCTAAAAATTAAAAAAATATTTACCTCAACAGTTTCTTGATTGGTTTGCCATGATAAAGTTTAACAAATTATAAGCAATTATATGGTATGTTTGTTTAAGAAATTAAAACAAATATGATCAAATGGAATAGATAACACAAAATAAAAATAATTTAAATAATCAAGGTCAGTTTTGTGGTTTTAAGAACAAATTTAATCAATTTTTGGATTAAAAGTCTGAAAGAAAAACAAAAATATGTAAAAACAAGTTTATTAAGAGTTAAATGTTGTACTAACATGCAATACATCAGGCATTATGATGTGTTTTGATTTTATGCTTTTAAAAAACAAAAGACCTAAGACACAAACTTGATTGATTATATATTTAATTTAATGTAGCCTAGGTTTCTTAGCATTTCCTAAATATTTGAATAACAATTTTATTCCACCGCAATAATATGTTTGTTAATATATCTAAAACAGCGTATCTAATATGGATTTTTAATTCCTGTAAATTCTGAGAGACTATTTTATATAATTTTTTAGATTATTCTGAGAACTAGGAAATAAGATATATACGTAATTTTTCTGGTTGTGTTTCTGGCTCCGGTATAATATCATTTACTTCCCTCAATACTGCATCGAGTGGAAAGTATGTGGCCATATATAGAGATGGCGTGACAAGTGCAAATTTTTTTTCTGTTTATGAGAAACATAATGGAAAATCTTTGCCATCATATTCAATGGTTAAACGGTGGTATTCCGAATTTAAACGTGGTCGTATGAGCACAAATGATGGAGATTGTCCTGGTCGTCGAAATGAGGCAATTACCGAACAAAACGTAGGAAAAATGCATCAAGTTGTATTGAGTGATCAAAAGATAAAAGTGGATGCGACTGCTGGTATCATATCGATATCAACAGAGTGAGTTAGGCATATATCGTCTTGCCAGTGCAATACTGTACAAATTCAAACTATATAGTTTTGAGATATTACGGTTTAAAGTTTTATCGTTGAGTACAATTTGTTCTGTGCAGTGTAAGAATATGTATTGTAATTTCACTGAAAATAATAAAATTTTGAGATGTTGTAATGTTCCTTTGATTCTTTGAGTCTCTTCTAGCACTATAGAGCAATTTTCGGAAAAAAGTATCATTTTGAAATGTTACAGTATTGTACTGGCAAGACGATATTACCATTTAGATATGAAAAAGCTTTCTGTTCGATGGGTGTCGCGATTTTTAACCGCTTAACAAAAACTTAAATGTGTTCACGATTCAAGTATGCTTTAGAGATGTTGAAGTAAATTTAACTGAATCTTATATCGATTTATAACAATGGATGAGATGAGTGGATGAGTGCATTCATTATTGTACACCGGAGTCCAATAGAAAGGTAATGGCCAGTATTTTTTGGGACGCACATGGTATAACATTTATTGATTAATTGGAGAAAGGAAAAGCAATAACTGTCAAGAACTATGTAAAGTTATTGGACAGAGGGATGACGAAATTTAGAAAATAGCGACCCCACTTAAATAAGAAAAAAATCTTGTACCGTTATGACAATGCATCGGCGCATTCATCTGCTTTGGTTCAGAAAAATTTAAGTCTTTGCATTACAAATTGCTTTACCACACCCCCCACCCCCCTTATGTTCGGCGAGTTTACCGAACATTAAAAAAATGAAACACGTCGTTCTGATTGTGTAGGTAGTTCATAACCAACTGTTTATTATAATTTTAAATCAATAATTATATTTATTCGTCACAATAATAATTCTTAGAACTAAGCAAAAGAAGGGTAAGAGAAAATACCCAATTACTTTTAAATAACTATGAGTAACTTCACCAAGCGGTGTTATGAATTAGTTGAACTTAATGTGTGCCAAATTAAGGTATGTTAATATCATCTTGCACTTCAAGTAAGTCGTTCAACTATTACTCATTCATTTGGTATTTTCACTACACAATACATCTAGCCCCCAGCGATTACTCTTTGTTCCTAAATTTGAAAAGGTGGCTCCAGGGAAAAAATGAAGAAGTCATATCCGAGACGGAAGCCTATTTTGAAGAGTTATGAAAAATCATATTTTTGCAAGGGTATCAAGATGTTAGAGGGTTGTTGGAAGAAGTGCATTTCATTTCATTTCATTTTTTATGCTGAAAACTAGAATTTATATCAAATTTTCATTGTTAGGCCTCGGAGTTTTCACTCCAATTACCAAAAAAACAAAAGCCTAATTTTGTGGAGTTGTGTAACTATTCAAAAGACTCTTGATTTATTAGGGGTATTTGCTGTGCCTTCTCTATTTATATTTAATTGCTCTGAACACTTTCCCGAGCATCAGCATTAAAGAGTTAAAGATGGATAAAATCAACAACTCCGCAAAACTCCATTTTAACAAGATTTTGTAACTTTCCGTAGACGAATGATTTAAAATAAAATCTAAGATATAAGTTTACGTAACTTTTGCTTAAAAAAACCAATTTTAGATTATTCTAATGATCGTATAAAAAAAATTATTCGATCTACTCAAAACCATTTTCTGAGTTCATTTAGCAATGTCAGTCCATCCTTCGTGAAATGTGATCGTCGATCTACTGACAAAAGCATTTTGTTTCATTTGTTGCGAATCGTTACATATTCCGGCAATGGTTCCACAAAGATATTTCCTCCAAATTACGAGTTGATAACCATTTTAACTTTAAAAACGTTGCCCCATGTGGAGTTCTTAAATAATTTTTTATAGGAAATTCGAAGCATAATTTCCATTTCGAGAATTTGGGACGACCTGGCTAAGCCCCAGTTCGAACTGGGCACTACTACGGGTGCACTATGAACCATCCAGAACTACAAGAACTACGCACTTTTCCTGCAAACCCACGCATTCTTCCAGCTGATAAAGTTGCAGTGCTGTGGAAAATTAAGCTTCATTAAAAGGTCAGGGAAGCTGTAATTCTAAATCGATAGTATTTCACAAAGCAAACGAATATCTGAGGACAAAAAATGATAATAGTATCATCATGCTGATACAACGATTGCAAACTGAAGGAATCTTTCATTTTAAAGTCGTAAAATGCAAAGTAAGCAATGGACGATATGTAATGTTAGTGTGAAATGAATTTGTGCTGATGTTTGTAACTACCAATAACAATTGCCTCAGAATCACTTTCTGAGTCGATTTATCAATGTCCGTCCGCCCGCTTTAAAATGTTTCTCTATAAAGGAATACACTTAAGATTAAAGTCGATTTTCAATAAAACCTTATCGAACTTCGAAAGACACAGTTAACCAACCATTCACTTCAGTGGTATTGTGATACAGTGATAGAATTTGGACTAACAAAATTAGTATTAAAGAACTCTTTTACTTATTGTGGTATTTGTATTAATAACTCAGAAAGCAATTCGACCTACGCTATTACACTTACAGATAGTAAAGTTTACTACTACTATTACGAATGACATTGCCGAAATACTTTTAGATACACAGTGGGTTTCATTTTTACTAGTTTCGCGTTAAGTCCTAAAAATATGTATTTTTTGTGAAATCACCCTTTAATGTGTTCTCTATCGTTTACAAAAATACAATAAAAAATTAAATTTCTATACGGGAATTGATTAAAACAATAAAAAGGGAAGACGGTTTGAAAGAAAATTTATAAAGCTTGAACATTTTTTTAAACATTTATACTTAGAGGCGTGTTCTTTCAAATGATTTTGAAACACAATTGTATTTTGTTTTAATCTGCCGTGCTTTGCTACGACTTACAGAGACTTGTTGACATATGTTTTCATAATCAATCTTTCCTACTTAATTTTTGTTGTACAATTTAAACAATTTATTTTATATTGTTTATATTCCAATTCATGCTGATATACAATATGCAAAATTATCAAAATTTTCGGCTACACACAAATAGATGTGCACGAAAAAACATGGATTTACAAATTGAGTTTGGAATATAATTTGGCCATTTTTTATTTTGTCAATTTTTGGTTATGCTGATTTTTGATTTTAAAGATTTTTGTTTTTCGCGATTTTCAGTTTTGGCGATTTTGAATTTGACTATTTGTGAATTTGGCATTTCCGCCCATATTGTCCACGACGAGTTATATTGCTAATTAGTGTACTTGTCACAAGCTTCAAGACAGCCACTACTCCAATCCCGACCATATTTTATGTGACTAGTCACATTAATATCTGATGGACTCGTACAAAGTGTCAAGGATTTCCCCTTTATAGTACTCTATTTGTATGGTATTATATATTTACTTTGTACGGGCAATGCCGCGTCCACTGCTCACAGTTTTGGTCCGACTTATCACATGAACAACTTGTGGGCTCATGCAAAGTCACACAGCTCTCACTGTTGCAGCACCCCAGATATATGACATTTAATATTCACTTTGTATGGGGTGCCACGCTCATTGGTTCGGTCCTTCCAATTTATAGCCTATAGTTCCTTCCAATATCCAACCAACCCCTAAAAACATTGTGGAAAATAGCCCTGAAAATTACCGTGCAATTGCAGTCTGGTTTGCTTTCGCAAAGGTGATAGAGAGCATGATCAATTTTCATCGTGTCAACTACCTACAGGCCAACTCGTAGGCCAACAACGTAGAACTCGCTCTGCGGAAGACCTGTTAGCTTTACTTTCCGAACACTAGGGTCGATCCACTCACAATTTTGGTGAAAGCAAAGTGGTTGCTCCAGATATTTCCAAAGCATTCGATCGCGTGCGGCACGGTGCACTAATAACAAAGCTTATTGGATTTGGGGTTGGTATTGACTTCTCTCGAATTATATCGTGTTTTCTCAGAGATCACACAATAAGTTTTGTTATTGATGTTGTCTCATCGAACGAGTTTCAGCTTATTTCAGGAGTACCCCAAAGTTCTGTTCTTTCTCTTTTCCTTATCTTTCTGCATGATCTTCTTGGTCAAACCTTCAATTCTGTATACTATTTGGCAGATGACAACAACTTTTGTCATTGACTTTCCTTCAAACGTAGGCCACGCCTTTTGGAGGCTGGGTGCAAAAGGCAGACAATGAATGACACACTCAATCAAGACCTCTTACCAATCTCCGATTGGGGTAAATCGAATAGGGTTGATTTTAATGCGCAGAAGACTCAATGTTATTTGTCAATCCATAGGGCCATGAATTCAATAATGTCATATGTAAATATGGGTGGTATAGGTTTTGAGGACTCGGATACTGGATGTTCTGGGCATGAAATTTCAATGTGATGATCGTTGGAATGAAAATGTTCTTCACGTGTCGAAAGAAGCATTCAAGTATCTTGGTTATCTAAACCGGTGCAAAAATTACTTCATTCCTTCTGATCTCCATAAAATCTATACCACTTATATCCGACCGAAAATGGAGTACACCTCCCATATGTGGACAGGGGCTTAAAAGTGTGTTTTGGAGCTAGTGGACCGTGTGTAAAGGAGGGAGTTGATGCTCATTACACATTGAACCATCGTCGAAATGTAAGTTGTGTAACACTGTTCTATAGATACTACAATGGACAATGATCTTCGGAGATTAGCGAACTCATTTCATGTGCCTGAGTTTTAGTTTGCTCTAGCCGCTTCTCCAGTAGATCATATCAGTCTGTGGTCTTTTGTCCAGCTGACCACACCATGCATTACAGAGAAAATGCATTTATCAGTCGCACTAGCCATATGAGGAACACATTCTCCGCAGAGGTCGTTCCAGACAGTTAAAATCGAAAAAAAAAAATAAACACAATGCACTGCATTTGTAGGGGGATACCCTCATTCGTTAATAATAAAAAATAGGTGCAAAGTATCTACGCTGGTCACCCTAGTTTTTAAGTAAAGTTGATAAAAAATTACATACTACCCTGAAGTAATACTACCAATGTAATGAACTAAGTGATAAGATTATAATAAAAAAACCCGGGGACCCGAGAATATTTTAATAAAGTGGAATTTTTATTTCAGAAAGTAAAATTAAGCTCAGTTGTGTTGCTTTCTTCCTTAACAGCAAGACTCTGAAAAAATTACAGAACATTCGGTCTAAAGGTTTAGCTACCTAGAAGCACCTGTATCTCTAAAGTGAGTCAGCTCAAAATTTACAAATTTTCAGTAGAGGCAAAAAAGGTTTTTTTTAAATATTTACTATAAAATTTAAAAACAGTTGCTTCATTGTAAAGTATTGCGAATAATGAGTATACAACAGTAGTTGTTTTTGCGATTTTTTCAGTGATCAGCAAAATTAAGTTGACCACAAACAATTGGACGAACATGGTGTATGCATGCGGAAAAATTTTTTTATTATTTGTTTTGTTTGTGTTTTTTGTTGTAAATTTCTTCTTGTTAATTTAAAAATAAAAAATACATAAGTGGTTTTTAGTGTTTAATCATCATATAAATGTACATGCATGTTCTGATGTAATATAAAATAAAAGATACCCCTCAAGATGGCGAAATGAAATCGCCGAAACGTTTAGCGGATTCTAAAGAAGCTACTCTTATAACACAGAGAGGGTTACAACTGTAATTTTGTTGCGAAAGACTAGAAAAATCAATTTAAGTATTTACAGTGGATAGCTATGACCACTGTGTATCGTTTTCTTGCAAAAAGTGAAAATTGAAAAATTTTGAGTTGACTCACTTTCGAGGTACAGGTGCGATATAGATTATTATAGAATAATTATAAGAATAATACATGATTTGAGTGCTGGTCTTAACGGAGAAAATATTTGTGAAAAATGTTCTATGAATGAATCCATAATTTCAACCGTTTTTAAGAAATACCGTGAAAACGACACGGTGACGAATCAAAATTTAAGCGGCAGGCCCCAGAAAATGAGGCAAAGACAGCAAAATCTAATACCAAGAGAGTTTAAAAAATTTTCAAAATTGCTCGAACAGTTTTTCGGCTAGTAACTGAGACTGGTTTTTGGTTGTAGTCGTCCTGTGGAAAATCCCCGTGATATCAAATAAAAATCGTTTGGCTTGCATACAGTTTTCAAAGAAAACATGAACCTGTTAAGACGGAATTGAATTACTGTTCTCTTTTCAGATGCGTCCATGTTTAATTTAAGAGCTCAAGATGGAAGAACGTTTGTGCGACCCCCAAAGAGAAAAATACTGGATAGAAAATATAAAAATAAAACTGTTTAGTTAGGCGGTAGAAATAGTATGGTATTAGGCAAATGTTAAACGACGTAATGTATCCATACGAGGAGGAAAATTTGCCCCAGGTCTGGAAGTTCCAGAATGAGAATGACCCAAAACACACCTCTAAAGTAGTAACCGAATGGCTACAATCTAATGCAGTTAATGTTTTGGAACGTACAGCCCAATCAGCAGATTTCAAACCATAGAAAATCTATGAGGAATTGAAGATCGAAAGAGATAGACACGAAATAACACAAACAAGACAGACCTCAATGTATACCAACAACAATTTAATTGACTCTATGCCTCGACATTGAGGAGCAGTACTAGAAAAAAATGGATACCCAACAAAATATTGACACCAAAAAATAGAGGGAAAGCTTTCGATTACTTCGTAGTAAAGGTTTCCAATATTTTGTCAACAACATCTTATAGTATTCTGCCATCTTATCCCGATTTTGACCAAACGTATATTATTTGAAAGGTATTTCCTTTTAGCCATTTTGCAAATTTACAGTTTTATAAATGTTTTCCTTTATTTTGAGTAAATTACATTTAAAATTGCTACTAACACATACATAAAATTATACTTATCCTATGTGTGTTTTATTAAATTTGATAATGGGTTTGTTATCTTCACTCACAATAACAATAAACCATAAAAGTGTTGGTTTGTGAATTGTCTAAGTTAAAAAATAAACCTGCCTAGAAATTACAGTTCAATTTCGAGCGCTGGGATCTCCAAGTAAACATTAGTACTTTTAAGTTTTGTTATTTTTTTCTGAAGTTAAGCTATTTTAAGTTAATACATTTTCATTAGAAAAAGTAAAACATAATAATTTTTAAATGAATAAATCCAATCTTTTGGATTATATTTTTACTCACTGTATATTTTTAAAGTAATTTCTCTACATTTTTTAGGTTTTTAAAGTTTTCAAGTCGTTATATTTCGCAGTCCAGTCCCACTTGTGGTGTCGATGTAATGGCTCCGGTGGTGCCCAGAGAGACAATGCTGAACATCATGGCTATTGATGTTTTCATCAAAAGTACGGCGGCGAAAGTGGCTCAACGTTTAAGGGAGTCATACTAGCTGGAGCAAAGTTCTTGGGAACACAGCAATTTCCTACGGAAGGTGGGCGGGACACAAATTGATCAGGAAACCGATTATATGGCAGCGGTGATGAACCGATTAGGGAAGACTGGGCTATAGAGTCTGTCATAGCCAGGGCTGCTATCTCAGTGAATACCGACGCACTGTGGTCAATATTTTGAGATAGCGGCCAAAACTCCTTTTGGTTTTTGTTCCCCGATTTTAAAGTTATTAGACTCATATGAAAGTAGACAGTAGTAAACCTCGGGAGCCAAAAAATTAGAACTCTATTTCAACTATTTCACTGAGAACAGGGTGGTCCAAAATGGGCTTTTTCAGAATTTAGTAAATTTATGATATTTTTAGTTAATTTTTAAAGTTTAAATGATCATAACTTTTTTACAAAAGGTCAAATTTCTCGGAAATTTCCTACTTCATAGAGCACAACTCCTGTGAGTCAAGCTGAGTCAAAACACAAATTTACTATTTTGTAGTCCAAACTCTCCCCTACATTCCTATATATACATGTCCATGCATCGGGACTGCACTTTTTGAGCTACAGCAATTTTTCTGACCCAAAGTAAGATATTCGGTACAAATGCACGTCATATTTTTTGAGTATGTGAAAGTGGCTATTATGCATATATTTTGATGAAATTTTGTACAAGAGTTCTTATTGACCCAAAAAATAATTCTGTTGAAACTAGGAGAAGTTGGCCCATATTTGGACCTAGTCAACATAGAAGGGTGTATCAAAATTTTGACAAAAATGACAATAGAACTCTCAAATTATGTGGTACCTGACAATTCATTTGGAAAAGGTAAAAAAGATTTTATTGCCATCCAATATTACACAACTTAAATACGTGAAAATTGCAAATAAATTTAAAACCAATGGAAATAACTGGTAAAACCAACTACCTGTTATATTATGTTTCAAGGAGGTAAAAAAGATCATGTTGAAACTTCGAGCAATAGTATTTAATCCATGCATTCATTTGTTTTCTTCATTATTGTTTAAACAATGGCTAAATTCAGTTACAGTGTTCTATCTGATATATATTTTGAACGGAAGGATGAAAACGACATTATTTTACATATAATGAATTATCCATTCTTCAAAATATGCGACAAACAAGAAATTAAATTTCATAACTTAAAATAAAAAACTTTTTAAATACTTTAAGAAAACGGTACAATCAATGTTCCAGAAACAAGAAATTGTTTTACTCACGCAACCAAGAATGGCTAAGAAATAAACTTATTTTCAAAAAGCCATCAGTAACTACCACGGAAACTGGAAAAGGTGGTCGACCAGCAAAGCCAATTGATAATTGTAGTGAAAGATCACGAAGACGCAAGCTTAAACATATCAATGAAGAAGTTTCTTGTAGCATCATAAAGGATTCATTTCTGCATCAAATTCAACCATCGAAAACTAAAAAGGGTAAAATTGCTATCATTGAAAAAATAGCGGAAGCAAGCCCCAGACGCACAAAAAGGATTTTAGAAAGTATGCCGATACCAACTGAAGAAAATAAATTTACTCCAGAAGAAGCATTTGCACTATTTTTGGATTTGAAAATGACTAAAAACCAATATACAGAATTGCGGAAGCGAACCAATGAAAAAAAATGTGGAATTTTTCCGTCATATCGAGATATAGTTTCTGCCAATCAAGATTGCTTAACTTCACCAACTGCTATTAGTGTAACTTCAAGTTCAGCAGAAATAAAATTGCAGGATCTTCTTGAACACACTGCAGAACGATTATTAAAGACATTTGATGCTGAATATTTAAAGAAGTTTAAAAATTGCAGCATGACTTTAATTTCTAAATGGGGATGTGATGGGTCCTCTGGCCAGAAACAATACAAACAATGTAATGCGGAAAATTCATCAGATGCCAATTTATTCATGATTTCTTTCGTTCCATTACGTTTAACAAAAACTTATATTGGTTCAGAGCCGTCAACTAGTAGAGCTGCAGAGATAGATGTATGGAAGAATGAAATTCCCTCGTCAACAAAATTTTCTAGACCAATAAAGTTTGCTTACAAAAAGGAGACTCAAGATGTCATAGATGAAGAAGTTCGAAAAATAAATGATCAAATTAAAGAACTTCAACCAGTAACATTTAAATTTGATAACCAAGACATTGAAGTAAATTTTAAAATGTGTCTCACAATGATTGATGGAAAAGTTGCACAAGCTTTAACCAAAACAAAGTCATCGTCAAGCTGCACCATATGCCAAAAAACATCAAGTCAATTGAGCCAACCACCAACACAAGACGATAGTTTTAATGAAGCATATGAATTTGGAATGTCACCTCTTCATGCTAGAATTCGTTTTATGGAGCATATTCTTAAATTGGGATACGATTAGGAATTTGGCCCGTTAGGCGAAACAGTGAGAAACAACAAAGAAAATTTGGAAAAAAGAAAGCAAAAAAAAAGAGATATTCAAGAAAAATACCGTGAGATAGGCCTTATAATTGACCAGCCAAAGCAAGGAGAAGAAAATTCTAATGATGGAAACACAGCAAGGAGATTTTTTTCCGATCCAGAAACTGCAGCTTCTATAACTGGAGTAGATTATGATTTAATACGACGATTCCAAATCATATTACAAGTTATAGCATGTAGCAAAAAGATAGATGCAAAAAAATTTGGTCAGTATGGTAATGAGACAGCAACCCTTTATAACCAAAAATATTCTTGGAGACATATGCCAACCACAGTTCGCAAAATTTTGTTCCATGGGGAACAAATAATTCAGCACAATATGCTTCCAATTGGAGATCTCTCAGAAGAAGCCCAAGAAAAAAGGAACAAGGACTACAGATTCTTTCGCGAGCACAATACAAGAAAAATTTCCAGATATTGTACTAATGAAGATCTTATTAATATTTTGTTGTGCACATCAGACCCATATATGTCCAGTATTCGACAAAAATGGAAATCAACCTCATTAGAGTTAGATGAAGAAGCTAAACAACTACTGCAAAATGAAAATCAAAGCTATTTGGAAGAAATTTTTACTAATATTGTTTAATTAATACTAGTTTAAAGATTATAATTTGTTTCTAATTTTAGTATAAATTTTTATTAATACATTTAAATAAAATATATATGCACTTTAAATCAATAGAAAAGTTTACTTAAAATTTTATCGATGTTGTGTTCCGTATATAATATATCCAAATGGTATTGATATTGTTGGGAATTTCAGTGTTATTTTTCAGTTTAATCCTCACAAGAATTAGCTTTCTTCCAAAAAAACCAACCTTTGGCCCCTGTGAATATTGAGACTAAATAAATGTCAGGGGCCAAATGTTGGCATTTTCCGACCAAAATTAAGTTTAGGAATAATAAATAAGTATTGGTTGTAAAATACGATTGAAGAAAATAAGAAATTATAAAAAAAATCACTATTTAAAATGTCAAAATATTCAACTTTTACATGGAAACTCAACAAAAAATTAAAATGCATTTTTAACTCCAAATTACTTACGTTCCTATCAGTCGATTTTTACGTTTGAGCACGCAAATTGAAGCATAAAGTCCCTCCTATTGAACAAAACAAATTGCGTAAAAAAATACCAATCCGGTCAAAAGTTATAGAGTTTTGCCCGCTATCTCGCGAAATTGACCACTGTGCGACGGTTCGAAGATGGAAGGGTGTACAGTAGGGTGGCCCATAATAAAAAGTGTTCAAACTGTCGGTCTCACCCCTAGAAATATGCGAATAGCAAAAAAACTGAGAAATACTAAGTTTTGGGCCAATCAAAAAACGTTTAGTCGTGGCGCAAAGCGATAGAAAATTTCAAGTGTGTTTATATGGGGAAAATATGATTTTTTTTTCAGATTTTACGAAAATTTCGTTCTATAGTTCAATTTTTGCGACAAGCTGTTACATAATTCGGGATCAGTATTAAATTGTCCGTTCAAAAGGCCACAAAACTTCAAAATCGAATAAAACCTCGCCAAGAAATAGCAAATGCCCCAGACCACTTTTGCGCCAAAAAAAACTAGGTCATGAAATTTGATGGCATTTTTTTCAACATTGGGAAATTGATTAAAGCCATCATTCTTTTTTGGTCTCTATACTTATAAGTACTCAGATATGAAGTATTGTTTTAATATCACGTTGTTAACCTATTGCGCATTGAGACCAAAAATTGGAAATTTTTTGATAAAATTTTTAAACTCCTTTTTCAAGTTTGAAAAATATTTTCTTTAAAAAAAATTTAAAAAAATGAATCTACCACTTCAATGTTTTATTACATACATGTTGCAGATTAACTGTGTGAAATTTTAAGTAAATCCCTCTGCCAGAATTTTTTGACAAGTATTTTATTTTTGCGGATTTCGAGAAAAATTGGATTTTTGTGAAATATTCTGTAAATGTACTCTTTCTAAATACTTTGTAACAAAAATTCATCACTTTTCTACTTTTAAATGTTCTATTTTATCTTAATAGCCTAGGGTTTCGGAAAAAAATGATATGACTCCATAAAACCTTTTGGAATTGTGGTCAAAATTAATTCAAAGTGAATTTCAAAAAACAGAATAGGCTTTGCTGCAACAACAAAATATTTGCGTCCAATTTTTTACACAAATGACCTAAGTTGTTTTAATTTATATTCGCGAGCAATTAGCAGATAATTGCACCAAAGATATATCACAATGGATTATTTTGATCCCAGGAGCACTGAGTGGTTAAATAAATAAAAATTAACCGAATTATTTTTCTTAAATTCGAAATAGTGGTATCAACGAGTTTAATAGAAAAACTCGTTTTAGGTCATTTTTATTTAAAAATATCTTAAGATCCAAAGCTGGCCTTGGCAAATAATAAGTTAACGTTCTCGGATATATCCCAAATTTTTGGAACGAAACCTCTACGCATTTGGTTATTATATTTTAAGCGTCGCATCTAAAAATTGGACAGCACTTACAAAATATTTGAATTTTTTGAATAAATTCTTTTAATAGCTTGGGGTCACATGTGACCCCAATTCCAAAAGGGTTAATGGAGTCGTATGATTTTTTTCCGAAACCATAGGCTATTAAGATAAAATATTACATTTAAAAGTAGACAAGTGATGAATTTTTGATACAAAATATTTAGAAAGAGTACATTTACAGAATATTTCCCAAAAATCCAACTTTTCTGGAAATCCGAAAAAATAAAATCCTTGTCAAAAAAATTCTGGCAGAGGGATTTAGTTAAAAATTTACACAGTTAATCTGCAACATGTATTTAATAAAACCTTAAAGTGATAGATTCATTTTTTTAAATTTTGTTAAATAAAGTTTTTTCAAACTTGAAAAGGAGTTTTAAAAATTTAATCGAAAAATTTCCATTTTTCGGTCTCAATGCGCAATAGGTTAACAACGTGGTAATAAAACAATACTTCATATCTGAGTACTTACAGGTATAGAGACTAAAAAAGAATGAAAAAAATGCCATCAAATTTCATGACCAAGTTTTTTTTGGCACAAGAGTGGTCTGGGGCATTTGCTATTTCTAGGGGAGGTTTTATTCGATTTTGAAATTTTGTAGCCTTTTGAAAGGATAATTTAATACTGATCCCGAATTATGTAACAGCTTGTCGCAAAAATTAAACTATAGAATGAAATTTTCGTAAAATCTGAAAAAGTCATATTTTCCCCATATAAACACACTTGAAATTTTCAATCGCTTTGCCCCACGACTAAACGTTTTTCATTGGCCCGAAACTTTGTATTTCTCAGTTTTTTTGCTATTCGCATATTTCTTGGGGGTGAGACCGACAGTCTCACGAAGGGCCACCCTAGTGTACAGGATCAGGGCTTTACTCTGACCGACATTTCATTGACGTATCTCGAAGAATCCCTGACAAATGTAGCGTTTTTCAGGGCGAGAATCACGGGAATCACGTAATTCGCATAGCAACAACGAAAATAACTCTGGAGCGGGATATGTATGCAACGACTATTAATATTTTCATGGACAGTCTTGCTGCTCTCAAAGCTCTGAAATCGAGGACAGCTAGATCGAAGTGTGCGAGGGAACGTATCAGGTCCAATTCCGACCAAATCCGGCAGCACACCGTGAAGCTAATATGGGTTCAAGGACATAATGGGGTCAAAGGAAACGAGCTGGCTGACTAGAGTGCGCGGATGGGCTCAGAATCTTTGTGCGGGACGATGGACACTGATATTAAAATCCCTCTATCCGAGCTACCCAGTCTAATTGAAGAGGCAGCGGATCTTGAATTAAGGACAAGTTTGACATAATAGACGTCTTGCAGAATATTCCGGATCCTATAGCACTTGCTTAATCCAAGGATAAAGAAAGCATTGCTTGGTTTTGGTAAAGGGACAATCAGCCTACTTATAGGAGCACCCTTTGTATACGGTGTAATAGGGCGGATGGCTAAATGCATAGGTGTCCCGAGAACTGATTTCTGTAGGAGCTGTATGGATTTGGACGATGAGGAGTGCAAGATTTCCTGTGTGGATATACAGGACTGAAGGAGAGGCGCTTAAGATATCTTGGACAGAGGAAATTCTTCGATAACCTGGCCTGCATAGCAGATGTTATACTTGGCGACCTTGCGGTCTCCCTGAGGGAATCTGTCTGGTTCAGGAGGGACGCATAACAGACGAAGGAGCTCCATTCACTTTCCTTTTCTTTTCTTTTCTTTTCTTTTCTTTTCTTTTCTTTTCTTTTCTTTTCTTTTCTTTTCTCTTCTTTTCTTTTCTTTTCTTTTCTTTTCTTTTCTTTTCTATTCTTTTCTTTTCTTTTCTTTTCTTTTCTTTTCTTTTCTTTTCTTTGCTTTTCTTTTCTTTTATTTTCTTTTCTTTCCTTTTCCATACTCCTTACTTTATCTATTTGTACCTTTAATATCTTTTCCTAACCATACCTTCCGTCATTTTCTAAACGGTATCATAATGGCCTCCGAGGGTACTCGCCTTCGCCTAACCTAACCAATATATCCCAATTCAGGGGATGTAGTGGGTTAAGATTTTGAGTCAGTATCATACAGTGTGTCAGCAACAAAATTTGTGCCAAATTTCAATAAATTCGGAAGGGGTAAGGAAATTTATTATGTTGGTTTTATATCTTTTAACCCGAATGCATAAAGTGGCAATTACGTTATATGCAGCTTATATTTAAATACTTTAAGAAAAACAAAATAACTTGATTTCCAAGGGTTAATAACCATTTAGTTTCTTCCATGTTTACTTTGTTTTGCCCTACATCAAGGTTACTGTTTAATTTTTTTTTTCGTTTTACTTTGTACAATTTTCATACTAAATCTTGGGCGTTCGCTTAACTTTTATGGAAATTGCATAATGTCAAAACATTACTACACCCATATGCAGATTAGCTTCATGGCAACAAATATAAAAATTTACATGATGCTTTATCGAACGACAGGTTCACCAAATTCTTCACTGAATAACAAAATGTTGAATGCCTAACAAGGTAAAAAAAATCCCAAAAAAGTAACATAAAAAACTTTAACAATTGTTAGTTGCCTTTAAAAAATATTTACCTCATAAATTGCAAGATTCTTATTATGGGTTTTTGCTCTAGTTCAATCGAGTAAGCAAAATATATTCAATTTGACTGTGTATAAATTTTGTTCGTTGCGATAAAGGGTACGACCATTATTTTTATGCATAGCTTTAAGCCAAAATCGTGATTTTACATTTATTTCGAGAATTTTTCTTTTTTTTTTCTGTTTCGATTTAAATTGAAGAGGAGCTTTTTTAAGTTTATTAAACTTGATTTTTGTGTTTATTCATGTTCGTTACGTTTGTGTTGTGTACTTCAGGTTACGCTTGAGTTCACCTGTTATAGTCAGATTCCTGTCTGGAGATTAAAATCACCTGCCTTCTTTTGCTTTTTTTTGGTTGTTAAAGTTTTGCGTAAGGCACCCACGCATTTTGGTTCATTTTAGGTGGACAACTTTAAATTTTTATTTTTTTTATTTTTTATTTTAAGTAGCTTCGTTGTGTCTTGATTCAAAGCAACATTTTGTACTCCTTGCACAGCTAAAGGCTGTTTTTAGCAATTTTCGTTTTTATATACTTTTTTAGAGATGCTCAAATCTGCAGTTTTACCATTTTTGGGCTTGGTCATGTAGGAAAATTTTTTGTTATGCAAAAGTGATTTTATTTGCTTTTGCACGAGCAAAATTTTGATTTATTAACCATTTAAATAAGAGTTATGTGGTGAAATCAAAATTTTGTTTTTTTCTTTAAGAAAACTACGTTTATTTCCATATCAATTTTAACAATTTCCAATTTAACCAATTAAACACCAATAAAGCTAATCCATTAACACAAAACTTTTGCTTTTTTTTCATTCAGCCGGCCCCACCTTATTTTAAAACAGACGGTTTTTCTTTTGTTGCTCACAGTAATTTGTTCCAAATTTTTGATTTCAGTTCAACATACATATTTAGTTGTTAAGAATATACACACAATTGCCTGAAAAACTAAATATAATAAAACGCGAAACATTATTGTTATTGTTTGGTCAGTCATATTTGTTAGCGAGTTCATAAACATGTTTATGACTTTTAACATGAAGTAAATGATAATATCATCAATACGACAACATACTGGAACAATGCATATACAACTACATGTAACTACTTACTAACCTAGTACCTCTTAAATAAACCCACAACAGGTTGTTCCAAAAAAAAAATATATATATATCTAAATAAAAAAGTATGTAATATTACAACAAAAGTAAAGCTAACAAAAAAAAAAATTATGTTAAAGATAGATAGACACATGTTAGTGGCTAATTTTCGTTGGTGTTACGGGGCGTATGTAACACTGATTAGTTCCTTACTAACTTTACAAACAATTGCATACAGTTCAGATTAAGCTACACTATAAGTTAAGTGAAGAAGGAAATGTTTAGAAGATGATGACATTGCGATAAACTTCTTTTTTACGGGGGTGTTCTCAGAACTACTCGAACTAACAAAGAAAACACAAAAATTATGGAAAAACAAGTAAGAAAATTATAATCGCTCTTCACCGACTATGCGACACCCTATAACATGCGTTCAGAGAATTTGTCTTAGGTCCAACTAATTGGGTATAAAAAATAAGCATACGCCAAATCTGTACGTAATTTCTATTAATTTTTTTTTTTGCGTGAACATTTGAAAAAGCTCATATCAGATGCTTTGTTTATATTGGGACAAGGTCGCAAAATGGAAAATCCTGACTGTATTTGCTAGAGTCAATTATTTTTTCAAAAACATATACAAATGAAATTTTTGGAAAAATCTGTGAATTTTTTGTTTACTAAATCGACTCAGAAAGTAATTCTGACTCGATCGATAGAATAAAATATGGGTCTAGGTTAAATATTTTTGGTATAAACATTTATTTCCCAATATTTGTGTTGAAGCACGGTAAACTCTAAAAACGCTATAAAAAACTGTTTCAGCTATATCTTATTGAAAACAAAACGTAATAATACGCAGGTTACATCAAATTTTTCAAAAGTACTCATCCCCTTCCTCTTTATTTCAATACGTGATGGCAGTCTAAATATTACTTTTAGTCATCTAGTGCGGAATACCTGAAAAATTTATATACATTTATAAGCTTGTTATATTGCTGGCCATAAATTAACGCAGAATCACTGAAATAGTATTCCTTAAAAGACGATTAACTGTCAATGCACACATTTGTAATAAAAAATCATGTGAGTCCGATCACAGGAGATGTGTGTGGATTTTTGATGGCGTTTTTTTAAAATCAAACAGAAAGCGTCATCTATGTATCACTTATAACAATCAACTGCAGGGGCTCTGCTAATATAAAAATATTTATTATTTATTATTTATTTCAACTGGTAAATTTTTACTTCTTCGTATTTAATTTTTTATTTTTCGTTTTTCATTTTTCATTTTTCATTTTTTATATTCTATTATTTAATTTTAATTTTTTATTTTTAGTTTCTCATTTTTCATTTTTATTTTTAATTTTTTATCTTTAATTTTTTTTTTTTATTTTTCAATTTTTAATTTTCATTTCTTATTTTTCATTTTGATTATTATTTTTTTTTATATTTTATTTTTTATTTTTTATTTTTCATTTTTCATCTTTTACCCTATACCACTATGTGGTTTGGGTATAATGACTTTGTGCGGCTGTTTGTAACTACCAAAGATATTTGACCTAGACCCATCTTTTATTATACCGATCGAATCAGAATCACTTAGTGATTCGATTTAACGATGTCCGTCCGTCTGTGTGTCCATGTAAACCTTGTAATCAAATTGCAGGTCGCAAATATGAATATATTTTGATGAAATTTGGTATATGAGCTTTTATCGGTTATAGGAAAACATGTTGAGACTGGTGAGAATCGGTCCATGTTCAGACCTAGCCCCCATACAAATGACCCCTATGAAATCGACATAAATTGCCATAAGATCCAAATTGTCATATAGATCTTACTCAAATTGGATTTGTATTCGTTTATTATGTCCATTAATGAGTAGTCCAAAAATGATACATATGGGACATCTCTTAGTCATAGGCCCCATATAGAGCTGCTTCCCAATCTTCACTTAAATCCATCAAAAAACAAAAATATAGCACTGATTCTTCTCAAATTTTGTTTGTATATATTTTTGCAAAATACAAGAGACTTTACCAAACATAGTCAGGATCGGTCCATCTTTTTGGCCTAGTCCCCATATAGATATGGCATCCGATATGAACTTTTCATATCTTCAGCCAAAAAAATTAATAAAAATGCCACTCAAATTTGGTTAATACTTATTTTCTATGTCCAGTTAGTTGGGCCTATGGGGTAGGGTCTCTAAACGCATGGTATAGGGTATCATATAGTCGGTCTAGACCGACTTATATTCATATTTGCGACCTGCAGTTTGATTACAAGCTTTACATGGACACACAGACGGACGGACGGACGGACATCGTTAAATCGAATCAGATAGTGATTCTGATTCGATCGGTATAATAAAGATGGGTGTAGGTCAAATATTTTTGGTTGTTACAAACAGCAGCACAAAGTCATTATACCCAAACCACATAGTGGTATAGGGTATAAAAATCAATAACAATGCCACACAAATTTGGTTTATGCTTATTTTCTGTATCCATTTAGTTGGACCGAATAGATCGGGTCTCTTAACCATGGTATATGGTATCGTATAGGCCGTCTAGAGCGACTATAATTATTTTACTTTTTCATTTTGCATTTTTCATTTTTCATTTTTAATTTTTTATTTTTTATTACCTATCGTTTTTTAATTTTCATTTTTTATTTTTAATTTTTTATTTTCTATTTTTCATTTCTTTATTTTCTCTTTTTCATTTTTATTTTTTGTTTTTCATTTTTCATTTTTTTTTTTCATTTTTCATTTTTTTTTTTTATTTTTCATTTTTCGTTTTTAAACAGGTTATTGCACATCATAATTTTTCACCCATACAATCATGTCACACCGATTTCGGTTTACGTCGTACATCTTACGCTGCTTTGTGATTGTATTGTGAAATAGATTTTTACCCCCTGCGCGTATAGATGTTTGCCCATCAAAAATATATATTGCCGGCCATTAGGAATTGATTGAGAGATACAATCAATAAATCTAAGCTATTTTGGTGCTCGATTTAGTATTTTCACAATACGCTAAGTCTAAATTTTTGAAATATTTGAAATATTTTAAAATTGAAATCGCGAACACTAAATCTCAGAAATATCTGTGTTTGCTTCTTTTTCGTCCCGACTAATATCAGAAGTATAATATAGGCTCCTAGTTCTATTACATTTGTTGGACGCCAGGCATTCTGATGTGTAGCAACTGAATACTGAATTCATAAATTTTACAAGTGCAGCAAAAAATTCGCCATTTATATAGCTCAACTGACTCTAAAGGGCTTTCGAATTGTGTTCCTGGCGACAAGTTAACTTTCTTCAATGGGCACCGAAACATATACTCAGCAGGAATGGGTCATTGACATTTTGGAATGTCCATACTTGCCAACAAATATTTCCCCACACTCTTCACTTGCATCTTATCAATATCCGAAATTGTGTCGAACACCTTCGAAGAATCATCTCCATTATAGTCAATACTTTCAATTTCTTCGTTATCATATTATACAAAAATATCGACGTCTTCAATACCACCGGACGTGTGCACCTAGTCGGATTTAGTCTTCCTTAAGTCGCTTTACTATGTTTTTTAAATATACTTGCAAGTCAATACTGCAATTAATAATTCCAATCAAATGAGATTCGCCGAAGTTAACATGTTTGCATGAATGTAACTTGTAGAAATATATTTGAAAGATAGTTATTGTTATACATATTTATAATGGCTTTATGTTGATGTTGGTAACTATCAAATATATTTAACCTAGACCCTCTTTTGTTAGACCTATCGACTCAGAATCACGTTCCGAGTCAATTTAGTAATGCCCGTCTGTCCAATTGTGTGTCCATGTAAATTTTATAATAAAACTACAGATCGCAAATATGAATACATTTTGACGAAATTTAGCGTACAAACTTCCATTGGATAGCATGAACGCTACTAGATAGGATGAGCGCTACTGAAACTGGTGAAAATCGGTTCATGTTCAAACCTAGTCCCAATAAAAATTAATACTATAAGAACGACTTTAATTGCCATAATATCCAAATTATACATTATTATCGGTCAAATTGGGTTTGCGTATGTTTATTATATCAACTAATGAGTAGTCCAAAAATACTCCATATATGCTTAGTCAAAGCCCTCCCGATCTTCACAAAAATCAATTAAAGAACAAAAATAGAGCACAGATTTTTCACAAATTTAATTTTATATTTTTGCAAAACATAACTGACTTTACCAAATATGGTCAGGATCTGTTCATTATTCGACATGTCTCCATATAAATATGCCACTCGATATGAACTTTTTCATATCCGAAAGCAGAAAAATTATTAACAGTTCCACTCAAACTTGTTTTATGCTTATTTTCCATATCGAATTAGTTGGCCCTAAGAGATTGGGTCTTTAAACACATGGTATAGGGTATAGTACAGTCGGTCGTAATTATTTTTTGTTAAATTACGCAAATCTTAAGTTACAAAGTCATGGATTTTGTTTGCAATAAGTAACTAAGTTTCGTTGTATTATTGAAGCGAACATCAAAATGTGTCGCAAGGACACATTTCGGTATAATTAGGGTTAAGCTAAAATTGACTGTGCGATAAAGTTTTAACGATACCTCGTAAGCCTATTATATGTTTACAGATGACGTAGTCGATCGCAAATAATCTATATTCATTAAAAACAAAAATCATGTATTATATCACTTAAGCAATATTCGGGATCATGTCACAATATTTCAAAAGGACGGAATATTGCAAATTATATTAGAAAATGTATTTCATAGAACATTGTCTCTTGTTTCAGGTGACTCATAGTGTTGGTGTCGTACATGTGTGTGGCTATATATGTTAAAATACAATTAGATAGTGTAAAAACCTCCAAAAATTTTACATGAAACATATATAAAATATCACATTTATTGCAAAATAAGGCTACAAAATAAAATCATAACACACAAAAAAATACACCTTGTGTATTAGCATTACATACTCGTACATATGCACAAAATACGTATATATATTTCGGTTAGTTATTTAATTTTTTTTTTTGGGTTCGGTCTGCTTACTTGCAGACGACCACATGTTGGGACCATGTCTAACGGCTAACCAATTTCAAAATCATTTATGCATTTAGTTAAAAGTATTATGCACAAACAAAAACAAAAAACACTTTGTTGTTATTGTACAAAGCTCTAGTTATTATTATTTTTTTTATTTATTTATTTTTTTTTTTTTTTATTGAGAACTGAAATCATACAACTAAAATCAAAAATAATTCCATTTAAGTTGAAAATCAATCGATTTTTCGGTTAATTAATTACGATTTATTGACTGCAAGTTGTTGATTACTTGCGAAAACGTAACGTCATTTATTTTTCTATCTCTTTCTCTCCGTTTGTTATTTATTTGCTGTTTTAGTAATTGTCGCGTTTTTTCTGTAAAATCATGCTAAGCAATTATTTAAATTTTTGCTTAGCCGACTGTCTGATTGTTTCAACATTGATTTTTTCCTCGTTGTTGTTTTACTGTTGTGTGGCAGTGACATGTGTAGAATTGTTTTTTTTTTTATTTTATTATTTAAATAAATTTATGGTTGATACCGTTTAAGGCAAACAAATATAACAAAATTTTCATGAAAAGAGATTTTTGAAAAGTGATAATTGATTTTTATTTTATTTTAATTTTAAAAAGTGCAGGTGGTTTCTGTTAACTGAACACGAAGCTCTAATAAATAGATATTGAGTTTGTGTTATGATTGGTGATGGAATATTCTAGAATGAATTTGGAAGTCCTTAGAACGGCAAACTTTTATTATTTAAATTGATAGCTGAAATGCTAGCTATATTGACCGTGATATTCAATATTTATATTGTTTATAGAATTCTATTATACTTGACCTGTATTAGGCAGAACATGCTGAATCAAAATGGATGAGAAAAAGCTAAAAAAGTAGCTAAAAGGTTTTATAAAAGATAACTGTAAGAATCTTTAATAATTTTTTAATTTACAAATAAATACGATATATATCATTCTCAATACCATATTCATTGCCGATATTTTAAAGGCATTAAAATAATATCAACAAGTTAGTGTTAAATTCTTTGGTAACAAAAACTACAATTTTTCATGACTGAAAGCATGAAAGAAGATAAATTTAAGTACTTAGTGCAACAAGTATGTACTTTTTGGAATAAAAAAAAATTCGACCTATTTACATACAAATGTATGAAAATATGAACTTCTAGATGTTTAACATCATTTTATAAAAAAAAATAAACAAAAAATACATCCGAAATATATAGTAAGGATCGGTCCACTTTTCGATCTAGTTCCCTTATAAATATAGCATCCGATATGAACTTTTTCATATCTGCACCCAAAAAAATTAATAAAAATGCAACTCAAATTTGGCTTATGTTTATTCTATATATCCAATTAGTTGGACTTAAAAGATATGGTCTCTAAACGCATGGTATAGGGTATCGTATCGGTCTAGACCGACTATAAAATTTTTTCTTTTTTTAAAGGTGTTTTTACCCACATATGTATGAAATGTTTTAATAAATAAGAAAGGTTCAAAAAATAAAAACCCTTATTTTCATATTAAAATCAGAATCATTGCGCTAATGTTCAGCAGATTTATTTTCCAAAAAATAACAAAATTGACAGCAAAAAATTATAAATTTTTCTGTAGTAATAGCAAGACTTTTAGATAATATTACTAACGATTTTGTAAGTGGAAATATTCTTTGAGTGTACAAATTTTTTTTAGTGTTAACATTAAAAGAAAATTCCATTATTACAAAAAATGCTTGTAGTTATTATCAAAATCCAAATATGACATTTTTTAATAAATAAAAAATACAAAAACTCGTATTTCACGCTAAAAGCTAAAACAAAAAGGTCAACTTTGACCTAGAATTTCTCAAAAAGTTATCAATCAATTTCAATGAAATTAAAACAGTCTAATGCCGGTTTTCTCAATGTATCGTCAAACTGGCTGTTACTTAACCAGGACATAAATTTATTGTACCGATAAACTGCCTGTTAACAATTTTGGTTTTCTGAATGTACCGACAAAAAGATTATTCTCAGTTGGCAGTGCCTCTCAAAATACGTACGAAAGTTGGGAGAATTATTTTCAGTTGGCAATGCCTCTCAAAATTGATATGAAAGTTGGGAGAATAATTTATCTGTACGAAAAATAAATAATTGGCAGATGAGTGCCGGATAGCTTTGCGACAAAATAGAAGCAAACCAGACATTGAGAAAACCAAATTTCTTTAATCGGCAGTTTCTCGTTGGGAAAACGGGCATAAATATCTACCCACTGGAAAAAGAATTAGTAAAATATTTTGATCGGTTCAAAAGTTACAGAATTTTGGCCAATGAAAAACAATTTTCAGCATTTTTGTGACTATAATTTTCTTACTTGTTCTTAATATTTTTTCAAATATATAAATTAATATATATTTGATATAAATTATTATGTTTATTAATGTATACACACTCGAAATTCGAGTGCGACTTCTAGGCAGCTTTATTTTTGAACTTAGCCAGTTCACAAACCAACACTTTATTTGTTTATTATTGCTGTGAATGAATATAACAAACTCAGAAACAAACACATTAACAAATTTAATGAAAAACACATAGCATTGTATAATTTTATGTATGTGTTAGTAGCAACTTTAAATGCAATTTACTCAAAATAAAGGAAAAAATTTAAAAATCTGTAAATCTGCAAATCGGCTAAAAAGAAATACCTTTCAAATGATATAAGATTGGTCAAAGTCGGTATAAAACGGTAGAACAAAACATCGGTCACAAGAAATCGCCTAGCCTATTAATATTATAGATTAATTCTTTTTACAATGTAATAATTTACATAATTTTTAAAATAACAATGCATCCCAAAGTTGGTTTATGCTTATTTTCTATATCTAATTGGTTGGACCTAAGAGATAATGTCTCTAAACTCATGGATAGGGTATCGTATAGCCTGTTCAGATCGACTATAATTTTTTTACTTGTTTTTTTTTTTATGAAAATAGTAATGGATTATTATAGAAAGAACTAACTTTTATCTGAAATATTGCAATACTCTTTTATTATTATAGTAGAAAAATTGTCAAGATCCCATCATGAGAGACCAAGGAGATGTGCCCTTTTAACCCAGTAGGCATTCGAATACCTAAAGTCATATTTTGCAATATTATGCGATATTTCAAAAAAAAAAAAAAAAAAAAATAAATAAAGAAATTAGTCTTGACTAAAAATCTTTGACATTTTTTTATGTTGTATATCAGTATCTATCTATCTAATATGTTAATTTAAAGTTACAAAGACAGATTTAATACATAAATTTAATAAACACACACACGAAAGTATATTATATTAGTTATACATTAATTAAATACTAGTAGTTTTGGAAAAGTAAAAAGTTCTGTAAAAAAAAAATTCATCCTGACATGCTGAGATGAATAGTACATTTGCGGACGCGTAAAGCTGCGTTCATACTACGTGTTTTGCTCGTGTTTTTCTTATTTTTTTAGCACGTGTAATTTGTACACATAGTGTGAACCCTTTCAAACATTGTTTATGCACAACACATTTTGCAAGACATATGTAAAATTTTCAATTAGAGCAGGTTCTATTTTGGCAAGATAAACATATGAAAATACAACACTGCTTTTGGCGAAAGAAAAACAGAGTAAATTAAAAAGATTAATATTGAGAGAAAAATAAATTGTTTAATATTCATTAACAATTAAAAAATATATAACTTTATTTTTAACAATAATTTTTTGTAAATTCACAAATTAAATCAGCTGTTGTTTACATTTAGAGGTTATGTCATACGGAAATACAAATGTACGTTTGAACGCAAAAATTATGAATTGTATGTAAAACGGCAATTTTGAAACACACACGGAATTACGTATGGATCGTAAAACTAAATTTACACATGGAAAATACACATAGTGTAAACACACCTTAAGCAATTTTAAGCATTCGAATTAACTTTTTTTTAAATTTTCTTTTCTATTTTTACAAGAAAAATAAAAAACAGAGATTTGGATTATTTTCAAAACCAAATATTACAAAAGCTATGCAAAAATTTTTTACATGGCATTTTCTTTGGCTTTATAAGGTTAATACAATATCTTCAGCCGATTTAAAAAATAAAAAAAAAAAACGTCAATAGAAAGAATCGGGTTCAAAAGTTATCCATTAAATAATTCAAAGTGTTACAAACAATATCATGGGAGCTAGAAAATATATGTGTGCACTATTTATAAACTTGTCTTAAGCT
This sequence comes from Cordilura impudica, assembly GCA_963682025.1. Lineage (NCBI taxonomy): Eukaryota > Metazoa > Arthropoda > Insecta > Diptera > Scathophagidae > Cordilura > Cordilura impudica. Next base: position 70,633,803 of record OY821518.1, on the reverse strand, counting down.
TTGTAATATTTGTGGTAATTCTATAGGAAAAATTTTATTAAAATATTTAAGAACAGCATTTAAATGTATTTAAAAGGAAATAAATTGAAGATGCTTAAAGCGTCTAATCTGGGATGCACTGGAAATATTTTCACTAAAGCTAAATTGCAATATGGACCTTTGATATAAGCTCAAATTTAGAGTTATTAAAAGGAAAACTGCTTACATATTAAGTGTTGCAAAACAGTTATTAAAATCTAATAAATTTTTATTTTTATAAAAATTTAAAAAATGTTTTTCATTTTCAGTTTTCATTTTTTAAAAACAAATAATTTTCTATTATTATTTTTCCCTCATATTGGCGATATTTCGTATTTATTTCCAGATAACGAAAAAAATATATGGCAATGCCAGCCGATACTGATACGACACGTGTACTACAATGATACATATATAGTTTACATAATAATCAGTGTATAATATACATACAGTGTACTTGTATATTATAATATACATACAGTGTACTTGTATATTATACACTGATTAAGAAACTGCTAAAAATCAAACGACCACAATAACAACTTAATAACAAAAACAATTATCTAAGTATATGCTGTTAGAACACAAAAGGATCTTAGCAGATACGATCGGACAATTCATTAGTTTCTCAGACAAGAACCACTAAAGATCTGATTGTTAAAATAATTTAAGACAACATATACTTCCCATTCTTGCTCAATGTATGCTTGTTTTTTTTATACTATTATTAATATCATACAGTATGCCTAGCTCTAACACCTAGGTAAGTTTGGGCATTATTATTGTATTTTTTAAGAATTCCTCAAAAGTGATAACGAAAAATTTATGAGTTAACTTATAGCTGCCTTACGTCACTGGGACGTCGGTAGAAAGCCTACAACACAACTCCTATTCAAAAACAATTCTGTAGAGTGTAGGTCTGGGACAAACAGTTTTTCTGCCGGGTAAAACTTAATTGAAAAATGTTTAATAAATTTTACAGTTTGTGGCGTATTATCTGAATCTCTTTTCTAAGTTTCAGTTTTTTTAATGGAGTGGTAAGGTTTTAAAAATTAAAAAAAGTCGTGTAAATAGTATATTTCATACACACGTTATAGCGTAACATTTTAAGAATCTTTGAAAAAATTTTCAGTTAAAAATTTTAATAAATAAGTCCGTGGCGTTGTTGTTTTGCGGTGAACATCATAACTCGTTACCGGTCATGTGAAATAAAAAAATCTAAATGCGTTTAAAAGGTGACATGTTTCCTGACGTAGTGACGAAGAGTTTTTTAAATTATTATATATTTTTTTTTGCAGCATTTTGAAGTGAAAAACACGATTTTTACTATTAAATTTCGGGAATTGGTTGTTAAAAAATGGGGAAGAAAATGGAAAATAAAAAAACTCTTCATACTTACCTGGTGATTGATGTGTAGATATAGTGTGTAAAATTTGAGTTATGATGTTCACTGACTTCGAACCTTTATTTGCGAGAAAATCGATTTAAAGTTTTTTAAAAACTGATTTATATACGATATACCGTATGAGGCCGGTCGCTGGAAACGCTATATCTTTTTTTTATTATTATTAATTCATTTATTGGTATTTATAATACTCTTAATTGACATAATTCATTTATATTTCGTTTCTAGCAAAATTTATACATTCTTTATTGAAGATATTATTATTGAGTTCATTCTTAATTCTAGTTGGTAATGAGTTGAATAGTTTGAGGCCCTTATAGAAAAGAGATCTCTGCATTGAGGATGTTGTAACCCGCTGCAGTCTAAAGTTATTGGCATTCCGTAGTGAATATGGTTGTGTCTCACCACCATATCTTGTTTGTTCACTTAAGTAGTCTGGTGCAGTCCCCTGTCGTATTTTTTGTATCAGTTTTATGGTGTTTAGTGCTAGCCGTTATTTTATATTGTAAATTATTTTCTGTTAGATAAGTATGATTTTAACCACTTTAGTTCCGTATCTTGAATACCATACATAAATAGTTTGTTTATTAATATTTCCCTATCGATGGTTTCAAATGCTCTTTTAAAATTCAAAAAGGTTGCCATTATTTTTTTATTCTTCTCTATATTTTGCCACCGGTTGATAACATAATTCACGGTAGTCTCACATGAAAAATTTTTTCGGAAGCCTGATTGATATTTATTTAGTATCGAACATGATTTTACTAATTGTTCCTTCACGACCATCTCTAGTATTTTTTCAAAAGTTTTTAAGGCATTTATGGGCCGGATTTCATCACATTTCTATTTCTTTGCTACCTTTTCGACCGGAGTTATCATGGTATCCTTAAAATTTTCTGGAAATATTCCAGATTTTAGTGAGTCATTTATGAATTTTAACAGTATATTGCCAGTTGGGATCCAGTTATTCAGTATTATTTTTGGTGTTATTTTTTCAAAGTCTTTTTTATTTTTTAAGTTTTTTACGATATGTTTAAGTTCTGCAAGAGTGATTACTCGGAATTTGAATAATTTTTCGGTCATACTTATATGGTTTATATAATGCACGTTATCAATCGATTCTCTTATAACATTAATACTATTAACAAAGTATTCATTAAAATGACTAGCTACTTACTTGTTTTCCTTATGTTCACCGTCACTGAATATCACAGATTTGATCACATTTTGCTCTTTCTTCATCACTAAGTTTTTTTATTGTGTTCTACATTTGCTTTTGGTCTTTGGTTCTGTTTATTTGGTCAGTTGTGTAATTAAATTTTGCGTTCTCAATTTCTACTTTATATTTATTACTTATTTCGGTGTAGTTTTTTCATGCTTCGATTGTATTTTCATACTTGGCCTTATCATACATTACAATTTTATTTTGCTTCATTCTATTGAGATCATCAGTAAACCATTGGTCAGAAAAAACTTGCTCCTTTACCGTTATTATTTAAGAGAATTTCCGCACAGTTTCCTCATGACACCTGTCCAAATAATTGGCGTTATCATTGATGTCTTTGCCTCCATCGTATTCCAATATTGCTCTTAGTTCTCGGTTAAAAAGCCCCGGCTTATATTAAAAATCTCTATTTGTTTATTGCACTTTGTTTTCTTTTTATCACATTTAATCATTATGTTTATTACTTCATGGTCTGATATAATAAATGCTGAATTCATTTCCATCGGTACTTTATGGCTATTTGTTATAACATAGTCAATAATTGTTTTTGATAAATTTGTGACTCTGGTGAATTGATTAACTATTTGCCTTAGACCATTGTCTATTGAACTTTGAATTTTCATTTTGTAAAAACTATTTTTTGACCTGTCTATGTTAAAATAACCCATTATCAAAGTATCACAGTTCTTCTCACTCATTACCTCGAGGGTTTCTTGAAACGCTACGCAAAATTCTGCTTCACTACCACTAGGAGATCTGTATATTGCACCCATTAATATAATATTATTTTCACATTAGGCCTCGCAAACTAATTTCCAGTAGTTAGACTTCACAACTTTCTCATATAATTTTTTTATTGTCCATTCTTGTTTGTAATATATAATTACTCCGCCTGTTCGCGCTGAATTTGAGTAACGAAATTTAATTTTCTTGAATATCTTCGGTCAAATGCGTTTCAGACAACACAAGGAAATCCAGATTTTCTTTGGCGATTAGTACCTCAATTTGGTTGTAGTTATTCGTTAAACCTTGAACATTTGTATACATTGCACTTATTGTATTTGTTTGTTATTGCGTTAACCCTAGTCTTTTCTTTTTACTGGCCAATTTGTTTTGGTACACAGGGTATTTTTTATCGTTAGTCACATGATTTTTATCTAAACCCAGACTTAATCTTCTATTTTCTCGTATACAATTTATACATTTTATCATTTGCTCATTATTACACTCGTTTGATTTATGATTACCATGACATTTTATACAAGTTTCCATATTTTTGCACTCATTTGCTATATGGTTATAGCCTCTGCACTAATAACATTGTTTTACAGACGTACCATCAAATACTCTAACATCTTTCCCAACCGATGTTGACTCTTTGTGCTCTCATAATGTTTTCATATGTTTCATTGTCTATATTTAATTTAACATTGTGTATCGTTCTATTATTTCGTTTTGTTTCAAAAGTACTTATTATTTTTATGTCTTTATTACTGATCACCGGGTTCTGCTTCCTTAATTTTGTTATTATATCATCTTCCGTGTATTTATATGAGATATCTGTTACTATAAAATACAAATTAAAAGGGGTGCCAATCTTATTTCATAGTTTTCACCCATTTCGACTTCTATAGCGCTCTTTATTTTGTCTCTTTCCTCGTTATTTTCACTTCTAATAATTATTGCTCCATTATTGTTCTTCTTAAGTTCTGCTCCGATTTACTTTAAATTTTGATACAGCACTCTCGACATGTTGTATATTCAGAAAGAGCAATGCAAAAAAAAAAGGTTTTGTTACCTCACCCCCCTTAATCGCGTTTATATATAGCATTATAATGAATTAAACAGCAAACAACTAAGAAATTAATATGAGCCCTATTTCAACTATATTGCACCCGACTTACAAAATTTTATAAAAATTATTCAGATTATTATATTGTAAAAAGAATTAATATAAATAAATAAACATAATCTTGTATAACAACTATATATTCATTTATTTAGTTCAAAAAATATTAAAAACAAGTAAGAAAATGTTATACGGTCTAGACGATACCTTTACCAAGGGTTTAGAGACCTATATCTAAGGTGCAACTAATTAGATATAGAAACTAAGCATAAAACAACCTTGAGCGGCATTTTTTTATTAATTTGTTTGCCTTAGGATATGACAACGCTCATATCGGATGCTATAATTATGGGGACTAGTTCGAAAAGTGGACCGATCCTGACTATATTTAATGCAAAAACATATATAAATGAAAATTGAGAAAAATATGTGCAATATTTGTGGTTTTTTGATAGACTTATGTGAAGAATCAGCCCAATATGAGGGCTGTGACTAAGACTTGTCATAAAGGGTTTATTTTTAGACTACAGATAAATGGATGTAATAAACATACACAAACCTAACTTGACCAAGATTTATATGATAATTTGGATATTATGGCATTTTAAGTCAATCTCATTGAGATCATTTGATTGATTTTTCTTCAGCGAGATTGTTAGGAATGTTCCATGTAATATTTTACAGATAACAAAACATAAAAATTCAAAATTTTGGGGTCCTTTGCTATCAAAATATTGAAAAATAATGCAATTTGTGTTTCGACAAGGAGGTTTTACAGCCAAGATTAAAAAATATATTTCTTTATAATTAACGCTATCAAAAATAAACATTTACATACATAGCTAATGTACTCGTATCCATTATGATTTTTTTAAAATTATTATTCATCATGTTAAAAATTAAGATTTTTTTTTGATATTTTGGCCCATAAGGTACTAAAATCTATGGTATTCTACATTTTCATTGTAAAAAAGGTATACTCCGTACAACATGGTTGAAGAAAGTCCATCGATAAGGCGAATACGGTACAAAATAGAGGATATCCAAAGACGAGTGTGTTCCATAAAAATCGCAAAATATGAAAAACATTTAATATAAAATGTTGCAAGAAACTAATGTAATAACTCAAAGCAAATGAAATAGTGTGAAAATGTTGATGTCTTTTATTAAAAAAAAAAAACCTGCAAGGTACTTATTTATAAAGTCTACTTTACACGAAACTTTTGTTCAGAAAAAATATTAATATAATGTTTATATAAGTTTTAACTTAAAAATCAAAATGACACTTTATAAAAACTTAATCTTGCAATACACTTATGCAAGAGCCCCGCCAATGTACCAAAAGTCACTATGTTCACTGATTCTATACAAAAGAAACTTCAAATATCCCCCTTAAGCTTTTTGACTCTCCGCATTAAAAAAACAACAACAACAACAAAAAAGGATCAACAACATTAACCGCAACAAAACTCAATATGATTATTACTTAATGGCCATATTCAGCAGTACGCGTATGTTCAACGAGCAACAAAACAAGTTGCATGCAACTAAACAACAAAGTAATTGCCATTTACTTAAGTATTCCTTTATATAATTTTTTTCCACAGTTGATATTTGCGTTTATATTCCTGTTTGTTTAATCCTCTATTGAAAAGTGAACTACATAAAACTATTAACTCACATGTGCGTAGCAGTCATGTCCAGCTATAGATTTATGTTTATTAAGGCGGTATTTGTTTAAGCGTAGGGACATTTTTTTGGAAAAAACATGATGTAATGTTTCATAATGAATATTTCATTACGATAATTCCCAGTGTCCATATTTTGTATGAACAGAAGATTTAAACATTAGTTCTGTATCGAAAGATAGTTGATATCATCTTACTTGGCTCACGACAAGGTTGGGATTTAAAAAAGGAAGAATAAAAAGTATTTTCTAAAAATAAAAATCTTTAAAAAAAAGTATTAATTTTAAAGCAAATACAAAAATATACATTAATATATATCAAATATAGTTCACTTGTTTCAATTGATTTAATTAAAATTGGACACCATATATAAGTTAACCTTTTTGAAAGGTTTTATTTTGATCTTCTTAACAAAGTTCATTTTTTAAAATACATTTTCTTAAAAAGGAGTCTTTAATAAAAACATTTTCTTAAAAAGTACATTTTCTAAAAAAGTACATTTTCTTAAAAAAGTACCCTTTCCTCAAAGAAAACCTATTTTTTTTAACAAGTATCCCTTCTCAAAAAAGTAAATGTACTTAAAAAATACTTCTTGTCAAATAAATATCTTTTCTTAAATAGATAATTTTTTAAATATGCCTACTATTTCTTTAAAGTACCTTTTCTTTAAAAGTAACCTTTTTATAAATTTTCTCAAAAACGCACCATTTCCTAAAAAAGTTCTTTTTCTTTAAAAAGTTCTTTTTCTTTAAAAAGTTCCTGTTCCTAAAAAGTATCCTTACTTTAAAAATAACCATTTTAAAAAGTAAGTTTTCTTAAAAATACACTTTCCTCAAAAAGTACCACTTCTTTAAAAGGTATATTTTCTTCAAAAAGTACTTTTTCTTAAAAAAGTACGTTATCTGAAAAAGCCGATTTTATAAAAAAAAACAATATATTATTATATACGTACCTTTTCTAAGAAAGTACCTTTTGTTAAAAAAGAAAATTTTCATAGAATAGTACACGGACTTCAAAGATGATTTTTAAGCAACACATTGAGAACAGCAACATCGTTACCTTTTTTGTAAAAAAAAGTACATTTTCTTAAAAAGGTACATCATCTTCAAAAAGTACCCTTTCTTCAAGTAGTATATTTTCTTTAAAAAGTACTTATTCTGAAAAAAGTAGCTTTTCTAAAAAAGTACATTTTGTAAAACATTAAATGTTATTAAAGAAGTACCTTTTCTTAGAAAAGAAAATTTTCTTAAAATAGTAAACTGACTTCAAAAATGATTTCTATTTAACATATTGAGAACAGAAATATCGCTACAAAAACAGCGGTAACTTGCAACTTTTACAGGCAGCGTGTAGAGCTATTCAAAAATATGAAACTCAAGTATGGGGCCATTGTTTCTTTGAGGAAGTTAGTAAACTATAATGCTATTTTGTGAAAAAAAGATATTATGTGGTCTATCGTTTACACGGGCTTATATGATTGATGCTTGAAATAAATATGGAGGATAGTGTTATCTATAGACTCGACCTTTATATGAGATACATGGTTCGGACTTATAAAAAATAATTTGCTGTACGTGGAAAAACAACAACAACTGTGCAGACAGCTTAACATCACTTGGGAGCAGAGCTGCCGTTTTTGGTTACTTCTAAACAAAATTGGTAACTTTTTATTTCACAGTGGAGATGCGAATATTTTTTTCATTTTGGTTACTTTTTTACCTAAACTAATAATACGTCTAGCAGAGCCCAGCACTCGAAATTCGAGTGCAAATTCTAGGAAATTTTATTTGTGCATTCAATGAATATTTAAATAAAATTCATTAATTGTAAATTTTTAAATAAAATACACTAAATTTCATTATAAATATTTGTTCAACACACAGAAGATATATAAATGGGTTTGTCAATAGATAATTTTATAAGAGCCTAAAGGTATGCTAATCAATTTTAGCCAATTCACAATACAACGCGATTAATAAACACACACAAAGCAATGTACAACTTTTGTTTAAAACTTAAATATGTGTTTCATGTATGTCTTAGTAGCAATTTTAAATGACTATTACTCCAAAAAAATGTATCAGGTGGTGCACATCTGTAAAGATAGTGAAGATCTGTATAGAAATACCTTTCAAATGGTATATTTTTATCAAAATCGGTTGGTAACTCAAAGTGTAGAAGATTTCACAAGTAATAGCCTTGCCTATTAATATATAGATGAATAATTTGCATATTTAACTTGTTAATCTTTGAATTTTTTTTTTTTTTAATTTTATTTATTCATCATTATTTATCTGTTTATATTACTTTTGTTGCACAACACTGAAAGGCTTAAACTTAAGTTTCTTGCAATGTTTTTAATTTGTTAATAATAATTTTATTAATACTTATGTAAAATAACTTAATTCTTCGTTTTTTTTAAAGCAAAAGAAAAAAATTTTGTTTATTGTAATGGCCCTATTAAAAAAAAATCCAATTTACTTAATAAAAAAAAAAAAAAAAAATTTATTTTTACGGATTTATCTATATGTATATATAAAAGAGTAGCGAGTATGATCATCATCGCCCAGCCGAAACCCTTAAATTTGGACTTTAGGTTTCTCTCTCGACATAAAGATCCACTTAGAATGGATTTTTAAAAATTCGTACATTAAGGGGGTAAAAGCGGCCAAAAAGGGGGATAATGGTAACAAATGAATCTAGGTATATGAAATTTGTTGTGTAGACTCTATCCGAGAATTAAACAATGGCTCAGTATTACTTTTTTCGAAATTCTGCCATTTAAGGGGGAAAAGCGGCCAGAAAGGGTAAAAATGGTACCTTTTTGCATCTTCAAAACATATTAATATATAAATGAATTTTGGTATGCAGACTCCACCGAATACTTGGGCATCAGCCAAGAATGAATTTGTTGCTAGTTCTAACATCTAGGGGAGGAAAAACGGCCAATATATGAAATATAGTATGTTGATTCCACTAGAGACAAAACCATCAGATGCGAGGAAAACTTTTGGAAATTCGGATGTTTAGGGCGGGGGGGGGGGGGAAACGGCCAAAAAAGGGAAACTGGTATCTTTTTGCATCTACTTAACATATTAATCTGTATACATGAATTTTGTCATACAGACTGCTCCGAATACGAGGGCACCAGACATGGATATATTAATTGGGATTCTATCGTCCGGGGGAGGAAGACGGCCAAAATTGGGATAAAGTGAACATCTGGTTTCTTCGAAACAAACGAATATAAAATGTAGTTTGTGGATTCCACTAGAGATAGAAACATCAAATGAGACGAAATCTTTTGGAAATTCAGATGTTAAATGAGGGATAAAAACGGCCCTTACGTGTAAGAGTGTGCCTTTCTGTATCTTCTTTACAAATTATATTAGGAATATGAAATTTTTTAATTGTGATTAATCCAGAGACACAAACATTGGAGAGTAATAAAATTTGTTTTAATTCGAGCCCTTAGTTACCCCTTAAAAACATGGGAAATCTAATACTTTTCAACTGGTAAATTTTCATTTGAAAGTACAGTTTCTTAAGAAAATTATAGTCGGTCTAGACCGATACCTCATACCATGCTTTTAGAGAATTGCCCTTAGGTCCAACTAATTGGGTTTAGAAAAAGAGCATAACCCAAATCTACGTCGGAAATTGAACCGAGCCTGACATATACAAACCGATTTTGCAAAAAATCTGTGCTATATTTTTGTTTTTGATAGGCTTAAGTGAATTGTTCAACAAGGTTTATTTTTGGACTATGGATTAGTGGATGTAATAAGTACACACCCAATTGAATGAGATATATTCGAAAATTTGGATCTTTTGGAAAAGTAAGTCGATATCATATTTGGTGTGTTCTATATTGGAAGATGACACATTTGTTATAAAAAATACAATTAAAAAAATAGATAAACGAAAATAGATAAAAGAAAGCCAAAACAGTGTAAACTTTAAAACTTCATTACCACAGTTGATTAAAATAATAAAAATAGAAGAACTAGGCAAGAAAATGTAAAAAATCTTATCTGTTATTTCAATATTTATAGATTCTGACATTTTCTTTTAATTATTATAAAATAATGGCAAAAATAAACTTTTATGAAAACTAGAATAATAAACGGTTTTAGTGATGATCGTAAGCCAAAGAATATTTGTGAGAAATATTTGTGAGAAATATGAATAACTCCATAAAATCGCCTGGCTAGAATTAATCTTGCTAAACAACGCATGAACTGAAATTGGATTACTGTTGGCGAATAGTGTTGACGATAAAATTAAATATTTAAATGGCCATAAAACGGCCAAACTCTTCGAGAGTGTTACTAAAATAAATTAATACAATCATTCGGTATAGAAACCATTCAACGCCATGACCATCTTTTTATTCAACAGTGTTATTGTATAGTAAAGGTTTCCATTGTTCTTTCCACAGCATAAAAATTAATACTTTTAAGTTTTGTTAATTTTTTCTGAAGCTATGTTAATACTTCTTCTTTGTTAAATAAATGAAACATAAAAATGTTTAAATTAATAAGAGTTTTTAATTTTATGATCAAATTTTTTGGTATTAACCGTCCAAGTCGTGAAAAATATATTTTTTAAAACTTTCCATCGTATTGTCACTCACACTATATTTCTTATTGTTTTTAGATATTATTGTGGCTAAAATAATGAATATAATAATTACGCTAGCAACGTAGCGGGTATACTCCTCGTCTCTTGTAAAACCAAAATATTTTTTATGACTAAGTCCTCAAAAAACTTTTGTTTTAAATTTAGTTTCTCGTTATTTTCATTCATTTTTAATAATTTTTTAATATGTAAACGAACTACATTTCTCTTTCAGTTTTCATATTTTGTAATATTAGTTATCTATAAAGCGCCAATAACCTTTGTATTGCAATGCAACTTAATTGCATTTTAAATTTGGTTAGTATTTTTTAACATTTAGTAACTTTTTCAAAAATTTTGGTTTTAACAATTTTTTGTCCATGGCAGCACTGCTTGGGAGTATTACAACAAATCACTAATTTATTGGAACCAGAAATGCAACCTTTTGTTAGAACAGAGGAGGAGAGAAAACAAGAAAGTGTATTTACAAAGCACAATCAATACAGATGGATTTAAAATCATTGATGGCAACACCAAAGTAGTGATCAGGTGGATTTTTAAAATCCGATGCGACTTAATTGAATTAAATTCTATACGGTTCGGAACAAATAGATCAAAAAGATGTTCTTTGTATAATCTAAATGAGAAACAAAGTGTTCAATACATCAGAGGTTATTTCTCCGTTTTAAGGAAATTTGTATTGCGTCACTTTGCAAATGCAATTTTACAAAATTATATAATCTATACTAATACCCGTATAATAAACAGGTAATGTGTGTTTGTTTGTTTGTAGGAGGTAACCTCCGTAACTACTGATCTGATCTTACTAAAATGTTCGTAGATTCTTAATGCAGATATATAAAGTGCTATAGGCTACACATTTTTTTGATATTTTAAGTGGGCGTGGCACCTTTCGTACAAAGTGAATTTTTAATATCATGGATATTGAGTACCAAAACAGAGATAACTTTGCAAATTTGTATCATGTCACTTAGTAGAAATGTCGAAAATGGTCGGGATCCGCTAAGTGGGCGTGGCTCCTCCCATACAAAGTAATTACTCAATATGACAGACACAGCACTATGACAGACACAGATTTGCAAATTTGTCTTAGGTCATCTATTATTAACAAGAATAGTCAGACAAATTATGGACGCGATCGGAGCAGTGGGCGTAGCACCGCCCATACAAAGTAAATATTTAATATCATATATCTGGTGTACTATAACAGGGAAAGTTTCGACACTCTGCCAGAGTCCATCAGATATCACTGTGAGTATTCTGAAAAAAAATGGGCGATATACAAAAAAAGTGCATTGGCTAACAATGTGAGTGATCGTGGAAAATATGGGCATAAGCGCCAAATTCAAAAATCTCCAAAACCGAAAATAATGAAAAACAAAACTCGCCAAAAACAAAAATCTTCAGAATCAAAAATCGGAGAAACCAAAAATCGCCAAAACCAGAAATCGCTAAAATAAAAAAGTTGCCAAATAATATACTAAATTCAAGGCCATCGTTAAGTGTTACCGGATTTAATTTTGAAAATTTATATTTTTCTCATGGGCAGCTATATGTATGTACCTTAATCCAAAGTAGAAACGCCGAAAAATTTGAAAATTTGTACATCGGAAGAAAAAAATAAAAAATATCAGAAAGCATAAAAATAAACAAGAGTTTTAAATTCGGCTGGGCCCGAATCTTTTCATTTTCCATTTTTCTTTTCACTTTTCTTCTTTCTTCTTTCGTTTTTCATTTTTAGTTTTTCATTTTGAATTTCTCATTTTCCATTTTCGATTTTTCATTTTCCATTTTCCATTTTTCTTTTTCATTTTTCATTTTCCAATTTTCATTTCTCAATTTTCGTTTTCCATTTCCATTTTCCATTTTCCATTTTTATATTTTCATTTTTATATTTTTTTATTTTTCATTTTCCATTTTCCATATTCCACTTTCCATTTTTCATTTTTAATTTTTAATTTTTAATTTTTAATTTTTAATTTTTAATTTTTCATTTTCCAATTGCCATTTTTAATTTTAAATTTTTCATATTCCATTTTTATTTTTTCATTTTCCATTTTTCATTTTCCTTTTTTCAATTTCAATTTTTCACTTTCCATTTTCAATTTGTCATTTTTCAAATTTTAATTTTTAATTTTTAATTTTCCGTTTTTGATTTTTCGTCTTCCGTTTTCCGTTTTCCATTTTCCATTTTCCATTTTCCTTTTTTCATTTTTCATTTTCCATTTTCCATTTATCATTTTTCATTTTTAATTATTCATTTTCCATTTTACATTTTTCAATTTTCATTTTTCATTTTTCAATTTCTATTTCCCATTTCTCATTTTTAATTTTTAATTTTCCATTTTCCATTTTTCATTTTTCATTTTCTATTTTCATTTTTCATTTTCATTTTTAATTTTTCATTTTCCATTTTGCATTTTTCAATTTTCATTTTTCATTTTTCATTTTTCATTTTTCAATTTCTATTTCCCATTTCTCATTTTTAATTTTTAATTTTCCATTTTTAATTTTTCATTTTCTATTTTTATTTTTCATTTTCATTTTTCATTTTTCATTTTTTAATTTCCATTTTTCATTTTTATATTTTTTTATTTTTCATTTTCCATTTTCCATATTCCATATTCCACTTTCCATTTTTCATTTTTAATATTTAATTTTTAATTTTTCATTTTCCAATTGCCATTTTTAATTTTAAATTTTTCATATTCTATTTTTATTTTTTCTTTTTCCATTTTTCATTTTCCATTTTTCAATTTCAATTTTTCACTTTCCATTTTCCATTTGTCATTTTTCATTTTCCTTTTTTAAATTTTAATTTTTAATTTTTAATTTTCCATTTTTGATTTTTCGTCTTCCGTTTTCCGTTTTCCATTTTTAATTTTTCATTTTCCATTTTTCAATTTCAATTTTTTTTTTCCATTTTTTATTTTTCATTTTTCATTTTCCATATTCCATTTTTCATTTTCCATTTTTCATTTTTCATTTTTCATTTTTCATTTTTCATTTTTAATTTTTCATTTTCCATTTTGCATTTTTCAATTTTCATTTTTCATTTTTATACCCTATACCACTATGTGGTTTGGGTATAATGACTTTGTGCTGCTGTTTGTAACAACCAAAAATATTTGACCTAGACCCATCTTTAATTATACCGATCGAATCAGAATCACTTTCTGAGTTGATTTAACAATGTCCGTCCGTCCGTCCGTCCGTCCGTCCGTCCGTCCGTCCGTCCGTCCGTCCGTCTGTGTGTCCATGTAAAGCTTGTAATCAAACTGCAGGTCGCAAATATGAATATATTTTGATGAAATTTGGTATATAAGCTTTTATCGGCCATGGGATGTACGCTATTGAAATTGGTGAGAATCGGTCCATGTTCAGACCTAGCCCCCATACAAATTACCCATATGAAATCGACATAAATTGCCATAAGATCCAAATTGTCATATAGATCTTACTCAAATTGGGTTTGTATGCGTTCATTACATCCACTAATGAGTAGTCCAAAAATGATCCCTTTGACCCCATATAGAGCTGCTTCCCGATCTTCACTTAAATCTATTAAAAAACAAAAATATTGCACTGATTCTTCTCAAATTTTGTTTGTACATATTTTTGCAAACTACAAGAGACTTTACCAAACATGATCAGGATCGGTCCATATTTGGACCTAGTCCCTTTATAGATATAGCATCCGATATGAAATTTTTCATATCTGCATCCAAAAAAATTAATAAAAATCCCACTCAAATTTGGTTTTTGCTTATTTTCAATGTCCAGTTAGTTGGGCCTAAGAGATAGGATTTCTAAACGCATGGTATAGGGTATCGTATAGTCGGTGTAGACCGACTATAATTTTCTTACTTGTTCAATTTCTATTTCCCATTTCTCATTTTTAATTTTTAATTTTTAATTTTCCATTTTCCATTTTTAATTTTTCATTTTCTATTTTCATTTTTCATTTTCATTTTTAATTTTTCATTTTTAATTTTCCATTTTTCATTTTCTATTTACCGTTTTCCATTTTCCATTTTCCATTTTCGATTTTCTATTTTTCATTTTCCATTTTTCATTTTGCATTTTCTATTTTTCATTTTCCATTCTTCATTTTTAATATTTCAATTTTCAATTTTCAATTTTCAATTTTCAATTTTCAATTTTCAATTTTCAATTTTCATATTTCATTTTACATTTTTCAATTTTCAATTTTCATTTTTCATCTTACATTTTTCATTTTCCATTTTTCATTTTTTATTTTTATTAATTTTTAATATTTAATTTTAATGATAAAAAAATATGTGGTAAAACTTGCTTAGGCCAATGTGACACGTGCAGTATTAATATACACACAACGGTAATGACTTCAACAATACGAAGAATTACAACACATACAACATATCCTAAGAAAAACAACAAACACACTGAAAAATTTTATTTTTTCAATAGTTTTTTCAAAGTTTCATTCATAGCTCGTGAACCCTTTGACCGATTTTGACGATTTTAAACAGCAAATCCTTTGGAATGTTAGTAAACCATTTTATACAAAAACGAACGGTCTAGCTTAGATATTGACGGCGTGATCGTGATTTCCACAGACAGACGGACAGACGGTCATCGGTAAATCAACTTCGCTTGTTATAAGGATCAAGAAAGTATATTTTTTTGGGGTCTCAGGAATTTATTTCGATGCGTTACAAACGGAATGAGAAACCTATATATACCCTCTGCCACTGAAGTGTTGAGGGTATAAAAAAAATATATAAAATATAAATTAAGTGAAATTGTGAAATTAGTTGTACAATACAAACTTCGAAGGAAAAATTGATTATGAAAACATACATGTCAATAAGTCTCGGAAAGTCGTAGCACAGCACGGCAGCGCACTCTAGTTGTTAATATTTTAAATGGTAGATATATGGCTTGGACGAACAGTATTTATAAATTAATATAATTACCAACAACGTAACATTAAACAAGTAAGAAAATTATAGTCGGTCTAGACCGACCCTATACCTATCTTTCGGTCCAACTACTTCGATATAGAAAATAAGCATAAACCAAATTTGAGTGGGATTTTTATTAATTTTTTTGGCTGCAGATATGAAAAAGTTCATATCGGATGCTATATCTATAAAGGGACTAGGTCCAAAAATGGACCGATCCTGATCATGTTTGGTAAAGTCTCTTGTATTTTGCAAAAATATGTACAAACAAAATTTGAGAAGAATCAGTGCAATATTTTTGTTTTTAATAGATTTAAGTGAAGATCGGGAAGCAGCTCTATATGGGGTCAAAGGGATCATTTTTGGACTACTCATTAGTGGATGTAATGAACGCATACAAACCCAATTTGAGTAAGATCTATATGACAATTTGGATCTTATGGCAATTTATGTCGATTTCATATGGGTAATTTGTGTGGGGTCTAGGTCTGAACATGGACCGATTCTCACCAATTTCAATAGCGTTCATCCCATGGCCGATAAAAGCTTATATACCAAATTTCATCAAAATATATTCATATTTGCGACCTGCAGTTTGATTACAAGCTTTACATGGACACACAGACGGACGGACGGACGGACGGACGGACGGACGGACATTGTTAAATCAACTCAGAAAGTGATTCTGATTCGATCGGTATAATTAAAGATGGGTCTAGGTCAAATATTTTTGGTTGTTACAAACAGCAGCACAAAGTCATTATACCCAAACCACATAGTGGTATAGGGTATAAAAATTAATCTATACCTTTAACATGTAAAAAAAAACACATTTTTACCACCCAATTAAATTTCTGACAGACGACAATTGTCAATGCCTTAAATTCTTATTATTATTGTTGTTATTATTGGTAAAAATTGTTATTTTATATAATTTGGTGTTTGAAAATAAAAGATTGTTACTACCACTAGTACCATTTCCTAAAAAGTTACCCTATGTTAAAAAAGCCATTTCCTTAAAAAATACCTTTTCTAAAAAAAGAACCTTTTCTTAATAAAGAACCTTTTCTTAAAAAAGTACTTTTCCTTAAAAAAAAAAGTACATTTTCTCAACAGCTGTCTTTTCTTAAAAAAGTTCCCTTTTTAAATAGCAAATGCTCTTAAAAAGAAGAATTAAAAAAAAAATTTTTTTTAAAACGTATCTTTCCTTAAAAAAATAGGTTTTCGTAATAAAGGAAGTTTTTAAAAACATTATATTTTCCTAAAAAATTACCTTTTCTTAAAATTATTTTTTTATAAAAAGTACATTTCTTTACAAAATACATTATCCAAATAAGAACATTATCGTATACAGTACCTTCTCTTAAAAAACTACCGCTTTTGAAAAAAGTACCTTGTTTTAAAAAGTACCATTACTTAAAAAAATCTTTATTTAGTTGCCTTACATTAATATTAAATATTAAGTAAAAAAATCCGAATGAAATTTTCCTTGTTCCCCAACGAATGAGAAGAGGGGGGAGTTAAGCTTAACTATCTGGAACCAAAAGGGAGCTCGAAAAAATCCGCAGCAAACAAAAATAAAAAAAAAAACACAATTCCAATTAAGTTGGGTTTTTTTTTTCCCCCAAAGATGAAGTATATTATATACTTTCCTTTATTAGCACCGGTAGATCCTAGTAGCTATCTCAATTGACACAAAAAAACTTTTCAATTGTAAATAAAACAAAATTTATTGCTCGACGAAATTTTTTTGTACAAAAGAGATATAAAAAAAATGTTTTTCGTTTTCAAATAAAAAATTACTTGACGCGCGTAACAATAAAAAAGACCGGTTCTTAGTTTGCAAAAGGTTACAATGAAGGTCAAAAAAAAAGAAAACAGTTTAAGAATGATAAAAAAAAATATTCGTTAAATTAAGAACAAAAGTTAAAAAGGAGTTATAATAGCACCAGAGCCATCTGGGTGTTAAATATCAAATCTGACATTGTTGCCATCAAACTCCTAAGCAATTCGTAGACCATCTGCTCGCCATTCGGACATAAACATCCCGGCCGCCTTGCAGTACTGCAATATCCAAACCGTTCTTGTTCAAAGTTTTAACCTAGGGAAAAGAAAAAAAAAAAAGAAAAAACTACAAATATAAAAAACAAAGGTTTCAAATGAAATTCATGAGTATTGTTTATTCCATTAATGATTTCGTATGAAATAATAATATGTAGAATAAAGCGCCAACAGCAAACTCCAACAGCATCAGTCGCTCAAAGTAAAAACAAATAAAAGAGAAGAAAACTAATAAGGAAAGAAAGAGAAAAAAAAATCAAGTTTAAATTTTATGTATCATGATTCGAAACAAATACCCAATCACCAATTACGAGGAACATGATCCGGATATTATGAATCCAAAAATCGTAAATTGCGCCAATGGTTTGCCGAACGAGCCGCCAGAAACCCCATTTCGTATAATCCGGCTATAAATATCACCTCCTAGCATGACATTGACAGGTGCAGCCACAGGAAATTGTGGATCCGCCAATTGAAGACCCGGGAATTCATCCATAATTCTGGCATCAACTGATTTAGCAGGAGTCATCACCCGATATTTCGACCTAACTTCAGCATAAGTTTCCAATATCGTACTCATCCCGTGGTTCCCGTGAATATTGAGCAAACATCTCTCCATGTTTCCCACACGAACTGTTTTCGCTCCAAGACGACGGACCACTTCCTTTGAGATAATAGAGCATTCCGCACCAGGATCTATCAACGCTCGTTCAAAAATATATCGTTCCTTTGCTACGATTTTTATGACCGCCGTAGGTCTTAACATGATGCTCTCAATAATATGATAAGTAGGCAATAAAACAGCACCTTCCGATCTGTTCCTTCGGTTGACACGTCTAGATCTTTGTGCGGGTGTTTGAACGTTCCTCGAATGCCTGACAACCAGAGCTTGAGACGAACTTGGTCTCTCACTCTCCTGAAGCTCGGACGAACTAGGTCCACTTGCTGAGTTCTCGGACGAACGGGGTCCGCTTCTTTTACTCGGTACATGCTTCAAACGCTTTAATGGATTCAGGACTGACGTACGTGGTCTATTACCCGATTTATGAAGTAGCGTATGATGCATATCGCCACAGCGTTTGCATGTACCTGTACTTTCGCAAGTACGCCAGGTATGGTCGTGACTTAAGCAACCCGCACAATATTTATATATGGATACTAGCCGCATACGTTCCTGATAGTTCACCTGTAGGAATTTTTTGCAGAAACGTATTGGATGGTCTCCCAAACAGACTCGGCAAACCATTTTGTTGGTGGTACGACGACCTTCAGTGTACTTCTTGGGTGAGACCATGATACTGTACAAGTTATATGTAATAAAGAGAAAAATTAATATGTTGGAAGAACTACAAGCTTCACAACTGGTCTGGTAATTAGACCACGCGCTGTTTTCAACTCCACCACTCTTACATGACCATCTTTACCCGTAAAAACTTTTTCAACTCTGCCTAAGCGCCATTCGTTCGCTGGCAAGTTGTCCTCTCGAATAACAACCATTTCACCAACCATAAGATCTTTCTGTATAAACTTCCATTTGTTACGTTTTTGTAGATCTTTTAGATATTCGTCCTTCCACCTAGCACATAAACGCTGATTTAACGCTTTAACCCTTTGCCAGCGATTAGTAATTGACATCGGAAGTTCTGAAATTTCGACTTCAGGTGGCGCTAAAAGAGGGCCGCCAATTAGAAAGTGACCCGGAGTCAGAATGTCTAAACATTCAGCATTTTCTGTCAAAGGACATAAAGGTCTCGAATTCAAGCAGGATTCAATTCGAGCCAGCAAAGTGGAAAATTCTTCAAAGGTATACTTCAAACCCCCTGCAATTCTCCGAAAATGATGTTTAAAACTTTTAACCCCAGCTTCCCATAAACCTCCCATATAAGGCGCGCCGGCGGGGTTAAAATACCAATTAATGCCTTGAGGCCCAAACTCTGCATTAACGTCTAAGCCGACGCTGCGAAGAAATGCGCGAAATTCAGTTTTCAGAACCTTTGACGCACCAACAAAATTCGTTCCATTATCCGAGTGCATATCCTTCGGATAACCGCGACGAGCAACAAATCTCGAAAATGCTGCCATGAAGGCAGGAGTTGTCAAGCTACTGACTGCTTCTAAGTGGATCGCTTTAGTAGCAAAACATACGAATACGCATACATAACCCTTTGTTATTAAGCACGCACGCCCTGTATAATTTCGTATATCGAAGGGACCTGCGAAATCCACTCCCGTGGTCGTAAAAAGGCGTGAAATAACTGTTCGCGAGGTAGGAAGCGCTGCCATAATTTGACTCTGGGTCGCCTTTTTCTGAATTGTACAAATTTTACAACGACCAATGACAGTCTTAATCAAATTTTTGGCATGAGGAATAAAGAATTCGGTCCGTATGACCCTCAGCATAAGCTGATTACCTCCGTGTAACGTAACCTTATAAATGAAGGTTACCAAAAGCATCGAAAAATGACAATTTGAGGGTAACAAAATCGGAAATTTCTCACTATATGTTAAATTTGGAGCGTTAGCCAAACGGCCTCCAATTCGAATGATACCTTTGTCATCCAAAAAAGGATTTAAGTTCAACAACTTGCTATTTAAAATGGGTTCTTTATTCGATAACTTATAATACTCATCTGCAAATGCAGCTTTTTGGGCGACTATCATAAGTTTTCCTCTAACGGACTTTATCTCAACTGAGCTAACTTCCAAGGATGAGTAAGTAGGCCTGTTAATCTGAAGAATGCCATAAAGTCCTCTAACGACTAATGCCATAACACGAAGTGCCCGAGGATATGATGAAAAATTTCCTAACAAATCACAATAAGATTTAAAATACGAGAAAAAAACACTGTGACACCTCTCTTCTTCCCTAGTACCAAAATCTTCACCAGGGGAACTATCCCAACGATCAGAAGAGGAACAAAGCCACGTAGGACCATGCCACCACAGACTATTTTCGATTAAATCTTGCGGGCGTACACCTCTACTTAATAAATCCGCCGGGTTATCATTCGAGCTGACATGCCTCCAACAATCCTTACCAGTCTTTCCTATTATTTTGGATACACGATTTGCAACGAACGTTGTCCATGAATTCGGCGGTTTCCGAAGCCAAGCCAAAACAATCATGGAATCACTCCATGTGTAAAATTTTGTTTGCGTCTCATCAAACTTTAAATCTTTCCGCACTGTGTCCATCAAATCAGCGAGTAGAGAAGCCCCACAAAGTTCAAGCCGAGGTAAAGAGATAGTTTTAAGGGGAGCAACTTTAGATTTGGCTAAAAGCAAGTGAGATTTAATTGAGCCATCTTCGTCTTGAAGGCGAACATAGACACAAGCGCCGTATGCTTTTTCGGATGCGTCAGAGAATCCATGAACCTCTAAATTAGCCGACGGTTTAAAACCTACCCATCGCGAAATTTTTATATTATCAATAGACCCGTAGTCCAAAATAAATTGTCTCCATTTTACACCACTACCTTCAGCGAGATGTTCATCCCAATCAGTTTTGTCACTCCAAATCTGTTGCATTAACATTTTGGCAACAATGACAATCGGACCCAACCAACCCGCGGGATCGAAAAGTTTAGCGATAATGGACAAAACCTCTCGCTTCGTAAAACTGTCTTTTAAAGGAATTGGAGATGTAGCGAAATAAAATTGATCAAATTTAGCGTTCCATCTAATACCCAGTGTTTTTGTGGTACTTTCTTCATCAATTTCTAAAAAGTTTTCTCTTAAAAGGTGATCCGTTGGTAACCCTTGCAGAATTCTCTCATCGTTTGATGTCCATTTTCTCATCGAAAATCCAGCCGAGGATAAAGCCAGCCTTAGCTGATCACGTGCCGTTTTCGCCAATGAAATATCATGCGCTCCTGCCAAAGCATCATCCACATACATCATGCGTCGTAAAATTTTCGATGCTAGTGGCCACTTATCTTCAACGTCATCTGCTAGTTGAAGCAAAACCCTTATGGCTAAAAAGGGGGCACAATTAACACCGAAGGTCACAGTTTTCAATTCAAAATCTTTCAAATTTTCATTCGCATGCCTACGAAAAACAATTCTTTGGAACTTAGTCTCCTTTGGGTCTACAAGAATTTGGCGGTACATTTTCTCAATGTCGCCATTGAAAACATAACGATAAAAACGCCATCTTATAATCAGCAACATTAAATCATTCTGTAAAACAGGCCCTGTGTATAAAATGTCATTTAAACTTAATCCCGAAGAAGACCGACTTGAAGCATTAAATACTACTCTGACTTTAGTCGATGAGCTATCTGGCTTGAAAACGGCATGATGTGGTAAATAAAATGACTTTGCCAATTCTGACTCAGCATATTTAGCCTCAACCATATGCCCTAAACTTTCATACTCAGAAAGCACATTGTCATAAACCATTTTAAGATTTGGATTCTTTAGAAGAGATATTTCATTTCGCAAAAACTGACGCTTAGCTTTCTCTCGAGAAAAACCTAGCCCACTATCTATGGAATATTGAGGTTTAAGAGGTAGCGAAACTACATAACGCCCCTCCGCATTCCGTCTGGTAGTATTCTTGAAAAGGACCTCACAGTACTCATCTTCCTGGGTCCACTGGGAGGCTAGTGGCGGTTCTTCTAATGCCCAAAACTTCTCTAATTGTTTGTCTAACCCCACTTCAGCATAAAAAGAAACGCATGTAGTAAATGCCGCTTGCCTTGCGTCCGGCAATGGACCTGTAAGAATCCATCCAAAAATGGTTTCCTGAGCCATCAAGTTCCCTAGAACGTTTCTCTTAACACCATCACGCATGATCTTTGGATAAATATCAGCTCCAATTAACATATCCACCTGACCACACTTTGAAAAATTATGATCAGCCAACTTGATCCCTAACAACGAAGTCGAGCTAGAAATATCCACCGATTCGCTAGGCAGCTTTCCGGTCAATTTGGGTAGTACTAATGCTTCAATATGCATTTTAAATTTAGTATCCAATATAGAACCTGGAGTAAAAGAGCATTGCTTTTGGACAGAACCAGCTAATGCATCGTTTAGGCCAGAAACTTGTGCATTTATATTTTTAAGAGGTAAGTTGAGTTTCCTCTGCAGCTTTTCCGAAATAAAGGTGGCCTGAGAACCCGAATCAATAAGAGCTCTAGCTGAAAACACTTCACCTCGCAACACAATGTTAACCATAGCTGTACCTAGAAGAATCTGCCTTGAAGTAGTAGCAAAACAATTCTGTACACTATTATGCGGTGCCGATCCATGACTAGTGCTTTGTCCTTCCGTGGTACTATTACTAGTTGACGAACCTGAGACTTCTCTATGCAACATGGAATGATGCTTAAGTTTACAAGTTGAACAACTAAAATTGCTGCTACAATTGTTTAATTTGTGACCATCGCCCAGACAATTAATGCAAAGATTGTGCCTTTTTACGACTACAAATCTTTCTTCCGGATTCATTTTTGAAAACTTCGGACAAAATCTAATTAAGTGATCTCTCGAACATAATATACAGGACTTTTTACTAATCTTAACCTGATAAGTCTTCACTTTCCTTTTAGAAAAAGAATTATTCCCAAAATGAGCAGAATATCCCGGAGCAGACTTCACGATCTGATTCGGCAGATCCAAACTTCGAACTTCTGTGACGCTTTCTAAGGATCGAAACCGAGCAGTAAGAAATGTATCTAAGTCAGACCATTTAGGAATTTCAGTCTTTTTGTCCAGTTGCTGTTCCCATAGTGATAGTGAAAGCATTGGCAATTTTGAAGAGCAAAGATAAACAAGTATTGGATCCCAACTGGATATATTAATTTCATGCAGTAGAAGGGCCGATATACAATTATTTATTTCCCTTTGCAATCTGTTTATTTCACTAGCCGATTCGGATTTAACAGGAACCAAATTAAACAAAATTTTAAGTTGGCTATTTACCAGAATCCTCTTATTTTCATATCTCTCTCTTAAATTATCCCAGGCCCTTTGAAACCCATCATTGGTAAGAGGAGATTTTTTCACTATATCTAACGCTTCATCACGTGTATGTTGTCGCAAATAAAACAACCTTTCAACTCCAGACAACTCTACCCCGTCAATATAGATGGCTGTGAACATATCACGAAAAGAGGGCCAAGATTTATAATCCCCATGAAATACCTCCGCCGTACAAGGTGGTAACTTAATTTGGTAATTTTGAATGCGATTACCTATAGAGCTTTGAGCACCAGTCGAGTTGGCTCCACACCGAGTGGAAGAAAGCACAGGTTTATTCACGAAAGATTGTGATAATTCACCCATTTGTGCCGCGATTGTAATGTAAGCTAGCCTGCACTCTTTATACAATTGCTTTGCCGCTTCGCAATCTTCTTCAGAATCCTTTATGGCGTTATTCGTTGCAAAAGTTTCGTAGGCAATCCTCACTTTTTCCCACAAAACTTTAAACTCATCCTTTTGAAGCTCAATAGTGTACGTAGATTGGTTCTCCTGCGGTATACCAATAAAATCGCTTTCAAACTCAAGAAAAAGAGCAGCCAATTTTTCAAATGTGACTAATATTTGCGATTTTGTCATGTTGGATACAATAACGATAAACAATTTTGCGAGAAAAAAAACAATTCAAATAAAAGTGCCGCCTTAATTAAATTTAAAAACAATCAATTAATTTTCAATTCATTCACTAATCATGTATGTTCCGACTGTATACTCCTCCTTTGTTTGCTTGGTACAAATTTATCAATCGATTATAACTATCAAACGAGTTAATAAACCTTAGTAAAAGATATAAAAAAACAATAACGAAATATAAAATAAATTATACCAGAATATGGACCTAGTGACAATGAACTCAAGCTCAAATTCAATACAAATATATTGAAAATGTATAAACCGAATTCGATGGCACGATAAAAGTAAATAAAATAGAACCAAAATATTCAAAATCCGAAGGAAATAAATATATATACTAAGTGAATATGTTACCAATTTATAGAGTGATTTTAAAATAGCCAAAAACTCACCCAAAGATTAAGGAAAAACGAAAAAAGAAACAATTGTATTAAATTTTTGCTATGGCAAGCAAATATTTGAACTATTTTGCTCACTACTGTAACAAAATTTCGTATACAAATTTCACTTTTTTCATGTATTTGTCCTTTATGTCGTTTCTACCCACTATTCTCACTTTTCACTTTATTTTCTCTTGTTGATCTCTTTATTTTCTATTAATGATCTCTTTATTTTCTATTAATATTCTTTTTTAAAAATTTCTTTTATAAAAAACACTCACGAAAGTAAAGAAAATGTAAAACACTGTATAATAAAAAAGTAATATGACTACTCCGACAATAATCAACTGGACACCGATGATCAATAGTTATTATTGCCAGATCGATAAATCATGTAAGGTGGTGTTTAGTATTCGGAGTTATTACAGGGCGATTCAAAAGTGTATATATGTACTGTTTTACATATACTACTTTTTCTTTTACATATAGTAGTATTTTTTTTTCTTTTTTAAATACTATTTACTCTTTCAATACTACCCCACAAAACTATTTCCATAAAAATTAAACGAACCTTAATATTTATGAAAATATTTGAGGATTACAAAGAAAATAATATAAAAGCGACTTTACCTTATTAAAGATTTTTTCCAACGAAGATCGACACGTCCCAAAGGTTGTTCCACTTATAAATCCGGTTCGAGCAGGACCAATAAAAAAATCCGAATGAAATTTTCCTTGTTCCCCAACGAATGAGAAGAGGGGGGAGTTAAGCTTAACTATCTGGAACCAAAACGGAGCTCGAAAAAATCCGCAGCAAACAAAAATAAAAAAAAAAAACACAATTCCAATTAAGTTGGGTTTTTTTTTTTTTCCCAAAGATGAAGTATATTATATACTTTCCTTTATTAGCACCGGTAGATCCTAGTAGCTATCTCAATTGACACAAAAAAACTTTTCAATTGTAAATAAAACAAAATTTATTGCTCGACGAAATTTTTTTGTACAAAAGAGATATAAAAAAAATGTTTTTCGTTTTCAAATAAAAAATTACTTGACGCGCGTAACAATAAAAAAGACCGGTTCTTAGTTTGCAAAAGGTTACAATGAAGGTCAAAAAAAAAGAAAACAGTTTAAGAATGATAAAAAAAAATATTCGTTAAATTAAGAACAAAAGTTAAAAAGGAGTTAAAATAGCACCAGAGCCATCTGGGTGTTAAATATCAAATCTGACATGGTTGCCATCAAACTCCTAAGCAATTCGCAGACCATCTGCTCGCCATTCGGACATAAACATTAAGTAATACGAATATCTAAAACAATAGAAGACTTTTAGTTTACGTTTAAAAGTAAACCTTTAACACAATAAAACTGATTTGTATTTTCAAAGTGCTTGCCCCGAAAACCGAAAGTTGCTACTAAATCAAATGAATGCCACCCTACATTACGAACAGTGTACTTATATCTTGTGTTGTGTATTGTATTGCATACACTCATAAATATTGTGTGTTTTATGGAAGTGCCACCAATATATTGATTAATTTTTATCGCTAAAAACATTTTCAAAGTGATTTATTAAGAGTTGAGATAAATCATTTAACTAAATATTGATCACAACATATTGCTGTCCACATACAATAAACTTTTCTGTTACGTGCCAATAAACGAAAAAAATGGTCGAAATATGAATTTATACTTTTAAACGTATACTATTACACGTCTCAAGTAGTAATTTGGTAATATGCATGTTTAAAAAAATAAATAAAATTATGACTTTTTTAAAGTTGGTTAAAAATGATATCTTATGTTTCCTTTTATATTCGTTTATTCGTTAGTATTTACATGATCTTTAATGATATGGCATTTATATTGAAGTGATCAATTGCTAATATCTGTTTAAATTTTAAAAACGAAATTTTCCTTCACTTTCAATACATTTTTTTAAATTTTGTTTCTTTAGACTGATAAAATCAAGTAAACTATAAAAAATCTATAATTTTAGCTTACAATTCGCTTAAAAAAGAAAAAAACTTATCAACAGTGCCTTTACTTTACGTGGTTTTGTATATATAAAAAAAAAAGCGGCCAATGATAACATAATATTAATAGATGAGATCGGGTGTTTAAATAAGTTATTTCCCGATTCTGAGGCCCTCGATGATGCACTTGTTGCAAACCGTGTTGCTATTTCAAATGTTTAAATTTTTAAATATACATTTTGATCTTGTTTATCTTAATTATATAGTTTTAGTCTCAATATTTATACATATATTGCTTTTTATTTTTATTAAAACTAATTTTATGTGTTAACAGCTCTCAAAGTCTTTTCAATATCAATGCCCTATTTGAATTTAAAACATCTTGCGTTGCTACATGTTAGCGAATGGTAGTAATGGTTCTAAAGACAGTATGCTTCGAATTTTGTCCAAGCAACGAGTAGGTCTAAACATTGTGCATTTACATGCACAGAGTTTAAAAAAATAAAATGGATGAGTTCAGATACCTGTTTGCCTTAGCTGGCGTTGATATAATCTGTATCTCCGAAAGCTGGTTTTCTCTGGTTATAAACGACTCAATTTATAATCTACAAGGTTTTAAACTCCATCGATCTGATAGGAGGAAATTAGTTAACGGAGTATAAACTAACGCGAAAGGTGGCGGAGTTGGCATATATGTTAGGCATGGTGTAAACTGTATAGTAAAACTCAGAACAAGTATTGGAAGTGAAATTGAGTACTTGTTTCTTGAAATGACTACGACGGAAAGGAGGAAACTGTTGATTGGAAGTGTGTTTAGGCCTCATAGAGACATACAAATTGACGTATTTATTAAACTTCTCAAAAATATTTCGGTACAGTACGAAGACATAAACATTATTGGAGATTTCAATAATAACCTACTAGTCAACAACCCGTTAATAGAGCCAATGCATTTGCTAAATCTCAGTCCGGTAAATTCGTTAACACCAACACACTTTCATAGATCTTCCAATAGTTTGATAGACTTAGTATTTGTTAATCATCTCTCAAAAGTTCTACTATATCAACAGCTCTCCGCATCCGCATTTTCAAGTCATGATATTTTGTAGTTTATATATGATTCCTGTGTAATCAAAGATAATACCTCTATAACTTATCGTGACTTCCGTAATATTAATTACACTACGTTACATCAACATGTAGATAACATCTGTTGGCAGCAGATTTACAGTTTTGATGATGTTAATGACCAGTTGTTTTTCATTCAGGACAATGTTAAAAATTTATTTGATTTATTTGTTCCTATAAAAACCAAATATAGGAAAGCAAATCAGCATCCATGGTTTAATCAGGAAATAAAACTATTAATAAATAAACGTAATGTTGCACATGACAGGTGGAAAAAATCAAAAACACCAGAACTTCAATTTATATTCAAATCTGCTAGGAAAGATGTTGTTAAAAGAATCCAGTTGGCGAAATCCTTATTTTATCAAAAAAAAATTTTCATCAGCTGTTGACAGTCGATCCAAATGGAAAGAAATTCAAAAGATTGGTATAGGACGTAAAAACACCTCACCTTTTAACGCTATTGATGTAAACTATCTAAATGATAATTTTGTAAATAATAATGTGCAATCGCCCGTATCCAACATTTATAATGATTTATGCATTGTTCACATTGAAAATCGTTTTAGTTTCTGCTATGTAATCCAAGGTGAAGTTCTAGAAAGTATCTTAGCAATAATATCGACTGATGTTGGTTTAGATGAAATGCATCCTTTATTTATAAAAGCCCTAATCCCAAAGCTCTTGCCTTTTCTTACTCATCTATTCAACACTATCTTTACAAAATCCGTATTTCCTGAAGGACGGAAACTCTCAAAAATTATCCCTATTCCTAAACAAAATAATGATTTCCGGTCTATTGAAGTTCTCCCCTTTTTATCTAAAGTAATGGAAAATCTCATGTGCAGACAAATGAATGATTATCTTGATCAGAATAATATTTTCTCCGATTTTCAGTCTGGATTTGTGAAGGGAAGAAGCTGTATTACAGCGCTAACAGACGTGATTGAAGATTTAAGAGCTGAACTTGATAACAATATGGTTTCATTCTTAATACTACTGGATCATAGTAAAGCTCTGGACACAGTAGACCATTCCATATAAACGAAAAAACCTGAAAAATTGTGTTACTTTTCTCACGCAGCGTGCAAGCTTGTCAATTCATATCTCAGTGGGAGATCCCAAGTTGTAAGTTTGAATGGTAAAAATTCAAATGCCCTTAATGTAAACAAGGGAGTTCCGCAAGGATCCGTACTAAATAGGTACTCTTTTATTATGTTTATATATTAATGACTTACCAGATATAATAACTCACAGCAAGGTTCAAATGTATGCCGATGACGTTCAAATTTATAACAGTGAAGCTTTGAACAACATTCATTCGTGTGTGAATAATATAAACTATGATTTAGCCAACATATACAACTGGGCTTCAGCCAATGGATTATGCATAAACCCTTTAAAGTCCAAATGTATTTTTCTCTCAAAAAGTAAAATATCTTTAAATGATGATATTCAACTTTATATAAACAACGAAACTATTGAATTCGTTGATTCTTCGAAAAATCTGGGAGTGATATTCAATAATAAATTAACTTGGTCTAACCATATCAATTCCGTCGTAGGACGCATATATGGAATGTTTCGAAATCTTTGGGTCGTAAAATCCTCCACACCTTTTAATATACGTATGTTGTTAGCTAAAACGTATTTCATCCCGTTTTATTATATTGCTGCGAAATTTATGCAAACTGTGATAGTAATGACTTTAGAAAACTCAAAGTTGCTTACAACAATATTACTAGATATATCTACAACAAAGGACGCGGTGAATCTATATCCATTTATTCATAACAGATAAATCAAATGAGTTTTGAAGATCTCCTTAAATTTAAAAGCCTTATTTTTTTACACAAAATTATAACAACAACGTTACCTATCTACCTCTATAGAAGGATACAATTTGCTAGATCTATTCGTGGCAAAAACATAATCCAAACAAGTAAGAATGTTAAATTCGGCTGTGCCGAATCTTTGATACCTCCACCTCGGTTTGATAATAATAAATGATAATAAATGTAAATGAAAAAGTAAACAATTTGTTAAACTTAATATCAAATTATTTCAGCAAATTCTTTGGGTTGGTTTTCGTCTTTTCTATTATTTGGGTGTTTGCTTTTTGGGCATCGTGGTTGCTGATGGGCATGCATTTAGGCTATATACCTATATGCATGCGTTTCTGGTTATATGACATAACTTCTTGTTTAATTTAGTTTTTGCTAATTAAATAGCTCGCCCTAACCTCCATTGCAACGCTAATGGTTCTGTAGAATGGATATATGCATTAAATCGTGCTAATTAGAGATGGCTGTATAGTTTCTTTTAACTGGCCAAATACTTCTTCATTGCGGCCATATAGGTCGGATGGAGTAACAATATAATAACCAAAAAAATTCTCCCAATTTTTTTTATTAAAATATTGCCATATTTGGAAAACATAGAGAACAAATTTATAATAATAAATATTCAAATTAGGGATGCCAAACGCAAAAAAACTAAATGTCCCAAACATTTTAAATAAATAATTTGTTCTCTTTATTTTCTGAAAAACTTCAAATTTTCATTCAAAAAAAATTGTGAAAATTTATATATAAATAACATTCTCATCAAATTGCGTTTATTTATATAACAGTTTTTATGTTCGCAATTCTTACATATCATTTGGCGTTTTCTAAAATTCATTGAATTTAAATTATCTAATGTTTTCTGTAGTGTGATTCTGTAAATTTCAACGATCCGACAATCGCAAAATATATCGACAGCTATTGTTGTTTGCACTAAGGATTAAGTGATTCACTAAGTACATACATCTTAACGACAGTCGACAAATCTATTTTTCTATTTATTTAAATTGGAAACGAGTGGCATCTCTGTCAAAATAAGCGAAAAACACAAAGAAGAATAGAAAAAAAACAAATTACTTCGTGTTTGACAGGATGATTTTATCTCTATGTTTAATATCTTTATTTTGTTTAGTAATATTTCTGTTTATTTATTTGAAAATGAAATAATGAATTGAATATGCTATTTAATTTTTTTATTTACACATATAAAAAAGTTTTTTAATAAAAGCAAAATATTTTTACTATTTTATGATTTTTTTTTATTTATGTATGACGACATTTTAATCTAAAAATTTAAGTTTTTATCGATTGAATAAACAACTCAAAAATGGTTGTCGTTTAGATAACAACAACAGCTGAGTTTAACAATAGCGAATATCGTTTAAAAATTTTACTGATAATTTTGCTATTTTCTTTTTTTTTTAACGATTCGACTATCGTTAAAAGAAGTTACTGAATTTCGGTACTGAAAAGCTATTAATTTATTTCAATTTGTGTTTAATGAATAAAATTTATGTATTAAAGATGCAATTGATGTCTTCTAAATTTTAAAATTATAATTTCCGACGTTTTGATATGATTTTCTGAAATTCAATTAATTGTAATTTATAATTGGAAATTTTTAATTCCAGTTTTTAGAATTGATATTTTCTTAAATTTGAATGGAAAATTTAAAAAATGCAATTTTGTATTTATGTGAATAATAATGCTTTAGTAATTATAAACAATTTTTAAAAATTAGATGTAATCGCAATCAGATATTTTGTAGGTAAAGCAGAATAATAATTCTATATAACTAAGTAGAACTGTTTTGAAAGCAAAAAACTCATTGATGAACTCGGTAACTCTATTTTGTAAAGACAACAAAAAAAAATTAATATGCCAAACTTATGTTCATATTTGTAAAAGAATAATGAAAAAACGTATGAAATAAAAGGCTAGCCCGTGTATACTCTTAACATTGTTCTGTATGATATCTAGTTGAAAATATTATGTCAAAATAGAAATAACTATTGCAAAGCTAATTAGAACAAACAAAAATTGTGGCGCCATCTCCTGTGGCATAGTCATGCTGAGCAAAATGAAGTGACACTCTGTTAATGCAAAAGAAATGTATTTTCCCCACAACAAAATATTGCAGAATTTTATGTAAATAAAATAATACACCGATTTGTTTCTAACATGCAGTTATTATGGATATACATGTATAGAATATATGTATATTATTTGTATTATTTAATATGTGTATGTATGTATGTATATGGAAATATTACACACAAAAAATACAACATAAAACGTTATTTTTGTGTTTTTCTCTTTAAATAAATTAATACATAATAATTTTTTTGCTTAACTTACATTGTTTTCTTTTTATTAACAACTAGATATTTCAGCATTATTTGCTTTAGATGCTGATGAATTTTTACTCCCTTTATATTAACTCGTAGTGTCTGCACGTCGAAAAATTTTTGGATCGATTTGAACCCCTTTCCCGTGACCCAATCGATCTGAAATTTTGCGGGCAGGCTCGTGGCAATGACGGAAATGATGTAGTAAATTTTTTTAGTGATGCCAAAACAATGGAAACTTTTAAATTTTTCTACCAGAGTTGATAAAAAAATGTACAAAGGGTTAGTTTTTATTATATAATTACCACAACGACCACAAAAACAACAAGTCCAGTTATGACAACAATATAACATTTAGAATAACAACAAGAACATCATATATTTAATTTTTTTTTTTAATTTTCAGAGATTTCCCTGGACCTGTTCCACCGATTTTGATGATTTTTGAAATAGAATATGGAGAATCATTCTCAATAAAAATGATCACCTTAGCTATCCTATTGAGGGCGTGATCGTGACAAGAACAACATAGAAAATTATATTTTTTCAAGACTTTTTTTAGTTCTTCATTCAAATCTCGGGCCCTAATCAACCGATTTGGAGCAAACTTTTCAGGATATCAATGAATCATTTTTTATGTCAGCGAGCACCCTAGCTGTCCGATTGATGCGGCCATCGTGATTTCCACAGACGGACAGACGGACAGACGGACATCGCTATATTAACTCCGGTTGTTAAAATGATCACAAATATATATATTTTATGGGGTCCAAAATTTTTTTTCTAATTATTACAAACGGAATGACAAACTTATATATACCATCTGCACACTGGAGTGGAGGGTATAAAAAGATTTAAAAGCCTTTTATCACAACGTCAGTTTTTCATTTACTCCACTAGTCTTTGAAACCTTCTTCCTAATCGAATTCAAATCATAAGCATAAATCATAAAGCTAACAAGTTTAACAATGAGCTGCTTTTGGTAAATTCAATTTATCAACTAATTTCTTTTTGATTAAATTCTTTATATATTAGTTACCTATAAATTTAATTTTTATATTCTTTTCTTTTTATATTATTGTTAAACATGATTTATGTTCTCATTACTCACTATCACTATAATTTATAAGATTTTTGTCTTGTTGTGCTAGGTCATCAAATAAATAAATAAATAAATAAATGAAATAAAAATTTTTTTAAAACAGATCTATTCTAGAGGACTTGCCATTTCCCATTATTGAAGGAATATATCTATTTTACCAAGTAGGTCTAACTCTCTCATGAATAACTCATACGTAACTACTTGGCTTGTTATCTCTATTTTCTTTACAAGATTATTGAAAACAATCAACTACATACTCAAAACAAGTAAGAAAATTATAGTCGGTCTAGACCGACTATACGATACCCTATACCATGCGTTTAGAAACCCTATCTCTTAGGCCCAACTAACTGGACATAGAAAATAAGCAAAAACCCAATTTGAGTGCGATTTTTATTAATTTTTTTGGCTGCAGATATAAAAAAGTTCATATCGGATGCTATATCTATAAAGGGGCTAGTTCCAAAAATGGACCGATCCTGATCATGTTTGGTAAAGTCTCTTGTATTTTGCAAAAATATGTACAAACAAAATTTGAGAAGAATCAGTGCAATATTTTTGTTTTTTAATTGATTTAACTGAAGATCGGGAAGCAGCTCTATATGGGGTCAAAGGGATCATTTTTGGACTACTCATTAGTGGATGTAATGAACGCATACAAACCCAATTTGCGTAAGATCTATATGACAATTTGGATCTTATGGCAATTTATGTCGATTTCATATGGGTAATTTGTATGGGGGCTAGGTCTGAACATGGACCGATTCTCACCAATTTCAATAGCGTTCATCCCATGGCCGATAAAAGCTTATATACCAAATTTCATCAAAATATATTCATATTTGCGACCTGCAGTTTGATTACAAGCTTTACATGGACACACAGACGGACGGACGGACGGACGGACGGACATTGTTAAATCAACTCAGAAAGTGATTCTGATTCGATCGGTATAATTAAAGATGGGTCTAGGTCAAATATTTTTGGGTGTTACAAACAGCAGCACAAAGTCATTATACCCAAACCACATAGTGGTATAGGGTATAAATATACTTCCTAGGATAAGTTAACTTTAAAAGCTTTAATCTCAAATCCCCTATAAATAGCATGTTTCTGTGATTTAAATAAAAAAACAAAATAATATCAAATTAAATCTAACATGCATATGCATTAAAATATATGATGATAAATCTCCAAAAGTCATGCGAAATATATTATGCAAATCACAAAACATAAAAACAGTGTTAACTAAATAAAGTTGCCATAATAAAAAAAAAAAAACACAGCAGTTACTTAAACACCAACTTTTTTTTGCCGTTGTAAAACAAAAATCATTAGACACTTTATTTAAAGCAATGAATACCAAAAAAAAAAAAAAAAACGCACAAAAAGGGCGCTTATTTTAACAAAACTAAGCTGTTTGTAAACTTTAGTTAAACAGTCAGTCTATGATGAATAAGAAGAAAAGCAACTGACAACGTATTGCGGCGACATAAACATGATTTGCTGCTGTCAACCATAAACTACAGTTTTGTTTTGTCTATCAAAACAACACAAAGAAGGTAATGAATGATCAAAGTGCTCATATAGGGATCATATGACATATGTATGTTGTAATGCATGCGTACGTGTGTATGTGCAGTAACATACAAAAAAATAATACTTAAATCCACAGCAACAATGGCGCCAAATGCTTTTGAAGTGATAGAAATGAAACAAACTAACCTAAAAGAGCCTGCTTTAGTCACATACGACAATATGGACCCGCATCAAAAATTATTCATTATAAGTTGGTCACTCTGTTGGCAACGGTGGGTTAAAATTCACGTACTCATCATGCTTATCACGTTGCAACAAAAAATTTCAGGGTTTTCATTATAAAGAAACGTTAAAAATTTATGTGCTTATGAAATTCACCGAAAACTTTTTCTACAAATTTCAGACATTTGGCAAAATTTAATTTTGTAAAATGTGGCCATTAGTCTTTTTAAAGGTGAGAAAACTTTAAGGAAAAAATTTAAAATTTATGAAAAAAAATTCTGAAAGTCCATATCGAGTAGACATGTAGAACGTTTTCAAATACATAGTTGGGCATAACGAGCGATGGTTTTCAGTTGTATAATTTGGTTTTTTAAAACTTTTTAAGTTTATAATGGGTGACGTCTACAGAAACGGTAAAATTTTACTGACTTCTAACTAAAACTTTTTTGGATTATGAGATCGATTCAGTAATTAACGAAATTTGCTTTTTAGGTTATAGTTTAAAAAAATCAGTTTTAGCAGTAGTACTGAAAAATCGGACAAACAGTTAAATGGGTAATTCCATTTAAAATAAAAAAAAAACGCCATGTTCGACCTTACCCTCATTGAATTGTACAAAAATTGGCGTGAGTGTTCTACAGTACTAAGACAATATAAATTCAAAAATTTTGGGTCTCTAGCTTGTGTGGTTCCCCAACTATGGCGCTTCGAAAAGTTGAAAATTCACTAAAAACACACATAAGTGGTCTGCCATTATGGCTTATATCTTCAAAGGTTTTAAACGTAGAAGGTCGAAATTGATCTCATTTAAGTGGTATTGAAAATAGCTTTAAAACTAAGTTAAGCAATTTTTTTCGAAAGGTCGAAGGTCACTTCCACACGATTTAAAACTTGGGTAGCTATATCTCAAAAAATGAAATTTTTAAGATGCTAAAAAAACATATGTTGATCCTGTTTGTCTCCTCTGCATTTTGTGTCAAAAAATTTGAGTGAGCTCTTATTGGTTCCTGAGACATTAATAAAAGTGTGAAATTATTTAAAAAAATTGTAAACTATTTTTTTTTTTATTATTTCTTTAATAGCAAATATCAAACTGGAAAAAAAGCGATGACGAACCCGCTCAATGATAAAGGACTTCGATTCGCTACATGGAACGTTAGAACACTCTATCAACCAGGCAACCTTGAGCAAGTTTGCAAAATTTTTGGAAAATACAATCTCGCCTTCCTAGGTATGAGTGAAGTGCGATGGAACCAAAACGGCACCATAAAAACTATAGATGGTCATCAACTGCTGTGGTCTGGTATGCCGAACGAAAATGATGTGCACCAATATGGTGTTGGTATACTGATACATGCGAATATCTGTGATTATTTATTAGACTACAAATTTGTTAACGAGCGCGACATGAAGAAGCTATATAATATCACTAGGAAGTTCAATGGCTGTAGCAACGAAAAATCTGTTCCAATTAGAAATAAAAATAGCGAAATTATTACAAATACACGAGACCAGCTCGTCAGATGGAAAGAACACTTTATGGAAACAATGAATATTAACCGCTCCGGTATAGAAGTAACACATGAAAACAACGTTGAAACACTTGCCATACGAACAAATCCTCCTACTAAATCGGAAATTAACGAATCCATAAAAGCTCTGAAGCTAAACAAAGCTGTAGGTGCTGACAATATCCCACCAGAAATATTTAAAGCGGATCACAATATGTTCAGTGAATTGCTGTACCCACTTTTTAATGAAATATGGCATAGAGAACAATACCCTATTGAAATGTTGAAAGGTATTATAATTAAATTACCAAGGAAAGGTGATAGAACGAGATGTGACAACTGGCGAGGTATAACGGTTCTTCCAGCAGTGATGAAAGTAATAATGAAGATAATATTAGAGCGAATGATGGCCTACATAAACAACAAGCTAAGACCAGAACAAGCCGGTTTTAGACCTGCAATGTCCTGTACAGACCAAATAAATACGTTGCGATTAATTATAGAACAAACTCTCGAAATGCAATCACCCCTATATATGTTGTTTGTTGATTATGAAAAGGCGTTTTACTCAATAAACAGAGACTGTATATGGGCAGAACTGGACACCGTCGGAGTGCCAGATAAAACAACACGCATGATACGTCAGAGTTACGACACATTTGAATGCTCCGTGCTACATGATGGCGAAATCTCTGTACCATTTAAAACAACGTCTGGCGCTAGACAAGGTTGTTTATTATCGCCGCTTCTATTTCTGATTGTATTAGATGCGGTAGTTAAACGCTCAACTACAAATAGGCCGAGAGGAATAGTATGGGACGCCCTAAATCCGCAGATCCGTTTGGAATCACTCGACTATGCCGATGACAAATGCGACCTTCTCACAGATATGTTGATATACTAGCAAAAATTGACGATCTTGCCAGAGAATCAGAGAAAGTAGGTTTGAAGATTAATATCAGCAAAACAAAGGAAATACGCATAAATACAGAGGCAACACAACCACTAACGATCACGTTATAGAAAATGTAAGCGAGTTCTAATACCTGGGCAGTATGATTGATACAAATGGTGGTGCACTTCTTGATGTCACGACAAGAATACGAAAAGCAAGATGTGCTTTTGCCCTTTTATCTAAAACATGGAGGTCGAACGAATAGAGCAAATAGACAGAATTAAACATATTTTCAGCCTGTGTACTGTCAGTATTATTATGTGGGTGCGAAACATGTATAGTAACAGAAGAAATTAAGCGGAAAATGCAAGTGTTTACTAACAGATGTCTCCGTATAATATTAAGAATATTTTGGCCCAATACAATAACTAATGATCAACTACTCGCTATAGCAAATATGAGTGATATAAACTGCGAAATCCGAAGACGAAAACTTGGCTGGATAGGGCACACCGTTAGAAGAGAAGACGCGAACATATGCCAAAGAGCTTTGACTTACAATCCCCAAGGCGTAAGAAGACGAAGAAGGCCAAACAACTCTTGGCGTCGCTCAATTTTAAATGAGATTAATAGTCTGCCTGATTTTAATGATAGAAAGATTAATAAGAAATATGGAGATTTCTTATTGAGAGCCTATGCCCACAATGAGGTGGCTCTAAATTAATTTAGAGCAAGGCCTATTATTATTGCAATTAAATATATATAAATATTTCATATCTACAATTTTTGAGATATTGCTTAAAGTAAATAAAGTATTTATTTTTTTAAATTTACACATAAATTGAGTTGGTCGCATTTCAAAGGAAAAGGATAGTGCAAAACCTTTCGAGATGTCTAAAAAATTTTGTCACTAAACTTTTCCTTCAAGTTCTCTTCAGAAGTTGAAGAAAGAAGACATGTTTCCGTCATCGAATTGGATGCTAATTTCCCTAAAACTGCTTTAAACATTTCTGCTATCAAGTTTTTGTATAATAGATCAGTAGGGTATCGTCTAAGAAGAATAACAATTAATTTTAAGTTTTCATTCTCGTCGACCATATCTGACAGCCATAAGTTATTATTGGAAATATGCATATTTTGTTTAATAAAAGTTAGTTTTTTTTATTTTGGTCGACTGCATGGAAAATAGCTCTTCCGTATTTTAAAGCTTTATCACAGTTTTGGAGAACATGGTTTTGTAATGATAGATTATTATCAAAAACTGCTCCCAAATAATTGATGGCATCCAGTATCCAGTATAATCTGAAATGCTTAAATATTGAGAGTTGTTTGTGGAACTTTTTTTTTTTGGCGACCTGCCGGAAAAAAATATTAGCCTGTGTTTGTCTTGATATATTTTTATTTTCCATTTGTTGAAATATTTACCAGCATGAATTAGTGTTTTTTTCATATCCGCTGCTACTTGTCGGATCTGAAACTTCACCGCTCACAATAATAGCAGTGTCACCTGCATAAAGAGTTGCATATTGATTTTTTTGCACTTTAAAATACGAAGTATATATAGCATAAAAAGTTGAAGGCAAAATTGAACCTTGGGGAACGCCTGCATGTACGCCTTTGCGTCGAAGTATCATCATCTTTGTTTTGTAGCAATATGAGATACCTAAATTTGTTTAGCTTAAAAATGACTCCGTTGTACCATATAGTGTCAAAGGCTTTCTCCATATCAAGAAACACCACTGCAGTCCTTCAACGATGACCCTTTTCGTTGAAAGCATGTTTAAAATTCTTTTCACTTGGTGTATTGTAGAATGATCTCTTCTAAATCCGAATTGTATTGCTCAAAATATTATTTGTTTCCGCGTATTAATTTTAAGCCTAAACCTGTATTCTGTTCAAAATAATTTTTTCGAAAATTTTGTATAAACCATTCAGCATACCGCGTGATTTTTCCTCCTTTCTTTGCTTCAGTATTGGAATTATCTTAGCCGTTTTTAATTGTTTTGGAAAGTATCCACTTCTTAGAAACCAACGAGATATATTGGTCAGAGTACTTACAAATAAAGCAGGTATTTTTTTTTTAACGAATTATAGGTTTTATCCTATAAATTCCTGGAGTTTTAGAATTTATTCGCGTACACACAGAAAAAAATTTCACCAACCGAATTGTTCAAAAGTTAAATAACTGTATTTTCGATTGTATCAAAGAAACTTAAGAGGAGTTACATTTTTTCTATTGTGATGAAACATTAACTGTTCCAACAACAGAATTTAATTCGTAATTAACTCGAAATTCGGTTTGTAGCTTCATCGCAATTCGGTTGGCAGTAAACTCGGTAGCCACAACGAATCTGTTTTCTGTGTGTATTGATAAGATATATAACTTCATCCTCAGTAATACCTCATTATTCACATTTTCATTAATTGTTTATTCGTCATTCAATCCGAAGCGGATGCTAAATTGCAAGTAATTTGGTGTGATCTTTCGAAAACATTATTATGAACTTCAGCGCCATCTATTAACAAACTCCTAATAACTGCTCTGTTCCCTCTGACTGCTTTATCTAACTTCCAACACTTTTTGTTAGTTAGTGGCAACCTTTCGATATATGTATTTCAGTTGTTATTTCTGTCAATCGATACGTGAGTGTTAATTAATAAATTCAGCTGTTTCAGATATGATAACAAAAATTATCCTTCTAAAGTACTGTTAGATCTTTGCAATTAACGTCTGCACCTGTTTCGTTATCTAATGCAATGTAGTGTAAGTTGTGAGAGCTTTTTCTGGCAAACTTGTTTCGTTTTAACTGGAGTCCTTTTGGAAGCTTTTGAATGATGTGTGTAATTTATTTAAAATTTGTAAATTATTTCTTTGTAGCTCATATATAGCAACATATAAAGGGTCCGCCATCTAACGTTTTTTTTTTCAACTAGTGTTTATTTCTTGAATGGTAACACTTAGCTCATGTCTGATTTGACAGGTAATTAGTTTTATCATTCTGCTGAACGAATATGGTTGTGTATACGCTTGAACTACGCTGGGAAATATTGTGACATTACTTTGAAAATCATGGTAATGTTGCAGAATGTGTGCGAAAATTGCGTACGGATTTTGGAAGAAGAGAAGCACCGTCAGCTCCGTATGTTCGTTATCTTGTGAAAAAAGTGAAAGAAACTGGCATCCTCATCGATAAACCAAAGCGTGAAAAGCAAAAACAGTGCGTACACCCGAGAATATTGCTGCTGTGGCAGAAAGTGTGCGTGAAGCGCCATCAACATCAATTCACCGTCGTTCTCAAGAATTGAACATTTCGGAGGCATCAATGAGACGAATTTTGCATAAAGACATTGGTATGACGCCATACAAAGTCCAATTGGTTCAGGAGTTGAAGCCAACTGACCATCCAATGCGGTTTCGCTTCGCTAAGTGGGCCTGCGATCGACTTACAGAAGATTTCGATTTTGCCAAAAAAAATCATCTTTTCAGATGAAGCTAATTTTGATCTTGGCGGGTATGTAAACAAGCAAAATTGTCGCATTTGGGGCACAGAAAACCGCACGCATACATTGAAAAGCCGATACATCCAAAAGGAGTGACTGTTTGGTGCGGATTTTGGTCCAGAGGAATAATTGGGCCATTTTTCTTCGAAAATGAGCAAGGAGTGGCCGTTACGCTCAATGGCGATCGTTATCGGGCCGTGTTGAACGAATTTTTGTTCACAAAAATTGAAGAGGAGGATATTGGCAACATTTGGTTTCAACAGGACGGCGCTACGTGCCACACAGCCGAAGCTACACTCGATGTTTTGCCCCCTGTTTTTGAAGATCGCATTATCAGCCGCGGAGCTGATGTCGTTTGGCCACCTCGGAGCTGCAATTTGACACCGTTGGACTATTATTTGTGGGGTGCCCTCAAAGATAAATGTTACGCCAACAAGCCAGAGACAATTGACGCTTTAAAGGACAATATACGTGAAGCCATTGGTGAAATACAGCTGCACACAATCGATAATGTGCTTAAAAATTGGACCGATCGTGTAGGCTTCTGCATGGCCAGCCGAGGCAGCCATTTGAATGAAGTTATTTTCCATTATTAACCGGAAGGATTGTACTTTCAAATAAAAAAAGAAATTTGAGATAATATTCAGTAGTTTTTTTTTTAATAGCATTTTCAAAAAAAAAAAAAAAGTATTTGGCGGACCCTTTATATAAAAATATGTACAAGAAATGTTTTTAACGTATTTTATTTCCTTATTATTGATATACACTTCAAAACGTTGCATAATACTAAAGGATCTAAAATTACAAATAATATATAGATTTCGTATTTTTCAAAATTAATAAAAATAATTTTACGAACATTTAAATAACGCTTTAAAGAGCATTAAGTTACTATCTTGCGTTCATCTTAAGAACAATTCGGTAGGCGATTTTTTTTTCTATGTGTACTATTTTGTTTCTGTTAATGCGGTCGAATAAAAAATTGTTAAAATTTTAAAAATTCGATTGGTTAATCTTTTTCTTTGTAAAAAATTAATTTTGTTTTATTGGTAATCTGATACAATGTCCCTCTTTTTAAAGCCAGATTTTTTAACCTCCCTCATAGTTTATTTTTAATCCACACTTCCCCTGTCAGCGAGCATTTGTCAGTAGACTACTCTTAATTTTTGAGCAAGCTACGTCAAAAAGTTTGTGTTTCGCAGCTAGTCAAAGCAGACAGCCTCGATAATTTTTGAAAATGTAAAATTGTAAATTTCGATTGCTAATTAAACATTCCTTTTTGCAAAAGAAGACCATCAGTTGATCAATTTTTTGCTGGAAGGCAGACTCTATTATTTATATTACAGCCCAAACGCTGGATTAAGTAAAAAGCAATATGCAACATTGATGATGTAACATTGATTTCTGTGCTTTAAATAGAGGGCTACTGCTACCCTAACAGGTTTCAAAGCCGTTATTATATTCTATACTATATAAAGATGATTTTCCGTTTAATCTATATCAGTTTTGATATCGATTACGAACACTATTTTGGTTTCATAAATTCTTTACAGCATTATCAATAAACATGTGTTTGGAGGATATCACTTTTTGTTGTAATCTACAAAACATCGCAATAATTTTATGCATTTTTTTTTATTGTTGGACCAATTTTTTCATGTTGAGTTTGCAAAAAAAAATTTATGTATCCCCAATAACATCAAAAAGCTCATTATCATGCACTACTTCGTTCTCTTCCTTCTCACTATGTTCGAATTAAGTAATAGCCACCCCTTAATTGCCTACGGAAAATATTACCCGAAATAGTTTATATAGTTTCTTAATTGCTGATAACTGAATGACGTTTGCTTGTCACAATGGATGACTTAGGTTTAGTAATCTGGCTACCTTTTTGATATCTGTGGCCCAATCTGTAGTAATGGAAATTATATTTTCTATTGTAATACTGAGATCCTTCAATCCTTATCATTCCAAGATTCTTTCATCATATGACTGGACATCCACATTCATAAATCGTCGTTTTTTAACAGATGTCCATTTATCGAAATTCAAGCTGCATATTTCACCATACTCCACAACACTATTTTCTTGATTGTCTATGGACACTTTGGACTGTCATATCCTTTGAATTTAAACAATTGCTGAAGGACGTATGATGTACAAATCAATTTAAATTAAAGGCAATCTTGTGCTGTCATTATATCAATAAAAAAAACGTTAGAAAATACTAAGTTTTTTACATTGTATCCATAAATATTTTCTAAAATTATCCACCTACTTCTCACCGATAGTGGCACCACAAGAGTGTATAAATTTTGCAGTGCGACAAAACATATGCACGAACATTTGCTTACTATCATAAAGCTTAATTGCATAGGAAAACTCACTGGGAGTTGAATTTTTTTTATTTATTTATAACGAAGATAGGCTCGTTTTAATAACACAAGACATGAAACAAAAAAAAACAATAAATTAAGTAAAACAGAAAGAATATTAAATTTACAATAATGCTTTTTTCCCGCGCCAAAACAAAGCACGAAATAATGAAGATTTAAATGTAAAAGACTATCAACAACAATTGCCGTTAAATAACTAAAACTATTTTTGGATATTGTAAGAATAATTAGAGAATATTTTCATGTGTTTATAGTCGTTCCTGATCTTTCAGACTCATTGGTCATATTTTGCAATATTTTAAAAAAAGAAATGGCTACTAATAAGTACTCGGGGGTCTAATGGGAGTGTGAAGCGCAAGCAAATTTTGAAAAATTTGACCACATAACCACTCCTTTCTTAATGTCAACCTCACCCACTACCTAAAAGACTTGGTGTCCCCTGTCGTGCTAACGAGGCTTTGATGACCGATCTTGGTCGGGATAATCCTAATATTCTGTATGGGTAAATACCCGCATACTTCTGCCCTCCTGGTGGCGGTGTTGACAGCCCCAACACCAGAATCGGCCGCTATGATCAAATAAGCCGTATGTCTTAAATATAAACCTTATTAGTGAATCCAGAAAAAGAATGAAAACTTTATGGCACTATGCCCCCTCGGGATGTGAAAGGAACATACATGTATATATATGTACATACATATATATATATATATATGTTAGGGCGGGTCGATTTAAGATCGCCCAAGCGACAAGGAAAATCTTATTCTAGGGATCAAAATAAGAAACTTTTCCCATACCTCTAAAACGAATTCTGATGTCCCGACTCTTGACCTGTCTGTCTGTCTGTCTCACTTTGAC
Source organism: Cordilura impudica (assembly GCA_963682025.1). NCBI lineage: Eukaryota > Metazoa > Arthropoda > Insecta > Diptera > Scathophagidae > Cordilura > Cordilura impudica. Next base: position 70,589,652 of record OY821518.1, on the reverse strand, counting down.
CCATTTAGAGTGCCCCAATCGAAAAAGATCGATCGATGAGGGTAAATAACTTTTAGATCACTCCGTGACTATGCGTGACTACTCCAAAATTAATCTGTATTCACAACAAGACTATGGGCCAAGTTTCAGATAAATTGCATGAGGGGGAATGGGGTTGAACCACGGCAGACAGACAGACAGGGCAAAGTTTCTTATTTTGATCCCTAGAATATGATTTCCTTGTCACTTGAGCGAATTTTTTTTGACTACCTACAAATCGACCCGCCCTAATATATATATACTATATATATATGGGGGATTTCATGTCAAGTGCACCAACTTTTGAAACCGATGTCTTCCGATCGGGATGAAATTTGCACCAAGGTTAGTCCTATTGGATAGTAGTTTAGACACAATTTTTCAATAAGATCGGTCCAGATCTCTCTGAGTTAGAGGGGATCAAAATTTGACATTTTGGGCAAACAGGTGTTTCTTCTCATCCACATAACTTATTACCTATTGTTCTCAGAAAATTTTCTCCCAAATAGTTTAGATAGATATTTCTTCAATATTTCGGAAAAAAATACTTAAAAAAAAAAAAAAAAAATTTAGATTTTTTTTTTTGCTGAATTAAAGCATTTTTTGCCTTTTTTTCAAAAAGTGCATTTTTTTTTTTATTTTTTTATTTTTTCATAAGAAAGCTTAGGATTTTTCCTTTAAGAGCTTTTTGGTCGCTTAGTGGGATGGGAGTGGGATATCTATCAAAATAAATGTTTTGTAACTCAAGACAACGGTTTTTCAATTTTTCACAAATGCACTATTTTGAATTTTTTCCTATTTGTGTGTAAAACCTTACAAATAAAACTTATACTGAGAAACTAGACAAACTAAACTTTCCGAAGGTATATAACATACCTAACTAAAATTTTATACCCTCGATACTGTAATACCCAGAATATGTTAACCTCATGAAAAAAATCGCTTTTTTTCTATAGAAATGTTGAAAAATTATTATTTTTTATTTATTTTTAATAACAATTAAATTAATGTATAATAATAATATTAAAAATAAAAAGATAAATAATTTATTAAAATTTAATCTTAATTGCATTAGATCCATTTATATCATAACTATTTTTATACTTAATTTATTGTAGCTGATGAAGTACTTAAGTCTTGTAAATTTTTAAATACCCAGTCTTTCATCCAGCTTTTTTGTCGCCTTTATTTACTGCGTTTTTTTGTCAATCCTTTCTTGGCGTTACTACGTTCAGCTGTTGATTTCGCTGCTGGTTTATTTGTTGTCTTTGGAAAGAAATCGCATTGAAAAGAGGCAGAAAACGTTTTCAACTTGAGTCTTCCACCGACAAGCGGTATAAAAGCATGGTCTTGAGCGGTGCCATCGATTGTTACCGCAGCATCGAATCTGCTCTTCAGTGTTTTCAATGTTTCCTGATGATCCTCTTTGCTACAAAAAACTATTTTAGTTTCTTTACAATAACTCTTTGCCCAATGGAATAAAGCAGTCGCATCTAAGATTCGATCTTGATGAGAGCACTGGAGGCTATACATCGCTGCATTTCTTTTAAAGTTTGCTGCAATACCATCACATGCTCCTTTACCATGAGCAGTAGGATGAAAATGCCACTCAGCTGGCATTCCAAAATCTTTTTCATGGGCATAACATTTACCAAGCTACTTTTGTTTTTAAAATGTTGACGAGCTCCGTCCGAAACGTAGTATACCTTCTTTATTGTAAATTTAGATTTTAGAAATTTTAGTATTCTCTTCTGGTACTCATAAACTGCAACGCTATCATGTTTTAAATCGTCGGATATGATTGCCACACTTTTGTGTTCCAGTTTTTCATCTTTCATGTAGTAAATAACTCCTGTGAATATAGTTGCTTGGTCGTTATTGAAGCGGAATGCTTGTATGGCATCCTGAAGAACATATTTATAGTTTTCTGCGAAATAATATGGAATAACGAATTCACCAGACTTCAAATTTATGTTCAAATCCTTGAAAGTCATGGTTTCTCAAGTTTAGCAATCCTGTACACATTTCTTCCACAAAATCATTCACATTTAAAATGGTTGTTTTCAATGTGCATCTGTCAGTCTGAATCCAAGAATCAAATTTGACCTCCTCTATATATTCTCGATCTAAAGAGTTGATTAAATTTTCTTTGATGAATGTGTTTTTCGGGCAATTGGTACATTCACCTAAGTGGCAAGAAGTTGTTGCATTAGGACACATAGCCAATTTAAGGCAATCGCGGTAATCGTGTAAATCTTCTGCCGAATCATCTGTTAAATACTTTAAGTTGATTTCCTTCCACATCATTTTAACATTTTCATTGTAAATTTGGGTTAATTTCGTGAAGCCAGATTGAAGTGTTGCAAATAACTGTTTCAGGTTACAGATAACCATTCTCTTCTGTTATGTTATGAAGTTATGTTACATACCTTCCGAAAGGTTAATTTGTCTAGTTTCTCAGTATAAGTTTTATTTGTAAGGTTTTACACACAAATAGGAAAAAATTCAAAATAGTGCATTTGTGAAAAATTGAAAAACCATTGTCTTGAGTTACAAAACATTTATTTTGATAGATATCCCACTCCCATCCCACTAAGCGACCAAAAAACTCTTAAAGGAAAAATCCTAAGTTTTCTTATTAAAAAATAAAAAAAAAAATGCACTTTTTGAAAAAAAAAGGCAAAAAATTCTTTAATTTAGCAAAAAAAAAAGTCAAAAAAAAAATTTTTTTTTAAGTATTTTTTTTCCGAAATATTGAAGAAAGATCTATCTAAACTATTTGGGAGAAAATTTTCTGAGAACAATAGGTAATAAGTTACATGGATGAGAAGAAACACCTGTTTGGCCAAAATGTCAAATTTTGATCCCCTCTAACTCAGAGAGATCTGGACCGATCTTATTGAAAAATTGTGTCTAAACTACTATTTAATAGGACTAACCTTGGTGCAAATTTCATCCCGATCGGAAGACATCGGTTTCAAAAGTTGGTGCATTTGACATGAAACCCCCATATATATATATATATATATATATTATAATAATATATATGTATAATATATACATAACATTGCACATAAACTTGGAATAAATCATAGTATGATTTCGGTTACTATTAGCCGTTTCCGTACATAAAGGTGGTCGGCCGCAGAAAAGTAGCAAAAGTAACGACCAGGCAATACTTCCATTAATAAAAAAGAATCCCTTTATATCAGCAAGGTCTATTGCAAACCAATTGCTAGTAAGTGTTTGAATTAGTTTTATCCAAAGACGTGCTGTTGAAGATGGGTTAAAATCATATGGAAGTGCAAAAAATTCAATTATTTCTGCCAAAAATAGACTAGCTAGAATGTAATTTGGAAGAGCATGGAAGAAATGTCATTAAAATGGAGGTATCAACATAACAACAACCAAAAACATACGGCTAAATTCATAAAATAATGGTTCATAAACATTAACATTAACGTTTTGAAATGGCTAGTACAATTACCTGATCTTAATCCCATAGAAAATCTATTGGATATTGTAGATCGTAAAATAAATCACCATGGTTGCAGAAATCCGGATGAGCTTTTCTGGCAAGTGGAAATTGCATGGAATGGAATTTCCCGTGAAATTTCATCAAATCTAATAGAGTCCATGCCACACAAATTCGAAGAAGTTTTAAATAATAGAAAAAATTCTAATTTTTATTGAATAAACAAAAAATGTGCTATTGTTTTCTTTTTTATTTTTGATAACAAATTTTGTTAGCTCTTATTTTATTTTAGTAAATTCAGTTAAATTATTTTATAAATAAATAAAATTATTTGAAACCCAAATGTGTTTGTCATTGTTATTTAACCATATTGTATTAACACAAGCTCGTTCATATGTTTTGTCGCACACTGTATATATTTTTTAAATGTAATGCTTTGAGATTTTAAAATCCTTTAAAAAGGATTGGTTCTTCATTTTCAGATGTACTTATATTCGCTAGTTCGAGTCTAACAACATACAGAATGGTGTACTCTTAAGTCATGCAGAATTTCTATATTCTATTAGATCCACTATAACCTTTATTTTTAACTACATTATCAATCGTTGGTTATATTATAGTATTAAGCATTACCCATTACCCGAGCTTCGAGCTGCTCGAACTGCTCGAGTAGTTAACGAGCTACTCGAGCTCAACGAGTAGCTCGAGTAGTAAAAATTAACATTTTTCATGGTGGAAAAGCACGCAAAAAGATAAATATAAGTAGTTCGTGTAACAGATGTATAATGTTTGGAATCGTACTGGTACAAAGAATATCGTCCTGAAACGTGACTTGAATTGGACTGTCCAACTGGCGTGGGCACACCACTACTCGAAAAAGCTCGACGTCTTTCCATACAAATGTATGAAAATATTCCCTTCATAGATGTTTGACTTCATCTTAAAAAATTTTCCCAAAATACATGATATGATTTTATATATTTTGAAGTCAGTTACGCTGATAGATTACCGTCCTGACACATCAAAACATTCTGATAAAAACTGTGAAGTGGGCTAACTACTACTCGAAAAAGATCATCCACTTTCCACTCAAATGTATGAAAATATAATCTTCGTATATGTTTGATGCCTATTTACAAAAAATTTTTCAAGAACATTTGGAAAAAGCTCTTAGTATTTTAAAATGCATATATGTAGAGAATAAATTTTAAAAATTTCGAAGCATTTCGAGTAAAATGTTGGCGTGTGGGAACAACTACTCGAAAAAGATCGAAAATTTTGCAAAAAGCGTAAAAAAATAATTTTAATAAAAATAATTGTATTATTTTTTCACTGTGTGTAATTGACTATATTCATAGATTACTCATAAAAATTTTTAGACAATTTCGACCAAAATTGTGGCGTCGGTATAGCACTACTCGACTGATATTGACCACTTTCAATACAAATGTCTGAAAATATGCTCTTATTTGAAGTTTGATGATATTTTCCAGAAAATTTTCTACTCGTTAGAGCTGTGTATATAAGGAGAATACTTCCTTCAAGTTTCAAAGCATTCCGTTAAAAATTGAAGCTTGGAGGAACTACTACTCGACAAAAAACTGAAACTAAAAAATAAAAAAAAATAAAAAAATTTTTTTCAAAAAAAAAAAAATTTTTTTTTCAAAAATTTAAAAAAAAATTTTTTTTTTAAATGACTAAATTTTTAAAAAATTAAGTCATTTGATTAAAATTATGCTCTGGGCGAACAACTACTCGAAAAAGTACAAATGTCTGAAAATTTGCTCTTAAAAATTGAAGCTTGGAGGAACTACTACTCGAAAAAAATTGAAACTTAAAAATAAAGAAAAAAAAAATTTTTTTTTTCAAAAAAAGAAAATTTTTTTTTTCACAAAATTTAAAAAAAAAAATTTTTTTTTAAATGACTAAATTTTGAAAAAAATTAAGTCATTTTGATTAAAATTATGCTTTGGGCGAACAACCACTCGAAAAAGTACAAATGTCTGAAAATTTGCTCTTATTTTAAGTTTGACGTAACTTTCTCAATGGAGTAGTGCTATACCGACGCCACAATTTTGGTCGGCATGGTTTACAATTTTTTATGAGTAATCTATGAATACAGTCAATTACACACAGTGAAGAAATAATACAATTATTTTTATTAAAATTATTTTTTTTACGCTTTTTGCAAAATTTCCGATCTTTTTCGAGTAGTTTTTCTCACACGCCAACATTTTTGTCAAAATGCTTTGAAATTTTGAAAACATATTCTCTATATATATTCGGATTAAAACTCTGATAGCTTTTTCCCAAGTGCTCTTGAAAAATTTTTTGTAAATAGGCATCATCAAACATATACGAAGATTATATTTTCATACATTTGAGTGGATAGTGGATGATCTTTTTCGAGTAGTAGTTAGCACACTCCATAGCTTTTATCAGAATTTTTTAACATTTCAGGAGGGTAATCTATCTGTGTGACTGACTTCAAAATATATAAAATCGTACCACGTGTTTTGGGAAAATTGTTTTTTATATGAAGTCAAACATCTATGAAGTGAATATTTTCATACATTTATATGGAACGGCGTCGAGCTTTTTCGAGTAGTGGTTTGCCCACGCCAGCAGGACAGTCCGATTCAAGCCAAATTCCAGCATGATACTCTTGGTACTTGTACGATTCCAAAAAGTATACATACTAAATACTTATCTTTATAGTTTCACATGGTTTCAAACATGAAAAATGTTTATTTTTATTACTCGAGCTACTCGTTAAGCTCGAGTAGCTCATTTACTACTGGAGTATCTTGAGCTTCGACTTGCTCGAGCACTCAAGCTAAACTGTAGGCTTTGGTATTAAGTCTGGAATCATTCTCCAATATTTTAGAAGGCCAAAATCTATCCAACCCGATATCTTCTATAGACTTTCATTAAAAACTTTATACTTTTTAAAATCGAGCGTTACAAGCTGGAGTTGATCCCGCTTCAAATATTTTAAATGAATTGAAATAAAATGTTGTCTCAACTTTGTGTATTTTTGAAAAGCAACTGTCGTCGAAGTTAGCTTTTGATAAAATCTCATAACTTTAAATAAATCCGCAGAGTAAACTGCCACTGACAGACAGTATTATTTTCATAGTTACAATATTATATTATATAGAATAAGATAACAGTTGGGAAGAGTATAAAAAATTCGCATCACCCCAATTAAAATTCTCTTTTGTACTTGTTAAAGTTTGTCGCTGCTTAAGGGATTGATAGACATTATGTTTTTTTTTTTTTTCTATATACTTAATTTGATGGTTTTCTTTTTACCTACACTTTTGGACATCTTGTCGCCATTTCAGGCATAACAAAAACGAAACAAAAAACTTAAGCCATTTCGGCCAAACTATATGGAAAGGAAAGTGTCATGTTTTTTTAACATTCAAGTGTTTTTATTTACCGCGAAGTTTTTTTTTTAAATAAAATTTCTAACTTTGGCTGGCGTCTCTTGCAACAACCCACTGCCAACTTGTATCTGTAGGAAAAGTTTATAGGCTTCATAAGCTGTATATATAATTATTTTCAACGTTTCTATGCAGGATAACAAAATGCTACATATGCAAATTATAGCGGGTGTTAGCCATGTTGTTGTTGTTGTGGCTGCTGATGTTGCAACATGTGTTGTTATTGTGTTCGTTATTATTTTTGTATTGTTCTTGGCGTTAACAACACAATATTCAAAAAGTAACTATATGCAAAGTAAAATTTATGAGAAATTAAAGAAAATTTATTACACTTACCAGCTCTTTTTTCTGCTCCACTCTCATACCTGAAAAAGAAAAAATACGTTGTTGTTATTGGTTTATTTGGTTTAGCTGTCTGTAATGGTAAGAAAGTTATAGGAGGCTATGACGAATTTTATGCTCGCTCCATTAATGCCTTTTTTGTTCTAGATTATGTTAAAAAATAATGCTTTATTTACAAATTAAAAGCCATTTAAATTGATATTTGTGGACTCTCTCCAAAAGCAAGATGGAGAAAGTACCTTTAAAATCTATTTCTTCCTTTCTTTAGAGATAAGGTTTCTCTGTCCTTATTGGTTGGGGGGGTATTCTGTATGACATCAGAATGAACTTATACTCAGCTTGTCATAGATAATCCTGTCCATTTAAGATCTAAATAATTTTATATAATTTATTTTTTATGTTTGCCATTGTTACATATGCTATGTTGAAATTTATATATCCTTCTGACTGTGATGAATACTAAATAATGAACATGGAAAATTGGTTTGAGTGATTGAATTTTTTTTTTTTTTTTCTAAAAATAAGAAGAGTTATGTTTGTTTAACAAAAATGTTCGTATGTTGCTGATTTTAATCTACATTTGTAAAATGTGTAGGTGTATGGTTAATTTTTTTTCTATCTTAACAAAACAAGGAAGAATGGAAAATTTGTTAGAGGAAATTTCTTTCCAATTAAATTGAAATATTGATTTATTGCAGAAGGAATTAGTTTGTGGAATTGTTCTGCGAATACCGTACTATATGGAGTGACAGGATTTATTTGAAGTGATTGCATTATTTGGAGTAATTTTAGTCTAAAAATTTTAATTAAAAAAAGTTTTACAGGAACAAAATGACTCACTTCTTAATGATCGACAGTATGGCTTCCATAGAAATTGTTCCACTGGAGATCTGTTAGCTCTACTTTCTGAGTGCTGGAGTCGATCCATTCACAATTTTGGCGAAAGTGAAGTGGTTGCTTTAGATATTTCCAAGGCATTCGATCGTGTGTGGCACGGTGCACTGATATCTAAGCTTATTGCATTTGGGGTCGGTAATGACTTCTCTCGATTTATAACGAGTTTTCTCAGAGACCGAACAATACGTGTTGTTATTGTTGGGTCTCATCTGATGAGTTTCAGCTTAATTCAGGGGTACCCCAAGGTTCTGTTCTTTCTCTTTCTCTTTTCCTTATCTTTCTGAACGACCTTCTTGGGCAAACTTTGAATTCTATATAGCCTTTCGCAGATAACAGCAGCATTTGTCATTCATTTTACTTTAATTGTAGGCCAAGCCTGCTGGAGGTTGGGGGGCAAAAGGCAGACGATGAATGACACACTCAATCACGAATTGTTAACAACCTCCGAGTGGAGTAAAGCAAATAGGTTTGATTTTAATGCGCTGAAGACTCCATGTTGTGTGTTCACCCATACGGCCATTGATTCATCAATGCCATCTGTATATATTAGGGTGGCCCTTAATAAAAAAAAGGGGTTCAAACTCTCTGTCCCACCCCGTAGAAATGTGCGAATAGCAAAAAGACTGAGAAATACAAAGTTTTGGGTCAATCAAGAAAAATTTAGAGGTCCCTCTGCGCGACTGAAAATTTCAAGTGTGTTTATATGGGGAAAATGTGACTTCTTTTTCATATTTTATGAAAATTTCATTCTATAGTTTAACTTTTTCGACAAGCTGTTATACGAGTCGATATTGGTACTAAATTATCTTTTCAAAAAGCTATATAACTTCAAAATAGAATAAAAACTTGCCAAGAAATAACAAATGCCCCAGACCACATTTGTGCTAAAAAAAAAAACTCTAGGTCATGATATGTGATGAACATTTTTCAACTTTAACAAATTGCTTAAAGCCATAACTTTTTTTTGGTCCCTATACCTATAAGTACTCAGATATGAAGTATTGTTTTATTACCACGTTGTTAACCTATTACGAAATGGGACCAAAAAGGGAAAATTTTTCTGATAAAATTTTGACAACTCCTTTTTAAGTTTTAAAAAATTTTCTTAAACAAAATGTCAAGAAATGGATCTGTCAATTTAAAGTTTTTAAATATATGTTTAAAATATATATTAACTATGTGAATTTTTAAGTAAATTCCTCTGCCAGAATTTTTTTTATAAAGAATTTTTTTGCGGATTTCGAGAAAAATTAGTTTTTTGTGAAATATTCAGTAAATGTACTCTTTCTAAAAACTAAATACTAAATTCCAAATACTAAATACTATATTTTATCTTAATAGCCTAGGGTTTCTGAAAAAAAAAATATGACCCCATTAACACCTTTGGATTTGGGGTAGCATATGACCCCAAGCTAGCGAAAGAAAATTTATTTAAAAAAATCAAATATTTTGTAAGTGCTGTTGAATGTTTTGATGTGACGCTTAAAATATAATAAACCAGTGTGCAGGTCTTCCACGGAATAAACGAACAACGTTAACCCATTCCTTGCCGAGGCCAAACTTTGAATTTTGGCATATTTAAATAAATTAATTGTTCTAGTAAACTAAATGAAATCCTTACTATGGGTTGGGAAATAAAACTGTGCTATATTTTACCAATTTTTATGCTCTGATGAATATTGATTTTATAATTTAACGTCATTGACCCATTTTAACTGGGCGGCACAAATGGCCCTAAGCTAGTATAGGACGATTAAGTCAAGATATTCAAATATTTTGCTAGTACTTCTGAATTTTGGATCATTTTAACCCTAAGAGCACATAAGGGTAAATTTTCGTAAAATATACAATTTTATTTCCCAACCCATAGTAAGGGTTTGATCCAGTTTACTAGATCGTATATTCCTCATCGTTATTACAACTCGAGTCGACATAGCGATGTCCGTCTGTCTGTTGAAATCGAGCTCATTCACAAAATATACCATTTACCGGGGTAAAGTTGTGATAATATTGTTTGTCACTATTTCGAGCATGTTATTATTGGAAGTGTGCTGCAATATGTCCAAAAAGATGAGGAAACCTCTACACAATGTGCTTGTTGTACTAATTTAGTTTCAAGTTTATAAAATAATCAAATTATTGCTTTTAAAAATAACATGTTTATATTTTTTATAAATAGTGCAATAACTACAAATAGTGCAATAACCGATGTAGAGAGTACCAAAGATTCGGCAAAGACGAATATAACACTTTAATGGTGTTTTCTTTTCTGAAATAAAATGTTACACCTTTATTATGTACATTTTTTTAATGTTTACCCCATACTTTTAAGATGTCGCATTTTAAATGGTCAGTATAGAACATAAAATCACAACTTTGTAAAACTTTTTTCAATGAACTGCTGTTTTTTGTTGACATTTTTCTTGAATATATTTCAACAAATAACACAAGAAGCCAAAGCCAAAAGTAAAAATATAAATAATAACAATTAAAATGGAAATAGAAATGGAAAATTTCGAATATCTAATGTTTAACAATGAAAGTGATGAGAGCCCAAGTAATAGTAAAACAGTGCAGTGTAAGTATATGAAGAGAATCATATAAAAATTATAATAATGTACATATAAATATAACTATTTTTTTTAGTTTGGACAGATGGAGATATCCGGCTGTTACTGGAACTATACGGAAACTATTTGCCAGCAATTGGGCCAATGAAAAAAATAAAAATGAGAATAGGGATATTTTATGTAACATCTTTCAAAATCTGTAATTTTGTTAATCGATTGTCGGGTTTAAAATTACTGTCGAAAATAAATATTGCTAATTAATTTCTTATTAAAAATTCATCGACAGGCATTAATTCTTAATTTTTATCGATTTAAAAAAAATTAAATCTAACATAATGAATCTGAATAAGAAATAACATCAAATCAATATTTAACTACGACAGAAACTTTAAACCCCCTCTTCGATGCCAAAATTATACATTTTGAAAGATGTTATTTATGAAAATAATTTGTTTCTATTTCAATGGAGTACATTTTGTATCAAAATTTATTGAAAACTTTTTTAAATATATAATTATTTTTATGAATTGAAGCCATTATTATGTTAATTTTTTTATAAATAATTATATATATTAATTTGTTGTTGAATTAAAAAAAATTTAATTTGATTTCTTCATTGCTGCATTTCACCAATATCTTCAGGAAAATTTTCATCCCTATCGATGCACATGTTGTGAAGAACACAACATTTTAATACACCAAATGCATTCTCGACACGTGTTCTGAAATATCTTAAATTATAATTTTTAGTCAAATCGCTCATGTTTCCATAATTACGAATTGGTGTCAAAAGATATTCCATTAAGTGGGTATGCAGAATCTCCCGTTAAATGATAATCAGGAAAGCTTAAACGCTGCAAATCTTTTCCTATAAACGATAAATTTAATATCCTAGAGTCGTGGATTTTGCTGGGGATTCCAATGTATACGTCTAGGAATCGTAACTTCGAATCACAAATACCCTGCATGGTTATTGAAACACCATCATGCCTGTTCGCATATGTTGAGCGATTTTTATCTTTTGGTGCCCTTACTGAAATGTAAATATAAATGTAAAACAGTTATTAAAACTGTTTTAATAAATTTTTTTCATAGCAATAGAGATTATCATACTTTTTCAAACACTTTCGCAACAGCTTCTTTTTCATCGTCTGATTGAGGACACTTTATTGCTTCCGGCGCTACATCTTCCATAATGAATTGTAAAACCTTGTTGAAGGAATTGTGAAGGTTTGACAATGAAATGTCGAAAAGGTTTGCCACTTTTCTAAAGGTGGTTTTATTCCCGCTAAACATACAAACAATATTTTTACTTCTTGTACTTTATGAATTTGGCCAAGCTTATCACAAAAATGACAAGATATGGGTTTCAACAGTTGACTGTTGTCTTCCTCCCTGGTATGATCGCTTGAAATAACACTATGAATATCTCTCAAAAAGAATAATGGCACCTTCCCGACTAATACGCAAATTCTTCTTAAACTATAAAAATAAGTATACATATACGTACTAGAAATAGGAGTTATTGTCCTATGAAATTAAACATACATCAACTCAGAACATTCATTAATTACGTTCTCCACAAATCATTTCACTCGCGGTTGTGGATTTCTTCCCATGATCATATCATATATTTTATCATCAGATGATGATAAAGATGAATCTAACAACTCATATAAAATTTTTTTTAGCACATAAGCGTAGTGATATTTTGCATGTTAATTTATTTTAAACAAAATAAAAATTGAACTTTTTTTAATTTCTTCACACAAATACACATTAATAAACAAAACAAATGTCAGCTGTTTTAACGTGCAATTCTCACCCTCTGTATTTTTAAAGTGCGAAAGATGCAACATTTTCACATATTTATAGTGCGACATTTTTAGAAAAGAACACGCTACCCTTTCGCTAGGTTGACACTTTTTTAGAAAGGAACACAAAAAGAGAAAAAAAGTGCGAAATAGGAAAAACATGCAACATTTCTGGTCAGAAAAGAAAACGCCATAACTTATTTTTTATATTTGGCTGAAATGATGCTCCAAAAGGTATAAGCTTTGTTAGCCCTACATCAACGCTTTAAAAAATAAATAAATAAACAAAATTAATAATAAATAAATAAATAAAAAACAGCTGAGGGGATTTTTCGATGTATGGCAATTTGACTATTTTTCGCGAAAACAGAATAGTGTTTTCTGCAGATTTTTTTGTGTTTGTTTTTTATTTTATTATTTTTTTTTACTATTTTTAAAATTTGTTTTTGGCTATTTTTTTCGTTGAAAGAAAATAAACCCTATCGAAACAAACAAATCTTTGGATCGATTTTCGAGTAACGGCTTTTTTTTTTTTTGGTCGAAATCGCTTTAGACTTGCTCCGTTCAAAAGGACATAATGCCAGGGGCTCTTTTAATGGATATGCCTCTCAAAAACTTTAAATCATGGTTTTCTTGAGGAAATTATCATTGTTTTATCTTGTAATTGACTTTTGTTCTAAAACCAATTCCAGTTTGGGGTCGTCGAGTGAATAGGCAGGCACCTTATTCTGTGCACTCATATTCTAAGACAACATAAGGCTTGCTTACGATAAAACTAGTGCTTGGTAACATTTTTAACATTCAAAAAAATTGTTTTTTAAACCGCTGCCTTTGCTAAAAGTGTACAAATCTCACGCAAAGTTTGTAAATTATTGTATTCTTTTGGGCTTTGAAATGAGTTGTGAAATAAGAATACGTTAAAAAATTATTAGATGGATTAAAGCAAAATCCAAATTGGACTTTCAAAACAATTGCTAGAAAATCCAAAAATCGGGAAGTACAGTTTCGCGTATTATTAAAAACTATGCTGAACGATTAACTATAGGTATTAATAGGAAGAAAGGGAGTGTTAAAAAAAAGGTTTTAATATGCTGTCAAATGCTGTCAATAGGGCAGTCGCTCTTTTTAACCCTAGACACATAACATTCGTCTTTTTTGTGTGTACGCTGATCGCCGCCTTCTTGCTTGCCATCTCAGTATTCATTGAGCTCTCTTGCGAGGCAAGCAAGTATAGAGCGTAGGTGCTTTATTTTTTAGTTACTACAAGCTTGTACGTCGTTACGTTGAACGGTTAAAGTCTTGTTAGACACATATTGTTAAAATGTATCTGTACCATAAATGTAACGTTGGAATTTAGTGCAATTATAGAACGTAAATAACGAACCAGCATGTTGCTGTGTAAAATTAACCAAACTTTATCAGCCGTTCACAAATGTCACGTACAAACGTAGCAAAAATCTATTTTGAACAGATTGGGACGTTCCGGTTATGTGACAGTTGATTTCGGTAACTGCTCTAAATGCTTTTTCATGTAACAGAAAAAAACAGGTGACACGTTTGGTTAAGGTTACGTGTGGCTAACTAGGCCTTTAGTTTATGTGTACTTTTTTAAAATTGTATACAGTTTTTTCAACGGCTTCGAGACGATTGTTGTCTGAGGAATCTGTTCTGCGTTTGTTAATAGAAGAGAAAGATGCCAGTGTATTGGAGAGGGAATCTGATTGCGAACTAGAAGACAATGTGGAGCGTGTTTATGTAGAAAGCGATACAATAGATGATCATTACGACAAGGAAAACAACCCTTTTAATACCTCACCTACTGTACTGGAAACTTCACTGGTGCCACAAATGCCTACAGTTCAACCGCTAGAGACATCATGTAGTAATCCATATAACTGTACTAAACTTCTCAAAAAGCAACATCCGCATTCTTTACCGTCATATCTGGGCTACATGCAAATGAAGTAGTTAAAGAAGAACATCTACAATCAACATTGTACGTATTGCCAGAGGATCTGCTCGTTCCGGAAAAAATATAACTCATTCACTATTATTACTTGAGCAGATCATGACTGATCAACTATTAGAAGAAGCTGTTAAGTGGACAAACTCGGAGATAGCGATGAAGAAACAAAACTATGAGGAAAATAACTGTACACATATTGAAACCAGCAAAGAAGAGATCAGAGCTTAAATTTGTTATTTAGTGTTAACTGCAGCTCTGAAAGATAATCATTTGACTCTCGACGAATTGTTCAACAAGGACTATTCCGGCACAAATTATGTATTATGTATGAGTAAAGAAAAATGCGACTTTCTTCTCCGATGTCTACGTTTTGGTGATAAGCCTTTACGTTTAGAAAGACAAAAGGACGATCCTTTTATACCCATAAAATATATTTGTGAATTGGTGATAACTCGATGCTGCCAAAACCATATTCCTGGAACAAATGTCACAATTGACGAATAGTTATTGGCATTTCGTGGAAGAAGTAAATTTCGCATGTACATTTCCAATAAACCAGCAAAATATGGCATAAAATTGGTAATGATGTGCGACTGTGGTACTAAATATTGATCGACTGTACGCCTTATCTTGGAAAAGGATCAGATATAGGAGATATGCTTTTTGGAGAGTACTTCGTCGTAGTATACAAGACACGAACAGAAACGTTGCGATAGATAACTGGTTTACGTCAGTACCTCTAGCGAAGCAATTGCTTCAACAACCATTTGAGTTGACAATTGTAGGAACGCTGCGTGCAAATAAAAGGGAAATCCCAGAAGAAATGAAGAACAATGGATCCCGAAATGCCAATTCACGATGTTTTGTTACGAGAGCACACTTAGGCCAGCCACTGACTACACAAATTATCTGCGCAAATTCTCTTCTTCTTCTTACTGGTTTGTGCTAAACACTATACAAGTAATCTGCACAGTTTTCATTTGTTATTGATATTTGAAGTGTTAAACATGTGTAAAAAGTGTGCTCTGTACATTTTGATTGCAGTTGCAATAAAAAGAAAAAAAGAAAAAAAGAAAAAAAGAAAAAAAGAAAAAAAGAAAAAAAGAAAAAAAGAAAACAAAAGCAAAACAAGAAAAAAGTATGGTGCAAGAAATTGTTTTTAGAAAGAGAACAGTTAGGGCAAAATAATTTGTTAAAAACATTGATTCATTCTGAAAGTGACTTTAAAAATTATGTGCGAATGGATGAAAATTTGTTTGAAAATTTGCTATCAAAAGTTGCACGTATAATTGAAAAAAACGACACTATCCTCAGAAAATCAATTTCACCTAGGCATCGCTTGTCGCTGACATTGTGGTTTTTAGCCAGTGGGAACAGCTTTGAGCACTGAAAATTTTTAACAGCTATCTCTCCACAGCGAATTGGATTCATAGTGTTGGAAAGGTACATTATTCCAATGTATTCCAATATTCCATATTTTTATATTATTTTTTAAATTGCCAGAGAGTGAAGATGAGTGGATAATGTTGGCAAACGAGTTTAATGAACGCTGGAATTTTCCTAATTGCATCGGTGCAATAGACGGGAAGCACTTTTTGGCATTTTATTGGCAGATGTAAATGCAAATTGTGAGTTTATTATGGTTGATGTTGGAGCTAAAGGACGTGCATCAGATGGAGGTTTGTTTGCAGCTACAAAATTTTTCAACGGGTTAACAGAAAATACTTAAAAAATTCCGCCATCAGAAGTTCTACCTAATTATGATAAAGAAATCCCCTTTGTGTTCGTAGCGGACGACGCATTCCCACTCATGGCACATATACAGAAGCCATACAGCCACATATCCATGGAGAGAGATAATATTGTTTACAATTACAGGCTTTCGCGCGCACGAGGCACTGCCGAAATGACCTTTGGACAATTAACATTAAAGTTCAGGGTATTATTAAAAGCTATTAATCTTTCGCCTGGAAAAGCGATATTGATTACTTAGGCATGTTGCTATCTGAAAAAGAAAAGATTAACAACATTTCAATCCTACCTCTTCAATTCCATCATCATCCATTGTAGATCTGCCAGGATTGCAGTCTTCTTGTTCTTCCAAAAAATGTAATAAGTCGTAGTACGAGAGTGACGATTCATAAATATCAGCTGCACCGGATCTTTCACTTGTTTTTACTTTTTTTTAGCTCTTTCCTGTACGACGTTCGGAAATTATTAACCTTTTTAACCACATATTCCCTGTTGGCTGTTGGGAATTTTCCCCGAGCTTTAGCAACTAATTTTTCGTATGATTGGTTTTTAATTATTCTATTACAATATTCTGGGCTTTTTACACGCCACAGTGCTGGCAGTTCTTTGTAAAGTTCCAAGAACTCTCACCAAAAGGCTCGGTCTTCACTTGCCTTTATTTATTTAATTTTATGTCACGATGTTTCTCGCTGCGCTCTTTAAAACCAATGACGATTTGCACAGAAACAAGCATTCACTATGCAAATTATATGCGCAGTTATGGATATTGTTGTAAAAATCAAAACAGTTTTGATTTTTACAACGATATTTGCGCAAACCGCACAAACAGCCCCATTCACTACACAAATGGCTTGCGCAAATCTGAATTTGCGCAGATAATTTCTGTAGTCAGTGGCTGGCCTTCTTTCGACACTTCTTTCGTACAAATCATCTTGTGATGAGGAAGGCTCAGTCAATCATTAAACAAGGAAGCCATATATGGCTGAGTTTTATAACAGTACAAAAGGTGGAGAAGAATGTCATGCAATAGAAAAACTCATCGATGGCCAATGTGATAAATATATCGTGTATCAATAGCTATATAATTAATTGCCACAATGCTTCTGTACTATAGGAAATACTTATGACCCGTCGCGATTTTATGAACAAACTGCATTCTAAACATATAGGGTCCTGGCTCACAATTCGATTGGAAATTCGTACAATGAGGAGGCAAGTGAAAGACAACATCATAAATATATTAAAATTAAAGAAGATAAGCCATCGCGCAACAATGATTTCCATCCGATGGGAAAACCAAATATGAACAAGAGAGGAATCTGTGGTCTCTGCTTTTATAAAAAGAGACGCATGACAAAAACATTATGCTCGAAATGCAATATTGCGATTTTTAGTGAACATAAAGCTGATTCTTGCACACGGTGCGCATATAATAGTATTATGGTTAATAGTATTATGGTTAAGTTTCGCCAAAGAGCAAAAGGCTGCTTTTATTGTTCTTTTTTAATTTTGTACAAATATTTTGTCCCACTGTAATCTCAAAAAGTAGTACTTTAAAAAAATCTGAATTACGGAAAATATATTTTTATAACAAAATGATATATAATTTTTTTTTTTTGTTTTGATAAATAGCTACTTGTTTAATGTAAGTATATTTTAAAAATTTTCAAAAACATATATTTACAGCAGATATTATATATCCGAACGACGTATGGCTATGTTTAAACGGGTTGCTAAGTTGTTTCTAGGGTTAAGAAAAATCCCAATATATCGGATAGAAAAGTAGCCGAATAAGTACAATGCTCTGAGGCTTTTGTCAGAAAAATCAAAAGAATGGAAGGGATAAAGTCATACAAAGTCCAGAAAGTTTCGGGCAGAAGTTTCAAAACAGTAGTGATGCAAAAAAGAGAGCCAAAGTATTTTACAAAGAATTCTTTAAGAAAGTTGATTGCTGCGTTGTGGACGATGAGACTTATGATCTCGGTGACTTTTCGCAGCTTCCAAGTGTCGACCTTTATATTGAATATCGTAGGGGAAATGTCCAAGAAGAGCATAAGACACAATAGAAGTCAAAATTCCCTAAGAAATTTTTGGTATGGCAGCCAATATGTAGCTGCAGCAGACGATGCAGTTAGTTTGTTTAACTGGAACACTTAACATCGAACTATAAATAAAGGAGTGCTTGCAAAAACGACTTTTATCATTCATAAGGCAGCATGTGGTATATACTTTTTTGATTTGGCTTCGTGTTATTATAGCAAATCGGCAATTGAATGGTATGAAAATAATAATATCGTAATCGCAAAAATTAAACCAACCGTAATATACAATGCTACACACTATACTGAACACATAAATGCAGTCAGAAATGAATTGTTTAGATTGTTTTTAGACCACCGGGTTAGCTCCTGGAATGAAAAGGATACAATACATGTGCTAAAAATCAGTATTTCGCCATGACCGATTTATATTGGCGTTTCAGGAGCGATAGTCAAATGAAAGATGCTCCGCTATAAAATGAGAAATTTGGCTGGACCTTAAGGAAAATTTATTGTCTTTCTTTGTGATTTTTCGGTGCTTGGCTTATTTGATTGATTATTTGATTGTATCCTTAATCGTTGCTGTTTTAAGCTACTAGTTCAATAGCTGGGAGGTGTAGGCTTACTACCGCTTTGTGAGTTTTATGCGTTATATGCTAATATTCTTTTCAAACATTGTACCAAATATTTTATCTATTCATACATGTAAAATTGTGCTACTAATAAAATAATTTAATTTCAAAATTTTGAAGCTCCTTTCTTAGTTTTATTAAACAACAACGAAAAATTGCATTAACAAGAGTAATCATTTTTCGATAAAAAGCCGAAATACATGTTCACCTCGCACCTTAGCTTGAAAGGACATAAAATATTTTCCTATACCGTATAACCAGCTGGATATGATTTTTATTTACATTATTTTTTTTTCCAAAATAAAAGTAAATGCCCAAAAAACGAGATTCCTTCCTGTAAACTTTGACATAAAAACAAATGATATTTTCGAACACATTATCAAGCAGACACACACATGCACACGCTCACACATAATCACCAAAACATGCTTTTAAGCCATTTCCGTTTCCCCAACAAAAGAAAGTTTTGAAAATAAACTAATTTCTGCAGAAGCATGACACGTGTCTCTCAGAAAAACTTATTTAAATAAAAACGATAACATTAAAAGAAAAGCTAGAACAGACAAGAGAAAAAATATGAAATATGTACAAGTGAAAAATCACTGCTGAAAAGAATATATGAAAAAATGTGCAAATTTGCCAACAATCGCAATACACACAGTTAAGTGTAAGCAAACATATTGGGGAGATTTGTTAAAAAAAAACTTTCCAAAAAGGAATATATGCTATGCCCAAAAAGTATGCTGAATATTAAGAATTTGTTAAATAAATAAAACAAAAATTTATTTATTTAAATTAATATTAATTTCATCTTTATTCATTATCTGTAAGCCAAATAAGGCCAAATTGATTACATAGTAATTTCATGACACATAATTTCTTATATGTATTTCTAAAGAAAAAAAATTAACTACTCACTTAACTCCCCCATGGATATGAATTTTTCTCAAAGAGAAATAGAAAAATTATAAAAATAGATACCTGAAACAATATATCAGCACTATCCCTACATAAACATATATGAACGCATAAATATTTAAAAACTATTTAAAAGTAATGAGACGAGGCTGTTTCTGAATTGTGTAACTGAATACGCAAAGTGTCTGTCTACATACGGTAAAATAGAGTTCCATATTCGACAAACTCTTACCCTAAAAGAGCGCTGCATTATTAATGAATTGAAGCGTGGACATATTAAGGATTGCGACCTCGACGAAATTCCAAATTGAAATCCCGTTATGATGTAGTTTGGTAATCCACATTTAAAAACTTTATAAAATAATGTCCATAAGCCTGACATTCACATAATCTTTAAATGAGCAACCTAAAAAATTAATCACATTGGCAGAGACATGTTCCCTTGCATGAAGTCTATATACATACCGTATGATCCTATTAAAGTATCTTCTCAATCGACCGAGATTAGTACACGACATTCCTGAATATACCTCTAGTCCATATAGCAATATAGGCATTAGGATAGCATGGGCCACTGTCTTCCTAACATGTAGTGGCAAAGAACAGTTTATGTTGTAAAGTTTGCGTAACCCCATTGCCAATCGGGACAAAATAAAATTAATATGACATTCAAAACTTAGTTTGTTATCGACACAAATACCAAGAGTTCGAATGTAATTAACATAGTCAATTTCAATATTGTTAAAAGTAATTCGCGGAATATTATCACCAATTGCATTAAATGCCATTGCTTTAGACTTCACGACATTAAGCATAATAAAATTTTCATTGCACCATTTTTCAACTCCCATTAAATTTTCCCGAATACTAATCATGAGGCCATAAACATTGTCCTTCTCACATGAAAACAGTATTTGAAGATCATCAGCATATAAATGGCTAAAAGTTCCAGGTATACAGTTAAAACTATCATTAACATATGCACTAAAAAGCAATGGACCTAATATTGACCCCTGTGGGACACCTCTAATTACTCCTCTCGTTGTCGACACACATCCTCCACACTGAACAAACTGCCTTCGGCCAAATAAGAATGATGACATTAATGCACAAGCATTTTTAGAAAAGGAGAATTGAGTAAATAACTTATTTAACAAAACCTCATGACGACTGACTCCAAAGCTCTACTTAGATCTAAACTGACAAGAATGGAGACATATTTACTATCTACCTTTGTTCTGATTTCGTCAATTAAGTTTGTCATAAGTGTCGTCGTATTGTGGTGTTTCCTAAACCCTGATTGAAAATCAGATATGCAACGTTTATAATTTAAACTACCCACGATTTGGTCATTGATTAGTATTTCTAAAAATTTTAAACAAACTAGCAAAATACTAATTGGCCTAAAATCAGCAGGATTTTGAGGATTTTTTATCTTCGGTACCGGTACTACTCTTGCAACTTTCCAACAATCCGCATATTTTGCTGAAATTATGATATTATTGAACACATATACCAGGAGTCTTGATACTAACAGAAAAATAATTTTTACAAATTTAAGTGACAAACCATCTGGCCTTACAGCCCCTGATTTTATTCTACTCATCGCATCCCATATGTCAACCTCATTTATAATCTGAAAAGAAAAACGATTCATATCTTCAACAAAAACCAGAGAATTATAGATAATAGCTGGCGAATTAGTAATTGGTGGCATAACAAAATGGTCGTTACATATTCATTACCTTTTTCATTACCACCAATTCCTAATTGCCTTATTTGTCCCCACAATTGCTTCTGAGAACAATTTAAAAATAGGTTCCGAAAATAATATATCTTCCTCTTTCTGATTATTGATTTTGCCCTGTTCCTGTATTTACAATATATTCTCCACCTTTCACTAGTTCTACTCTCCAAATATGCCCTGTACGCCATGTCCCTCCGTTAACCGGAATATGCTTCTCATATAAATTTAAGAGCATCCTTTCCAGAAAATCAACTTGTCTGTTAACATAAAAATTGTTATATATCTCACTTAATCCAATGGAATTAACATCAGCTTCGCATGCTTCAAAATTAAATGCATTAAAATCTCTTACAATTTTTACCTCGGTCATTATATCAGTTTTGATATTAACCGATAAAAAACAAGTAAGAAAATTATAGTCGGTCTAGACCGACTATACGATACCCTATACCATTCATTTAGAGACCCTATATCTCAGGCCCAACTAACTGGATATAGAAAATAAGCATAAACCAAATTTGAGTGGGATTTTTATTAATTTTTTGTATGGGGGCTAGGTCTGAACATGGACCGATTCTCACCATTTTCAATAGCGCTTATCCCATAGCCGATAAAAGATCAAATACCAAATTTCATCAGAATATATTCATATTTGCGACCTGCAGTTTGATTACAAGCTTTACATGGACACACAGACGGACGGACGGACGGACGGACGGACATCGTTAAATTGAATCAGACAGTGATTCTGATTCGATCGGTATAATTAAAGATGGGTGTAGGTCAAATATTTTTGGTTGTTACAAACAGCAGCACAAAGTCATTATGCCCAAACCACATAGTGGCATAGGGTATAAAAATGGGAGCATGATGCGAGTTCAATGCAGGAAACTGAAACTGAAACTGACCACATCTTTCGACCAAATTATAATTCGATACGAGAAAATAGTCAATCAATAGCAAAATGTGTGGGTAGATTATTATGCACAATCTCCAATCCCATTCTCCCACATACGTTCCTCATCTCGATACCATTTTCAAATAAGTCTATGTTATAATCTCCCATAACAACTATTCTAATATACCGCCCGCAATATTCTGAAAGTGTCTCCTCACAGCTAGAAATAATTCCATAAGGTAAATATACTACTCTCAATAAACAATTTTCACTCCCTTCTATTTCAACAACTTAATCTATTACTTACATATATGTAGGCACCGCCACCTCTTCTAACAGATCTATCACTTCTATATGTATGATATCCACTTAAGGATACTGCATCATAACCTATACACTCCCTCAACCATGATTCCGAAACTCCAATTATATCAAAGTGTCGATCTTCAAACATAGCTCTGATTTCCTCCAACTTACACGAATTTATAAAAATTTAAATTGAGTCTTGTAATTTATGTGCTTTTTATATTTATGCATATAAGCGAAAAAAGGCGCATTTTCACATTTTTTTTTTTTTTTTTTTTTTGAAGATATGAATAATGTTAGATTATTTATTTCATATACTCGTTACAGCATAACATTTGAAGAATCTTTGAAAAAATTTTCAATTAAAAATTTTAATAAATAAGTCCGTGACAGCGAATCCCCGGAGGCATTGTTGCTTTGCGGTGAACATCAGAACTCGTTACCGTGAAATAAAAAAATCGAAATGCGTTTAAAAGGTGACATGTTTCCCGAGGTAATCACGAAGAGTTTTTTATTTTTATTTTTGGCAGCATTTTGAAGTGAAAAGTACGATTTTTGTATAAAAATTCGGTGAATTTGTTGTTAAAAAATGGGGGAAATAATGGAAAACAAAAAAAAAAAGCCCTTTGTAGTTACATGATGATTTATATATAAAAATAGTGTGTAAAATTTCAAAAGAGTTGGACAAGTAGATTTAGGGTTAGGATGTTCACGGACTTCAAACATTTAAAGTTTCTTAAAAACTGGAACGCTGTATCTTCGTTAGCTTTGCTCCAATTTCATTTAAATTTTGATACAACATTCTTGGCATGTTGTGCATTCAGCAAAAAGAATTCAAAAGAACACAGACGAAATGGTGGGTTACCATGGATCTTTCATTGCATCTAAATGTTTTTTTTTTACAACAGAGTGTCTGAAGAGATCCAATCTTCCTGATGAAAATTTAAAACTATTCAGGCAAAAATTGCACTTCTGAGAATTCATTATTAATTCACTATCCACTTACTAAAACCATTCTTCTCCTCATCAGTATCAACTACATCCTCTCCATCCTAATCACTATCACAAAGATTTTCATTTGGGTTTGAAAAAATAAAATGATGCTCAAAATTTTTAAAATTGAAAATTTTAGCGTTTACCTATTTTTTTTTAAATGTCGTTCCATGCCTCGTTCCTGTACTCAGAATGTATCTAATTCATTTATTATTTAATTCAAATATAATAGATCTTTCATAGAACTCTTTAACATGTAATTCCTTTACTTTCAACTATTGTCGCATGATTTTTAAAATTTATAGTTATATTGGCAAAAAAAAGTGCATGCCGTACATTTGTTTCGTTTTTTTTACAGCATTTGGTATTATAGTCTAATCTTTCTTTTGCTTTTTATTACGAAAAACTATTTTTGCTAGATTGACATATTCTTGCCATATTTAAGTTTTTAAAGTAAAATTTAAAGTTGCCACTGACGAAGTAATTAAAACTCAATTAAACTACATCTATAATATAAATAGGCTAGGCGATTTCTTGTGTCCGATGTTTTATTCTACCGTTTTATCCCAATTTTTACCAAACGTATATTATTTGAAAGGTATTTTTTTAGCCGTTTTGCAGATTTACGGATTTTTAACATTTTTCCTTTATTTTGAGGAAATTGCATTTAAAGTTGTTACTAACACACACATACAATTATACGTATGCTATGTGTGTGTTTATTAAATTTGTTAATGTGTTTGTAATAAAAATGAGTTTGTTTGTTTGTGTTGATTTGTGAATTGATTAGCATACCTTTAGGGTCTTTATTTAATGAAAAAATAAAATTTCCTAGAATTTGCACTCGAATTTCGAGGGCTGGAATCTGCTAGTTAAAAATATTGGCTTAATACCACAATATACAAATGATAATTAGTGGGTGAAAAATTCGAAGCCAGGGTGAGAGAACTAGGCCAGTATAGTAAAACCTCCAAACCTGATATGAGAAATCATCACCCCCCACATAATGACCCCGAATATTTTAAGCTTAACTCATTTAAATTTATTCATTGAACAGAGATATATTCTAGAAACCAAATGTATTTTAGCTAAAATTATTAATTTAGTTTATTCAACTTTTTTTCGGATTAGTAACCGATTAATTCAGTTATTACTAAAAAAGCCTTTCAGTGGCTGTAAATATGATTGCCATATTGTGTTGCTACCTCTGTCTACATTTCAGATTCTCCGAATACTTTTTATCATGTCTATAAAGTTTTTGCCCCTATAATGCTCTCGTACAACAATTAACTGCGTATGGCAAAAAAAAAAAAAACCATAAACATCACAACACTTGGCAATAAAAGAAGATGTTGCTGATGTTGTTGGTTGTATTTGACAGACTCAGTAGTCATTTCTTTCGGCTGTTAAGATAGTGCAACAAATTAGATTAAATACAAAAGAAATTGTGTGATATGTTATTTGTGGTGTGGGTTTTTAATGGTTCCCAGATATGGGTGTCAATTACAATGCAAAAGTATAAAAAAACACGCAAAAAAAAATGACAACACCATCAACCATTTTGACTTCATTTACGTTTTGGTTTAAATAAATCATCAAAACTAATTAAATCGAGAAAAAGTTACAGGAGGAGTTAAATATTGAAGCGTTGAATGCAACAAAATTAATTTTTTTTTTGTAAAGGTTTTTTATGTTTTTATAGTCTTACCTGGAAATAAAAATGCGTGGGATTTAAGGTACGCTACAGCTGTCACATAAACGAATCCTACCTAAAGCCTAAACCCATTAATGACAAATAATGACGAATCAAGAAGTTTTAACGATTTAAGTTGTGGTTACTTTGAAAACCAGTACAGTTAAATGATAATCGAAAGATACAGATAATATCTTCTACTGTAAAATTATAGACTTTGGTCAGCACAGTAGTTTTAAAGAACTAAATTGATTGTTCTGCAACCACCAAGAGTAGGTGGAGGTCAAATAAGAAGTTTGATATGCCCTATACCACTATATGGTTTGGGTATAATGACTTTGTTCTGCTGTTTGTAACTACCAAAAATATTTGATCTAGACCCATCTTTTATTATACCGATCGAATCAGAATCACTTACTGATTCGATTTAACGATGTCCGTCCGTCCGTCTGTGTGTCCATGTAAACCTTTTAAACAAACTGCAGGTCGCAAATATGAATATATTTTGATGACATTTGGTGTATAAGCTTTTATGGGCCATAGGATGAATGCTGTTGAAATTGGTGAGAATCGATCCATGTTCAGACCTAGCCCCCATACAAATGACCCCTATGAAATCGACATAAATTGCTATAAGACCCAAATTATCATATAGATCTTACTCAAATTGGGTTTGTATGCGTTTATTACATCCATTGATGAATCGTCCAAAAATTATGCCTATGGGACAACTCTTAGTCATAGGCCCCATATAGAGCTGCTTCCCGATCTTCATTTAAATCTATCAAAAAACAAAAATATTGCACTGATTCTTCTCAAATTTTGTTTGTATATATTTCTGCAAAATACAAGAGACTTTACCAAACATAGTCAGGTTCGGTCCATTTTTGGGCCTAGTCCCCATATAGATATAGCATCCTATATGAACTTTTTCATATCCGCAGCCAAAAAAATTAATAAACATCCCACTCAAATTTGGTTTATGCTTATTTTCTATATCCAGTTAGTTGGGCCTATCAGATAGGGTCTCTAAACGCATGGCATAGGGTAAGTCGGTCTAGACCGACTATAATTTTCTTACTTGTTTAATTTTGAACTTATTTATAATTTAGTAAAATTTCTACAAGCCTTGAATTTGTACTTTCAAAATTTATTGTTCATAAATTAATTATAAATAATAAAAAAAAATACAAAAGATATTACAAAATTAACAAAAAAATTATTAACATCTTGGAAACAAAAATGTTAATAATTAATTTTGCAATTAATAAATTTTTGTTTTAACAATTATAAATATCTCATAACACTTTCTCATTCCCATGACGAAAATCAATCTACAAACATTTAACAACACCCCTTTACATATTATCCCACACTCTTTTGCAATACAATAAAGACAAAACAAAAACAAAAAAGAAAAAAATTAAAAAAAATATATAAATCTTAAAATTGATGATAATAATTGAACAACCAGACCAGGCAATTGTAATAAACTCCAGAAGAGCCGTAACGAAACAATATTGAACACTTCAGAAACAAATAATAAACGTAACAAAATGAATTCAATTCCAAAATGATAAAATTGCCAACAACCAAAAAAATAAAACAAAAAAAAAAGAAGCAAACACGCAATTTCACATTACAAATGGTATTCACTTCACTTCGTATAAGGGTGGCGGGATAATCAAAAGTTTCAAAATGGATAAGCTAAAATGAAGTTAAGGGAGTGTAATTAAATAAGCGGCCAGGGATTGTTATTTCTGTTAGTAAAACGATGATGATTAAGCACTTGCGGAAAATGAAGTATTAATACATTGTAACTAAATTATTGCCATGGTGAACAAACGGTGAGTTCGTCTGTTGAGTACCAGCACCATACAGTACGTCATTGTCAGGTTAAGAGCCTGTGTGTGTGCGTGTAACTTGCAACAATAAAAGGATGCGC
This sequence comes from Cordilura impudica, assembly GCA_963682025.1. Taxonomy (NCBI): domain Eukaryota; kingdom Metazoa; phylum Arthropoda; class Insecta; order Diptera; family Scathophagidae; genus Cordilura; species Cordilura impudica. Next base: position 70,562,198 of record OY821518.1, on the reverse strand, counting down.
CTCGCAATGTACTGTTTAATGGTTTTGTTTGTTATTTCAAGTGGAGACATAAGCAACACTTTGTAACGTGGGAATTTTTGAATTTAGGGTGGTGATGGTGGCGGTGGTGTGCTTGTTGTTTAGCTTATCACTATGTTAGCTGGTGGTTACATTTTTAAGCCTCAGAGTGTTGTTAAGCATTGTTTAACCCTACAACGCATTTGATAAATAAGATTGCAGTTCGCTTGGAAGGTAAATTCTGCATTAATTTGAAAATTGTATAGTTCTGACATTCTCAATTTAATTGGGATTTATACAAAAAAAAAAAAAAAACAAACAAAAAACAAGACAGAAAATGAGAGTCGATCTAGACAGACTATACATGACCTGAGTGGCATTGTTATTCATTCTTTGCTTTCGTATATAAAAAAGTTTATATCGGATGCTATACTTATATGTGGACTAGGTCGAAAAATGTACCGATCCTGACCATATTTGGTAAGGTCACATATTTTTTGCAAAAACATATACAAACCAAATTTGAGAAAAATCTGTGCAATATCTGTGGGAATCAGCTTCATATGGGAGCTATGACTGCGAATTGTACTATAGAGTTTATTTTTGGACTACTGATAAATGGATGTAATACACATACACAAACACAATTTCACCGAGATCTGTAAGATAAGTTGGATATTATCGGCATAAGTCGATCTCACTGGGGTCATTTTTCTGGGGACTAGGTCTGAATATGAACCTATTTTCACCAATTTCAACAGCGTTCGTCCTATGACCGATACAAGCTTATATATGAAATTTCATCAAAATATATCAATATCTGCGACTTGTAGTTTGATTACAGGTTTACATGGACATACAGCCGGACAGACGGACGGACGAAAATCGCTAAATCAACTCATGAAGTGATTCTGAGTCGATCGGTATAATAAAAGATGAGTCTAGGTCAAATATTTTTGGTAGTTACAAACATCAGCATAAAGGGTATAAAAATTATACATAAAATATAGGAGAGATGGAGAGATTAATAAAATAAAAATAATATGTAAAAAATAAACTAAACCTGATTTCTGTACCAGAAAAATAGAAAATCTCAACAAGAATAGCTACCGCACCACGTATGTATGGCTTACCCAAGATTGATAAGCAGGGTATACCTCTTAGACCTATCTGCTCCCACACAAATTCACCGTCCTACAATCTATCTAAATTTATTATTGACATTCTGAAGAATTTAACCAAAGGCTCCAGATAGAATGTAAAAGACGCCGTAGAATTTAAATCTAGAATTAGAGATAAACGCACTGAGAACGATGAAATATTAATATCATTCCACGTCATGTCATTATTCCCAAGCATACCAGTGAATCTTGCCTTGAAATCTATAGAGAAGAAATGGCATATATTAGAAAGACATACACGAATACCTAAGGACTTTTTTTTTCAACTATTGGCATTTTGCATAAAAGACACAAGATATTTTAAATTTGAAGATAAAATATATGAGCAACTTAAAGGTATGCCAATGGGTTCACCAGCTACTAGATACTTCGATGGACAAAATGGAGAAAAAACCAAGAATTTTTACCAAATATGTGGTCGATTTATTTGGAATTATAAAAAAGGACTATGTTTCAGACACTCTTAACATTTTAAATTCATTTAATCGACAAATCCAATTTACAATGAAAGAAGAAATTGATGGAAAATTACCTTATCTTGATTCGATAATATTAAGAAGAGGGACCTTATTAAAACTAAACTGGTACCAGAAGCCAACATCTTCAAGCAGATTAATAAACTTTTACTCGAAACACCCAAAACGAATAATTATTAACACAGCAATAAATTTTATTAATAGAGTTTTAGATATTAGTGCAAAGATTTTCACAAATCAAATATAGATAAGATCAAGAATATTTTAATAATGAATGATTTCCTAAAGAAAATGACTTAATAAAATTTGTGAACAATAAAAGACCTAGGACGGATAATGAGGAACAAAGAAAAATTTACAAATCAATTACTTACGTTCCAAAATACTCAGAACGGTTCAAAAATTCAAATATTTATGACAAAGAAAAGTACAATTTAGCATTTAAAACACACAATACGGTTAACAAACTTTTTAGCAGAACAAAAGCTAGGATAAACAAGGATGAAAAATCGAATTTAGTATATAAGATTAGTTGTAATGGGGACAAGTCCAGCGTATGCCAGAAGACATATGTTGGTACGACGAGGACAAAATTAAAAACTAGACTATCATCACATAAATCAGATATAAGATTAAGGGAAAAACCATTAGAGCAAAAACAGCACTTGCTGCCCACTGTGCAATAACTGGACACACTCCAAGGTTTGACGATGTTGAAATATTAAAAGAAGAGACTAACAATGGGAGAAGGTTTACTTTAGAAATGCTACATATTATTGATGTACCTTCTGAAAAGAGACTAAATTATAAGAGCGACACTGAGAAATGTGCTCAAATATATCGACACACAATAAGACAACAAGGAAAGTTTAAGTAAATATTAGTTTGACAAAAATCAACACTAGGTGTGCTTTTGTGTTATTTATATTGTTTTTTGTGTTATAGGTTTCCCTGAGGATGACCAACAAAGTCGAAATATTGGAAAATAAAATATTAAAGTATATTATATATAAAAAAATCGTTTACAATTTTTTTTTTATAAAAATTTTTTTTATAACAATTCAATACCAAATATGTAAAAACTTAATTTTACAGGAAAACTCGACGACTATTTGAAAATTTTCCGTTGAGATTGTTGAAAAACTTCATACAACTACAAATACGCCGAAATTCTAATTTAAATAAAACAAGAGCCTTAAATGCGGCTGCGCCGAATCTTTGATCACCTCCACTCGTGTTCTAAACACAATATTAAAACCAGCAGTGTAAGCAGGTCTGTGGATCGTCAAAAAATTATTTGAGTGAGCTTGCTCTCATGAAATAAATTTAAATCTATTCGAAGAATTCTGATTTTGGCAAATCTTTGAATTCATTGTTTTATATTTTTACAAATTGTCACCTTAAATGCAAAAGGCCGTAACTAACATTTTTATTTTCTACAGGAGAAGCAAAAAACATCATAAAACAAAAACTACTAAAACATTAAAATTAAAAAACAAGGATGAATTTATTTATGAAAAAAAAATGTATGGGAAAATAATAGTTTTTAAGTAAAAGGCCGTGACTACGATACAAAAAGTCAATTTTGAATTTTTTGTTAGTTACGGCCTTTTGCATTTTAGGTGAAGAAATATAAAAATAAAAAATCTTATTAGAATTTCAATGATACCGAGATATTTTTGGAGTCGAAGTAGCGAGTTTTTGAAGAGTTAAAATTATAATACTCATGTTTTTTAAAATGATGTTTAAAATTAATAAGTTAACAAAAATTTTAGGTATATTCGTGAGTATTAATTGAAAGCAAGTATTACAAGTATTACAGTTCTGTTTGCTTGTTATTTTCGAATTTTTTGTACATATGAACATTGGAACAAAAACAACAGGTAAAGAAAAATGTGTATACATCGCTGAGACATGTCACATTAGGGCGTCCCAAAAAAAAACTATTTTTCGATTTTCATGGGTGTCCAAGCATTTTTTGAAAGCTTATAGGGTAAACTATTTTTGTGATTTTTTTCAGATTTTTCGGAAGAGGTTTAGAGTTCGCTAAAGTCGAATTTTACCCAAAAATCGGGATTCCCGGACACTTTTTGAGTTTTACTTATCACTTGGCCCATAACCACGATTTTCTTTGTTACAAAGTCAATATTTTAAAAGAAGAATATTCAACCTTTATTTTCTGTTAGAAATCGTAAGTTTCGGTAATTTGTTTGCTCATTTTGCATAAATTTTGAAAGTAATGCTTTGTAACTTTTAAAATTTCTATCAAAGTTATAAAAACTAATGACGCAGTTTAAAATGTGGATAAAGGCTGAGTTACATAAAAAATATTATTGAATCTTCTCTTACCGTTCCATAGTTATACCCTTTTTACGCTTTGTACCCATTTTGCGAAATTAAAAAAATTTTAAGGTGTTTTTGCCAGTTATGCATCGGAAAAATATTGTGCAAGCATGCTTTGCGTAAAGTAGTTATTTCGTTAAAAAAAAAGAAAAGTAAAAACATTTTCTATGTGCAAAAAGTTTTTCTAAGATTTAAAAAATATTTCTGTGTGCTTTCAATAATTTTTTTTAAATGACTCAGCCTTTATCCACATTTTAAACTGCGTCATTAGTTTTTTTAACTTTGATAGAAATTTTAAAAGTTACAAAGCATTACTTTCAAAATTTATGCAAAATTTACGAAAAAATATAATTAAGGGGACCCAAATGAGCAAAAAAAAAAAAATTACAGAAATTTACGATTTCTACACAGAAAAGTAAAGCTTGTTATACTCTTCTTTTAAAATATTGACTTTGTAACAAAGAAGATTGTGGTTATGGGCCAAGTAATAAGTAAAACTCAAAAAATGTCCGGGAATCCCGATTTTTGGGTAAAATTCGACTTTAGCGACCTATAAACCTCTTCCGAAAAATCCGAAAAAAATCACAAAAATACTTTACCCTTTAAGCTTTCAAAAAATGCTTGGGCACCAATTTTTTTATTATTTTTTTTTTTTTTTTTGGGACTTTCTAATGTCTCATGTTCTGTTACGTATAAATATGTTTTACTATTATTAGTTTTTTAATAAATTTTTATCGAAGAATCTTGACAATTTAGTAAGTCATTTCTCGGGTTATCGGTATAGAGGTTCCAAAACCAATGCTTGAAGTAATCACATATAATATTGTCCTAATTTTTCCCAAAAAAAATATCTATTTTGTGAATGAACGAATTTCAACAGATAGACGCACATCTCTATATCGACTCCAGTTGTTATAAGAATCAAAAATATATATACACCTTCTGAGGGCAGAATTTTTTTTTTTTTTCGATACAAAAGAAATGGAATTACAAACTAATATATACCCCTGCATAGTGATGTGGAGGGTATAAAGACCGTACCTGGAACTCAAAAAACATTTTAAATAATATTCCCACTTTTATGGTAATTTTTAAGTTTTAGAGCCTTGCACAGTGTTTAACCACACTCGTGCGATGCACAGCGGATTATTTGACTTTAATTGTACTGATAAATAAAATTGGCAATTTGGCAGAAAAACAAATTCTGGATTTTTTTTTTTTTTAATTTGTATGGTGTTGTGCTTAGATCCATTTTCTCAGGACATACTCAAAGTGAGGTAAGGTAAAGCTTAAAAAAATATATTTTAATAGAAAGTTCGATTTGAGTTGGGGAAGGATTGTTATAATCACCCTAGGGACGGCCATATAAGAAAAAATTGTATAAGATTTGTAGTGGAAACGGTGTCTGAGGTTCTAAAACACCCGAGGGACAGTCGTATCAAAAAATGTATGATGGAATTTAACCGTAGAACTACTACGGCTGTACAACAGTCGGGTTGAAAGTAGTAGATGCAATACAGTGAAATCACCAAAGGGATTAGCGTTATCAGGCCAAACTTTTTTTGTGATGATTTTTTACGTTTTCGGCTATAACTCTAGAACCATTGATGATTTATGATTTCATTCTTCAGTAAATAGCTTCCGGAAATCAAGTTGGACTAATTTTATATCATAAAATCTTTAAAAATTTTAATTTTTCCCAATTTTTTAATTTTGGACATATCTCAGCACAATGAAGTCCGATTTAGCCCATTTTCAATACCAACCTGCTCGGAATAATGGCAAACAATACTGTATAATTTGGCCAAGTAAATCGTTTATTTGGTGAATGAGTGTGATTTCAACAGAGAGACGGTCTATACCGAGTTGTTCCAAGAATCAATTTATGGGGTCGGAAATGCATTTTCGATGCGTTACAAATGGAATGAAAAATAAATATAACCCACACAGTGGTAAGGAGGGTACAAAAACTGAACAAACAAATATTCAAGATAAGGAAAAAATATGAAAGGCCATGAAAAAAGTGTGGCTGAGAACGCCAATCTCTTTGGAGGTTTTACTACACCGGCCTATTAGTTTTATCTTGACACATAATTTCTCCACATCCATGCGATGATCCTGTACATGTTCCACAGTTGTGTTTACAACTTTTTCTTCCTAAATATAAAAAAAGTATTGTGTATATGTTATGAATTTTTCTAATTTTAAGTATGCTTTAATAAATAAATTGTTTGTTTCGTGCACTTTTATTTTTCGGAGATAAGTATGCGGTATTGTAAATATACAAACTGGCCATTTTGACCGTTCTATAAAAACATTATGGAAACAGGATGGCCTTACATTAGTTTGTATACTTAGACGTTCGAAAATACCAAGACTTCTGGAAGACATAACTAATATACATATGTGAAGACATCTCCAATATCTATGAAGGTGATTTTTGTAAGTGAGCAGATATTTCAAGGATCAATATGAGAAAGAAAAAATATGTGTATACTCAGACTGCGATAGTGAAGAAGAAAACATCCGCAATGTGCGTACACCAAGAAGAACTCTGACATTGCCATCATATTCTGACGAAAGTCACCCCCAATTAACTGAAATTTGTTGCCCATGGTACTATCTGGAAGGAAAAGAAAGCTGGATCTACTTCAGGATGAGACCAATAGACATCATTTCCAAAGATGAAAAACCACAAATTTGGAATGAAGAAAAAATTGGAATTCTTTCAAAATTACTATGCACCGGGGTACAATATTATAATTGACAAGCAATCATTTCCAACCAAAGCGATATGCAGATAAATTTGGAAATTTGGAATTTCGGTTGGCTACTGAGTCAATAGCAAATACTTATGTTGTAAATGGGTTGACGTATTTGGGAAATGACAAACAAAGCCGTCGAGTATTTCTTAAACTAATTTACCTTTTGCCTGTTCTGGTAGAAATATAACGACTGGCAATTATTGCACAAGCCTATCAATAGCATCAAAGTTATTATACAAATATGCTACGTTGGTAGGAACGATTAGTTCAAACAAAAGTGAATTCCCAAAATTTGCTAAGGCAAAAAAATATGAAAAATCACCGCGATTTTCATCTGAAATTTATAAAAAAAAAAATACTACTTTTTCAGTATATAAAAATAAGCCAACTAAAAAAGAGGGCAAAAAACCCTGAAACTGTTTTATTTCATAACAAACAAAGATAAAAAGTTCTGGAAAGATGTTACCGATTAAATGGCCAGAAAGTATATTGCGAAATAAGGTTTTTGAAGATGGCTCTCGAACTATTTTTCAATGTTCTCGACTAAGCTGCAATTAAACGTTGGGCTTTATACAAAAAAACAAGTGGAGAAAGTATCAACAAATGCTTTCCAATTTCAATTTGCTCGATTATCCCAAATCTTAGGAACGGAAGATATACATATTTGGTTACAATATTTTAAGTAACGCTTTTAAAAACCCCACAGTATTTGCAAAATATTTGAATTTTTGAATAAATTGTCTTTCATTAGCTTGGGGTAATATGTGACCACAATTCCAGAAGGGTTAATGGGGTCCTATCATTTTTTCCGAAACCTTTGGCTAATAAGATAATGTATAGTAGTTAAAAGTAGAGAACTGATTAATTTTTGATATAAAGAATTTAGAAAGATTACATATGCAGAATATTTCACAAAAATCCCATTTTGCTCGAAATCCGCAAAAATAAAATCCTTGGCAAAAAAAATTCTGGTGCAGGCATTTACCTAAAAATTCACACACTTAATCTCTGACACGTATTTAATAAAACCTTAAAGTGCCAGGTCCATTTGTTTCAATTTGGTTCAGAAAATTTTTTAAAACTTGAAAAAGCAGTTTTCAAAATTTTATCAAAAAAATTTCCCATTTTCGGTTTCAATGCGCAATAAAGAGTAATCATATCATAACTTATAAGTATAGAGGCAAAAAGGATATTGCTTTAATCAATTTATCAAAGTTCAACAAAATACTATCATCATGACCTAGTTTTTTTTTGGCACAAAATTGGTCTGGGGCATTTGCTATTTATTGGCGAATTTTTTACTCGATTTTGAATATTTGTATGTTTTTGAAATGATAATTTAATACTGATCCCGATTCCTACAAAACTTGTTGGAAAAATTAAACTATAGAATGAAATTTTCGTAAAATCTCGAAAAAAAAGTCATATTTTCCCCATATAAACACACTTGAAATTTTCAATCGATTTCCGGCGCGACCTTTCTTTATCCGATTGTCCCCAAACTTCACATTTATTAGTTTTATATAGAATGGTAACAAACTGAATTCCGCCTATCCCCAAAATCGCATTTTCATTTTTAATGACCACTCTAGTGTACTTGTTTATTAAATATCCTTATATATGTCTGTGGTCACAAGTCGAAAATGAGGATTCATTGCGAATTAGGTCAGTATATTTTTATTAATATCTTTTTAAAAAATAGTGTTAGATAAATGGGGAGTTCACGTAAATATAAAGCGTTTTTAGTAGAACATAATAGCACACAGAACCCAATTAGTCGAATACCATGCTTTTGAGAAAAATAACTTTTTATATAAATGTAATGGGGCTTCATTACAACTTAGGTGAGCATGTTTTCATTAATAACAGTAATAGAGAAATAGGGATTTCACGTAAATATAAAGCGTTTTTAGTAGAATATGATAGCATACATAATTCAAATTGTTCTTAAGTCGACTTAGACGGTTATCGCTTGTGACCACAGATATGGTATATTGGTTGTTATGAGAAAATGGAGTAATATTTACTGTTATTAAGGGAAGGGTGGGAAAGGCATTCGATGGGGTTTCTATTGAAGATTTAATTCCGAGTTGCGTCAAATTTAGTGCAGGTGTATAATATGTGTCCGACCGAGATGAAGTCTGTACCACAAAATTGGCATATGTTAGAAGTGTTTGGATCTGTAATGTGTTTGTGGGTAAGATAAGTATGTCCTAATCTTATTCTTATAAATTTAATTAGATTTTTGTTGGTCATGAATTTGCCATAGTTAAAGTTTAAGTAGCTTTTAATATTGGTTTTGTCCTGATTATTTTCTTGATACCAGTTTCGCCCATTTGTCCGTTTCTATATTTATTTTGTTTTTAATGTGATTAAGAATATCATCAATATTTAGGTTGTCTGTTTGGATAAGTGGAGATTTTAGGGATAATTTCGCTGTCGAGTCCCAAGAATTTGACAATGAACTGGGACCTATAGTATTCTGACTTAAAAATAGTTATTAATCACAAAATTTCTAATGTATGTAGAGTAACAATTGTTTGTTGTGGGGATTTTTATTGATTCTATAAAAGAAAGTGAATCGGTGCAAATAATTGTTCTTATCATGTCATTTTTTATATATTTATTTTAGTCCTTCAAATATGGCTATTATTTCGGCTTAGGATCAATTTTACTGAGGTAATAACTGGATATGGAAAATAAGCATAAACTACATTTTGGTGCTACTGTTATTTATTTGTGGCGTGAAGATATGAAAAAGTTCCAATCTTACGTAATTTTTATACGGTGACAAAGTCAAACAATGAACTGTTCTACTGTTCCTAAAAACATATATAAACCAAAAGAGACAAAAACCTATGTAATATTTTTGACAGTTATTTGATTGATTCAAGTAAAGGTCGGTGTACAGATTTTTATACGGATTATGACCAAAAACTGGACCTAGAGTGTTTATTTTAGACTATTGATTAATAGGTAAAATAGACATTCATACAACAAATTTTACTAATATATATTTATAATAATCTGCAACTTATGATGATCCTAGTCAGTTTGTTAGGGGTTACTTGTAAGAGGGGCAAGGTGTGAACATGCACCGTTTCACCAATTTTTATAGCGCTCATGCTGTGATCGAGAATATCTAATGTATTTAGTTTCGCCAAAATATGTTCATATTTGCAATTTATACATGAACAACCAGATGGGTGGGCGGACGGAAGGACACCGAAGGACTCAGAAAGTAATTATGATCCAATATAATGTATAATAAATGGTAGGTCTAGGTCAAATACTTTTGGTAGTTAGAAACATCAGCACGAACTCATTATACCCTCCGCACATGGTAGTACAGGGTATAAAAATATGAAAATTAAGGAGGGCTTAGCCCGACAACATAGAAGGATGTAGTAGACGATAAACTAAGTTTAAGTTTAAGAAAAGTCTTGGGTCTAAAAATAGTAATCTTACAATTCCGAGGGTTAAAAGCATTTTTTTTTTAATTGAAAACTCGCCAGTGTTAGCCATCAATTATAAAAATAGCAACCGGGAACTATAGACAATAAGCACAAATGCAACGCTTTAATTTTTAATGCATTATCCTTACGTTATCCTGGCCACTTATCTTGATAAGATTTAAAGTTGCGCAGTTACGTGTGCTAGCCGTGATGGGTGGTAAGGCAGACAATGATTTTCGTCAGCCGCTGGCCACTTGTAGTTGCTGTTTTTGTCGGCTGGTGCGTGTCTAGCCATAAATATTTCATCTAATCGAAGTGGTGTGAGAAACTCAATGTTGATGAGAAGCTTAACATATGCTTTTTCATGCTTACTACCATGGCTGCTGGCTTGTGTATTTATATGTTTGTTTGCATTTAATAGGTTTTTTTTTTCTCATCTTTTGTAGTTAGCAATTCTGTACTTGTGTGTGTCTGTAACATAGATTTTGATTTTTGGTTTGTAGATTTTTATTGTGATGTTCGTGCAATATGCTTGACTATCAATTTTCAGAGCCATTGGCATCTTTAATTTTAAATATTACTTGATGTGACACGTGCTTGTTTGGGTCTCATCTATCTTTTGTGTACTCTAAAACTACTGTTTATAGAACCTGTCACTATCACACTTTGAGGCATACGTTCGTTTGGTATTCTAAGCAAATATCATTTGAGATTTTGCACACAGATTTAGAATCTGAAATGAAATTAATCTTAAGTTTTGTTTGAATCCATATGGTAAATGTTTGCGTGCAAAGACCATTGATGATTATATTTGTTAATATTATTATTTGTAATGTGCATTTGGTAAAGGAAATTAACAACGAAAATCAATATCCTTTTGTGAAAGAAAAAATTGGTCTGGGGATTTCCATTAAGTTTAAAAAAGAAATTACAACTAACTGTAGGGGAACTAATTTGGTTATGAAAGTACTTTTAGCAGAGAATTTTTCAACTGACACGCAAAAAAAAATTTTTTTTTTTTTTTTTCAAAAAATTGTTAGGAACTATTTAATAAAATTTGTATTTTTACATATCGATTAATGTTTTATGGCCCGAAAAAGTAGTGAAAATATGTTACAAACAAAACAAGACTTTTTTAGAAAAAAAAAAGTAACATGCTAGAGTTTTTATTGCTTTCACCCATAATACATACAGATATATACAAATATATACTGTATATATATATATACTAGCAGATTCCAGCCCTCGAAATTCAAGTGTAAATTCTTGAATATTTTACTTTTTCATTAAATAAAGACCCTAAAGGTATGTTAATCAATTATAGACAATTCGCAAATCAACACAAAAAACAAACTCATTTTTATTACAAACACTTTAACAAATATAATAAACACACACATAGCATTGTATAATTTTATGCATGTGTTAGCAGCAACTTTAAATGCAATTTACTCTAAATAAAGTAAAAAATTTAAAAATCTGTAAATTTGCAAAACGGCTGAAAAGAAATACCTTTCAAATAATATACGTTTGGTCAGATTGCTATTGAAAATTAAGTAAACCGGGCATCATTGTACCAAGATATGTATGTCCAAACATATGAAGACCCCTCTAAAAAAAATTAAAATTCTAAGTGTTTGTTGTAATAATTTAGTATTAAGTTTATTAAATTATTTGATTTTTTATTTTTTTTTTTGTTTATATCTCTATATATATAAAAATTACGTGTATGTTCGTGATCGCTAAACTCAAGAACTACTGCACCGATTTTGACCAAACTTTATGTACATGCTCTACGGGGCGTGAGGAGTGTTTCTGTGTAGTTTGAAGTTCATCCGACAGATGGCGCAATATTTAGTTTTTTTGTGTTTTTCCACCGTAACTCAAGAACTACTGCACCGATTTTGACCAAACTTTATGTACATGCTCTATGGGGCGTGAAGAGTGTTTCCGTGTAGTTTGAAGTTCATCCGACAGATGACGAAATATTTAGTTTTTTTGTGTTTTTGCACCGTAACTCAAGAACTACTGCACCAGTTTTGACCAAACATTATACATATGCTCTATGGGGCGTGAGCAGTGTTTCTGTATAATTTGAAGTTCGTCCGACAGATGGCGCAATATTGAGTTTGTTTGTGTTTGGCCCGATAGAGATTAGCGCGATAAGCGGCCAGCAACGCGGACCGGGCCCAGCTATCAAAAATAAATAAATCCATTATTTCTGCTTCAGTAAACGGTATTTGAACAATAATTGCTATGTCGATTTAGTGCACCTTTCATTCTTCTTCGAAATTTAAATCTGCCATGACTTTGTAACGGAACCAGACTTGCAGTGAAAATAAAATTTGCCCGGGTCAGCTAGTTTGATATAAAAAGTGGAATAAGTCCAGATGTTAGCGTAAACGTAAAACCCAGGTGATGGGGTATCAAAGATTCAGCATAGTCGAATTAAACCCTCTTATTTCTTTAATATATGTTTTAACGTAAATAGTTAAATCACAAACAGGACTAGGACAAACACTAAGACGTTACGTTTTTATGATATATTGGAATAATAAAATTATATAAAGCTGATTCTTCTCTTGCACCTGTCACTAACAGCTGTATGGTGGAACAATTATAAGTATTTAAATAAATTTTTTTTTTAAATATATCCTGTGATACTTTGCAGTTGTCAAAAAAGGCGCTGCGAACTTAGGCCCCAAAGAACAAATGCCCCAAAAAAAAAACCTATGCCCTAAAAAATTGGATGGTTTTTGGCCATAAGTTTATTTTTTTATACAATATTTTGAGGCATTTGTTCATTTTTAATTTGTAAGTTTGGGGCCTAAATTCATTTTTCTTTTCAAGACTGATGGACAAATACACTCCAAAAAGAAACTACGAAACCGGTTTATGTATTTGTTTTTTGTTTGTAGTTTATCAATTTTCTCGTAAACTGAAAAAATATCGGGAATCGTTTTCTTCCTTTAATATTACTTTAAATATGTAAACATGAGGTTTTTTAAATCCATCTCCAAAGATAAAATTGGTTGCGGCTATAATATTGCTGCATATGAAATGAATTTATAACTTGATATAGTATAAGCACATACAGATAGTGGAATTAATCCATCGAGTGGTCCTAGCATACTTTATCATGCCATTTAATGGGTTTTTACTGCGACTGATATACTCGTACCTCTTATAAATCCATTTTCAACTCATCAGCCGCTTCATCATTATCGATATTATTTGTCTGGCGTATGATCCAACAAGATAAGCATTATAACTGACAATGTCATGGTAGAAAATGGGTTCCCTTATTTATCCGAAGACTTCTGAAATTGTTGAAGTATTTTTGCAAACAAAAATCATTTGCTTAAAAGTGCTTTCTTCGAATTTTATATCCTATACCACCATGTGGTTTGGGTATAATGACTTTGTGCTGCTGATTGTAACTACCAAAAATATTTAACCTAGACCCGTCTTTTGTTATACTGATCGACTCATAAAACTTTCTGAGTCGATTTAGTGAATTCCGTCCGTCCGTCTGTCTGTCTGTCCGTCTGTGTGTCTATGTAACTTTGTAATCTATCTGAGCAAATCCTGAGAAAAGGTGAACACCAAGCAAAAAAAAAAAATGTATTTAATAGGCACATGTCATACATCAAATTAAAGCACAAGATCTCTACTTCAATAATCTAACAAAATAACTTAATTATTTTAAGAAATGGTACTACTATAGCTATATCTCTGATGATTGTTCTCAACATTTTTAAATTATCATATTAGTTGCAATCTGGTAACATGTAACATGGTCTCCAAGCGATGCAGTCCAAAATGGCTGACTTGATGTTCTAAGTTGGTAGAGACATCAGTGGTGTGTTTTTTTTTATCAAAGGAATTGCAAATCCTCAAGTTTAAAGGTAAATAATATTCTTTTTAGAAAAACTAATTAGCATGTCACAACCGTAGCAAAAAGTATCCTTTCAGTTAGAATAAAACGGATTCTGTACTCATTATTGTTTTGTAGCATATGTAGTATATCAAAAGTAATACTGGCCATGCATGCAAACATAATATAAACAAAAATGCTATTTTGCCCAGTTGTAACTATATTTAATTAGTGTTACGGTTGTGACACACATGGTGTTACGATTGTGACACAAAATGTTTCGGTTGTGACATGCCATTTTTGTTGCTGTTATTTTCACACTGTAAATATGGGGTAAAATTTAGTTTCCACACACGTGTAAAATCAACAATCATACACAATGCAAATCAATCACATGATGTATAAATAACACTCATACACAACACAGAACACACATTTATTATTGAATTGACTGAATTTCTTAATTAAACAATATATATGGGATCGTACAAGGAAGGGTTAAGAAGATCGGTAAGTGTTAACGGGCGATGAGTGCAGAATAGCAGACGGACGAAGTGAAATTGAAGCAGACGGATACTGAGAGATATAGCATCACAAAATTGAAGTTTTTGTACTCAAGCGAGTACAGTGGAATCGAATGGGTTAAGAAATATGTAGTCATTCAGTAGGTAATAAGTTAGCAGACTTAAATAAACCATTATATTATCTTGGGTACTATAATAACGTGAAAGATGGCAAAATTTGCATTCAGTACTTAAGAAAAAAGGAGGGAAAGTTGCCGCATTTTGTTTAACCTACTAATGATGATTTTGACACTGATGTTGGAATAGAACAGATTAAAGATTATTAGCCTTTTCCTAAAGGAGTTCGGGGGAAATTGTATTTCGAAGATAACAAGTTTTTAAATTTAGTGTATTCATAACATTGCAATATAAGTATTGCAATAGCTATATAGTTACAACTAACTCCAAGGGACCACTAAAATATTTCATAATAACGAGATTTTCGTTGTAATGGAAATTGTTTGTAATAAAACTAATGCCAATTCATTTGTTTTTTTCTTCCTTGTAAGTTTCTAGCTTGAAAGTTTCTCTATGATAAATGCTGAATTTCTATTTATTTCTGTACTATGTCACAACCGTAACGCACCTGTCGCAACCGTAATAACTTTTTAATATCTTTTTTCTAAGGGACCAAGAGAGAAAAATTTTTTAATACAACTCTAAATAGTTAAATATATATCTGTTTTGATAATTACATTATTTTCATTTCTGTATTTTGCTCAAGGGGGCACAAAACGCGAAATGTTTATCAAGGGAAAAATATGTGTCACCAATTGTGTCCCAACCGTAATAACAGCAAATTGATTTTTTGCAATAAGTACAATAGTAAATTGAATAAGTGAAGGTTCCATAATTGTACCTTTAGGTGAGTGCTAAACCCCAAAAAATTTTATAATGTTTTCATAAGACAGGATAGCTCCAATCACCCGGTAAAGGTGTACTTTGTGTCACAACCGTAACCAGGATTTGCTGATCTACAGGTCGCAAATATGAAAATATTGTGATGAAATTTGGCATATAAGCTTTAATCGGCCATAGGATGAATGCTATTGAAATATACCAAAATTCATAGTATGGCCTCGGCAAGGGTTAACGTTTTTCGGTCTATTCCAAATTTTTAGCATTAAAGACCTGCACATTTGGTTATTATATCTACAGCGTCACATTTAAAAATTCAACAGCACTTACAAAATATTAGATTTTTTTAATAAATTGTCTTTCATTAGCTTGAAGTCATATGCGACCCCAAGCCCAAAAGGTTTAATGGGGTTGTATTATTTTTTTCAGAAACCCAACGCTATTAAGATAACATATAACATCTAAAAGTAGAAAAGTGATTAATTTTTATTACGAAGTATTTAGAAAGAGTACATTTACTGAATTTTTCACAAAAAACACATTTTTCTCGAAATCCGTAAAAAAAATTCTGACAGAAGAATTTACTTAAAAATTCACACAGTTAATCTCTAACGTATGAGGGCGGATCAATAAGTCCGTGACTTTTAGAATAAAGCACAGTTTTTTTTTTGAAAAAAAAAAATATATTTTTCAACATAATCTCTTTTAGCACAATACAATTAGTCCAACGTTTCTCCAACGAAATTTTTGTAAAATCTCAAAAAAGTCATATTTTCGCCATATAAAAACACTTTCAATTTTAAGTCGCGTTGAGGCAACTCTATTTTTTTTTTTTATTGATCCAAAACTTTGTATTTCTCAGTTTTTTGCTATTCGCATATTTCTAGGGGGTGAGACCGAATACTTTTTATACCCTATACCACTATGTGGTTTGGGTATAATGACTTTGTACTGATATTTGTAACTACCAAAAATATTTGACCTAGACCCATCTCTTATTATACCGATCGAATTAGAATCACCATCTGATTCGATTTAACGATGTCCGTCCGTCCGTCCATCCGTCCGTCCGTCTGTGTGTCCATGTAAATTTTAATCAAACTGCAGGTCGCAAATATTAATATATTTTGATGAAATTTGGTGTATAAGCTTTTATTGGCCATACGATGAACGCTATTGAAATTGGTGAGAATCGGTCCATGTTCAGAGCTAGCCCCATACAAATGACCCCTACGAAATAGACATAAATTGCCATAAGATCCAAATTGTCATATAGATCTTACTCAAATTGGGTTTGTATGCGTTTATTACATCCATTAATGAGTAGTCCAAAAATGATCCCTATGGGACAACTCTTAGTCATAAGCATCATATAGAGCTGCTTCCCGATCTTCACTTAAGTCTACCAAAAAACAAAAATATTGCACTGATTCTTCTCAAATTTTGTTCGTATATATTTTTGCAAAATACAAGAGACTTTACCAAACACAGTCAGGATCGGTCCATTATTGGGCCTAGTCCCCATATAGATATAGCATACGATATGGACTTTTTCATATCTGCAGCCAAAAAAAAATAATAAAAATCCCACCCAAATTTGGTTTATTTTTATTTCCTATGTCCAGTTAGTTGGGCCTAAGAGATAGGGTCTCTAAACGCATGGTATAGGGTATCATCGGTATATACCGACTTAGCTTTTCTTACTTGTTATTTTTATTTTTATGTGAAGTTTCTTTAAAAAAATGTTGTTAGTTTGATTAAAGAAGTTACGAAATAAAAGTATATGCAAAAATTATTGAATATCTTCAACAAAATCTAATCGGTCTTACAAAAAGTTTGCCAAAGAACCAAAGGCCTGCCGTAAATGTTACTTTTTGACAGCTGACAGGCGGAGTTTCAAAAAAAAAAAGTTCATGGTATTGCAAGCAATATGCAGTTGCGCCAATGGAAGATAGTCATTTGTAACAACGTGCACTATAGATACCAGTATATGCAGGTATTTATATCCTATCACTATGGTATGAAAGCTCGTGAGCGGTACAAGAACAGTAACTTGGCTTTTGTACCAAGGGAGGCAAGTCCTCCAAAACTGTCCTAAGCTTAGGCTCTTTTGAAAAGGGAGTTGAAGAGCACGCAAACCGCATCCTTAAATGTGGAAGAGCTTAAGCGCATATGGACTACCTGTTCCAAGAAAGTGAAAAAATACCACAGAACTCCTAATGGGTTTTCGGAAAACGTCCATGAGCTCATTAGTGGTGGTTGGAAATATAAAATTTAGTTGTTTTGTAATGTGATTTTAATTAAGTTTCCTTACTGTCATTATTTGATGAGGGTGGACCAATAATTCCGTGACTTTTCGAACTTCCCTCATAGATACATGAAATGCAACACTGCTGTTCAAAACGTACAACCTCGTTTTTTTTTTAAGTTGAAAAAAGTGAATTTCGAGTGTTCATTAAACATTATTTTTTGCGAAAAAAAAACCGTCAATCAAACCAAGGAGAAGCTTGATAAATACTATGGGGACTCTCCACCATCGATTTCAATGGTAAAAAAGTGGTTTATTGACTTTCGTTGTGGTCTCACAAATACAAATGACGCTAAACGTTCTGGACGGGCAATTGAGGTCAATACACCAGAAAATGTCGAAAAAATCCACGATATGGTGTTGGCCGATCGAAGAGCAAAAGTGCCTGAGATTGGTGATGCCATAGGCATTTCATGTGGCAGTATGGTTTGGATTTGTAAATGTAATCGTGTGACAACTTCAAAGGATTGTTTGTTGGGCTACGAGTTGGTACCTCATCAGCCATATTCTCCGGATTTAGATCCCAGTGACTATTTCCTATTTCCAAACCTAAAGAAATGGCTCGGTGGAATTATTTAGCTCTAAAAAAAATTATTGATCACACAAATGCCTTTTTTGTGGACCTCGAATAATCCTATTTTTTGGAAGGGATACAAAAATTGGAGAAACGTTGGACTAAATGTATTGAGCTAAAAAGAGATTATGTTGAAAAATATTTTTTTTTTTTTGCAAAAAAATTGTGTTTCATTCTAAAAGTCATGAACTTATTGAACCGCCCTCGTATATATGTTACGATTTTTTAAATCTCACTCCTAATAAAGGCTCTTAGTTAGGAGTTACAATATACTGACAGACTGTAACTTTGGAATAACTCATATATAGAATTTTTAAAATCTGTAATATTAATAGGCTAGGCGATTTCTTGTGACCTATGTTTTGTTCTATCGTTTTATACCGATTTTGACAAAATGTATATTTTTCGAAAGGTATTTCTTTTTAGCTGTTCACCAGACATACAGATTTTTAAATTTTTGCCTTTATTTTGAGTAAATTATATTTAAAGTTGTTACTAACATATACATAAAATTATACATATGCCATGTGTGTTTTTATTAAATTTGTTAATGTGTTTATAACTTTGTTTTCTTCGTTCACAATAATAATAAACCTAAAAGTGTTGGTTTGTGAATTGGCTAAGTTGAAAAAAAAGTTACCTAGAATTTGCACTCGAATTTTGAGCGCTGGAATCTGCTAGTTACAATAAAAGTGGCATAAGCTTCCTTACGTTACACTAAAAATTTCACTACTGTTTATGTAATATTACTACGATCACCTCGCCCCTGGTTCAACTTAATTGAGTGCTGTGCTCTCAGTAGAACATGCGGAGCGATTTTTCATATGGAAATTTCAAGTTCAAAGGTACAAAAGATCCAAATAATGGCCAGATCGAAAACTAAAAAAAACAGATTTTTCGCCTTGATGAACCTTTTTCCTATAGAAGACACAAATAGCATAAATAGTTAAGTGTTATAAAAGCATATGCTAATAGAAATATCAACTTTTACGGTTTACAATCCTGGTTTTAAATAATATTTGCATGATTGGAATATAAAGTAATTTGATAAAAAAAAAAAACGTTTAAATAGAAACCCAACAATTAAAAGCTTTCTTGCTAAGCTCTTCCTATCATTCCATATATAATGTTATTGTTTTAAATTTCCTTCTATACATTGAAATGCTAAAATATTGTTCACGAATTTAACAATTTTTTTTTCAAACACGATTTACTAAATAATTAAATTTCATTTATTGCTTTCAAATTTCGAACAGAAATAAACCAGACAAAAGAAATTAAATTTCACAAATTTATGGAAATTTCAAATATAATTAAGTAAGCTCCAAATCAGAACTCACATATCTACCAAACAAAACATATGAAAAAAGCAATAGGAACGAACAGGTCAAAAAGTAAATCACGTTCTTAACATACAAAAGAAATCATACTCGTACAGTACCCCAATATGACCATTTAAAACAATACAAAATACAAAGGAAATCTTAAATAGTTTTAAATTATAATGAATACACCCTCGAAGTAAAATGAAAAAAAAAAATAAAAAAACAAAAACGTGCTTAAGAATGTTAACAAAGTTTAAAATTTCCTTAAGAAGCATATTGGTTTGTATGTGCGAGTATGCTACGAGTATTATGAGACCATCATCATCTCTAAAAGAAGCACCCACACACATACTCGTAAGAGTAAAAAGACCAATTAGTTTTAATTTTAGAAAAATTCATAAAAATTTTGGAATTTACTTCATCGTTTGGCTTTTTTTTTTAAATATTTTTTATTCTATAACAACCATAAAGATTTCAATTATAGCTCATAATTGCCATAATAACACCATAAAAATAAGAATTTCTTAATGCTACTCGTACAATGAAGAGACCTTTGCAAGTCAAATAATGTTGGTTGCAAAAGTAGAAAGGAGGTGGCAAAAGTATCAAACTAATTGGCTCTGATAAGAAATGATGATGGAGCAGGCTTTGAAAATAACAAGCACACCTGAGTTTTAAGAAAAGAATATAATACAAAATATTGTCGCCTTTATTCATTGTTAGGGAAAAAAGAACAATGTCCAATAAGAATTGTTCACAATGTACATCTTTTTTGGAAGCATAAAACGACTTATTTATACACTTTTTAATATCGAAGTTTTATTTTCTAAATATTTTTTTTTTTTTTGCCAAACTAGATCAGGCAAAGGTGTACAATTGTCTATAGAAAATAAAGACAATAAAAAATTAGATGACAATTCCTTTAAAATAATAATACTATATGGTTACACTCATCACTAACGCGCTGATTCGCTAAATGCCTAACGGCATACTTTTACGGGTGATTAATTATCACTCATACATATGTACATTTTCATTTGGCATTTTAATAAAATCGAAAAATAAGCATCGTAGAGTCAAATATTTTATTCTCTTATGCGTTTTTGCGAGTTATGGAAGTCATGCGGTTTTCTATGTCCTTTTTGTGCGGATTTTTTTCATGTTCTGCTAATTTTATACCCTATACCACTATGTGGTTTGGATATAATGACTTTGTGCTGCTGTTTGTAACTACCAAAAATATTTGACCTGGACCCATCTTTTATTATACCGACTCTGAAAGTGATTCTGAGTCGATTTAACGATGTCCGTCCGTCCGTCTTTGTGTATTACACGTCGCAAATATGAAAACATTTTGATGAAATTTGGTACATAAGCCATAGGATAAACGCTATTGAAATTGGTGATACTCGGTCCACATTCAGACATATGACCCCTATGAAATCGACATAAATTGACATAAGACCCAAATTATCATATCAAATCTCAGTCAAATTGGGTTTGTATGTGTTTATTATTTCTATTAATCAGTAGTACAAAAATAATTCCTATAGGATTATTCTCATATTTGGTATGTACATATTTTTCCAAAATAAAAGTGACTTTACCAAATACGGTCAGGATCGGTCCCTTTTTCGACCTAGTCCCCATATAAATATAACATCCGATATGAACTTTTTCATATCTGCATCCAAAAAAATTAATAACAATGCCACTCAAATTTTGTTTATGCTTATTTTCTATATCCAATTAGTTGGACCAAAGATATCGTATAGACGGTCTAGACCTTTCTTAAATATTTTTTCTATAAAGAAAACGGGTAAAAAAATTCTAGTGGAGAGATTTACTAAAAATTCACACAGTAAAACTCTAAAATGTATTCAACAAAACCTTAAAGTGGCAGATCCATTTTTTAAAAATTTTGTTTAAGAAAATATTCTAAAACTTGAAAAAGGAATTTTTAAAATTTTACGAAAAAATTACCCATTTTTTGTCTCATTGCTCAATAGGGTAACAACGTGGTAATAAAATAATACTTCATATCTGAGTACATATATTGAGACAAAAAAACTATGGCATTAACCAATTTTTCAAAGTCGAAAAATGGCCATCAAATTTCATGAACTTGTGCTTCTTGGTGCTAAAGTGGTATGGGGAATTTGCTATTTCTTGGCGAGTTTTTGTTAGATTTTGAAGTAATATAGCTTTTCGAAAAGACAATTTAATTCTTAATTCGACCCATATAACAACTTGTAGAAAAAGTTAAATTTTAGAACGAAATTTTTGTAAAATCGGAAAAAAATTAATATTTTTCTCATATAAACAAACTTGAAATTTTCAATCGATTTCCGGCGCAACTTTACTTTATCAGATTGTCCCCAAACTTCACATTTATTAGTTTTATAGAGGAAGGAAACAAACTGGACTCCGACGCTCCACAAAGTCGCCATTTAAAAATGTCTATATAACGTTGCACCACGCTAATATACGTATATGCGAAGCTCAGCACAATAATTTTTTAAGAACAAATTATTACCAGCAAAGACAAGTTTTGGATTGATTGTTAAAGAAGAACAATTTTTGTCAGTTTTAAAATAAAAAATTGATTTAATACGCTGAAAAGCCATTTCTCTAGATATTAAAATTGAATTTTGAGATAGCTTAGCAAAAGGAAAAAGAGTGAGGTTTCAGTAAGAAAATATGTAGTACCCTGAAGTTCGAAATTTCCTTCATATTCATATTGAAGGCATAACAAAAAAATAAAGAATTCCTTTAGAGGGTAATTGAATTAAAAAAGAGAAAACTCCTTACTTTTACAGTTAAAATAATTGGAACCATCTACTTTCACCATTTAGACTGGTAGTGAATTTTCAGTAAGCATAAGATGACTGACTCTTTCTGTAATAAGAAATGATTTTCACAACGTGAAGATCACCGACGAGATTTATTCAGCAGATGAAGAGGCTGGAAAGCATTTGTTCTGAAAAGTTAATTAAAACTGTTGAGGATTCAAGCTTCAACGCGGATGAATCGGGATTATTTTTGAAAAAAAAAAACCCACTCGATCTTTCATATGGAACGCCGAAAATGCCGAACACATTTTCTTATTAATTTTGAGCGGGCATTCAAATACCATCGTAAGCTGACTATTTGCATTTACGGGAAGCAGGGAATTCAAGTCAGCAGAAATATCGCCAGTCGAATTAAGCATTGAAGCTATTGATGAAGAAGCAATCTTGTCACACAATGAACTGATTGTCTATAATGATTTTAAACCAGTTCACACACGTTTGCGGATGTTGCCAAAAAGCAAATAAAACAAGTACGACTATACGACTGACCGAACATACGATACCACTAACCATGGTTTAGAGATTCTATCTCTTCGGTCCAACTAATTCGATATAGAAAATAAGCATAAACCAAATTTGAGTGGCATTGTTATAATTTTTTTTTGTCAGCAGATATGAAAAAGTTAACCCATTTACGGCCGCCGCTCTGTGGTCAATATTTTGAGATAGCGGCCAAAACTCCTTTTGGTTTTTGTTCTCCGATTTTAAAGTTGTTAGACTCATAGGAAAGTAGACAGTAGTAAACCTCGGGACCCAAAAAATTGGAACTCTATTTCAACTATTTCACTGAGAGCAGGGTGGTCCAAAATGGGCTTTTTCAGAATTTAGTAAATTTATGATATTTTTAGTTAATTTTTAAAGTTTAAATGATCATAACTTTTTTGTTTTTCAAGATTTTTGGACAAAATAAATTTTGTGTTGTAACATAACTTATTTCCTATTACCGATAAAAAATTGAAGCTCTACTGTTTCAAGAACAATTTAAACTTTTTTTTTAAAAAAGGTCAAATTTCTCGGAAATTTCCTACTTCATAGAGCACAAATCCTGTGAGTCAAGCTGAGTCAAAACACAAATTTACTATTTTGTAGTCCTAGCGCTCCCCTACATTCCTATATATACATGTCCATGCATCGGGACTGCAATTTTTCTGACCCAAGGTAAGATATTCGGTACAAATGCACGTCATATTTTTTGAGAAGTTATTTGTATGTGAAAGTGGCTATTATGCATATATTTTGATGAAATTTTGTACAAGAGTTCTTATTGACCCAAAAAATAATTCTGTTGAAATTAGGAGAAGTTGGCCCATATTTGGAACTAGTCCACATAGAAGGGTGTATCAAAATTTTGACAAAAATGACAATAGAACTCTCAAATTATGTGGTATCTGGCAATTCATTTGGAAAAGGTAAAAAAGATTTTATTGCCATCTAATATTACACAACTTAAATACGTGAAAATTGCAAATAAATTTAAAACCAATGGAAATAACTGGTAAAACCAACTACCTGTTATATTATGTTTCAAAGAGGTAAAAAAGATCATGTTGAAACTTCGGGCAATAGTATATTAATCCATGCATTCATTTTTTTTCTTCATTATTGTTTAAACAATGGCTAAATTCAGTTATAGTGTTCTATCTGATATATATTTTGAACGGAAAGATGAAAACGACATTATTTTACATATAATGAATAATCCATTCTTCAAAATATGCGACAAACAAGAAATTAAAATTCATGACTTAAAAATAAAAAACTTTTTAAATACTTTAAGAAAACGGTACAATCAATGTTCCAGAAACAAGAAATTGTTTTACTTACGCAACCAAGAATGGCTAAGAAATAAACTTATTTTTAAAAAGCCATCAGTAACTACCACGGAAACTGGAAAAGGTGGTCGACCAGCAAAGCCAATTGATAATTGTAGTGAAAGATCACGAAGACGCAAGCTTAAACATATCAATGAAGAAGTTTCTTGTAGCATCATAAAGGATTCATTTCTGCATCAAATTCAACCATCGAAAACTAAAAAGGGTAAAATTGCTATCATTGAAAAAATAGTGGAAGCAAGCCCCAGACGCACAAAAAGGATTTTAGAAAGTATGCCGACACCAACTGAAGAAAATAAATTTACTCCAGAAGAAGCATTTGCACTATTTTTGGATTTGAAAATGACTAAAAACCAATATACAGAATTGCGGAAGCGAACCAATGAAAAAAATTGTGGAATTTTTCCAGCATATCGAGATATAGTTTCTGCCAAAAAAGATTGCTTACCTTCACCAACTGCTATTAGTGTAACTTCAAGTTCAGCAGAAATAAAATTGCAGGATCTTCTTGAACACACTGCAGAACGATTATTAAAGACATTTGATGCTGACTATTTAAAGAAGTTTAAAAATTGCAGCATGACTTTAATTTCTAAATGGGGATGTGATGGGTCCTCTGGCCAGAAACAATACAAACAATGTAATGCGGAAAATTCATCAGATGCCAATTTATTCATGATTTCTTTCGTTCCATTACGTTTAACAAAAACTTATATTGGTTCAGAGCCGTCAACTAGTAGAGCTGCAGAGATAGATGTATGGAAGAATGAAATTCCCTCGTCAACAAAATTTTGTAGACCAATAAAGTTTGCTTACAAAAAGGAGACTCAAGATGTCATAGATGAAGAAGTTCGAAAAATAAATGATCAAATTAAAGAACTTCAACCAGTAACATTTAAATTTGATGACCAAGACATTGAAGTAAATTTTAAAATGTGTCTCACAATGATTGATGGAAAAGTTGCAGAAGCTTTAACCAAAACAAAGTCATCGTCAAGCTGCACCATATGCCAAAAAACATCAAGTCAATTGAGCCAACCACCAACACAAGACGATAGTTTTAATGAAGCATATGAACTTGGAATGTCACCTCTTCATGCTAGAATTCGTTTTATGGAGCATATTCTTAAATTGGGATACGATTTGGAATTTGGCCCGTTAGGCGAAACAGTGAGAAACAACAAAGAAAATTTGGAAAAAAGAAAGCAAAAAAAAAAAGATATTCAAGAAAAATACCGTGAGATAGGCCTTATAATTGACCAGCCAAAGCAAGGAGAAGGAAATTCTAATGATGGAAACACAGCAAGGAGATTTTTTTCCGATCCAGAAACTGCAGCTTCTATAACTGGAGTAGATTATGATTTAATACGACGATTCCAAATCATATTACAAGTTATAGCATGTAGCAAAAAGATAGATGCAAAAAAATTTGGTCAGTATGCTAATGAGACAGCAACCCTTTATAACCAAAAATATTCTTGGAGACATATGCCAACCACAGTTCACAAAATTTTGTTCCATGGGGAACAAATAATTCAGCACAATATGCTTCCAATTGGAGATCTCTCAGAAGAAGCCCAAGAAAAGAGGAACAAAGACTACAGATTCTTTCGCGAGCACAATACAAGAAAAATTTCCAGATATTGTACTAATGAAGATCTTATTAATATTTTAATATTCAGACCCATATATGTCCAGTATTCGACAAAAATGGAAATCAACCTCATTAGAGTTAGATGAAGAAGCTAAACAACTACTGCAAAATGAAAATCAAAGCTATTTGGAAGAAATTTTTACTAATATTGTTTAATTAATACTAGTTTAAAGATTATAATTTGTTTCTAATTTTAGTATAAATTTTTATTAATACATTTAAATAAAATATATGTGCACTTTAAATCAATAGTAAAAGTTTACTTAAAATTTTATCGATGTTGTGTTCTGTATACAATATATCCAAATGGTATTGATATTGTTGGGAATTTCAGTGTTATTTTTCAGTTTAATCCTCCCAAGAATTAGCTTTCTGTGAATATTGAGACTAAATAAATGTCAGGGGCCAAATGTTGGCATTTTCTGACCAAAATTAAGTTTAGGAATAATAAATAAGTATTGGTTGTAAAATACGATTGAAGAAAATAAGAAATTATAAAAAAAATACCTATTTAAAATGTCAGAATATTCAACTTTTACATGGAAACTCAACAAAAAATTAAAATGCATTTTTAACTCCAAATTACTTACGTTCCTATCAGTCGATTTTTACGTTTGAAGCTTAAAGTCCCTCCTATTGAACAAAACAAATTGCGTAAAAAAATACCAATCCGGTCTAAAGTTATAGAGTTTTGACCGCTATCTCGCGAAATTGACCACTGTGCGCCGTGCCAATTTGGGAACACCTAGTTATCGAGGGTGTATAGAAAAAGTATTGATATTTATTAAAAAATGTATGCATTATTAATTACTAGGAAGAGCTACGATTATAAAAAATTTAGAACGAATAAATTTGATTTATTTTTAGTGCCATAATAATCTAACTAATTTGGTCAATAATATAGATTGGTGGTACATAGGTTTTGGTTAACAACAATTAAAATTTCTGTGTACAGTTTAAAGTCATAAATTCTTTTATTTGATCAAATTCAATACATAGGGAATCACACAAAATGACTTCTAGTTTGATATTTTATTTTTATCTGATTTTGTAACACATTAAATCGTGCTGTGCGAATTTGGGTACAATGGCTACAAGTATAATATTCAAATTTACGCAAACACACGAATGAGTAAACGACTAGAAAAGTTCAGATGTGTTGTTTAGCTGACTATGCAGTCTTAGTTGTTAAAATGGTGGCAGCACTTTATAGTGAAACAAAGTTATCAATTTATGTCCATAAACAGGGTAATCCCCAAGTAAAATCTAAGTGTATTTTATTGTATTGTATTTTATTATATTCAAATGACGTTCCTGGAGAAGTCGAGGTTTTTGTTGGCAATGTTTGCACTCTTTGGGATGCCGAAGATTCCAGTGATGATGAGCCATTATCTGCCAAAAGGGGACGGATTAGAACCAATACGCCACGGTGTGGAGAGCATGACATTTCGTCAGTTAAAGTTCCATTTTGGCGAAGATCGGCTCCGAATTATTCGAAAATTTTTGGGGAAACTGCCGACCGGATGCTAAGTGAAAACCGTATGAAAGACACAGTAAAGGAATCGACACCAGTTCAAATATTTAAAATGTTTCTCAATGAAGAAGTTTTTGAAATTATCGCTTATCTTAAACAGGAATAGGTTTAAAGAAATAAAGAGAAATTGGCACCTTGTCGATAATAATGAAGCTTCAAACACCACTGACGCAAGTTACGCAAAATTTCAGATGTTCTTATCAAAAAGTTCAACCAATTTGGCATTTTCCATGAAAATATTTATATCGAGGAGTCTATGGTTAAATTTTATAGTCGTCATTCAGCAAAACAGTTTATTAGAGGCAAACCAGTTCGGTTTGGCTATAAAATTTGGGTCGCAGCAAGTTCCTCTGGATACTTCTACTCTTTTGATATTTACTGTGGTAGATCAAATAAATCTGTTTCTTAGTCATTGGGTACTAGAGTTGTCAAAATGCTGCTTGATAAATTATCGACGAACGTCGCAAATCACAAAGTCTATTTTGATAACTTCCTTACAAGTTGTGAGTTACTAAATGATTTATGTAATTGAGGTTATCGTGCTACAGGAACAACATGAGATAATCGCACTAAGAAATGTCGCCTGACAAATGTAAAGGAGATGATTAAAAAACCAAGAGCAGAGTTTGATTATAGGTGTGATAAAAAATAACGAGATATTATTGGTCTTCTGGAAGGATAACAGTATTTGCACAATGGCTACCAATCATTATTCTTATGAACCACCAGGATGTCGCACCTGTACCTCTAAAGTGAGTTAACTCAAAATTTTTCAATTTTCACTTTTTGCACGAAAACGATACACAGTGGTCATATTTATGCACGGTAAAAATTTAACACAGATTTTTCTAGTCTTTCACAAAAAAAAAATACAGTTTGTGTTGTAAGAGTAACTTCTTTAGAATCGACTAAAAAGACATATTTTGAGTTCCACCCAAAAAACTTGTTTTTTCTTGATGATCACTGAAAAAATCGCAAAAACAACTACTGTTGTATAGTTATTATTCGCAATTCTTTACAACGAAACAACTGTTTTTAAATTTTATATTAAATATTAAAAATGACAGTTTTTGCCTCTACTGAAAATTTGTAACTTTTGAATTGACTCACTTTAGAGGTACAGGTGCGATGTGTTAAAAGATGGTGTTCCCAAAAAAAAGTAAAAAACTGATATGCGGATCCCATACATATTTCAAAACTACAACAAGGGCATGGGCGGAGCTGATGAAATGGATCAATCCATATCATTATACAGAATCGGCATTCATGGAAAAAAAAATGGTGGTGGGGTTTATTTACCTACATGATAGATATGGCTACGTCAAATGCTTGGCGCTTGCATGTATGTAGTAAAGAAAACAGCATGGATCAATCAGCAAAAAAAAAAACGCGCTACTGGTCGTCATTCGTCATCAAATATTGAAGGCTTACAGCTAAACGGCGCCGATCACGTTCCCGAAAAGCTTCCCAATCATGTACGTTGTGTCATCTGCCATAAGAGAAGCTGTTGGAGTTCCAAAAAATGTAAGAAAACACTTTGCATTGGCAAAGGGTGCTTTTAAAAATTTCACTCATAAGTGGCCACTGTGCCAATTTGGGTACACCCCTTTTATGTCCTGAAAGAATTTTTCAAAGTTTCCCTTGTCGTTTTAGTTTGGCTTTAAATGGGTTAATGGACCTAAATGGCTTTAAAATGAACCGATCCTGACCATATTTGGTAAAGTCACTTATATTTTGAAAAAGTATATGCAAACCATATTTGAGAAAAGTCTGTAAAGTCACTTATATTTTGAAAAAATATATGCAGACCATATTTGAGAAAAGTCTGTGCAATATTTTTGTTATACCCTATACCACTATGTGGTTTGGGTATAATGACTTTGTGCTGCTGTTTGTAACAACCAAAAATATTTGACCTAGACCCATCTTTAATTATACCGATCGAATCAGAATCACTTTCTGAGTTGATTTAACAATGTCCGTCCGTCCGTCCGTCCGTCTGTGTGTCCATGTAAAGCTTGTAATCAAACTGCAAGTCGCAAATATGAATATATTTTGATGAAAATTGGTATATATGCTTTCATCGGCCATGCTATTGAAATTGGTGAGAATCGGTCCATGTTCAGACCTAGCCCCCATACAAATGACCCCTATGAAATCGACATAAATTGACATAAGACCCAAATTATCATATTAAATCTCAATCAAATTGCGTTTGTATGTGTTTATTATTTCCATTAATCAGTAGTCCAAAAATGATCCCTTTGATCCCATATAGAGCTGCTTCCCGATCTTCACTTAAATCTATTAAAAAACAAAAATATTGCACTGATTCTTCTCAAATTTTGTTTGTATATATTTTTTCAAAATACAAGAGACTTTACCAAACATGATCAGGATCGGTCCATTTTTGGAACTAGTCCCTTTATAGATATAGCATCCGATATGAACTTTTTCATATCTGCAGCCAAAAAAATTAATAAAAATCCCACTCAAATTTGGTTTTGCTTATTTTCAATGTCCAGTTAGTTGGGCCTAAGAGATAGAGTTTCTAAACGCATGGTATAGGGTATCGTATAGTCGGTCTAGACCGACTATAATTTTCTTACTTGTTTTTTGATTGATTTAAGTGAAGATCGAAAAGCAGCCCTATATGGGGTCTATGACTAAGAATTGACCTATAGGGATAATATTTGGACTATTGATTAATGAATATAATAAACATACACAAACCCAATTTGACTGAGATCTATATGATAATTTGGATCTTATGGATATTTATGTCAATTTCATAGGGGTCATATTTATGGGGACTAGGTCTGAACATGAACCGACTTTCACTTATTTCAACAGCGTTCATCCTATGGCCGATAAAAGCTTATATACCAGATTTCACTAACATATATTCACATTTGCGACCTGTAGTTCGATTACAAGTTTTACATGGACACACAGACGGACAGACGGACGGGCGGATATCGCTAAATCGACTCAGAAAGACTCGATCGGTATAACAAAAGTAGTGTCTAGGTCAAATATTTTTGGTACTTATAAATAGCAGCACAAAATCATTATACCCAAATCACATAATGGCATAGGGTGTAATTACTAAACATCAATTTTCTATAATTCGCAAGAAACAAAAAGTGAAATAATTATAATTAATTAAAAATAAACGACTTATACTCCATACCACTACGTGGTCAGGGTATAATGACTTTGTGCTGATGTTTGTAACTACCAAAAATATTTGACCTAGACCTATCTTTATAGCTCAAAGATAAGAATATATTTAGCTGAAATTTAGTATATAAGTTTCTATCGGCCATAGAATGAATGAAATGACCCCTATGAGATCGACTTACAATTGCTATAATATCCAAATTATCATACAGATCTCGGTCAAGTTGGGTTTGTGTATGTTTATTTTATCCATTTATCAGTAGTCTAAAAATAAACCCCTATATGACAATTGTTATTCATAGCCCCCATATGAAGCTGATTCCCGATCTTCACTTAAATCTATCAAAAAGAAATATTGCACAGATTTTTTCACATTTGGTTTAAATTTTCTTTTTTCAAAAATAAGTGACCTTACTGAATATGGTCAGCATCGGTCTATTGCTCGTTGTAGTCCCCATATAACTGTAGCATCCGATATGAACTTTTGCATATCTGAAGGCAAAAAAATTAATAACAATGCCACTCAAATTTGGTTTATGCTTATTTTCTATATCCAATTAGTTGGACCTAAGAAATAGGGTCTAGGGTATGGGGTATCATATAGTCAGTCTAGACCGACTGCAATTTTCTAATTTATGTTATGCATGTGATCTGAATTTGGTAACAATTTTTTAGTCAGTGTTTTTCCAAAAAATTTACGTATCCATTAGTTTAATTTTTTCTTGGATGATGTCGAATTTTCTATGCGATTTCTAGGTCTTATAATCTCGAAAAATTTGAAAACATATCCCTATAAGTAAAGTCTTTTTTTTACCAGATTCCTTTTTGAGAGATTTCATGTGGAACGTATTTGCCGCATAAAAAAGAATTGAGTGTACTTGAAACTTTGCGCTCCATTGAAGGCCCCCCTATTGGAAATGCGAAATAATAATTTTTACGGTTGGCAGAGTAAATATAATTAATACTGCGGAGATCTAGCAACGGTGTCGATTTAATGAAATATTTATTTTGTAATAGTTGCACTGAACAGTAGTGCGATTCTGTAAATGTTAATGATCGGACAATCGCAAAACATATCGACAGCTATTGTTGTTTGCACTAACGATTAAGTGATGCACTAAGTACACCTTAACGACAGTCGACAAATCTATTTTTCTATTTTTTTCTATTGACAGAATGATTTTATGTTTATGTTTAATTTCTTAATTCTTTTAATTAATATTTTTGTTTATTTATCTGAAAATTAAATAATGAATTGAATATGCTATTTAATTTTTTATACCCTATACCACTATGTGGTTTGGGTATAATGACTTTGTGCTGCTGTTTGTAACAACCAAAAATATTTGACCCAGACCCATCTTTAATTATACCGATCGAATCAGAATCACTTTTTGAGTTGATTTAACAATGTCCGTCCGTCCGTCCGTCCGTCTGTGTGTCCATGTAAACCTTGTAATCAAACTGCAGGTCGCAAATATGAATATATTTTGATGAAATTTGGTACATAAGCTTTTATCGGCCATGGGATGAACGCTATTGGAATTGGTGAGAATCGGTCCATGTTCAGACCTAGCCCCCATACAAATTACCCCTATGAAATCGACATAAATTGCCATAAGATCCAAATTGTCATATAGATCTTACTCAAATTGGGTTTGTATGCGTTAATTACATCCATTACTGAGTAGTCCAAAAATGATCCCTTTGGCCCCATATAGAGCTGCTTCCCGATATTCACTTAAATCTATTAAAAAACAAAAATATTGCACTGATTCTTCTCAAATTTTGATTGTATATGTTTTTGCAAAATACAAGAGAGGTTACCAACCATGGTCAGGATCGGTCCATTTTTGGGCCTAGTCCCCATATAGATATAGCATCCGATATGAACTTTTTCATATCTGCAGCCAAAAAAAATAATAAAAATCCCACTCAAATTTGGTTTTTGCTTATTTTCTATGTCCAGTTATTTGTGCCTAAGAGATAGGGTTTCTAAACGCATGGTATAGGGTATCGTATAGCCGGTCCAGACCGACTATAATTTTCTTACTTGTTTATTTATATAAAAATGTTTTATAATAAAATCAAAATATTTTCACTATTTTATGATTTTTAATTATGTATGACGACATTTCAAACTTCTTAACTTTTCATCGATTGAATAGACAACACAGAAATGGTTGTCGTTTAGATAACAACAAGAGCTGACTTTAACAATAGCGAATGTCGTTTAAAAATTTTACTGAATACCAAAATCGTTAATTTTGTTGTTTTCTTTTTTTAACGATTCGATTATCGCTAAAAGAAGTTACTGAATTGCGCTAAAGATGTGTCACTGACAAATTGGAAAAGTTTTGTATATATATATTTGTAAAAAAATTCAATAAAACTATTTGTTTAATACTTTATGCGATTTGCTGATTTATTGAGTTATTACAAATACTTTGCCTCCTTGCTCTATGATTAGCAGCTCCAATAATTTTAAATTTTGGCGGGAAACAAACCCTCGCTTATATCTCAAAAAGTTAAAATCTTAGAACAAAATGGTTGATATATTGCCTTCTAGCTATAACAACTCATATGAATTGGGCGGTAATTAGTTTTAAGGTTGCCTGATTGAAAAACGTAAAATTTTGGAGAACATCAAATCGTCTATATCTCGAAATCTATAGTTCGTAGAGCAAAGTGGTCGTAATTTGGTTCCCCAGCTACAATGAGTTTGTCGGTAACTATTGGCAGATTGAAAAATTTATAATTTTTATAATTATTTTCATAATTTTTTAACGGATAACATAATTAACTTATATTATATTTGGACTGCGCTATAGTAACATTTAATTTCGTAAATTAGGGATTTGATGGTGCACCAGATCCAAAAAGGAAAAATTTTGGCTGGGATCATAAAATCGTTTATATCTCGAAAACTTAAACTCGTAGATTAATATTAATTTGGCGTAACTATTTGTAGGCAGATCGGAAAATAAAATATTGTTGTAAAGAGCACAAACTCGCCTTTATCTTGAACAATAATCGGCCTAGAGCAAAATGATTGATAAGTATTGGGCTGTAACTATATGTAGGGTTGCCAGGTTTTCCATCATGGAAAAATTGTTGAAATTGTGCTCCGTAGTTACAATAATAACTATATCCATGACATCTGCCTTGTTTGCGTAATTTTGTGTCCGTGTTCTTCGATCTACAATTTCCCATAGATTTTCTACGGGATTGACATCTCTTGATTGGACTGGCCATTTTAAACCATTAATTGCAATAGATTATAGCCACTCGGTTACAGCTTTCGAGATGTGGTAAAGATCATTGTCATGCTAAAACTTCCAAACAGGGGGCATATTTTTCTCCATGTATGGATATACTAACTCATTTAGAATTTTCCTCTATTCGGCTCCAGTTAGATTATCTTTTACTAAATGAACTGGACCCATTCCTTGGCCCGAAATGCAGCCCCATTCCATTATATTTTCACCGTCCACGGCTTTATTTATATATTTTGCATTTAATTTTCTTCCCTTTGGCCTTATATTTTGTTAATGTTGGAACAACAGTTCAATTCAGTATTCACCAGTTTATGGTCCACTAAAAAAATATATGCGAGCCAGATGATTTTTCTCTAATATCAGTGGTTTCTTAAAAAGACGATAACATTAGCCTCAATTTATCATCGGGAAAGACTTCGATAACATATCTATATACCACATAGTGGTTTGGGTATAATGACTTTGTGCTGCTGTTTGTAACTACCAAAAATATTTGACCTAGACCCATCTCTTATCATACCGATCGCTTCAGAATCACTTTCTGAGTCGATTTAGCGATGTCCGTCCGTCCATCCGTCTGTCTGTCTGTCCGTCTGTGTGTCCATGTAAACCTTGTAATCTATCTACAGGTCGCAAATATGAATATATTTTGATGAAATTTGGTATATAAGCTTTTATAGGCCATAGGATGAATGCTATTGAAATTGGTGAAACTTTTTCATATCTGCAGTCAAATTTGGTTTATGCTAATTTTCTATATCCATTTAGTTAGACGAAGAGATAGGGTTTCTAAACCATTGTATAGGGTATCGTATAGTCTGTCTAGACCGACTATTATCATCTTACTTGTTTTAGTTTCAGATTTTTATGGGGCCTCTTTAGCAGCTTCAGACATTTTTTTTAACATCTCTTGCTATTAAATTATCCTGTCTTTGACTGGTTTTGCGAGGCCTGCCGCCATCATCAAGGTAACTCTTTTGCAATATTTCTTGATTATCTTTGAAATTGTGGATTTACTCATTGAATAATTCGCAAAAAATTTGCTTTTGCTGAAGACGGCTGGTCGTAGATCATCTGTTATTCAGATTTTTAACTCTTCAACGAAATTTATTCTGGTCACTATTTCATAATAATTAGTTGTACGATTGAAAATACAACTAAGTTGAAAAAAACAGTTCATAGAAAAGGTCAGAACTATAGCTATTTATATAACGGTTAAGGTTTTATATATTTTCTCTCATACCATGACCTATTTTTCATGTTTTAATCCGCTCTGATATAGGAGTTTAAAAGTTTCCATTGTTTTGGAATTATTAAAAAAAAATTTTTTTCGTTATAATTTTTTTTTTTTTAATTGTTTTTATTGTTACAATAATTTTATTATCTTTCGGTAGACAAAAAAAAAATCGTAATTTGAGGACTTAAAGCAAAATTATTAAAAAACAAAATTGGAAAATTCAGAATTTGTAAAAGTTTCCAATGTATTGTCACCCATTGTACTTTGATAACACAATATTTTCTAAGAATCTAATTAAGGTTATTGCTACTGATTTTTTGCCGGGCTCGAATTGATTTATACAATAACCTTTGTCATGCTTAACTTATTTTAATAGTATTCACTAGTAGGGTGAAAATTCTTTTTGAAAATAAAAAAAAAAAATTACTGTAAAATAAAAGAATTTTAAGTGTAGAAAAGGCACAGGTTGGTTCTAAAAACCAACTTAAATTTTGCCATACTATATTTTTAAGCCATAAACCACCTACCTATTTAAACAATAGCCAGCCTACCTGTTGTTATTTGGAGTCTCCTTAGTCGACATCCCTATGTTGCATATACATAAGTATGTATGTGTTTTAAGTTAAGGCTATATAAATTATCAGATATAATTTTCATACATTATTGTTATTATTTTCTACATAACTTGGTCAAGATTGTAAGTGCAACTGTTTATGTATTTTTATTAGCTACATGTGTGTGTTTGGTGTTGTGTTTGTAGGCTTTTGTTAATATTGTTCACGTTACCAACTCTGTTAAACATGATCTTTTATTAGTCAGTTGTGGTCTTTAGTGATCCTTTTGTTATTGTTATTATTGTTGTTAAATAAGCACTGCTAATAATGGTCATTTATATGGTTATTTTCCGCTTTACTAACTTGTTTTCTGCTAGCGTCTAAATACCCTACAATATTCCGTGAGTTGATGGAGATAATTATTAAAACCAACACTATAGGCATCAAACCAAAAAAAAAATTTTTATATCTGGAACAAATCATATTTACGATTTAGATAAATCACGTATAAAAATAAATATTATAGGACCGCATTCAGTTATATATTCTAGTTTCACCCGATATTCATTTCAATATATCTTAGGACACACATATGCAAATGGCTTCAAAACAATTGTTAACATTCGCATCTTTTTATTCAATACGGATTTTAACTTTAATATCGGCAACAAATATTATATGTATATCTACGATCTTTGCTGACTTTTTAACACTGTGGTATTAATATTTTGTTTCACAAAATTATAACCCATACGTAGAACTTTTGACATTTCAAATTAGCATGAGTGTTGAGTTTTGTGTTCTTACTTAGAAATATTAATTTCCCACTCTTCAATTCAATTTACAATAAGCGCCTATGCCACTCTATAAATAACTAGTATGGCATCTTTAAAACTTGTGATATGCTAATTTTATGTGTAAATTATTGATTTTTTATTATTATTAAACCCAACATAGTTTTCTGAAATGATATAGTGTCACATCTAGCCGTCTTAAACCAACTCATTTTTGTTTCATACTACGATCGTTAATATTACGAATAAGTTACATGGGTAGTGCTAGACAGTTTTTTTTCTATTTTTTCCTATTTGTTTTAAACAATAGGAGACAATAATAAAATTTATAGTTTTCATATGTTCGAAAGTTTTGTTGTTTTCATTCGATTAAGTAATTATTACAAATAATTTTTTTGGTTGGTGTTTTTTTTTTTTTGTTAAAAATTAGTAAAGCAAAAGCTGATGAGTATCTTCTTAAAGACTGGGGTCGAATCGTCGCATTCGAAATTATTTTGTTATTTTCAAAACAAAATACTAAAAGAAATTTTACTCTGTCACAGCTAACGAGTTATGGTTCATAGTTAATAGTAAAAGTGAAACGAGTTCTTACGACTGTCCGTCTTCTTTAAATAATAATCCAAAATATGGAATATCGATTGATTTTACTCGATATCGAATCCAACGATTTGCCCCCTTATTTAAGTAAAAATAATTAACCCTCGTACCTTAATTACATTATATATAAAACTAAAAAGAATTTCTTAAGATAAAAACAAATAAATAAAAATATACAGGTTTTAAAAATAGATAATATTGTGATACGTCTGGTGCCGTCAGAACAACATCAACCAACTAAATTGATCACTCCCAGCATTTCAATTAATTTCAAGATAAATTAAATAAAATACTCGAAAAATTTTTTTAAAAAGTTGTTTGCTATTAATAAAGCTGACAGAATCCTATCTATCTGTGGTCACAAGCGATAACCGCCTAAGTCGACTTAAGAAAGAATGATTTTCGCCGATTTGAGTTATGTATGCTATCATATTCTACTAAAAAATCTTTATATTTACGCGAAATCCCCATTTCTCTAACTCTGTTTTTTTAAAAGTTATTAATACAAATATTCTGACCTAAGTCGTAATGAAGCCCCATTACATTTATATAAAAAGCTATTTTTCTCGAAAGCATGGTTTTCGAGTTAGGCGGTTATTGCTTGTGACCACATACATAAAAATGGAGTTTTGTATGTTTGCCCATTTTATAAAAATGGAGGTTTGTATGTTTGTCCATTTTATAAAAATGGAGTTTTGTATGTTTGTCCATTTTATATCTATACATATCTATTTTTTTGATTTTTCAAGTGAGCGTGGCATCTTCATTATAAAGTGCATTTTTAATATATAATTATACCCTATACCACTATGTGGTTTGGGTATAATGACTTTGTGCTGCTGTTTGTAACAACCAAAAATATTTGACCTAGACCCATCTTTAATTATACCGATCGAATCAGAATCACTTTCTGAGTTGATTTAACAATGTCCGTCCGTCCGTCCGTCCGTCCGTCCGTCCGTCCGTCTGTGTGTCCATGTAAAGCTTGTAATCAAACTGCAGGTCGCAAATATGAATATATTTTGATGAAATTTGGTATTTGATCTTTTATCGGCCATGGGATGAACGCTATTGAAATTGGTGAGAATCGGTCCATGTTCAGACCTAGCCCCCATACAAATTACCCATATGAAATCGACATAAATTTCCATAAGATCCAAATTGTCATATAGATCTTACTCAAATTCGGTTTGTATGCGTTCATTACATCCACTAATGAGTAGTAAAAAATTGATCCCTTTGGTCCCATATGGAGTTGCTTCCCGATCTTCACTTAAATCTATTAAAAAACAAAAATATTGCACTGATTCTTCTCAAATTTTGTTTCTACATATTTTTGCAAAATACAAGAGACTTTACCAAACATGATCAGGATCGGTCCATTTTAGGACCTGGTCCCTTTATAGATATAGCATCCGATATGAACTTTTTCATATCTGCAGCCAAAAAAATTAATAAAAATCCCACTCAAATTTGGTTTTTGCTTATTTTCAATGTCCAGTTAGTTGGGCCTAAGAGATAGGGTTTCTAAACGCATGGTATAGGGTATCGTATAGTCGGTCTAGACCGACTATAATTTTCTTACTTGTTTTAACATAAAATATCTGGAGTACAACGACAGCCAGAGTTCTGAAACTATGTACGTGTACATATTAAACTCATTTTAAGAGTTGTGAAACAAAATGGGCAGAATCGGGCCAATGGGCGTGGCACCCACTATACCAAGTAAGTGTTTAATACTCTATAACTAGAATCCTGCAATAGTCAAATTTTGGCATTTTGTGTGTGATCATAAATTAACAACGTTACTGCTCGGAAAAAATGGGCGCAATAAGATCAGTGGGCGTGGTACTCCCCATACAAAGTGAATATTAAATGCTATATATCTGGAGTATTGTAAAAGTGAATGCTTTGGAACTTTGTCTGATTTCATGAGTTAATAATGTGAGTAGGGTGGCAAAAAATGGGTGGGATCGGACCAATGGGCGTGTCACCCCCATTCAAAATAAATATTAAATGTCATTGAAATTAAATATTTATGTCATATAACTGGACTGCTATAATAGATAGCGCCTTGGAACTATGTCAGAGTTCATGAGTTACTAATGTGAGTAGTTGGACAAAAACTGGCGATTTTGGACCAATGAGCGTGGCGCCTCCTATACAAAAAAATATCAACTACTATGAAAATTATAGTCTTGAAACTACCTATGTGAGTAGTCGTGTAATATATGGGCGGAATCACCAAAATCAAAAATCGCCATTACCAAAAAAGCGAATACCAGAAATCGCCAATTCAAAAATTTCAAAAAAATCGCCAAAAACCAAAAATCGCAAAATCCGAAAATAGCGAATAACAAAAAGCGCCAAAATCAAAAATCACAGAAAATAAAAATCGCT
The DNA here is from genome assembly GCA_963682025.1 of Cordilura impudica. Classification (NCBI taxonomy): domain Eukaryota; kingdom Metazoa; phylum Arthropoda; class Insecta; order Diptera; family Scathophagidae; genus Cordilura; species Cordilura impudica. The sequence continues at coordinate 70,522,561 of OY821518.1, read as the reverse complement.
AAAGCCAAAAATCGCCAAATTAAAAAAATCGCAACAAACAAAAACAACCAAAATCAAAAATAGCAACAAAAAATCCCAAGTCAGAAATCGCCAAAACCGAGAATCGCGAATAACAAAAATCGCAAAAAAAAAAAAACATTAATGCCAGTTACTGTGTTGCAATATTATAATTAAACTGTGATATAATTTTTAAGTTTGTATTTGATATAATTTTCATGTTTACTGTTTTTTATGTTTGTCTACAACAAATTATTTTTCAATGTAATAAAAACATTTTTCTTACTACGAATCCCTTGATAAAGTGAACATAACATTCACGAAACGTTGGGAAAATATGGATTAAATGCATTTTTAATTACATAAAGAACTTTAGGCCTTACTAGCTAAAATAAATATAAATATAAAAATTGTCAAAACCGAAAATCGCGAAGAAAAATAATCGCCAAAGTCAAAAATCACCAAAATCAAAATTCGCCTAAATCTAAAATAGCAAAAACAAAAATCAACAAAATCCAAAATCGCCAAAAATAAATTAAATGATTCTCTAAAAAACGTATTCCCAGTTTATCTATTACGGTTAGTTTCTATAAAAGGTGATATTGGTTCGGTGCGAAAATTGCAAAAGTACATCAACATTGAATTTCTTTCGTTTTATAGAACAGAAATATATTTATTCTTTAAAAATATAATTTTGCCGGTTTGTTTAAAAATGTTGTAAAAAAGTGATCCGACAATAATAATCTCATCAGCCTTATAAATAAAAACGAGTTGGAGTCTTTAATTCAGCTGTACCAAATCATTGTACCGAATTCGTATTTTCTGTCTCGAAAATATCATTATTTTTCATTAATAAGGCAGCGTTAGAATTACCAAAGTCTCAGTAAGGGATCATACTTTGCAATGTTTTGAGAGCTTTAAATTGTTGGAAAAATTGCTGTGTTGTGCCAATTTTTAAATCGGGTGATAAATCCAATGTTATTAACTATAGACCCATAGTAAAACAATGTACTATAGCAAACGTTTTTGATAGTATTTTAAAAGTCAAATTTTATGAACACGTATCTCATAGTATTTCAGTTTCTCAACATAGATTTTTCTCAGGCCGATCTTCTTGCACAAATTTGGCTGTATTGAGAAATAGGATTGTAGTTTCTATGGAAAATAAAATGCAATTAGATGTAATTTACACTGATTTTTCAAAAGCATTCGGCAGTGTCAATCATTCAATCTTATTGTCTAAACTTCAAATGTATGGTATAAATGGTGAATTATTGCTATTTTTTAAAAGTTTTTTAATTAATAGAAAGCTTAAGGTAAAAATTGGCACATCATATTCAAGTTATGAAATAAATGCGTTCTCAGGTATTCCACAAGGTACTCATTTGGGCCCGTTACTATTTTTAATCTTTATTAATGATTTGCCAAATTGTCTAAAGTTTTGTAAACCTTTAATGTTTGCGGATGACTTAAAAGTTTTTGCCTCTGTTTCAAACTTTTTACATGCAACTATGATACAAAATGATTTGATAGCACTGGATAATTGGTGTTTTTTAAATAAACTAGTTTTTAATATTGGAAAATGTTGTACTATTTCTTTTACACACTGTCATAACCCAATTGTATACAATTACACTATTGGCGACGTTGTACTTAAAAGAGTTGTCGATGTAAAGGATTTTGGAGTTATTTTTGATGCTAAATTGCACTTTGGTAGACACATTGATTATATTACTTCTAAAGCTTACTCAATTTTAGGTTTTATTAGAAGGAACTCGTATGACTTTAAGGACCCATTCACTGTGAAGTCTTTATATGTTTCATTTGTCAGAAGTATATTAGAATTTTGTTCCCTAATATGGAACCCTTATACAGCTACTCATTCTAATAGAATTGAAAAAATTCAAAAACTTTTCACGAAATATACTTTTAAAACAATAAATTGGGCTGATGATATAATTGGGCTGATCGTAAGTTTCTAGGTCTGCAATATTTAAAAGATCGTAGATCATCTTTTTCTATTACTTTCATTTTTAATATTTTGTCAAACGATAATAAATATGACCATTTATATAATCTGGTTAATATATATAATCCGCCTCGTGTTTTGCGTCATGAACGGCTATTTTGTGCGGATTTGCATCGAACAAATTATGGGACAAATGAACCAATTGCAAGATGCTTAAAACTTTGTAATAGTTTCTCTCCATTATTGGACTTTAATTTAAGTAAAGATAATTTTAAATTAAACTTATTTAAAATATTTAATTAAAATATCATCTTTATTATAATACCTTTATATTAGTCTGTAAAATGTAAAATTTGTAGACTCAATAAATAAATAAATAAATTATTATCCCAACTAATGTTAAATGGTCATTGTCTTGAGATCCTAAGGATGTATTACCAAATAACTGAATAACGTTTCCCCTGTTTAAATGCATAGCCGATGGTGAAGATATGATACAGACGATTGAAAATAGAGAGAAGCAAGAAATTGAAAGAATCAACCTGACATTGCTAATACATAACCACACAAATAAACAAGTAAGAAAATTATAGTCGGTCTAGACCGACTATACGATACCCTATATCATGCGTTTAGAGACCCTATCTCTTAGGCCAAACTAACTGTACATAGAAAATAAGCATAAACCAAATTTGAGTGGGATTTTTATAAATTTTTTTGGCTGCAGATATGAAAAAGTTCATATCGGATGCTATATCTATATGAGGACTAGGCCCAAAATTGGACCGATCCTGACCATGTTTGGTAAAGCCTCTTGTATTTTGCAAAAATATATACAAACAAAATTTGAGAAGAATCAGTGCAATATTTTTGTTTTTTGATAGATTTAAGTGAATATCGGAAAGCAGCTCTATATGGGGCATATGAATAAGAGTTGTCCAATAGGGATCATTTTTGGACTACTGACTAATGGATATAATAAACACATACAATCAATCCCAATTTGACTAAGATTTATATAATAATTTGGATCTTATGGCAATTTATGTTGATTTCATAGGGGTCATTTGTATGGGGGCTAGGTCTGAACATGGACCGATTCTCACCAATTTCAATAGCCGATAAAAGCTTATACACTAAATCGAAATATATTCATATTTGCGGCCTGCAGTTTGATTACAAGCTTTACATGGAAACACAGACGGACGGACGGACGGACATCGTTAAATCGAATCAGCTAGTGATTCTGATTCGATCGGTATAATAAAAGATGGGTCTATGTCAAATATTTTTGGTAGTTATAAACAGCAGCACAAAGTCATTCTACCCAAACCACATAGTGGTATAGGGTATAAACACAATTGAGCGTCAGGGATAATTTGGTATTAGACACAGTGGGGCAAACAATTTAATTTTTAGACAAAAATACTGATCAATTAATATGAAGTTGTGGTAAAGGCAATAAAACTGTTGGTATGAATGAAGGTAATTATACAATGAAAATGAAAAATATTGTAAGTGATATTTTTACCTATATATACCTATAATAAATAATCTAACCCATATAAACAAAGTTTTTATTAAAACTCTTTCTTGCCTTATGCATATGAGTTTTGAATCTCTCCGCTACTGTGAGTGACTTTGCGTGACTATTTTAAAATTAATCTTTGGTAACGACAAGTTTCAGATTGACTGGATGGGGGGAAATAGGGTTTAAATCACTCTGTGGCTGTGCGTGACTATGCGCGATTGTGTGTGACTATGCCTGACAGTAAAAGTTAATCCTTTTTCACGGCAGGTCTTTCCACCAAGTTTCAGATCGATCGGATAAGGGGAAATAGGTTTTAAAGCACTCCGTGACTGTGCGTACCTATGGGTGACTGTACGTGACTACCTGAAAATTAATCTATAGTCACAACAAGACTATGGGCAAAGTTCAGATCAATTGGATAAGGGGAATGGTCTTGCCGCATGGCAGACAGACAGAGACAGAGAATATGGGTTAAAAGAAAGAGTGTAATAATCCAACCCATAAAAACAAAGTTTATATAAAACTCTTTCTTTCCTTATGCATATGAGTTTTGAATATCTCCGTGACAGTGCGTGACTGTGTGTGACTATCTTAAAATTAATCTTTGGCCACAACAAGTATATGGACAAAGTTTAAGATCGATCGGATGAGGGGAAGTGAGGTTTTAATCTCTTCGTGACTGTACGTGACTATGTCGAAGTTGATCTTTCTTTACAGCAAGTATATCGAACAAGTTTCAGATCGATTGAATGAGGGAAAATCCGTTTTATATCTCTCCGTGACTGTTCGTGACCATGCATGACTGTGGGTGACTAAGTCAAAGTTAATCTTTTTTTCAGAGCAAGTGCATGGACCAAGTTTCAGATCGATAGTTTGAGGCGAAATTACATTTAGATCACTCAGTGACAGTGCGTGACTATGCGTAACTGTGCGTGACTAGCTCCAAAATTAATCTGTAGTCACAACACTACTATGGGCCAAGTTTCAGAACAATTGGATTAGGGGGAATTGGGTTGACCCACGACTAACAGACAGACAGAGAGTATGAGATAAAAGAAGGGGTTTAAAAAGAGACCCAACGTCGATCTACAAACTAAAAAAAAATTTTATTTTGAATATTATCTCACTCCAAGAGAAAAAATCCAATAGCACCAAGGATCTACGGCCTTCCCAAAATTCACAAAGTGGTACACCCTTAAGGCTAATTTGCTCTTCCATAAAATCGCCATCATACGAATTATGTAAATACGTTGTTAACATATTGAAGTGTTTAACAACAGGATCAAAGTACAATGTCAGGAATGGTACTGATTTTAAGTCTCGAATCAATAATACAAAAATTGAGGACAACGAAATGCTCATTTCCTTCGATGTTGAATCTTTATTTCTAAGCATCCCGGTGCCCTTAGCTATAAAAGCAATAGAAAAAATGGAATATTTTGGAAAAGTAAACTCAAATACCAAAATAACTATGCAGTAGTGGACGTCGCCACTTGTTTTCTTCAAGGACACAAGATATTTTCAATATGAGGATAAGCTATATGAACAAAAGAAAGGAATGCCTATAGGAGCTTCAGCCAGCTTCCCTGGTAATAGTAATAACTGTCGTGGAAAAATTATTCGATTTTGCAACAAATTTGATGACACAGGAACCTAGGTTTTCATGCAGACGCTTTGTTTGGTATAATAAAAAGTTCTAAAGGCTTTAAACTCATTTCGTCAACAAATACAATTCACGCAGGAAGAAGAAAAGGACAAAAAACTACCATATCTAGATTTGGTAGTTATAAGAAAGATTAATATGTTCAAATTAGATTGGTATCAACAATACATGGCTTCTGGGTGACTTACCAGCATCCACTCTAAACACCCAAGGCGTATAATCATCAACACAGCTGCCAAATATATAAAGAGAGAATTGGAAATAAGTGATAATGAATTTCACAAGGAAAATATATTGAAAATCACTGAGACTTTAATGAAAAATGAATTTCCCAGAAAATAATACTAATTAAGGAGGAAAAACCAAAGAAAATTTACGATTCAGTAAAAAACATCCCTGGATTATCCGAACGTTTAAAAAAATCGGATATTTATAACAAAGACATATATGAATTGCGCGGAAAACCAAAAACTTGGTAAATAAACTGCTTAGCAAAACTAAAAATCGATAAACAAGACAAATCAAATATCAGCAACCACATAAGTTGTGAAGGAGACGGGGCTAACTTATGCCAAAAACGAGGCTATCATCACACAGATCGCATGAAAAGGCAATTGATAAACCAATTGAGCAGAAAACTGCTCTCGCAGCCCACTAATATATATTAATGTAGTAATATAGCAATTTAACTTAGTTAATCTTTGTAATTGAAGTTTTAATATTAGATGTACGGATACTTTTTCTAGCAAGTGTATGTGCGTATCGAAGATATGTAAGACCGTTTGTTATTAGAAATGTGTGTTATAGACTTTGTTCCGGCTGACCTTATTTCATTTCAAGTTTTTATTAATATTTATTTATTCTTAAATTTACATTACTTAAGCAATACTATTAAGAGTTTTATGCCTTTTATGTTCATTATATATTAAAAATAAATTGATCTATATTACTTTTAAGAAAAGAAAGCTGTTTCATTTGATTTTAAGCCATCGTTATAACTCAAATATCTGAATCATTTTTTTTAACAATTTTATTATCATTTAATTTTCAAAACTTGTCTCCAAACTTTGCTGAAAACATAAATTTTCCACAACTCAACAATATAATATAATTCTAAATAAAAACCAACAATAACAAAAAATATTTAATTAAGAAAAATTTGTTAAATGCAACATAAATTTGTAAAGCAATTTGCTGGTTAATTGACAAAGCATTTAACGAAAATATCTGCAACAAAAAAATAAATAACTTTAAACATGCACTATATACCAAAACCGAAGCTAATATTGGCCAACTCGAATTAAAAAAAAAATATTCAATACAAAAACATTTATTTTAACTAATAAAATCATAAACAACAAATAGATTTGAAAAAAAAAAAACAAAAAACAGCTTTAAAAAACACAAATATTGGACTATGTTCTTCGTTTTTTTTTTGCTGAAAAGGAGCCAGACATACTCTATGACTCATAGTTTAAGCCACAGACATATGGCCAACACACTAGCACATATTTATTACGAAAAGGTTTATAAATAAGTAAACTTGTTAAAAGTTACCAAAAAAAAAAATAAAACGAAATGCCATATGTATATGTTTGTTTTTTATTTCTATTGGAATAAAAAATAGTCATAAAGTCTCGCTCAGACATGCAAGTGCATGCATTTTTAACTCATGCAAAAAAGAAACAACTCCAAACCCAACAAGAAAAATCTCTGTTAAAACGTTAAAGCCTTTAGTCATATTGGTAAAAACATGAATATATTTACAATATGCAAAAAACAAAAAAAAAAAAAACATTGGCTGTAATGACGTTGTTGTTGCGTAGACAAAGTATGTAGACATTTTTTTTAACAAGAAAATTTAAATATTTATTTTTGGTTACTTTTAAAAGTGTGTTTTAGTTTTAAAATGGCGTTTGTGACATTTAATGTAATATTTATTAAAGACACCTAAAAAAAATTAAGCTGAGGCATCTAAAATTAGTTTATAGAACCAAAAAGCAGGTAAAAAGTTCTTAAAGCGTCCTTGTGTTCATTGATCTACTTTTGCTCGATGTCAGAAAACTTAATGGAACGTTTTGCTCTTAAAGAAATTTAAAGGATTGGACAGTACATTCGCTTATTACTAAGAGTCACGCTATTATATTAAATGTTTTCTCAAAATGATTCGGTGGTGTCCTCGCATAAATAATGAAAAAGGATTAAAAGAGAAGAAGTGATTCGTTTCAAAGTTCTTAAATTATTAATGGCTATGGGCCTTACTGCTATAAATCACAGTACAATTTTTAAGGCGAAATATTCAATAACCGCAAAAGATTGTGCTCAGTTTACATTTTAGCTATATGGATAGATTATTTTTTAGCAAAAATTAAAGAATCGAGCGAAGAAAATAAATTGTTGACAAATGGAAAGCAAATTTATATCGAAATTATATTAGAAAAGACTTGAAATTGGAAAGAAGAACTTAAGATTAAGTTCTGGAATACTATTCGTAAAACTTGCCTATAAGAATCAAATAAGAACCACAATAAATAAATCGCAAAGTAAGGTTTATGTCGCAGAAGTAGGTCTATGTCTTGCAAAGAACAATTGAACGACATAAGAATTATATCAAGAAAGTTGTATAACAATTTGGGAAAAATTCATACGTTACTGTTGATAAAACAAACCAAACTTCAACACGTTTCTTAATACTAAGTATAATTACTGATGTTGAACCAGAGATACTTCCACATTAGGAAACTTCTTTAAGTTCGCTATATCTTTTGTTGTAGGCAATTGGTCCATCGCACAACAAGTCATATTAATTTATAAAAACAGGAACTTTTAATGCCCAAGAGTACAGAGTGTTTTGCTTAGAAAATAGGTGAATTTTTTCAATGCATATCCACAATGGATCTACTGAATATCGGCCTGGATTTGCACATTAATCTGCAACAACTTTAAATTTACTCTAGTAAAATGATATTGAATTTGCTAAGTAAGGCAATAATCCATTAAATATTCCACTAAGTCCGAGTTCACACAAGGCAACTTTTGTTGCGCAATTCTTGAGTTTGTAGGAGAGAGGGGAAAGAAGAGTGGTATATGGTACGGAGTTGCTTGTACTCGGCAAATCGATTTGTTTTGCAATTCGCAATTATAAACAAGAAGTTAGCTGCAGCTTATTATTTGACATTTCTTTTTATTGTTTTTTTCTTTGACTTCTATTTTTCCACACAAATAGATTTATCACTTTGGACCAATAACTAATAAATTCTTTTTACACAAGCTAATAAAGTGACCTGTCAAAAATGTAAGAATTTGAAAACAAAAGAAAACGAAAAGTTGCAGCAATAAATTTCTCGGCGTGGACATTAAGGCAACTTTAAAAGAGAATTGAAAAAAAGTTGCGCAACAAAAATTGCCTTGTGTGAACCCAGACTAAATATTCCAATGGGCGTGGCACCCACCACACAAAGTAAACATTTAATGTCATATATCTAGAGTACTGTAATAGATAAAGCCATGGGACAGCAGTAGGACAAAAATAGATGGGGTCAGAGTAAATATTTATTATCATATAACTGCCGTACTGTAATAGTGAAAGTCTTGGAACTTTGCGTGAGTCCAGAAGTCATCAACGTTAGTATTTGGAAAAAAATGGGCGGGATCAGATCAGTGGACGTGGCACCCCCATACAAAATGAATATTATATGTCACATATCTGTGGTTTTCTGGAATAACCACGTATGTCCATTTTTGTCAGTTTTGAGTTAACGATGCCAAATATATTAATTTTTAACGCTCTTTACATGTGTTAAATAAAAAAAAAATATTGACCATTTCGGAGTTTTTTTCTTTAAATAACGACGTAGCTTAAATGTTTATTAAATTAATTTGCAGCACTAACGACGTATGTCAACCTACGTTTGATCGCTGACATATTATTTTCTCAGAAAACGACACATAGCGACATACGTTGCTATTAATGAAAAAAAATGCAAAATAATTTTGAATTAGTTTTCAGTTTAGAACCACTTATAAAAACTTGTGTGTTTATTTCTGTTATTTTTTGTCACTTTTGTTCTTGATACGTTGTTATATTCTTATCCTAAGTCCCGTTAACTTTTTGTTGACGAGCAAAAAAATCCATTTTTCAAGCAACAACAACTTATGTCTACATGGGTGGTTGCATTGGTAGTTTTCTTTTTCAAAGAAAACGACGTTTGTCGACATAAGTTGTTTTATCTGCACACACTTTAAGTGTAATTTACATATTGTGTTTTTTGTCCTTCTCTAGGATCTATTCCTCTGAAGATTTTTGACTCAAAATATTACATAAAGTGTTTATTGCCCATATCTGCAGGACTGTTAAATAAAATGTTCCAAAAACTTTATATCGAGCCCATAATTTCAAATATAACGTTTTTTGGCTCCCCTGATCATTTTGATTTTATGACATACGCGGTTATTCTAGAAAACCATAGATATCAGGAGTACTGTAGTACCGAAAGCCTTGGAACTGTGACTTAGTTCATGAGTTATTAATGTCAGTAGTTTGTTAAATAAAATGGGCTGGATCGGACCAGTGGGCATGGCACGCCAATACAAAGCAAATAATTAATGTCATATAAATGTTATTAATGTGAGTAGTCCGACAAAAAATTGGCGGGATAGGAACAATGTCCTGTAAAAAAAATTAAGTACAATGAAAAGACATTTTTCCAACATTTGACAACTGCATTAGTAATCAATTTGAGTAGTCGTGGGATATATGGGCGGAGTCCCCAAAATCAAAAATCGCTAAAAACCGGAAATCGAGAATAACAAAAAATCGCCAAAAACAAAAATTTTCAATAAAAAAATTGCCAGAACCGAAAATCGCGAATTACAAAAATCGCAAAATCAATAATCGCCAAAATTAAAAATGCAAAAAACAAAAATCGCTAATAAAAAATCGCAAAAATCAAAAATCACAAAAAACAAGAATTGCCAAAATAAAAATTGCAAATAAAGACAAAAATCGCCAAATTAAAAATCGTCAAAAGCGAGAATAGCGAACAACAAAAATCGCCAAAATGAAAAATCGCCTACTCAAAAATTGCTAAAACTGCGCGAATAACAAAAATCGCGGAAAAGAATAATCGCCGAAGTCAAAAATCGCAAAAATCTAAAAATCACCAAAATTTAAAATCACAAAACCAAAAATCGAAAATCGCCAAAAAAAAAAATAAACAAAATATAAAATAAAAATAAAATATATATGCTTTCTTCTTCTCTACCATGCACCATTGTAAAAAAATTTAATTTTGCATATTTATTACAGTATTAATTGCAAAATGTTTGAAAAATTACGTCAAATCTAACAAAATAAATAAAATAGTTTTCTACAAAATGTATTCCCGGTATTTTGTTTCGTTACGATTGGTGTAGCGGAGTGTCGGGTTTCAGCTACTTCCTTATAAACACTATAAGAATGAAGAGAGATCTTTATATACCTTACATCTACAATAAAATTTTTCAAGTTATGGATACGCAAATAACACATTCCAACAGCCAAGTCAGGGTGAAAGTATAGTAAAATCTGGAATTTTTAATTCCTCACACACTGATCGCGATAATGTTCCACAGTGTAATTAATAATGAATTCAATCAGAGAGGAAAATATTTCATAAAATATTACGAGAAATATAGTGCTGAGAGATCGCATTAATGGAAACGGAAAAAACATTTCTTGTCTTAAACTTCCGATAGATTTTAAATGTAATAATTATTTGTATGAACACAAGAAATTCTAAATTTTCTAGATTTTGTTTCAATACGAACAGAAATACATATATTCTATATATATAGCGGAAAAGTTGAAAATTGACAAAAAAAATTCATAATATTTTGGAGGTCTATTCTGACTGATTCGGTTTTCATTAGCATGTTGGGGCATATTAACCCCATATAGAGCAACAGCCTGAGAAATTGTCTTTACAACTGTTATTTCATTACAGGTGTAGAGATTAGATTTTCTATTTATAAAGTAACATAGCAGTTAATGATGTTCAGCCGTCCGTCTGTATGTCCATGTAAAATTTGTAATCAAACTACAGGTGGAAAATATGAACATTTTGTGATGAAATTTAGTACATAAGCTTCCATCGGCCATAGGATGAACATTATTAAAATTAGTGAAAATAGGTTCATGTTCAGAACTAATCCCCATACAAATGACTCCTATGAAATTGACTTAAATTGCCATAATATCCAAATTAACATATAAATCTCATTCAAATTGGGTTTGTGTATGTTCATTACATCCATTTCGTAGCAGTCCAAAAATAAACATTATAAGACAATTCCCGAAGCTGATTCCCGATCTTTACTTAAAACTATCAAAGAACAAAAATATTGCACAGATTTTTCTCAAATTTGGTTTGTACAGTTTTTTGCAAAAATATGTGACTTTACCAAATAATATACCAATGAATATGGCATCCGATATGAATTTTTCCGTATCCGAAGGTAAAAAAAATTAATTTCAACGTCACTCAGATTTTGTTTATGCTTATTTTCCATATCTAATTAGTTGGGCCTATGTGATAGGGTTTCTAAATGCATGGTATAGGACATGGTATACTCGGTCTAGACCGACTAAAATTTTCTTTCTTGTTAACTGTGTCGTGTTGTGAAATGGGCAAAAACTAAACTTTTTCTATAAATGAACGTAATTTTTCAAAAATTTTTCATATATTCCCCTACACTACTGATTAAAACTAATAGGCAGGTAGTTTGCGGTTTGATTATTGGGATTGCCCGGATTAATTTAATTTACAAAAATATTTAAATAACTTCAGAGTTTATCCAGAGCCTAGCCTGAATTTTACGGAACTTATTTATTTCTACTTACTTTTCTCATCGAAACTCGAAAGCTTTTGTATCCTGTTTGTAGTGAGAACCAATTAGTTCCTCAAAAGAGAAATCAAGCTCGGACTCCATCTCTTCACTGCTGTCAAATCTTTTGCTAACAGAACATGTTTACAATTTTGAATGATCAAATACTCCTATGAAATATTGATTTTGACCATTACAATAGCGGATGTATAAATTGGTGCTTTTTGTTGAGGAAACGATACTATGTTTTTCGTAGGACTCGCCTTTGATAACGGTTTTATTTTGAAGATAATCAATAAAACTTATTCCAAGTGCATCCCATAAAACTGGCACCATAACCTTGTCAGCAGATGTAACTTTCTTCGTCGTCTTTGGGATATAAACCCATGTTTCGTTCATCGTTTTGACTCTATACAAAGACTAGGCTTCATTGCTGTGATATATTGCGAAACACTTGACTGAAACACATTTGCGAAACTGTTTTCGTTGTCAGCAAATGCGGCTTCAATCTAGCCCACAGTTTTATTCATGTCAAATTTTTCAGTCAATATCCAAAGTACACCACATATTGAAATATATACTATATGTGCTAATTCAGACACTTTTTCTTGATGATCATTCAATACACTTTCGAACATATGCTTCTAAAATGACCACCTTAATGGGTCCGACTATCGCGGTGGTCGCTCGTGCGGCTTGGCTTAAAGTGACCCAAGTTCTGTTGTATTAAATAAAGAAGCGGACTAGGGTATCACCTGCCTTTAACATTGGTTGGATTTAGAACTTTAAAGTGATTTTGTACATATACAGTACTTTCACTTTAAAGATTCTGGAAAAGTAAATTCCGCAGAGTATAGTACAAATTGTCTGTAAAATTGGTTGGCGGTCTCAATCCAACCAATATAAAAGACACTTTATACTGTCCACTGCCTCTACGAGACCTTTCAAATGTAAGTATTGTATGTTTACAAACTATCTGAGAGTTTCCACTATTAATGGCTTTCATACAAATATTTAAAAACATGGCAACTCTAAACTTAAAACTTCAGTTTTATACGTTGACAATTTTAATCAAAGTAGTTTCTACAAACTGCTACCATGATCCATGGATAGTTGTGAGACCAAACTCTTAATTAGAGATAAATGAGCCAATATCCAAGAATTTGGCTTAACATTTACCTACAGACTTCCACATATTTTCTTCTTATGGATCCGCAAACTATTGAGACAAAAGAAAATGCTATGCAATATATAAACAAGGAAGATGCTATGAATTAAGCATATTCGGCAAATTTATATGAATTTTGAGTCTAAGGATCTTTTGTTTTAAAATTTGTGATATTCAATTTTTTTGCAGATGCAAAAAAATTGTTTATCTATTTACTAGAGTTTTTTTTCAGTAATACTTGATGGAGAAAATGACCTTTACAGTTTCCGGAAATGTGTAGTAGACTCAATTAATTGAAATAAATAAACATTCTGTTAACTTTCAAAGAACTTTTTTGCATATTAAGATGAGAATAACTATTTTCGAAATTTGTCCAAAAACTGGGAAATTTACTAGAGCATTTTATTGCAATGGAAGAATAATATAAATTTTCTCTGCTTTTTGCCAAATTTTTGTGATTATAAACAATAAAATATTCGCTTTAAATTGGACAAATGAAAATATTTCCCCATAAATAAAACTGAAATTATGAAAGTTCTTCTACGTCTTCCTGTATTTTCACGACTGTAAAGAAAATAAATTTTTCTTTCTGTGTAGAAAATAAACCTCATTATTTAAGTCACACTTAAAGCCATTATCAACGATTTATAAAAGTTTCATTTAATTTTTAGAAACCCACCTGTTTTACGCCACCAAAGAAGTGAGGTATGAGTCCATATTTAATAGCATATCGGTCAATATGTACAAATTTAGCAAGTGACTCAATTTTGAAAAAATTCCGATCTGAACCTTATTCCAAATTCACGATTCAATTTATTTTGCATTTACAGAAAACCCTAGAGTTTGAAAATAAAGAACTTATGTAGGGTACCAAATATTTCATTCTTCTGTCGTCAAATTTGTTTCCCTCATTTATTGGCACAAGTCTGTCCAGGTGTTTTTATTATTCTTGGGTTTAGTTCCTCAATAGCAAAAACTCTTTAGTTAAAAGATAACGTCGTTAAATATGTAAAATTGTATTTAAAAAAAAAAAAAAACAAAAAATCCGCGAGCGCCAGACTAAATTTAAGGTGCAGTCTAGATATTTAAATGGTTAAAAAAAAAAAACAAAACTAAACTCAAACAAAAACTCAAATTATATACTCAACATGCTAAATTAAATACATATTTTTTATGTTTGGTCTATTTGTTTGTGTGTTCCATAGCTGGTGTTTCATTTTTTAAAGCCAAGTGTGTCTTGTTGTCACATGCAATTCAAATTACTATTTATTTCGTATTGTTTATATGACAGTCTTTATTCGTTTGTACAATATCATCGAAAAGTATTTGGATTTTTAAACTAAATTAACCAAATACTCAAGGGTATACTCAAATACACGAAAGATTTGAATTTGCCGCTAATTGTAGAAGAGCGAAAAGAGTGCATACGTAGGGAGGCCATTTGCTCGATATGTTAATCCATACATAACCCTATCCTGTGTACTTTATGATATAATATAAAAAATAGTCTATAGAAAACAAAGTGACTTTTCTGTTTAATTCAAACTTTGTCTGAATTTTGGGAAACACAATGGGTGACAATGCATTGAAAACAGAATTCTAAATTTTCCAATTTTGTTTCTTGATTGTTCTTGTGATATCACTCTTTGGTATATTGTCTATCGAAAGGGAAGAAATTTGTTACAAATAATGCAATTTAAAAAAATAATTTTAAGAAAAAAAAAATTTTTGTGATGCCAAATCAATGGAAACTTTTAAACAATTTTAAAAATTACAAAATTTAAAAAATTTTGTATCAATTCAGAAACTAATCAGTTCTCTCTTTTGATAGATTTTAGGAGATTAAGTTCTTCACCATCTTCTGTCCACTCTTGAATATTTTTTCAGCAGGAAAGTTCTCTTCTGCCTTTCGCGCGTTTTCCTTCAATTTCACCTTTGAGAATTTTTTGTACTTATCGTTTCTCATTATATGTCCTAAATACGAGATTTTTATTTCTGATGGTATTAATTAGGTAAAAAAATATTAATAATAAAGGTATTTTCAATATTTTACGTCTGTTTATCTAAATTTTAAAAGCTTCTAATGATTTCTCATCCATTGCTCTAATTGTCCATACTTCCACCGCATATAATAAGACCCACCACGCATATCATGGCTTGCCAATATTTTGCTATATATCAAAAATGCATCTCTCGCCATCTCTATGTGATATCTTATTTCCCATACATCAAGACTCCTAGACACTTAAAGCTTTTCACTCGTTCGATGTCCGTGTTTCTTATATTTAGTGTAGTGCTGTCGTGTAAATTTTCATGTTGATTTGTCTTTTTGATGTTGATTCTCAAGCCATAGGATTCAACTATATAAATAAGCTTGTCGAACAGTTTCCGTAAGGCAGTTATAGTGCTTGCCAAGAACGTGGTGTTATCAGCATATTGTATATTTTTTTTTTTTTTGTTTAATTAAGCAACACTCAGGGGATGCCCCCTACAGACGCAGTGCATTGTGTTGATCTCAGGAAAATAGGTTAAGGAGGAAAGAGGGAGTAGTTCAATTTTTTTTGTTTTTTTTTTTTTTTTGCAGCGACATACCAAAGCCTCTGGTGGGAATCGAACCCACGACCCCCGCATGATAGGCGAGCAAGCTACCTACTCACCTACCGGGGGATTGATGAACAATCTGTAATTTCACTTCTAATTTTCCTCCCTCAAATGATCGTCGAAATATTTTCTCTGAATATACGTTGGAAATCAAGGGCGGCAGTATACACCCTTGCCTTACTCATTTTGAGATGTTAATATCTACAATGAGTTCACTGATTCCAATTCGTGGTTATTGGCCCGATTTGGGATTTTTTATACATCTTCTTTCCTTCTCGCCAATTCCAATGGATGTTAATAATTCCTTAAGATTTTCATGTTGAACAGCATCGAAAGTTTTCTCATAGTGAATAAGGCAGAGGAAGACGTCATGCTGGACATCCCGACAGTTTTGAATAAGTACCTGAATGCCAAGTAGCTCTTGTCGAATACCCATTCTTTCAATAAAGCCTAATTGTGAAGCTCGAATAGCTGTTCGGCACTTAGCGTAAATTCATTTGTGTAGTATTCTGAAAAATATTTTTAGTACATTGCTCATTAGGCTGATCGGTCTATATTCATTGCTCTCCCTTGCATTGCTCTTATGCAGTATGGCAGCTTCAAAGTATCGGAGGGGATTTTAACTGGATTCGTTGTCTTTTCTGCAATCACCATCACATCAAGTAGTTATTATATCAGATAAATGAGTCGTCATCAATAAATAGCTTCATAACAAAATCTCCCCAAATGGGTTTTTTTTATCAGCCACCTCAAATGCAGCCTTATTATTTTCTTCAAAAGTTTGTGCAAATGAAAACCAAAACGGGTTAAAGTTAGGATCTCTTTGTTCAATTCCCAGTAGATTTCTAAATTTCGATTTTTGTGTGTGCTTCGTTCTAGTCGAAGTTCTCATATCTCATCTGTAAACCGTTCTTCTTATTTCGTTTTTACGCGGCTTTTCTAATGTGCTTTTCATAGTAGTGCTTTTATTATTTTTGACGTTATTCTCTGTCCCCTTTATCGACACCTCCAAGTTTATTATTTATACATTCCTTAATGTCTTCCTTTACTTAAGGATCGCTAAATTTTCCAATACTATTTCTGTGTTTTTTTTTTTTTCAAACAATATCAAATTTGATGGGGATATTTGATACCAGGAGATTGTGATCAGATGATATGTCTTCTCTATGGTATGTTGAGCATTTTGTCACACAGGTGCAATATCACCTATTTATTTATATATAATCGATTTGGTTCCTCACAAAATTTCGTCTTTTGTACCAGAGTTGATTAAAACAATAAAAATAGTAGATGGTGTGAAAAAAAAATTTTTAAATCTTAGCAGTTATTTAAGTATTTTTAGAATCTGACGTTTAGACTGTTTTTTAAACACAATTGTATTTTTTAAGGTTTTAATCTTATAATTTATTATTATTAAATAATGGCAAGAACATAGTTTGACAAGAAATTAAAAAATAGAGTTATAGATTTAACTGCTGCTGTTAAGCAAAAGAAAATTTTTGAGAAATACTTTATTATAATATCGAAAAAGGGATACCCAATGACTCAGTAATTGGGCGAAAGGCTCCTTTAAATGATTCAAAGACAGGATAACTTAATAGCAACAGAGTTTTAAAAATGATACTTGATATGTAAACGAACTTTTCCCTGAAGAGCAATTGGGGCTGATCTCGACTGTAATCATGCTGTGAAGAAACCTCTGATATCAGACTAAAATCATCTGGAAGACTGAACTGGTATTCTTTTCTCTTTTCAATTGACTGCAAGTATTATTCAAGATCCAATGATGGAAGAACCATTGCACGGAGACCAAAAGGAAAATGACTTGACCCAAAATATTCAAATAAAGCTCTTTGGTGGTGGCAATATTATGGTACATGGTTACTTTTCGGGTCATATAGTAAAAGATACTGTAACCATGATTGGATACAGGCAAATTCTAAATGACGTAATACGCGGCGGAAAATATGCCCCTGATATGGAAGTCCCAATATGACAATAACTCAAAACACACCTCAAAAGTTGTAACCGAATAGCTGTAGTCTAATGCAGTTTTTGTTGTGGAATGGCCAGTTCAATCAGCGAATCTCGATCCCATAGAAAATCTATGGGATATAGCGGATGAATAATAAGGACACGAAATTACAGAAACAGAATAAATTTCTTAGAAGCAGTTAACTCAGAGTGGTAAAAAATTTCACTGGATGTCATCAGCATTATGATTGTCTCCATGCCTCAGCGTTGTGAAACATTACTAAAAAAAACAATTGATACGCAACAAAATATTGAAACAAAAAACAGAGGCAAACTTTTGTATTATTTTACAGTAACACTTTTTAATATTTTGTCAATGGCATAAATGGTCCGATTAAGAATACAGTGTAGTTATGAATTTTTGATATATTATGCTTTCTTCTTCTCTACTACGAACCATTGAACACTTTTATGGTTTGCTATTTTTTTCGAAGATAAGCTATTTTAAGGTTATATTTTTTCTTTTTTAAAAATTTAAACAAAAAAATTTTTAAATAAATAAAAGAATTTTTAATTTTATCTTTCAATTTTTTGGTATTGACCGTTCAATTCGCCAAAAATATATTTTGTTAAAAGTTTCCATTGTATTGTCACTCACTTACTTAATTTAACGGCATTTGTTATATTTCGTTTCACTATATTTTTAGTTTTTAGACACCATTAAATAAATTTTATAAAAACTAACATTTAATATTAAACGGATATTGTCTTTTCATGGTGTTGAATCTTGTTTCTACTTCACTTTGCTTCCTTAACAATTTTCTTTAAACAATCACTAAATACTGCCGTTGTTGTATTTTAACATGATTTTCTATTTAGTTTTGTTTTGTTTGCGTTTTTATTTGTACTCAATGAATAGTGTTATTGTGATTAGCTTAATTTTAGCTTATGTGCATACGAGTTTATTTCTGTTGATTATAAATATAACTCATACGCTTAGCATGTCTATAAATGTGTTGATATCCCAGTAAAAAATTTTTTTTTTTTTAGAAGCAGGACAAATGAAAGTAAGTGCTTCCTATTACATCTTACTCATCAACAGCAACACAAGCGAAACAGTTTCGAATAATCCTTATATAGATATAAAAGAAATTTACTCAAGAGCTTATCTGTGCTGTTTCTTACAGGGAATCAAGTTTTAAGCCGATAATTTAAGGTTTTACTTTTTAAGCCAATATGTATAATATTACCTTAAACAGCTTACTCCTATCAATTAAGAGGTAGCACATTGTAGTGCATAAGCTTTACTACTGGTTGATGCAAACGATCTTTACGATCATTATCGAGTCATTACCGAGAACGTGCAATACTTTGAATTATAAAATAATCACTGATAACCTTCACATGTATCTTAAACTCAATATTGTGTTCGGTTACCATTTTAATACGGTTGCCGATAATGAACTCTTAAATTCAAATGCCGTTTAAATTTAACCCTTTGACTGTCCAATGCATCACATATGATGCTCAGATTTTATAATTGATACGCTTGCGCATCATATGTAATACACAATTTGTCCTATTCCTGCTAACAAAAATTTTGTATGAACTGATGGAAAATAAAGTGATCTACTGGTCTAAGCGTGTAGAGAATGTTTTGTTTTTAAATAAGACATGAACACTTGTATAAGAAAACACTTCGAATTTCCAGGATATAAAACGACAAAAATAATTTTTTATCAATTAAATGCAAAGCAAAGAATTCGAAATTGACTTTGTACACTGTTCTAATTTAATTTGTTTGTTTGAATAAAGTTTATTATACAAAACCCAACTATCTAAAATTGCAATACTAACACTTTCAAACAATACTTTTTGATGACATTTAAAACAAAATATTTTGTACAACAATATTGTTAGATATTTTTATGAACTGAAGAAGCGTGATAGTGTTTCGACTTTCTCAAAAAGTCTTTTTTGGAGTCTCATTCGATAACCTTATTAATATAAGGGTTTTAATGTTTTTGCACAAAATTATTTACACCGAGAAACCCCTATATCTTAATGATCAAATACAGTTTGCTAGATCCAGAAGGGGCACAAAACTTTTTATCTCTATGCGTCGCACAGTGGCGCACGTAGAGCAAACGGGGTTGCAAAAATCAAAATTTTCATGTGCGCCGACGAAGTTTTGAATAAACCCATGTTATAGGAAACTTTTCAACGATTTCAAATATGCTACTCTTAATAATATCACATTTTTAGTTTAGAAGATATAACCGTTCAAAGTTGACCGACTTCCGGTTTTCAAAAAAACACACAATTTTTGGTCAATTTGTTGCGATTTCAGGTGTAATATCACGAAATATAGGTAACGGATCGCCTTATTTTTTATTTGTGTTGATTGACGTATTTATTAGATGTATAATGGTAAAAAAAATTGACTGTTTGCTTTGTGTTTCTCCTGGTAAATCACTATTTAAAAACTATCCGTTTTTTCACTATTTTTCAATTTTGACGGAAAATAAAAAAAAATCTATATTTTTCTATATTTGCCATATTTGCAAAACATGTTCTTTGATTATTTCTTTACATAATTCAAAAGGCTTTATCTGCCCGTACGTGCCCGTTTGGCTTCTAGAGGTAAAAAAGGTTAAAAAGACATGGTTGCAGAAATTGTATGGCGTGCATCCCTTACATGTTTTGACTGACAGTAGTTTGATCTAATAGTTTTTAAATTGCATTTTAAGTCGGTTGTCTACCTGTGAGCCTCTGCCAAAGTCTACTCCTAATATTCTGTTACAGACACATGATGCACAAAAAACTACTCATTGAAATTCGCAGATACGCACCTCACTTAAAAATTACTTTGGAGTACAAATGGTCACTAACAATATTGACTTATGGTCCCTCCAGGTAGGTACAAATCTTATTTAGATACGAGCATAATATCAAAATTGCATAATTCAGCCTAAATCCATATGTATGCAGGGAACAGGTAAATTTTTAGGCATGGTAGCATAAGCCTATATATTGCAAAATAAGCATAATGCCTGGATTAGTCTACGACTGAAAGTTGGCGCAACAAGTACTGAAACAATGGCGTTAAACAATTAAAGTACTGAAAACATGGCGTTGAACTATTTAAAATTATTTGAACTGTTTAGAAGGTCAACCACACCAAAGTTTTTCATGGAAGCTGCTTTAGAAGAACTTGATAGCTTATACGGAAATATTGAGAGAAGCGAAATTATAAAAAAAAAAATTTTATCTGCTATATGCAAATATAAAGGCAAAATGGGTGAAATCTAATCGAACCATTCAGAACTTCAACTCCAAATACGAGGACTGGCTTAATGAAGACACCATCCTGGATATATTGGCAGTAGATAAACCCACCACATCAACCAGAGGAGCAAAAGGAAGGCAAAAAAAAAGTATTGAGGAGTGTTCAATTTTCACAAGAAAGAGGAAACTTGCCGATGCCACCAATGACTTGACCACGAAGCATTTATCGGACGCGCTGTCTATTAAATATACAAAGGATAGTGAAAGAGTTAGGTCGCAGATTACAAAATCTGTTGCTGATGCAAGCCCACTGCGAATAAAAAGGATTAAGGAAAGCATTCCCACGCCCACAAACGCACACATTAAAAAGTACGGTTCCGAAGAAGCCTTGGCCTTGTTTATGTACTTACAAAGAAAAATATGAGATACTGCGGGCATCCTTGATGCGACACGGGGCTGACGTTTTACCAGGATACAAGCATATTATGCAAGCCAAAATAAATTCACGACCACTGCATACGGAGTCTACGGAAGTCTCTGTGAAAGCCAATCTGCAGGATCTCATGGGCCATACAGCAAAACGGTTGTTGGAGGGTCTTCCTGAAAATGAGGTGAAAATTCTTCCTGAGAAACTGACATTGATCAGCAAATGGGGCTGCGATGGATCATCTGGACAAAGCGTTTATAAGCAAAGGATATCTTCCGATGACGCTACAATATCGGACGGAAATATGTTTATGGCATCTGTTGTTCCTTTGCGGCTAAAATCTCATGTTTCCCTACACTGGAAAAATCCACGTCCGTCATCAGTGCATTATTGCCGACCAATAATGTTTCAGTTTGCAAGGGAATCGGCAGAACTCATAAGGACCACAGTGAAGGACATTGAAGAACAAATAAGCAAGATTAAGCCAACAAAGTTACAAATTGGAGAAGGAAAATATATTGAATGCAATTACGAGTTCCACCTGACCATGATTGACGGAAAAGTCGTAAACGAACTGACAGGAATAACCTCAACATTGTCATGTCCGAATTGCAAAAAGAGTCAGAAGAACTTTGGTAATTTAAACGATTCTACAAACGAGGAGAATTACGAATATGGAATGTCACCATTGCACGCAATGATAAGGTGTATGGAGTTCTTGCTAAAACTGGCGTATGCCCTGCCACAAGAGGAGGAAAACTTCGATGAAAATACATCAATAAAGGATAAGGAAAAGATCAGAAAGAAGCAAATACAGGATGCTTTTTTTAAACAAGTTGGACTAAAAGTAGACTGTCCCAAGCACGGATACGGTAACTCAAACGATGGAAACACCTCTAGGAGATTTTTTGAAAATGATGAGGCAGTAACTAGAATCACTGGAATTGACAATCAAATCGTGAAAAGATTGGGAACGATCTTGAATGTTTTAAACTGCAAAGAAAATGTCAATTCTACAAAATATGGAGAATATGCATCGAAAACTGCATCTCTTTTAGCAGGAATGTATCCACAGAAGAAGTTGACCCCGACCGTCCATAAAATATTGGCGCATGACAAAGATATAATTGAGTACCAGTCTTTGCCAATTGGAGAGCTTTCTGAAGAAGCACAGGAGTCTCTTAACAAATTTTATAAAAAATATAGATTGCAGGACAAAGCATCAAGGGTAAGTCAAAATGAGGACCTCTTCAACATGTTGGCAGCATCTTCCGATCCACTTATTTCTTCCCTGCGGCATGTGAAGTCACGAATAGAGTTACAAAATAATTATAGTTTAGAAATGATTAGTCTTTTAGATATACCTTCTCTTACGAATTGTGATGAATATTTTACAGAAAATTGAAAAAATAAATTTAAAAAAGAAGTAATTTTTTTCTAATTTGCTGGGTAATAATTTAAAACATAAAACCCTAAAAAAAAAAATAAAAACAATCTAAAAATTTAAAAATAATTTTTTTTAGTTACCATAAAATTGATTCTTCTACAAATTTTAACTTTGATAACCCATAAGTAGGCCCCTACAAAGCGTAGCACCCTTTCCAAACACTCATTTCATAGGCTGGACAGTTATCTATCATATGCTGTTTAAACTGTTACTGTTAATTATGTTACTCGGTTCAAATGATATGATTTTTGCAACGAAAAAACTCAAATGGCGCCACTGTGCGTCATAAACGCCACACGTCTTTGGAATTTAATTCCACACAACCAACAATTAGTTAGCAACACGATACATTTTAAGAAATTTTTGCTTAGCTACTTTGTTTAAATATATTTAATTTTAATTTCTTTAAATTCATGAAGTTTAATAATTTCTTGTATTTATTTATTTTAATTTATTTTAAATAAGTTATAAATTTTTTTATTGTATATTAATTTTGTGGCGAATTTTTGAACGATGAAAATCCTGTACTTTAATTATAAGACATCTCTTGTTGTGCACGAAATTAATAAAGAAATAATTATTATTAATAATTATTATCACTTTACACATTTTCTTGCTAGGCTGTAGTAAGGTATCATTTGGTCAGAGAAGTTAATTCCACCATTGATTCGCTATAGTCTAGTATTATGATTGCTTTTTAGACTATTTTTCCTTCACGGTTTTTCCCCCGCTTTCTTGCATATTGAGACCATAAAAAGTTTTATAAGTCTTATTTCTTTCTTGTCTTGGTATTTCACTACTCTAATTCCAGTTGAGTTTATTGCACCTGCTATTTCGTTTCTCGTCACTTTGAAAGAATCAGATTCGGCGAACCAACCCAGTTTGATCGTAATGTTCGATAGTATTCGGTATTTTTATTTTTTAAAACATAGATAAAGGAATTATGCTACTATACCAGTTATCTGCATCCAATAATCTCCCGTCATTCAAGAGATCTTCAGCTAAAGTAGCAACGATTGAACCACCATGGTCTTGTTCAGGTAATTTTTCAGATGTGCCTTTCCCGCAGTATACGGAGAAATTCTAAACGTAACAAGTCATATTACACAACTTGAATGATTTTATACCACATTTGTGGCTTTTTCCTGGATTATATTGCTTGAATAAAAGCCTTCCACTGTGCGAAATAATCCAGAAAAATGTCTTCATCTGGCGTATATAGTTCCTGAATTTTTGATATAAAAGTACTTACAGAATTGGAAATTTTATGTAATCTATCTTCTGGATTTTATTATCAGTAACGTACCAGTTATTTAAAATCAGACAGAAATGATTGTAGTTCATACCAATGTTGTGAAACAACGGATGATAAAATAACGGTTCCATTCTTCAATATTAGGATAGTTGATAATGCCATTGGTAATTATCAAACCTACAAAATTTTTCATTTTGGTATGTGTGGTATTTGACCACCTTTTCATGCAAAAATTGTAACGAACATGATGGGATTGTGCATATTTTTTGTTTCCAAAACTATCAGTTTCGCTGTAAAAAAAAAAACTGTCCAATAAAGTTGATTGGCAAAGGTAGTCCATCCTCAATTACAATACGATTATTTAGACCATGTTTGCCAATAAAAGGAATCTTTTCTGTTTTTTCAAAGTTATTGCTCTACTCTTGCTGAAGAGATGATCAAATATAGTTGTCATCACTACCTGAAGAGAAGTCCCTTTCGTCTGAACTGTCATCTTTCATACCAATTCTAATTTCAAAATCTGAATTACCAATTTTTGTTTTCCGACCGTAAAAGGATAATGGATCCATACTTTACTAATAAATGGATACAGACAGCTAAAAGCTTATATGTTGTACAACGAACCAAAGAAAAAATGTACGGCAAAATATAAAATATAAAATATAAAAATGACATGAATCATGTGAGATGCACAGAACGTTTGCATAATAAATTGTTTAAATATTGCTCCGTGTATCACATGTGATGCACGTCATGTTTATAAAATTTTTACTGCGGACGTACTCTATATAAAAAATTTTTGTATGGGGACAGTCAAAAGGTTAAAATTATTATTATTATTTTTTGACCAATATTTATTATAATTTCTTGTTTTTTATAAAAACGATGATGGCTTTTTTTTAAGAAAGAGTTAACTTTTATATGAACAACTGCATTTCTTTTCTATTATTGGAGTAGCTAATCTATTAAGATTCTTTCATAAGAGACCAGAGAAAAATACTTTTTTAACGCAACCTGCGCACAACGGCGCTTCCACCCAAATTACTCTACACCTCACATACTTCAACTGTATCAGCTGGAGTTTTTTTTTTTTCAAAATGTTCGTCACGAGATTGCCCATCGATTCCTTTTGTGAGATTTTTAATATCAATACATAATTTTTTGGAACTTGTCTCCAAAACTTGGTTTTTCCAAAAAAAAAAAAAAAACTTAATCTTTGACAGAAATGTGATCTACAGAGCGCAGGAATATGTTTTTTTTTTTTTAATATTTGTCAGCTGAGAATCTTTGTTTCGATAAATTCTCAAAAACTGTCCGCGTACAACTGCAGAGAAAAATTTTTAATTTTTCCCATAAATGACCAAAATGTTCCACAACTTGTCGTGGAGAAGAGATTTCTTTACAGAAAAATAATGCACTTTTGGAAGATAGACTGTTTGTTCAGAATCATTCATGGGATACTCGCAAAATTTTTCCGAATTTTTTGACATTTCAAAAAATGGTCAAATACAAAAATTTTTAAATATAATATAGAATTCTAAACAAATGGACTATGCGAGGTGTAGAGTAATTAAGGTGGCACACTAGAGCTGTTAGAGTATCCAACGTCAAAGTAAGAAATCATACTTTGTATTGATTTTAGAGTTAAAAATTATGTGATATATAATAAAAAATTAAATTATTCTTGACTAAAAATCTTGACAATTTTATTTTTCATATATTAGTAAAATGTACAGATATTAACCCTAAAACTCTAATTTTTAGTTATTTTTATCTGAATTAGTTTGTATTATGTTAATATAGAGATAATAAAATAGACTTAATACTAAACATGTATTAAATGCATGTAAGCATTAAAGCCGTCGGACTCAAAAATTTATCATATACTGATTAGGGGGGATCGAGAAAAGCTAATTTTGTATGATGCTTTTGGGGTAGAGCGGAAAAGTTGCCTCTATACATAAGTAACTTCTGTTTTTTTTTTGAAAATTTTACCAAGTGTCACATCAGTTTGCGGTAGTGTGCAAAAGGTGCATCTATGTATGGTTAAGTACAGTGCAAAATTTCGCGCCCCACGGACAATATGTTCTGTTCTGGCAAGGAGCCTAAAATTACCCAAAAATCGCCAAATACACCGTTTTTTCATTATTTAACTAACATTTATTAAACATAAACCAGAATTATGCACTAGCATACTATTAGATATAAGAATTAAGAAATAAGTATTCAAAATTAAAAGTACGAAAATGTGTGTTTTGTTAGATGTTTATGTTTTGCGAATAAATCCATCGCGTTTTTTATGACCACACACTTTCTTTGAGGCCTCCGTAACCAATTTTACTGTTCTTTCGACAGCTTGTGTGTGGCATGGGAACTTTGAAAAAGTCCAGTCAATTGGTATTGATTCTTTCAGCATACTTTTCAAATCTTCTGTAGTCACATCATTTACTAATGGTGGTGGAGTTATTTCGCAGGACGACCAGTCAATTAGTTCGATGTAGTCGTTTGCTTCGAAGTTTATTTGTGGAATATCGAACTTTCTAATCCCAACGTGTCCAACCGTCTCACCTGATTCTCGTGCTTTTATGACTCTTCGAATGCCAAGGCCTCTGATATGTGTTCTCTTATCAGTCAGCATCGCGAGCAGAATGTTTTCTGGAGATGCGAAGTAAGCATTCAGAGAAATCACTGGGTCGATGACGTTGCGGTTAACTTGATCCAAGTATCGGGATGACTGAATGAACTGGTAAAGATGCCGAGCTCCATCCTTATTTGAATGATGGATTTTGATGCGGAACCACGATGGCACATACACCCTGACAACGAACTCTACTATGGTACGTAAGTTGTCTGATCGTTCCGTGGTGGAAACATACAGTCTTAATATCCTGTTCGCTGTTGTCAACCAGCGAGACATGTTTAGGGGACCTGGATCGCGCTTAGCAAGACCTGGAGGACACATGCCTGAGCTAACAGCGAGAGCAATATCCCACAGATACTTCTGGTCCTTACTCAAAGTAGCTTTATCATCTGATGGCTAGGTGCAGTTAACTGGATCAAATGTGACCACTGGAAGCAGCTCACACGCCTTCAAGGATTTTCCAATGCAACCAGTGTAGGAATTGGGTCCGGAGGTGGGACCATCGATGGACTCGAACAAGTGGCGGAGAGGCAATTCGTTGAAATGTAGTTGACAAACAGCCCATTGCACAGCTCTCCCGATCTTCAGTTCAGGACGACGCAGTAACGCATTGTGAACTCCAGTATTTACGACCGTTCCATCACACCCTAGAACAAGAATATTGTTCAAACCTCCGGGCACTTCTGCTGTGATATAGTCGTAAATACTTTGAGCAATGGCCAGACTTGATCCTGAAGCTGGTGTAACATGACCAACATAGCTAGATCCTGGTTGTTTCACCAAGGAATAGTGTTCCTCTACAATTGTCCTTTGGTAGTATTTATCATCCTCCTTTTCTGTTGACAACGTTTTATCACGTCGGCCGTCAAAGTAAATACCTGCTAAATAACCATTGTCAATGTCCGAACTCTCACTTTTAAGCTCTTGCATGGTTCGATACCTTTCTCTAGCAATTTTGTTCTTATTTAGTAGATTTAGAACTACGAAGGAATTCTTTTGTCTTCCTTTCAGCACGTGCTTGGAGTTTTTTGGTTTCTTGCAAATCGAGCGATCCAATGCACATTAGGCGCTTTGTTCTCTGATCAGCAAGAAATGTCTGTTCCTTAAAGGGGACCTTGGATTCCTTCGGGCAATTGCAGTCTGTAAACGTGGAGCACTTACAAGCTGCTATAGCAAAAAGAAAGAATGATTCTTTGTTAAACTTCTCCACCCTTGCTTTAGTTGCCATGCTTTTCTCTATTATTTTATAAACAGCCTTGATATCGATATATTTCTTGTGATATGCATGAATCATATCAAGGACACGTTTCTTTGAAACTGTCGGAATGGAAGCATTAGAATACAGCATTTGCAGCTTTACACAAACTTGCTCTGCGATGTAAAAAAATGGGGGTTCCTTGTTACCAGTTGTTTCAGATCCAAGACGCCACCTTTCGTAAATGCAGCATTTAATAACATCCTCTTTTGTTGGAAGCATCCTAGCAAAATCTGTCGGTGATCCGAAAATTGGGCAGTGTAATGCTCCTCGCTTTGAAAATGTTGATGATTTTGCCATGTTTTGTTGCTCACTGCCAGCTCACTGCTCTGCAGCATTATATTATATTATATTAATTTTTACAATATAATACCAAAATTTGCCAAGAGAAGTTAACATACAGTAATACCAAAATATGCCAAGAGAAGTTAACGTACAGTAAAAGTAAAGTTGATTGTCCACGCATAACTTTCCTCAAATCCAACGAATTTGCCAAGAGAAATTAACGTACAGTAATGCCAAAATATGCCAAGATAAGTTAACGTACAGTAAAAGTAAAGTTGATTCTCCACGCATAACTTTCCTCAAACCCAACGAATTTAAGCAGTAAATAGCTCAAAAGAAGGAGCTTGACCCACTGAGTATTCTTAGACCTATGTCAACAGCCTAAGTTAATTAGAACTCTAGTTATAGAGGTTTGAGAGGAGAAAAATATTGAAAAAAATCTTGAATGCAAAGTTTATTCATAAATTCTTTTAATATATAAGATAATAATAATCAATAATTAGCGGTATATAATTAGTGGTAAATAATAATCTCGAAAATATGCTGCTAAAATAATTGTTAATAAATCATATTTATATCTAAAAGTATAATGAAACAGTGTAATTGACGATGTTGGGATAATTTCAGGCTCTTTGCAGAACAGAACATATTATTCGTGGGGGCCAAATTTCGCACTGTAATTAACCATACATAGATGCAACTTTGGCACACTACCGCAAAGTGCTCTGACATTTGGAAAAATTTAAAAAAAAAAAATTGGTCGATTTTACCAAATTATTCAAATTTAACGTCCTTTGCCAGAAAAGAAAACATTACCGTAGGGTGATGAAATTTTGAACAGAAGTTACTTATAAATAGAGGCAACTTTTCCACTCTACCCCAAAAGCATCATACAAAATTTGTTTTTTTCGATACCCCCTAATACTGATAGGTTTGGAAAAGATAAAAAGATAAAAAATAAAAAAATTAATATTTACGTGATGAGATTTTTAATTAATATTTGCAGACACCTAAGCAGTTTCAAATATTAAGATCAGCATTTACCGAATTAACGTATTAATCCTACAAATTTTTAGAAATAAACAGGGTGTTCGATTGGTTTCAAAATCGAATATTATAAAAGCTATCCAAAATATTGCATGTTAATAATATTGTTATTTCTAGGCTTTATAGGTTTAATATATCTTTATGTGAAAATCTCCATTTTGTTTAAAGCTATTTTCTAAAACAAAAACTAAATTCAATTGACGAAATCCCATTAAAAGTGTATCTGTCAAACAATTAAATGTCTTACTAACAATAACATGCGACTTAAAGAATATATCGCACCTTAAATGCAAAAGAGTCACAACTCAAAATTTTCCAAAATCGACTTTTTTCCATAAATTCATTCACAGTACACATTTCTATCTACTGCAAAAATTTATTTCTCATAACTGTCTTCTTTAACAGCAAAAATGCTGTTATATCTGGCGCACAACTTGAGAGAATATCACTAGTCACATGAAAAAATTTCAGTCAGAGAGTCATAACCCAAAATTATATTTTATTTCCACAAATACAATATAAATTTTAAAAAAAAGTATAGCAAAACTTTCCTCAAAATGGACGTTTTTCATAATGAAACTACATTTTTTTAAATAATACAATCATTTTTACATAAACTGTTTTTTGCCTCTTTTGAAAATTTGAAAATTTTGAGTTGTACTGTTTTGTATTTAAGGTGCGATATGTATGTTAGGGTGACAACGGTTTGTATGGAAAAAAAATTTTTGGTCGAATTTTGAGGTGTGCGGGTCGGATTATTGTGACACTGGACCTAAACTTTAGTGCACAAATTTTTAACCAAATCGGACAATGCTTTCTGGACGCGCATTGAGTTCAAATTTCAAATATGAATTTATATATAAAAATTATCAAAAAAAAATCATTTTTCACAAAATCTTGACATTAATAATTGCCTTTCGATTAAATTAATTAATCTAGAGTAAATTATCTCTCAAACAAAATATATTATCGGTTGAAAAACAGAAAAGTTATATCAAGTTTCCCAGGCAATAAATGCGCCGCGGACCACTTCATCAAGAAAATCGAGCTCACATTTTGAAAGTCATTGTAATAATTCAAAACAGCAATATTTTTGCATTCTCCTGATGCCAAAATGATCTTGTGTAAAGTATTTTTAATCTTGTATATTGCTATGCCATTCTAAATTATTATTCAAAAATTTTCTTCAAGAAAATTACCGGAATCAACAATAGGAGCTTAGCGTCTTATCAACAAAATATATCTGATTTAAAATGCAAAATATTGCAGGCATCCTACTCTTAATTTGGCGGGGGCAGCGTTTTTATTTCAACGGATTTGAAGAATAATGTGATTTTTCATACTTTTTCAACTTTTAGGCATCTTTTAGACATCTTTTTGGTGTTTTCATGTTGCATATATCTTTTATCAAAATATTATTCTACTTGATAAAAGTTCTCGATTTTTTTAAATTAAGGTTAAATTGGAACAATATAAAGTGTCCCAATTTAAGGTCAAAGCCAAATTTAAGGAGATTTATTTTTTTTATAACAATATATCGAAATAATATATAGTACTTGTGGAAGGATTTCGATAAAACTTATTGATAATATATTAGAAATTCCAAAATTTAATATTCTGGACTTATTCTCTGAAATTAACCCGTGGGGTACTGAAAATGTGTCCTAGTTTTCACTATTTTTTTTTTTTTTTTTCAGAATAATTATATTCATATAAAGACATATCGAGGGCTTATATTCAAAATGTGTTATTTACATTTGACAGCAATATTAATTTCTGATTTCAAGTTGCTCTCTGATATAACTGTTAAATACAACATTAATTTTGATATCATACATGATTAGTACGACTATTTCTTAATAGATATTGTAGCAAATCAGTCTACAATTACCTTAAGATCTTATTAATACATTAGTTTTACACGCTCTCTTTAAAATAATTATTGATGTAGAGAGCACTTTGGAATATAAGACCTTGATATACAAATTTGTTTATGCTGTGTTAAATAAAGGGTTCGCCATATAACGTTTTTTTTTTTTTGCAACTAGTGCTTATTTCGTGAATGGTAACACTTGGCTCATGTTTGATTTGACAGATAATTAGTTTTATTCTTCCGCTGAAAGAATATGGTGGTGTATACGCTTGAACAATGCTGGGAAATATTGCGACATTACTTTGAAAATCATGGTAATGTTGCAGAATGTGTGCAAAAATTGCGTACGGATTTTGGAAGAAGAGAAGCACCGTCAGCTCCGTATGTTCGTTATATTGTGAAAAAAGTGAAAGAAATTGGCATCCTCATTGATAAACCAGAGCGAGAAAAGCCAAAAACAGTGCGTTCACCCGAGAATATTGCTGCTGTGGCAGAAAGTGTGCGTGAAGCGCCATCAACATAAATTCACCGTCGTTCTCAAGAATTGAACATTTCGGAGGCATTATTGAGATGAATTTTGCATAAGGACCTTGGTATGACGCCATACAAAGTCCAATTGGTTCAGGAGTTGAAGCCAACTGACCATCCAATGCGTTTTCGCTTCGCTAAGTGGGCCTGCGATCGACTTACAGAAGATTTCGATTTTGCCAAAAAAATCATCTTTTCAGATGAAGCTCATTTTGATCTTGGCGGGTATGTAAACAAGAAATATTGTCGCATTTGGGGCACAGAAAACCCGCACGCATACATTGAAAAGCCGATACACCCAAAACGAGTCACTGTTTGGTGCGGATTTTGGTCCAGAAGCATAATTGGGCCATTTTTCTTCGAAAATGAGCAAGGAGTGGCCGTTACAGTCAACGGCGATCGTTATCGGGCCAAGTTGAACGAATTTTTGTTCACAAAAATTGAAGAGGAGGATATTGGCAACATTTGGTTTCAACAGGATGGCGCTACGTGCCACACAGCCGAAGCTACACTCGACGTTTTGCGCCCTCGGAGCTGCGATTTGACAACGTTGGACTATTGTTTGTGGGGTGCCCTCAAAGATAAGTTTTACGCCAACAAGCCAGAGACAATTGACGCTTTAAAGGACAATATTCGTGAAGCCATTGGTGAAACACAGCTGCACATAATCGATAATGTGCTTAAAAATTGGACCGCTCGTGTAGGCTACTGCATGCCGAGCCGAGGCAGCTATTTCAATGAAAATATTTTCCATTATTAACCGGAAGGATTATACTTTCAAATAAAAAAGAAATTTGAGATAATATTCAGTAGTTTTTTTTTATAGCGTTTTCAAAAAAAAAAAGTTATTTGGCGGACCCCAATAAATTTGAGGAATTTTATGAATACCTACATTAAATTTATTTTATTAAAAGAAAATCCTGATGAAAAAATATTTAAAAAAATAAAAATATTAACTTCTGAAATTAAGTCCAGAATATTATTTTTTGGAAGGATTAAAATATTATCAAAAAGTTTTATCTAAATCCTTCCACAAAATTATATTATTTCGATATTTTCTTTTAAAACATGTAGATATCCTTAGGTTTGACCTTTGACCTTAAAGGGGGACAATTTATAGTCTTTTAATTTAAGCCTAATTTCCAATATTGTGAGCCTATATCAAGTGGTATGATATTTTGACAAAAGAAGTTTGAAATATGAAAACACGAAAAAGATGTAGCCTAACAGTAAAAAATTTATGAAAAATCAGATTTTTCTTCAAACCCGCTGAAACAAAAACTCTGTCCTCACCAAATTAAGAACAGGATACCAACAATATTTGGCATTTTTAATCAGATATATTTTGTCAATTAGACCTTAAGGTCCAATCGTTGATTTCGGAGAATTTCTTGAAAAAAATTTTTGAAAAAGCAAATTCGAGATTTTGAAATAGTGCTAAAAAATGCGTACCTTTTTGACATTAATTTAGAATGGCATAACAACAGACGATATGCAAAATACTTTATATAAAATCATTTTTGGATAAGGAGAATGCAAAAATATTATTGTTGTAAATTATTTCAGTGTCTTTAAATATATGAGCTCAATTCCCTTAATCAAGTGGTCTGCGGCGCATTTATTGCCTGAGGAACTTAATCTAACTTGGCAGTTTTTCAACGCATTATAGATTTTGTTTTTCTATTTGAAAGATTATGGTTTATTAATTAATTTAAAAAACTTAATTAAATGAATTTTAAAAATTAATCTTATTGAAAACGTTTTGGTATAAAAAGTTAGAATAATTAAATTAAAATATCGCATCAGAAATAAAATATATTTTAGCACTCTATACATGTGCAAAATGTGTTAATAGAAAAACATTTCTCTAATCATTTCTATAAAAAAAAATCGTAACATATATTTAAGCCGTTGGCTTTTTTGAAACACTAATGATATTTTTTTTTTAAATTAAAGTAACCTTATTTTATCTTGCGTCAAAATAATTTATAATTCAATTAAAACAACAACTATTTCCAATTAAATGTTGTCGTCTTTATTTTTAATACTTAAACTGCTTTTGCTCATAAAAATAATTGTGTAGATATTCTTGTCTAATTATTTCTTCTTATATCCAACTCTATTCTAACATCAATTAAAAATTCTACTTTACTATTAAAATTGTATTTAATTTCCTCAATTTATATTCTCAAAAAGAGACATTACATTTATATCTTGTTTAGTTTAAAAATAACACATGATTATTTTCTTATCACCAACAATATAAAAAAAAAACAAACAAAAGACTTAAGACACGAACTTGTTTCATGCTAACATTATTTGAAACAAGTAAACTATGTTTTTACCTTAACAACCTTGTACTTGAGAGATCACACGACCTATACACACTACAATTAAACAAAATAAATGAACAAATTAAAAAAAAGAAAAAACTTCAGGTAAATTTGTTGTAATTAACAGAAATGTCTTTCTAATACTCAACATTAACGAAAAAAAGTTAATCAGTATTGATAGTTTTCAAAGACAATTTCTTAAATTAAATGAAAAAAGAGTTTAAGGAATACAAAGTACTTGTTCAGTACAAATCTAGTAGCTGACAATTGATAGTCAATAACTTTTGAATGGGGTAACAACTGCAATATAAAACGCATTTGTTTACTATTGTTATAGTTTTTTTTTCTCATTTGCGGTTAACAACGGCAAAAAACACTTTAAAGAGGGTAACAATATTGAACTTGGCTTTGTGTTTCGCATTTATTTCTGGCAGTTGTTTGTTCTACGGTTTTTATAAGGTGTTTTAATGTATTGTACTTTTTTGGTGGCTTTGTTTTTTTTTTTTTTTTTTTGAGGCTTTCATTTGTATTTCGCTATGCTATTGGTTTCGATGTTTTTTTTTTGGTTGGTTAAGGAGTTGTATTTGTAACGCGTTTTTGATTAGCTTTCCGCATTTTATTTTATTTTTTGCAAGTTTTTGAACACAGTTGGCACTTACAAACGATGCTTATCAGAAATCACGAATATTTGTTTAGCCAAAACCTGAAGAAGTTGTGTTTGTTTGCTTGATTGTGTTTTTGTTTTTCTTTAACAAATGTTCGAAAACAAGTACAAACATGTACAATTGTATCTATATAACAGAACAAGACAAAAGAATTTAAAAAAACAGCAACATTTGCGAAAAGCAAGTGCTTTAGTTTATAATAAAAGTCTTCGGAAGCATACCTTTGTTTGAAACAGTATACATTTCATACGCTGGCTTTTTTCTTCAGAAACTATGTCGTTCTTACAACAATTTTCAAAATACTAGGATCGACGTAGTCCTCTAATGGAAGACCTGAAGAAAAAAATAGTTCAGTAAAATCAGATTTTTAGTTTACCGATTTTTAGTTTTCAAAAGAACACAAAACTTTCAGGCAATGTGGTTCTTGCTTCAGATATAATAAAAAGAAACTGTGTAACTAATCGCAATTTTTTATTTACATTGCTTTATTTATTTATTCAGTATATTATATAAAAAAAAAAATACTGTTTGCTTTGTGTTTAAATTTTTTCACAATTTTTCAACTTTGTTGGAATATAAAAAAAGAATTTTTTTGTTTTAGGGATAATAATTAATAATTTTTAGTTAACACGAACATGATTTTTCTTACATCGTTAACAAGTTGCAACTTTGATAACCCTTAAGCATATATAAGTAGAAGGCGAATTACCTTGTTCAGACTCTTAATTTAGAAGTTGTACAATTATCTATCATATGCCTTTTAACTTATTTGATTATCTCAATCGGTTCAAAAGTTATGATTTTTGCTTCTAGAAAGCTCATAAAACGCCACCGTACAACGTCTAAATTTACGCCCATAATTTACAGGATTCATAAATATTTATATACATATATTTCAAATTACACATTTAATTCTGAAAAATTTCATTTAAGAAATGAAATGGTAAAAGTATTCAAATATGACTGATTTCGCTACTCCAGCATTTTTTACTGAACGCGTACACTAATACAGGGGTCTTGGCTGCATACATTCGCCGATTTTTGTACCCCATACCACTATGTAGTTTGGGTATAATGACTTTATGCTGCTGTTTTTAACTACCAAAAATGATTGACCTAGACCCATATTTTATTATACCGATCAACTCAGATTCACTTTCTGAGTCGATTTAGTGATGTCCGTCCGTCCGTCCGCCCGTCTGTGTGTCCATGAAAAACTTGTAATCAAACTACAGTTCGCAAATATGAATATATTTTGATGAAATTTGGTATAGAAGCCATAGAATGAACGCTATTGAAATTGGTGAAATTCGGTGCATGTTCAGACCAAGTCCCATACAAATGAACCCTATGAAATCGACATAAATTGCCATAAGATCCAAATTATCATATAGATCTCAGTCAAATTGGGTTTGTATGCGTTTATTATATCTATTAATCAGTAGTCCAAATAAAATCCCTATAGGACAATTCTTAGTCATAGGCCCCATATAGAGCTGCTTTCCGATCTTCACTTAAATCTATCAAAAAACAAAAATATTGCAAAGATTTTTCTCAAATTTGGTGTGTTTATATTTTTTCAAAATATAAGTGACTTTAGCAAATATGGTCAGGGTCAGTCCAGTTTTCGACCTATGTCCCATATAAATATAACACCCGATATGAACTTTTTAATATCTGCAGCCAAAAAAATTAAAAACAATTCCCCTCAAATTTGGTTTATGCTTATTTTCTATACCGAATTAGTTGGACCGAAGAGATAAACCATGGTACAGGGTGTCATATAGTCAGTCTAGACCGGCTATAATTTTCTTACTTGTTTATCTTGTTCTCAGAAAAGTTGCTCATACTAACACAGTGGAAGACGAACTTTATCGAATTCCAACATCGCGATCACATGCTTAATACACGTTTTGTGATAAAAAAAAGTTGTAAGTCATTTGAAAGAGGGCAGTTTTCTACATTTAATATTGTCATAACCTTTTCCTAAAGGTTTTTGTTTCTCCATTCAAGGTGTTCAAATTTTAGAAAAAGAGAATTTAAAGTACTCGTATTGGCAAATCATTTGTCACTTTAAAAATGCTTATTAATCAAGCTCAAAAATAATAACGCTGTTTTGAAGAAAAAATAAAATAATATTCAGTACGTGCTCAGATTTGAAACTGTAACGAAGCATAATTAATTTTTTACGATTTTTAAAGTTGAAAAAAAAAGTAATAGAATCCCCCAAATATAAACACTAAAGAAAAAAAAATCATGTGAGTCCGATCACAAGGGAGATGTGTAAACATCTAATAATTAAAGAAAACATCAACATCATATATTCCAGTGCATAAAAAATAAGTCGATTATGCTGTTTTCTGAAATTCAATTGATGTTTTCTGAAATGCAATTGATGTTTTCTGAAATTCAATCGATGTTTTCTGAAATACAGTTAATGTTTTCAGCAATTCAAATGATGCTTTTTGAAATTCTATTGATGTTTTCTGAAATTCTAATTATGTTTTCTGAAATTCAGATGATGTTTTCTGAAATACAATTGATGTTTTCTGAAATACAATTGATGTTTTCTGAATTTCTATTGATGTTTTCATAAATTCAATTGAAGTTTTCTGAAACTCGAATGATGTTTTCTGAAATTATATTGATGTTTTCTGAAATTCTATTTATGTTTTCTGAAATTCAAATAATGTTTTCTGAAACTCGAATGATGTTTTCTGAAGTTATATTGATGTTTTCTGAAATTATATTGATGTTTTCTGAAATTCAATTGATGTTTTCTGAAACTCGAATGATGTTTTCTGAAATTATATTGATGTTTTCTGAAATTCTATTTATGTTTTCTGAAATTCAAATGATGTTTTCTGAAACTCGAATGATGTTTTCTGAAATTATATTGATATTTTCTGAAATTCTATTGATGCTTTCTGAAATTCAAATGATGTTTTCTGAAACTCGAATGATGTTTTCTGAAATTATATTGATGTTTTATGAAATTCTATTTACGTTTTCTGAAATTCAAATGATGTTTTCTGAAATTCGAATGATGTTTTCTGAAATTGTATTAATGTTTTCTGAAATTCTATTGATGTTTTCTGAAATTCAATTGATGTTTTCTTAAATTATATTGATGTTTTCTGAAATTCTATTTATGTTTTCAAATGATTTTTTTACGATTTTTTTGTATGAGTTTTTTTAATGCGGTCACTAACCCTCGCACAAAAACAGGTTTGAGTGTATTTTTTTATGATACGATTTTCCTACGCTTTTCCTTACTTGGATGACGGTATTATATATTGCATTTTATATTAAGATGTCGTCATGTGTTAAATTGATTTATGATGTACAATGGAACTTAAAGCTATAATTAACTAATTAAATTTAATTAAAATTTCAACTAACAAAACAGATATCCTAGTTATTGAAAAATATTCCAAATTTATATCAATTTAATGCTTAGTAAGAATCAATTTAATGCTTAATGGTAATAATTACTAAAAATGTTTATTAATGAAAGTTGTTAACATATAATTGTTTATATGGTCTGAGGCGTTGCCAACTAACTATATTGAAAAAAGTACGAACAAAGACAACCCTGTCAGTTAACACTGCTTTTGCATTATCTTTACTTGCATTCTATTATTACATCGTCATTCGTACGTAATAAAAACAGAAAAAAAGATTTCTTTAGAACTCAAATAAAACTTAAGAAAATACAGAAATATTTTGGTGGAATTCTACAAATCGTTGTGGTTTGTGAATAAAAACTTAATTATAGTTTATTGAGGAATAAAGTATTTGTAAAAATACACATCAAAAATTCCACAAAATGCAGTCGGCTAGTAAAATAAATTATGTGTACACTATTTGACAAATAGTTGGTCAGGTAGTGTTCAAGAAAATGTTGAAAAAGAAAAAATGGTCTCAAATATTTGGTCTATGGAGCTAATTTGAAAATTAAAAAAAGTGTTAAAAACATGAGTTACTTAGGTTTGTCTCTCCTACCACAATTCCAATTTCGAATGCATTGGGTAATTGCCCATGAACAGTTTCTCTTGAAAATATTTTTTCACCAATACAATCATAAGTCACACAGCGTTATCTCCTTCAGCTCACACCGATACAAGTTACGCTGTTTTTGTGATTGTATTGTGAAATAGAAATCTACCCCCCTGCGCGTATAGATGTTTACAAATCAAAAATCTTAGTTCATCATATTGCGGAGATTTACGAACATCGATTTAAGTCGTTTATGGTTAGTTCTTTTCCACCTGTTCTTTTGAATGAATGTTATTAAAAAAAAATCATGTGAGTCCGATCACAAGGGAGATGTGTAAACATCTAATAATTAAAGAAAACATCAACATCATATTTTCCAGTGCATAAAAAATAAGTCGATTATGCTGTTTTTTGAAATTCAATTGATGTTTTCTGAAATGCAATTGATGTTTTCTGAAATTCAATTGATGTTTTCTGAAATACAATTAATGTTTTCAGCAATTCAAATGATGCTTTTTGAAATTCTATTGATGTTTTCTGAAATACAATTAATGTTCTCAGCAATTCAAATAATGCTTTTTGAAACTCAATTGATATTTTCTGAAATTCTATTTATGTTTTCTGAAATTCAAATGATGTTTTCTGAAATACAATTGATGTTTTCTGAAATTCTATTGATGTTTTCTGAAATTCTATTTATGTTTTCTGAAATTCAAATGATGTTTTCTGAAATACAATTGATGTTTTCTGAAATACAATTGATGTTTTCTGAAATTCTATTGATGTTTTCTGAAATTCAATTGATGTTTTCTGAAACTCGAATGATGTTTTCTGAAATTATATTGATGTTTTCTGAAATTCTATTTATGTTTTCTGAAATTAAAATGATGATTTCTGAAACTCGAATGATGTTTTCTGAAATTATATTGATGTTTTCTGAAATTCTATTGAAGTTTTCTGAAATTCAATTGATGTTTTCTGAAACTCGAATGATGTTTTCTGAAATTATATTGATGTGTTCTGAAATTCTATTTATGTTTTCTGAAATTCAAATGATATTTTCTGAAACTCGAATGATGTTTTCTGAAATTCTATTTATGTTTTCTGAAATTCAAATGATGTTTTCTGAAATTATTTTGATGGTTTCTGAAATACAATTGATGTTTTCTGAAGTTCTATTTATGTTTTCTGAAATTCAAATGTTGTTTTCTGAAATACAATTGATGTTTTCTGAAATTATATTGATGTTTTCTGAAATTCAATTGATGTTCTCTGAAATTTTATTGATGTTTTCTGAAACACAGTTTATGCTTTCTGAAATTCTATAGATGTTTTCTGAAATACAATTGATGTTTTCTGAAATTATATTGATGGTTTCAGAAATACAATTGATGTTTTCTGAAATTCTATTTATGTTTTCTGAAATTCAAATGATGTTTTCTGAAATTCTATTGATGCTTTCTGAAATTCAATTGATGTTTTCTGAAATTCTATTGATGCTTTCTGAAATTCAATTGATGTTTTCTGAAATTATATTGAGGGTTTCTGAAATACAATTGATGTTTTCTGAAATTCTATTGATGCTTTCTGAAATTCAATTGATGTTTTCTGAAACTCGAATGATGTTTTCTGAAATTATATTGATGTTTTCTGAAATTCTATTTATGTTTTCTGAAATTCAAATGATGTTTTCTGAAATTGTATTGATGGTTTCTGAAATACAATTGATGTTTTCTGAAATTCAAATGATGTTTTCTAAAATTATATTGATGGTTTCTAAAATACAATTGATTTTTTCTGAAATTCTATTGATGTTTTCTGAAATTCAATTGATGTTTTCTGAAATTCTATTGATGTTTTCTGAAATTATATTGATGTTTTCTGAAATTCAATTGATGTTTTCTGAAACTCGAATGATGTTTTCTGAAATTATATATATGCTGTCTGAAATTCTATTTATGTTTTCTGAAATTCAAATGATGTTTTCTGAAATTATATTGATGGTTTCTGAAATAAAATTGATGCTTTCTGAAATACAATTGATGTTTTTTGAAAGACAATTGGAAAATGTTTAGAAAAGAACATATCATAATTTTTTCACCAATACAATCATAAGTCACACAGCGTTATCTGCTTCAGCTCACACCGATATGAGTTACGCTGTTTTTGTGATTGTATTGTGAAATAGAAATTTACCCCCCTGCGCGTATAGATGTTTACACATCAAAAAAATTTGATAATAAGAGGGGGCGATGGAAAACTTAAATTTACCTAAAAGCGTGTATTATTTATCAATCCAGAGCTAAGAGCTGCATACCTTAGATATAAACATTAAGGAAAGGAATGCTGAATTCTGTATTTCATATTGAACAGTTTTGCGTTTCGATTTTAATGCACTTTCAAAATGTTCAACATGATACAAAATGATTTTAAAAATAAATTGATGCGCTCTGAAAACATAGTAGTAACAGAAAGCTATAGCTAAGCTATATATATATATTAGGGTGGCCCTTCATTATATGGAGGGAAAAAAGTGTTCAAACTCTCGGTATCATCCACTAGAAATATGCGAATAGCAAACAAACTGAGAAATACAAAGTTTTGGGCCAAACAAAAACATTTAGTCGTGCCTGAACGTGATTGAAAATTACAAGTGCGTTTATATGGGGAAAATATGACTTCTTTTTTTTCAGATTTTAAGAAAGTTTCGTTCTATAGTTTAATTTTTCAGCCAAGTTGTTACTTAATTCGGGATTAAGATTAAATAATCCTTTCAAAAAGCTATTAAACTTCAAAATCGAATAACACCTCGCCAAGAAATAGCAAATGCCCCAGACCACTTTTGTGCCAAAAAAAAAAACTAGGTCATGAAATTTAATAGCATTTTTTTTTCAACTTTGAGTAATTGATTAAAGCCATAATTTTTTGGTCTCTATACATGTAGGACTCAGATATGAAGTATTGTTTTATTACCACGTTTTTTGATAAAATTTTGAAAACTCCTTTTTCAAGTTTTAAAAAATTTTCTTAAACAAAATTTAAAAAAATGGACATGGTACTTTAAGGTTTTGTTAAGTACGCGCTACAAATTAACTGAGTGTAGTTTTTGGTAAATCCCTATGCCAGAATTTTTTTGACAAGGAGATTATTTTTGCGGATTTCGAGAAAAATGGGATTTTTGTAAAATATACTGTAAATGTACTCTTTATAAATAATTTTTATCAAAAATTCATCACTTTTCTACTTTTAAATGTTATATCTTAATAGCCTAGGGTTTCGGAAAAAGTAATATGATCCCATTAACACTTTTGGAATTGGGTCACATATGACCCCAAGCTAATACAAGACAATTTATTCAAAAAATTCAAATATTTTGTAAGTGCTGTTGAATTTTTAGATGCGACGTTCAAAATATAATGACAAAATGTATAGAACTTCCGTTCCTAAAATTTGGACTACATCCGAGAACACTAACCCATTATTTGCCAAGGCCAGCTTGGTTTTTAAGATATTTTTAAATAAAAAAAAATTACCTAGAACGAGTTTTTCTATTAAACTCAATGAAACCTCTATTTAAAATTTAAAAAAAATAATTCGGTTAATTTTTATTTATTTAACCCTTCAGTGCTCCTGGCATCAAAATAATGCATTATGATATATCATTGCTGCAATTATCTGCTTATTGCACGCGAATATAAACTAAAACAACTTTTAACCAATTTTGTTATAAAATTAATTTATGTATAAAAACTATATATATCGCTAAATCGTCTCAGAAAGTGAGTTGATGGGTATAGTGAAAGATGGGTCTAGGTCTTTAATTTTTTTAAGTTACAAATAGCAGCACAAAGTCATTATACCCTGACCACATAGTGGTACAGGGTATAAATACTCTTGCTGCATAACGGGCGATGAAACGTATGGACTGGTAGGTTTTTCGACTACCTATTCCAAAACAGTGACAGAAACCAATAAAAAATTCCCAATTTAAGAGCTTGCGGAAAAGATTTATACGTTCATAAGTAGCGATTAGAACTACAAAAATTATAATCTCAATTAAATAAACAAAAATAAAAACTCTAGGTTCAATGGTTTCCTTATTATTAAATGTTATGTATGATTTTCTTGATCTCAGTCCTAAACTACATAAGGGTTGATGAGAATTTTAGGTTTTTTTCCACAAACATAAATATATCTACAAATAGGAAAAGTTTTGAAGGACCTTTATTGACATTCTTTTGAGGCAATATCA
Organism: Cordilura impudica; assembly: GCA_963682025.1. Taxonomy (NCBI): domain Eukaryota; kingdom Metazoa; phylum Arthropoda; class Insecta; order Diptera; family Scathophagidae; genus Cordilura; species Cordilura impudica. The sequence continues at coordinate 70,479,499 of OY821518.1, read as the reverse complement.
TGATATAAAAAATATATGTTAATTTCCAAAATTCTTCACTTACATATGGCACCGATTCCGACTTCATAGGACGAGCATAAGTGTTAAGAATAATTTTTTGAAAAATGTAACCCTATATAATTTTGAAGCGGTTTGAAAAGGAAGCAAGAATACGAATTTAAACGACCCTAAAACAAATGATGTTGCAAAAATCCAAAACTGCATGTGAGCTTAGGACATTTTGAATAAACTCATCTTATAGGAAATAAAAAAAATTATTTCAATTAAAATTGATTCTGCTTCTCATCTTGGTAGAAAACAATGTGTTACTGTATTGTCGCATTAATGACAGCATGCGGCTACATGACATTTGTATTAACTGCTAGGGCCAGCTCAAACTTTATAAGTACTTGCAACAACGCCCTTTATAAAAAAAATACCATATAGTTGATGAACTAAAATCTCAAATTTTCAATGTAAAATAGAGCTGAAAAATTTAATAAAAAGCGTTTTTCAGTATTATAATGTTCTGAAGAATTCTGAATTATATTATAAAATGCTAAAAAGGTTAAAAAAATTAAAAATTTTCGACATTTTAGCAATTTTGCGGCACTAGATGCAGTTTTTTGCTGTTAGTATATTTTAAACTTTTTTATCCTAGTCTATAGCTACAATTATGATGGAGACAGAAAATAAAGTCCAATTGATTTCTGAGATATAGTCGTGAGAAAAATTTCATGTTCTTCGGGAAAAATTAAGTTTTAGCCATAAAATTCGAACAATAGCTAAACGAGCAAAACCCGGATGGGATTTTTAGTTTCGATAAGAGCTTCAAATAACCGCACACGAGAAGAAGTTTGACTAAATATATTTGGAACAATTTTTAGTTAGTTTTCTTCTGCAAGACGAACCAGCAGAATGTAAACCCCCCTGCTCTCACTTACCAACAAAATATATTGTGTTTGAAGTATGGTTATGTTTATGTTTTAAGAAATAAATATTCGTTCATGATTACATATTTCATCGAAAAATTGCACTCTTTCAAATAATGTGATTACTGAAATTGAAATACTCGTATAACTTCAGTACAATTTTATAGAAAGAGTTCTTTTGAAGAATTAATAATTATCATATAAATTATAGCCATATATTGTTTTTCTGTTATTTCAAAAAAAATCGTTATTCTCGCTATTCTTTAGACTATTATTGTTGACCCAAATATTTATTTCAAAGTTGTGTCCATTTTGACTATCCTACAATCACTATGACTACTATGATTGTGTTACTTTAGGTCCATAAATTCAATTGTAATAGTGATGCTTTGATGTACAATATCATATTTGTTTATTTTGAAGTCATAATCGATCAACTGATACTTGATATTTTTGTTTAAAATAAGCCAATTGTTTTTTCCAGAATCCGACACCGATAACGAAGATGATTTTGATATCGATAGTGATGACGATTTAAATTCATCCACCGGCAATACAGAGGAGGATGAGGAAGAAGAAGATGATCGGGAACAACAAGATCAGTTTGATAATAATCTACCTTTGGCTCCTTACATTACTAATATGATGCGTTTAAATTCGGAATGCTCTGATCCCAAACTGTTGGAAAATTGTAGACCTTGGCAAAAGTGGAAATGTATAAATGAGAATGGAAGATGGCGCAAACATAAATTTAAACTCCATGTAAGTCAAAAGAAGATTGTAAATTACGGTGAGGAGTTGAAATAAATGTTAAACTTTAATACAGCCGAGAACTAGAAAATGGCAGAATTACAAATCAGTAGTAATAGTGAAAAGTTTGTTTTAATTTATTTTTTATTTTTGAATACAGTACCCATAGTTCTGGTAAATCATCTCGTAGACATAAACGTGATACCGAACATTTTGATATAGAAGAACTCTATCATACGGAGATGCCCTATGAGATGGAAGAACTTATAGACTTACATGATAACTTAAATGATTGTAGGGACAAATATTCAAAATATTTTTGAAGAAAAAACAAAACTACGAACTTTGGACATGCAGGAAGCTCAAAATTGTCAGAAAGAAGCCTACATAAAAAAAATCTTGACATGGAAAATGAATTTAACGCAGCTGAAGCAAATGCTTCAGAAAATTCATACCCAAATATTATTCATTTCAGATATAGTGCGAGACACTATATCTAGAAAATACTTGATCAATGCAGAGCTTTTTGCTAAAAAAAATTGGAACAAGAAACATTTCTTCTTTAGAGGCTAAGCTTGAAAATTGTCATAAGAGACTGTCAATCCAGCTGAAACTCCAGTTATGACATGGTTCAATATTTATTGGAACACAGAATTTTTTTTTTGGAATTAGTGGATGCTCAATCAACTATGAATGATAGTATTTGGAATATTTGTGCAGAATTCGTATAAGTTTTAGCACCTGTTAAAAAATTAACGCTGAAACTTCAAGAAGAACAGACAAATTTAGGCGATTTTTAAAAAATCTGACTTAGTTTTAAATTAAAATACAAAACAAAAATATTCTCAAAAGAATTATATTTAAATATTATAAAAACAGAAAGCCACTTTATTAGTAATCCACTTTTTATTATAGCAGCAAATTTAGATAGCAGATTTAAGTTAATACTAATTCCCAAAGATATTGAAAATACTAAAAAAAAAAAACAAGAAGAATTTTTAAAAATTTACAAACGGAAAGAAAAGAAGAGAACTTTATGAGAGATTCAATATCTTCTTCTTCGGAAGATAATGACGATATGCTCGAATAAGTTCTATAAAAGAAGCAAAAGTTTTTATAATCAAATTCTTCAAATGTAAATTGATTGATAGCTTAATTAATTGATAGCTTAATTAAAAATTAAATGGAAATATGTGAAAAATATCCAAGACTGGGAAAAAACAACATTTTTGTTGAAATAATGTGGCAACCCGAATAACTGTTTTACTATTTTTTACATTCATTTATCTTACATTCATTTCTTTTTCTTTTTCCTATTTTTGTATTATTGAATTTGTAGTTGAAGATCATTCAAGTCGTTGAGACTCTAATAAAATATTCTTATCGAAAGTCTGAGTCTTTTATTTCGCGGTTACACAAATTTAATTTAATTTAATATTTATTGAGACTTTTTATGTAAATAGTAACAGAAAAAAAATACATTAAATAAAGAAAATTTAAGATTATAATGTAATGTCTTAAAACTATGAAAGAGTAATTTACAGTAACAAACTTGACAGTAAGGGTATGATATTGAATGAGAAAAAGAAAAAACGCCCTTGCTCCATAGGCTAGCCATAACGATAGAGTAATCTCTTAAAATAAAGTTATAAACTTAATATTAGTAAAAAAAAAAAAAAAAAATCTTACAAGCTAGAAAAATAATAATAATAATAACTAAAAATAACTGTTAATTAACCCCTGTGAGTACAAGGGTGAGTTTTTTTAAAAAAAAATCCGGTGTAAGAGCCGACAGATCACTAATTTCATGGTTTATACCAAGAGGAGACAAATATTGAGTATTACGCCAATTGTAATTCTTCTGAGATTGTGCAATTTCTTTTAAAACAGTATTATCATGCATGTATAATCTATTATTATAATTCTTTATAATGTCAAACACGTAAGAGCTCATTGGAAGCACTCCCGACTCATTGTAAATAATTAAATTTGAAAACCTTTTTGTTTTTGATGAAAAATTTTTTCCAATACAAAATCTTAAAACCTTTCTCTCAAAAATTTCAAATTTGTTCATTAATGTCGGTGATATAGAAAACCAAATAAGAAATGCATACAACAAAACTGGTCTCATACATGTTTTATAAAGTAGTAATTTTGTATTAACTGGTAAAGTTTTATTAGATAAAACTCTGCCAAGACATCCTTTCACTCTGTTAACTTTATTTAATACAAAATTTCAATGTTCATTAAACTTAAAAAGCTTATTAAAAATAATGCCAAGATATTTAAAGCTGTCTTTAAAAGGAATTTTAATACCATTTAAAAACAGCTTTAATCGTTTGCTTTCTGGAACTACGAAGTAAGCACATTTCCCCGACGCATTTCTGAGACAAATTGCTTCACTTTTTGTAGCATTTATTTTAATACCCCAAAAATCATAAAAATCTTTAACTTTAAATAGATGTCTTGATACAATTTGTAAAGCTTTATCAGGAGACGCATGATGGGCGTAGAGAAGAGAATCATCTGCATAGAGAATACCAGTAGAGTTTGAAAAGTTGTGGGGAAAATCATGAATTAAAATGTTATACAAATGTGGCGCCAGAATTGAGCCCTGCGTAACTCCACAAGAAATAACATCAAAATCAGAAAAATAATTATTTAAATGTATGCAAAACCATCTATTGCAAAAATAACTCTTAAATAATTTAATATATGTATATCAAAACCAATTAAACTCATTTTGAAAATTATACCTGCGTGAAACGCTCTATCAAAGGCTTTTTCGACATCGAGCGAAACAACAACTGTGCAACGACGCTGTCGTAAATTACAAACTACATCGTTATAAAATTTTGAAAGAGCGTCTAAAGTAGAATGTCCTTTTTTAAATCCAAACTGTAAATTTGGAGCATACGAGTTATGTAAACCGATATCCATTTTTTCACGAATAGTTTTTTAAAAAATTTACCTAAGTTCGAAAGCAAAGAAATGGGCCTTAAATTGTTAATATCGGAAGAATTTGTTCTCTTTTTGATAGCAATTATTTTTGAAATTTTCCAGTTATTAGGAAAATATGCATTATTTAAACAATTATTAAAAATAACAACTAAAAACTCAAAGGCCTTCATAGGAAATTTTCTAATTAAAAAATTTGAAATTCGATCGATTCCTGCAGACTTTTTATTATTCAAATAAATTGAATGAACAACAACGTTATCTAATTTTACAAATTTTATGCAATTTTGATTATTCAATGCAGAAAAGTCATCAGTAAAATTAAATAATGTATCGCCAGCCAAAGTTTCCACAAAGTTTTCAATTTCTGAGATATCTCTATCAATACAGGTACCACTGTAAATTTTTGAAAAATGTTCTTTTAAAATATTTAGTTTAATTGTCTCATTTTCTAAAACTAATCCATTTACAGACAAATCCCCAATTGATGTACGTTTTTATAACCTAGAATATTATAAATGTTCTTATGCCAAGAAATATTCTTGGCATTAAAATCTCCACCTATTATAGTTCCGTCAAAGTTTTGCGAAAAAGTGACTATATTTGAAAGGCCATCTAAAATTAGGTTTACACTAAAGTTGCATGGGAAGTAAATCGACCCTACTAAAAATTTTTTATTTATATTATGTACTGAAGTGCGAATTTCAATAAATAAATTAGGAAAAGCCACATTAGATATCTCAATTTTGGAAAACTGATAATTTTGTTTAATAACAATACCTAAACCTTGGGAGCTATTATCTCTGATAAAGCTGTAATTATTCAAAGAAATTTTTCGTTGTTTTAAATGTGTTTCCTGAATAAAAGCTAAATCAATATTAATGTGTTTAAGTAAATTTAGTAAATCTATTCTTCGACTTGTCTCCACAAGAGATCTAACATTATATGTAATAATTTTTAATACATTATGGACCATAGGTAGTTAAAACTCCCTGAAATAGACTTTTGCATTCGGCTTTTGCTGTGATTTGGACATTGATGAAAATTTTTTTATGAAATTTTTTATTCTCACTTCCAAAGAATCCGGCTCGCATAAAATTTTAGCTATTTCTAAAAAGTCAATTACAAAACTAGGTTTATTTGAAGAATTGCAATCTTTATTAAAATGACTTGAAAAAGTTTTACTAGGGTCTATAAAACTAAAATTAATAGCATTAGAAACATTATTTGATGCCTGAATTCTTTTCTCTTTAGCTTTATCTGAAAATTTCCGCTTCAAATCAAAATAGTTCTTAAAAGCAGGACAACCGCGCCAACTAGCTGGATGGCCAGATTTCTGACAATTGAAACAATATGAAAGACTGTTTTCACTGGGAGTAAAGGAACATTCTCCAGGACCATGGTTTAAAGAACATTTAACACACGTGTAAGAACGATTGCAATACTTAGACATGTGACCCCATTTCTGACAACGATAACATTGAACTACTTTTTGATTTTGTTTAGGTTTCTCCAAGTTATAACCTGATTTAAAATAAAGCGAATATTAGACAACTCGTTTGAACGTTTACCCTCTTTAAGCGTAACTAAAAATAAACCAGTCTCTAAATTATTCTTTTTAGAAAAGGACGTCTGAAATTTAGATACAGAATGAACAGAATTAGGAACCAATTTATTTAAATCATCATGAATATCAATAATATCAGTATCATAGTAAAGTCCACGCAACACTAAAGACTGGCGCCTCATTTTTAAAAACAAGACCTTTGGTTTTCAACTGATCAACTAAGCTCTTAATATTGACACCATAAAGAAAAATAGGAGGACAGAAGTTTTTAACGTTCCTTTGCTTTTTAAACACCGGATTAGATTTTACATTGTTTTTAATAGAGTTTTCCTCAACATTCAAATCTTCTAAAATAGAAAATCTATTTTGACTACAGCTAGGTCTAATATCAGAATCAAAAGGACGTAATTTTGTTAAATCTATTTTCAAATCTCCTTTTGAGTTTCTTTTAAATCTTTTATTTTTAACTAGTTGAAAATTTACCATATCATCACCTGAGTCCAAAGTTTCATCTTGAGAAAAATAGTCATTTGTCATATCATCATCATTTGTATTTGAGCGCTGACTGGTGTTATCTGCTTGAAGATTTTGTAAATTGTTTTTGGAAATCATCCCAATACCATTATTCTTTTCAACTAACGGGAATGAACAACTGGAATAGGTGGACTCATTCACAGAACTTTGGGTTGCAGAGCCAGTTAACGAGTTTTTTTTCGTCACATTAGAATCAGCCGTAGAGTAGTCGTGGTTCCAAAATTTATCCAGTGGTTCTTTAATTTTGTTACACAAAGGAATTGTTGTTTTATCCATTATAAAGAATTCAAATCAATATAAATTGAATAAAATTGTATTTTTTGAAAATTATTTTTGATTTATTTTTTTTTATTTGAAAATAACACAACTGCTTGCTATGAAATTCTACTGATTACCTCGCGGTTACACTAAAAGGTAACGACCTCTAATTCTAAAAATTTTACTATTTTGGGAGCAACATATAATGGAAACGACATTATTGTATCAGACAGCTCAGATTATATTCACAGTAGCTGCTAGGTAAGTAAGAGTCGAGAGGTCCTTTTCAGAATGAGATTCAATTTGTCGTCACAAAGATCAAATTTAAAAGAAGAGAACTTGGTAACAATATTAATTATAAAAAAAACAAAAATTTCTTTGAAAAATAAATAAATTTCCTATTAACAAAAATTTGTAATTTTTTTAAATGTTTAACCCGAATATTAGCCCTGAACCGAAGTCAAGCCTTCAGGTTTTATTTTGCTTAACCCAAACTCGCACCTGAATTTCTGTCCCTGTATTTTACTGATATTTAATATATGTATATGTTTTGCAAAAATAAATTTCCAAATATTTCAGGTATTTTTTATTTAAATCACTTAAAAACAGTTTTAGCGAATAAAAAATCAATAATTTTATTCAAATTTATCGTCTGCTTGGAAAAAGTTGGCATTGCTTTTTTTAAATATCACTCGAACAAATATTTTTCAATAGAAAACTAATAAATTTGAAACCTTTATTCCTAGAGGCTTGCATCACAAAAGACTTAGAACACAAACTCCGTCATTACACTCTTAAACGTAATTACTTTTTTTTTCCTATTTTGAATATAATCTATAACTCTTAGCTGATAGAAAACTTGCTTTTGTAGCTCCCTTTGAATTTTAAAATAAATCAAGCACTTAAAGTGTCAACAAATTGTTTGAAATCTACTCCCAAATTTATGTACGTGTGCTGTAAATTTAGCAAATGACTTTTTTATATGCAGCTGTTTTAAAAAATGGTCTAAATTATACACAGTGTATAAATAATATTTTATTTTCAAATTTTCTTAGTACATAATACAAACACAGATATGAATATGAAAAATTTAATGTCATATTATCTGCATCATAATTACCCACATTAGATTTATTTCTCAGTTACTAGTTTTTGCACGTTTATTATTAATTTTTAAATTTTTTTTTATGTATAAAGATATCTCTTACATTTCAAGTCATACGTCTTACGAAAAATAACAACAACATAAAAATACTATTGTATGCAAATTTTCTATATAAAACATGATTCATATTTGTTATTACGTGTACAGAGTAATGTGTCTCTTGTTTGCTCTTTTTGATCTAAAATAAAATCTTTGTCCGTTTTTTTTTTATTTTTTGTGATTTTTGCAAAACAAACAAAAAACTTTATCAATTTAGCATTTGTTAAAAACTGCAAATCTTTTATGACTCTTTTTTGTATTTACTTTTTTTTTATTACTCTAATGAAACCCACGTTTTAATTTATCTTGTAACAGCAATAAAAAATGCCTCTGTTTTTCTATACAATATTATTTAATGTTATAACATTTATATGATTTCAAGATATTTATATTTTATTTTATGTGATTTTTTAAATGAAAGATTTGATATGTTAATTGGCACGATTAGGTGTTTAGCAGTAGATAAAGTAATGACATGGTGGAGGATGAAAAATTATTTTACATCACTAGAAAAATATTGTTGTCATTATGGAAAAGGCAAAGCAAGTTTTTGTTATCATCTTCATGTACAGAATTGGACATTAGTTAGGCACTATTTACAAAAGATTAAATTTACAAGTGTTTACCATGAAACATCTTTGTAAAATTAACCAATCTAACACGCGTACACTAAGAGATGATTTAGGTCTTTTACAATCTCTACTCGTATCTTAGAAGTTCATTGGTTTTTTTAAATCGAACTGCCCAAAAACTGGACAAATATTTGCAGCTGAAATGTTTGAATTTAAGGGATATTTTACATTGTAAAACTGACCTTTCAATTTTAAATCACATATGTAAATTTTTTGATTGCGTTTTAAAAAATTTTACCTTTTCAGGCAAGCAACACCAATTATCATTCGTTTAACATTTTTTGTTTATTTTAAAGTACGTTACCTTTAATTAACAAATAACTTTCTTAAATGTTTATGATGTTGCAACTCCACTTACTTAACAACCTTTCACTTAAAATGACAGCACACAACAATCAGTACTCAGAGCCAGAGGACAAACAATTTCTTAAAACAAATTCAAACATTTTAATGGATACTTAATGATATCATTAGAAGTGTGTTAAAAAATTAGTTAAATAAGCATCAACAATAAGACAAAAATAAATCATTTGTAACAGAGAGACAGTGAAAAATAACAAACATCAGCCAGCAATTGACGTACGAAAAGAAACAGAGATACAAACTGAATGTGCAAAACAAGTGAAGTTAAAATAAAAAGTGAAGTGAGATTGAATACCAGAAGTACGTTGGTGTACACCCGAAGAAAGAGATGTGTTGAAACAGCATTATTAATGGCTTTCAAAATATTTTAATGTCAATTAGTCGGCTTCCATCTTCGATCAATTAAATAAGCACTGAGTGAAAGTGCTAAATTCGGCTATACCGATTCTTGGTTACCCTCTAACTGTATTTTAAAGTAAATATTATATTCAATGTTAGGAATGGTTACCATTTTAATAAAGTTCACCCTACTTAATCTTTAAACTCTAATGACATTTAAATTTAAAGTTAATTATTTTTCAATCTTGACCAGTGTTAATATAACTTCTTATTTAATGGGTTTAAATGGTTATTACCAACGAACGGATTTTCCCGACCACCTTTGAATCTTATGGAACTTAGTTGTCTTTTTGCTCCTTACTTAAGGTGGGGTAAGGTTTTAAAATTTTTTTTGCATTCTCTTTCTGAATGTAGACCATGTCTAGAGCATTGTGTCGACATTTCAAGTAAATCGCAGCAAAACTTAAGAAGATACAGATATCGTATATAAATCAGTTGTTAAAAAATTTAAAATCGATGCTCGTTAAGATAAATAATGATTTATTAACATCCTGAGAAGTTTGCTATTTAAAACCGTCCAAATCGATCGATTAGGGCCCGAGATTTGAATGAAGAACTAAAAAAAGTCTGGAAAAAATATAGTTTCCTATGTTATTCTTGTCACGATCACGCCCTCAATAGGACAGCTAGGGTGATCATTTTTAGTGAGAATGATTCACCAAATTTATTGGAAGATTTCTGTTTCAAAAATCATTAAAATCGGTGGAACAGGTCCAGGGAAATCTCTAAAAAAATAAAAATAAAATGAAAAATATGATGTTTCTATATTGTTCGTGTTGTTATTCTAAATGTTGTATTGTTGTCATAGCTGGACTTGTTGTTTTTGCGGTCGTTGTGGTAATAATATAATAAAAACTAACCCTTTGTACATTTTTTTATTAACTCTGGTAGAAAAATTTTAAAGTTTCCATTGTTTTAACATCACTAAAAAAATTTGTTAGATCATTTCTGTCATTGCCACAAGCCTGCCTGCAAAGTTTCAGATCGATTGGGTCACGTAAAGGGGTTAAAATCGATCCAAAATTTTTTCAACAAGCAGACATTACGAGTTAATATAAAAGGAGTAAAAATTCACCAGCATCTAAAGCAAATAATGCTGAAATACCTAGTTGTTAATAAAAAAAAACAATGTTAATTTAGCAAAAAAAAAAAAAAATTATGTATTAATTTATTTAAAGAGAAAAACACAAAAATAATGTTTGATGTTGTATTTTTTGCGTGCAATATTTACATATACATACACACACATATTAAATAATACAAATAATATACATATATTCTATATATGTATATCCATAATAACTGCATGTTAGAAATATATCGGTATATTATTTTATTTACATAAATTTCTGCAATATTTTGTTGTGGGGAAAATACATTTCTTTTGCATTAACAGAGTGTCACTTCATTTTGCTCAGCGTGACTATGCCAAAGTAGATGGCGCCACAATTTTTGTTCTAATTTGCTTTGCAATAGTTATTTCTATTTTAACATAAATGTCAATATTTTCAAATAGATATCATACAGAAGAATGTTAAGATGGTCTTTTATTTCATACGTTTTTTCATTATTCTTTTACAAATATGAACATAAGTTTGTTGTTTTTAAAAAATAGAGTTACCGAGTTATCAATGAGTTTTTTGCTGTCAAAAAGTTCCACATAGTTATATAGAATTATTATTCTGCTTTACCTACAAAATATCTGATTGCGATTACATCTAATTTTTAAAAATTGTTTATAATTACTAAAGCATTATTATTCACATAAATACAAAATTGCACTTTTTAAATTTTCCATTCAAATTTTAGTAAATATCAATTCTAAAAACTGGAATTAAAATTTCAAATTATAAATTAGAAAATATTAATTAAATTTCAGAAAATCATATCAAAACGTCGGAAATAATAATTTTAAATTTAGAAGACATCAATTGCATCTTTAATATATAAATTTTATTCGTTAAACACAAATTGAAATTCCAAAAAAAAAAAAAAACACCAAATACATATGTTTACATAAAAAAAAAATATTGCCATTCAGGAGAAATTAATAGCTTTTCAGTACCGCGATTCAGTAACTTCTTTTAACGATAGTCGAATCGTTAAAAAAAGAAAATAGCAAAATTATCAGTAAAATTTTTAAACGATCTTCGCTATTGTTAAAGTCAGCTATTGTTTTTATCTAAACGACAACCATTTTTGTGTTGTTTATTCAATCGATAAAAACTTAAATTTTTAAATAGTGAAAATATTTTGCTTCTATTAAAACCTTTTTTATATAAATAAAAAAATTAAATAGCATATTTAATTCATTATTTCCTTTTCTAATAAATAAACAGAAATATTAGTAAAAAAAAAATAAAGATATTAAACATAAACATAAAATCACCTTGTCAAACACGAAGTAATTTGTTTTTTCTATTCTTCTTTGTGTTTTTCGCTTATTATGACAGAGATGCCACTCGTTTACAATTTAAATAAATAGAAAAATAGAGTTGTCGACTGTCGTTAAGATGTATGTACTTAGTGAATCACTTAATCCTTAGTGCAAACAACAATAGCTATCAATATATTTTGCGATTGCCGAATCGTTGAAACTTACAGAATCGCACTACAGAACACATTAATTTAAATTCAATGCATTTTAGAAAACCTCAAATGATATTTAAGAATTGCGAACATAAAAATTGTTACATAAATAAACGCAATTTGATGAGAATGTTATTTATATATTAATTTTCAAAATTTTTTTTGCATGAAAATTTTAAGTTTTTCAAAAATTAAAGATAACAATTTATTTTATTTAAAATGTTGGGGACATTTCGTTTTTTGCGTTTGCATCCCTAATTTGTTTATTTATTATTATAAGTTTATTCTCTATGTTGGCAATATTTTAATAAAAAAAATTTGTTTTTGGTTATTATTTTGTTACTCCATCCGACCAATATGGCGCAATGAAGAAATATTTGCCCAGTTAAAAGAAACTATACAGCCATCTCTAATTAGCACGATTTAATGCATATAGCCACCCAACACAACCATTACCATTGCAATGGAGGTTAGGGCGAGCTATTTAATTAGCAAAAACTAAATTAAACGAGAAGTTATGTCATATAACCGGAAACGCATGCATATTGGAAACGCATGCATATAGGTATATAACCTAAATGCATGCCGATCAGCAACCACGATGACCTAAAAGCACACACCGAAATAAATCCGAAATAATAGAAAAGACGAAAACCAACCCAAAGAATTTCCTGAAATAATTTGGTATTAAGTTTAACAAATTGTTTACTTTTTTCAATATTTTGTTTACATTTATTATCAATACTCAAACCGAGGTGGAGGGTAAAAGATTCGGCGCAGCCGAATTTAACACTCGTACTTGTTTAACAACAAATTCCTGAAATTTTGCCAAAAAAAAAAAATAAAAAAAATTGAAAAGAAGTCTTCGTCACTACCTTAGGAAACATGTCACCTTTTAAACGCATTTTGATTTTTTTATTTCACATGATCCGGTGATGTTCTCCGCAAAACAAGAACGCCTCCGGGGATTCGCTGTCATGGACTTATTTATTAAAATTTGAATTGAAATTTTCTCAAAGATTCTTCAAATGTCATGCTATAACGTGTATATGAAATAACTAATCCAACATTATTCGTGTCTTAAAGAATGAATTATGAAAATACGACTTTTTTAACTTTTAAAACGTAAAATTTTAGACTTCCAGCTTCTGTTGTTCCTGAGATATGGCGCGCCAAAAAATAAAAAAAATCATTAAAAACACATACAAACACATTCAAATTCTAGGAAATTTTAATTTTTCATTAAATGAAGACCCTGAAGGTATGCTAATCAATTACAGCTAATTTACAAATCAGCACAAAAAACAAACTCATTTTTATTACAAACACATTAAGAAATTTAATAAACACACACATAGCATTGTATAATTTTATGTATGTGCTAGTAGCAATTTTAAATGCAATTTACTCAAAATAAAGCAACAAAATTAAAAATCTGTAAATCTGCAAAATGGATAAATAGAAATATCTTTCAAATAATATACTTTTGGTCAAAATCGGAATAAAACGGTAGATCAAAACGTCGGTCACAAGAAATCGCCTAGCCTATTAATATTATAGATATCAAAAACTTTTTAACATACAGGGGCAAATTTGTCTTATTTTAAAGGCAATGAGACTAGCTTTCCAACTATATTTAGTTAGATTTTTTTCTGAAAGGTCAAAGGTCACTGTCACATGATTAAAAATATGGAAAACTATATCTCAGAAAATGAAATTTTCAAAAATTCTGGAAAAAATATATGTTAATTCTGATAGCATTCTCTGCATTCTTTGCCAACAATTTTGATTGAGTTCTTATTAATTCCTGAGATATTGATAAAAATGTCAAATTGTTTGAAAATATTTTATATACATATATTTTTTATTTATTTGGGTGATATTAAGTACATATATTATTTTGGACAAAAGGAGTTAAAAGTAAGAAATATATATTTTACATATAATTAGATTAATTTTAATTTTCTTTGGCCTTTGAAATCATCAATAAATAAATAAATAAATGACATCAGCTCAAAAATTTGCTTATTTATTGATTATTTTACATACATTTATATATTACAAACATACGCAATTAATTAATTGTAAAAATTTTCAATTAAAAATTCTCGGTCTTCGGATTACAGTTTTACTTTAAGTTTTAATTTTCCTTCAGGAACAAAATATTGGAATTTTTGTGTTCCTGGTATAGTTCACAAACCAATAAAACAGTCTTTAACAAACCTTTCTTCTGCTTTATAATCTTCCTCTGTTAGAAATACAAAATTACAATTTAAAAGATGTTCACGGTCCTGTACTGGACGCTGCCAGATGGCTTGGCGAGCTTCTCTCTTTGCATTTCCACCAAGACCATCGCTAGCACCTTTTCCAAAGAATGTGGCAAAAAATGCCTTTCGGCTGGAAATCCAAAATCATCTTAATGTTGACATAAATTAGCAAATTTTTTTAATTCTTAAATTGAGCGGCTGAGCCATCTGAAAAACAAAAATTTTTTCGTGGTGTTGAACAAAACTTATTTTGTAGAAATATTATCACAAGGCGATGGAACAAGTAGACTGCAACAGTATTGTGGATAAGACTATTAGATATAACTATGTAATTGGTGTGCTCTAACTGGCCATTGTGCTTGTAATATATAGAAATTGGATATAAACTAGCTTGGCTGTTGTTCCAGTGAAAACCTTGTGAAGAGTCCTGAACTAAAAAAGATGAATTTTTGCCCAAAAATGTATCACGAAATGCAAACAAGACTATCAACAACTTCTTTTAAGTTTTAAGCCTTAGAAGTTATAAAATATAAGAATGTCTTAAGTGTTTTTTACAATTTTTGCTAAAAAATATTTGTTATTGAAGAAATCAACAAAAAAAAAATAAAAAAATAGTATACAATTTTTTTTAAATAATTTCACATTTTTATCAATATCTCAGGAACTAATAAGAGTCACTCAACTTTTTTGGCACAAAATGCAGGGGAGACTATCAGGATCAACATAATTTTTTTTTTTTAATTTTAAAAATTTCATTTTTTGAGATAGCTTCCCACACTTTAAATTGTGTGATAATGACTTTCGACCTATCAAAAAATAATTCGCTTATAACAGTTTTAAGGCTATTTTCAATACCTATTAACCAGTGAGGTCTATGAGACCAATTTCAAACTTTAAAACTTTTAAACGTTTAAAACTTTTAAAGATATAAGCCATAATAACAGACCACTTAAGTGTGTTTTTAATAAATTGTCTGCTTTTCGAAGCGCCATATTTCGGGAACCACAAAAGCTATACACCCAAAATTTTTGAATTTATATTAGTTTAGTACTGTAGAACATTTTCGTTGATTTTAAATATATTACCCTAGTGTTTTCTTATAAAGACAATGAAGTTTTTTTCACAGAAAAAATTAACTCCTATCCGAAAAACTACGTAATTTTTCCTTTATTAAAATAGGCTTTTCATTGCTGGGACATGCATAAACGAGAAAAGAAATCGGCTGCACTCTACAACAATTAAAAAACAGATATTCGTCTACTACAATTTAAATGTGTTGGGCCATTAAAAGCTTCAGAAAAAAGCATTTGACATAGCTGATAAAAGGTTTACCGCAAGGACCAATATTGGGGCCATTTTTATTCTCAATTTGTAGCAACGATTTATCATATTACCTGACAATCTACAACTCTTTCCGGGTACTCCAATTCAGCCCATAAATGAAAATATAGACGAAATTAACTATGACCTTAGCCAATTGTACCAATGGGCATCAGCAAATTGTTTATGCCTTAATCCTAGCAAATAAAAATGTCTGCTAATACGCAAACGAAATGCAAATAGCTTTCGTATCGTATAAAATTCCGTGACGAGTAAAGTAGTTGAATTAAAGCATACGTTCCTTTCGTAAACGTAATTTTTTAACAGGCTATCATTACTGAATACCAAATTTGAAAAAGAAGAAAAAAATATAATTTAAAAACAAAAATAAACATAATTTATTACAGTTTATTTATTTTGTTTAAGGTAATACGGCCTAGTGTTTTAGATGTAAATAAAAACAATTTACTACGACGTTTCGTCAATTTAAAAGCTTTAAATCACTAAGTGTTTTATATTAATTATAAAATAAAAAACAGTGAGTCAATTATTTTTTTTGGCATTTATAAGAAGGCAAATCCGAGACAAAAGTGATCTTCTGACTGTATCGGCTGTGGAGTTTATTTATACATACATTTATACATCTTTATAAAAATTTTTTTTTGCATATTTAAGAAGCGTTTTGGACTAACTAAAGTCGCCTTTAATTATCTGCTCAATAAGCTTGAATTTCGGTGTCATATGATAATAGCAATTCCTCCAATTCTACAGTTAGCGACGGCATTGTCGCTTTTAGCATGTGGTAGCTTTCAACATATAGTTGGAAATGATTTTTTTGCTAGGAATGTCTCACAGCACTATATGTAAAACAGTAAATAATGTTTTAATAGAAATGTGAAAAAAGCTGAGCACTAAATTTATTAAATTTACTCCCGAGCAAAGAACTCAATGTATGGAAGCATTCATGGAGAAACATAAGCTTCCGTGAGTTGTTGGATGTGTTGATGGCACTCACTTTAGATTGCAGATGTCAACAACAAGTGAACATATGTGCTTCAATAGGAAAGGATTTCATAGCCACAACTCTATTATTCTATGTTCAATTTATTGTAAAAATTAAAAAGAAAAAAAAAACACTTTTAAAAAACATGCTTTTTTTATTTGCAGATTTGCAATTATGAACACGCAATTTTCTTGTTAGCTTGGAACTTTTGATCACACAAGGATTGGTCAAAAAATTAGAGATCACATAAAAAGGCCCTAGCAAACAACTAAACAAACAACACAGTAAAAAATTTATTTTGATTTTGCATTTATTAAAAAAAAAAAAAAATAAAGTAAATATTAAAAGGAACATAAATTTGTAATTCATTTTGTTTTTTTCTACTCTTTTTTGTATAATTTTCTTACACTGTATAGTTATAGTTAATATTGCTTCTAGCAAGGGCCGGAGGTGTCCAAATTTGCCTTTGTTTTCTATCATTACATACTAAAATAATAAAATTGAGTTCATGTCTCCATAAAAAAATATTTAAATATGTATAGTTATTTACATCTCCTTCGTGAGCATCTCCAACTGAAGAGATTTAATTTCTAAATCGACCTTTTTATCTCCATATTAACAACGTGTTCCTGTTCCTTTAGTTTTAGCAAACGTTCCTTAAACTCCAATAATTTATCCAATTTTAAGGATAGGTTGATTTGACTCCTCAAATTTTTGAAAATGGGGCTTTAAGAGACTCAATTTTAATTCCGCTTTGGACGGTCCCCATTTTACGTTTAATGTCTCCTCTTCTTCATTTTATACGTAGCTTTCCTCTTCTTCGTCTTCAAAAATTGAACTTAATTTTGGTTATATTTCGTCCGCCAAACTATTTGTGGAATTTTTGAGGGATCCAAACGTCTCGACCGTCGAAAGACCCTCAATTCCAACAGCAATTCAAGCAGCCTCCAGAATATGCTCTTCGGCAGATGAAAGAAGTTTTCCTCAAACGGCCCACATCCAGTTATTCTTTTTGATGCTTCGTTGAGAGATAATTTCCTCTTTACATTGTGATTTTGATCTGCAAATACCCACAAATTTATTAATAAATAATAAACAATTTAAAACTTAGAATATATGAACTTACTTTCCGCCACAATTTAGCTTCCTAACACGAGGGCCAGACATATTAAATTTAAGGGTAAATTGATCCCACAATCTTTTGGAAGTGACTTTTCCTTGGCCACAATTTGGTAGAAGTTTTTTGCCAAGTTTGGGTGCTCTATCATGACATCAGCCATAGCTTCCTTTTGCCTTTTGCTTGGCGTTTATTTTGTTTGAATTTGTCCTGAATATAAGAATCTTCATATTATAGGGTTTTCTTCAAATTACTCGTAAATATAAACTTACATTAACTAGTAGATTCTAGCACTCGAAATTCGAGTGCAAATTCTAGGAAGTTGGATTTTTTCAGTTAATAAAAACCCTAAAGGTATGCTTCACAAATCAACTTATTTTAAATGAAGAAAACAAACTCAACACATTAACAAATTTTATAAGCACACACATAGCATTGTATAATTTTATGTATGTGTTAGTAGCAACTTTAAACGATTAGAACTCCAAAAAAATATTCCATACGATGAAAATCTGTAAATCTGGGTAACAGCTAAAAAGACATACCTTTCAAGTGATAAATTTTTTGTCAAAATCGGGGTAAAACTGTGAAATTTACATCGGTCACAAAATATCACCTAGCCTATTATTATTATAGATATACTAAAAAATAAATTTCCCATACATTTTGTTCATGTAAACAAACTAATAAAATGTGTTTTCGACAGGTTGATATGTATCGAATGACATTTCTAAAGATTTCACTCGATCGATTAGTCGTTATCGAATGCCGCGATTTCAAAATTAAAAATGTCAATCAATTTTACTCGTTTACGTATGCGGTAATTAGGCCCCATAGTTTGGGAATGAAATAATCATCAATGGCGAGAGAATTGATTTTGGTTCAACAACAAAAAATGTTGGTCGCTTGTCTTTTCTGGTAAAAATGTTACAAGTTTTACTCATTTCGCACCTTTTATTCCCTTTTTGTGTTCTTTTCTAAAAAAAAAAAAAAAAAATGTTAATGAAAACGTCAACAAAATCAGCTGTTCATTAAAAAAAGCTGCAAAATTTTAACTTTATGTTCTATTCTGACCACTAAAAATAGTCGTGCAAAAAATTCGTTGAAGACAAAAAATAAATAAAATCGTTTCAATAGCAACTGACGGCAGAAGTACGGCAGGCAAAAATAAAGGGGCAACAACGATCCTTCAGAGCGAAATAAACCACAAAATTCTTATGCTTCACTGCATAATGCCCAAACATTTTTGGTCGCAATACTTGAGGTCATGAATTTGGTAATCAAGATTGTTAACAGCATCTTGTCAAAACCACTCTACCATCGTCAGTTCAAAGAATTCTTAAATGAAATGGAGACTCAGTATCCGACCTTCTTCTTCACAATAAAGTGCGATGGCTTTCCAAAGAGAAGGTGTTAAACGTTAAAACTAAATGAAAAAGATCAGAAAATTATTCTAAGTCGATCAGCAATTTAATTTGGGTCAATCGGTCTACTAAAAAAGTTAGAAAAATCAACACAAACGTAATATACCCTGACGACAGAGTGGTATGGGGCAACACAATTCACGGCATCGGCATCCCTTGAGTGCTTTTTAGTAATTTAATAAAAATAGTCGCATTTCAAGTTCCCTACATTGTGTCATCTTTTGTTGCATAGTGTTCTCAGTATTGGCATTTCTTTATAATTTCCATTACCCGACAATATCTAAATTATATGAATTACATTGAAACTTTTATATGTACCCAAAAACTGCATTAACATTGAAAATATGAACAATAATGACCTTTAGCTCAGAGAAGAGTCTACTTTTTTATATCCTATACCACCAAAATATGTGGTGATGTTTGTAACTACAAAAAAATATTTGACCTAGACCCATCTTCCATTATACCGATCAAATCAGAATAACTCAGAATAATCTTCTGAGTCGATTTAGCGATGTCAGTCTGTCCGACCGTCCATCCGTCCGTCTGTGTGTCCATGTAAATGTTGTTATCAAACTATAGGTCGCAAATGTGTATATTAGGGTGACAGCGGTTTGTATGAAAAAAAAAATTGGTCGAATTTGGAGGTGTGATGGTCAGATTATTGTGACACTGGATCTAAAACTTTAGTGCGCAAAATTTGAGCCAAATCAGACAATGCTTTCTGGACACGCATTGAGTTCAAAATTCAAATATTAATTTATATATAAAAATAATCAAAAAAATCATTTTCCACAAAAATTTTGATATAAATAATTGCGTTTCAATAAATTAATTAATAAACCATAAGCCACAGTATATTATATTTCTAATAAAACAACAAAATCTATTAACCGTTGAAAAACAACCAAGTTATATCAAGTTCCCCAGGCAATGAATGCGTCGCAGACCACTTGATTAAGATAATCGAGCTCACATTTTTAAAGAAATTGAAATAATTTACAATAGCAATACTTTTGCCTTCTCCTGATCCCAAAATTATCTTATATAAAGTATTTTGCATATCGTCTATTGTTATGCCGTTCTAAATTAATGTCAAATGGGTACGTATTTTTTAGCACTATTTCAAAATCTCCAATTTTATTTTTAAAAAAATTTTTTCAAGAAAATTTCCGAAATCAACGACTGAACTTTAGGGTCTGATTGACAAAATACACTTAATTAAAAATGCCAAATATTGTAGGTATCCTGTTCTGAATTTGGCGAGGGCAGCGTTTTTAGTTCAGCGAATTTTAAGAAAAATCTGATTTTTCATACTTTTTCAACTGTTAGGATACATCTTTTTGGTGTTGTCATATTTTAAATATATTTTACCAAAATATTATACTACTTGATATAAGCTCTCAATCCTGCAAATTAAGGTTAAATCGAGATACTATAAATTGTCCCCCTTTAAGGTCAAATTCAAATTTAAGGATATTAACAGCTTTTAAAACAAAATATCGATATAATATTTATATATTTGTTGATAATATTTTATTAATTCCAAAAAATAATATTCTGGACTTATTTCCTGAAATTAACCCGTGGGGTACTCAAAAAGTGTCCTAGTTTTAATTTTTTTTCAGAATAATTATATTCATATGAAGAAATATCGAGGGCTTATATTCAAAAAGTGCTATTTACATTTGACAGCTATATTAATTTCTGATTTCAAACTATTCTCTGATATAACTGTCAAATGTAATATTAATTTTAATACCATACGTGATTAGTACGACTATTTCCTAATAGATATTGTAGCAAACCATTCTATAATTACTTTCAGATCTTATTAAAAAATTAGTTTTACACGCTTTAACATAATTATTAATGCAGATAGCACTTTTTGAATATAAGCCCTCGATATACAAATTTGTTCATGCTGTGTTAAATATAAAAACTAAATAATCTAAATATTTTCATAAAATAACGAATAAATTTGACGAATTTTATGAATACATTAAATTTATTTTATTTGCAGATGAAGAAAATAGTTATAGATTTTCATATAGAGTCGATTTGACGTGAAGAGTACCCCAGGATTTAATTGCAGAAAATGAGTCCAAAATATTATTTCTTGGAATTATTAAAATATTATCAACAAGTTTTATTGAAATCCTTACATTATTATTATATTACTAGCTGTTTTTACCCGGTCTTGCCCGGGATGAAAAGGCCTTTGACTTGAAAAATGGTTCACTATGCTTACCAGGCGCTGAGTACTTAGTCCCCAATTAACAAATTCCCCAATAAAATGAACTTTCTCCCCAAAAATTTGTATGGGAAGTAAATTCATTTTTTATTTCAATTAAAAATTTTTCGATTTTTTAATTTAGAAGTTTTTTATAAGATGCTGCAGCAAAAATGCTTCTAAAATAAGCTGCGAAACCGCTTTAAGTTTTTTTTTTCTGTTTATTTATAAACATCAAATATAATGGAAGGGTTCGCAAATTAAAGGAATCAGAACTTTTAAAAATTGAACTACTTCATTCAATAAGTGATCATCATTGAGCAGACACGTCAAATTCAAGTTTCAGAAATGAAATACTAATACGACGTTTAATATTGTGTCGCAAGGTTTCTTTAAGCAACTGCTTATAGTATATGTGTGGCCTATTTTGATCAACAGGTAATTATTTCATATACGTAGATAAAATTTATCATAGACATTTCATTAAGCTGTGTTCCGCGAGCGAGTCGCGTCCACTTCCGCGCGTTTGGCAGCCACACCCGTGCTGCCACGCAGTTGTTGTCAACTTATTTAAATCGTCAAAATATATTTTTCAGATCATTGCGATATTTTAGCTGAGCTGTGTTCCGCGAGCGCGTCGCGTTGCGTCCGCGTTCGCGCGTCGCCCGCCGCCACACCTGTGCCGCCGCGCAGCTGTTGCCAACTTATTTTGATTGTCAAAATATATTTTTCAGATCATTCCGATATTCTAGCTAAGCTGTATTCCCCGTGCGCGTAGCTTCCGCGCAATGAAATGATGCTATTGAAAATAATACTCATTTTAATGCATTTATTGTAGCACATATATTGAGAGCAGTATGCAAATGTTTACTAAAATAAATATATAACAAAATTCATTAAATAAAAATATGTAAAAATTTAAGAATGAATTTGGGGAGTAAGTTCATTTTTTATTTCAATTAAAAAGAAATTGGGAATTTGTTCATTTCTTTTGGGTACCTTTTTTTTAAGTTTGGGGAATTTGTTCACCGTGTAAACCAAATTTCAGAAAAATCCGTTGAAAAGTACAAATTTGTATAGGGAAGAGATATACCACACAACAAAATATGAATTTTATATGAAAATTGGGCGTAAAAGTAGGCATGGTCGGTAAAAAGCATATGGCATTGAAAAATAAAAGTTTGTATAGCAATCAAATAAAGAAAAAAATAAAAGGAAAAAATAAGTTTTATATACACAGAAGTGGGCGCAAAGTAGGCGTGGCCTGTAAGAAGCATATGGTGACCTTCCCTGTAGTATAGAGATCGTGTGACCAAATTTTAGACATCCCTTGAAAAATAAAAATTTCTATAGTGAACAAATATACCAAAAAACAGAAAATTAATTTTGTATAAAAAGTGGGCGTAGAAGTAGGCGTGGCCGGCAAGAATCATATGGCGACCTCTCTGGAGTACAGAGAACGTGTGTACGAAATTTCAGAGAAATCGGTTGAAAAATAAAAATTTATATAGCGAACAAATATACCAAAAAACAAAATGAATTGTATACAAAAATTGGGCGTAAAAGTAGGCGTGGTCGGTAAAAATCATATGGCGACCTTCCCTGGAATATGTACTAAATTTCGGAAAAACCCATTGAAAAATAATAGTTTGTATAGCAATCAAATAAAGAAACAACTAAAAGGAAAAAAATAAGTTTTATATACATAGAAGTTGGCGCAAAGTAGGCGTGGCCTGTAAGAAGCATATGGTGACCTTCCCTGTAGTATAGAGATCATGTGACCAAATTTTAGACATCCCTTGGAAAATAAAAATTTCTATAGTGAACAAATATACCAAAAAACAGAAAATTAATTTTGTATAAAAAGTGAGCGTAGAAGTAGGCGTGGCCGGCAAGAATCATATGGCGACCTCTCTGGAGTACAGAGATCGTGTGTAGCAAATTTCAGAGAAATCCGTTTAAAAAAAAATTGTGTAGCGAACAAATGTACCAAAAAACAGAATATGAATTGTATACATAAAGTGGGCGTAAAAGTAGGCGTGGCCTTTCTTGGAGTACAGATATCGTGTGTACCAAATTTCAGAGAATTCCGTTGAAAAATAAAAATTTGTATAGCAAACATATATACCAAAAAACAGAAAACGAATTGTATATAAAAAGTGGGCGTAAAAGCAGGTGTGGCCGCAAAAATCACACGGTGATCTGGCCTGGGATACAAAGATCGTGTGCACCAAATTTCAGAAAATGCATTGAAAAATAAAAATTTGTATAACGAACAAATATATCAAAAAACAGAAAATGAATTGTATACAAAAAGTGGGCGTAAAAGTAGGCGTGGTCGGTAAAAAGTATATGGCGACCTTAGCTGAAGAACAGGAATCATGTGTACTGAATTTCAGAGAAATCTGTTAACAAATAAAAATTTGTATAGTGAACAAATATGAATAAAACAGAAAATGAATTTTACATAAAAAGTGGGCGTAAAAGTAGGCGTGGCCGGTAAAAAGTATATGGCGACCTTTCCTGGGGTATAGAGATCGTGTGTACAAAATTTCAGGAAAATCCGTTGAAAAATAAAAATTTGTATAGCGGTCAAACAAACAAACAAACAAACAAACAGAAAATGAATTTTATATATATAGATATAGATAGATTTCGATATTTTATAAATTTGAAATTTGACCTTAGAGGGGCACAATTTATAGTATTTCAATTTAACCTTAATTTTCAGGATTAAGAATTTATATCAAGTAGTATAATATTTCGACAAAAAATATTTCAAATATGAAAATACCAAAAAGATGCAGCAGTTGAAAAAGTATGAAAAATCACATTTTTCTTCAAATCCGCTTAAATAAAATCGCTGTCCTTGCCAAATTAAGAACAGAATACCAACAATATTTGCATTTTTATCAATTATTAATGCCGGAAAATTTAACAAAATTTTTTAAAAAGAAAAATTGGAGATTTTGAAATAGTGCTAAATAATACGTACCGTTTTGACAATTATTTAGAACGACATAATAGACGATATGCAACATACTTTACATAGGATCATTTCGGAGCTAGCAGAATGCAAAAATATTGGTGTTGTAAATTATTTCAATGTCTTTAAAAATGTAGTATCTTAATCAAGTGGTCTGCGACGCATTTATTGCCTGGTGAACTTGATATAACTTGGTTGTTTTTCAACGGTTAAGAGATTTTGTTATTTTATTAGAAGGATAATTTACTCTAGATTATGGTTTATTAACTAATTTTGTTGAAACGCTATTATTAATATAAAAATTTTTGTGAAAAATGGTTTTTTTTGATTATTTTTACTTTGAACTCAATGTATGTCCAGAAAGCATTGTCAAATTTTGTGTACTAAAGTTTTGGATCCACTGTCACAATAATCCGACCCGCACGTCTTAAAATTCAAAAAAAGTGGCTGTCACCCTAGCGTACATATAAAATTTAGTATGTAAGTTTGTATCGGCCATACCATGAACGCTGTTGAAATTGATGAAAACCGGTGCTTGTTCAGACCTAGTCTCCATACAAATGACACCTATGAAATCGATTTAAATCGCCATAAGATCCAAATTATTATATAGATCTCGGTCAAATTGGGTTTTTTGTGTCTGTTTATTACACCCATTAATCATTAGTCCAAAAATAAACCCTATAGGCCTATTCTTAGTCATAGCCCCCATATAAGGCTACTTCCCTATCTTCACTTAAATCTATTAAAAAACAAAAACATTGCACAGATTGTTCTTAAATTGTGTTTGTAGATGTTTATTACATCCATTTATCAGTAGTCGAAAAATAAACCATATAGGACAATTCTTAGTCATAGCCCCCATATAAAGCTAAATCCCAATCTTCCCTTAAATCTATCAAAAAACACAAATATTGCACAGATTTTTCTCAAATTTCCTTTGCATAATTTAAAAAAAAAAATGAAATAAGTGGCCTTACCAAATATTGTCAGGATCGGTCCATTTTTCAATCTAGTCCCCATATAAATATAGCATCAGATATGAACTTTTTTATATCCGAAGGCAAAAAATTAAAAACAGTGCCACTCAAATTTGGTTTATGCTTATTTTCTATATCCAATTAGTTGGGCATAAGAGATATGGTCTCTAACCGCATGGTGTAGGGTATCGTATAGTTTTCTTACTTGTTTTAATTTCACTTGCATTTTTTGACAAACATTTCTCTCTGAGTATACACTAGATTCCTATTTAGTAAATCGAAATATGTTAAATCTTTCGAACATGCGAATTTGTGAAATGTTTTGTAAAAAAAAATGTTACATTTTTATAACTTTAAAGCATGTCAATTAAGTTGAGTTGAATTTATAGAGGGGCAAACAACATTCTATAAAAAAAAAGGGGGAGTTTGAAAACATTTTTTTACTCTTTTTAAGACTGCAACGCAAATGTAAAAAAAAGCCTACAAAAATAATGAGTTGCATAAAATCACTTTAAGTATCAATCCATAACAGTGGCGAAAAAAACAAGTGTAGCACAGAAGTGTTGCATTACCACATACATATCTACAACTCAGTAAGTGAGCAGAAAAACGGAACGACTTTGATTAGTAGTTGAAATACACATTGAAAATAATTGTCAACACACTTTAACACTTTTAACGCTTGTCAGCTCGTAAATCTTTTAGCACCTGAATCAAAGAGGGGCATAATGATACACTCGTAAGATTGTGTTTAAATGTATGAAACAAAATGTTGTACTACTGAAAATGCAAGGTGCTTTTTTGTTGTTATAGTTGTTGTTAGTACGTGTAGTTTAGTAATATTAAGCTCATCCTTATTTGTGAAGTGGACTGAAAACACAATGTTCCGGAGTTCCGTTGTTTGGTGAATATGATATTAGTAATAGAAATCTAAATAATATTAAAATGCTACAGGTTGCCAGCAAATTTGGATATACATAAATGTCACTGGAATAAAAAGAACACTGTGTATTGTAAATATTTATAATTAATTATTCAATCTGGTATATATTTTTTATCATCAGCTTTCGGGAAATAATCCATAGAGTATTTGGCGTATTAGCAACCAATATTAGTGGTATCAAATTCCAGAACAATGACTCTAAATGAAGATATGCTTTAGTTTTCATATTTTTGCTTCCTACTGCATCTCTGTGCTGTGGACTAGAGTGCGAATTTAAATAGTAACTATAAGTATGCGTGTAATAAATTGTTGCCTCTTTAAACAGAAAACAAAAAATAAAATAAAAAGTTTATAAAAAGCATGCAGCAGCAGACCCAGCCACAATTTTCTGTTGATATACGAGCTTTATTACTATATAATGATATTTTTTTTTTTTTTTATTATGGTCATCTTCTTTGTAAACTCTACTCACTTGCACTCCAGCCAATGTATGTATGCTTGGCCAAGCTTGAGCTTATTAAAAGTCAATAAATTAATAAATTATCGTATTAAAATAAATTGCATCTAAATGTTCTAAGATGCACATTAATTAAATAGATTGAATGATTTATTACCAGATCAAATATCCAGCAAACATTAGCAACACTAGTGCAATGGCAACAACTTTAACGTGAACGTCAACCACAAACAACATGCATGGTTGTCGTTTTTATAGCATTCTAAAGGCGTTTTTACCTAAATTGGTCATCATCGTCACAAGTATAGTCACGTATAGAGAAGAAAAGACAAGTCTTCACATAATGACGGTTGTTTTTCCATTTTTTTTTCTTCATACATTTCGTATGAGTGTGAATTCGGTTGAAGTAGTTTTAGTAGTTTTGATGAAAAATTTTCAATTTTTTTAAGCTTTTGTGTTTGTTTTTTATTGTTGTTGATTATTACGTTGTTAATCATAATGATTATTGTTATGGTTATTGTTGACATTTTTTTTTGCAAGTATGTGTTCCACAAAAAAAAAAAATAATATCAACTTAACTAATCACGGTGGTCTTTAGATGTTATATGGTTTGCCAATTAATTGCAGTAGTTCAAGTTTAATTAGGATTAACTTCAAAGTCACATGCAAAAGGATCTTAAGTTCAAAGTAGTGAAATTGTGATGGTTTTAAAATGATTCCACTTTATTTGATCGAATTTATTATATGCTGACAAGGACCATATTAAAAAAATATTTCGTCCCTAACCGGAGCCTTGGTTGTTAGTAAGAAATTCAAAATACTGCAAATTTGTCTGGGTTCCATCTATTATTAATGTAAAAAGTCTGACAAATAAATGGGTGTGAGATCGCCTATACAAAGTAAATAGTTATATAATATCATATAACTGAAGTACGTTGTACGAGTCCATCAGATGAAAAATGGCCGGGATACGATTAGTGGGAGTTGAACCTCATATATAAAGGGTGATTTTTTAAGAGCTATAGGAAAGTTTTCCAAAAAAAAAAAAAACACATAAAATTCAGAAAAATGCATGAAATCTTTATTTGAATCGATAGTACGGTCCATATAATTTAATGTTTGAAGATTATTTCAAGCAAATGTTGACCGTGACTGCGCCTCAAATGGTCCATCCGCTTAGTCCAATTTTGGCATACTCTTTCCAACATTTCGGCCGGTCTCTCACGAATAAATGCTTCAATGTTGTCTTCCAATGCGTCAATTGAAGCGGGATTGTCTGCATAGACATGAGCTTTAACATAGCCTCACAAAAAATAGTCTAAAGGCGTTAAATCGCACGATCTAGGCGACTCGGTAAAAAAGTGGATCTTCGGCCAACTTTCCAAGAGCCCATTCACCAAAAATTCTACGCTACGGTAGGTCGTTCGGCTTCAATTCTTGCACAAGCTGTATTTTGAAAGGCTTCACACCTAAATCCTTTCTCAAAATTTTCCACGTTGTTGAGTAACAGAGGCCCAATTGCTTCGAACGGCGACGAATCGATAATCGATGGTCATCATTAACACTGGCCGATACAGCTGCGATATTTTCTTCAGTTCGCACTCTACGTAAGCGTGTTGGTGGTTTAATGTCCAACAATGTAAATTTGGTGCGAAATTTAGTCACAATAGCCCGAATAGCCGCTTCAGTGGGTTTGATTAAACTGACCATAAAATGGAAGAAGCGCGCGATGAACTTTCTTAACAGAGAACGCATTTTGATAATAAAATTCAATAACTTGAAAGCGTTGTTCGTTTGTAAGACGATTCATGGTTAAATTATAGACCAAACTGATGATGTTTGACAATGAAACAAAACACGAAACGTGCCTCAGCTGTTTAAACCAGTGTTGCCAAAAAGATAATAGCTAAAAAATCACCCTTTACAAATATATGAAGTCATATGAAAGCGATACTCTTAAAACTTTTGACAAGTTAGTTAATTACCTATGACAGTAGTCTTGGAAAATATGGGCGGAATCGTCAAATTTAAAAATTGCAAAAAACCAAAAACCGCTAAAATAAAAAAATTGCTAAATGATATTCTAAATTCAAATTAAATCGTTAGAAAATATGGGCGGAATCGCCAAATTTAAAAATTGCCAAAAGCAAAAATCGCCTAAACAAAAAATTCAAAATCAAAAATCGCCAATCAAAAATCACCAAAAACAAAAATCGCTAAAATAAAAAAATTGCTAATGATATTCGAAATTCGAATTAAATCGTTAGTGTTAATTTGAAAAATCGATGTTTTTCTCATGGGCAGGAATGCTGAAAAATTGATAATGTCTGCACCGAATTAGAAAATAAAAAACATTGTATATCAGCAAACATTCAAAGAAAAAACAAGTAAGAAATTAAAGTCGGTCTAGACAGACTATACAATACCCTATACCATGGTTTCGAGACTCTATCTCTTCTGTCCAACTAATTGGATATAAAAAATAAGCATAAACCAAATTTGAGTGGCATTGTTATTAACTTTTTTGGCTGCAGATATGAAAAAGTTCATATCGGATGCTTTATCTATATGGAGACTAGGCCCAAAAATGGGCCGATCCGGACCATGTTTGGTAAGGTCTCTTGTATTTTGCAAGAATATATACAAACAAAATTTGAGAAGAATCAGTACAATATTTTTGTTTTTTAATAGATTTAAGTGAAGATCGGGAAGCAGCTTTATATGGGGTCTATGACTAAGAGTTGTCCCACAGGGATCATTTTTGGACTACTGATTAATGGATGTAATAAACACATACAAACTCAATTTGACTGAGATCTATATGATAATTGGGACCTTATGGCAATTTATGTCGATTTTATAGGGGTCATTTGTATGGAGACTAGGTCTGAACATGGACTAAATTTCACCAATTTCAACAACGTTCATTCAATTAACGGAAAAAGCTTATATACCAAATTTCATCAAAATACATTCATATTTGCGACCTGTAGGTTGCTTACAAAGTTTACATGGACACACAGACGGACGGACCGACGGACGGACGGACATCGCAAAATCGACTCAGAAAGTGATTCTGAGTCGATCGGTATTAAAAAAGATGGGTCTAGGTCAAATATTTTTGGCGATTCGGTCTTTGTCATAAGGGCACACGTGGCCGTGCCCAGGGCCCCGACCTAATGGGGGCCCCGAAAGGCCGATATATTCGATTACACGAAAGAAATAAGTTAAATATTTTGTATTTTTCTGGTGATTTTCAGCAATTTTTTTTGTTAATTTTTTTTTTTTTTGTTGATTTCAAAAACAAAAAGGAATAGAAAAAATATTTAACCGAAACTTAAATATTAACAAATACTAAAAAAAATGTATTTCAGCGATTTTTCAACTGTATTTGGCGATACAAACAAAAAAACAACTGGCAATCCTGACTGGTGCAGATAGAAATAGTTGACATTGTGTATATTTAGGGGATTTCCCGTATGAATGTCAAGGCTTAACGCAGTCAATAAGTGTAAGGTCAACTCAGTGAAGGCGTGTAAGTGTTTAATGTGAATTATTGAACTTATTTAAAAGAATTTTTACCAGTTTGACGTCTTAGTTGTAAACAACTTGTCTATATTGTTTTATAATTAATTTAATTATGTCGAAAAGAACATATTTAAGTGGTTCACAAAAAAGAAAAAAAGTTCTAGCTCAAAAAGAAGGATGACTGATTATTCGCCTTCATCATCTCAAGATCCGGTTACTTTCGAATTTCAACGGGAAAAAGAATTTACGTGTGAAAAAATGATAATATTATGCAAGTTCCAGATGCAGAGACAGTAACAGGTAAACTAGATGCTGAATCCTCCAATTCAAGCTTCTGTGACTTATTATTTACGAGCATAGAAAGTGTATTTCCTGATCCTGGTACGTACTGTGGTGAAATTTTAACGGAAGAAGTACGCGATATTTGGACTCAAAAAGGGCCAGAATTTTTTCCAATTAAAGAGTGTGACTTCTATGAAACTTCTAAATTTTTTCGAGATTCAAGCGGTAAAACAAAAACTAGATACTTGACTAAAAATATGTTCATCCGTATATTGACGAACTCTGACAAAGAACTCTGACAGCGAGTCAAAGAATTGACAGCGAGTTTTTGTCCCAATATAATACACAAGTCAATTATTGGAAGAATGTACTTAAAAGAATTGTTGCAGTAGTGAATTTTTTGGCTTCCAGAGGACTTGCATTTCGTGGTGATAATGAAATATTAGAGTCTCAAAATAACGGAAATTATTTGGGATGCTTAGAACTAATTAGTGAATTTGATCCTTTTCTTGCTGATCACATGCGAAACTGTGGATATAGCGGAAAAGGATATACATCATATTTTCCTGCGAATATTTGTAATGAATTTATTAATATAATGGGACAACAAGTGCTAAAAGTGATTGTTAATGAACTAAAAGCTGCAAAATGCTACTCTATTAGTGTGGATTCTACACCAGATCTTTCACATGTTGACCAAATCACCTTTATCGTTAGATACGTCAAAGACGGAGAGCCTATTGAGAGATTGTTGCAATTTTTGCCTATGGATGAACATAATGCTCAATACATAGCAGGTGCCATTTTAAACTTTACTGAAAGTCTTGATATTCCTATAAAAGATTGCCGAGGGCAGAGTTACGATAATGCATCAAATATGGCAGGAAAGTATTCTGGTGTTCAGGCAAGAATAAAAGAAAAATGTGAATTTGCCATTTTTGTTCCATGTGCGGCACATTCATTAAATTTGTTAGGTGTTGAAGCTGTTCAAGGTTTTTCAGATGCAGTATCCTACTTCCAATTCGTCCAAAAATTATTTAATTTTTTCTCGGCTTCGACCAAACAATGGAAAATTATGGCAGCGAATTTGGAAACAAATAAAGTTTTGAAGTCTCTGCCGGATACTAGATGGTCTGCACGTGCTAATGCTATTAATGCTTTGCAAAATGGTTATTTTCATATATCTGAAGCTCTTACATCAATTGCAAATGACATCAATCAACAAAGAGAAACAAGAAACGAAGCTCAAAGCCCAGCCAAAAAAATGGAAAAATTTTAAAATATGCTTCTAACGGAGATTTGGAATGATCTTTTAGGAGTTATAAACAAAACAAGCATAAGTTTACAAAAAAACACTTTGACACTGGACGTTGCAACAAAACTTTACGCATCTTTTATCGATTATGTCAGTAACGCACGCGATAATTTCGATCAGTACGAATCGGCCGCTAAAGAAAAAAAAACTCAATGGTGACTATAAAGATATGTTTGAAAGAAAAAAAATTCGCAGCACACGTCTAACTTTTTTTGACGGATCAGAGGAGACTGTAGAGTTAAATGGCAAACAAAAATTCCGCGTAGAAACGTTTATTCCCATAATTGACACATTACATGTTCATTAAAAAATGCGTTCTGCTGCATACCAAGAAATTGATGAAATTTTTAGTTTTCTTTCTCAATTAATAACAATTGATTCTGACCAGTTGTCAAAAAAATGCAAAGAATTTGCCGAATTCTACCACAAAGACATTAATGCTAAGGAGTTCATATCAGAATGTTTTCATTTAAGGCAGTACCTCAAGAACATAGCAACGGAATAATCGGATTTGAGTATCTCTGCTTTACTTAACCTAATAAAGTCCGATTAGTTAGAAGAAACTTTTCCAAATGTTGAAGTTGCTACAAGAATATTTCTTTGTTTAATGATCACTAATTGTAGTGGAGAGCGGTCATTTTCTCGGCTAAAGAGAATAGAAAATGAATTACGAACGTCTATGTTACAAGAACGCCTAACTAACTTGTCAATTATATGCATTGAAAGTGATGTCCTTCAAAAAATTGATTTTGAGGATATAATAGAAGATTTTGCAGCAGAGAAATCCCGAAAAAAAAAACTTTACCGTAGCCAATTTAAATCAGAACATAAATACCGAGGTTATATTTCTTATAACATTAAATAAAATGTATTAAATTTGTATTAAACATAATAAATTTAAAATCATAACCAAAAATTCTTGTCATTCGTTTTTTTTTTACTTTCCAGTGGGGCCCCAAATTATTTGGGCCCAGGGGCCCCGACATGCCTTAAGACGGCCCTGATTTTTGGTAGTTACAAACAGTTACAAACAGCAGCACAAGGTCATTATACCCAAACAACATGGTGTTTTTTTTTTGGAATTTCAATACGTGCGGGTCGGACTATTGTGACACCGGATCTAAAACTTTAGTGCGCAAAATTTGAGCCAAATCAGATAATGCTTTCTGGACGCGCATTGAGTTCAAACTTCAAATATGCATTTATATGTAAAAATTATCAAAAAAAATCGTTCCTCACAAAAATTTTGATACTAATAATTGTGTTTCAATTAAATTAATTAATAAACTATAATCTAGAGTATATTATCTTTCTAATAAAATAACAAAATCTATTATCGGGGAAAAACAGCCAAGTTATATCAAGTTCCCCAGGCAATAAATGCGCCACAAACCACTTGATTAAGAAAATCGAGCTCACGTTTTTAAATACATTGAAATATTTTACAACAACAACATTTTTGCATTCTCCTGATCCCTAAATGATCATATGTGAAGTCTTTTGCAACTTGCCTATTGTTATGCCATTCTAAATTAATGTCAAAACGGTATGTATTTCGTAGCACTATTTCAAAATATCCAGTTTTACTTTTTCAAAAATTTTGTTAAAAAAATTTTTCAGCATCAACGCTTATTGACAAAATATATGTGATTAAAAATGCCAAACAGTGTAGGTATCCTGTGCGTAATTTGGCGAGGGCTGCGTTTTTATTTCAGCGGATTTTAAGAAAAATTTGATTTTTCACACTTTTTCAAATTTTAGGGTAGATCTTTTTGGTGATTTCACATTTCAAATATCTTTTGTCAAAATATTATACTACTTGATATGGTTTCTCAATCTTGATTTAAAAAAAGTCTTTTTTGAAAAATTCTCAAAAAAATATTTTGGCCAGCGGGATTTGGATTTTGAAACATTTTGTTACCCTATCTTTTTGCTTGAAAGCAGCTTTAGTGATATATTTGTACCAGGGTATATTTAGTTTGTGCTGATGTTTGCAACTACCCAAAATATTTGACCTTTTATTATACCGATCCACTTAGAATCAATTTCTGAGTCGATTGTGCGATATCCGTCCGTTTGACTGTGCGCACAATAAATCAAACTACAGGCCGCCCATATGAATATATTTTGAAGAAATTTGATATATAAGCTTTTGTCGGTGATTTAATAAGAGCTATTGAAATTGGTGGAAATCGGTGCATGTTCAGACCTAGGCACCCTATGAGAGCGATTCAAGTTCCCATAGGATTCAAATCTGATTTGTATGTGTTTCCTACACCCACTTATTGGAACTAGCAGATTCCAGCGCTCAAAATTCGAGTACAATTTCTAGGCAGCTTTATTTTTCAACTTAGCCAATTCACAAATCAATACTTTTAGGGTTTATTGTTATTGTGAATGCAGATAACAAACTCATTAGCAAATACATTACCAAATTTAATAAAACACACACAGCATATGTATAATTTTATGTATGTTTTAGTAGCAACTTTAAATGCAATTTACTCAAAATAAAGGTACAAATTAAAGAATCTGTAAATCTGCAAAACGGCTAAAAAGAAATACCTTTCAAACAATATACATTTGACCAAAGTCGGGATAAAACGGTAGAACAAAACATCTTCTTCTTCTTTTATTGCATATTCAATTCTGAATATAAGCGATTACATGCAAGTTACGTTTAAAAATAAGTAAAATATTAAATTTGAAAATAGCTTAAAGTTAGGTATATATACACAATGTATAATTAAAATTAACTTAATTTATACAATATTATTGACTATTTGTAGAAATTAATCTCTGTTCCTCGCTGTGTGAACTAATTCACCTATGGTTCTTAAGCCAGTCCAGTTTCTTATATTTCTTAACCATGACATTTGCTTCCGCCCAATGCCTCTTCTTCCTTCAATTCTGCCTTGCACAATCAGTTGCAGCAGCTCGTATTTATCACCTCTTATGATGTGGCCGAGATAGGAAGTTCTTCGACGCTTTATAGTTTTTAGAATCTCTCGTTCTTTTTGTAGTCTGTTTAATACTTCTGTGTTCGTTACTCGGTCAGACCATGGAATTTTTAATAATCTACGATAGCACCACATTTCAAATGCTTCTAATTTATTCATGTTAACAACTTTAAGTGTCCATGCTTCGACTCCATACAATAGTACTGACCACACATAACATTTCATAAATCTAATTCGGAGATTTATATTAATATCACGGCTGGTTAATAATTTCTTAAATTTGCAAAATGTGCTTCTAGCCATTTCTATACGAACATTAATTTCTTTGTCACATTCCCAAGTTTCTTGTAACCAACAGCCAAGGTATTTAAACTTTGAAACTCGTTCAATAGGTTCGTTGTTAATATGTATATTGCAGCCAGCATACGGATTTTTATTTCTGCTGATTATCATATATTTGGTTTTTTCAATATTCATATTAAGTCCGAATTGGTTGCTTTTTGTATTAACGGCGCTTAATAGACGCTGCAGATCATTCATGTTATCTGTCAACAGTGTTGTATCATCTGCGTAACGAATATTGTTTATATGTTGACCATTTACTTTTATTCCAATGTCCATATGATTAAGAGTTTCTTCAAATATGCATTCTGAATAAATGTTAAAAAGCAATGGGGATAGAATGCATCCCTGACGAACTCCTCTGTTTATGGGAATGCTTACAGTCACTAGGTCTCCAACACGGACTTCCGCATTTTGATTCCAATACAAAGATTTTATACAGTTAATATCTTTACTGTCTATATTGATTAATCTTAGTATTTCTATTAACTTATCATGTTGAACTCTGTCAAAAGCTTTTTCGTAATCTATAAAGTAAATAAATACGTCCTTTTGTACATCCTTGCAATTCTGTATTAACACTTGTATGCTAAACAGAGCTTCGCGAGTTCCCATTGATTCTTTAAAACCAAACTGTGTTCTACCCATATACAATTCGCATTTTTTGTATATACGTTGATGTATTATTTTTAAGAATATTTTAAGTGAATGACACATAAGACTTATTAGTCTAAAATCCTTACATCTTTTCGCATTACTCTTTTTTGGCAGTGCTATAAATGTAGACTTTAGCCATTTGTTTGGAAAGATGCGTGTATCATATACATGATTAAAAACTTTTTCAAGTATTTTAATACCTTTTTCATCAAGGAGTTTAAGTACTTCTGTTGGTACTTCATCGCACCCTACTGATTTATTATTTTTGGATTGATCTACTGCCTTAACTATTTCTTCTTTTGTAATTACTGGACCTTCCAATGCCGGAATTTGCAATTGGTCGTTGTTAACAGATCTAGAATCATCTGAAAAAAGGTCTCTTACATATTGTACCCATATTTCTTTTTTATCAGAGGGTTCTGAAACTGTTTCATTAAGCTCGTTTACCAATATATTTGCATGAATATTTTTTCTTATATTACATACATCTTTTATCTTTTTATGAAGATTGAAATCGTCGTGTTTTGCTTGCAAATTTTCAATTTCTAAACATTGTTGTTCCATCCAGTTATTTTTAGCTTCACGTATTTTCCTTCTGATAAGATTTTGTAAACGATTATATTCATAGTCATTATTATTTTTGTGTTTTCTTCTTTCATCCATCGATATCAAAATTTCATCTGTAATCCATTTCTGGTTACGGTTTTTACGTTTAAAACCAATATTTGTGTTTGCTATGTTATTTAACATAGTCGTTGTTTCGTCCCATAGATCTATTGGATCTACATCTGTGATTGTTATATTTTCAATTTCTTGGTTTATCTTACAAATAAAAGTATTTTTAAATTGTACGTTTTTCAATTTTTCAAGATCGAGCTGAGATTGTTGTTTTGGCTTTTTTGTAGTAGAAAGCTTTAGTTTTAGTTTGGCAAACAACAAATTGTGGTCTGACGGTACGTCTGCTCCAGGATATGTTGTTGCTTTGAGTATTGATGAAGCAAAACGTCCATTTATTAGTATGTAATCTATTTGGTTACGTACAATATTTTCGGTGCTGTGTAATGGTGATGTCCAGGTATATAGTCTTTTTGGATGCAACGAAAATAAAGTATTAGTTACTTTAAAATTCTTTTCTTGACAGAATTGTATTAATCGATCACCTCTTTCATTTCGATCACCTAATCCAAATTCACCTGTGACATCTTTTGTTTTTGATTTGCCAACTTTGGCGTTAAAATCACCCATGATTATATTAATGTCATGTGATTTAGTCAATTTCAAGACCTCAGTTATCTCATCATAGAACTGTTCTATTTCATTTTCTGAACTATCCGCAGTGGGAGCATATACTTGAATAATATTTAGTTTTAGGGGTTTTGCATCAAATTTAATTAGCATTACCCTATCGGATATTGGAATAAAATCAGTTACACTTTTTTGAACGGTTTGTTCAATTATAACACCTACACCTCTTCTGTGTAGTGTTGTATCATTACCAGAGTAGTATACATTGGTATCGTCCAATCGACGTATACCTGAGTTTGGTAACCATGTTTCACTTATACCAAGAATATCTATCTTCAATCTTTTAATTTCTCTGATAGTGTTTATCAATTTACCTGGTTCATATAAGCTGCGTACATTCCACGTAGCTATGTTTATGGTTTGTTTTGTTTTACCTCCGGGGATTCTTAGCACCCTCGTGTTGCCGGAGACTGAGGGCCGTTGATTATTTGTGTCTTGCGTGTAGTTTTCTAGGGAAGTGTTACTTCAGTGGTTTCCCGTTGCCTTCTGAAGGTTAGCAAATTGGTTAATTAAATGGCGCCAAAAAAACATCGGTCACAAGAAATCGCCTAGCCTATTAATATTATAGATTCCAAGATAAACCCAGTAGGCTGGTACTCGATTTCCACTTAAATTTATCAAAGAAAAATATTGCACAAATTTTTTTCGCAAAAAAGAAGTTACTTAACCAAAACTGAGCAAGATAGCAAAATCGGTCCATTTTTCGATCAGTCAGTCCCCTTATAAATTTAGCATGAACGTTTTCATCTCTGCAGGCAAAATAAATCTAAAGAGTCCGCCACCTAACGTTTTTGTTTTCAACTAGTGCCTATTTCGTGAATGGTAACACTTAGCTCATGTCTGATTTGACAGATAATTAGTTTTATTCTTCCGCTGAACGAATGTGGTTGTGTATACGCTTGAACAACGCTGGGACATATTGCGACATTACTTTGAAAATCATGGTAATGTTGCAGAATGTGTGCGAAAATTGCGTACGGATTTTGGAAGAAGAGAAGCACCGTCAGCTCCGTATGTTCGTTATTTTGTGAAAAAAGTGAAAGAAACTAGCATCCTCATCGATAAACCAAAGCGTGAAAAGCCAAAAACAGTGCGTACACCCGAGAATATTGCTGCTGTGGCAGAAAGTGTGCGCGAAGCGCCATCGACATCAATTCACCGTCGTTCTCAAGAATTGAACATTTCGGAGGCATCATTGAGACGAATTTTGCATAAAGCCCTTGGTATGATGCCATACAAAGTCCAATTGGTTCAGGAGTTGAAGCCAACTGACCATCCAATGTGTTTTCGCTTCGCTAAGTGGGCCTGCGATCAACTTACAGAAGATGCCGATTTTGCCAAAAAAAAAAATCATCTTTTCAGATGAAGCTCATTTTGATCTTGGCGGGTATGTAAACAAGCAAAATTGTCGCATTTGGGGCACAGATAACCCGCACGCATACATTGAAAAGCCGATACAACCAAAACGAGTCACTGTTTGGTGTGGATTTTGGTCCAGAGGCATAATTGGGCCATTTTTCTTCGAAAATAAGCAAGGAGTGGCCGTTTCAGTCGATGGCGATCGTTATCGGGCCATGTTGAACGATTTTTTGTTCACAAAAATTGAAGAGGACGATATTGGCAACATTGGGTTTCAACAGGCGCTACATGCCACACAGCCGAAGCTGCACTCGATGTTTTGCGCCCTGTTTTTGAAGATCTCATTATCAGCCGCAGAGCTTATGTCGTTTGGCCACCTCGGAGCTGCGATTTGACACCGTTGGACTATTATTTGTGGGGTGCCGTCAAAGATAAGTGTTACGCCAACAAGCCAGAGACAATTGACGCTTTGAAGGACAATGTTCGTGAAGCCATTGGTGAAATACAGCTGCACACAATCGATAATGTGCTTAAAAATTGGACCGATCGTGTAGGCTAGTGCATGGCCAGCCGAGGCAGCCATCTGAATGCAATTATTTTCCATTATTAACCGGAAGGATTGTGCTTTCAAATAAAAAAAGAAATTTGAGATAATAGTACTGTTCCCCCACGATGTTGAAGCATGTTCAAGTATGTTGAACATTAGTCGAGTGCGTTCCACCAGAAAAATGTCAAGCTAAAGAGAGAGACATTTGCAGTTTCTCACCACAACTCACCATGCTTGAACAGCTTGAACTTTGCTAGAAAAAATTTGTGTGAGTAAGTTTCAACCATTTACGAAAAGTGACAGAAGCAGTTGTTTTCATTCGTTGTTTTGGTTTTTTGATATTTGTCAAAAAGAATAAAATTTTGGTAAAAATAAAAAAATTAATTTTATATGAAAATTTATTGGAGTCAAGTAGTGATTCAGAAGTAGAATTAATTAATTATGATTCAAGTCGTTCCACCAGAAAAATAGAAAACAAGTAAGAAAATTATAGTCGGTCTAGACCGACTATACGATACCCTATACCATGCGTTTAGAAACCCTATCTCTTAGGCCCAACTAACGGGACATTGAAAATAAGCAAAAACCAAATTTGAGTGGGATTTTTATTAATTTTTTTGGCTGCAGATATGAAAAAGTTCATATCGGATGCTATATCTATAAAGGGACTAGGTCCAAAAATGGACCGATCCTGATCATGTTTGGTAAAGTCTCTTGTATTTTGCAAAAATATGTACAAACAAAATTTGAGAAGAATCAGTGCAATATTTAACTGAAGATCGGGAAGCAGCTCTATATGGGGTCAAAGGGATCATTTTTGGACTACTCATTAGTGGATGTCATGAACGCATACAAACCCAATTTGAGTAAGATCTATATGACAATTTGGATCTTATGGCAATTTATGTCGATTTCATATGGGTAATTTGTATGGGGGCTAGGTCTGAACATGGACCGATTCTCACCAATTTCAATAGCGTTCATCCCATGGCCGATAAAAGCTTATATACCAAATTTCATCAAAATATATTCATATTTGCGACCTGCAGTTTGATTACAAGCTTTACATGGACACACAGACGGACGGACGGACGGACGGACGGACGGACGGACGGACGGACGGACATTGTTAAATCAACTCAGAAAGTGATTCTGATTCGATCGGTATAATTAAAGATGGGTCTAGGTCAAATATTTTTGGTTGTTACAAACAGCAGCACAAAGTCATTATACCCAAACCACATAGTGGTATAGGGTATAATGAGAGCGAAGAGCGTAAATATGAAATTACTCAATGCTTGAGTTTTGCTAGACTTTTAAAGGATATTGTTCTGGCGAAACTGACCTAATATTCAGTAGTTTTTTTATAGCATTTTCAAAAAAAAAAACAAGTTATTTGGCGGACCCTTTATATCCAATTCTTTGCACACATGGCCGTTAATCTGAACGCATGGTATAGGTTTCTTATTAATTCTTAATTGTCAATAAGTGCACAGGAAAATACAGAGCTTTTTATACCCTATACCACTATGTGGTTTGGGTATAATGACTTTGTGCTGCTGTTTGTAACAACCAAAAATATTTGACCTAGACCCATCTTTAATTATACCGATCGAATCAGAATCACTTTCTGAGTTGACTTAACAATGTCCGTCCGTCCGTCCGTCCGTCTGTGTGTCCATGTAAAGCTTGTAATCAAACTGCAGGTCGCAAATATGAACGTATTTTGATGAAATTTGGTACATAAGCTTTCATCGGTCATGGGATGAACGCTATTGAAATTGGTGAGAATCGGTCAATGTTCAGACCTAGCCCCCATACAAATTACCCATATGAAATCGACATAAATTGCCATAAGATTCAAATTGTCATATAGATCTTACTCAAATTGGGTTTGTATGCGTTCATTACATCCACTAATGAGTAGTCCAAAAATGATCCCTTTGACCCCATATAGAGCTGCTTCCCGATCTTCACTTAAATCCATTAAAAAACAAAAATATTGCACTGATTCTTCTCAAATTTTTTTTGTATATATTTTTTCAAAATACAAGAGACTTTACCAAACATGATCAGGATCGGTCTATTTTTTGACCAAGTCCCTATATAGATATAGCATCCAATATGAACTTTTTCATATCTGCAGCCAAAAATATTAATAAAAATCAAACTCAAATTTGGTTTTTGCTTATTTTCTATGTCCAGTTAGTTGGGCCAAAGAGATAGGGTCTCTAAACGCATGGTATAGGGTATCGTATAGTCGGTCTAGACCGACTATAATTTTCTTACTTGTTTATTTTTGTATTAAAAGTAACATTTTATTGTATGTATATAATGTGGGTAATTTTATGAAGCCTATTTTTACATCTTCGTGTTCAAATTGATTGGCAAAAAAAAAAAAAAAACCAGCAAATAAATGCGAAAAATAATTTGGATGAGAGACTAAATTTTTAAAAAGTGCCAAAACTTAAATACTTCAACAGCTACAATAAATTAAGTATAAAAAGTATTCAGTATATAATAAATAGATCTAATGTGATTAAGATTAAATTGTATTAAATTATTTATCTATTTATTTTTATTATTATTATTATATATTAATTTAATTAATATTACAAATAAATAAAAAAGAAATAATTTTTCAACATTTCTATAGCAAAAGTGATTTTTTCCTGAGGTTAACATATTGTGGGTGTTACAGTATTGAGGGTATGAAATTTTAGTTAGGTATGTTACATACCATCGGAAAGGATAATTTGTCTAGTTTTTCAGTATGTGCTTTATTTTAAAGGTTTTAGAAACGCTTACACACAAATAGGGAAAAAATTCAAATTAGTACATATGGTAAAAATTTAAAAACCGTTGTCTTGAGTGGCAAAACATTTTTTTATGATAGATATCCCACTCGCATCCCACTAAGCGACCAAAAAGCTCTTAAAGGAAAAAACCTGAGCTTTCTTTTGAGCAAAAAAAAATTCCTTTTTGAAAAAAAGTCAAAAAGATTTTTGATTTTGCAAAATAAAAGTCAAAAAAATTTTTTATTTTTTTACATTTTTTGTTTCCGAAAGACTGAAGAAATAGCCATCTAAACCATTTTGGGACAAATTTCGCTAAGAACATTAGGTAAAAACTTAAATGGATGAGAAAGAACACCTGTTTGGCCAAAATGTCAAATTTTGACCCCCTCTAACTCAGAGAGTTCTGGGCCGATCTTGTTGAAAAATTGTGTCTAAACCAGTACCCAATAGGACTAACCTTGGCGCAAATTCCATTCCGATCGGAAGACATCGGTTTCAAAAGTTGGATCACTTGACATGAAACGCCCCATATTCTTCAAAATCTACAACGAGCTTTCTATAGAAACATTTTTAAAGCTCTCTAGAGCATGGATATCGACATTTTAATGTTTTTAAAACTCGTTCGCTAATTAGTTATACCACTACTGTAGTTAACTCTGCTCTGCTCTCGTTATATCACAAATATTAAGGTTTTTCTAATTTAACTATATTTTGAACTTAATTGACTCATTGAAAGCTATTTAATATTATAATTAATTTAGCTTATATTTTTATACACATGTTATTTTAGGCAAGCATTTTTCTCTACACATGTTATATTGGCTTAATTTTATTTTATAATGTATTATTTAGGAAAGCGTGCAAAATTTTTCTTACATGTTTTCATTATTAGTTCAAAAATTTTTGTTCCATTTTAGCAGCTAATTTTGTGTAAAAAATATATATTTTAGGCATAGCAAATTTTTAATTTAGGTCATTAACGTATGTGAGAATTTTTTTTGTTTTTTTTTTTTTTTGTTTTTGGTTGGCATTTTTGATGAGCCTAAATAGTTGATGGTCGTTCATCTTTGCTAACAATATATATACAACCTGTGGGATATTTAGTTTATCTCGCATTATTGATTTGGGCTTGTGAAAAAATGATGAAGCAGAAAGGTTTTTTTAAGCATATTGATACGATTATTAATTATTATTTAGTTAAATTGTTTGTTGAAATATTTGAAATGTTTGATTAATTAAATCTAGAGAAGGGGCCCTAGAGGGAAATGACACGGTACTATAACAGTCACGGAATAGTTCGTAAGGTATAATAAATGGTTTTAGTTCCAACATTTGACATCAGTTTAATATACCATTGTAATAGTTGGGGCGAATTGAAACTTAAACGACACCTTGTCACATGTCACCCATAAGAGCATATCACGTGTCCTTATAAAACTAATCACAGCACTCGCTCTATAGTAACCGGTCACGAAATAATGTCAAATTAACGAATCACTTTTGCTACTTCAAGAATCGTGCAAATATAGTTCAAAAACAAGTAAGAGTGTTAAATTCGGCTTTACCGAATCTTTGATACATTCCACACTATTTGTAGGAAATATAAACAAAATATTTGAAAAATATTCGATAAAGTTAATACTGAATTATTGCAACAAACACACAAAATTTTTAGCATTTTCTAGAGGTTTACTCCTTATATTATATACACAACGATGGTCAACTTACCTCATTTTAAATAACAACTTCCTTGAAATAATGACAAACCATATTATCTCAATTTTACGCAGATAAATAGTTTATTTTGTGAATGAGCATGTTTTGACAGACAGACTGAACGAGAGACTGACATCGTTACATCGAGTTGAGTTGCTATAAGGATCAAGAACATTTTTGGATGCGCTATAAACGGAATGACAAACCGATCTTATTCGTTTGCACAATAGTGCAGAGTTGAATATTGGACTCGGTTAAATGAGTAACCATATAAAAATATGTTTCTATTTAACGATGCCTGCTCTTTATGTCGAGTAAGCAAGTACCCCAAAAAATAATATTCACTTAAAACTATAAGAACTAGTAATGCACAATTTTAAAGTGAAGAGTGTTTAGAAAATA
Organism: Cordilura impudica; assembly: GCA_963682025.1. Taxonomy (NCBI): domain Eukaryota; kingdom Metazoa; phylum Arthropoda; class Insecta; order Diptera; family Scathophagidae; genus Cordilura; species Cordilura impudica. The sequence goes on along the minus strand of OY821518.1, from coordinate 70,435,393 downwards.
GATCGGGTATCTTTATGCGAATCATCGGTATATGGTTGGTTGGTATAAGTGGCAGTTAACCGTCTGCGAAATCAACAAGAGGAGTCAAGTGACTCCGTTTTGAAAAACCACACCAATCGAAAGGAATATTTCAAAATTACTAGATCAAACCTGTTACATTTATATAGCGAAAGAGCTCAGCCAGATATAAGTCCGATATTACGGGACATACAGCGTGTTTCTGTCCAGTCATCATTGTGCCTACTGAGGAGAGCTTTAGTCCATTACAAGTTGTAGTCAGGCCACGTCTGTCTTCCAGTCCTGCTAGTGTCAATAGTCTTCTATATATATTCTGCTGCTCGTAGAAAGTCCACCATAATTCTTCCCAGTGGTGTTGTGACATATACCGAAGAAGAACCATCAAAAGCAGAGTCAATCTTGCCAGTATTTCCGTCGGTTCATTACCGTTAAAATCCCTGCATCTGTGGACCCATCTAAAAGTAATCACGGAAAAGTGACTAAGTTTCGGCAGTTCTTCCTTGCACTATCCTAACAGAACGCAAGATGTAATACGAAAGTTGAAAGAAAAGAAATGATGCCTGACTGTCGACAAAGATCCCTCCATTTCCGGCGACCATAAGTACAAGTTTCCCTAATTGCCAGAATCACAACCTAAAAGACACCAGCATCGTGTGGTATTCTTTAAAGAAGATCACAGGAGCTGACACCTGCACCGATACCACAAGTCATCTATGAGCCATCACGAGTGTCGTAGCCTGATGTTGGCTTACTCTTATTCCAGTTCTTTCTTGAATCGAACTTGCCCTGAAACAAGCTTCCGAAATCCAGTCTAGGCATAAAATGGTCTGATTCTACCCTTACGTTATGTTGTAACCCATTTAAAAACCCCGTATGTCCATAGACTCTGACCTTCCCTGAACCGGCAGCAGCCAATTGCGCGGCCTTCACTGAAAAAGGTAATTTTCTTCAAGTAATAAATTTGCAACAAGATTATAATCTTTCAAACAAAATTTTGGAAAATATGCCAAAAATATAAAAAATACATTTATTTTTTTCTTTAGTTTCTTCCTCTGATGCATTATTTTAACAAATCAGTAAAATTATGAGCAGTAATATTCGCGTTGATGGCCCGAAGAGTAAAACTTAATAATGTCCCAAGTTTTTACCTAAATTTTTCGAGAAAAGTTTTTGGACGTTAAATTAAATATATTACAGAGGTCTTTGTAATACCTATCACAAAATGATTTTATTTGATTTTATTTTATTTACAATTTCTTCTTTTAATATTTCTCCTAAAAACACAGGAGATATATGGTTTCAAATGACAAGTATTTAATATAAATTAGCGCATTTAGGTTTACGCCATATTTAGCTAATTTCCGATGTAACTCAGGTTTGAATTTTGAAAATACAACATATTTAATTTTAAGGTCATCAAAGTTCCTCATACACTAATAATAATTATTAGCGCTAGTATTCTTTGGAAGTGATTTATCTGGTTTTATGAAACTAACGCTTGAATAAGAAATGTTCACATAGAAATAATCCTAAATAACTAAACCACAAATAGAGGCAGAATATTATTGATTCTTGTGTGTGTCAAATGAAACCCATTTTCTCAAAGACTATGATCATTATGCTTACCCTCATACCCTTAACAGTCAATCCACGTTGAAGATATGACTGACATCTTTATTTACAAAACTTAAAGATAAACAAATAGGAGTGTTAAATTCTTTGATACCCTGCACCTTTTTCAATTTCAATTTTCATTTTTTTTTTATCATTTTCCATTTTTCACTTTTAAATTTTCATCTTTCGATTTTCATTTTTATTTTTTTATTTTTAATTTCCATTTTCTATTTTCCATTTTCCATTTTCCATTTTCCGCTTTTCATTTTCCATTTTCGGTTTATCATTTCTCATTTTCCATTTTTCATTTTTCAATTTTCATTTTTCATTTTTCATTTTCCATTTTTAATTTTTCATTTTCCGTTTTCCGTTTACCATTTTCCATTTTTCATTTTTAATTTCTATTTTTCATTTTTAATTTTTATATTTTCATTTTTCATCTTCCATTTTTTATTTTCCATATTCCACTTTCCATTTTTCATTTTTAATTTTTAATTTTTCATTTTCCATTTGCTATTTTTAAGTTAAAATTTTTTATTTTCCATTTTTCATTTCCCATTTTCCATTTTCCATTTTCCATTTTCAATTTACCATTTTCCATTTTTAATTTTTAATTTTCAATTTTCCATTATTAGTTTTTCATTTTCTATTTTCCGTTATCCATTTTTCATTTTTCATTTTCCATTTTCCATTTTTCAATTTTAATTTTTCATTTTCCATTTTTTATATTTCATTTTCCATATTCCATTTTTTTCATTTTTCATTTTCCATTTCCAATTTTTAATTTTTAATTTTCCATTTTGCATTTTTCATTTTCAATATTCCATTTTCCATTTTACATTTTTCATTTTTCATTTTTCATGTTCCATTTTCCATTCCTCATTTTCCATTTTGAATTTTTCATTTTCCATTTTTCATTTTGCACTTTTCATTTTCCATTTTTCATTTTCATTTTTCATTTTCCATTTTTCATTTTTCATTTTCCACCTTTCATTTTTCATTTTTCATTTTTCAATTTTCAATTTTCAATTTTCAATTTTCAATTTTCAATTTTCAATTTTCAATTTTCAATTTTCAATTTTCAATTTTCAATTTTCAATTTTCAATTTTCAATTTTCATTTTTCATTTTCCACTTTCCATTTTCCATTTTTCATTTTCAATTTTTCATTTTTCATTTTCCATTTTCCATTTTCCATTTTCCATTTTGCATTTTCCATTTTTAATTTTTCATTTCCATTTTCCATCTTTCATTTTTCATTTTTCATTTTCATTTTTAATCTTTCATTTTCCATTTTCCATTTTCCATTTTTCATTTTTTCTTTTTTTTTATTATTATTTATTTTTATTAATGAAAATCCTAATGTAACAAGATCTAAAATCTTATAAATCATAACAAATTAATTTTCATTTTCCATTTTTAATTTTTCATTTTCAATTTTTCATTTTTCATTTTCCATTATTCATTTTTCATATTTATTTTCCATTTTTCATTTTTCATTTTAATTTTTCATTTTTCATTTTCCATTTTCATTTTTCATTTTTCATTTTTCATTTTTCATTTTTCATTTTCATTTTTCATGTTCCATTTTTCATTTTCCATTTTTCATTTTCCATTTTTCACTTTCCATTTTCCATCTTCAATTTTTCGTTTTTAATTTTCCATTTTCCATTTTCCATTTTTAATTTTTTGTTTTCCGTCTTCCATTTTTCATTTTTCATTTTCCCTTTTTCAATTTTAATTTTTCATTTTTCATTTTCCATTTTCCATTTTCCATTTTTCAATTTTCATTTTTCATTTTTCTTTTTTTCTTTTTTCATGTTCCATTTTCCATTTCTCATTTTCAATTTCATTTTCCATTTTTCATTTTTCATTTTCTATTTTTCACTTTCTATTTTCCTTTTTTCGTTTTTATTTTTCATTTTTCATTTTTAAATTTTCAATTTTCTATTTTCATATTTTATTTTTCATTTTCCATTTTCCATTTTTCATTTTCCATTTTTCATTTTGCATTTTTTATTTTTATTAGTTTTTAAACTTGTGGTAAAACTTGCTTAGGCCAATGTGACACGTGCGGTATTGATATACACACAACTGTAATGACTTCAACAATACGAAGAATTACAACATATACAACATATCTTTAGAAAAACAACAAACACACCGAAAAATTTTATTTTTTCAAGAGTTTTTTCAAAGTTTCATTCATAGCTCGTGAACCCTTTGACCGATTTTGACGATTTTAAATAGCAACTCCTTTGGGATGTTAGTAAACGATCTCATACAAAAACGTACGGTCTAGCTAAGATATTGACGGTTTGATCGTGATTTCCACATACAGACGGACAGACGGTCATTGGTAAATCAACTTCCCTTGTTATAAGGATCAAGAAAATATATTTTTTTGGGGTCTCAGGAATTTATTTCGATGCGTTACAAACCGAATGACAAACCTATATACATATACCCTCTGCTACTGAGGTGTGGAGGGTATAAAAAAGGAATCAACAGGAATAACCAGGAAAGTTTTTATTAGTCTAAGGCATTTGTATGAAGGCTTTCATCATATGGTCTGGGTAAAAGAATTGTTCCAAAATCCTAATTAACCATGACAAGGATTTAGAAAATTTGCATATTGCAAGTTTGACTGATTCTGTCATGCAATTGCTTTACTTCCATTGATTTTAGGAAAATCTTCTGCAGAGAATTCAATTCGGAAAATAATTATCAGTTAAGTATAATTCGACTTGATGCCATGGGATATATTTTGTGGATCAACTATAATTCAACCATCTACTAGACAGAATATCTGTATTAAGGCTAGCTCTAATACCATGCATTCATTCTCCTTAAGTATATTAAATCTGAATTTGTACAGTCTCTATTCGCTGTTTAGTCTCTTCTCTCGCTGTTTGATTTTTCGAATAACATCCCAGAAACTAGTCTGATTTAGAATATTTGAACGCATAATTGAAAAGAAAAAAATTATGTTTCCTAATCGCATTTTTTGGATAAAATTGATGGCTTCAATGCCCTACCGATCTCCAAGTGTTCTGAAACGCTAAACATCAGTCAACAAATTCTGCTGGATGAGAATCATTTTGTCTTATTATTTTGGGAAATAAAACTGAATAACTAAGGAAAAGCAGCCATCAGCTATCAAATCAACTCAGTCACATGCCCTATCTGCTGAATAAAACAGAGCGAGTACTTTTCCGAAAGAATGCATCCACCCTCCGATATTGTAATAGAGAGGGTCAATATGTTCAAAAATTGGAAATGGCAAAGTACCAGGCCTGGACGGAATACCAAATTAAGCGCTAAAGTTGGCGCAAAGGACCAGACAGCACCTGCTCTCGAAGAGAAACCCATTCCCTTACCGACCGATTTGCTTACTAGATACTATCGGAAAAGTACTAGAAAGTGTCATATGCAGTTGACTTCTATCGGTTATAGAAGGTACTAGGGGACCACCAGAAAGACAATATGGATTCAGAAAAACCCGATCAATAATAGATGCTGTTAAAAGAAGAAAGAGCAGCCAGAAAATATTGTGCCCCAATTACGATTGACATAAAAAATGCATTTAATAGTGCGGGTTGGTATTACATTAAGGGTAAGGTTTTAAAACCTTTTTTGCATTTCTCTTCCCGGATGCACAACAAGTTGAGAGTGTTGTGTAAAAATTTCAAGTAAATCGGAGCAAAACTTAAGAACATACAGCGTTTCCAGCGACCGGCCTCATACGGAATATCGTATATAAGTCAGTTTTTAAAAAACTTTAAATCGATTTCTCGCAAATAAATGTTCGAAGTCCGTGAACATCATAACTCGAATTTTCACACTATATCTACACATTAATCATCAGGTAACCACGAAGAGTGTTTTATTTTCCATTTTCTTCCCAATTTTTTAATAACAAATTCCCGAAATTTTATAGCAAAAATCATGTTATTCACTTCAAAATGCAGCCCAAAAAAAAAAAACATGAAAAAAACTCTTCGCCACTACGTCAGGAAACATGTCACCTTTTAAACGCCTTTCGATTTTTTATTTCCCATGATCCGGTAACGAGTTATAATGTTCACCGCAAAACCACAACGGCTCCGGAGACTCGCTGTCATGGACTTACTTATTAAAATTATTAATTGAAAATTTTTTTAGAGATTCTTCAAATGTTATGCTATAACGTGTAAGTTAAATAAATAATCCAACTAATTATATTATTTTTTATAAAAAAAAATATCTTATTTTCGATCTTTATCATTTTAATGATTAAGTTTGAAATTATTCAGGCTCAAGATCAAATGTTTTCACTTTAAATAAAGCAAAAACATTTTTGAAACAAATGTGCCAATGTTTTTGCTTTATTTAAAGTGAAAACATTTGATCTTGAGCCTGAATAATTTCAAACTCAATCATTAAACAATCCAACATTATTTCAAAAAAGAATTATGAAAATACGACTTTTTTCAACTTTTAAAACCTTACCCCCCCCCCCCCCCCACCCCTTTAAGCTTTCACTACGAAAGTTAAATGTGCAATAATCTTTTATGAAAATTAATGCAGACAGGACCCTTGGTATGAAACGGAAGTAGGATTGAACTCATACCAAACCTCAGCAGGTGAACTTGAACTTCCCGAAGAGGCCAACGTTATATGATTCGCAGACGATACAGTCGTCGTAGTTTGTGCACTTTTCGTGGACGAAGTGCCAACATGTGGGAATAAGCCCAACCGAAGAACAAAAATCTGACTGGAATCGGTAAGATTCGAACTTGCACCACATAAAACTAAAGCATACGCATAGAGGGGAGCATGCGAAAGATAACAAGAGCACTCATAACTCAAAATAAGTAGCTTAAAGCGCTAATCAGCAACGCGAAGTAATACTTTTCGGCAGTCGCGTGGGGAAAGTGGTCAAAGAAATAGGAAAGCGGTTTAGTGGGTAGACAACGCCTTACGGGTTGAATCTGACATAATGACTAGTACCAATCATTAGTTTAGAAGATTACATACCACAATTATATAAAAAAAAGACAGGCTTATAGACATAGAGACATACAGACATACAGACACACAGACATAGAGACAGACAGAAACACAGATGGTCGAAAAGACGGATATCACTAAACCACCTCAGAAAGCGATTCTGGGTCGATCATTATAATAATAAGGTGAAACATGTTTGGCAGTTACAAACATCAGCAAAAACTCATTATATAAATACTTTTATAAATACAAATATAATTAAATTCTTCTTTATTGCATTTGAAAATGGGTTTTAAAGTGAGACAAATAGGATGGGATAAATCTTTGGTTTTCTAGAATAACCGCGTATGTCATAAAATCAAAATGTTCAGGAGAGCCAAAAAAACTTTATATTTGAAATTATGGGCTGAATATAAAGTTTTTGGAGGTTTTTATTTAACAGTCCTGTCGATATGAGCAATAAATACTTTATATAAAATTTTGAGTCAAAAATCTTCAGAGGAATAGATCCTAGAGAAGGACGAAAAAAACAATATGTAAATAACACTTAAAGTGTGTGCAGATAAAACAACTTATGTCGACAAACGTCGTTTTCGTAGACATAAGTTGTTGTTGCTTGAAAAATGTATTTTTTTTTGTTCGTCAACAAAAAGTTAACGGGACTTGGGAAGAGAATATAACAACGTATCAAAAATAATAGTGACAAAAAATAACAGAAATAAACACAAAAGTTTTTATAAGTGGTTATAAACTGAAAAATATTCCAAAATTATTTTGAATTTTTTTTCATTAATAACAAACTATGTCGCTATGTGTCGTTTTCTGAGAAAATAATTTGTCAGCGATCAAACGTAGGTTAACATACGTCGTTAGTGCTGCAAATTAATTTAATAAAAATTTAAGTTACGTCGTTCTTTAAAGAAAAAACTCAGAAATGGTCAATATTTAAAAAAAAAAAAAATTAAACACATGTAAAGATCGTTAAAAATTAATATATTTGGCATCGTTAACTCAAAACTGACAAAAATGGACATACGCGGTTATTCCAGAAAACCACAGAAGTAGGCCTGGCACCTCAAGATCTAAACAGTTTATAATTATTCCAGAAATAATTTAATCCCACATGTTTAAGAATTTAGTTTGAAAAAATATAACGGTAGGCGAAAATGGTGAAAAAATAATTAAATTATTTATTATTATACAAAATATAGCCTTATGAAAAACTAGTATATTAACACTCATTTAGTAATATAGTTTGAACGATTTAACTACACGAAATCTTAATACCTATAAAAACACAATTAATTTTTTAGTACTGAACTTCATTAACGGTCAAATGGACGCATCTCACGTGGAAAACCGTCCCGTTCTAAAGGTCACAAAACCCTTTTCACAAGATGCTTTTTAAAATATTGATTAATTTTTCGCCACTGCTCTTTATCTAGTGGAATAATAATAACTAGCAGATTCCAGCGCTCGAAATTCGAGTGCAATTTCTAGGCAACGATATTTCTCAACTTAGCCAATTCACAAACCAACACTTTTTTCGTTTATTATTATTGTGAATGAAGATGACAAACTCATTAACAAACACATTAACAAATTTTATAAATACACACATAGTATATGTATAATTTTATGTATGTGTTTGTAGTAACATTAAATGCAATTTACTCAAAATAAAGGAAAAAATTAAAAAAATCTGTAAATCTGGTGAATAGCAAAAAAGATATACCTTTCAAATAATATACGTTTGGTCAAAATCGGAATAAAACGGTAGAAGAAAACATCGGTAACAAAAAATCGCCTAGCCTATTAATATTATAGATAGATAGATTTTTTTGTAAAACAAAACCATCTATCTACCAAACATTCCATAATTTCGGTCCAATAACAACCAATTTGGAGAAGGCTAAACATGCTGCCACAATTTAAGTCGATCTTATAGGGGTCATTTGTATGTGGACTAGGTCGCAACATGAACCGATTTTCGCCAATTCCAATATCGTTCATCCTATGGTCGACAGAAGCTTATGTACTACCATTACTACTATTCGCTAACATATATCAATATATAAGCAACGCAAGAAGTCTGTTGTTAACACATAAAATTTAGTTTTAATAAAAATAAAAAGCAATATATAAATATTGAGACTAAAACTATATAATTAAGATAAACAAAGTCAAAATGTATATTTAAAAATTTAAACATTTGAAATAGCAACACGGTTTGCAACAAGTGCATCATCGGGGGCCTCAGAATCGGGAAATAACTGATTTAAACACCCGATCTCATCTATTAATACTATGTTATCATTGGTCGCTTTTTTTATATATACAAATCCACGTAAAGCAAAGGCACTGTTGATAAGTTGTTTCTTTTTTAAGCGAATTGCGGCACGCAAGATTTCGAAATTGGATTGTGTAAAATTTTCGTTAACATAAAATTTAGTAACTGAGTTAATTCCAACATCTATTAAGCAGAAATAAAATCCTTTGTTGTGTTTTCTATAGTTGGCCAACGATTTTAAGAAAAAATTTTTATAGTAAGCTGACCACATCTTGACAATAATTACGGCATTTCTCGAATTATTTTTGTTTTTATTGTTTAAGTTTTGTAACCGGTAATTGGATTTGATTGCCGGAACTGAGGTATCAATGATATTGCATATGTTTTAGAAAATATTCATGAGATCCTCATCTTCATAAAAAGGAATATCGTTTAGTTGTAGGTCGCACGAAACAGTGTTATTTTCAAGGTGTCAGATTTTAGCTTTTAATTTTGTAGTTTGATCTTTCATAATTTTTATTTCTAGCGTGATATTTCTAAAATTTTTACTCTTTCAGTAACTGCATGCAATTCATCTTTAAAAATATTGAATCTCTTATCTAAATCATTTAGGAGTTCTTCTCTATATTCTCTAAATTTGCTTTCCATCATATTTTGAATTTGCTCAGTGAGTTTATCAAACCGTTTATCCATAATATTAATAAACTTGAGTGCCGATTCAGCGATTGATAAACGTGGGGATTTTGTAGCATTCCCCATAAATATATTTTTGCAAACTGTAGTTTGATTACAAGGTTTACATAGAGACACAGACGGATGGACGAACAGACGGTCAGACAAACATCGCTTAGTCGAATATTTCTGGTAGTTACAAACATTAGCACAAAGTCATTATGCCCTGACCATATAGTGGTATAGGGTATAATGACAAGAACGGTGTGGACAAGAAAATATATTTGATATTATTTTCTTTAAACATAGTTCTGTGATTTCGTTTTATAAAATTATGTTAAAAAATATATTAGCATTATGTTAGGTCCATACTCTACTCATAGAATTTTACAAATTTGAAATTGAACGTTCTTAAGACAATGAGTTGTATGTAATTGCATCTATTAGCCAAACTACCAAAATACTCGTAATTAACATTTGTAATGTAAGCCTAGTATCAACTGAAATTGTTTAGTAGGAATAACATATGTAATTTTTCCAAGAATGTCAACACGTGGGAAAAAATTACAATTTAGTGCAAATGTATAATATTATGTTAACAACTGAATACTCCAAAAACTCCCACCAAATTCAATAATATATAAAAAAAGACAAAAAGATCTTCTTAACAATGACTAAGTGAATAAATACAAATTTATAAATACTTGAGCTGAGACCCACCGCAGCTAAAAACTAATTAAAAACTGTTTATTAACAGGTCGAAAACTGCCGATCAACTAAATGCTAACGAATCGTCATATAGCCGGTGTTGCCTTTGAAAACAAATTCAATACTAAGAAAAAAAAAAATAAAAAAAAAAATTAAAAATTAGCATAAAACCGTTAATATTGTAAATTTGTAGTAATTTTTCAAGATTTACAAGACCACTTGTACCACCTAATGTGGTGGTTATTAGATGATGGCGTGGTCAATACAATAATAACGTCTCATATAAAAGTGATTGTTTTTGTTTAAGCACCAATAGATTGTTCATAAAAAAAATTAAACGATAATATTAAAATTTTTACAACATCATAATCTAAATGAGCTTGAAAAAGGCAATTTATCAATAAACTTGAAAATATTTCGGCTTACAATGATTTTTTTTATTAATTTGTGTAAAAAAACATAAATTTCAAATTAAAAAATTCACACAATTATTAATTTGTTGTGAACACCTTTTGCCTCTATATTTTTTTATACACCGTGATCTTCTTCTACTTCATTTTTTTTATCGAAATACCTTTAAAAATTTTAAATAATCATATGCTTACCACCACTAAACGTGCAATAGTTTAAGATGTACACTAAGCGAAATTTATTTAAAGGCACAACGATTTTTTTTTTATTTTAAGGTTGTAATTAAATTTGACTCTAAGACTGAATCTAGTTCAGTACAATATTCAAAATATTTCCTGATAACAAATATTAGATTGATAATGGTTCTTAATTTCCATTTGTAGAGCATAAATTTTCTTGAATTATATCGAGTTATCTCAAAGACTATAATTTATGTGATATTATAGCTGGGCTTGGATCCACGTGTTAATCCACATATGTCACCTATAATAGCTGTTAAAGCCATAATCACCAACTGTATAGTTTTACTTTATCAGAACTTAGCGAGAAAGTGTGAAAGCGAACAGCTATTAAACATGTTTGGAAACATATAACTTAATAAAAGAAGAGATTAAAATAAGTTAAGTCGTATAAATTTAGCTTTTTTTAGTTCAGTAAGGAAAACTTAAAAATAGCACACGAGTAAGTACGAGAAAGACTATAAAGTATTATCTTAACTACAATAATTTTGAACCTCCTATACAAAAAGTATGAAACACTATGAAAATCACAGTCTTAAAACTGTTGGCAAGTACATCAATTAAAAATCGCCAAAACTAAAAATCACAAAAAACATAAATGGTCAAAATCAAAAATCATAAAAAAACAAAAATCGTCAAATTAAAAAATTGCCAAAATAGAGAATCGCGAATAATAAGAATCTCCAAAAACAAAAATTGCCAGAACCGAAAATCGCGAATAACAAAAATCGCCAAGTTCAAAATCGCCAAAACCGAAAATCGCGAATAACAAAAATCGCCAAGTTAAAAATCGCCAAAACCGAAAATCGCTAATAACAACAAATCGTCAAAAATCAAAAAGCGCCAAAATCAAAAATCGCAACAAACAAAAGCGCCAAAATCAAAAATAGCAAAATAAATCGCCAGAGCCAAAAATCACCAAAGCCGAAAATCGCGAATAACTAAAAATCGCCAAAAATAAAAATTCGCAAAGAACAAAAATCGCTAATGCCAAAAATCGCCTAAATCAAAAATTGCATAACCGAAAATCTCGAATAACAAAAATCGCAAAAAACAATAAACATCAAAATCGAAAATCGCCAAAACTGATAATCGCGAATAACAAAAATCGCCAAAATCAAAAACACTAAAATCAAAAATTGCCATAATCAAAAATTACCAACATCTAAAATCGCAAAAACAAAAATCTACAAAATCAAAAATCGACAAATCTATATAAAATAGTTTTATACAAAATGTGTTCCGAGTTGCTAATTTCGTTACAATGGGTGTGGCGAAGCGCATCGGGTTACAGCTAGTAGTAAATACAAAATTCTCTCTATGAAAACTTGGTGTATAAAAATTACCGCACAAATTTCAATTGAAAACAAAATTTGGATTTATAGCCAATAGGTGATGTGTAGTTTATATTGACCAATTTAAATTTATTTTTTCGATTAATATGAGTATTTTTAATAAAATTATTTTTATAATGGGCTAATCTTGAAATGCAAATTCTTAAAATATCATAATTAGTATTTATAAATAAATTAGAGTAATATTTGATTGGTTATAAATAAAAATATATCAACACCGCTTGCAAACTGATTCTGAGCTTTACCAATACATATAACTTTCCGTTCAAAAAATACGCTTTCGTTTATCACCATAAGTTAAAAATTGAACCAAATTGAAAAAATTTGAAAACAATATAAGAAAACTGGTCTTATTCTTGTTTTATATATTAAGGGCCGTATGCAAAAAAAAATTAAAGTGTACTTCAAGTAGACTTTATTGTATGTTTTTCATACAAATTTGTTGATAAAGTCTACTCTTATTAAACAAAATTTTCGAAAATGGACCCATAATTTTGGAAAATTTCCTCAGAACTATTCTGGCATTTCTCTTAAATTGTGGAAGATTTCTAAATATATGCTATTTTCTGTGATGAAAATTTCAAATCCACAAAGCGAAAGTTTAAGCGTTTTACTTTCTGGGTACAACAAAATTTTTACATTTTCCCAAAGGATTGCGTAAACAAATTGTTTCACAATCAGATGTATCGAGTTTAACCCAATTATCATAAAAAATTTTACTTCTCAAGGTAATTTGAAACCTGTCTTATTGAAACATTTGGATATTTATGATGTGAATATAAAAGAGAGTCATCCTCATGCAATAGATCAATTGGATTTGAAAAAGTAGATGGAAAATCGTATATAAAAATATATATAAATATGGACCTACAATTGAACACTCTGGAATGCTACAGCTAACATTTTCAAAACCTGACAGACCATCTTTAAGTTGTACGAAAAAGTTCTAAAAGAAAAAAAAACTTTTAAATAATTTAATAATAAAAGTATAAAACCCAATTCGAATTATTTTATGAAGTATACCATTGTGTACAACACCTTAAAAACTGCAACCATGCAAAATCTCTTACAAACGACATAATTTTATTAAAGCTTGTCTATTCAGAAAACGGAATTGTAAATCTGGTATGTAACTTCCAATAATTCTTATGTCCAATTTCTATCTAATTGTCCTTTAAAAAAGGTTTCCTAAATACGAAAGCATTGAAATAAATATGTCGTTAATTTTTTATATCGGTTAACTTTGATTTCTTTTTTAATGGTACAATTTTGGAAATTTTCAAGGAATCAGGAAAATATGATTTATTTAAACAGTTATTAATAACAATTATTAGAAATGCAAATGCTCTTAATGGAAGTTTCTTAAAAATGAAATTGGAAACCTTGCCTAAGCCGAAAGATTTTTATATATACCACTTTGTGGTTTGGGTATAATGACTTTGTGCTGCTGTTTGTAACTACTAAAAATATTTTACCTAGACCCATCTTTTATTATACCGATCGACTCAGAATCACTTTCTGAGTCGATTTAGCAATGTCCGTCCGTCCGCCCGTCCGTCCGTCTGTGTGTCCATGTAAAGCTTGTAATCCAACTACAGGTCGCAAATATGAATATATTTTGATGAAATTTGGTATATAAGCTTTCGTCGGATAAACGCTATTGAAATTGGTGAAATTTGGTCCATATTCAGACCTAGCCCCCATACAAATGACCCCTATGATACCGACATGAAGTGCCATAAGATAAAAAAAATTATAATATAGACCTCAGTCAAATTGGGTTTGTATGTGTTTATTATATCCATTAATCAGTAGTCCAAAAATAATCACTATAGGACAATTTTTAGTCATAGGTCCCATATAAGCTGCTCCCGATCTTCACTTAAATCTATCAAAAAACAAAAACATTGCACAGATTTTTCTCAAATTTGGTTTGTATATATATTTTTTCAAAATATAAGTGACTTTACCTAATATGGTTAAGATCGGTCATTTTTCGACCTAGTCCCCATATAAGTATAGCACCCGATATGAACTTTTTCATATTTGCAGCAAAAAAATTAATAACAATGCCACTCCAATTTGGTTTATGCATATTTTCTATATCGAATTAGTTGGACCGAAAGATAGGGTCTCTAAACCATGGTATAGGGTATCATATGGCCGGTCTAAACCGACTATAATTTTCTTTCGTATTAGTTATTTAATTTTTCAAATGAACTAACAATTCTTCTAAAATATCAAGACTTGTGTGATTCTGTGAATTTTTTAAAAGAAAAATTTTTATTAAATCCCTTATTAACACGCTTATCTAGTCAATGAAAAACATGATTCTAATTAAATTGCAGCGAGTGTACCAACACGTTAGTCTATGACTTAATAGGCCTCTGAAAACCAATAAAAGCTCTGTTGGTGGTCATCATGTTAGTTGGCTGATGTTTCTGTTCCTGTTGATGTTGTTCTTGCATTTGGGAATGGTGATGATGTCTCTGAATGATTTTTTCATGTTGATGATAATAATGACGATCATCATAAGATCATAAGGCTATTTTTATATGAAACTAAAAAAAAAAAATTTTATTGTGAAGTTTGTTGTAAAGTTTATCATCATGGTTGTTTACTGTTTGGAGATTTTCAGTTTTTTTTTTTTTGCCAAGTGTTGCGCTGTTAAGACAAGATCATTAAAGTGGCATATAACATGTTACTAAAGACATATAGAAGAATATAAACTTAACAAGCATATGATTTTTTGATATAATTTGGCGTTGCCAGAAATTCGAGAAAATTATAGTCGGTCTAGACTGACTTACGTTACCCTACATCATGTGTTTAAAGACCCTATCTTTTGGATCCAACTTATTAGATATATCAAATAAGCATAAACCAAATTTGAGTTGCATTGTTATTAATTTTTTTACCTTCAGATATAAAAAATTTCATATCGGATGCTATACTTATATGAGGACTAGGTCGAAAAATAGGCCAAACATGACCATATTAGGTAAGGGCATTAATTTTTTGCAAAAACATACACAAACCAAATTTGAAAAAAATCTGTACAAAATTTTTGTTTTGTAATATAAGTGAAGACCGAGAATCAGCTTTAGTTATATGGGGGCTATGACAAATAATTGTCATATAAGGGTCCATTTTTAGACTACTGATAAATGGTTGTAATGAACATACACAATCCCAATTTGACAGAGATCTATATGATATTTGGTATTTGTAGGTGAACATTAACCAATTTTCATACCATGGCTGATAAAAGCTGCGACCTGCAGTTTGATTAGAAGCTTTTCATGGATACACAGACGGACGGACGGACGGACGGACGGACGGACATCGTTAAATCGAATCTGCTAGTGATTCTGATTCGATCCGTATAATAAAATATGGGTCTAGGTCAAATATTTTTGGTAGTTACAAACAGCAGCACAATGTCATTATACCCAAACCACATAGTGGTATAGGGTATAAAAACCTAAGCTTTCTTTTGAGCAAAAAAAAAATTCCTTTTTGAAAAAAAATCAAAAAAAAAAAAAAATTTTTTTTTTAATTTTTTTTCCCGAAAGACTGAAAAAATAGCCATCTAAACCATTTGGGACAAATTTTGCTAAGAACAATAGGTAAAAAGTTACATGGATGAGAAGGAACACCTGTTTGGCCAAAATATCAAATTTTGACCCCCTCTAACTCACAGAGTTCCGGACCGACCTTGTTGAAAAACTGTGTCTAAACTAACATCCAATAGGACTAACCTTGGTGCAAATTTCATCCAGATCGGAAGACATCGGTTTCAAAAGTTGGTGCACTTGACATGAAATCCCCAATATATATATCAAGTTTACTGTCTTTCAGATAAAAGTTTTTTTTTAATCCCATGTCCTTAAAATGAAAATATCAGTATGATGGAAATTGAAAAATGGAAAATGGAAATGAAAAATGGAAAATGAAAAATTAAAAATGAAAAATTAAAAATGGAAAATGAAAAATTAAAAACGGAAAATGAAATATGGAAAATGGAACATGAAAAATGAAAAATGAAAAATGAAAAATGAAAAATGAAAAATGAAAAATGAAAAATGAAAAATGAAAAATGAAAAATGAAAAATGAAAAATGAAAAATGAAAAATGAAAAATGAAAAATGAAAAATGAAAAATGAAAAATTAAATATGAAAAATGAAAAATGAAAAATGAAAAATTAAAAATTAAAAATGAAAAATGAAAAATGGAAAACGGAAAACGAAAAATTAAAAATGGAAAAATAAAAATGAAAATTGGAAAATGGAAAATGAAAAATGAAAAATGAAAAATGGAAAATGGAAAATGAAAGAAAAAAATGGAAAATGAAAAATGAAAATATAAAAAATGAAAAATGGAAAATGAAATATGAAAGAAAAATGGAAAACGGAAAATGAAAAATTAAAAAAGGAAAATGGAAAATGGAAAATGAAAATTGAAAAACGAAAAATTAAAAATGGAAAATGAAGAATAAAAAATGGAAAATGGAAAATGAAAAATGAAAAGTGGAAAATGGAAAATGGAAAATGAGAAATTAAATATGAAAAACAAAAAATGAAAAACGAAAGATGAAAATTGAAAATTGAAAAGCGAAAAATGGAAAATGATAAAAAAAAATGAAAATTGAAAATAAAAAAGGTGGAGGGTATCAAAGATTCGGCCCAGCCGAATTTAACACTCTTACTTGTTTAATAATAGCAGAGTCCAGCTTAGGAAATTTTTTTTTTTTTTTATTCAATTTATTCCTATCAATGTTTATTAATCTATTTAATTTACTTATTTTATTTCACTATAAATATTTCTTGACCATACAGAAATGGGAGCCTAAAGGTATTTGAAACACCTTGTATGCGTTATTTTAGTTATTGGCTTATGTCCAAATTTATTTTCAAATTCAACACAGGGCTTTTCATATACAATTTTTGCAAACACAAACAAATTTAATTGCAGTATTTAACAAATTGTATAATTTGATGTATGTGTTAGTAGCAACTTTAAATGAGCATTACTCGAAAAACATATTCCAGACGGTGCAAATCTGTAAATCTAGTGGTTAGCTCAAAAGATATACCTTTCAAAATTTCTTTTTTCTAGTAAGAAAAAAGTTATTCGTCGACTATTGGTTTTTAACCAAAATTTAAATTTTACCACTGGAAAAAAATGTGACAAATATTGCAAAAATTAAGTATAAAAATTTCTTTGAATTTAATATTTATTCTAATTAAAAATTCGCATGAAGCTTATGTTTTTGTGGTTGAGGAATTTATCACTTTTTTTACCTCTGTTTGATTTGCATACAAATATACCCACAATTAAGTCAGTTCTCCCGTGTACCCCACATCTAATAACTGTGGCTACACTATTCGCCGTTTAGTGTCGAATTTTGTTGAGCACGGGACAGTGGATGAGCGTCCACATGCCATTCATCAACGACCAAGACGTTCCAATAAACTAGTTTAACCAGTAAGAAAGAGTATTGCTGAGAAAAAAATTAACATTTTGACGTCAGTCAAGGGTGGATGGTTATCATTTGTTTCCGTATAAAGTGCAATTGACTCAAAGAATTTTACTGGTAGACCGTCCACATAGCATGCAAAATGGTCAACTGTTGATCGAATGGTTGACACTGACCTGTAAGCAAATTTTGATAACCGACGAGGTCCACATCAAAATCTATGGCAGCGCTAACAAGCACAATTGTCACCCTTGACGAACGGTGAATCCACCCGAGATCCATGATATACCATTGCATGACTAAAAAGTAGCTGTATGGGCTGGCATTTGTGACAAAACGATCAAGGGCCATTTTTCTTCAGAGAAGGTGAAACTTGCTTACTATGACTGCCTGAACCCGACCAAAACTACAGATGGCGGCAGTAGTTTGAAAAAAATTCATTAGTTGAAAAGTAGCAACTTTATAAAACATATGCCACGTTGTTTAGAATTTTTTTGGTGCCATCAAAAGTGAACAACTTCAGTGTCGCCAAGGTGGGTGCCGCACTTGCTCATAACAGAACAGCATTGTGAAGATGTTTCAATAGATGTTTTGCGTTGAGTCCACCACTTCACACCTGAGACAAAAGAACAGTCAAAACAGTGCACTAAAATGGAGCAACCTGTCCAAAGAAAGCGAATACAGTATGCGCGTGTGGTAACATCTATTGGTTATCTTCGAGAAAGAAAAATTCAATGGCAAATGCCGTGCTAGCATATTGCAGTATTTAACTAATGAAATTACGAAAAAAGGTGGCATTTAGCGCAAGTGAAAGTGTTGTTTCCCTCGGACTATTTTCTATTTCCAAAAATTAAAATATTTGCCAACAATTAAGAGGTAGAGTCTTTAGTTGATGACTATTTTAAGGAGTTGGACTTTTTCTATAATAAACGGGGAATCGCAGATATTAAATATGGCCAGGAAAATTGTATCGAGCTAAAAAAAAAAAGGTTATGTTGAAAAATATAGAACATTTTTTCCCAATTTTTTGCGTTTTCTTTGTCTAGGACCGTCCAAATGAATTAAAAAGAATCAAGTTAAATAACAATATCACGACTATGGAAACCGGTTGTTGCTTTAAGATATTCAGTATTCACATATCGAAACATTTTTGTTTAAAAATTATAAAATATCATGTACTGGACATCTATTTCCATATGCAGTGAACCATTATTTATTCTTTTCTGACAATGTTTTACAACTGATTTTTTTTATAAATATACTAACTAAATTATTGACGAAATCCACAATATGGCAACTCATAAAACCGCACTTTTAAAATCTTTTCACTTACATACTAAATAAAATATAAAATAAATAGAAAAAAACAAGACGCATAAAAAAGAAAAAGTACCTGTTCCATTATTATTTAACTAAATTCAGTTATTCTCACACCAAAAGAACATCACACATTGTTAAATGTCTAAAAATTGAGAAAAGCTACAAAAAATAAAAACAATAACAACAAAAGCCGCTACCACCATTAACGATCAGAAGATGACAAGACCGAGATTTCAAAGTATGGATAACTAGACAGGTCTGTCGGTACATATGGACAGTTGGAGCATAAGAAAAAAAACCTAACAACAGCTAGTAAACTAAAGTGCCGCTTAACTGACAATTTTTTGATTGAATTCCCACATGAGCACTAAAGGCCATACAATGCACTGGAAGTGTGTATATGTAAGTGTGTAAAAAAAAGTGATAGATATCTATCTACAAGCATAAAAGACGCAATCATTTTTTGTAAGCTCAAATAACGAGCAGGAACTGTTATTCTTCTCTACACTCTTTTTACGTTAGCTCTGAAGAATCAAGTGTATTCCTGGCATATTAGATGGTTTTCTTTTCTTTTAATAAACAGGTAGGTCATCAAAATCACAAAGACGTTTGATTATCTAGACATATAGTCCCACTACACAGCACTATCACTCATCTAGCCACCAACTAGTCCGTCAAAAGCGCGACATTTTAACTAACCAATCTATCGATCAAACGTATCAATTATGATGACAGCGCGCGTTCATACAGTTTTTATATCAGCTTCAGTTTTTTTTTTATTTTATCCTTATTTCATATCTTAGATGGCCTATCGTCAACATAGCCACCAATCAAGCCAACTACCATTAAATTTGAATAATATTAACGCGATACTTTAAGTAGAAGCACTCGCAGTTTTAAATGGAGTTGGAGTAGTAGCCACATCAATGTTACTTACATACTCATATTATAACCATATGTTGTGTTGTGCATATCAATGTATAATATGACTTGCGATAAAAAACGCAGTACTAGCGAAAAAAAAAATGCCACTTGTTGTCACCAGCCATCGTTCAGTCGTTTAGATTGCAGTTCTTATTTCATAAGTGTTGGCCGCCATAAGTAGTACGAGTGGTTGTGGTGTCCTGTGGTTGCTGTTATTGCTATTTTAAAATTCTAATGTGGTTTTTTTCTATCTTAAATCTGATAAAAAGTTGACATATAGTTAAGTCTTGTTAAGTTAAGAATTTAACTAGACACTTAATATATTTTTTCTCACACACATCATATTATATGATGGTTGAATATTGTTGAGGGGTAAAATTGATTTCGTAAATTACGTAGGCTCGATTAGTGAATTCTGTATCGATAATCCATTTAAAATTATCCATAGATCCTTGAAATGTTATTGGTAAGTCGGTAAATAGTAGAACCGGTGTTACCATGTGTACAGATGATTATTTGTATTTTACAAACTTTTTTTTCGAATAGTTTTCGACCTTTTCTTAGAACAATTTTTTTTTTTTTTTTGATATTTCACTGTACAACACAAAAAAAAAATAAAATGTCCGGCCTATAAATTTTTATAGAGCAGAACAAAAAGACACGTGTATCGGCATTTTGAAAGTTTACATTTGAATTTCCTTTGAGGAGCGGTTAAAGTTTTCCAGCTCTGGCACATTCTTAAAAGGGTAAAAAACACAATAAAAACAAGGATTTAAGGGGTTAAAATGTTCCTCACAATAATTCGCGCCGCGAAATTTTAGTATAAGTTCCTGAATACACGAAAACGGAAAATTCAAGCAGAAAGTCAGAAATAAGACACAACAAAAGAAAGCTTACGGTTAATGAAAAAAATCTTTTCATGCTAAATTTTTGGGGTAATTTAAAATAAAACTAGCAGATTGCAGCACTCGATATTCGAGTCCAATTTCAAGGCAGCTTTATTTTCAACTTAGCCAATTCCCATTCCAAACCCCTCACACATCCTTGTACACTGCCCCAAGTTCAATAATCAAAGACAAGTCATATGTGGCGAAATGGATCCAGTTAGAACTTTATCTAACCCATCTCCTGAAAATATTACAAGATTAATAAAATTTCTTAAAGCAACAAATACCTATAATTTTATATAAACTTGTTCCATAAAACTATGATAGCCCTCTGACGAGTTTATGGAGCAGATCTGTTCTCTATAAGCAAATATTTATTATTATCCAAAATCTATTATATTATGCCGAGCTGAAGGCCATAGATGCTATCCCTCTAACCCTTATATTACCTTATAATTTAAACTAGCAGATTCCAGCCCTCGAAATTCGAGCGCAAATTCTAGGAAATTTTATTTTTTATTAATTAAAGACCCTAAAAGTATGCTAATCAATTATAGCCAATTCACAAATCAACACAAACGCAAACTCATTTTTATTACAAACACATTAACAAATTTAATAGACACACATATTGTAATGTATAATTTTATGTATGTGTTAGTAGCAACTTTAAATGCAATTTACTCAAAATAAAGGAAAAAATTTAAAAATCTGTAAATCTGCAAATCGGCTAAAAAGAAATAACTTTCAAATAATATACGTTTGGTCAAAATCAGGATAAAACGATAGAACAAAACATCAGAAATCGCCTAGCCTATTAATATTATAGATTGTTAGTTAATAAAATAATAAATAAATAAATAAACTTAGCCAATTCACAAACCAACACTTTATGGTATTGTGAATGAAGAGAACAAACTCATTAATAAACAAATTAACAAATTTAATAAAACACACATAGCATATGTATAATTTTATGTAATTTACTCAAAATAAAGGAAAAAATTTAAAAATCTGGAAATCTACAAA
The DNA here is from genome assembly GCA_963682025.1 of Cordilura impudica. Lineage (NCBI taxonomy): Eukaryota > Metazoa > Arthropoda > Insecta > Diptera > Scathophagidae > Cordilura > Cordilura impudica. Next base: position 70,413,455 of record OY821518.1, on the reverse strand, counting down.
ACGGCTACAAAGAAATACCTTTCAAATAACATATGTTTGGTCAAAATCGGGAAAAACCGGTAGAACAAAACATCAGTCACAAGAAATCGCCTATCCTATTAATATTATAGATTCTTAATAAATGCTAAATATGTATAATATTTCTGACTTTCTGGTTGAATTATCCGTTTTGGTGAATTTAGGGAATTATAGTAAAATTTCACGGCAAATATTTTTGCGAAACATTTTAACCCTTATATCCCTGATTTAGTGGTGTTTTTTGCTCTTTTAAGAATGTCCCAAATCTTGGAAACTTATCACCCCCCTTAAATGAAATTCAGATGTAAACTTTCATTAAGCCGGATGAGTTGAATGATTTGAATCAGTTGTAAGTATTATAAGTATTTTCTTAAAATTATAAATCAAACTGATGTGATTTATGAATCAAACGGATTTGAGATGGAAAGAATATGATGTAAAGCCGGATTCATATTTATTGCAACTTATACATATATACTAACAACGTTGGGAGTACGAGTCCATCAGAGTGATTCAATTTCAGTGATCTCTACTCACTTATACTTAAAATTACATGATTGACTGTGAATAGCGAAGAAACGATCCACTGCTGGTCTCTGAACAAAGCAAATGTTAAAGTGAGTGATATAAATTAGAATTGATTTTCTGTATTGAATAACGAAGATCAAACGAAAAAAGGAAAAGTTTACGATATTTTTTATCAAACAAATTAAACTTCAATAGCTATGGCTGTTGTAAAATTGGTGATGAGCAACACCTTGAATATACAGATAATATTACAGCTGAAGCTGAAGTTTCAGAGATATCATAAACTTCTGTTCCTGTTGTTATATGTACGGAGCAATACGATAAATATATAATATTTTAATTTTCGAAGAACCACAAAGTACCCCACAGCAATGAAACTAAGGTGATATAAATAAAACAATTAAGAACAAGTAAGAAAATTAAAGTCGGTATAGACCAACTATACGATACCCTATACCATGCGTTTAGAGACCCTATATCTCAGGCCCAACTAACTGGATATAGAAAATAAGCATATACCAAATTTGAGTGGGATTTTTATTATTTTTTTTTGGCTGCAGATATGAAAAAGTTCGATCCTGTCCATGTTTGGCCTCTTATATTTTGCAAAAATATATGCAAACAAAATTTGAGAAGAATCAGTGCAATATTTTTGTTCTTTGATAGATTTAAGTGAAGATCGGGAAGCAGCTCTATATGGGGCCTATGACTAAGAGTTATCCCATAGGGATCATTTTTGGACTACTGAATAATGGATGTAATAAATACATACACACCCAATTTGCCTAAGATCTATACGATAATTTGGATCTTACGGCAATTCATGTCGATTTCATAGGGGTCATTTGTAGGGGAGCTAGGTCTGAACATGAACCGATTCTCACCAATTTCAATAGCGTTTATCCTATGGCCGATAAAAGCTTATATACCAAATTTCATCAAAATATGTTCATATTTCCAACCTGCAGTTTGATTACAAGCTTTACATGGACACACAGACGGACGGACGGACGGACGGACGGACGGACGGACATCGTTAAATCGAATCAGATAGTGATTCTGATAGATAGTGATTCTGATTCGATCGGTATAATTAAAGATGGGTCTAGGTCAAATATTTTTGCTAGTTACAAACAGCAGCACAAAGTCATTATACCCAAACCACATAGTGGTATGGGGTATAAAAATATACTCAGACCCGCTATACGAAACCCTATAATAAAAGTTTCGAGAAATGGTTTTATATGCAAATGGATATAAAAAGCACGTCATAACAACGTTTGAGTGGCGTTGTAATTAATATGCACTCTGCTGCTATGAAAAAGTTTGTATCGGTTACAGTTTTTCTTTGGGGACGTGGTTAAGAAATGGACCAATAATTCCCAAATTTAGTGAAACATTTGCTTTACTCAAAAACATAAACAAACCAAATTTTTTATAGATTTAAGTGAATATTGGGAAGTAACTTCATATGGGAACTATGAAGAAAAATGGTCATACAAAAATCGTTTTGGGAATACTTGTTTATGTGCGAAATAACAAACATGCATATACTAATAGCTATATATGTGGCTGATACCTATATCGTAGGCTGAATTTTATAAACAGATGGACATCGTTACATCAAATTAGAAAGTGATTCTAGTCAATTACACTGTGGAACAAGTCATTTTCTGGGGGTTAGAAATTCCAAGTCAGACTGAAACTATTAGGGCAGTATAGAGAAACCTCCAAAGGATTTACTGTTCTCAAGCCAAATTTTTTAATTGCCATTTTTATTTATTCCTTATCTTGTTTCTCATTTCATTATTCAGCAAACTTGTAGCTTAGTCTTAATTAAATAAAATTTATTTTTTTTATTATAACTAGCATAGGATTTTTTTTTTCATTAAATTTTTGTCTTCCAATGTTTTTTATAGAAAAAATTAAGAATTTCCAAAGGTATGTTAATCAACTTTAGCAATTCACAATTCAACACAGAGCGTCCGATATATAATTTAAATCAATCGCATTAACAGGGTGTAACGAATTATTATAAATATTTTATTTTATTTAGTTTAATATATTTCTAAGACAGATTAAACCTAAATTTTATCATTCTCAGCTTCTCCTCCATATGAACTATAACTATGCCTATTTTCACACTCCTCCGTGCCCGCATCATAAAATGACTATGATTTAATTCATCAAACTTCATCACTAAACGAAATTTTATCGCAAATTTTTTAGGCGATAGAATTTTTAAAGTCACTCGTGTTATCAAACGTTTCTGTGCATACGCTATTAACAGCCTTACGATTCTAACGTTTAAGTTGACGTATGTAAGTTCTGACTGCTTGCCACATTTGAACCATAAAAAGGCAGTACATTTCAAATTGCAACTATGAATTAAAATTTGTATATATTAAAATCCTTATTAAGCAAAAATAAAGACGTTTACTTTTTCCTCAATCCAATATTTCAGTAGAATGGAAACCTTAATGAAAATAACTCACGTTTTCCTAACGATAAAACAGAAAAATTGATTGATCATTAGTAGTATATATTCATTACAAATACAGCAGGTAGCAAAGCAACACTGTGGATAACAAGTGCATAATTGAAATTAATTGGAACAATTAAAATTAATTGATTAAATTTTAGTGCATATAAAAAAAATAATATAAATTGATTTATCTTAATACAAGAGATTATAAATAAAATGCTGTGGTATCTTTAAATTAAATTCGATTTAAGATTTTAATCTTCCCTTTAAGAAAAAAAAGCAACTTCAACGGAAATGTAAAGATGTTCTGACGCCTTTATGTCGTAAAGGTTTTTTAGATATTTATTTCTTTAAGTATAATTGTGACTAGCTTAATGCTCAGAATGGCTGCCATTCAATTTCATCATTGCACAGGTAATATAAGCTTTAGCAACAGGTTGTTTTTAATAAACGCCCACTCATTTGTTTAGTAGTGTTGCTATCAATAGCTAAAGGGAATTCTGTTGGATGGGTAATCGGATTAAAAATGGAGATAAAATTAAACTTTTACACTTGGTTACCAAATGTCCTCCATTAATACATCTAAAATTGTCCTAAAATCTAGACTATCATATAATTAAACCATTAATTCAAAACTAAATCCTAAATCCTTTTGGCACAGAATTTATTCAAATTTTGGTCACAAAAACTTGCCTCTTAGTGCCTTCATACATCGATTCATAGGCTCAAAGGAGTTTGCATCAATTCAAATCTCAGTTTTCATATTTTTTACCCAACTCTGATGTTTTTCTTTTATTTTGTGAGAAAAGATGAGGTTTCTTCATGGCGAATCTACCATTTAAGCCAGCCGCTTTCAGCAATTGGTTCGATACATCGAAGATTCAAGTGTTCGGCACCAAGAGGCATGGTTTTGTGAAGCCCTCAGCTGGAGTACGTGTGTGGGTATACCTAGTGCCAAAGTCATATACGGGGGAGGTTCGGTAATGATTTGAGTTTGCTTCTCTGGAGAAAATGTTGGCGATTTAAGCAGAAACTTTGAAAAATTGAATCAAAGGACACCAAGACGTGAAATTATACGAAACAGAGGTGGTCACATTGAAGAATCTAAAATTTAAGAATCGAATGTAGTTTCGGAAAGTGTATATATTATATGTAAATAACAAAGAATATATGTTTTAAATTTGAAAAGTTTTCATTGAATAATAAAGGACGGGTGGCAAATACTTTTGGACGGTATGTCTTGGCTTTTGCCTTGCTTCAGTACTGTAGATGAGCTTGATTTCTTACCCAATTCATTTTTATCTCTCGAAGCGCCAGTTTAGGTGCACCTAAAAACGGATTTCTTTTCACTTTTCTTCTACGGTCTTGTACTTCAGAGAAAATTTTGTTATGGGCGTTTTGTGTTTTTTTTTTGCACCACCGAGTTTTGAAGCGTTTTTTTTTTTTAGATTTATTGTTTGTTTTTAAATGTGCATATCTACAAACCTATTTGTATATTATAAAAATTTTATTTAAATCAGATTTATAGAAATACAAAATTAGTTTACCACTGTGTCCGGTTTGAAGTAGACAACACATAAGTTCGTCATTCCGTTTGCAATAATTGGAAAAAAAATGGACTCAATATATACTAATATAATAAAGAGGTAATGTGTGTTTGTGTGTTTGTTTGTAGGAGGTAATCTCCGTAACTACTCATCTGATCTTCCTGAAATATTCATAAAATCTTACTGGGAAGTGATATACGCTTTTTATTTTTTTAATATTTTTAGTGAGTGTGGCACCTCCCATACAAAGTATATTTTTAATATCATATATATTGAGTATTAGCTTCATAAATTGTGTATAGTGTCACCTATTATTAATTTTAATAGCTATGTCGGAAATGGGCGGGATCGGATAAGTGGGCGTGGTACCTCCATACTATGATAGAAAGAGCTTTGCAAATTTGTCTTAGGTCATCTGTTATAAACGTTAGTAGTCAGGGCGTGGCACCCGCCTTACAAAGGAAATATTAAATGTCACATATCTGAAGTACAGGTAGTCCTCCACTTACGACCGAGATAGGTTCCCGGACATTGGTCGTAAATTGATTAAGTCGTAAGTCGAGTTTCATAAAAAATAACAACAAGAAAAAAGTACATACATACATATTAGTACAAATTTCCTATGACCACCTTATACAATTATTTCAAAATTCATATTCATAATTCAATATTTATTTAAAATAAAAATAATAATACAAAAAAAATTGTTGAATAATAATAACACAAGCATATAATAAAACAAAAAAATATAATAAAAAATATAAAAAAAAAATAAACAAAAATATGTCATTTATGTTAGTGTTATTTACATGTCTTCATCATCTGTAGTTATTACATGAGTGCAATTCATAGCGTTATCTTCAACAACAGAATATCCAGTGTTGGTGTTTTTAACAAATCCATCTAATGTGGTTTGAACAGTTCGAGCTTTTATTTCACGGTAAATTTCATGATAACAATTCAAATTATCTTGAATTAGCCTATTCACTTTTTAGAATCTCTCTTCGTTTGCATCCATTTGTTCTGATTTTAGCATTCCTTGACTAATTTGGTGAAAAGCAGCACTCATTTTTTTTTTGCCGAAAACATTTTTTTGGTACTTTTTTCTTCTTCTGGCTTGTTTTTATCTGCGACTTCTGGAACAGTTTGCGATTCAATAAATCTTCATTCGTTAGATCATCCAATTGGTATGCAATGTGTTGGCTAATAGCCTCATTGTTAACTTCAAGATTAAGCTGCTGACCAAGCTCTACTATCTGATCTGTAATTTACTCAATGTTAATTTCTTTCTCAATCGACGAATTTGTAGTGGAGTCTTCAAATCGTATTGTTATTTTTTTCCATACTCTTCTCATACAAGAAGGCTTGACTTCTTTCTAACCACTTGCTAAATCTTTAATTCCTTGGTGAATATTATAATTCGACCAAAATTCTTTTAAAGTCGTCCCTTTTTCAAGAGCCATAATTGCTTGAGCAAATATAATTTTTAAATAATAGGCCTTAAATGTAACTATAGCACCCTGATCCATGGGCTGTAAAATGCTGGTAGTATTTGGAGGCAGATACATAAGTTGAATGTCCGGATGTAAGTCGCCTCAGTGTTGTGGATGTCCAGGTGCATTATCCAGTAGTAAAAGTATTTTAAAATTAATGTTTTGTTGATTACAATATGCTTTTACTTCGGTCGCAAATACTTTTGTGAACCATTACTCAAAAAGAAATTGTGCCATCCATGAATTTTTGTTTGAGTTGTAATGTACTGGTTACATATTAATATTTACTCCTTTAAATGCTCTTGGATTTTTTGACCGATGTATTACAAATGGTTTTAATTTATAACCAGCTATATTTCCGCCTAATAAAACTGTTATTCGGTACTTAAATGCTTTGAAACCTGGCATACTTTTTTCCTCTTTATGAATCTAAGTACGTTCAGGCATCTTCTTCCAATATAGACCGGTCTCATCTACATTAAATATTTGTTACTTTGTGTAATTATATTCTTTAGGAAGTTGTCGAATTTAACTACAAACTCATCAGCAGCTTTTTGATCAGCACTGGCTGCCTCTTCACTAATTTTTACATTTTGAAAACCTGTTCTCTTCCTAAATCTTTGAAACCATCCGTGGCTTGCTGTAAAGGTCTGATCATAATTTTTACCTTCGCTTAATTTCAACATTTCGAAAAGGCTGCCTGCTTTGGTTTGAATGACTGCGAGACTTAGAGCAATTCGTTTTTGAATCAAATCCTCCATCCAAATCACTAATAACTTATCCATTTCATGTATTGGACCTTGTCTATTTTTGGTTATTATTGTCGACTTCTTAGATGCCGATTCTTTAACAGCTTCCAACATTCGTTTTTTGTTTTTTAAAATCGTGTATATTGTCAAATAAGACAGTTTTAGATCATGTGGTATATCTTTCACTTTTTTACCATTTTCATTTTGTATTATATATTAATTTCTGTTTGGTTTCCAAGTATATAACACTTCTTTTACTTTTACTAGTTCCAGCCATTTTCGGTATGATGTCATATTATTCACTTAAAAAAATTCTGACTTAAGCGTGTTTTTAAAGCAATTTTTTCTATGCGACTAGTTCTTGATATATTTTTGTGAATCCCCGGAACTCTTTGTATTTTGCATGAACAAAAAATTGTAGTAAATGCGAATAGTCGTAAGTTGAGCGGTCGTAAGTCGGGGACTACCTGTACTGCAATAGTGGGAGCCTTGGGTCCTTGTGTGATGGCTTTCATTATGTGAAAGTGGGGGGAGTGGGGTAGCAAAGAACACCGGGTTGCATTTAGTTACATATACAGGGTGGGCCAAAAGTCACCATGTGGTTAAAAACTTTTTTTCATTATTATTTTTTTTTTTTCAGATTATATAAATAACACATGGAGAATAAACAATGGGGAGATTCACAACTGGACAAAGAACCAGAATAACAGAATTTTATTATTTAAATCAGCGATCAATTATTTTAATGACAAGTGCTTATTGTCGCCATTTCACAGTCAGAAGGCGTTCTGCTTAGCTAGGAATGTCTCGTACGTCACTACGGTGCATTTTGGAAAAAGATTTTCCGTTACTCCCGTATAAATTGCAATTGGTGCAAGAATTACAACCCTTAGATCATCGGCAACGTCCAAATTTTGCACTTAAACTTCAACAGTTGGCCAGAAGTGAAATCAATTTTACTTAAAATTAATTATGAGCGATGAGGCTCATTTTCGTTCGAATGGCTTTGCTAATAAAGAGAACTGTACGTTCTGGGGTTCTGAAAATTAAAGAGACATTCATCAGCACCAATTGGACCCCATTATGTGTACATTACATCTGAAAATATCATTGGGTATTACTTTTTCGAAAATGAAAATGGAAGTGCAATAACCGTAAATGGAGAGCGCTATGGGTTTATGATAGAACATTTTTTAAATCCTGCTCTTGAAAACAGACCTGAGATGGAGCCACTGCCCATTCTACCGAGACACAGTGGCACTTTTAAGGCAAATTTTTGGAGAGCGAATAATTTCCAGAAATTTGGAAATTAATTGGTAGCGTCTTCGCTAGATTTGTCAGCATCCGAGTGTTTTCTTTGGGGTAAATTGAAGTAGCGAGTATATGTGAACAATCCCGAGACAATTTTTGAACTCAAGGCTAACATTGTTGCGGAATTTCAAACGCTACAGGCACAAATTTTGAAAAATGTTATGCAAAATGCTCTAAAACAAACCCAGCATTGCGAAGCTGAGAACGGGGGTTATTTAGGTCACTTTATTCTCCATACTTAATGCAAAATATTCCATTTTGTATATTTTATAATTTGAAGAAAAATAAATAAATAAAAAGATACAAATGGTGACTTTTGGGTCATGGTGACTTTGATCCTTATAACAAGCGGAGTTGATTTTGGGCTGGCAGTCCGTCTGTGGAAATCGCGATCACGCCCTCAATAGATCATTGTGTGTGACATCTGCAATTATTTTTGTTATTGTGGTCGATGTGTTTGTTTGGTTATACTTATACGTCCCGTTTTGAACGGGACAGTCCCGTGTCCCGTTGTCCCCGACAAAAACTCGGGGACGCACAAATGTCCCGTTTTCAGAAATTCGACAAAAGAGATAGTTGATTTGTTCAAATATATAAGAACATATCTTCAAATTTGTCAAAGATAGTTTTTCTAATATACATGTGTATATTAAAATACATCACAAGTCAGCTGAAAAATAATTTCATCTAAAAAATATTTAAAATCATTTAACTGAATTTGTTATGAATTTGGTTGAATCAATTCATGGTACATAAACTTAAATTACTGTTCTTAAAAAGCAAAAAATAAAAAATTTACCCCCTCTCAAAATTAGAATACGTTGCGTTTTACTTGTATATAGCCCGTCAAACTAATAATAAAAATAATAAAATAAAACAAAAAAACAAAAAAAAAAAAAAAAACATTGCAAAAAATATAAATTGCAGTTCTATAAATTTGCTTGGTTAGCCTGAAATGCAGCAATACAAAAATCATCTTATCTTCTTTCTTTGTTGCAGAGTATGAATAAATCTATAATATTAATAGGCTAGGCGATTTCTTGTGACCGATATTTTGTTCCATCGTTTTATCCCGATTTTGACCAAACGTATATTATTTGAAAGGAATTTCTTTTTAGCCATTTTGTAGATTTACAGATTTTTTTATTTTTTTGCTTTATTTTGAGTAAATTGCATTTAAGGTTGCTACTAACACATACATAAAATTTTACATATGCTATGCGTGTTTTATTAAATTTGTTAATGTGTTTGTTAATGAGTTTGTTATCTTCATTCACAATAACAATAAATCATAAAAGTGTTGGTTTCTGAATTGGCTAAGTTGAAAAACAAAGCTGCCTAGAAATTACACTCGAATTTCGAGCGCTGGAATCTCCTAGTATGAAAAATAGAGTAATAATTTTTTTCTTTTTATAATGAAGTTTTTGTACTTAATCAAAGAGTTTTAATATAGAAGAGGCCAAAGTGCAGTACAAAAACAAAAACTAACCTACCCAGGGATGGAAAATATGTTTTCTGTTATTGTACCAACCAGACAAACAACTTGTACTTTTTCAATCCTCACGGTACCAAAAATTTTTCCGCTTTTTTTTTAAATTTTATCGTATTGAGTCAGATTTGATTAGACACTAAAAAGACTTAAAAGACGGGGCGAAAAAAAATTTATCGTTAATTTTATGTAGTCGTATAATTACCACAAAACTTTATAAAATTTTACTATAATTTTTATAAATGTCACCGCTTGTTTTCTGTGTGTCCGCCTCCCTTGGATTCTTCAGCTACTGTAGAAACTTGTAATGTATAAATTGCCAAAAAATTGAGGCAGCAAGTTAAATTAACAAATTAAAAGAGAATTTGTTTCAGAAAGAGACAACTCACTTCCTTCCGTATTCAGTCCGTGGTTTACTTGAAAATTAAAAGAAGATGGTTACACCAATATAGACGAGAATTTCGTGAAAATTAAAACTAAAGAATTTTATAAAACTAGTCGAGATTATTTGGAGCAATGGACTGTTTATAACAAAGATTTAGAAAAACGTAATTGGGCAAATTTAACAGCAGTACCACAGTGGGAAGATGTTCAAAAAGTTTAGATATATTGATCGAAAAAGAACATATCGATTGAAGATACGGAAGTATTCGATGATACGGAAGTATTCGATGAATATTCACTCGTATCTCAATTCGTAACATCGTAGAAAATTGATTAATGGAATCAACAAAGTATTTCTACGGAAAATCGTTGAGTCGAAGTATTTAAACATTTTAAAAGCAATTACCTAAACCCCGCAAATTTTCAAATTATACTTGAATATATTTTAAGTTTGGCTGGTGCAAATGCGCCGGTTGAACGTGTATTTTCCTTGATGAACAATTTGTGGACCGAAGATAAAACTCAATCAAGGGTATCAACGCTTAAGGCTATATTAATTATTAAAATTAATATTAAAAAATCATCCCAAGAGTTCCACAAATATTTGAAATCGTCACCTAAAATTTTGAAACAAATTTGTGCCTCTGAAAAATATAACAATGTAAAAACATTTTTTTTGTAGTGTAACGTAAAATAGATAACGCCGCGCACTATGGACAAATAAAATATTATTATATTATCTATGCATTTCCATTTCATATAACCGAAATCATCAGAATTATTTTATGTCCCGTTTTCAGGTAAAAAAAATTTGGTCACTTTAGTTATACTCCACGTCTCAATAGGTCGCGCGTGGTGCCATTTGGATGTTCTCATTGCAAAAATTATAACTTCAGAACCGATTGAGATAATCCAATAAGTTAAAAACTATATGACAGATAATTTTCCAGCATATGAAATAAGGATTTGAAGAATGAGCTTCACCTTCCAAACGCTTACTTATAGGTTATCAAAATTGAAATTTGTTAGCGACATGAAAAAAAATCATTAACTAAAAAAAACATTATTTTTAACATTTTCATATTTTAGTTTCTTTTTCAAGGTTTTTGTGTTTTAAAATTATAATCCATGAATAAAAAAATCTTTTTTTATTTTTCATCAAAGTTGAAAAATAGTGAAAAAAAAAAAAATAGACAGTTGGTAACTAGCGATTTAAATGGAGAAACACAAAGCAAACAGTAAAGTTTTTTTTCTTCTATAATATACTGAGTAAAGATATAAATCAATAGAAATCGAAAAAAATACGATTTATTCTGTAGCTTTTCTTTTATGTTCTACCTAAAACTGGACTAAATTGCCATAAAATTTTGTGTTTTGTGGAAAACTTAAAATGAGGCAACTTTTTTTTTTTTTTTTTTTTTTTGTTAAGCGTTTATTTAGACAAAATTCATATTCTTAAACTATAAATAAACAAATAGTAAGAGTATCTTAATATAATACACTGTTCCATATTCGGGCTCTCAAGTATATTTAATATATAGATTTTCATTAATTTTTTTTTAGAAATATGTAATATAATTATAAATGACACATAAATATGTACAGACAATATAATTTTTGTAATGAAAAAAATGGGAAAAAATATTACTTTGATATTTGTATAATAAAAAGTTTAGTCAAGAGTAAAATTTAAAAGGGGGGTTTTTAGGTGAGCCACCAATATTTTTTTTTTATGGATATTAGGAAATATGTTATTATCTCCTGAGTAAATGTTTTTATCAAATCTACTATTTTCAGTTGTGAGTTGGTTGCAATGTATAGCTTTATCGTTGGCTCTTCTATATATATGATAGAAGATAGGAATGCCTATTTCGTCTTGAATAAATCCTTTATGGTCAAGGTATAAAAAGGCTTCGGGAGGAACAAAGCCACTTTGCAAGGTTTTAGTTATATATTCCTCGTTGACATAAAAAGGGGCCATAATTAAATTGTTGTCATAGCAATTACAGCTTTTTGCAATATAGTTTCGAATGAGATGTATAATAAAATTATCAATTCTCCCTATTTTTGCTGCATTGTATAATTTTTTGTTTGATACAAATTTTATATAGTTGCTATCTGGAGATCTATAAAGAGAAGTACATGCTCTCAGACATTTTCTTTCAAAAACTCTTATTTTTTCCATAAATGATGGAGAAATGTTGAACCAAATTTGGCAACCATACGTTAAAATAGGTCTAACCAATGATTGGTACAATAGAACTTTAACCCTTGGTTTGATGTAAGGGGAGTAAAATAGTTTTTTGTAAATGAAAAATGCGTTTCTTGCTTTCGGTATCTGCAGATTTATGTGATTGTTAAAATATAAGAACTTATCGAGGTTTATTCCAAGATATTTAACGACTTGTTTATTGGGAATCTGTATATTGGAATTCGATTTTATGCCAAAATCTCTCCATTTTGTTTTAATGTTATTGCTACACCGTCCAACTGGAGGGCGAAATAGAATGGTTTCGCATTTGTTGAAGTTAATATTCATTTTCCAATCTATAGCATATTTTTCAACAATATTAAAGTATGTTTGCAATTTGTCATTAATTTTCTCTATTTTGTTATCCGCGTGATAAATAATTATATCATCCGCAAATGCAATTATGTTGTCGACTTTTGTCAAAAGGTCATATATAAATAAATTAAATAAAATAGGAGAATTAACTGTCCCTTGCTGGAGTCCATTGAAAATTTTAAATTTATTTGTACTTATATTACTTCTATTGCATACTATAAACGATTTGTTGTTTAGCATGTTGTGTATAAGTATTATGAAATATATTGGGATTTTATATGAAAATAGTTTATATATTAAGCCAGGTATCCATATGCTATCGAAAGCTTTTTCGAAATCTATTAAGCAGGCACCTGTACATAAGGATTTATTCAGATTCCAATGAATATTTGAAACAAGTAAATGCGTGGCATGAATTGTAGAATGCTTGTATTTAAATCCGAATTGCTTATCATTAATTAGTCGATTTCTTTCACAAAAATTTACTATGTTATTGTTTATGCAAACTTCAAACACTTTACTAATGTTTGGAAGTAAACTAATAGCTCGAAGGTTTTTTGGGTTACTTATGTCTTTATCTTTTTTGGGTAGGATAACAACTTTTGCTATTTTCCATGCATTAGGAAAGTATGAGTTGTTAAGCATGTTATTGAAGATAGTACAATAATCTAGAATCAATTCATCCGGAATATTTTTTAATATAATATTGGGGATATTATCTATGCCTGAAGAAAGTTTTTTTCTCAAGCTTTTGAATATGTATAACAATGAATCTTTTGTTATGAAATAATTTTCAGTCATGGAATCATTTATCTCATTTGCCTTTTTATTTTCTGAAAATATTGAAAAAGTGGAGTGATTATTTTCATATTCAGTTTTGGTTTGCAAAAATCTGTTGAAACAACTAGTAACCTCAACATGCAAGCTGTTTTCCGGATTAATTTCTTTAACAGAATGAATTGATTCGAGATAGCTACCGACGGTATTCAATATTTGGTTTTGGTCATTAATTATGAAATTATTATTTTCATCATTCCTTTCGAGATCTTCCGGTGCTATTCCCGAATTTCTTATCAAAAATTCTTCATTTTGAGGTATTTGTATACTATTAATATTTAATGGTTGGAATGATCTAAGATGTTTTTTAACTTCGCAAAACATATGTGAGGGATTCTTATGGTCAATATTTGAGAGAATTTTTTGAAAATGTGTATTGAGGCAACTTTGAAGGGTTATATCTTCTAAACTAAAAATCTGATTTTATTGAAAAATGCAAATTTGTAATCCCAGAACAGTTTCCTGTAAGACGAGTAAATTCAAAATATCGCAAGCGGATATGCAATTTTTGATTTTTGCAACCTCATTTGTTCTAAGGGCACCTTTATGCGACACCGGCGCCGACGCCAAGAGAATATGTATTTTAATTAAAGCATTGAGAGTAGAAATGTTGCTGGCAAGAACAAAATATTCTTGAGTTTTTTGAATCTTTTAATGACTTAACCAACTTAAAATTGTCAAAGAGAAATATCTATTTTTTTTATTGTAGCAGGGTTTTAGATGATTTACAGTCTTATTTAGGCATGATACAGCAACGGAAATCCTACTCTAATAACAGAAAAATAATGAAATCTTTCAGTTAGAAGTTTTTCGTTGTATAAAAAGAAACCATCACTGTCTTTATTAAAAAAAATAATAACAAGAAATTATACAGGTCAAAAGTAAGAAAAATTACCTACACAGTTAAGAGTTTATCACTATTACTTGTGTTTGACTTATTCCCCATAGAAAAATATCAACCAATATGAAATTTTTCATATCTGCAGACAAAAAATTCAAAACATTGTTGCTTAAATTTCATCTATACTCGTATTTATCTATGAACATTTCAAAATGATTTATTTCCTTTAAGCAAATTCCTAATTGTACTCGATGTTGTACAGTTTTCACGAATTCTAAAAATTAAATGTTTTTTTTCCAAAATCACAGCTCAATCGCCGATTACTTCCAATTTCAATATTATGAAAAAATAATAATCACTAACACCTCGCGGATGCCAACAGCTTGCAACGTGTGCGGTAAAAATAAAAACAGCTTTTGCCATAAAACAAAATAATGAGATCATAGACTCAGGATGTCGCGGGATTACAAACAATTCTTTAAGCCACAACACTCAAACAAATAAACCTGAAAGAAATCCATGAAAACGAGATGAGTATTAACAAAAAATAAACCGCATAAGTATAAATTGGGTGCGTACATATTGATGGCGTAGCAAAAACTAAGAAGTAACCTTGAATATCAACAGCATCTATGTTTGTTTTGTTTTGTTTGTTTTTTTTTTTTTTTTTTGGTTTTCGTTCTCTACAAAACGAACCTGTATGGAATTCTACTACAATATGAATACAACCAGATTTTTTTTGTGTGTATTAATACTCCTCCACTGTCACTTGACAACGACTGAACGACAACGAGCAATGAGAGCAATACTTGAAACAAACTTGTCGTTACAAGAAAAACTTTTGAATACAAAAAAAAATAAAATAAATAAAAACAACACACTTAAACAGAATACTTGGAAACGGTATTGAAATTCTACTGACCAGTCACCCGCAAAAAGAAAGAATTTTAGTATAATATACAGAAGAAGAAGAAAAAAAACATAAAACTAACCAGAACTGATCAGTTAAAATAAAAGGCCGCTTTAATAATAAAAAAGTTTTTCAGCAACACAAAACAAAAATCGAGCCTATTGAGCCTATAAAAACGTACTTTGCTTCGCGTTGAGTTGCTTAGAATTCAGAATGGAATTTAGTTTATAATTTTCAAGTGAAAAAATTATACACATATGAACATATTTCTACAATAAGAACAGTAAGTAAAATTGTTATTAATTCAGACAGATCTGATGAGGCGCTACATTAAAAAAATATTTGATATTTCGCACTATGTGGTCAGGGTATAATGAGTTTGTGCTGATTTTTGTAACTACGAAAATTACTTGACCTAGATCCACCATTCGACTTATAATCATTTTTGTGAGTCGATTTAGCTATGTCCGTCCGTCCATCTGTCAAACTGAAGGCCGCAAATATAAATACCAAGGTTCAGAAAATACACACATGAAACAATGTTCTGTTCTAAAGCAGCCAACGCATATTTTTTTTTTCAAATCAATTATGTGTGTTTCTAAATTTTGTACGGTGACCAACACAATCATGACTGTGTTTCGTTTTAATATTTCGTTATCTACAGGAACATTTTTCTATCACGTATTTTTTGTTTCGAACACATATAAACCTAAGAGATTCGGGTGTAGCTTTATTTTAAGTTCGTTTTCTTGCACGTTTACTGCTAAAAAAAAAAAAAAAAACAGAACATGTTCTTCCACGCGTATATCTAAAATTTAAAACATTATACACTCGCGATCGAAAAAAAAAATGAAATTAAGTCATAAACAATATATAAAATTTCTCTCCTTTTTATTATATTACCATCTTTTTATTTTTTATTTTTATTATTGCCTTTTTATTTTAATTTTTTTATAACTGCTAATGAATTATTTTATATTTTTTTTAATAAATTTGGTTGAAACAATTGTTGTCGTTGTTATAGGGGTGTTTCAGATTCTTCCGATCGCGGGTGGATAATTTTTAGATGTACACGTTGAAGAACATGTTCTATTTTTTAGCAATACACGTGCAAGAAAACGAACTTAAAATAAAGGTACACTCGAATCTGTGTGTGTTCGAAACAAAAAATACGTGATAGAAAAATGTTCGTGTAGATAACGTAATATTAAAACTAAACATAAACACAGTCATGATTGTGTTGGGCACCGTACAAAATTTAGAAACACACATAATTGATATGAAAATAAACATATGTGTTTGCTGTCCTGAGATATGTTTGTTTACATATGTATATGTACGAGTTTTTTATTCACTGTGTGTTTTTTTCTGAACTCTGATAAATACATATAGTTATATGCAGTTTGGTATATAAGCTTCCATCGGCCACAGAACAAACACTGTTGAAACTGTTGGAAATCGGTGCAAGCTCAGACCAAGCCCTAATACAAAGAACTCGTATCGTTCTGACTAAAACTTACCTTCACTTAAATCTTAAAAAAACTAAAATATTGCATAGTTTTTTTTTTATTTGGTTTACATATATATGTCTTTGAGAGAAGTAAAGTAAATACAGTTTTTTGACATAGTCCCGATATAAAAATAGCATAAGTCTCTTACGCTTTACGTGAGCTCCTGTCTTGAAGGCTTATCTCACGGCGGACTCTATGCGGCCGCCAACGCCTCATCATAAGATAGTTGGCAGACTAGGAGAAATGTATTAGGCATAACTTTATCTTTTGTTGAAGGATCGGGCCGATCTACAACCCTGTTTCTCTACGGGTTACAACATCCGGTTGATGCAACTTCGCGACGAGCTCTGCTCTTCCCACGATTTTGGGCTACCACAGCTACCACGAAAGTCCTCGTAGGGCCGTTCCTCAAAGAGGGTTTAAGGGTTCAACACTTCCTTGTCGATCTACGGCAGTACTTGCAAGAATACACACATTATCTGACACTTCTTGACACCACAATATTCTTGTCTCCAACTAATGCTCTCTTGCCGCCAGCTCAAGCACACCCTTGGACCTCGTTTTTACTCATGCTCTCAACATTATTGCCTTCCACTTATTCTCAATGATTCTCGTCAGTGTTAGTCGACTCATCATTATCAAACTCCTTTCCAACTCACAACATAAATTGACCATCTTGGCTTCAATTCCTTCTTCCCACTATATTGCCCACCGATGATTTTCACATGGGAGATAACACTGATAGCTTTCCGAAGTCGTTTCCAATTCATATACCTCCTTTCGACAGTCCTTCCTCCTGCTATGTCAATCTCACCCATTTCCGGCCTTCTTTTCCAGTCATGTTCCATCAACTAAGTCGTCATCTAATCGGCTGACGCAAAAGCCATTGGACTTTATTTTTTAACCTTCGTGTACTAAACCAATTCTTCCTGCTGTCGATATCAGTGAAATTAGTAATATCTGCAACATTCCAAACTTCGTTTTTCAACTCATTTTACATTTTTACCACCTTGGGATACCGCACAATTATGGGATGTGACAACTATATATCCGGTAGGTTTTGACACCTCCAGTTTTGTGTTCTCGTTCTTGTTATTACTCGACTAGATCGCTCTTGTAGTTCTATAGCTCTTTAAACAATAAACACAGTTAAATACAGGGTGGCGCACGAATCGTGCTACAAAAACAAAACATAATATCTTGTTTCTTTGTAATCGGCCATTTTTTTAGTTTCGCAGATTAATATTTAGATTATTAAAATAAATGCTTGGGAATACCGAAAAGAGGATTTGGATAGTGCAGCGGTACCATGCTTTGAAGTCCTTCATTTCCCTCCAAAAGGAATTTAGGCGGGAGTTTGGCGGCACTCCGCCGAGCAGATTGATCATTATGAGGTTCTAAACATGTTTGCCCTCTGGATTTGCCTATTCGCCTGGAATTTTTCCAAAAAATGCCTGAAATAGCTGCAATGGCCGAAGAAGACAACAGCTTGATAAACTGCTTGTTTATGTCTGATCATACCTATTTTGACAGAAGCGGCAATGCAAATTATTTCAACTGTGTCTGGTGTTCACCAAGGGACTAAGGGACTTGGGACTAATTCTTTTTTCTTTTGATCACTCCAAAGTTAAAAACTGATGATTTCGATAACTTCTTTTGTGGTGCAATCAGAAATTAAAGAATCTTAATGTAAAAAAGTGTAAATCCTTGCGTTTTTCAGAAAACAACTTCGTAACTGTTACTCATTCATTGCAACTAGAATTTGTCGATATATTTCTCGATCTTGGGGTACTTCTTGATCCAAAACAAGGCCAGAGGAATTCTCGCTTGCATCAAACGTTGGGCAAAGGAATTGTCGATCCTTACGGCTCCAGTAAGACTGATTTTGGAATATGGCTCTATAATTTGGCATCAATATTATAAAAATTGTCAACAATATGTTAAATCTGCTGAAATGCAATTTCTACTTTTTTGTTTGCTTTCCCTGGAAACCTGCTCATGAAATCATGCTGAAAGTTTCGCTTATAATCAATCTGATTCAGGATGAAGTCAGGGGGCAAATCATCGCATTCGATGTCGAGTAAAATCAATCGAAATTCTATATTCCATTTTTGAAATTAGTTCGCTTGTACGAAATAAAAAAAATCGCTACCTGCGCGGTGGTTGAAACAAAAAAGTTGTTTTACTAATTCCTAATTCTTGGAACTTCCCTTTTTAATTACTTCTACCTAAATCGCTATTTATTTAATGGTTTTGGGATTTTTAACGCAAATTATCGACTAAGACCATTTTCTTTTCAAATGAAATTTATTGAAGAAACTGAGAAGCATATTATAGATCAAGAGGAAAGCAAAAAACACTTAGTTTTGTGGAAAATATTTTCAAAAAGCATGAAAAAAAAATAATTTTTCCAACAGTTTGCTTCATAAGCACCACAAAAATTTTCTAAATCAATTTTTTTTTAAAAATTTTAATTGTCGCACAGGTCTCTAACAATAATTTGGCTTTTACAGATTGAAAAATTATCAATTTGTCGACGAGTTATAGCCAAAAAAAACCATATAAACATCGGCATTTTACTGCAAAGTTCGAAGGTCGATTAAAAAAAATTCGAAACAAACGCCGCGATACGGGTCTTCTAATTTAGCCTATATTTTCACCCCTCACTCTCAGAATCGATCTAACTTTTGCTAACTTAATTTGTTCCACAATGTTATTCTATCTTTTAGTTTAGAACGTCACAAAGCTCTTATAGCTTAGGTATTGTATGTTGTAGGGTACATTAATTTCAGCGAAAAAATATCGATACGCATTCATAAGATCATGCGTATTAAGGCCGGTATTTTTTTGTTTTTTTTTTTTTTTTTTTTTTTTTTTTGGTTTTGCTGGAATATGAATATATATGATCAATCCTTTATTTCAAAAATTTAGGTGTGTGTCTGTTTTCTTGCGGACTTGTTGATGTTGATATTATTAATTTATTGTTTAATCAGTTGGTGTGGTTTGACTCGCCCTGCATGGCAATTTTTTCATTCTTTCAGTTTCTGTTTGTTCTTCTGAAACGATCAATGACTGTCCGGCCATGTAGCAAGTGTTTTTCAATGTTTTCATTTAAAACGTCTTTTATTGTGCAGATCATCATTAAGTGTCTGTTCTTTATGATTGCAAGTTCTTTAATTTTTTTTTTTTTTTTTTTTTTTTGCAATAAAACTCCTTTGGTGTCCATCATAACGTTTAGCTTTGTGTTGTTATTATTATTTTTTTTTTCAAAGAAGTGGTTCCGTTTAAATTGCATGACACAACACTTAATTTTGTATTTGTTCTCTTTTTTTTCTCTGTATGATACAGGTTGTTTTGTAATGAAATAAAAAAAATATATAAAACAACGAATAGCACATACATTTGGCTGATCACTGATCATTTATTGGAGAAGCCATAATTTAATAATGATGACACTTAAAAATGTATTGCAATTTATTACGTCACCTTTAAGAAATGATCATGATAACGATCACATTGTTTCCAAAAATTTTATAAATTACATCAATAAATAAATAAATTTTTATTAATATCTTAAAGAGATTAAGTGTATCTTCGATCTATTTTCGATATTAAAAGAAATCTTGTGAAACAATATTTCTCAAATATGACTCATAGTTACGATGACCCAAAAATCCTCAAGTAAAGAACTATTTAGTTTCAGAACTGGTTCAATAACAACCAATAAAAGGAGCAATAGAAAATTTGATAGAATTTAATAAAACTTCAGAATATTGAAAAAATTTATTTGAATTAAATAGCAATTCGTATTTTTATTTTTTTTATTTATTTATTAAGTGTATGGTAAAACCTTACAGACTGTTAAGTATAATACAGAGAAAAAAAAAAAATATCTTAATATATAAAAACGTTGGTGCGTATGTTGGTACTCTAATAACTGTTGAACCACTAATGCTAGCGACTTCGTATTCATACCATATGTTCCTTTGGTTCTCAAATTCGCAACATATATTATGTACATAAAACTAAAGTTGCTGACAAAGTTTTTCACCTGTAGGTGGCGCTGGTGTTAAAATATTCAATAAAACGTATATTTTTTCAGTCATATTCATAATATTATTAAATCGTGCTTTACTTTTGCCCGACACTCGGTATTAAAATTTAGATGCAATATAAAATCCAGATGTTTTCTTCGGTCCAGCAACGCGGACCGGACTCAGCTAATAATATATACAAATCATTAAATCAGAAATTTGAGATTATTTATTTAAAAGTAATATAATATTGCGTTTAATAATATTATCATTTAAAGAAAAATGAATTAAATTGTATAGATCATTGAAATCATGGCACATTCTTCTAAATGAGTCAGCATCGGCAACTTTTGACGACAGATTGGGATAAACAGTGGTGTGTAAAAACGTGTTGACCGTGCTGGAACGTTGATGGAGATGTTGTCCGTAAGAAAATTCGAGCATATGTGGCCTCGAATTAAGTTAATTAAAAACATAACAGTAAGCATTGTTCTTCGGCTTTTTAAAGACGGCAGTTTAATTTGAGAAAGTCTAATTTTATACGATGGTAGATTAACAAAACTTGGATAAGAACGTCTTAAGCTGAAAAGGAGGAATTGCTTCTGGACTGATTAAATTTTGGCACTGCGAATATTAGATAGTGGATTCCATATAACAGACCCGAATTCTAAAATTGGTCTTACTAGGGAGATGTATAGTTGTTGGTAACTGTAGGGTCATTGAATTCCTTTGCCCATCTATTAATGAAGGCCAGTACACCACGTGCTTTAATAATTATCATCGAAATGTGTTGAATAAACTCTAATTTGGCTTATAAAAGAACAACCAGATACAGGATTTTATTTACTTGTTCCAACTGGTAATCTCCAAATTAGTAACAACCAAATGCACCTAATTTTGTAGTGAAGTGCATGTGTTTGCATTTTTTTTTTTAATTTAATTCCAAATAGTTTAAGTGGCACCATTTATAAAAATTATTTAGATCGTGTTGTGGATGAATTTTTTACAATAAATTCTTATAGCTTAAGAAAATCTTTACGTCATCAACATACGTAAGAACATTTGGTAGATCATTTATAAAAAGAGTAGATAAAATTGGTAAAAGATGACTTCCTTGAGGCACACCAGATTTAACTGTTATATTCTTTGAAGTAGTATTATTAAAATAAACACGTTGATTTCTCTTGATCAAGTAAGATTTTATCCAGATTATGCTGTTTGCTGTAAAGCCCATCAAATATAACTTTTTTAGTAAAATATCATGATTTACTTTATCGAAAGCTTTACTGATGTCAATGTAAATAACGTCGGTATGTAGCCCACTGACGAAACCCCGATTAACCAAAGTTGTATGTTGTAAAATATTAGTTAAAATAGAGCACCCCTTACGAAAACCATGTTATGAGTGTAAGAATATAGAAGAAACCTGATGACAGATATAATCCGTTAAACATTTGTCAAATAGTTTGGGAACAGCACAAAGCTTAGCTATTCCTCAATAGTTAGCTACATTCGATTTGTTTCCAGATTAAAATAAAGGAATAATGTACGAATCTTTCCATAATGCAGGAAAATACCCATGTTTAATGGATGAATTAAATAAAATGCAACAGCCACAGTTTGGGCGCAGTTGATTAAATTGCAGCTAGAAATACCGTCAGGTCCTCCGTTAGTTGAATCCTTGAATGCTTTTAAATTAATTTTGATAGCCGAAGTCTTTATAAAAGGAAATGAAATTGATTGATGTTCAATAACTGGAAATGGATAATTGTTTGAAATGTTATATTGAACATCAGAGTAAGTTGTGCTAAAAAAAATCAGCAAACATATCGAATAACTGCATCATCACGGAATTCACGATTAAGATACTTCACTTCAGTTGGATATCCAGTAGATTTCCTTTTAGAGTTTACAAATTTATAAAATGATTTTGGATCTCTCTTCAAAGTTTTGTTTTTAGAATATTACTAGCTGTTTTTACCCGGTCTTGCCCGGGATAAAAAGCCCTTTGAATTGAAAAATGGTTCACTATGCTTACCAGGCGCTGAGTACTTAGTCCCCAATTAACAAATTCCCAATAAAATGAACTTTCTCCCCAAAAATTTGTATGGGCAGTAAATTCATTTTTTATTTCAAATAAAAATTTTTTGATTTTTTAATTTAGAAGTTTTTTATAAGATGCTGCAGCAAAAATGCTTCAAAAATAAGCTGCGAAACCGCTTTAAGTTAAGTTAAGTTAATTTATAAACATCAAATATAACGGAATGGTTCGCAAATTAAGGGAATCAAAACTTTTAAAAATTGAATTACTTCATTCAATAAGTGATCATCATTGAGCAGAGACGTCAAATTCAAATTTCAGAAATGAAAAACTAATGCGACGTTTAATATTGTCGCAAGGTTTCTTTAAGCAACTGCTTATAGTATATGTGTGGCCTATTTTGATCAACAGGTAATTGTTTCACATACGTAGATAAAATTTATCATACGACATTTCACTAAGCTGTGTTCGCGTCCGCTTCCGCGCGTTTGGCAGCCACACCCGTGCTGCCGCGCAGTTGTTGTCAACGTATTTTAATCGCCAAAATATATTTTTGAGATCATTGCGATATTTTAGCTGAGCTGTGTTCTGTGAACGTGTCGCGTCCGCATCCGTCGCGTCCGCGTCCGCGTCCGCGCGCCGCTTCCTCGCAGCTACTACCCGTGCTGCCGCTTAGTTCTCGTTAACTTATTTTAATTCCTAAAACATATTTTTTAGAGCATTGCGATATTTTAGCTGAGCTGTGTTCCGAGAGCACGTCGCGTCCGCCTCCGTCGCGTCCGAGTCCGCGGTCGCGCGTTTGGCAACCACACCTGTGCTGCCGCCAAGTTATCTTAATTGTCAAAATATATTTTTCAGATCATTCCGATATTCTAGCTAAGCTGTATTCCCCGTGCGCGTAGCTCCGCACAACGAAATGATGCTATTGAAAAGAATACTCATTTTAAATGCATTTATTGTAGGACATATATTGAGAGCAGTATGCAAATGTTTACTAAAATAAATATTTAACAAAATTCATTAAATAAAAATATGTAAAAATTTAAGAATGAATTTGGAGAGTAAGTTCATTTTTTCTTTCGATAAAAAAAAAAATGGGGAATTTGTTTATTTCTTTTGGGTACCTTTTTTTTTAAGTTTGGGGAATTTGTTCACCGTGTAAACCAAATTTCAGAGAAATCCGTTGAAAAGTACAAATTTGTATAGGAAAGAAATATACCACACAACAAAATATGAATTTCATAAGAAAATTGGGCGTAAAAGTAGGCGTGGTCGGTAAAAATCATATGGAAACCTTCCCTGGAATATGTACTAAATTTCGGAGAAAGCCGTTGAAAAATAAAAGTTTGTATAGCAATCAAATAAAGAAACAAATAAAAGGAACTAAATAAGTTTTATATACATAGAAGTTGACGCAAAGTAGGCGTGGCCTGTTAGAAGCATATGGTGACCTTCCCTGTAGTATAGAGATCATGTGACCAAATTTTAGACATCCCTTGAAAAATACAAATTTCTATAGTGAACAAATATAACAAAAAACAGAAAATTAATCATATGGCGATCTCTCTGGAGTACAGAGATCGTATGTAGTAAATTTCAGAGAAATCTGTTTAAAAAAAAATGTGTAGCGAACAAATGTACCAAAAAACAGAACACCAATTGTATACAAAAAGTGGGCGTAAGAGTATGCGTGACCGGTACGAACAATATGTCGACCTTCGCTGGAGCAGAGAGATCGTGTGTACCTAATTTCAGAGAAATCGGTTGAAAAATAAAAATTTGTATAGCGAACAAATATACCAAAACACAAAATGAATTGTATACAAAAAGTGGGCGTTAAAGTAGGCGTGGCCGGTACGAAGCATATAGCGACGTTTCCTGGAGTACAGAGAATTCCGTTGAAAAATAAAAATTTGTATAGCGAACAAATATACCAAAAAACAGAAAACGATTTGTATACAAAAAGTGGGCGTAAAAGTAGGTATGGCCGCAAGAATCACACGGTGACCTGGCTTGGGGTACAAAGATCGTGTGTACCAAATATCAGAAAAATGCGTTGAAAAATAAAAATTTGTATAGCGAACAAATATACCAAAACCCAGAAAAGGAATTGTATACAAAAAGTGGGCGCAGAAGTAGGCGTGGCCGGTCGGAATCATATGGCGACCTTTCCTGGAGTACGGAGATCGTGTGTAGCAAAATTCAGAGAAATCCGTTGAAAAATAATAATTTGTATAGCGAACAAATATACCAAAAAGCAGAAAAGGAGTTGTATATAAAAAGTGGGCGTAAAAGTTGGAGTGGTCCATAAAAGGGTATATGGTGACCTTAGCTGGAGTACAGGGATCGTGTATACAGAATTTCAGAGAAATCTGTTAACAAATAAAAATTTGTATAGTGAACAAATATGAATAAAACAGATAAGGAATTTTACATAAAAAGTGGGCGTAAAAGTAGGCGTGGCCGGTAAAAAGGATATGGCGACCTTTCCTGGGGTATAGAGATCGTATGTACAAAATTTCAGGAAAATCCGTTGAAAAATAAAAATTTGTATAGCGGTCAAACAAACAAACAAACAAACAAACAGAAAATGAATTTTATATATATAGATACTCCGCACGTGTAACTGATTATTTGTTATAATCAGATAAAATACCAAACACTTTATACTTTTTGTGTCGTTTATTGTTTTAAGTTTTTAAGACTCGACAATTGTTTTGCGCTCCAAGGAGGGCCAGAGTGTTTGAAAACAGTAAACTTCGGGATACATTCATTCATATAAAATAGAACAGTTTCGTAGAATAACTTGATCGTTGTATCGATTGATGTGGGAGAAACAGATGTAGTAGATAATAATTGGAGCCAATCAGTATTGCTGAAGTAATAATTTAAATCGTTGTAATTGCTCTTTTGAAACAAAAAACTTTTAAGTTATTTGATTTACACTCTGAAACAAATGGCAAATTCAAATTTAATTCAATGGTAGGATGGTAACGATCTTCTGGTTTAGTAAAGGGATCTGCGCGAGATAAAGAGTAGTTTATTGGCTCATTAACATAAATTAAATCTAAAATCCCTTTATGATCATTATGAACACCATTAATTTGAAAACGACACAAGTCCGATAAATTATTTATGAAATTATCGTTATCTTAAAAAGAAGAACCAACTAAAAATGTCCATGATATTAACGGCAGATTAAAGTCTCCAAAAACAAGTACAGAATCTTCAGGGTTAGCCTTTGTTACAACTGATTTCACTGATTCAAAATGTTCATTATAAATCGATTGATGAAAATCAGAAGGTATGTAGGAGCAGGTAATAAAAACTTTTTTTGATTTAGTGTTAACATTACACCAATAATTTCAACATTAGGAAAAGAATCAAGACGTATTTCTTCAGATGATAGTTGACAAGAGGCAGCAATTAGAACACCACCACCAATAGTTTCAGTTTCTCGTCAAGTCTGTAAATATGAAATTTGTTACATAATATCTCAGCGTTGAGGGCATTTCTTTTTAACCAGGTTTCAGTAAGAACAATAACATGATGAGAGAAATCAAAGCTGTGTTTAAACAGAGACGTTATTTTTGTATTAATGCCACGAACATTTTGATAAATTATAGATATTTGGTTATCATGAAGAGTATTTAGTTTTTTGGAGCACTTAAATTGCTTAACGGGAAATGAACAGCATTACTTTGATTTTCTCTGTATTGATATTCACGGACAAGTGTATTAACGGGCCAAAAATCATGATTAAGTTAAATATCGAAGAGATCAACTGGGACAATAATTTTAATGATAGTTCTCGGTTGAGAACAATTGAACATATACATTGAAATCAGTGCATTCGAGTCAATTTTAGATTTTATATAGAATTCTAAATCTTCCTACCGCAAGTTTGATGAATGCAAACTTATTAACGGCAAACGATTAAAATATAACATTAATAATATTAATACTATCCTAAGAGACACATGAATTTGAAAATATAAAAAAATTCTTAACCGAAATAAATATTTACAACTCTATTTAAATCTACAAAATAATATGTATAGTTATATGTAGAATTAGATAGCTTATCTATAATATTAATAGGCTAGGCGATTTCTTGTGACCGATGATTTGTTCTACCGTTTTATCCCAATTTTGACCAAATGTAAATTATTTGAATGGTATTTCTTTTTAGCTGTTCACCAGATTTACAGATTTTTAAATTGTTTCCTTTATTTTGAGTAAATTGCATTTAAAGTTGCTACTAACACATACATAAAATTATACATATGCTATGTGTGTGTTTATTAAATTTGTTAGTGTGTCTGTTAATGAGTTTGTTTTCTCCATTCACAATAATAATAAACCAAAAAAGTGTTGGTTTGTGAATTGGCTAAGTTGAAAAATAAAGTTGCTTAGAAATTGCACTCGAATTTCGAGCGCTGGAATCTCCTAGTATAACTTTATTGTGTTGGGGCCTTTATAATATATCATAAATAAATAATAATAAATTGTTTCCTAAATACACTTCATTTACTCTCATAATTGTGGGTCAGTAAAAAAAAATTGGTGGTCAGTGCCGACTAAACCACACCCTACACTATGGAGAGAGAGATAAATGTTGCGTGGCAAAGGTTTTTTAATTTTTTAAGTGGATACAAACGGGGTGTGATGCACAAAGGCAGCAGTTGATTTACATATTTATAACCGGGGCTGCGAGAGCATGACACTAAGAGATCGAAAATATGCTCTAAAATATGCAATTATAAAGAAATACATGTACATTAAAAATTATAAACTTTACACCTCTAAACTCGTATTTTTATACCATACTAGCAGATTCCAGCGCTCGAAATTCGAGTGCAATTTCTAGGCAACTTTATTTTTCAACTTAGCCAATTCACAAACCAACACTCTCATGGTTTAGTATTATTGTGAATGAAGATAACAAACTCATTAACAAACACATTAACAAATTTAATGAAACACACATAGCATGTGTATAATTTTATCTATATGCTAGTAGCAATTTTAAATGCAATTTTCTTCAAATAGAGGAAAAAAGTAAAAAATCTGAAAATCTGGAAAACAGCTAAAAAGAAATAACTTTCAAATAATATATGCTGGGTCAAAATTGCCTAGCCTATTAATATTAAAGATGAGGTGTAGTGTGCTTGTTTGTTTGTAGAAGGTAATCTCCGTATCTACTCATAAGCGTCCTTAATATCATCCATTTTTAATAAGTAAACTTTCAATATCATATATATTGAGTTATATGACAGAGAGAGCTTTGGAAATTTTTGTGATACCGCCTATTATTTGTGTTCGTAGCCATGCCGGAAATGCATGTAAGTAATTGGACACAAAATGAGCAGTATCGAACCAATGTGCGTGGCACCTCCCATACAAACTAAATATAAAATTTAAATGGGCTTGATCGGAGCTGTGGGCACGGTAACGTCCTTACAAAGTAAATATATAATATAAAATAATTTGTGTACTATAAAATAGAAATCATCGACACTTTGTACGAGTCCATCAGGTATTGATATGAGTAGTACGATAAAAATTGGGCAGAATGGGATTAGTGGGCGTGGCACCTCATATATAAAAACATATGAAAGACTACCAAAGCGACAGTTTTGAAAATTTCTATAAGTAGATTAATTACACTGGACCACAAATTAAAAAAAAAATTTACTGCAGAAACTAATCCTGCTCTTTAACTAGTTAATCTGGGTGCGCTGAATTCTAATCTGGCATAAAAATTGGACTACCATGTCTTGTTAATTTTTTATCACATGCTATAAAACAGTCAATATTGAAACTAAAATTTCTCAATTATTAATTTGACAGAAGCCCGCATTTATTCTAAATCTTCATAATAGCGTTTGGACATGTCAGGGACATCGTGTGTTACTGATTCAAGCTATTTTTGCTTTGTATGTGGGTAATATTTTGCTGAAAAAAAGGATATGCAATATCAGAACCATTAAAATATGCATATTTACGTTATTTTGGTTTTGCTGTCAGAAACTTAGACAAACCGTGGACACCGATAATGTTTTGCAATAGTGCTGAACTATTTTATACAAGTGGTCAAGTGGCGAGAAGATCTATTTCGATTTTTCAATTCCAGTACTTTGGAGAGAGTCAAGTAACCACCAAACCGATTGTTATTGCTATTTAACAAAAGTTGCTGGATTCAATATGAAAAATCGAAAAAATATTACCTACGCGTATGTCCCATCGGTGTCCAAACCAGTTCAACGTCCACCAAATGATCATTCCCAGTGCTACGAGCAGTGAGTCCGAAACATCTTTCACCAGCAGTGGTGAATGATAAACGCCATTTAGTGACTCAAGCTTGGCTGAA
Source organism: Cordilura impudica (assembly GCA_963682025.1). Taxonomy (NCBI): domain Eukaryota; kingdom Metazoa; phylum Arthropoda; class Insecta; order Diptera; family Scathophagidae; genus Cordilura; species Cordilura impudica. Next base: position 70,384,338 of record OY821518.1, on the reverse strand, counting down.
TGACTTAATTCGGGATTTACATTACAAGACGAAGAACTACTAGCTTCACGCATGCAGCGGTGGAAACATCGTGCAGCTGGGACAAAAGTAGCAATCAATAGAGATAGAAGCTTGGAGCTGGCTGCATATTTTGAAAAGAAACACTCTATTCTATACTGTACTGATGTTGATGGTTTATTTCAAAAAATGAACCAGCCATATGACACAACTAAATGGAGGTTATTTACTGATGGCTCTAAATACAGTTTAAAGGCTTTTCTTTTGCATAATGGAAACGAAAAACCATCCATACAAATTGCCAATGCACAAAGGAAAACAAGTAAGAAAATTATAGTCGGTCTAGACCGACTATACGATACCCTATACCATGCGTTTAGAGACCCTATCTCCCAGGCTACTAACTGGATATAAAAAAAGGCATAAACCAAATTTGAGTGGAATTTTTTTTAATTTTTTTGGCTGCAGATATGAAAAAGTTCATATCGGATGCTATATCTATATGGGGACTAGGCCCAAAAATGGACCGATCCTGACCATGTTTGGTAAGGTCTTTTGTATTTTGCAAAAATATATACAAACAAAATTTGAGAAGAATCAGTGCAATATTTTTGTTTTTTGATAGATTTAAGTGAAGATCAGTAAGCAGCTCTATATGGGGCCTATGACTAAGAGTTATCCCATAGGGATCATTTTTGGACTACTGATTAATGGATGTAATACTCACATACAAACCCATTTTGACTAAGATTTATATGATAATTTTGATCTTATGGCAATTTAAGTCGATTTCAAAGGGGTCATTTGTATGAGGGCTAGGTCTCAACATGGAGCGATTCTCACCAGTTTCAACACCGTTCATCCTATGGCCGAAAAAAGCTAACGTACCAAATTTCATCAAAATATATTCATATTTGCGACCTGCAGTTTGATTACAAGCTTTACATGGACACACAGACGGACGGACGAACGGACGGACGGACGGACATCGTTCAATCGAATCAGATAGTCATTCTGATTCGATCTGTATAATAAAAGATGGGTCTAGGTTAAATATTTTTGGTAGCTACAAACAGCAGCACAAAGTCATTATACCCAAACCACATAGTGGTATAGGGTATAATTACGAATCAATGACTGAAATTTTGACATTAGTCAAATACAATGATCATAAATGGAAAAACTGTGGTGACCCTAAGGTGTGTGATTTAAATTTCTTTGTATATATAGTATAGACCATTGTGCATAACTGTAAATTAATCTGTTTCAGGTCATTGGTTTGTCGACTGGTATGCAAAGAGGTTTCAAGAAATATTGATTTTTCATTTGTCTATGGGCAAGTCGCGCTAAATGTCATCATTACGTCAGAACAGAGTGGCCAAAAAGAACTGACTCTTCACCAGGAAAACACAATATTTCAAATAAACCCTTAATTGACCCAAATGACGTTCTTCTGCCGCCGCCGCACATAAAATTGGGCCTTTTTAATAACTTTGTCAAGGCTCTGGACAAAGATGGTGCAGCATTTAAATATTTGTTAGCGGTCTTTCCTAAAATTTCATATTTATTGGCCCTAAGATCAGGAAGCTATTGAATGATAACAATTTTTCACAATGCTTATTGGAGAAAGAATATTTAGCCTGGAAGTCTTTCAAGAGCATCGTGGACAGTTTTCTGGAAACAATAAGAGTGAAAACTACAGACAAATTGTTGCTGCATTATTGAAAAATTATCATGAATTAGGTGCAAGAATGTCATTCAAAATGAATTTTCTTCATTCGCATTTAACTTTTTTTTTTCACAAAACCTAGGTGCGGTGAGCGACGAACAAGGGGACCATGCTCACCAAGCTTTAATGAAAATTGAAAGAAATTATCAAGGATTTTGGGACAAAAGCAATCTGGGAACTATTGCTGGACTCCAAGATGTGATACCGAACCAACAAAATACAAACGACGTTCAAATAACGCCATGCACTTTTGACTATTCATTGATTTTGGAATAATGATTTTTTATGTAAAAAACAAATAAAAAATTTGTTTGTATCTCGAAAACCTAACAGACTGATAAAGAAAAACCAATTACAGTTTCGAATTCAGCCCACCACCAAATTACCCTAGGAAAGATATTTGGTTGCTCCAGTCCAAAACCTTGTTGGCTAGTGTTATCAAAAATCTCCAAAACCAAAAATCGCAAAAAATAAAAATCACCAAAAACAATAATCTTCAAAACCGAAAATGGGCAAAATCAAAAATCGCTAAATCAAAAACCGCCAAAATCAAAATCGCTAAAATGTAAAATTGTCAAATGATATTCAAAATTCAAGGCCAATAGTTAAGTGTTACTAGATTTAATTTGGAACATCTATGCTCTTCTCGTGGGCAGCTATATGAACCTTGCTCCAGTGTAGGAATGTCGAAAAATTTGAAGATTTTTGAACAAAACGAAAAATCAAAAATATTGTATACCAGCAAGCATTGAAATAAAAAAGAAAAAAAAATATAAAATAAATTAAATATTTTAATTGCACAATACAAACTTCGCATATTCGCTTATTGATAATAAAACATGTCAATAAGTCTCGGTAAGTCGTAGCGAAGCGCGACAGGGCATACTAGTTTCCAATATAAGACAACCAACCTACCCCTTAAAAATGGGCAAATATTAATAATTCTCAAATTATGTTGTTTATTTGTTGACATTAATCTATTTTTTTTGTATTTCTGTTTAAATAGCCACACAGCCGCCATAGAATTAAATAAATACACTTAAACATTCTGAAAACAAAATTATATTAAACTATAAATGGAAAACCAAAATAAATTTGCATTTCAATATGAAAATTTGCCAAGCAAAATTTTTTATTCACATATATATTTATATATAGCCTAACAGGTAATAAATTATTATAGACAGAAATTCCAATTCACAACTGTAAAGAAACTAATCCATTATTTAACACTAATTGCCAAATGGTGGTTCACCAACGATACTTTATGGCAAATAAATGTTTGTTTTACTTTTTTTTTTCAAGGCATATGCGTTCATGCCATTCAAACACCGAGAACTGAAAAACAAAATAAACAAGTGCGTTAAAAATTAATAGTCGAGTAATTGAATGTAAAATATCTTGCCAAACATGATGTATATTTTCTTGTCCAAACGTGGCCGAGAGAAGGGGCGACCAAACCAATAATTAAGATGTTAAGTAAATTGTTCACTTAAGGAAATGATTAAACAACAACAATAACAACAACGATAGCAACAAAAAATATAAATAATTTATGGGATCTGTTTAAAATTTTAGTTTAATTTTTAAACAAAATATTTCGATACCACACAATAACCTCTTTTGCTTGAAGTTCTTTTGTGGATTCTGGAAAATTTTAATAAGAGAAGGTATTTTGTTTTTTTTTTTTGTGTAACCCAAGGACAAAACCACCTGTACCCGCATAAATATAATGAACCTGCTGTAGGCTCATTATTATTACCAACATTAATTTTGTTTCATTTTCTTTTCAGGCCAATATAAGAAGAAACTATACAAAGTACTTACTTACATACACCAATAAAATATGCGATACGTAAAAAGGCAGCAATAGCTACGGTTTGTTATTCCAAATCATCAAGATCAGCACGATCGTTGAGAGTGTACAGTGTGACAAATTATTTTGAATAGTTTTTTTTATTGAAAATGTACTAACGTTTCGATAATTAATAATAAAGTTCAAGAAATAGTTCTGCCTAATGCTAGAGACAGCAAAAAATGTCTTTTTTAAATGCGGCCATTTTTTCGCAATGGTACAAGCAGTAGCTGATCGTACAAAATTTCAAGATCGCTAAGGTTTTGTCAGCCAATTTTTAAAACTGTGAACTATTTAAGAACTACACAGCTTTTAGGCTGCGTATATCTGGACTTCGAAAGTGTCTGAAACGATGTTTAGATATTACATCAAAGTGATATTACCAACTCAAATATATTGTTTCTATTATCCCACTGTGCCGTGATCATCCAACGCGTACCCTATAAGATGAAACTTAAAGTTGAATGTCATAAAACCAATGTAAGTATTTTTATAAGAGTACGACAGCCCAAGTAACACAGAAGAGTACTTCTTACAACAACAGGTACTTGAACTGAAGGGCCGCAGAATACTTCACAAACCCTTCACTCTTCACCCTACACATCAGCATCATGACCGACCAACATCATACACAACCCACATGATAACTATTTATGGCAGACATACGTACTATCTAAATACCAGCCAATAATCCATGGTATAATCACCTACAAAACGGCCCTTTACCGACCAGCATAATAGAGTAGTAAGTGGTCATACACCAGAACACCACCACCGCAAACAACACAATACAGTACAAAAATATTTTCAACTCCATCTACACAATGAATTGGCAAGATCACATTGAAAAGAATAATACTGCTCGTATTTACGGAGTAGAAAAATTATAAACGTGTATTGCTCCAAGGGCAAAAGTAAGTCTATATACACATAGCTTAGCCAAGCTAGCAGGTTGTTTTGTTTACAGAAAATAATTCTTAAGAACGAAAAAAAAAATTATTTCTTCAGACACGATTTTTAACGAGTTGTAGATGAACGAAAACAAAAAAAATATAAAAAATCATTTTTGTTTTGTTTGTTGTTTTCTTACGAAAATAATACAACAAACGCATCATCAGCAGAACAAAAGATCTTTTATTGAACCTGGACTATACGAGGAATAACACTACAAACAAAAATTATATAAATATGCTACGCATAGAACATGATGTTTTGACCACAATATTTGCCGCAAATGAATGCGTGGTTGAATGGTTGGTTGGTTGGTGGTTTGACTATTGGTGAGATGATTACGCTGCATGAATAGGCAGACCGTTAACAGAGGAATATACAATATCATGGCAAATATATATAATAATAATATCAATTGAAGCTGGTCAAGAACGAAACTTTTTGACACTAAATTATTTTAATAAAAAATTTAGATAAAACATTTCTGTAACAAACAATAATTATAATATAACCAAATACTTTTAGTTCAGAAAACTAAAATAGTATTAAAATTTCAGTTTTCGAGGTATTAGTATACTGGCCTAGTACTTTCATCCCCGTTTGCAGTTTTTCACCGCCTAGACCATATCCTAGAAAATATGCCTTTGTGTAGTAAGACTTATTGTGCTTGAAACCAAGTAAATTACTAGGACCAATATTTTAGAATAAAATTAAGGGAGCTGGAATTATAGAAGCCCTGCATACTGTTAAATATCAATTGATTAATGTTGATAATATTTCAATTATGTTTGTGAAACAAGTTTTCCCTTATTTATCTAGATTCATTGTACATTTTTTCAATTCTATTTTTACAACTTCTACACTTCCTGTGGTATGGAAGGTTGCACGTGTTGTACCTATACCGAAAACTAGAGTGGTTCACGGACCTGATGAGCTTACGTCTATATCAATAGTTTCTGCTCTATTTAAGGTTGTAGAAATTATTTCAAAAAAACAAATTCTTGAGTTTTGTTTGAATATTTATGAGTTGCAGTTTGCCTTCCACCATGGATATAGTACGATGTTATTGCTTCTCAACCTTATCGACACAATTAGGGAGTAGCTCGAGTAGTAAAAACTAACAGCATGTTTGAAAGCATGTAAAATGATAAATATAAGTATTTAGTATAACAAACGTATACTTTTTGGAATGGCACAAGTACTAGGAATATTATTCTTAAATTTCACTTGAATCGGACTCTCCTATTGGCGTTGGCAAACTAATACTCGAAAAAGCTCAACGACATTCCGCACAAATGTATGAACATATTCACTTCATAGATGTTTGACTTTATGAAAAAAAAATTCTCAAAATACATGGTGTGATTTTATATATTTTAAAGTCAGTTATATTGGCAGATTACTTTCCTGAAATATTGAAACATATATTGAATATTAATATTGAAACTTTCCACTCAAATGTATGAAAATATGTTCTTCGTATATGTTTGATGTGTATTTTCAAAAAATAAGTGCAGAACACTTGTAAAAAATTAACTGTATTTCAATTTGAATATACGAGTATGTAGAGAACATGTTTTTAAAATTTCAAACCATTCCGACAAAAATGTCCTGAAAGCGATAACTTCAAAACATGTAAATCTACTGATATGCTGATTAATTTTAGCGGGGATCATAAAACAGATCTTAAGCTACATAGAGCAAATTGGTTGGAATTTTGTGACCTCTTTAAGAACTATTTTTAGGGCTGCCTTTAAAAACGTAAAATTTTGGCGAGGAACTTCAAATCGCTTATATCTCAGAACCTCAGTGGTTGAAGAAAGAGCCTCTTCCTAAAGAGGTATTTTCACAGTTTTTCAAACGATGCCTCAGACGCTCTACAACTAACTATTGTCTATACATTGTAGACCCTGGTGAAATGTTAATTCACTTCAAAGATTTTTACCTCAAAATTTTTTTTCACTTTTAAATTTTTTTCACTTCAAATAATTTTTTCTTTCACAATATTGTTAAACCTAAGAAATAAATTTTCTTCTTTTAAAAGTCGATTGTGCCCCAGAATCATAATAGGTTTTGGAAATGCTTAAGGGTAACCTCCTGAAAGTTGCTATAAAATTTGATTTGTAATTTCCGAATTTTCTTATCTATTTTTTAAACGCTTTTTACCGTCATTTTTATACCGTCGGCACTTATATACATATAAGTTTGCCATTCAGTTAGTAATAATTAGAAAAAATATCTGCACTCATTAAAATGTGTATATATTCTTGATGCTTATAACAACCGGTGGTTATTTAGCGATGTCCGTCTGTCCGACTGTGATAAACCAGATCACGTCCTCAGTAGGTCATGCGGGTTGCTCATTTTTAGTGAAAATTATTCACTGACATCCTATGCACGTTGGTGTGAAAAACCAACAAAATCGCTTTAATAGGTCTCTATATTTCAATGGAAATGTAAAAACTCTTCAAACTAGATGAACCGACTGTCCTACTAGCGTGAGCAAACAGCTACTCCAAAAAACTCCACGACTTTCCATACAACTGTACGAATATTCTCATACAATTTCATAGAATTGTAATTGCTAATCGAAAAAGATCATTCATTTTCCACTCAAATGTATCAAAATAAATATATTCTTCGCATGTGATTAAAGCCTTTTTATAAAAAATTTTCAAGAACACTTGGAAAAAACTCTTGGTATTTTAATCTATATATATGTAGAGGATATATTTTCAAATTCAAGGCATTTTGACAATAGTTGGCATGTGGGGAAAAAAAATCTGATATTTTGCAAAAAGTGTAAAAAAAATTTTTTTAATTTTTAAAAATTTGTTCACTGTCTGTAATTGACTATATTCGTAGATTCTTCATAAAATATTTTACACCATTCCGACCTAAATTGTGGCATCGGTATAGCACTGCTCGACTGATATTGACCAATTTCTATACAAATGTATGAAAATATGATCTTATTTGAAGTGTGACCAGCAAATTTTCCACAATAACTTAATAACAAAATTTTTATTCGCTAGAGAACGCATCCTTAAAGTTTCAAAACATTCCGCCAAAAAATGAAGTTTGGAGGAACCACTCGACAAAAAGTAAAAAATAAAAAGAAAAAAAATTTTTTTTTTTAATTTTTTTTATTTACCGACCTTATTCACCGATGGTTCATATAAAACATTAAGTCATTCTGAATACAATTGACCTCTGATAGAACAACTACTCGAAAATGATCTATACAAATGTAAGAAAATTTGGTGTTATTTCAAGTTTGATGTAACTCAAAAAAAAAAAAAAAGAACCATCACGAATTGCTAAAATTTTTTACTGTTTGTAGTTGCAAATATATCGAGATAATCTTCTTAAAATTTCAAAGAATTCGGACAATTATTGTGCGGTATAAAAATATGCACTCCATTGACTTTTGGCATCGATTTACAAAAAATTTTGAAAGACACATTATACAAGTTTTTTAAAAGCTTTTTAAATTTACAAATATGAGTATGTTACGTACTCTAAATTTCAAAGTAATCTGGAAAAAACTGTAGCTCGGACAAACTACTATTCGAAAAATATCGGCTAGTTTCAATACAAATGTGTGAAAATTTGCTCTTCTGTCATGTTTGAGATAATTTTACAGAAAATTTTTCTGAAAATATCGGTCACTGTCCATACAAATCCATGAAAAAATGCACTTCACGCAAGTTTGACATCGATTTACAAAAAATATTTAAATTCTAAAATTGCAAATAAGAGGACATTGCATCCTCCTACAAAATAGAGCTGTTGGCGAACTACTACTTAAAAAAGATCAGCCACTTTCTATACAAATGTGTGACTATTTGACAAATTTTAAAATGAGTTACCTGTAAATACGGTCAATTACGGGCAGAGAATTTTTTTTTTTAATTTTTATTTTTTTTATTTTATGTTTTTTGTCGAGTAGTAGTTCCTCCAAGCTTCATTTTCGGTGGAATGCTTTGAAACTTGAAGGAAGTGTTTTATTTACTTATTTGTTTTTAATTCATTTTCATACACAAGACTTATATCTCATATTACACTATGAAACTGATAAAACGCTCATACAATTTTACTTAACTTTAATTTTAATTACATACATTTAACAATTTATTAAAAAAAAAGCAAACAAAACACAACAATATTCTAGTTATTTAATTGATAATAAAGAAATTCATTGTGAAAAATAATTAAAAATGTTTTTTTTTTTATTGAAGTGCGTTACTTATAGTTTGAGATCTATGTGGAATTAAGTTTAAAGACGGATTGGATGTATGAAGAATTGCCACTCACACATTAGGCTATGATGTCTAAAAGATATAAGTCTTCTGCCCCTATTAGATCTCGAGAAATTAAGACGTTCATAAAGATGTTCTGGATGGCAAGTATATATAATTTTATGCATGAACAGTATAACCCTAATTTTTACAAGATTATCCAAGCTAATACTATAAAGTTGAATAGAAGAAGAAGAGATATGGCTATATCCTTTCAAACCAATATACATAACGCAAAATATTATTAAATACAAGGTTCATTTTCCGTCTACTCTGCGTATCGAAACTGACAAAAAATACACAACCGTATAACAATAAAGACATTAAATACGTTTTGGCGAGAAGTATCCTAATTTTAACTGGAGTATAATATTGAGTTTGCCATAGTGTTGGTAACATAGAATATGTACAAACGCATGTATAATTTATATGGTTTGACCAAGTAAGAGTGTCTTTGAAAAATATTCCGAGGTTCTTAGCCGACGCACTGTTTAAAAGTAAGAGCATATCTTCACACATTTGTAAAAACTGTGGTCAATATCAGTCGAGTAGTGCTATACCGTAGCAATTTTGTTGGGAATGGTTTAAAATGTTTTATGAGTAATCTATGAATATAGTCAACTACAGACAGTGAAAAAATTAAAAAAATTTTATATTTTTTTACACGTTTTGCAAAATTTCCAATCTTTTCGAGTAATTGTTCCCACACGCCAAACATTTTTGTCGAAATTGTTTAAAATTTAGAAAACATATCCTCTACATATATTCAGATTAAAATAGTATGATCATTTTCCAAGTGTTCTTCAAAAAATTTTTGTAAATAGGCATTAATCACATACGAAGAAAATATTTTCATACATTTGAGTGGAAAAAGGATGATCTTTTTCGATTAGTCGTTGCAAATCCATGAAATTGAAAATGAAATTTAAATTGTATGAGGATATCCATATAGTTGTAGGGAAAGTTGTCGTGCTTTTTCGAGTAGCTGTTTGCTCACGCTAGTAGGACAGTCCGGTTCACATAGTTTGAACAGTTTTTGACATATTCATTGAAATATAGAGACCTATTGAAGTGATTTTGTTGATTTTTCTCAACAGCCTGCATAAGATATCAGTGAATATTTTTAACTGAAAACCAGCAACCCGCATGACCTACTGAGGACGTGATCGTGTTTATTACAGGCGAACAAACAGACATCGCTATATCAGCAGCGCTTGTTATAAGCATCAAGAATATGTTTATGTGGGTCGCAGATATTTTTTCTAATTATTACTAACGAAATGACAAGCTTATGTGTGTATAAGTGTGTACGGTATAAAAATGACGGTAAAGAGCCTTAAAAAACAGAAAAGAAAATTCGGGAATTACGAATTAAACCTTATGGTAATCTTCAAGAGGTTACACTTAAGCATTTTCAAAACATAGTATGATTCTGGGGCACAATCGACTTTTAAAAGAGAAAATATATTTCTAAGGTCCAACAATATTGTGAAAAAAAAAAATTATTTGAAGTGAAAAAAATTTAAAAGTGAAAACAATTTTTGGGGTAAAAATCCTTGAAGTGAATTAGGAAGAGGCTTTTTTTTCCAACCACTGAGGTTTTGAGATATAAGCGATTTGAAGTTCCTCGCCAAAATTTCAAAATTTCAGGCAACCCTAAAAATATTTCTCAAAGAGGTCACAAAATTGCAACCAATTTGCTCTATGTCGCTTAAATATCTGTTTTCCCGCAAAAATTCATCAGCTTATCAGCAGATTTATATGTTTTGAAGTTATCGTTTTCAGAACATTCTTGTCGGAATGCTTTGAAATTTTAAAAGCATATTCTCTACATATATTCAAATTGAAATACTAATAATTTTTTCCAAGTGTTCTACACCTATTTTTTGAAAATAAACATCAAAAATGTGTTAAGAACATATTTTCATACATTTGAGTGGAAAGTGGATGATCTTTTTCGAGTAGTAGTTAGCCCACTCCATTGTTTTTATTTGAATATTTCAATATTTCAGGAGAGTAATCTATCAATATAATAAAATCAAAATATATAAAATCATACCATGTATTTTTGGATTTTTATTTTTTTAAATGAAGTCAAACATCTATGAAGTGAATATTTTCATACATTTGTGTGGAATCTTGTTAAGCTTTTTTGAGAAGTAGTTTGCCCACGCCAGTAGGACAGTCCGATTCAAGTGAAATGTAAGGATTATATTCTTGGTACTTGTGTGATTCCAAAAAGTATACATTTATTATACTAAGTACTTATATTTCTCTTTTGACATGCTTTCAAACATGAAAAATGATAGTTTTTTACTACTTGAGCTACTTGTTGAGCTTGAGTAATGGGTAGCTCTGGTGTAGACTTCTACCCTCTTATTTGAGTGGTTGTTAACAATGTTATGTCTACTTACTTTACTTCTCCTCAACTCTGGAGTGCCTCAGGGTTCTGTTTTTGGACCTCTTTTCTTCATTCTATATATTGATTCACTTTCTGAGTCACATAATAAACTGATTTGTAAATCCTTTTATTTGCTAATGATGTCTTTCTGCTTTTTAGTGGAAGGCGTGACTTCTATGATTTAGTCGAAAGTAACACTAACTACTCTAAAGAACATGTTTTGTGATGGACGTCTGATAATTTTTTCACTGTTTATTCCTACAAATTTAAAGCTATCATTTTGGGCCCACGGATAGTTATTTCCTTGGTTTTAATATTGTTTTTGGTGATGATGAAATTGTTATTATAAATCAATTCAAATGCTGGGACGTTGTGCTTGACAGTAAGCTTTCTTTGGAAACACATATTGATACATTATGATGTAAAATTTGGATTTATTCGTCTAAAATTTCACCTACCGCACTTTATAAGGCAAATTATAGCACATGCGCTTCTAAAATCGCAATTGTTATATGGACTTGACGTTGTATTGGGTACTATTGGATTATCTTTTCTAGATTTATACATATTTTTCGGTTTGTGTTCCGCATCCATAGAAGGGATAACATTGGGGGTTTTGTCAAACGTTTTATAGGATGCTCGTTTAAAAATTTTGTGAAATTTCGTAACAAAAGATTCGACATTCTGAGGTTAAGAGATCGTTTGTAATCAGAACAGCTCGATGTTGGAATTACCTGTTGCTACCATATTTGTTAATGTACTACGAATATCTAATTATTAGAACATGAAGGCAAATCTCTCGACCCCTTTTTAAGGAAAATGCGAGCATGGAGGAGTACGAAATTTGGCATAGTTATCGTTTATGCGGAGGAGAAGTGCAGAGTGACAAAATTTATGCTTAATATGTGTTAAAAATATATTTAATTAAATAAAATAAAAAATTTATAATAAATAATTTTATAAATGTCTAAAGGTATGCTAATCAATTTTAACCAATTCTCTATTCATCGCCTGCGCATTTATAATTGATGGTTTCAAAAAAGAGTACATTTTAATCGCCCTGTGTTTAATTGGGAATTGCAAAAAATTGATTGGCATACATTTTGGCTCGTGTAAACTTTTTTAGTAACAATCACATTTATATATTTTCGATGAGTTCATTAAATATTTGTAATGAAATTTAATTCATTTAATTTAGAAATTCACAATTCAATGATTTTTATTTAAATATTCTTAAATTTTATATATATAATCTATATAAAAAAAAACGTCGAAGGAATAAAATTGAATGAAGAATTAAAATTTATACAGCCACGTTAATACAGAGAAAGCTAAAAATTAAAAAAAAAAACAAATTGTTCGTACTAACTTTCGTATCAAGAAAAAAAATATAATTCATATTCTTTTCTTGCAAATGTTTGAGTTAAATATAGTATTTGATTAAGCACGAGTTGAAGTAATAAGTTTAAGGAAGCTGAAGATGAACAAGTCGAATTGCTGGAAAGTAATTACTCCATATGTCTTAAATTTTTTCCAGATTTGTCCTATATTACAAAGTTATTATCTTTTCTATTATTAGAAAAATGTATACACGATCTCAAACCGATCAATAAAAACTAATTACATAAAACTAGCAGATTCCAGCACTCGTAATTCGAGCGCAATTTTTATGCAACTTTATTTTTCAACTTAGCCAATTCACAAACCAACACTTTTTTGGTTTTTTATTATGGTGAATGAAGAAAAAAAGTCACTAACAAATTTAATAAACAAACACATAGCATATGTATAATTTTATGTATGTGTTAGTAGCAATTTTGAATGCATTTTACTCAAAATAAAGAAAAAAATTAAAATCTGTAAATCTGGTGAACTGCTAAAAGGAAATACCTTTCAAATAATATACGTTTGGTCACAATCGGGATAAAACGGTAGAACAAATCATCGGTAACAAGAAACCTAGCCTATTAATATTATAGATTTCCTTGAATTTGCACTCGAATTTCAAGTTCTGGGATCTGCTAGTTTTATATGATTATATCATAGCATTTTATTTCAAGTTTCTTTTTCAGAAGTATAGCTATGTAATACAGTTTATTGGCCTTGATGGCTTTTTGCATTAAAGTAAATAAAAAACATAACTAACTAAAATTCGTAAAAAAAAACGCTAAAAATATATTTTTTTATCAAAAGAATAAATAAAAATACAAATATTAAATTTCACAGTATTCAGAAAGTTTTTTAGGAAGTCTCTTTAAGATTTATTAAAAAGCATAAAGATAGTTCATAATTGATGACTAACTTTATATTCCACCAAAAAGTGTGGTACACTCAGTAGAGGGTATTAAACCAACAGGTATATTTCAAATGAACTATGAAAGATCAACAAAAGAATGATCTTGAGAATCAAAAAAAAAAAACTAAAAATAAATAAGAAAAGAACAAGAGCATCATCAACGCAATGTACTTGAACGTATTTTTGGTAAAAAAAGGATGATATAATGATGGTCTTAAAAAACCACAAACCCGCAGCAACAAGTGTATAAACTTACAAGTGGCTAGAATATGATCATTGATCGTGGCAATCGATCGTACGTACTCATACTGTAATATTTAAACCTTCTTTTATTTCTAATTCTATAACATTGTTGTTGGCTATGTTCAAAAGAAAAACAATTCAGATGATGATCTTCGCAAAGTTCTTCGTTTCTTTTATAGAACCACGTAGTTTATGTCGGTTTTTAAAGATATTTAAAAAAACAAAAAAACATTCACAAAATACATGATCATCTTCAACACCTTCGACAGGTTATACACAAAACAAAAGTGGCAACATTATTGTTCATCTTCCTTCAGCTTGTTCAACATTTGCTGCACATTATCTCAGACCAATGCAGAAGAAGAAGAAAAAACGCTTTTTGCAATTTTCTATAGAATTATATATAAAACCATGTTCAAAGTAGGTGCGGTATTGGTTGGTAGGTCGGTGTTGGTGTTGCTGTTGCTGAGTTTAGTTTAGTTTGGTATACAAAACGTTTGGGTGCGTAAAAGTTCATTTTAAACGTGTGAATGTCATGCTCCCTGAAATTTAATGGTCATACTCGTAGATCTTTTATTCTTTTTTTTTTGTCTGTACATATATATTCTGGCTAAAAAGCTATTATTTTTTTTTTGTTGTTGCAGTATGTAGAGATACAATTGTAAGACACATACACTATGGTCAAAGAAATTTCGGTAGTTTCTTTCTTTGCATTCTAAGATTGATGTTTTTAAAATATTTTGAAACTATTGCTACTCAAACTTTTTACTGGAACTTTTGTTTTACTCAATATAAACAAGAGTGTTAAATTCGACTATGCCGAATGTTTGGATACCCTCCCCATGGGTTTTACTTATAACAAAAGTAATTGAAATAATTAAAAAGTAGACAATTGCAAAAATTACAACAATCACATTGATTTTTTAAAATTTTTTGGAAGCACCTCCACATTTTAGGTTATAGCTTGGCACAATGTTTACCGATTTACCCCAATTTAAATGGCAACCTGGTAAATAATATTGTCATAAGTATGGCTAGGTAGATGATGTATTTTGTGAATGAGCGAGACAGAGGGACATTGCTATATCGATTCGAGTTGTTATCGGGATCAGGAATACATACTTTATAGGATCACAACTTAATTATTTGATGCATTACTAACGGAATGACAAGCTGATATATACCCTCTGCACAATTTCTAAAGTTTGTTTATGATTTTTCTGTATGGAGTTTTCGACGTACTTAAAAATTGGTTATAAGCTGAATGTCGGTTAAGAATTTCGATTATTTTATTTTACCTGAAAGTGCTTTTCTTTACTACAGATAATTAATCGATGCTTACTTTATATCATAATATTTTAAATTGCAAATTCTGTATATTTTACTATCCCAGTGTCCAAGACATAATGTTTTTTTTTTTTTTTTTTTTTGTTCGTAGATGTCTGAAACAGTAGTTAGAATAAATAATGTTTGTTAACTATTGTTTTGCTGGTAACAACAAGTACAACTACAACATGGCCACATAAACAAACACAAAAAAAAGTAAAAATGAGAAATGATCATGACAAAAACAGAAGGATATTATAAATTTGCTATAATATGCTACTAAAAAAGCTACTGAAAATTTCAAAATGACCATTTAAATGCGTGTGGGTACAAATGTAATAAACCATGACTATTATTTTAGAACTATGATCATTAATTCGTTTAAAAAATGTTATTTTTTAATATGAAATGTGAAAAAATGCCATAATTGGCGGTACAAAGTTTAAATCGTGTATATTATTATATATTTAATGTTTTGAACTTTGAAGATTTTCAAGAGCTTTTCTTAATTTTCCAAAGTATTTGCTGATATCTATACAATCGTATTGAAGTTTAATTCATGCAATGAAGTGATAGAGACAACATCAGATTTCCCATTGAATAACTTTGGAGTTTGGATCACGGATATTAAAAAAAAAAAAAATACTAGAACAAAGAAAAAAAAACTTGGGGGTTCAATTCGGTTCTGCCGAAACTCAACATATGTCTTTCACTCATTATTATAACCAATGTTGGGTAAGTTACCTTTTTAAGTTCTAATACCATTTAAATTTATAATTAATTGTTATACCATATACCACTATGTGGCAGGGTGCAATGACCAAAACTATTTGACCTAGACCCATCCTTTCTTATAACGACCGATTCAGTGATTTCCGTCCTTCCGCCAGTCCGTCCGTCCGTCTGTATGTCTAGGTAATCCTTTAAATCAAACTACAGGTCGCCATAGGTTTCTGTGA
The DNA here is from genome assembly GCA_963682025.1 of Cordilura impudica. Lineage (NCBI taxonomy): Eukaryota > Metazoa > Arthropoda > Insecta > Diptera > Scathophagidae > Cordilura > Cordilura impudica. The sequence goes on along the minus strand of OY821518.1, from coordinate 70,368,280 downwards.
ATATATTTTTATGAAATATGCTTCCGTCTGCCATAGGTTTATCCTCTTGAAATTGGTGAAAATCTGTGCATGTTCAGACCTAGTCCCAATACAAATGACTTAAATTGTCATAATGACCAAATTATCATATAGAATGATCAGGAACGGTTCATTTTTCGACCTAGTCCCCTTATAAATATAGCAACCGATATGAAGTTTTTCATATACGAATGCAAAAAAATTAACAACAATTCCACTGAAATTTGGTTTATGCTTATTTTCTATATAGGGACCTAAAAGATAGGTCATTGAAAATGTGTATAAAAGCACATACTCCACTGTATGGAATAGATTGTAGACGTCAGAAAAATTGTTAACTGTATCAGGAGTCAAACAAGGTTGTCTGCTATCCCCACTCCTGTTTTCGTTGTACATAAATGATTTTAATTAAGAACTAGGAGGTGGCCAACAGATAGATAATCACCCCCTGTTCTTGAAACCACTATCACAAAAAAAAACTCTTAAATGAAAAAATTCTTAAATTTACGAGTTTTTTGCTGTTCTATGATTTCAATAAAAATATTTTTTCTTGTTTTAATTCACATAGAAAAGGTTTTGTGAAATCAAAACAGATGCCCTCTTTTCCACTACACAGGTCATAAGAGATAAAAAAAAAACAATTGATATTTAAATTCTAACACGTTTTTTATTGAACCTTGTCATTATTTTAAAAAATTAGACATTGATTTTATGAAAAAAAAAACTATTTTAAAAACGTCTACATTTTGCGTTGATTTAAAAAAAAAAAAAAAACTCGTAATCAGTAGTCAATGTTAATAAAACACACTTTTGGAGATGATGTTGTTCTATAACTATAATAAAAACTTTTTATTTGCATTATAATTTTTTCAATTATAACAGATTCTTTATGTACTAATTATTATGAATAAATGAATTTAAAATAATATTTCACTCAAATCACATATTTTTATTTTTTTTTTGCACATGACTGCCACACATTTGGTTATGTTCGAAACAGTAGTGAAGCCACTCAAATCCATTTTATTTGAATTTTCTTTGGTGATGCCTAACTTATTTCAAAAAGAGAAGTCATTCTTAATTGAATGAAATTGAAGAACAAAAACAATTAAATGAACAAGTAAAATGTTATTTTATAAGAAAATATTTTTTTTTACTTTCTTTATAATCTTAAGGAAAAACATGCAAAAATTACTTAAGGTTTTTTTTTTTGAAAGTGACTAAAGAACCATATGGCACCTCAGTTTCTAGATAACATATGGTTCTGAAACTAAACCATTTGTTTCATGTCATTTGACAATAAAAAATATGATCTCGAAAAATACTTCGAAAATATAAAATTTGTGTTTTCAAGAAACCCAAAATTTCAATTTCATGTTATATGGAATTCATTTTTATTCAAATAACAACGTTTCAAGAACAGGCCTGAATATAAATATAAGACTGTTGTTATACGCAGACGATATCGTGTTAATAGCAGAAGAAGTGAAGATTTTACAAGACATGATCAACAATTTAAAAAAGTTTGGCTGCATATGGAATCCGAAAGTCAATTTATTGAAATCTAAGATATTGTTTGTTTTAGAAATGGCGGAAGATTACCTAAAAATTAGAAGTAGAGTCAGAAAGAAATGGAAATAGAAAAATATCCTTAGGCTGCTAAAATGTAAAACAACTTATGCACTTTGCACTAACGCTGGAGTAAGTCATAAACTAAATGTAATAGCCTAAGTAAAAAATATTTCATGGGTTAAAAGTTTGAATATTTTAGGTAGAGAATGGAAGGAAAAACAATTATTAATGATAGATACTCTGAAAAAAAAACAAAAAATGCGAATAAATAGATGGCAGCAAACAGAATCTTTTTATAAAAACTTAGACCCAGCGGTATGACCATTTCATTTTCACCAACACAATATTGAATCTAATATTGTGTGGATATTCAAAGCTCAATATGATTTAATCGAATTAAACGGTTCGCGCTTTTCTAGAAGAAATGAAAAACGATGTTAATTATGCAATACAAAGGAAAATGAAAATTTACAGTACTTCAAACAATTTTCGACAATATTTTTTTTTTTTCAAAAAATCACAATATCAGAAGAAGAAATAATTACACTTCTAATTATTGGCAGTCTGTCCTGGAGTACACTATCAATGCTTTGGCGTATCGCAAAATGTTCATAACAGAATATAATTATTAAAATAAAAAACAACTGTAATTATATATCTGTGATTTTCTGGAATAACCGCGTGTGTCCATTTTTGTCAGTTTTGAGTTAACGACGACATATATATTAATTTTGAATGCTCTTTACATGTGTTCAATTAAAAAAAAAATATTGACCATTTCTGAGTTTTTTCTTTAAATAACGACGTAACTTAAATGTTTATTAAATTAATTTGCAGCACTATCGACGTATGTCAATCTACGTTTGATCGATCGCTGACAAATTATTTTCTCAGAAAACGACACATAGCGACATGTGTTGTTATTAATGAAAAAAAAAAATGCAAAATAATTTTGGATTAGTTTTCAGTTTATAACCACTTGTAGAAACTTGTGTGTTTATTTCTGTTATTTTTTGTCACTATTATTCTTGACACGTTGTTATATTCTCGTCACAAGTCCCGTTAACTTTTTGTTGACGAACAAAAAAATCCATTTTTCAAGCAACTACAACGTAAGTCTACATGGGTGGTTGTATTGGTAGTTTTCTGTTTCAAAGAAAACGACGTTTGCCGACATAAGTTGTTTTATCTGCGCACACTTTAAGTGTAATTTACATATTGTTTTTTCGTCCTTCTCTAGGATCTATTCCTCTGAAGATTTTTGACTCAAAATTTTATATAAAGTACTTATTGCCCATATCTACAGGGCTGTTAAATAAAAAGTCATAAAAACTTTATATCAAGCCCATAATTTCAAATATAACGTTTTTCGGCTCCCCAGAACATTTTGATTTTATGACATACGCGGTTATTCTAGAAAACCACAGATATATTAATAGTATTAGTAGTAGTAGTAACTCTTTTATTTTCAAAAAATTCATTATTATAATAATATGTTACAATAGAATAGTTAATAGTTAATAGTTGTAAGCCGGTTTGTAATAACAATAAAAGTGTTGTTTTAAATATATGCATATATAAATTATAGGCAAAATTTTAGCAATCATTATATTCATTTATAATATAATTGACTAAAATTTCCCAATTAAAAAACTCGCCATTTAAAATGTTGATAAAGTTTTCTTCCGATATTGTGGTTGATCTAAACAGTTGCAACCTGAAACTATTAAAAATAGGGCATTTGCAAACAAAATGTTGAATGTTTCCGATTTCCTTACAGTTACATAGCGAGCATATTCTCGACTTATTTCTTGAAAACTGTGTGTCATTCAATTCAATTAGGTCATATTGAGCTTTAAAAATCCACATAACAGTTGTTTGGTTATTCATATCCATAAAATAATAGTATAATTTAGATTTTTGTAAAATGTTTCTGTTTGGGAGGCTCTTTGTAAACGTTGTTCATGATATCTTGTTTGTAGAGTTTCCAAGTAATAATTTTGTTTGTTATTCCACTCCCATAAAGGTATATTTCTTTGTCAATCAATATGGTCATCTAGTTCATTAAAACTTTTTGCCCAAAATATTTGTTTTTCCAAAATTTTTTTGCTGAGTTTATGTGGGAGTCTGGATTCAGAATACTCAAACAGCATTCTTCACATGTAAATCAAATTCAATTGAAGTGTGTAGCGATGACAGTCTACCAAACCGGATTCTAACATAAGAGCATAGTTGGGGGTAAAGTTTGGTAGTTTTAGTATGCGTTTGAGAAAATATCTCTGTAGTTTGTCTACTTCTTCGAAAGGAGTATGTCCCCAAACTTGCGCTCCATATGACTGTTTTGAACGACATACTACTTTGAATAAGTTATATTTTGTTGCTGTCGTATTTTCATTCTTTTTTAGAAATGTATTCCAACTGGCATTAATGTTACTCTTTGCTGACTTGTTTCTATTTTGAACATGTTTGGTAAATAGCATTTTTGGCGTTTTAAAATCATTCCCAGATAATTGTGTTCATTTACTATTACAATTTCTTCTCCCTTGAAACACCATTTTTCTCTATTGGATATCCTTCCACCATTTCTAAACAGCATTATTTTTGATTTAGGTTTACTTCTAAATTCCAACGTTCACAATATACTTCAAGATTTAGAATCATATTTGGTAGTGTTTCTACTTCTTCTGCTATTATCACAATATCATCTGCATACAGTAGTAATCTAGTATTTATTTCTTCTAAAAAAATCCCTCCTTCAAGTTGATTATGCAAATCGTTAACATATAGCGAGAACAAGTGTGGTGAGAGTAAACAACTCTGTTTTACACCTGATATGGTCGAAAAAGGTTCAGAGAGCTCGGTTCCATTCCAAACTGTTGTGTTTGTGGTTGAATAAATCTTTTATAGAAAAAATACCAATTTCGGCGAGACTCCTAAGGAGTGTAGTTTATAAAGAAGAGATTGACGACAAATTTTATCGAAGGCTGCCTTAAAGTCGAAAAAAGACCCGTATACATTTTACTTTTCATTCAGCTTCAAATGCACAATGGCCGCAAGATTGTAAATATTGTCTACTGTTGAGTAACCCTTTCTAAATCCAGCTTGGTATTCAGTTATGATACTGTTTTCTTCAGTCCATTTATACAGAAGCTCATTTATCATAACCATCATAACTTTTGCCACGCAGTTCATAAATAATATATTAATACATTAATTTTCTCCGGCTAATGACTAATGATCATTAAAAAAAAAAACAATTAAATAAGGAATTACTACTACTACTACTACTAGTACTACTACTGCTACTAATGGATGTTTTTTTTTATTACTTTTCAAAAGCTTTCGATCTTATAGATCATAAGACTATGTTCCAGAAATTACAATGTAATGGAATTATGAGACGAGAATTAAATCTTTTTAAACGACTCTGAAATAAGTAGTTCCCTTGGTTAACTCAACTTGGTGTACCACACTTCACTTCGCACTTCATGGATAAATTTTTATGTATACTGACGACATTTCTTTGTTTCGTCCACATAAACATGAAACAGCATTAAAAGAGTTGCAGTCGACAATTTTAGCATTTTTAAACCCTATACCACTGGTTTGGGTATAATAACTTTGTGCTGCTGTTTGTAACTACCAAAAATATTTGACCTATACCTATAGTATACCGATCGACTCAGAATTAATATAAGATCCAAATTATTATATAGATCTCAGTCAAGTTGAGTTTGTATGTGTTTATTATATCCATTAATCCGTAGTCCAAAAATAATTGCTATAGTCATAGGCCCCATATAGCGCCGCTTCCCGATCTTCACTTAAATCTATCAGAAAACAAAAATATTGCACACATTTTTCTCAAATTTGGTTCGTATATATTTGTTCTAAATATAAGTTACTTTACCAAATATGGTCACGATAGGTCCATTTTTCGACCCAGTCCCCATATAAATATAGCATACGATATGAACTTTTTCATATCTGCAGCCAAAAAAAAAAATAATAACAATGCCACTCAAATGTGGTTTATGCTTATTTGCACCGAGAGATAGGGTCTCTAAGCCATGGTATAGGGTATCGTAAAGTCGACTATAACTTTCTTTATTGGTTTTTTTTTTTTTTTTTTGGATAGTGAAGAAGCTTTTGAAAGCCAGTGAGTAAAATATTGGGGAGGAGAGCTACAAAGTATGGAACTTACATATATGCAAAATATAAAATCAATAATATATCCAGTTATTGGAATATTATATAAGTTCACAATAAATTCAATCCAGGAACAAATCTAACGCTTTATCAGGCATTCATCTAAAGCAATTTAATGGTATATTTTATTTATTTATTATTTATTTTATTTATTTATTTATTGAGGATAAATACAATACAACAAGAGCATGTCTTATATTACAGTATTGGGTAGATTAAGGCAAACATAGAATATTGTTAAACAAAATAAAATAAAATTAATACCTATACAATTTTAAATATTTAAAACAATAACTTGACAATTATTTAATTATAAGTAAAACAAGTATAATAGTTATTATAAAATATTTTAATTACGCTCAGTTGCTAAATATAGCTGCTTTGAAGTGCCTTGCATTGCTAATAATTTGAATGTTAGGGGGTAGTTGGTTCCAAAGGCGAATAGAATTCAGGAAGAAATGGCGTTCAGATATTTGCTTTTTATATCGTACAGTGTTAATTTTTTTACCTCGCATTGACCTCGAAAAAGTTATTCTGTTGTAAAGGTATTCAGGTTGACCTGTATAAATTATTTTATGTAAATACAACAATGTTCGGCATTTTAGTATTGTTGCGAGTATTCTGAGATGCTGCTGTGTCTTTTGCGGCCATATATGTATCTGGCAATGTTATTATAAGTTACATTAAGCCTTTGTTTGCTTAATGAATCGCAACTGGAAAAAAGCTCACATCCATACATTAGTGTTGGTAATAAGTAGGTCTTGGCAAGTAACATCCGAATATGCAAGGGCGTATAATACTGTGACATCCATAGATTTCTCAGCATAGCAAAAGTTTTACCGCAGACAAATTTAATGTGATCCGACCAATCAAGTTTTTTGTTGAATATAACGCCAAGGTTTTTCGAACTTTCAGCTAGATCAATTTTTGTGTTGTTAATCAGTATAGGTGGTAGATTTGTCGGTAAGGTCTCTGCTTTACCAATGATCATACCAATAGATTTTTTAGCATTTAAGCAAAGACCATTTGCTGATGCCCATTCATAAATATAGTTGAGATCATCGTTTATTTTCCCAATGCATTCTGTAACACTCGATGGTTTACAGCTAATGTAGAGCTGGACATCGTCCGCGTACATTTGTATTCCACAGAAATGAATTTGTGAAGGCAGGTCATTTGCATATATAGCATACAATAGTGGACCAAGTATCAATCCTTGTGGCACTCCTCTAGGCATTAAACAGCTGTTAGATTTATTCGATCCATTATATACAGACTGACTTCTATCGCAAAGATAAGAGTAAATTAACTTTACAGCTGTAGTTGAAAAATGAAATAAGCCTCTCAGTTTCAGGCAGAGAATAGAATGATCTACAGTGTCAAACGCTTTTGAGTGATCGAGTAATATTAGAAATGATATCATATTACCATCTATCTGGGTCCGTAGCTTCTCCGAAACATCAATTAGAGCAGATATACAGCTGTGTTTTGGTCTAAAACCCGATTGTCTATCAGTAAGCAAACTATTTGTATATAAATAATGACTCATTTGAGTATGAATTAAACGCTCAAAAACTTTGGATATATAAGGTAATATTGCAATTGGTCTATATGTCTTATCAGCTTTTGGTATGGGTATAACCTTTGCGTGTTTCAATATAGATGGATAAGTAGATGTTGTGATTATAGTATTAAACATATGTGTTATATGCGGTAAGATATAAGTCAAAATTAGTTTTATAAATTTAGGATGAACCCCATCGTGTCCTATAGGATCCGATTTAATGCTGAGAAATGATTCCAAAACATCTTCCTGTGTGAAATGTATAAAATTAAAGCAAAGCGAATGTTGTTGGTTTGATATATCATTGGTGGAAATATTATTGTAAAAGTTTATATCAGCTGCAGGCATTGAAAAAATCGAACAAAATTTAGATCATTACAGATATTAAAAAAATTAAGCTCTAAAAACAGTTTTCAATTTAGCAATTATGTTTTGTACATTATCGCTATATAACAATGATTCCAATAATACTTTACCATTGCTTTACCATTAAAGTACAACTGCTTGTTTTTTATTAAAGACACTGCATTATATTGGCCACAATACAATAACACTGTGGAATGAATTCAGGTTAGCAAAAGTTAGGTCGATTCTGAGAGTGAGGGGTGAAAATAGAAGCTATATTAGAAGACCCGTATCGTGGCGTTTGTTTATGTTAGTTCGATTTTTTTTTTAATCAGCCCTCGAACTTTGCAGTCAAATGCCGATTTTCAGCATATTGTTTATATGGCTTTTTGGCTATAACTCGTCGACTAATTCATACTTTTTCAATCTGTAAAAGCCAAATTATTGCTAGAGACCTGTGCAACAATAAAAATTTTTAGAAAATTTTTGTGGTACTTATGAAGCAAAATGTTGGAAAAATTATTTTTTTCATGCTTTTTGAAAATATTTTCCACAAAAGTAAGTCTTTTTTGCTTTCTGTTTGATCTATAATATGCTTCTCAGTTTCTTCAATAAATTTCATTTGAAAAGAAAACAATCATAATACAAAACTTGCGTTTTCCAGCTTAATATTAATTTACTTCTCATTTTTTATGTACCAATTTTGTTCAGTGTTGGTTTTGAAGAAACATTGAAAAAGAAATTATAAAAATATGGAGAAAAAAAATTTTTTGAAATGTTAGTTATGAAAAGTTTAAAGTAAAAAAATTAAATAAATTATATTAATGATTTGGCCAGTTGCCGTTTAGCAGGCGGCTGTGTATCAACATCACTGCTCTCTCTAATATCTTGGTCATATTCATCATCATCAGAAAGGTCGATAATTTCATCCAACAGATATTCTGGAATTTCATTTTTGTCTTCCCCTTCTTCCTCTTCCTCAAAGGTGTTTTTATACCACCAACAAATTTCAGCGAGTATTGCATCTGCAGATTTCTTTCCTCTGTACCTGAAACGAAAATAGTTTTCAATCGTTAACATGTTTAAATTGTGCACTCTGACAAAGATATTAAAAAAAAAAATAGGAATTCAATATATGCACACTCTATAGTTACCTTATTTCTAATGGAAGCGCAGTTTGGTGATAACGTTCGCCTTGCTCATCAGATTCAGTTGGCAACTGTTGAGCGAGCTGATAAAGATGCTGATGCAAGGGATGAATTTTGTATGACATATTAACCCCAATTTCATCGAAAGCTGCCAACATGTTTGCAACAGATTGCCTGTATTTGTCTTTGCGTTCTTTACCCAAAAGTCCTTTAATGACTGCTTTCAATGCGAGCCATGCATTTAATTCTCGGTCTGTCAGAACTTGGTCAAAATCTTGAAGACTCATTAGTTTCCGTATGTCGGGACCATTGACAACCCCTTCCTGAATTTTGGCGTTACTTAGTCTTGGGAAAATGTTTTTTAAGCGGTTGAATACTGCTGGTCTTTTTGCGGTACATTTCAAAAAATTTTTTAGCAATGCCAAGTTTAATGTGGAGCAAAATTTTCATTTCAGGTCCAAGACTTTCGTGTAGGCTATTGTCTTTAGGCCATTTCCGTCCAATGCGACTATTCCAGTTATGCTGTTTGTATTGGTTTCTTCCTTCAATACCTTCTCCGTATCGTGAACCCAATCGCACAAAAAACACGGATATTTTGGACGGCCAGATGCTGTTGAGCCTGTAATCAATGAAACTACTTTGAGGTCGCAGCAAATGCGCCACAGGTGTTCGTTATATTTGACTACTTCCAGAATGTGTTTCAAATTATCGAAATTTTCACTAGTGTCAGTGCTATATGCAATCGGAACAGAAGGCATTCTATTTGTCTTGTGCAAAAGCACAACTTTTAAGCTGATTAGTGAACTATCGATGAATAAACGCCAATCATCTTTTTTATAAGTTAACCCTATCGTCTCCATTAACTTTTCAATATCGTTGCAATAAGCGACATTTTTTGCATCATTCACATTGAAGAACTTTTCTAAGTCTTTTTGGCGTTTTCGATATGCTGTTGCTTTGGTACCTTTCGCCAGCAAATTATTTCCTTTCAAAAATGAAGCCAGTAGTTCTGACTTTTCTGACTCAAACCCAAAGTTGCAACAATTCCATCCAATTGGTTTTGTGTGACTAGGATTGGGTCCTTTGATGTTTCATAGGATGTACCTTCACCAGGGTCGTATTCCGAGAAGAAATCCATGGATGTAGCAGCGGCGGTTGTTTGCTTTCCTTCTATTCAAAGTTTTATGGTAGTTGATACATCCATAGCAATTTTCTTCTTGATGCGGGCTGTTGTCTAACCACATCATTGGTATACCAAAAGGCACAGCCTTCTTCTTTTCACTTGTCCATTTCATAAGAGTTGAATAGCAATTAAAGCAAACTTTTTTAGGGGCATAGTTTACGTCAGTGATAAACTCTTGCGAGAAATATTGTTTATAGGCTTCCAAAAAAAAAAAAAATCACTGGTTCATTTTACATTTTGGTTCCGACATTTTTAATACACTATATATTATACAATTTTTTTTTTTTTGTAATTTTTATGAAACTGATGCACTTAACTTAAATCACTCACAAAATGAAATAAGATCAAATAGAATGCAAAAAAGACTTAGTTTTGTGGAAAATATTTTCAAAACGCATGAAAAAAAAAATAATTATAACATTTTGCTTCATAAGCACCACAAAAATTTTCTAGATCAATTTTTTAAAAAATTTTAGTTGTTGCACAGGTCTCTAGCAATAATTTGGCTTTTACAGATTGAAAAAATATCAAATAGTCGACGAGTTATAGCCAAAAAACCATATAAACACTATGCTGAAAATCGGCATTTGACTGCAAAGTTCGAAGGTCGATTAAAAAAGAAATTCGAACTAACATAAACAAACGCCGCGATACGGGTCTTCTAATATAGCCTCTATTTTCACCCCTCACTCTCAGAATCGACCTAACTTTTGCTAACCTGAATTTGCTCCACAGTGTATTAATAGGCTAGGCTATATCTTGCGACCGCTGTTTTGTTCTACCGCTTTATCCCAATTATGGCCAAGGGTATATTATTTGAAAGGTATTTCTTTTTAGCGGTTTTGCAGATTTACAGATTTTTTAATTTTTTCCTTTATTTTGAGTAAATTGCATTTAAAGTTGCTACTAACGGATACATAAAATTATACAATGCTATGAGTGTGTTTATTAAATTTTTTAATGTGTTTGTAATAAGAATTAGTTTGTTTTTTGTGTTGATTTGTGAACTGGCTATAATTGATTACCATACCTTTAGGGTCTTTATTTAATGAACCTAGAATTTGCACTTGAATTTCGAGGGCTGGAATCTGCTAGTTTTTTATTATTAGATTTCTTAAATTGAATTTTAGTTATACACTTGGTTTATTATTTTTGAATAAAATGTTATGCCAACTCGCCCCAATAATTTCACATGACGATGAGCCAAAATTAAGATTGTATTTGAAATATTTTGTTATTAAATTAATTAAATAAAAAAGAAAATGCAGCCGCCAAACTTTCATTGTTTTTGAAATATTATTCAACAATGAAAACGCGTTGGTCTCTCGTGTATTGCTAAATATAACAAAATCTTAATTTGCAGCGGTAAAATTGTATTTTTCTTTATATTGTCAACTTTTAACTGCACAAATGGCGACAAATTTAAGTCTTGGGTAAATTTTGGGACACCCTTTACAAAATATGGTAATACTATATATATTTATATAGCTATATGATTAAAAAATATATATCAAATGATTTTTTTTTTTGTATAATAATAGTCAAGTATAGTATTTTTGATCAGTTAGAAATATAGTTGATTCTATTAAATTTTAATTTTAACAAAATTTTTAATTTATATTTTTTTTTTTCAAAAATGTGAGGCAATGGAATGTTTATAGAAAATTTAGGAATTAAAGGTAACACCTTACTTTTTAAGGGAGTATATAATTTTAATCCAAAAAAAAGGAATAGAAAAGCAAATTAATGTGTAATATCCAGGCAGTTTTGCTATGAATAATTTAAAATATAATTCCAAGCACCACAGAAAAATAATAATATCATCATATAGATCATAAGTGCATGTACATGAATTAGTTTATATATAATTAAAATGCTAACAACAAAACTATTCGGTGCTTACAAAATAATCAGCTAATATCATTTACCATTCTAAGCCATATCAATAGCCAACAAAAATACCGCCTGGATTTCTTACAATGCTTTTATTGAATTATGGTTTATTTTTACGTACACAGTTTCATTCTTGACACATTAACTAGATAAGGACCACCATGACAGGGAATTCTGCATCTTGGCATTACAAGTATTTTTTGTTGTTGTTATTTTGTGTTCGTATCGTCTTGTTTTTTTTTTTGTAGTTTCATGGTCATCTTCCGCCAAACAATCAGTTATGTCTTTTGTTTTTATTACACTTGTCTTAAAAAGGTGACATATGTATGTCTTTATAAGTAAAATCAATTTTATGGTTGGAGTTCTCATGAGCGTATATAAGTATGAGCTTAGTAAGTGTTTGTGTTTATATTAACACTAGTTCTACCTTATAGGATGATATTTTTCATAGATCGGAATTTCAATCAATCATGGGATAAAGAAATTTTTTAACACTCAAAAAAGGCTTCGAAATTAAAAAATTATTTTTTTTCTAAGCATTTGATACATCCATATAATAAAATACTACTTTGGAATCAAAAAAGAGCCTCTCATATTCTCCACAGAAAAAGATTTATTAAATTGGAGCATCTTCTGTCTTTTCGACTGTAGCAGAAACAGTCGTTCTTCTCTTGCAACACAAACTGGTAAATCTGGTGTTAAAATGCGTATTTGAGGTGGTTTTTTTTGTCTATGCCATCTCATGACGTTACGATTGTTTGGCTGGCCGATCGGTTTATTTGTTCTTGTCTTGAATGGATGCTTAAATTTGTATTATCAAAAGGAAAGCCCCATTTATTATGGTATTGTAGTGTCACATTTGGGTGTTAATAATGTCAGTGTTTTCGTTTATGTTAGTTTATATAACGTTTTTCTTAATTTTTTTTTTTTTTTTTTGAAAATCCACTTGTTGTTGATTGTTTTGTTATGTTAATCGTTATTTATTTTCTATTTGGTTTTATTATTTTAATTTTTTTAGGTTTTGTAAAACATTTAAGTTTTGGGTTTGTCAATCTTAATAAATGTTTATTTTATCTAGAGTATAAATAATGTGTTTGGTATATTAATTAAGAAGTATTCGTTATGGGTGGGCTGAGATGGAGTTTTTTTTTAAGATTAATTGAATATTTTATGGTTCAATTACAGCTAGGGCTTGAGGTTAGGTTTAAGGTTTTTAAAATAACTACATTTTAAATTTACCACAAATATTTTATCACTTAGATCCCTAAAGTTTAATAATATAAACTTCATTGTAAACTTATTATTTAAAAAATAACGAAAGAAGTGTATATATTTTTTTTAACTCGATACTAAATTTTATTCTAAAATATTTTTAATTATGCATTTGCTGAATTATTAAAAAAATATTATAAGATCCAGTTTTTATTGTGCTAATATAACCAGAATAATTTGCTGCTTGTCTATGTCTATTGACATAAATTTCTGAAGAATTACACGGGTGACAAATATGGATGATATTTTTCATATTCAGAATTCATAAAACAACCCAAAATGAGCTAGCTCCTGTCAAAATATTTAAGTATGTTATTAATGAGTTAATGCTATTATTATTTATGTTAATCAGATAATTGATTAGTCAAAACTGCTGGCTATAAAGAACATAAACAACATATAAGAAAACAATTAAGAAAACTAAACCGACTATATGAAACCCTATACCACGAGTTTAATGAAGAGTTGTATCCAATTAGTTGGATATACTCGCAGCATATAAACATAAACCAAATTTGGGTGGGACAGTTACGTTATTTTTATCTAACTGATGTCATCATGAAATGGACGTTTACATACAGAGTGCGCTATAGTTATTTAAGTCTCCATAAAGATCGTGTTTGTGTTAAATTGAAATTTTTTGTAATTAAATTGAATTAAATTCACCGCCATCTTTAAAGAAAAATAAAGGAAAGTAATCTTGATATTACTTTTGTATAAAAACCCTAATTTTTGTGTACTTTATTTTTCTATTTTTCGGCAGCCGTAGCTTGTTTTTTGGTTCCACAATTTTTGGAACCGGTCCTTCGAACCGGATCTTATTGGTGGAACAAAGCTACTGGGAATAAAACATAATGAAATTTAAGGTAAATCTTTCATCGGTAAAATTCTTCGGTAAAATTCTTGTTTCGATAGAATTTTCACTTTATTTTGGATTTCGTATGACAAGCTAAATTTTTGCCACAGATTCGTTTGGTTTTGTGATATTTAATCGCAACCAAAAGTATGTAGTTACTATTACCACAAATTAATTTTTAAACGAAGTTCTTGTTTCGATAGAACTTTTCCATTATGTTGTTTGGATTTTGACAGGGCACCTATCTGAGAAAAAACCATACATGTTTGTCATGTTACACAAAGGTTGATCGGCACAAAAAAGAAACCGAAAATTTATGAGAAAAATATCGAGCTTGGAGATATGGTTGTCACTCGTGAAGATAACCTGCCGATGAATAGATGACTACTAGGCCGAGTTATCAAATTGGTCAAAGTTAGAGATGGTTACGTTAGAGTTGTGGAGTCGGGAACAGAGGGTGGCTTAGTTATAAGACCAGTCGTGAAGCTTGTAGCTTTTCCGACGTATTAGGGTCTACTATATCTACTAATTATTTGTTTATGGTATCATGATATCCGCTAGAAAATATGCTGAAGGTCATCGCACTAGCGTTAAAATTGTTTGCAGAATATGTCTGAGTGACCACCCCTTTCGCTTTCGCTAAAAGTTCCTGCAAGTTGATTACCCAGAACGGATGCAACTGGTATTAATTTATACATATTGTGCGGGATTTATCAGCCATGACCATACCTGCCGAACTTGTGAGAGTACTGGGGAATGCAAACGCTACGTGTGTATACATCACACGCTGCTCCATAAACCGGGTTCGAGACCTCGTTCGTCCGCCCAAAAAGAGGACAGCAATTTAGAATGTTTGCAATGGGGACCTAGTTCGTCTACCCGCCCGAAGAGAAGGGGACCTCGTTCGCCCCAAATCTCAGCCTCGCACGTCCCAAGCTTTTGTTCCAAGTCGTTGTAGGAACAATCAAAATCTCGCACTACAGGCGAATTATCATCAATATATTTTGGCTTCAAATTTTTACCATGATACTTAAACTGGTTAATTATTGTTCTACTATTTTAAGTTTTTATTACTTTGGGTTTTTGCCTTGAATCTTAAATCAGCTTTTAGCTAACTTGGTGGTGTTTGGGAGCTCAAGCCTATTGTATTTGAATTTTTAATCGTTTCTCAAAATAATTGTGTGTTCCAAATTTTTTAATTGCAGGGGTATTTCCCCTTTTTTGTTTTTTCTTTGACATTTTTTCCTAGATGAAGCGGTATTTAAAATTCTTGTTGCAATACTGCAATACGGCCGGAATGTTTACGTGAGTGTTTGAGAGGCCCCACTGTATCTAACTGATGCCATCATGAAATGGACGTTGACATAGAGAGTGCGCTATAGTTATTTAAGTCTCTTTTTTGTCTGACATTTTCCTGTCATTTTGTTGTTCAATATACGCGACATTGTATTCGTTTTTTATCGTTGTCTAACTCTTTAACCATAAAGATCGTGTTTGTGTTAAATTGAAAGTTTTTTGTAATAAAATTGATATAAATTCACCGCCATCTTTGGAGAAAAAATAAAGGAAAGTAATCTTGATATTACTTTGAATTTTGTATAAAAACCCTAATTTTTGTGTGTTTTATTTTTCTATTTTTCGGTAGCCGTAGCTTGTGTTTTGGTTCCACAATTTTTGGAATACCAACCCCCCATTTCTGCTTGTGAAATATTTAAGGACAAAGTCAAAAAAAATGGATCAATATGGCCATATTTAGTGAGTCGCTTATTTTTCCCAAAGACATACATATATAAACAAAACTTGAAGAGAAAACAATATTTTTGTTTTTTTAATAGATTTATATGGAGATCCGGGAAAAGCTTTATATGGGAACTATGATAAAAATGCTCCTACACGACCAACGATTGGTGGCTAAAATACACACTTATGCACCAAATTTTATCGATATGATTATTTGGATGTTGCCACCATTTTGGTCGGTCTTATGTGGTTGGTTTCTAAGGTGTGTAGGTCTAAATAATTTTCCTAAATTTCAATAGTGTGCATCCTATGAGGGTTTTTATGGGGCTTGGGTGCTTAAACACTAATTTTCCACTTCTTTGTCGACTAACTTTTTCACATGTTGAAAATATGAAAGTCATAATTTATGGAAAAGTTTACTAAAAATTAGGAATATTGTTATACACTAGGCAACGCAGATAAAAGGGAACAACTATCGCGAAAGTCACGCAGCGAGTTTTTTTTACCTCTAATAGCTGTTTTCTCGATAACTTGTTTTCGCACCAAAGCCTACCGTTCATATATTCTATTAAATTTCATCAAAATAAATTCAAATATGATTACAAGGTTTACATGACACACAGACGGACAAACAGACGGACGGAAGGACATCGCTAAATCGACTCAGAAAATGGTTCTTGGTCGATCACATATTTTTGATAGTTAGAGACATCATCACACACTCATTATGCCCTGACCAGAGAAAAATAATATAATATTTGTCATTAAACCTGATGCCATACAATGGTAAGATGCTAATAATACTGCTCAACAGCCAAAAAAAAAAAAAAATGTCTTGATATACATTTTTTTGTAATCAACTTTGGCATGCTGAGTCCAAATCTAAATCAAAAAGTTTTTAATGAATTTCCATTTTGAATATAAAATATTTTTTATTGGAATCTCTAGTTTGTGTATAGTATTTAGATGATGAAATATTTTATCGTACATAAAATTCATAAGAGCTAATATATAAAATAATCCAGAAGTGCACATCGGCATGATTACACCCACTCGAAACATAATTGTTTGTACATTTATAACAGTCGAAAAAGTCTCGCGATTTTGAGGTTAAATTCCGAAAAATTAAGAGAAGAATACAAAATAAAACAAGTAATAAAATTATAGTCGGTCTAGACGTACTATATGATACTCTATACCATGTGTTTAGAGACCCTATCTCTTAGACCCAACTAACTGGATATAGAAAATAAGCATAAACCAAATTTGAGTGGGATTTTTATTAATTATTTTGGCTGCAGATATGAAAAAGTTCAAATCGGATGCTATATGGGAACTAGGCCCAAAAATGGACCGATCCTGACTATGTTTGGTAAAGTCTCTTGTATTTTCCAAAAATATATACAAACAAAATTTGAGAAGAATCAGTGCAATATTTATACCCTATACCACTATGTGGTTTGGGTATAATGACTTTGTGCTGCTGTTTGTAACAACCAAAAATATTTGACCTAGACCCATCTTTAATTATACCGATCGAATCAGAATCACTTTTTGAGTTGATTTAACAATGTACGTCCGTCCGTCCGTCCGTCCGTCCGTCCGTCCGTCTGTCTGTGTGTCCATGTAAACCTTGTAATCAAACTGCAGCTCGCAAATATGAATATATTTTGATGAAATTTGGTACATAAGCTTTTATCGGCCATGGGATGAACGCTTTTGAAATCGGTGAGAATTGGTCCATGTTCAGACCTAGCCCCCATACAAATTACCCCTATGAAATCGACATAAATTGCCATAAGATCCAAATTGTCATATAGATCTTACTCAAATTGGGTTTTGTATACGTTCATTACGTCCATTAATGAGTAATCCAAAAATGATCCCTTTGGCCCTATATAGGGCTGCTTCCCGATCTTCACTTAAATCTATTAAAAAACAAAAATATTGCACTGATTCTTCTCAGATTTGGTTTGTATATATTTTTGCAAAACACAAGAGATTTTTCCAAACATGATCAGGATCGGTCCATTTTTGGACCTAGTTCCCATATAGATATAGCATCCGATATGAACTTTTTCATATCTGCAGCCAAAAAAATTAATAAAAATCCCACTCAAATTTGGTTTTTGCTTATTTTCTATGTCCAGTTAGTTGGGCCTAAGAGATAGGGTTTCTAAACGCATGGTATAGAGTATCGTATAGTCGGTCTAGACCGACTATAATTTTCTTACTTGTTTTGTTTTTTGTTAGATTTAAGTGAAGATCGGGAAGCAGCTGTATGTGGCGCCTATGACTAAGAGTTGTCCCATAGGGATCACTTGTGGACTACTCATTAATGGATGTAATAAATGCTTACAAACCCAATTTGAGTAAGATCTATGACAATTTGGATCTTATGGCAATTTATGTCGATTTCATAGGTGTCATTTGTATCGGGGCTAGGTCTGAACATGGACCGCTTCTCACCAATTTCAATAGCGTTCATCCTATGGCCAACAAAAGCTTATGCACCAAATTTCATCAAAATATATTCATAGTTGCGAACTGTAGTTTGATTACAAGCTTTACATGGACACACAGACGGACGGACGGACGGACGGACATTGCTAAATCGACTCAGAAAGTGATTCTAAGTCGATCGGTATAATAAAAGACCCATCTTTAAAAATATACCGTACCCAACAGTGGTTATAATATTGATTTTCAGACACAGGTCGAAGGTATCAAAGATTCGACAGAGTCAAAATTAACAATCTTACTTGTTTTTATAACCTATACCACTATGTGGTTTGGGTATAATGACTTTGTGTTGCTGTTTGTAACTACCAAAAATATTTGACGTAGACCCATCGTTTATTATACCGATCGACTCAGAATCACTTGCTGAGTCGATTTAGCGATGTCCGTCCGTCCGTCCGTCCGTCTGTGTGTCCATGTAAATCTTTTTATTAAACTGCAGGTCGCAAATATGAATATATTTTGATGAAATAAGGTATATAACCTTTAATCGGTCATAGTATGAACGCTATTGGTGTAATTCGGTCCATGTTCAGACCTAGTCCGCATACAAATGACCCCTATGAAATCGACATAAATTGCCATAAGATCCAAATTATCATATAGATTTCAGTCAAATTGGGTTTGTATGTGTTTATTATTCAGTAGTCCAAATAAAATCCCTATAGGACAATTCTTAGTCATAGGCCCCATATAGAGCTGCTTCCCGACCTTCACTTAAATCTATCCAAAAAACAAAAATATTGCCCTGATTTTTCTCACATTTGGTTTGTATATATTCCAAATATGATCAGGATTGGTCCATTTTTCGACCTAGTCCCCATATAAATATAGCCGCCGATATGAACTTTTTCATATATGCATCCAAAAAATTATTATAACGTCTAAGTGTATTTAATTAAAAGGTAAATTTTCTTTAAAAAACCCCTTTTTTTAAGTACATATTTTTCCTTAAACGTACTTTTGTTTAAAAATCAAATTTTCTTAAAAAGTAAGTTTTCTTAAAAAGTACATTTACCTATAAAAGTACCTTTTCTCAAAAAAGCACCTTTTCTTTAAAAAGTGAATTTCCTTAAAAACTTAATTTTCTTACAAAAAACCAAAATTTTGATAAAAAAAGAACGTTTTCTTAATAATAATAAAAAAGTACCTCACTTAAAAAAGTATTTTTTCATAAAAAGTTTATTTTCTTAAAAAAGTAAATTATCTTAAAAAGTACCTTTTCTAAAAAGGAACCTTTATTTAATAAGTGTCCTGTCTTTAAAAAGTACTTTCATCATTTACAAATGGGCGATTTAGGTAACTTACAAATATTTATTAATTTCTACATTCAAATTCAAATAGGAGTAACAAGAACATATTGAACTCTGCTGACTAACAAACGAAGAACCCATAATCGCCAAATAGCAAAGTGGAAATGTACTGCACTGGAATGGAGTCCTCAAGATAGCCTGGTGTAAAACAGTCCTACAAGAACTCAATATCAAAAACAAATCGATTGACAAAATAAAAGTTGTATGTAAAAATAGGAAAGTTGGATATTTCTTGTAAAAGCCCTATATTCCTAAAGGCCAGTTTATACTATCACACTTTGTAACACGACCTGTGAAAAAGTCGGGTATTATAAAAAAGTCGTATCATGTAAAAAGCTTATGTTATGAAATTGATTTTCGAAGTCCGATGGTTTTAGAAACATTTCTAAGAACTTGTCATTTTCATCCGACCAGAGTTGTTTTTTTATTTTGGTAATATTAAAAAAAAGGTCAACAAAAACAAAGTGGAAATAAAATCTAAATTTCAAAATAAATTTCGTTGTTATTCTAAACAGCTGTTTTCATAAGACTTGAGTGTGATGGTGTAAATGGCCTAAGTATGCAGAAATAATGTCGGTACGACTATATGACAGTCTGATGAATTTCATCGGAATTTTATTTCAAAAAATCAGACGACTGAGTGGTATCGTGTAAATGGGCATTAAGTGCAATGAATACAAAGCATGGATACACAGACCCCTTGCTTAAGCTGCGTTCACACTATGTGTTTTCCTTGCGTTTTTCTTATTTTTTTAGCACGTGCAATTTGTGCACATAGTGTGAACCCTTTCAAACATTGTTTATGTAGAGTACATTTGGCAAGACATATGTAAATTTTTCAATTAGAGCAGGTTCTATTTTGGCATACAAACATATGAAAATACAACACTGCTTGTGGCGAAAGAAAACAGAGTAAATTATAAAGATTAAAATTGAAAGAAAAACAAATTGTTTCATATTAATTAACAATTAAAAAATATATAAAATATATAACTTCACTTTTAACATTAAATTTTTGTAAATTCACAAATTAAATCAGCTGTTGTTTACATTTAGATGTTATGTCATACGGAAATACATATGTACGTTTGAACGCAAAAATTATGAATGGAATTTAAAACGCCAATTTTGACAAAAACGCGGAACTATGTATGGATCGTAAAACTGAATTTACATTTGGAAAATACACATAGTGTAAACACACCTTTAATAGACACGGAAAGTAAATCTGCGATTTCATAAACAATATAAAACAAGTAGCGCATACAGTCAAAATTATATATTTTTATATAAGTATGTTAACAAATTTTTTAAACTGGATATTACTATTGAATTCGTTTTAGCGAAATTTAATATTTTAATTTTGGGGCGTCAAATATATGAAAATGAAAACTATTTTATTATTATTATTATTTAGATACTTATTAAAATTAAAATTACAATAAATCTTAAGTCTAAAGCACTAGCAACTTAGGCTATCGGCTTACTGAAAATGAAAATTTTCTAAAAGTTGCAAGTAAAAACTTTTTTCTTAATTAAATCTTAATGAAGTTTTTGCTACGTTCCTAGCAATTTGAATGGAACAATTTTACAGGAATTTATAGCTAGCAAATAATTGCCGGAGGGCAATATTTTATGCAGGTTTGACGACTACCCAACAAAATTTTATTCGTATGAATTGATAAAGAATGTTCGTTAAAATCTAAAATTGGTATAAATTAAGGTCAAAATAACCCGTAAATGTAAAAGGTCTTAAAATATAGAACATATTTCTGTAATTAACAAAAAAAAAAAAAAAAAAACGTTTATGTACTCGTATGTTGAATATGTAGACAATTTATTATTAACTCCAATTTTTTTCCTTATTATTCTTATGACTTGGCTTTATTAATCTTTAATTAGAACCGTAACTAAATAAGGTAATAAAACAAATGTTTGGGTTCTTTAGATAAAATTTTAAGTTGCTTATGCTGCTAGAAGAACAAACTTTAGAAAAATGTCAAAATTTTTAAAAATTATTGTTTCACGCTCATTTGATATCAAGCTATACGGCTTACGGAAGGACCACCTAACACAGAAAAGATGCTGCAATATACAATAACAAAAAAATTAAAAAAAGGTTTAACAACCACAAACGAAAATAAACTCTCAACACACAATTGTAATTAATCATGTTACGCTAATACAAAAAAGAAATTCTCAACATCATACAACAATTTTGCCACCATATGACGTTTGTAGAAGAACAACTCGCAGCAAATGAGAAGCAAACTTTTTTTGGAAATATTTTTTGGAAAATTTTAGACTAATATCAAAATTTAATTTCCTTCCTGATTATTAATGTTTTCCAGTGTTTTTGTTACATTTTAAGTTAATTTTATGCACCCGTACTAAAATTCAGTGCTAGTAGATTCACGGCTGTAAAGGTAATAACAACACACGCAATCATATTTGCTGGCTGCTCCTCTCTATCATCCCATAGACCACCATATGGTGGCAGGTACTAGGAAAACATTATTTAGCTACGATATGAAACACTTTATTAAATTAAAAAAAAAAACATAATTCGTTCGACGATGAATATTAAAATTGCATTTTCACTCATTCAACCTTCTGTTGGTTAAATTCTCGAACTTCGACCCCAAACTAAATATAGACAATTGAAAGTGGTGGATCTTTGATTAATTTTAGCATAGACAATGATTAAGTATTTTTGTGCATCAAACACAAAGTCACTTGCAAGGATACAAGGATAAACATTTCGTTTTTTTCTTTTTTGTTGATGTTGGTGGTGTAGCGTTACACTGGTTTTAATTATTTGAAAATATATGAGTCATGCTTCCTTGTAGTTGCAGCAAATATTAGTATATTTTTCTGTTTATGGAGGCGTAAATTGAGCACCTCATGTTATTTTGATACGAGCATGAATTTGATGAAGTGTTTGGTAAGTAAACCATAAGGTAAGATACCTGTAATTAAAGTAGATATTCTAAATCTAATCGAACCGTGTAGATATTGGCCTAATTTTAAGGAAGAGATATAAGTTAAGACTCAAGAGCCAAATAACAACGGAATATAATTTTTCATCGCTTAATTTTGGTGATAGCTTTGTATCTAAAATATCGGAACTAATAAATGAGAACAGCTAGAATTTATGAGTTCGGCTTTACCGATCCTAGAGAGCGTAAATCGTAAATTGTAAATCGTATTCATCCACGCTACCAAAATTCAATATTTTTATGAGAACAGACATGTTGAGGAAAAAACTTTATTCGAAAAAAAACAGAAGTAAGACCAGTACAGCCGGCCTAGACCGACTATGCAATACCATATGACTTATAATCTGATTACAGTATAATAGAAATGTTTAGGTATTCATATATTTTTGATAGCTGATAGTGTATAAAAATGAATTGCGCCCATAGTTGCCAGATAATCTGGGTGTAAAATCGTCAAATTTTGGGGGAAAAATCATCAAAATCTTCATTCGATTTTGCAAAATCGTCAAAAAAAAATCGTCAAAATAAAAACAATCGAATTTTTATATGTATGTATATATGTATGTATATATTTCTGTGGCAATATGAAATAACATCTTAAGTCATCTTAAGTGAAAATTGAGTTTTATTAGTATTAGGATTCTCCTTTTCAGGATGCGTATTTCTATCATAATTTTTAATGTGTAAACATCTATACGCGCAGGGGGGTAAATTTCAAAAACAGCGTAAAATGTAAGTGTAACATATGAGCGTGAGTCGTAAGACAAAATGTATTGGTGAAAAAATTTTGATATTATGATAACCTGTTTGAAAATTAAAAATGAAAATTAAAAAATGAAAAAAAAAAATGAAAAATAAAAAATTGAAATTAAAAATAAAAAATGAAAAATGGAAAATAAAAATGAAAAATAAAAAAATTAAAAATGAAAAATAGAAAATGAAAAATGAAAAAATAAAAATAAAAAATTAAAAATAAAAAACAAGTAAGAAAATTATAGTCGGTCTAGACCGACTATACGATACCCTATACCATGCCCTATCACTTAGGCCCAACTAACTGGACATAGAAAATAAGCAAAAACCAAATTTGAGTCTGATTTTTATTAATTTTTTTGGCTGAAGATATAAAAAGTTCATATCGGATGCTATATCTATATGGGGACTAGGTCCAAAAATGGACCGATCCTGATTATGTTTACTAAAGTCTCTTGGATTTTGCAAAAATATATACAAACAAAATCTGAGAAGAATCAGTGCAATACGTTTGTTTTTTTAATAGAATTAAGTGAAGATCGGGAAGCAGCTCTATATGGGGCCAAAGGGATCATTTTTGGACTACTCATTAATGGACGTAATGAACGCATACAAAACCCAATTTGAGTAAGATCTATATGACAATTTGGATCTTATGGCAATTTATGTCGATTTCATATGGGTAATTTGTATGGGGGCTAGGTCTGAACATAGACCGATTCTCACCAATTTCAATAGCGTTCATCCTATAGCCGATGAAAGCTTACATACCAAATTTCATCAAAATATATTCATATTTGCGACCTGCAGTTTGATTACAAGCTTTACATGGAACACAGACGGACGGACGGACGGACGGACATTGTTAAATCAACTCAGAAAGTGATTCTGATTCGATCGGTATAATTAAAGATGGGTCTAGGTCAAATATTTTTGGTTGTTATAAACAGCAGCACCAAGTCATTATACCCAAACCACATAGTGGTATGGGGTATAATAAAAAATGCAAAATGAAAAATGAAAAATAAAAATGAAAAATAAAAAATTAAAAATTAATAACGAAAAATTAAAAATTAAAAATAAAAAATGAAAAATAAAAAAATAAAAAATGAAAAATAAAAAATGAAAAATTAAAAATAAATTAAAAATGAAAAATGAAAAATTAAAAATAAAAAATGAAAAATAAATTTAAAAAAAAAATAAATTAATCATGAAAAATAAAAAATGAAAAATTAAAAATTAACCGGTTAAAATAATAAATAATAATAAATATTTTTATATTAACAGAGCCCCTGCAGTTGATTGCTATAAAAGATACGCTTTCTGTTTAATTTTAAGAAAGTGCTATAAAAAAATCTTTAATTACTAGATGTTTACACATCTCCCCTGCGATCGGACTCACATGATTTTTTTTAAATAAACCAATTAATAGAAAAATTATCGCAGTTTAGTTTTTAACTTTATTGCTTTTGAAAATAAATTAATACGTCTAAACTTAAACTTATTTTTTTAAAACACGACATTGAAGGTTTCAGCATAAAAACTTATATCAACTTAAGTACAATAAATTCTAACAATTTTGAAATAAACTTAATAGACACGAACATCTTCTATTGAACTAAGCTGTTATGTATACTTAAGATATTCAGATATGCAAAAATTTTTTTTGTAAAACATCTTATCTCGACTTAAGAATAGTAAAACTATAGTCTCCAATTCATTAGAACATTTTAAGTTTAAGTAAGATTTTGTTTTTCTGTAATTTAATTTTATTAAAACATCTTAAGTACAAACAACAATTATAAAATATTTCTAAATAAAATATTTTTATCAACCTTTTTGTCTTAAATAATAGTTTATCTACCTAATGGGTTAAAAATATTTTATTAAATCTAAACCAAATTAATTTTACATAAAATGTGAAATATCTCAAACCTGTAATTTTCTAATTAAGAGTTATGTTATATTGCGACAGATTTGTTTTATTTAAGAAAGAAAACCAAAAATAATAGAGAAGATAAAATTCTTATAATTTTTTTAAAAATAAGTAAATTATTATATAAAAAAACATAACAATTCAAAGTAAAACATTTATAGGTACATGTTTTATATTTATGTATGAAAATGCCATAAATAACAATCGCCCATCATTAAATTTGTAATATGTAATTTTAATTTTCATACACTTTTGAAAATAGATTAATTCAAAATTAAATAATTCTGTTTATATTCACATTTTGTATATAAATTTCAGAATTTAACATTTTTATGAAATCTGTTTTTATTGCAATGCCATAGCAATTATTTTTATTTAATTTTAAATAATATTTTTTTATTCAGATTTACTTGACTGAATATTCTTTCAACATTGCCTAAAGAATGTGGCAAAAATAATATGTTTTGAACAATTTTGTTAAAGTAGGAAATAAATATCTACAATCTGCGCGTTAAATTTAAGAAATTTTCTTCCAAAAATCTAAGAGAACATCATCAAAATAACTGTTAAAATTCAAAAATTTTAACTGTCTAAATTCGAAATATCTTTTTAAAATATGAGCACATAGTTCTACATATGTACCGCTGTGTAAAGAAAAAAAAAAGTTGTCTTTTTTAAAAACTGAAAATTATATGGTTGTCACAATACAGCATATTTGTTTTAATTATTCCTGCTTAGGACGACCATAGGAAGCTTAATATCACAACAAGTAACAATATAATATAGTTTACAGATAAAATATTGTAAATTTTCGATATTTGTAAAAATCGCAATTTTCAGAGCAAAAATCGTCCAATCGTCATTTGGCTGTTTTTGATACAAAAAATCGTCAAAATGACGATAAATCGTCAAATCTGGCAACAGTGATTGCGGCTCGTATGTAGGTTAAAGTTTCGCGAACTAACTAAACGATTCACAGAATTTTTCTTCAAATAGTTGGCGGAAGGTTTATGATATATTGTGGTTACTTTTTGAATAGGGGCATGGTATCTCCCCTACAAAGTAAATGTTTATTATCAAATATCTAGAGTATGATGCTGGTAGTATTGAAATTTTGTGTGAGCTTAGAAATTATAAAAATGCAAGGCCGAACCAAAAATGAGCTTATATTTACCGCTAATTATCTTGAGCACTATGATAGCAGGTTTATTGCATATAAATGTACACAGTTGAGGCTAAATGAGCGTGATCAGAGTAGTAAGCGTGACAAAGTAAGCAATATAGCGAGAGTATAGAAACAGGAGTGCTATGATAGTAAGAGCCTTGCAATTTTATAAGTCTATTGATTCTGGATGGAAGTAGGAGACTAAAATATTGCCAGTTTCAGTTCAATGATCGATGTAATTCTCCTACAAAATCGGAATATACAGTATTATCTATGTCGAGTTCAAATATTTTTAATGTCAATACCAACTTATTGCTATTCAGGTATTTACGAGTTTAGAGTAGATCGAAATAACAAAATTAAGGCAGTTGGAATAACTTGAAAAATGTTCACCGTTTATTGGTGAGAAAACATAAAAAAGTCATGAACGTTTTTGTTTTTCAAGGGCAACAAGTACATCTTTAAAAAAACAATTTTGAAAATCACCAAAAAATGGTGAACTGTTTTCAGGTTATTCCAGGTTATATAGTGGAAGTGCCTTAAGTTTGGACATAACGGTATATCGCGAAAAGTCGAGCTGATAGAAAAAAAGCCAAGTGCAGAGTTAGATTAAGTGTCCGAAATAACTAAAAACAATAGTCAGATTTTAGTCAACAAAAACTTATTACATTAATAGAACACACACACATATTAAATAAATGTTATTTTTGTATGAAAATAGCGATTTTTATCAATTCAGTTTTCTCAGTAAATTGTGAACAAAATCAAAAGTCGTCCACCGATTACAATGCAATATAGCTCATTTCATTCGAAATATCTTTATATAAATGTTTGTGGACCAAAACTGTGATTTTTGAGGCAGTATTATTTTTTATGAATTTTTAAAAAACAAAAAAAAAATTTTTTTTAATCGTTATTTTTTTCAAAACTTCAACGATATCTCTGAAACTACTGGGAAAATTTAAAATCAATGTAAGCATGCCTTAAAGATAATATTGTTGGCGAACTTTTTTATTTTTTTTAACTGAATATGCTGAACCGTTTTCAAGTTATTCCAATATCTGTGGTTTTCTGGAATAACCGCGTATGTCCATTTTTGTCAGTTTTGAGTTAACGATGCCAAATATATTAGTTTTTAATGCTCTTTACATGTGTTAAATTTTTTTTTTAAATATTGACCATTTCTGAGTTTTTTCTTTAAATAACGACGTAACTTAAATGTTTATTAAGTTAATGTGCAGCACTATCGACGTATGTCAACCTACGTTTGAGCGCTGACAAATTATTTTCTCAGAAAACAACACATAGCGACATACGTTGTTATTAATGAAAAAAAATGCAAAATAATTTTGGATTATTTTTCAGTTTATAACCACTCATAAAAACTTGTGTGTTTATTTCTATTATTTTTTGTCACTATTATTCTTGATACGTTGTTGTATTCTCATCCTAAGTCCCGTTAACTTTTTGTTGACGAACAAAAAAATCCATTTTTCAAGCAAAAACAACTTATGTCTACATGGGTAGTTGAATTGGTAGTTTTCTTTTTCGAAGAAAATGACGTTTGTCGACATAAGTTGTTTTATCTGAACACACTTTAAGTGTTATTTACATATTATTTTTTCGTCCTTCTCTAGGATCTATTCCTCTGAAGATTTTTGACTCAAAATTTTATATAAAGTATTTATTGCCCATGTCTACAGGACTGTTAAATAAAAAGCTCTAAAAACTATATATCGAGCCCATAATTTCAAATATAACGTTTTTTGGCTCCCCTGAACATTTTGATTTTATGACATACGCGGTTATTTTAGAAAACCACAGATATATGTACTGGAAGTGCCTTAATTTTGGACATAACGGTATATCACGTAAAGTCGAGCTAATAGAAAAAAACCAAGTGCAGATTTGAAATCAGCGACCTCAAATTAGTAAAAAATCGATACAAACTTCCAATCAGCACAAAAAAAAGTAAGCATTACTAAAAAATAATGGATGCACAACCAAATATTGAAACGTAAAATTTAAGGAGAGCTAACAATAACTGTATTATTGTAAAAATGATTTCTTTCAACTTTTTTTTTATTT
Organism: Cordilura impudica; assembly: GCA_963682025.1. NCBI lineage: Eukaryota > Metazoa > Arthropoda > Insecta > Diptera > Scathophagidae > Cordilura > Cordilura impudica. The sequence goes on along the minus strand of OY821518.1, from coordinate 70,339,706 downwards.
TCTAAGGTTTAGCTATTTTGTGTTAATATTTTTTTGTTTTTTAAATAAATAAAACAAGCAACCCTTAAAATTGATAAAAGAGTATTTAATATTATGATCAAGTCGTCAAAAATATATCATGTTAACAGTTTCCATGTATTGTCACTCACAGCATTTATATTTGTGTCATTTTGTTTGTAATAATTATAAAAAAAAGCTGAACCCTATAAGATATATGTGACCTTCTCCGAGAAAAGGGAGCTAGTGTGTGAAAATTAAGTTTTGAGAGAAAAACGCATTTAAAGTTTCTACACCCTTTTAGGTACCAGAATCCACCGTTTTTGACACAAGCCGTTTTTTGACACACTAGGTCCCTTTTCTCGGAGAAGGTCACATATATTCTTGATTCTTACAACAAGCGGAGTTGATATAGCAATGTCCGTCTGCAGAAATCTCGATAACGCTCGCAACAGGTAAGCTAGGTTGGTCATTTTTAGTGAAAATGAATCATAAAATTCAGATCAATAAGTCCCGCGATTTCATCTAAAATTTAAAAAATACTTGAAAAAAATACCATTTTTCTTTGTTGTTCTTATTATTGCTGTTATTCTGAATTTTCTTTCTCGTGTGTAATTGTTCTTATTATTATGGTCGTTGTTATTGTAGCATTTGCTTCATTAGTGTGTATGTCTGGCTATACTCAACTTGTCAAGAGGTCCAACTCGTGCTTAAAGCTGGATAATTTTTAAGGTCTCAGAACTTTGGATATTCTAATGCGGAATGCGTTAAAAAGTATGTTTTTTTTTGTTTCTTATGGAGAGATTTCAAGTATTTCGATTCGAAAAATAGAAAATTATTGCAATATTTCAAATACAAGTAAATGCTTTTTATAAAAAAAGCATAATTGTTTATATAAGAATCAATTATTAATAAGAAATTACAACAAATACCGAACAAAAATCAAATTTCATTTTCAATTTAAAGATAAATTATAATTATATTATGCATTATATAATATATTATATTATAATTAATTGTAATACCCAACATTGATTATAATATTAACTTTATGATACATTTGAAGAGTATCAAAGATTTGGCACAGCGAACACTCTACTTGTTTTAATTTATATTTTACAAATCTGCTTTATAGAAATATAAAATGACATGAACTCGTAATCACCCATTATTAATAAAATTAAAATAAATTATGTTAATTTTTAATCACCCCAATAATTACATTAAATAAAACCAAAAAATTAATTCAATCTTACCTTCGTTGAACTGCATGTGTCCGTTCATCTTCAGTCTGATAATTGCATAATTTGTTGAGATGTCAATGACATCATTTTCGCCACAAAACATTTACTTTTATTTTTACAATTCTTAATATTTGCCCTTCTTCACACTAATATTTATTTTAAATACTTCTTGATCTTGCTCTTCGCTACTACTTTACTCATGACTTTAAATGACATTTATTCTCATTACACTAATAACAACACTTCACATTCCACTTGCAAAGCAGAGAGAAACAAAAAAAAAAAACACAAAGAAAGAAAAAGAAACCGAATGCTATTTCAGTTTAAAGATTTACATTATTTCTTATTTACTTTTTCTAATTAATACTTTTTTAAAATAACACTTATAACACTATAAATATTTATTATGCGACAATAACAAAAAAACACTAATACTTCTTCTATAATTTTTTATCACACTTTTGTATTTACAACACTAGCTTTTTTTAATATTTATTCTGATTGATTAATTATATATAACAATTAAGGCGTTTGTTTAGTTAAAACATTATTATTAAATTCACTCGTTTATGTAAATTTTCCATCAACACGCGTACGCACCGATCACTTAATAAATACTGATTAACCTAATAACCTGTGCTCATCAATATAAAGAAATGTCAAAGAGCAAATTAGCAAGCAATAATTAATGGACGTTTTTGTTTCAATTAGTAAAGAGAAAGGTGTTGCCAGATGTGTAGTGTTTTGAAAGTTTCCAAGAAGACAATTGCATTAACCCAAATTGGGTATTTATATACCATATATGTATAGAGTAATGTAACAGAAACATTGGACTAATAAAAAAAATTTCCTATGTGTGTCTAGCCATTAAGGAAAATTTGGAGTCAAAAATCTGCAAATTTTTAAGGTGATGCCATTTTATGAAAAGGATCTTGAGAAATAGTGGAATGCAAAATTAAAATCCACTATCTTCTACACAACATGCGCTTGTGGTGAAATTTATTGGCATGAGTATTTAAATATTAGGAGTTCTAAAATCACACACTTTTTTTAATTGAGTAAAAGTTTGATGCTGCTAATAATAAAAATTAAACTTTAAAACAAAAATAAATTTTTATACCTTATAACATTATCAAAAGTATCTGACCTAGACACACCTTTCGTCACATAAATAGTTTCTGAGTCGATTTAACAAAGTCCGTCCTTCATTCCGTCTGTCTGTTAGTTTTTCTGTGTGTCCCAGTAAATATTGCAATCAAGCTATTCCCCATATAAAAATAGGAACTGAGATAAAAGTTTGCATATCTGCAGTAAACAAATTATGATAAATTTCTATATCCAATTAGATAATAACTAAGGCATAGGACATCGTATAATCGGTCTGGACCGACTATTATTAGCGTTCTTTTTTTCTATTTGATGAAGGTATGAACAGTTTGTGCAGATGTTTGTAACTATAGGAAACATTTGATCTAGACACACCTTTTAATCGAACCAAAGGTCGCAGAAATGTATACATTTTGACGGAATTTTGTATGCAAGCTTGTATACAATTAAAACCCATGAGATCCAGATTATCATACAGAAATCAGTCAACCTAGTTCATGTGTATTTATTATAAGTATTTACATACAAATACGAGGGCGGTTCGGAAAGTTCTTAGCCTAGCAATGAAAGAGAATAGTTAGGTTTTCAAAAATATTTTTTTTTAAATATAATCTCCTGAAACTTCAATACACTTATTCCAAAGCTTATCTAGCAATTCTAGCCCTTGATTAAAATAGTTTTCCTCAAGGTCTTCAAAATAGTGGTTGACAGCTGTAATTGCATCTTCATTTGAGGTAAAATGCTTGCCAGCAAGGAATTTTTTTAGATTTGGAAATCAGGTAAAAGTCACTGGGAGCTAAATCAGGAGAATAACGTGGGTGGTCAAGCAACTCGTACTATCATTCGTTGATTTTAGCCATTGTTAAAACACTCTTGTGCGCCGGTGCGTCGTCTTGATGATTTTTTTTCTTTTTTTTTTTGTAAGCAAGGACGCTTTTTTTTTCGAATTTTTACATTTAATTGATCTAAAAGGTTTTAATAGTACTCTGAATTTATTGCTCTACCCTTTTACAGAAAGTCGATCAATAAAATACCTTTGATGGTCCAAAAACCCGTTGCCATAACCTTACCAGCCGATTGAACTGTTTTTGCCTCCTTTGGGGATATTCCTCCAGCTTCAGTCCATTGTTTGGATTGTTCTTTTGTCTCTGGAGTATAGTGGTGGATCGATGTCTCGTTAACAGTTATGCAACGATGCTTAAAATCCATTACATTTTTCTTAAAACGATCCCAACAAGCTTGAGAAATTTTCATTCTTCTGCGTTTTTGGTCGACTGTTAACATGCGGCACCCATCTTGCAGAAAGTTTTTTCATCTGTAGTTCTTCATGCAAAATTAAATGGACTCGATCATTTTTCTGGTCCGTATGAAGGAGCACTTTCACCTACACATTCACCATATCATTATAAATTTCTTGTCCCGATAAACCTTTTTTATGTAAATAATTAATGAATTCTAATTTTTCCATTGTAAAAAAATCACGGATGCGTGTTTTTTGAATACCTGTTTCTATACGAAAGAGTTGCCAGATCGAAACGAAATTGAACATGTGCTCACAGCAGTGCAGGGATGGAACTTTCCAAAACACTTAACCTCTTTCTGTTTATACCGCGCTTTCTGTGCTAGGTCAATCACTTTCCGAACCGCCTCCGTATGTAGTCAAAAATTAAACCCTGTAGTACGACCATTTTTACTCATAGTTCCGATCTTCACTAAAATCTGTGAAAAATCAAAAATATTGCATGAATATATTTCAATTTGGTTAGTCTATGTTTTTGAGTAAAATAATTGACTTTACTAAATATGGTAATGATCGGTGCATTTTTTGACCTGTAGCGCGATTCAGTAACTTCTTTTAACGGTAATCGAATCTTTAAAAAAAAAATCATGTGAGTCCGATCACAGGGAAGATGTGTAAACATCTAGTAATTAAAGATTTTTTTATGTCATTTTTTAAAATCAAACAGAAAGCGTCATCTATGTATCACTTAGAGCAAAAACTGTTTCAGCTAATTCAACAACCGTTTGCTGTAAAACGTTAAAAATATCCTAATATAAACGTATATAAGTGATACATAGATGACGCCTTTAAAAAAGTGGCATAAAAAACAACTTTATACCATAATTTTTTCACCAATACAATCATAAGTCACACAGCGTTATCTGCTTCAGCTCACACCGATATGAGTTACGCTGTTTTTGTGATTGTATTGTGAAATAGAAATTTACCCCCCTGCGCGTATAGATGTTTACACATCAAAAAAAGAAAACAACAAAACTATCGAGTTTGGTATTCAGTAATATTTTTAACGATATTCACTATTGTTAAAGTCAGCTTATGTTGCTATCTAAACGACAACCATTTTTGTGTTGTTTGTTCATCGATAAAAATTTAAATTTTTTTTAGGTTCAATAAATAAAAATCATAAAATAGTGAAAATATTTTGCTTTTATTAAAAAAAATTCAATTTCAAAAATAAAGAAATTAAACATAAACATAAAATCACCCTGTCAAACACGAAGTATTTTTTTTTTTTCTATTCTTCTTTGTGCATTTCTCTTATTCTGACAGAGATGCCACTAGCTTACGAGTTAAACAGATAGAAAAACAGATTTGTCGACTGTCGTTAATGCTACGTTCAGACGGATAGCAGGATTCTAGGTTCGTTCTCTCATTCACGGTTCGCGCCCCAATCATGATTGAACCTACATGATTCGCCATACAAAATTTTGAGAACGAACCAACTTGGTTCATTTTGAATCTAGTTCCGAACCACGAAAAATATATTGTCATCTCCAATTTTAATAACAAAAATTATAGCTAGTTTATCTGAACTAGCTGTCAAAAATATATAAACAAAGAAAAAACTAAAAATTAATGTATGCTTTAAAATAAATAGAAACATTTAACAAATAAAAAGTTTTTATTTACATACATATAATTGTACCGACTCAACTTGTATGGAAGAGAAAAAAAGTGATTTTGTTACCTATCTGAAAATAAAGCTTTATATGTTTTATGATAATTCCCAAAATATTTTGGTTCTAGCGTTGACCATCCGTGAGCTGGACCATTTTTAAAAAAGGTCTTTTTTCAGTTTTTCGAATTTTTTGTACTTTGCTCCAAGACGACATAAAATTTGGTATCATCGAAAAGAGTTTTTGAAGCAGCATCCAGTGGTATATAAAACTTGACCACTTGCGACTTACTGGTTGAGATATTTAACTAAATACATATTTTAGTTTCGGGTTTTCATACAAATTCTACATATTTGGAAATAATGTTTTGCTTTTCAAATTGAATCTGTTTTAAAATAATGTTAATTTATTTTTTTTGGTAATTATTCACATAAAACGCGAAAATCGCGATATATTTTATCATTTTTTAATATAGGCAATATGGGTTTCAAATTTTTTCATTTTTTAATTATAATAATCCGGTGATAAGCAAAAGATCTGTTTTCGAATCCAGGCTGCTGTGATATATATTTAAGTTTTCAAATATTAATTTTGAATACATATATTAAATGAGAAATATAGTTACGAACAGAACAAATTAAATTAGTTAACTAAACTACAAATTAAAAAATTTATCGAAATGTGAAAAATACAATTACAATAAGAAATATAAAATTTATGAAAAATCTTTTCGCGATTCTATCTTTGTATAAAGTTTGCACGATTCCATTTTGTTTGCAATATGACCTGGTCGATAACTTTCAATAACAGAAAGACATGATTGGCTTACTAGCTTAACAAATCGTTCCGTGTCTTGCGAATGGCACGGGAATTCTAAATTGATTTCGGTAAAAGAAGCAGTTAATTTTATCTCTATAAACAGTTTTTAAATTGTGACTTTACCTGGTATTTCAATAATTTCTTCAGAATCACAAAGATCTTTTAAATACTGATGGGAATAAAACTGTATACAAGGTGGTTCAGTAATGCGACCAATTTCATTCCAATTTATCATATCTTTTAAGGACTCGCACTCGAACAATATTTTTGGAATATTGAATTGTCCAATATCATCAATATTGCTATCGCGTGCTTCGAGAATGATTTTTAATGCCTCCGAGCGAACTTCTTTTTCCTTGTCTGTTGCCATTGAGAGTAAAATGTGTTCTGGATGTGCAAAAAACCCGTTTATTTGAATGGAAGATTGATAATTTCTTGAAGTTCGATTGGAAGCATGCGTGTGCATTTTATATATTTTAGTAAGTGATGGCTTCCGTGGCATGAGGCTGACTTTTTACGAGAAACCAAAACGGAGCATAAACTTTCATAACGAAAAATGCCAACTTTGTTTATTCTTCTGAGGGGGCGGTTTGAGTGACCTAGAGTCTTAAAATTCTTGATCCAGGCTTCATACTGGCTACATGGCTATCACAATTTCCACTATCTACGGCTTTGACCATTTCAAACAAGTATTTTTGGTCTGCCCGTAGGTCCCAACTGTCAATATTTTCACCCATAGATATCGGTGCAAAATCAGAAATTGGCTTTGAGTAAACGAAATTTTAAATACAGGAATAAATTAAATAGAAACTCAAAAATAGTCTAGTGATACTTACCGGTATATTTTCGCAGTCTCTTAAGAGGTTTTCAATATTTCCCGGCCAGTTTTGGGGGACAGTAGCTTTTCCCAACAGACTTTTTAAAAGAGCGACAAATGGCAGTTCGTTAAAATGAAACAGGCATACAAACAACTGTAACGGTCGCTGAAGTTCTCTTTCCAAAGTACAAATAGTTCCGCTATGCTTGCCTGTATTTGTACTAGTATCATCACAATTAACTGCAATCAGGTTATCTAAGGCAATGCCTTCATTATTTAGGAAACTGAGAATTCCTTTTGCAATTTCTTTGCCTTTGCCATCCTCTGCTGTCATGTAACCAATAAAACAAGAGTTTGGTTCTTTAACAAGTGTAACATGCTCTTCTATTACTTTTACGTTACGTGGAGACCCATTTACCACTACTTGTTTTAAGGTGCGTTCCCTTTTTCCATCAAACGATATACCCTTTAGTAAAGAATTAGAAGAATTAAATTCTTTTTTGCATATTTTATAGCCTTATTACGCTCTCTTCTTATTTTATGCTGATCTATAATTATGCCTGTGGTATTTAAATATTTTAACAGAGTATTGGCCAATAGGGCTCCATAGCGATTTGACACGCCATCTCGATCCAAGGCAGCACTAAATGTTGGAAGTTCCATTGTATGTAGTTTTTTTCATCCTACATACAGCTGCTTCACTACATACAGCTGAATGATTTGTATTATGGTATCCACCCTTTACTAAGCCAGCTTGATCTACGTAAAACTTCCAGGCAAATCATGGAATTTTGCTCTTGCCAGTACACCTGCATGGAGCTCTTATTTTGAGGGGATATCTCTTTCTGAGGTATTCCAGCTTCTTCCATATAACTGGAAAACTTTTTACCGGAATTCGAACAAATTTCTGGATTATGTCACAGTTTGTCGGAAGCTTAGCTGAACAGGAGAAAAATCCATTTTTAGTGTTTTCGTAAATTTATTTTTAAGTCTAATATTATAAATTTATGCTGCACCTGTCATTAATAGATTAATATGTTTTTAATTAGAAAATTAATATTTGAAAACTTAAATATATCTCACAGCATCCTGGATTTGAAAACGGATATTTTGCTTATCACCAGGATATTATAATTGCAAAATGAAAAATTTTGATACCCATATTGCCTATATTTGCAAAAAGATAAAATATATCGCACTTTTCGCGTTTTATGTGAATAATTGCAAGAAATAAAAAATAAATTAACATTATTTTAAAACAAATTCAATTTGAAAAGCAAAACATTATTTCCAAATACGTAGGATTTGTATGAAAACCCGAAACGAAAATAAGTATTTAGTTAAATATCACAACTAGTAGGTCGCAGGTGGTCAAGTTTTATATACCACTGGATGCTGCTTCAAAAACTCTTTTCGATGATACTAAATTTTATTTATGTCGGCTGGGAGCAAAGTACAAAAAAATTCGAAAAACTGAAAAAAGGACCTTTTTTCAAAATGGTCCAGCTCACGGATGGTCAATGCTAAAACCAAAATATTTTGGGAATCTTCACAAAACATATCAAGCTTTATTTTCAGAGGGGTAACAAAATCACTTTTTTTTGAGTCGCTCTATTATACATATATTCAAATAAAAATGGAAAAAATGAAATAGAGAAACGTAAAGTGTAGAAGGATGTCTTCAAATATTTGCACAAAAAATATAAACGTCAAAGTGAAACAATAACACTCGTCTGAACACCAAGGTTCGCAATAGTGATTCAGAGAGCGAATCAAGTGGTCCATTTTGCCGTCTGAACATGCTATTAGATATACTTAGCGAATCACTTAATCGTTAGTGCAAAAAACGGCAGCCGTCGATATATTTTGCGATTGTCGGATCCTTAAAATTTACAGAATCGCACTACTGGTCCCCACAAAAAATATCTGCTGGGCGCAATTGAATAACAATGCCCCTCAAATTTGGTTTTTTTATTTTATATATCCAATAAAGACCTCATTTCTGGAAACGTCTGGTGTTTAAGATCAGGGATACAAATAACTCTTCATGGTTTATATACATATTTTTTTTAATTAACAATAATTTTTAGTCTGTGATTTTAATATGTATAAAATAAAAACGTTAATTAAATATTTTTTTTTAAAGAAATATTGAATTTTAACAAAATTTTTTAATTGTTATTCGCCTCGGTTTATAAATGTTTCGGTTTTCAATTTAAATGAAATTGAGAAATCACAAGAACTTGAGATTAAGGTCTCTTAGGTCCAACTAATAGATATAGAAAATAAGCATAAACCAAACTTGAGTTACATTGTTATTAATTTTATTGCCTTCGGATATGACAAAGTTCATATCGGATGCTATATTTATATGGGGACGAATTGACCGATCCTGAGCCTATTTGGTATGGTCCCACCAAGTTTGAGAAAAATCTGTGCAACATTTTTAATAGATTTAAGTGAAGATCGGGATACAGCTTCATAAGGGGGCTATGACTAAGAATTGTCCTATAGGGTTTTTTTTTCTACTGATAAATGGATGTAATAAACACACATAAACCCAATTTGATCGAGATTTTCACCAATATCAATGGCGTTCTTCCTATGGCCGGTAGAAGTTTATATACTAAATTTCATCAAAATATAATCATATTCAATATAAGCGCAATATTTTATTTATTAGCAGTATTTTATTCTCAACGTTTTCAGAGTTCAGAAAAAAACACACACTGAAAAAAAAACTCGTACATATATGTAAACAAACAAAACTTAGACCAACACACACATTTTTTTATTTTCATATCAATTATGTGTGTTTCTAAATTTTGTACGGTGCCAAACACATCATGACTGTGTTTCGTTTTAATATTTCGTTATCTACACGAACATTTTTCTATCACGTATTTTTTGTTTCCGTCACACATAAACCACACAGATTCGAGTGTTGCTTTATTTGAAGTTCATGTTCTGGTACGTGTACTGAAAAAAAAAAAACAGAACATGTACAATAAACAGGTTCGAGTTCAGTTATATTTTAAGTCGTGTTCTGGCTCGTGTACTAAGAAAAAACAGAACATGTACAATAAACAGGTTCGAGTTCAGTTATATTTTAAGTCGTGTTCTGGCTCGTGTACTAAGAAAAAATAGAACATGTACAATAAACAGTTATATTTTATATAAATTCGTGTTCTGGCTCATGTACTGCGAAAAATTGAAACATCAATTCGCGATCTGATACACCCCGATAAAAACGACGACAAATGTTTCAACCAAATTTATAAAAATTTTGTTGACCCTTTTTTATGACTTACGTTGCAAATTGTTTACAGTTGTCAAATATTTTAAAATTTTATTGGCCATTTTTTTGTGATTTACGTTGAAATTATTTACAATAAGGGTTTTCACTTTGGTAGTAAAGTACCCTTGTTACCCTTGTAAATGTTGTAGATATAGTAAAAGTACTATTGTTTACAACACCGCAACAACAAAATGTATGAAATGAAAATTTACTACGCTGTGGTTAAAATACAAGGGTAAAAGGTATAGTACATTAACAAGACTAAACATTTACAAGACTAAAACAGCTGATCGTTGAGCTTTCAAAACAATTGTTTAATTTTATTGTTCATTTTGTGGTCATAATCAGAATAAATAATAAAAAATGGATCAAAATAATAAATAAATTAATAATAAAGATGGACCGATAGGTAAATTTAGCGTTTTCGGCATTTTTCTAATCTTCAAATGCTTTTTGAAATTTTTTAGTTTTCAAATTGATGGAAAACAAAACAAAAATCAGCTGATTCATTAATTTACAATACACAATACAATACACACGGAAAAGACGTTCACGCTTTGTAATATAAAATCGTTGTAAATATAACAGGGTTGTAAATTTAACACCAAGAGTGAATACCGCTAATTGTTTTTATTGACTGGTTTTTATTTTAATAAAATATGGTAATAAAATACTTAAGACCCAAAAACTATTTAGCATCATAAAAGTTACACTTGTTGGTTGTTAGGTTTTTTTGCATTACCCATCCCTATTTTCGCAACCAATTAGTGTCATAGACGAAAAACCCAATTTTGCGGCATAAAAGACACACTTGTTGGTTGCTAGGATCTTTTGCAAATTTTTTTTTTTGGTAACAAATAACTTTAGACACAAACAAATATTGCATCATAAAAAACACAATCACCCACCCTTAATTTGCGAACCAATTAGTGTCAATGCACAATCCTTTTCTCAATGATTTTTTGGGATTTTTGCGTAAAAACACAATGAGTGCCAATAAAAAAAACCCAAACAAAATATTTTCATATTTTATTGTCCCTTTTTTATGACTTACGTTACAATTGCTTGCAAGTGTTACAATTTCACGCAATTGATTTTGCAATAAATAGCGAGTGCGTGCGTCATTTATTCATTAAAAATGGTTCAGTTTTCATTAGATCGTGATCTATAAGTGTACTGTGTTTTTGTGTAAATTGCAAATATTTTGTGAAAATTAAAAAAATTGGAAAGCAATAACAGAAATAAGTTTTGCTATAAAAAATACGCAACTTTTAATAGCGAAAGGAAAAAATTTACATGTCTGATTGAAACCTGCAAGAAAGATTTAAGTGCAGTGTGCAGTTTTTGTGTCTTAAGTATTTTATTACCATCTTTTATTAAAATAAAAACCAGTCAATAAAAACAATTGTAAATAATTTCAACGTAAATCACAAAAAAATGGCCAATAAAATTTTTAAATATTTGACAGTTGTAAACAATTTGCAACGTAAGTCATAAAAAATGGTCAATAAAATTTTAATAAATTTGGTTGAAACAATTGTCGTCGTTTTTATCGGGGTGTATCAGATCGCGAATTGATGTTTAAATTTTTCGCAGTACACGAGCCAGAACACGAATTTAAAATATAACTGAACTCGAACCTGTTTATTGTACATGTTCTGTTTTTTCTTAGTAGATGCGCCAGAACACGACTTAAAATATAACAGAACTCGAACCTGTTTCTTATACATGTTCTGTTTTTTCTCAGTACACATACCAGAACATGAACTTCAAATAAAGCAACACTCGAATCAGCGTGGTTTATGTGTGTTCGAAACAAAAAATACGTGATAGAAAAATGTTCGTGTAAATAACGAAATATTAAAACGAGCACAGTCATGATTGTGTTGGGCACCGTAGAAAATTTAGAAACGCACATAATTGATATGAAAATAAAGATATGTGTTGGCTGCTTTTGAACAGAACATTGTATGTTTCATGTGTGTATTTTCTGAACCTTGTTTTTTATAGAGATATTTAAGAATTAAAAAAAATGATTCAGCAAGTATACATTAGAAGCGTATTTTTGTGGTTGGTCCATCACTAACGAAAGAGTCGGCGGCAGCGCAAAGCTGGCTTTAATCCGCACGACTTGGAGTATAATCAAACATACACGCTAATGAAGAAAATTCTACAAAAATAACAACCGCAACAACACACGTAAGAAACAAAATGTGAATAACAAAACAAAAATAACAAGAGTAACATAAAAATTTTATGTTTTGTACATTTTCATTGAAATCTTAGGACCGATTTTTAGCATTTTAAATAGCGACATGCTCAGGATATCAATGAATCGTTTTCCCCGACCCAGGCCAGTTGACTATTGAGGGCTATCTAGTGAATTCCACCGACGGACAGACGAACATCCCTATATCAACTTTGCTTGTTATGCGGATTAATAATATACACATTTTATGGGGTCCAGATTCTTATTATTACAAGCGGAATGAATAATTTATGTTTACCCTGAGTTCACTAGTGTCGAGGATGAAGACGTTGTTGTTTAATCAAGAAATTTGACCGCTTTTGTGACGGCCTAAATGAATAAGTTAAAGGTCGAATTGTTTTACCCAACTCGCCCTACTCGCATTATCAATTTTCGAACACTAAACCATGTCTCTGTTGTAAAATGTAAACAGGTTAGTAAATCCATTGATTATCGGTTAAAAAAAGCATATCAAGTTAACAGAAGCCTACAGTCGATAAAGTATATTCTTAATTTTGTATGCTTGTGTTAATTACGAATAATATAATACTGTCCAATATTATTTTTGGGGGTTAATAATTCTTGCCATTGAGTCTCAGTATCATTTTCTGGCATTTCAAAAATTCAACTTTTTAGCTAAAACTATACGAAAGAAATCGAAAACTAGTGAAAATCTTCCGCTGTGCAAAATTTTACTTTTGTATATTCCTTATAAAATTTTACGAGTATTTTTTAAATTGACCAAATTAGTCAAGTTCAAAGAGTTGCCAAAGATGAATAATTGTAACGAATGAATAAAAAATTTATCAAGACTGATGTGCTGATGTTTGTAACAACCAAAAATGTTCTACCAAGACCCACCTATTAGTGTACCGATAGACCCACGCAAAAAAAAAATAATAACAATGGAAATCAAATTTAGTTTATGCTTATTTTCAATATCTAATTAGTTGGATCTAAGAGATAGGGTCGGTCGTCTCTAAATGCATGGTATAGAGTACCCCATAGTCGGTCTAGAGCGACAGTAATTTCCTTACTTGTTTTAATTTAAATAAAGCTCAAAACATCGGCTTATTTGTTGTATATTTTAGTTTTTATATTTGGTAAAATCTTAAATAATATAATTCCTTGCTTTAATTCTCATTAGGTTGGGTATAAATTCAAATTTTTCAAAACAATCTATTTATTGCTCTTGGTTACTAGTAAGAGTTGGTGACTCGTCCCGAAACGACTGTTTAACCTGTCTTGCAGTATATAGATAAATTTTTAAACAATTGAGTCACAACTGATCTTGAGCGCGATTAACTTCTAACTCAGTCATTAAAATCATAAAGATCGAACATAAGATTTTTTTATTTTATATTTGTAAAAATAGAACATAACTAATAAATTATCTTTTTAATTTTTCAACGGAATGTCTAAAAATTTAAAGGATTAATTTAAAATGTTTGCCATAAATAAATGTAATCGCATTTTTCTTTGGCCAATATATATGTCATTCTTTTATATAGATTTTAGTTGTATAACATTCTAATTTCTTGTGTGGGGTGATTTCATTTTGCATGGCAAATTTATTTCTTTTGATCATTATAATAAAAAACAAGATTTGTATCAGCCAACACATGTGGATTATTTAGAACCAATGAACAGGTAGATTTAATACTTGTTAACACTTTTATTAGCGGAGAAAATAACGTCAACAACATCAAACAACAAAAATGCAAAAAAGAACAAGATAAATATCCCACTTGAAATTAGTATTTATATGTTGTACATGTTTCGCAAAAACGAGACAACTTTGGTGGCCATATTTGAGTAGTAGTTGATGATGAATTTGTTGGAAATTCAAATTATTTTTTTTTACCTTACAAATTTGAAGTGGTTAATCTTAAAAAAAATTAAACTAACACTATCCAAAAAAAAAAATAAAAATAAACAAATCGCTTTGAAAAAAATCAAAGCTTTAAGAAAGTTGTTTTAAAAATATTTAAAACTCATCCAAAAAAGAGGAGTGTTAAAATTCGGATATGCCGAAGCTTTGGTACTCTCCACCTGGAGGGTATATATGGACTTATTGCAATATCTATAGCAAATGTATGCAAAATATTTGAATAAGTACACAATTTCATAAACTTAATACTAAATTATTACAAAAACACATGGAAATTTTGGCATTTTTTAGTGTCTCCATATTTAGGCTCATATCTTGGAACAGTAATGCCCGATTTACCATTCCAAATATCAGCCTGCTCGAAATAATGGCAAACAATATTATCTATAGCTTACCCAGGTAAATGGTTTATTTTTTAAATGAGCGTGATTTCAACAGACGGACAGACAGACGGGCATCGCTATTTCGACTCGAATTGTTACTAACTGAATGAGAAACTGATATATACCCACTACGAAGTCATGTGGTTCGTATATTAAAAAACATCGAAGTGCCTAAGGATTTTCCGATATATTTGTATGCTAGATTTGTAATTGGAAAGTAGCGTGTTCGAGTTATGATTTAAAAGTATGTATCTTCTTTAACTTTGATTTAAAAAAGTCCATATATTAATACGTGAATTAAAATATTTGTAACCGTTTTTAAGCAAAATGCGCGTATGGAGCAGTGTGAAATTTAGCATAGTTATAGTTCATATGAAGGAGAAGTGCAGAATGATAAAATTTGTGTATAATATGTGTTAAAAATATATCAAATTAAACAAAATAATATATTTACAATAAATAATTTTAAAGGACCCTAATGGTATGCTAATCAATTTTAGGCAATTCATAATTCATCGCCTGTGCATTTATTATTGATGGTTTTAAAAAGGGATACATTTTAATCGCCCTGTATTGAATTGTGAATTGCCTTAAATTGATTAGCATACTTTTAGGCTGCCACAAAATTATTAATTAACAATCCCATTCATATTTCTTCTGTGTTCTTCAAATATTTATAATGAAATTTAATGGATTTTGTTACAGAATTCAGAACTTAATGAATTCTATTTCAATATTCATAATTCTTTTATATATGTATATTAATGTTATATATTATTATATATTACATATTATATAAAAATATCTTAAAAACCAAAGCTAGACTTGGAAAATAATGGGTTAGTGTTCTCGGATTTATCCCAAACTTTAGGAACGGAAGACATACTTATTTGGTTATTACATTTTAAGCGTCACATCTAAAAATTCAACGGCACTGCGAACTTAGGCCCCAAGAAACAAATGTAAAAAAAAAACAAGGAAGAAATTTAGTCGGTCTAGACCGACTATACGATACCCCCTTCCATGGTTTAGAGACCCTATCTCTTCGGTCCAACTAATTCGATATAGAAAATAAGCGTAAACTAAACTTCAGTGGCAGTATTATTAATTTTTTTGGCTGCATACATGAATAAGTTCATATCGGATGCTATATTTATATGGGGACTAGGTCGAAATTTGGACTGATCCTGACCATATTTGGTACAGTCACTTATATTTTGAATAAATATATACAAACCAAATTTGAGAAAAATGTGTGCAATAATTTTGTTTTTTTATAGATTTAAGTGAAGATCGGGAAGCAGCTCTATATAGGGCCCATGAGTGAGGATCGTCCTATAGTGATTATTTTTGGACTACTGATTAATGGATATAATAAACACACACAAACCCAATTTGACTGGGATCCATATCATAATTTGGATCTTATGGCAATTTATGTCGATTTCATAAGGGTCATTTGTATGGGGACTAGGTCTCAACATGGACCGAATTTCACCAGTTTCAATAGCGTTGATCAGACGGCTGGTAGAAGCTCATATACCGGATTTCATCAAAATATATTCATATTTGCGACCTGTAGTTTGATTACAAGGTTTACATGGACAAACAGACGGACGGACGGACGGACAGACGGACGGACATCGCTAAATCGACTCAGAAAGTGGTTCTGAGTCGATCGGTATAATAAAAGATGGGTCTAGGTCAAATATTTTTGGTAGTTACAAACAGCAGCACAAAGTCATTATACCCAAACCACATGGAACAAATGCCCTAAAAAATTGGGGCGTAAGGTTGCGATGAACAAAAGCCCCAAAACCTTAAAAAACGGACCCCAAAAAAAAACAACAAATGCCCCAGTTTTTCAAAAAAACAAATAAAAAATGAACTTAGGCCCCAAAAAACATTCCGCGCAAATTTTTTCACATATTTGTATTTAATGTTTTTTCTCTTATAACAAACGCATTTAAATTCTGTATTCTTTGCGGCAGCATCATTTAGCTTGCAACCCTATAGCATATCTTGCAATGTTTGCAAAATTATCATAGCATTTTTGCGTTTCCTCTTATCCATTAAAATGTAAAATATCTGAATGATCTGCAAAACATATGTTTTGCGGCGATTACAAATAAGTTAGCGACAACTGAGCGGCGCGGGTGTGGCTGCCAAACCCGTGCGAAAGCGGCGCGCGAACGTTACGATAAATTTTATTTACACTGATTACTTCAATTTACAAACGATTCCCTATATTTTATCAGTTTACGAAAATAAATAAACTACAACAAAAAACAATAACATAAACCGGTTTCGGAGTTTATTTTTGGAGTTCATCAGTCTTAAAAAAAAATGAATTTAAGCCCCAAACTTACAAATTAAAAATGAAGAAATGCCCCAAAATATTTCAAATTGGAATAAAAAATTAACTTTTGCCCCAAAAACCATAAAAATACATACAAATTTTTTGGGGCACAAGTTCATTTTTTTGGGGGGCATTTGTTCCTTGGGGCCTAAGTTCGCAGCGCCAAATTCCTCGCCCCGGTAGGTGAGTAGCTAGCGTGCTCGCCTATCATGCGGGGGTCGTGGTTTCGATTGCCACCAGAGGCTTTGTACTGTCACTGCAAAAAATTAAAAAAAAAAAAAAAACTAGCCAAAATTAGAATCTGTAGACAAGCCACTCGGCTTCGCGGAACTAGGCTTAAAAAAAAATTAAATTTATAAGCTTGGAGACATATGTGACCCCAAGTCCAAAAGGGATAATGGGGTTATATTTTCTCCGAAACCCTACACTACTAAGATAAAATGTAGTGATTAATTTTTGATATAAAGAATTTATAGGGATTACATATACTGAATATTTCGCAAAAATCCCATTTTTCTCGAAATTCGCAAAAATAACTCTAGCAAAGGAATTTACCAAAAATTCACACAAATTAACAAAACCTTAAAGTGCCAGATCCACCTTTTTAAATTTTGTTTAAGAAAATTTTTTAAAACCAAAAAGGAGTTTTCAAAATTTTATCAAAAAAATTTCCCATTTTCGGTCTCCATGCACAATAGTTTAGCAACTTGGTAATAAAACAATACATACTTAATATCTGAGTGCTTATAGGAATGGAGACCAAAAGAAAAATGTTAGCTTTAATCAATTTCATCGAATTCATGGCCTAGTTTTTTTTTGGCACAAAAGTGGTCTGGGGTATTTGCTATTTCTTGGCGAGTTTTTATTCGATTTTGAATTGATATATCTTTTTGAAAGAATAATTTAGCACTGATATCGATTCATATAACAACTTGTCCCGAAAAAATTAAACTATAGAACGAAATTTTCATAAAATCTGCAAAAAGAAAAGTCATATTTTCCTTATCTAAGCACACTTGAAGTTTTCAATCGATTTCCGGTACGACTTTTCGTTATCCGATTTTCCCCAAACTTCACATTTATTTGTTTTATATAGAAAGGAAATAAACTGGACCCCACCTCTCCCAAAAATCGCATTTTCATTTTTAAGGACCACTCTAATGTATATACACGTACAATAATATATATATTATATATAGATTATTAAAACATTGAAAGAACAAATTTGAATGAAAAAATAAAATATGCTAGAATTTGCACTCGAGTTTCGAGTGCTGGGCTCTGCTAGTATCACTAATAAGTTGTTTTTATAAAATTTTACTATTTTATACTTTGTTTTTAAACACGATAATTTGGTCCTATAAATCTCGTGTTAAATGCAGTAAGCATCAATTTTTTGTAGGTTAATATATTGGATTAGTTTTTATTGATCGGTTTGAGATCATGTATATATTGTCTGATAATAGAAAAGATTATATTTTTGTAATGCAAGAGAAATATGGATGATATAATTTTTAGTAAATATCCTTGAAATTCATTATTCCTTCTGTTAACTTAAAGCCATTAATTTATTTATTTAAATATACCAATTAATGGCTATTAACAAGTGTCATATGTTAAGCAATATGTCTAAAACTAGGGTGGAGTTGCAAGAGTTTCATTTATTAAACCATTGTCATTCTTATTGCATGCGCTGCGTTAGTTTTTCTCTCTACTTTAGCAACTGCATTAAATAAATTTGAAAAGTTTAAGGCACATCCTTAGAACAACATTCAATGTTTAGTTAACTCTTACATTTATAGTACAATGTTACATGTCGTTATTAGACTAAATGAGACTAGCACGCGTTAAACGTAAACATTAAAAGACCATACGTAAATATTAACTATTTCCGCCTAGGAAGAGTCGAAAAAACACAAAGTTAATGCCTAGAATGGGAACGATTAACCTGTATAGTAAACAACATCAGTCTGTGCAATATGTGTAGGTGTGAGTCACGTGACTATAATAATGTTTATTATTTTTTTTTTAACCAGTTAGTTGCAAGAAGAGGGTACGCCATTTGAAAGACATTAATGAACCTTCTGTTGGTTTTATGTTGTTGTTTTTTTTTTTTCATTCGTAAACACGCAAATTTTGTTGTATCTTGACTTTATTTTTTTTTAACGTAAATAGGAAGAGCTTTTTTAAGTATTTTTTTTATTAAT
The DNA here is from genome assembly GCA_963682025.1 of Cordilura impudica. Lineage (NCBI taxonomy): Eukaryota > Metazoa > Arthropoda > Insecta > Diptera > Scathophagidae > Cordilura > Cordilura impudica. The sequence goes on along the minus strand of OY821518.1, from coordinate 70,320,417 downwards.
ATATGGCTGATGTCTGTAAATTGTACATAAAAATTAATAATAAACGATTTGTGCGTAATAGCAATAAATTTTTATTAAATATTACCCCGTTTTTCTAGTCATGCATTTTGTGTAGTCTTTCTTTAGTGATGGAAGTTTGTGCGTTTAATAAGAAAGGGTTCAGAAAAAAATTTTTGGAAGGTTTAGAGTGAAAAGTTTTGGCTATGATCTAATCGAGGTAGTCCAATAATTATTTAAAATTTTTATAATTATTATTTTTGTTTAATATTTTAAGACAAAAAATTTACCTTTCAATCACAGGATGACAATATGATGAATATACTTCATATAAAACTTCTCTGCTTTGGAAAATTATTGGTCTACTTTAATTGTCGACCCACAAACCATTAAGTGTAAATTGCCAATATCAATAAGCCTTTACTTTGATGGAACGCAAAGTCTTAAATATACGATTATAAAACATGGAGCATATTTTCACACATTTTCACAGAAATAGGATGATCTTTTTCGAGCAGTAGTTCGTGGATAGCACATTTTGAAATTTTAAGAACCCAACGGCCTCGTATTTGCGACCTTAAGTATTATGACAGGACTATAAAAGCTAAATCGGACTATTACTTAAGCAGTATGACAGGACTATAAAAGCTAAATCGGACTATTACTCACGACAAACCTGGAATACGTTCGTGATATTAGTATAGGAAAAGGCATTAAAAGCGATGATAGCAGTATTGATGTCACTGAGTTAAAATCAGTCTTCAGTAATTTACCAGCAGTTCTCTACAACAAATGTTCCCTTTACAAATTTTACAATGATAAGGATGATTGATGAAAATTGTTTTGAAATTTCGGGTGTAACTCATGAAGATGTTTATTCAGGTTAGCAAAAGTTAGGTCGATTCTGAGAGTGAGGGGTGAAAATAAAGGCTAAATTAGAAGACTCGTATCGCGGCGTTTGCTTATGTTAGTTCGAATTTTTTTTTTAATCGACCTTCGAACTTTGCAGTCAAATGACGATTTTCAGCATTTTGTTTATATGGTTTTTTGGCTACAACTCATCGACTAATTAATTTTGTCAATCTATAAAAGCCAAATTATAGCTAGACACCTGTGCAACAATAAAAATTTTTTAAAAAATAGGTTTAGAAAATTTTTGTGGTGCTTATGAAGCAAAATGTTGGAAAAACTATTTTTTTTCATGCTTTTTGAAAATATTTTCCACAAAACTAAGTCTTTTTTGCTTTCTGTTTGATCTATAATATACTTCTCAGTTTATTCAATAAATTTCATTTGAAAAGAAAACAATCATAATACAAAACTTGCGTTTTCCAGCTTAATATTAATTTACTTCTCATTTTTTATGTACTAATTTTGTTCAGTGTTGGTTTTGAAGAAACATTGAAAAGGAAATTATAAAAATATGGAAAAAAAATATATTTCTGAAATGTTGGCTATGAAAAGTTTTAAGTAAAAAATTAAATAAACTAAATTAATGATTTGGCCAGTTGCCGTTTAGCAGGCGGCTGTGGATCAACATCACTGCTCTCTCTAATATCTTAGTCATCGTCGTCATCATCAGAAAGGTCGATAATTTCGTCCAACAGATATTCTGGAATTTCATCTTTGTCTTCCCCTTCTTCCTCTTTTTCCTCGTCTTCCTCTTCTTCAAAGGTGTTTTTATACCACCAACAAATTTCAGCAAGTATTGCATCTGGAAATGTCTTTCCTCTGTACCTGAAGCGAAAAAAGTTTTCAATCGTTAACATGTTTGAATTGTGCATTCTGACAAAGATATTAAAAAATCTAGGATTCAAAATATGCACACTCTATAGTTACCTTATTTCAAATGGAAGCGCAGTTTGTTGATAACGTTCGCCTTGCTCATCAGATTCAGTTGGCAACTGTTGAGCGAGTTGATCAAGATGCGATGCAAGAGATGAATTTTGTACGACATATTAACCCCAATATCATCGAAAGCTGCCAACATGTTTGCAACAGATTGCCTGTAGTTGTCTTTGCGTTCTTTAGCCAAAAGTCATTTAATGACTGCTTTCAATGCCATGCATTTAATTCTCGGTCTGTCAGAACTTGGTCAAGTTTTGTATTATGATTGCTTTTTTTTCAAATGAAATTTATTGAAGAAACTGAGAAGCATATTATAGATCAAACAGAAAGCAAAAAAGACTTAGTTTAGTGGAAAATATTTTAAAAAAGCATGAAAAAACAAATAATTTTTCCAACATTTTGCTTCATAAGCACCAAATAATTTTTTAATTATTGCACAGCTCTCTAGCAATAATTTGGCTTTTACAGATTGAAAAAATATCAATTAGTCGACGAGTTATAGCCAAAAAACCATATAAACAATATGCTGAAAATCGGCATTTGACTGCAAAGTTCGAAGGTCGAAGGTCAAAAAAAATTCGAACTAACATAAACAAACGCCGCGATACGCGTCTTCTAATTTAGCCTCTATTTTCACCCCTCACTCTCAGAATCGACCTAACTTTTGCTAACCTGAATTTGTTCCACAGTGTTATTAGTGCTAAGTCAAATACAATCGGAATTGATAATATTCATCCTGTATTGGTGAGGATATTGCTGGCCTTTCTTCTGCCTTATTTAACATTTTTCTTTAACACTATTATTACCACAAGCACTTGCACTTATAAATGGACGCATGCCAAAATAATTACTCTCCCTAAATCCACTACGGAATAGCGCCCCATAGCAAGCCTGTGTTACTTACGAAAAGTACTCGAAAAGCTCCTTCTCAAACAAATGATTAAATACATAAACGAGACTGTTGTCGAATATACAATCAGGCTTTCAGTCTAGTCATAATTGTGCTACTGCTTTGACTGAAATAACTAAAAACAAGTAAGAAAATTATAGTCGGTCTAGACCGACTATACGATACCCTATACCATGCGTTTAGAAACCCTATCTCTTAGGCCCAACTAACTGGACATTGGTATTTTTATTAATTTTTTTGGCTGCAGATATGAAAAAGTTCATATCGGATCTATATCTATATGGGGACTAGGTCCAAAAATGGACCAATCCTGAGCATGTTTGGTAAAGTCTCTTGTATTTTGCAAAAAGACGTACAAACAAAATTTGAGAAGAATCAGTGCATTATTTTTGTTTTTAATAGATTTAAGCGAAGATCGGGAAGCAGTCTATATGGGGCCAAAGGGATCATTTTTGGACTACTCATTAATGGATGTAATGAACGCATACAAACCCAATTTGAGTAAGATCTATATGACAATTTGGATCTTATGGCAATTTATGTCGATTTCATAGGGGTAATTTGTATGGGGGCTAGTTCTGAACATGGACCGATTCTCACCAATTTCAATACCGTTCATCCCATGGCCGATAAAAGCTTATATACCAAATTTCATCAAAATATATTCATATTTGCGACCTGCAGTTTGATTACAAGCTTTACATGGACACACAGACGGACGGACGGACGGACGGACGGACGGACGGACATCGTTAAATCGAATCAGATAGTGATTCTGATTCGATCGGTATAATTAAAGATGGGTCTAGGTCAAATATTTTTGGTTGTTACAAACAGCAGCACAAAGTCATTATACCCAAACCACATAGTGGTATAGGGTATAATAAAAGGTAAGAATTGGATGATAATAAAGTTAAATTTTTGGTCCTAATCGACCATTTAAAGGCTTTCAATATAGTCGACCATTTAAAGCTAAACAATAAGCTGAAACATCTTTTAGGTCTAGGTCAAATATTTTTGGTAGTTACAAACAGCACCATAGGGTATAAAAATATAGGGTTTTTCAACAGGGACGCACAAAAGTAGAAAGACAGGGACAGAAACGACGCCATATTTCTTGCCGCTCTTTTGACATTTCTCTTCAGTAAGGTTTGCCATTTCATGACGGAAAGATATACGAGCCAACAACGGGTCGAAATTATTAAAATTTACTATCGAAATTTGGAGTCAGTGGCCTCAACGCTAAGAGCGGAAAGTTCTTGATTGCCACTCACTTGGGAGTGGCCAAGTATGATTCCTTTGCTACACAGTCAAAGCAGCTCACTACCTCCGGTTTTACACCAGGTATTCCCCGGGCAATGGCTTTGGAACACCCGTTCAAAGGCTAGCTAGAGTGAGAAGGCGGCTAAGTAACCTCAATGGTCGAAAGACGTCCCAGGTCAGTAGGAAGAATTTCTGAAACTTAGTTTCTGTAAAGTATCCTGATGGCTCGTAATGGGCGTCTCAGGAAGTAGAAGAAACGCGGATAATCTCTACCTTTGAAAAACTTTACAAATTGCCTGCCTGGAGGTTGCTGGCAGCCCCAGCACCAGGATCGGATGCGGAAGCCTAATAAGCTACCACATCTTAAATAACACTTATTAATGAAACCTCAATTGGGGCCCTATGCTCCTTATAGGAGCTTCGGGAACATATATATATAGATATATCTATATATAATCGTCCTAGCTGATCAACAATTGAGCGTCTAGTGGAAAAATTTGAATCCACAGGCACAGTACAAAATGCTCCCGTGCCAGTGAGACAAAGCAGTACCCGTAGTGTTGAGAATATTGCTGTCGCTGAGGCTTCAGTTGAAGAAAGCCCAAATGTGTCTCTCACACGTCGTTCTCAAGCGTTGGGCATCTCTGTGACGTCGTTGTGGCGAATTTTGCGAAAAGATCTTGGCCTACATCCTTACAAGATCAAATTGACCCAAGAACTGAAGCCGCTTGACCACCAGAAGCGTCGTATGTTCGTAAATTGGGCTGAGCAACAACTTGAAAATGATTCGTCGTATGTTCGTGAATTGGGCTGAGCAACAACTTGAAAATGATTCGGATTTTCATCGAAAAATCATCTTCAGCGATGAGGCCCATTTCTGGCTGAATGGCTTCGTCAATAAACAAAATATGCGTTATTGGTCAGACAGCAATCCACACGTACTCCATGAGTCATCATTGCATCCCGAAAAAATTACGGTTTGGTGCGGTTTATGGGCCGGCGGCGTTATTGGGCCGTACTTCTTCCGTGATGATTAACACCGGCACGTTACTGTGAATGGGAATCGCTACCGTTCAATGATAACCGAATATTTTTGGCCCCAATTGGATGATATGGACTTGGAGGACATGTGGTTCCAACAAGACGGCGCCACAAACCACACAGCAAATGTCACAATCAATTTATTGGAAACCAAGTTTGGAGAGCGTGTTATCTCACGAAATGGTCCAGTCGATTGGCCGCCACGGTCGTGCGATTTTACGCCGTTGGACTATTTCCTGTGGGGCTACGTCAAGTCTATGGTCTATGCCAACAAGCCAGCGACTATTGATGAACTTTGTACGAATATCGAACGTGAAATTGCAGCAGTATCGGCCGATTTATGCTTGTAAACCGTCGAAAATTGGGTTCAGCGCCTGGGCTTCTGCAAGCGTGCCCGTGGTGGCCATGCAAAGGACATCGATTTCCATACATAATGGCATCGAACGCACTTTCACAGAAATTAAGAATTTCATTGATATCCAAAACCGTTTTTGTTTTATTTAAAAAAAACATTTGTAGCGCTCTTATTGAAAAACCCTTTATATTACTGAGCCTTAGCAATCTTCATTTTATCTGGTGCAATACCATTGTGATAATCCAGGAAGCAAGGAGTGGGATGGGAGTTCGTCTTGCACTAAAGCAGCTGTAATCGGTTAGACCATTACATTGCTGATAATGATGACGAGTGTTGAGTTTTCCAATGATATGATCTATCCGATCACAACGCATTGCCTGCAGCGCCCCGGAGGTCAAAACTTTAACCGGATGGTGGTAATCGGATTTAATCATAATTGATTCGAAAATCTCCACTCGGAATTCGAACTGAGACATCGATGGTCTTTTTCGTGTTTTCGATAAAGGCAATTTCCACGCAATTATCATAGTCGCGTCTATTGCATTTGTTATTAACGGCCAATGCCACTTCTTTCCGCGAATCCGAATTCGATAATTATTGGATGGTCTGCGATGGTTGTTTTGGTTGACCTAATGAAGCTGACAAATGTGACCATTTTGCATTGCTTTGGATCATACCTATTCGCGAGGGCCTTTGGATTAGGGCTTCGAAAATTTGATAAGATAATGACCTAAAAAGATGGAAATTAGTGAAAAAAGCACAATCGATAGACAAAATAGCAACGAATTGCAGCATTATCGTTCCAACGTTCGCGCGAGGCGTCTTTCGCGTTTCCTTGATATTCATCAATGGCGTAGGATTGATTCGATTATCATGAACAGGTCCCAACGCAAAGGGTCCAACGTGAGATAAACGAGTTTTTAATTTGTAACTTCCGTGTATGTACCAGCGTATGGAAAGAACTGATAAAGGCAACTTTCTGTTGATACCAAACACCAATACTTGTATCCGAAACGAATTGGTTCCTTGATAAATATCTTATCTGATCATCTGCACGTCAGTTGAAAGATTATGAGAAAATGCACCGAACAACATTTGCAAATTTGTTTCTCGAATCCAATGCTGAGTTGCATACGTGAATTACTGTCCGATTTTTTTAAACCTTTCCCGAAAAATACATTCCCTTATTAGCGCGCATACCAACGATTGCTGATTTGACCAATAAGAACGTGTGTCCGGCAAGTTTTGATAACCTGTGATATACAATACGACCAAAAATGTTTTCATTTCGCTAATTGAAGTAGAAAACGATGGGATATTTTTGACAGCAGCATATTGATTGGTGAAGGTAACCAACAACTCCAAGATTTCCCTATCGGTAAATATTTTTCAAAGCTCCGTAGGATTCATGCACCAATCCGTTCATAGAAAGCTTTACCGAATTGATAATTTTGATTTCGAGGCCATTTTAGTTTTATATCTTCATCGATGACCTATCGGGTATTTAAAAACCCATGCCATATATCAGATGTTCGAGCAGATAAAAAAAAAAAATAGTTTTTTTCAACTACATTGGTGTATCAAGCACACATATCACAATTTTAATAAAATCGTACGAGACGATCTATGGGCGGGCTTTAGAAACTAGTTATTATCGTTAACAGCTCTCTCACGTGGTTAAACCAAATAATAATGCAGTTGGAACAACTCACGTTAAACTGAAAGCTCTGGCTTAAACGTATATAATTTCCGAACAGCTGTATGGCCGTGAAATTTATGGTAATTGCGATTCCTTGATTAAACTTCAACTAAATGTGACATATAATAACATTATGCGTTATGTTTTTGGATTAAGAATATATTCTGATATAGCTCCCTTTTCTGAAAGAATATTTGATGTGTCTTTTTATATTCTTTTTATGTACAAAATTATTTACTCAAAAAAACTGGCTACATCTTCGAAAAATTGCAATTTGCCAGGTCGGATGGAGGAAGAAAGCTCATAATTCCTAGTCATGGGACACATGTCTCGGGACAACAATTATTTGCCAACGGTGTTCCTCTTTAGAATGCACTTTCTCAAACTTATCAACTAACAAGCAACTAACTTTTAACTATTTTGCATAACTAGTAAAATCTTTGAAATTTTATGTGTTGTTGAAATTAATTTTTTTTTCTTGTTCTTTTTTTTATCTATAATAAAAATACGTAATTAATTTTATTCAAGTCAGCACATTATGCCCTTATAATTAATAAATCCTGTATTTGAAATGACGCACTCAAAAAAGCATAAAACCAACCGTGTTTTTTCATTTAAACAAGAAAGCAATCCTCTAGAATCATCTTTAAGGCTATAATAACCGCGATAGACTTAAGATCCTTCTAATAAGTATTTTCAATGAAGTCTATTATTTTTAAATTTTAAGCAAACATACCTATTTTTGGCTCAAAATCAGGTAGTCTTGTAGCAATAACACCTAAAATTTTAACAGTTTGAGATATAGACTTGTTTCACTTTTGTTCGTAATATTTTAGAATCAGTCTCATATGAATTCATATTACATTCCATAAACTTGTCAAGTCGTGCTTTTGAATAAAAATTACAATATACAAATATACTTCTATTTGTTGTTGCTTAAGCATACAATTTGTGGATTGTGACAATTGTTACGCATGCAGACATATGTCTGCGCAAAAACTAAAAAGCTCTTAAATCCACCTCTTCACTTTGCATTGTATCCCCGTTGTCTTATAGTTACTCGTGAGTTGTCATCTCTTTTACAGATTTGTTACCCTTTATTGGTTGATTTGTCGTACATATTCAACTAATCTGGCCATAAGCTCCAATGCTTCACTATGCTCCGTTTTCATCCATCTGTGGCATTTAAATCGTATTGTCATCTATACATTACACCATACACCGGAGATATACTTACACAATGTTTCACTTAACATAATGGCATATTTTTATTGTTGGCACCTTAATTTAAGAGCTTAGCAATCAACATTGCAGTCTCCTGATTTTTGTTGTTACTGTTAATGCTGGTTACAATAGTGTTGACTTCACCAGTTTCAATTGCTTCTTACAGTAAGTGTCAGGGAAATAAACATGTAGCATGTGTGTGATAAAATACAATACAAGTGCTTTTCTTCCTTTGAATCAAGGGCTTAAAAAGTGGCAGACATATTTATTTATATGCATAAGTTTGAGATATTTTTGCACCTACATTTACATGTTCTTTATATGACTAATATATAGAAAAAAAATCTGGTATTATATATTAAATTAATGAAGTACAGTGGAATGGAAGAGGGGAATTTTTTATAAGTTATTATTCTGTTCTATTCTTCAAATTTAATTGTAATAAACTATAGCTACGAGTCTCACATAAAAACTTAATTACAAACTATACAAACTATATATGTATACAACCAAATACGCTATCAACTGATACAAGGGACACTATTCGTACTTATGTATTGGGAAAAACAATTAAAAACAAGTAAAAAAATAATAGACGGTCTAGACCGATAATATGATGTTCTCTACCATGCGTTTAGAGACCCTATCCTTAGGTCCAACTAATTAGATATAGAACATAAACATAAATTAAATTTGAGAGGCATTGTTATTAATTTTATCCCTACGGTTATGAAAAATTTCATATCGGATGCTATATTTATATGGGGACTAGATAGAGGTAAGGTTACTTATTTTTTGCAAAAACATATACAAACTAAATTTGAGAAAAATCTGTACACTATTTTTGCTTATTTGATAGATAAAAGTGAAGATCGGAAATCGGCTTCATATGGGGGCTATGACTAAGAATTGTTCTATAAGGTTTATTTTTCGACTACTGATAAATGGTTGTAATAAACATAGTAAAACCCAATTGGAGCGAGATCTATATGATAATTTGGATATTACGGCAAATTAAGTCGATCTCATAGGGGTAACTTGTATGGGAACTAGGCCTGAAAAAGAACATATTTTCACCTTGGCCGATGTGGACGGATATACAGACGGACGGATGGTCATCGTTAAATTGACTCAGAAAGTGATTCTGAGTAGATCGATATAATAAAAGATGGGTGTAAGTCAAATATATTTGGTAGTTTAAACATCAGCACAAAGTCATTATATCCTGACCACATTGGGTATAACAAGTATTCATGATCAAAATTGGCTTTCTTGGTCAATTTTCGACTCACTTTTTCTACTCCGATCGAGCTAGCTCCAAACATGCGTTTAAACGCATAAACCCTTCTTCCGGCATAATAAAATGACAGTCTCGGTTTAGTTTAGTAATGGAGTCAGAAGTAATGGAGTCAGAAAGTCTCTGAATTTTTAAGGGACAGCAACCGAACATGAAATATCTGATTTGATAGGCAATTAGTTATTTTGAGACAATATGGGAAAGCCAAAGCGTTCTTGCGGCTGACCCACCAATTCGATGTTTTGAGCTGCTCTACGAAAGGTGGCATTTGGATGCTGTACAGTGTACACTAATCCGTGTTTGGCGGTAGCTTTTCCTTAGAACTCCAAAGACAACTGGTAAAAAAAGAGTGGAGTGCTATAGTTTTTTGGAATATTGGCTTAGATTTTTCTTTATTTGTAATGACTGGTAAGTTCAAAATAAAGTTCTGCAATATACATGGACTGAGAACGAATATTTTCGCAGTATATGCTCACATTCGTTTCCATCGGCCGAATATTTTCACCTTATGTGAGACCCAGGTAGGTGGGAATGCTGGCCTTGCAGTTTATGTTCTTAATGATGTTGTGTACCAGTGTAAGAAACAACTAAACATGAATGATGGAGAATTTAACTGTTTTTTCGTTAAATTCGTTATCAGATCACATATCATTGATTTCGGGTTTCTTTATAGAAACCTAAATTGGATGGGATCTCCTCCTCAAAAGGTTTGATGCACTTTCAGAGTACATATCAAACAACCTGGGGAATTTTCCTAAAAGTGAAATCGTTATTGCTGGTGATTTTAGTATTCACAATTCTTCCTGTCTTCGTCATTCGAGTTATACAACTCCTGTGGATCGATACGTTGGATTTTTTGCCACGCATAATCATCTAACGCAACTGGTGAATAAACCAACACATATTCCGTGTATTGCAGTTTCACAAAACTTTCGACCTTTTCCTTTCTTTGCTCCATGACAAAAAAATTTCGGCTCAACCAACGCATATGTTTTGGTTTAACTAGACGTGCAAAAATGCAGTCAAATCCAGAGAGGAAACGTTAAGTATTTGGCGTATGAATAAAAATACAAACACTGATCTCCTACGCTCCTAGGGCCAGAAAGCCCTTCTGACCGTTCATTAAAAGAGTAAAGGAAAATGCTAGTTAATCCATTTCAACTACTATAAAAAATGACATAGTACTTACTGATAAACCTAGGCTTTTGGCTGAACAATTCGCAAATAATTCTTTCTTGCTTGAAAGACTTCCTGATACTATGCCCTATTTATTCTGTGGGAGCTCATGCTGTTAAGAGAGTCATTGCAGAGCTCAATTTAAATAAATCGCCGGTGCCGGATACCATATCAGCAATGGTACGCTATCGCGTCCATTGGCAAACATTTTAGACGCTGCGTACCTTTCCCTAGTGTTGAAAGATTGCCAATGTGCAATGTGCCAAGAGCATGGTGAATTACTACCTTGTGAACTTCCTAGAGACCAACTTAGTGCCTAACGATAGACAGCATGACTTTCGCAGAAGTCGTTCTACGGGCTACCTTATGGCACTTCTTCATAATGTCAGTCCATCCACCGATTCTTTGAAGATAAGGTTGTTGGTCTGGATATTTCCAAGGCTTTCGATCAGGTGCGTACTCTTGTCAAAACTAATTTCTTTTGGTGTTAGTGAGGATTTGTGTTGATTTATAAGAAGTTTTCTCAGAGATCGTACTATACGCGATGTTTTAGATGGGGCCCCATTAAAAGAGTTTCAGTTAAACGCAGGGGTACCGCAAGGTTATGTTCTTCCTCCTTCACTTTTGCTTATTTTTCTCAACGACATTCTTTGTCAAACTTCCAATTCTATTTACTGTTTTGCAGACTACAGCAATATTTGTGATTCGATCAAAGGCCAAGCCTTGGGAGATTGGGGGCATGAGGCAATATATGAATGACACACTCAATCAAGACCTTTTGACAATCTCTGAGAGCGGTCGAGTGAACAGTGTCGACTATAATGCTCGCAAGACCCAATCTTGATCCATAGACGAGCCATTGAGTCATCAATGTCATCTGTATTAATGGGTGATGTAGATACTAACGAATCAGATGCTCTTGATGTTTTCGGCATGAAAATTCAGCTTCTGTTAGAATAAACACATTTTTCAGTTGTCGAAAAGAGCTAGGTTTTCTAAATCGGTGCTAGAAATTCTTCACCCATCTGATCTCCTTACTATTTAAACCACCCACATATATCCGACCAAAAAAGGAATACTTATATGAACAGGGACTTCAAAGACTAGTTTGAAGCTTCTGGACCGTGTGGAAAGGAGGGCGTTGGCGATTATCGATGACAGTAGGATAACCAACTCTGTTGACATACGGATAGGAAGTATAAGTTCATTTGGACGTCATGTACTATAGTACCTGACAGCTGTTTATTAGACAACCTATCGACCAAAGTCTGAAAATTTCAGATATTACTCTAGAAAATTAGAGGAGTGGTTGTGCGAAGATCTCAGCATCCAATATCTTTCAAAATATTCTTTGCCAGTAAAGTGGAATAAAAAATGTGTCATTTCGCTGTTGTAAGCTTAAAATTACAAGAAAATCATTAGGGAACCATAAATAACTACAAACAGGAAACAGGTTCGTTGTGGCGTCCACATTTATTTCCAACCGAATTGCTATAAAGATTACAACCGTATTTTGAGTTGATTGCAATTAAAATTACATTATCTTAACAGTAAATATTTCATCACGATATAAAATGGTTAGCTGGTATAAAAACTTTTGAACAATTCGGTTGGTATAAAAACAAATAAAACATACATAGAGAAAGGACTTGTTGGGCACATTCAGACAACTTATAAATTCAAAGGATCTCATCTAGGTTTTATACCGTCCACAACATTTGTCAAACGGAATGTAATAATTAAAAAGAAATCTGGAACCTATAACATATATATATACATTCCTCATACTTATAACAAAATCTCAGTAGTCTAATAAGCTCCATAGAGGAAAATGTTGAAAAGCTAAACTATGACCTTAATAAAATACATTCTTGGGCCACTGCAAATGGACTTTGTCTCAATCCGCAAAAATCAAAATGTTTGATCATTCATAAATAAACTCGTCAACCTATTTTTTTTAAATTATATACTAATGAACAAACAAAAAATCGAGATTGTTAAAAAGGGAAAAAAATCTTGGCATAGTGTTCAGTAACAATGTAGATACACTTTTGGTGCAAATATATGTTAACCTAAGATCGCCTTGGCGTGCCTAATTCCTGTAGTGCGATTCTGTAAACTTTAACGATCGCAAAATATATCTGCAGCTATTGTTGTTTGCACTAACGATTAAGTGCTTCACTAAGTACACCTTAACGATAGTCTACAAAACTATTTTTCTATTTATTTATTTAAATTGTAAACAGGTGGCGTCTCTGTCAAAATATGCAAAAAACACAAAAAAGAATAGAAAAAAACAAATCACTTCGTGTTTGACAGGACGATTTTATGTTTACGTTTAATTTCTTATTTTTTTTATTAATATTTTTATTTATTTGAATAAATAAATAATAAATAAATATTTCATTTTTTTATTTATATAAAAAGTTTGTATAATAAAAGCAAAATATTTTCACTATTTTATGATGTTGATTTATGTATGACGACATTTCAACCTAAAAATTTAACTTTTTCTCGATTGGGAAACAACACAAAAATAGTTGTCGTTTAGATAACAACAACAGCTGACTTTAACAATAGCGAATATCGTTTAAAAATTTTACGGAATACCAAAATCGCTAATTTAGTTGTTTTCTTTTTTTAACGATGCGATTATCGTTAAAAGAAGTTACTGAATCGCGCTACAGCTCTACTTTATGGCTGTGAGCATTTTGGCAACTGCACTATGCTTACTGGAAAAAACTAAATATTTTGTACAACAATATTTTTAGATATATTTATGGGCTGAAGAAACGTGATAGTATTGCGACTTTATGGAGTTTCAATCGATAACCTTCTTAAAATAAGGTTTTTAATGCTTTTGCATAAAATTATTTACACCAAGAGACGATTATATCTTTCTGAGCAAATTAAGTTTGCTGGATTCAGAAGGAGTAAAAAAATTATTATTTCTATGCGTCGATACTTTGTGTCAGAATGGCAGTTTTTAATAAACGCCACACATCTTTGGAATGCAAATCCACACAACCAGCAATTATTTATGAACGCAATCCATGTAAGGAAATTTTTGATTAGTAACATTGTTTAAATATTTTCATTTCTTTAAAATTTCGCGTATTTTATTAATATTTTGTATTTATTTTACTTTATTATAAATCTGTTTATACATTTTATATTGTATTTTAATATTGTGGAAAATTTTTTAATTTAGTTTTTTAGTTTAGTTATATTTTTCACTTTAGTTATAAGATGTAACTTGTTGTGCAGGAAATTTATAAATAAAATTATTACTAATTATTAAAAAACGGAGAACTGATAAAGCGATATCCGTCTGTCCGTCTGTGGAAATAACGGTCGCGCCCTCAATAGGTTAGCTGGGCAGGTTAGCTGAGCAGATTGCTGCTTAAAACTAGCGAAATCGGTTTAACAAGTTCTGGAATTTCAATGGAAATGTTTGCTGTTCTAATGTGTCATAACTGTAATAGTCGCGTTTGTTTAGACCGCTATTGCCACAATTTTTTTAACCCAAAATAAATACAAAAAATCGCCAATATGCAAGAAAAATAAAAATTAAAAGGCATAGTTAAAAAAAAAAATTAAAAAAAAAAATTAACAAATTTAATAAACACACACATAGCATTGTATAATTTTATGTATGTGTTAGTAGCAATTTTAAACGGTCATAACTCCAAAAAAATATTCCAGACGATGAAAATCGGTAAATCTGGGTAACAGCTAAAAAGAAATATCTTTCAAATGATAAATTTTTTGTCAAAATCGGGGTAAAACTGGGAAACTTACATCGGTAACAAAAAATCGCCTAGCCTATTAATATTATAAATTAATATAAATAACAGTTGATCAGATATTAGTAATTTTTTTTTGCAACACATTCATGTAGGCAGTTATTCTTTTAAGAACTTTAAATTTGAACTTTATAAAAGAATGTCCATATTACAATTTTTTCTTTGAAAACAGTTCCAATTTTCGTACTTTAAAAATTTTTGTATTCGATTTAACATGTTTAAATCAGTTCAAGATATTTGTTTTATAGAAAAACTCTCATTATAATTTTAAAGCATATTAAATGTACGTCCTAAAATACGCTCAAAATTTATTCTTCAACATTTGCCAGATTCTAATATTTTTCCTAAAGATTCATTTTCACAACAAATTTTCAATTTTCAGTCGTAATTTCTGAAAGAATATTACCTCTAGTTGGTGGTTTACAAACTAAACTTGCAACTCATAATCAAAATCACTCTGAAAAACGATATATCGTTACAAAATATCGGGCTTGTTTGCTTAAAAAACTAATTTTAACAAGACTTAAAACTACCATATTATAAACGATAAAACTTAAGCAGCTACCACAACCTAATTTTATGGATAATTGTATAAGTTTGATAGAAAAAAACCATATCACGGCCAGCTATTTCCAGTAGGTGTTGCGTTTGTCACCTCTTCAACTATAACTTCGGATAAGTCTATTAAAGAGTGCATTCAGAAACGTCTTTATTCCTCAGTAAAGTTTTGGCATGATTTAGTTTTCCTGACAATGTAGTACAAAATCATTTGAACACACCTAATTTCACCTAGCTTTGACTAATTGATATGTGACATTGATATTTGTTTCCTTACCCCGGAAATATTTTGCGGTGCGGCCCATGGATTCAGTTCCAATTTACGGCGAGCCATTGAATCTTTCAAATAATATTTCCTTCCCGAACTAGGTTTTGTTTCCACACTTTAATTGTTGTTTTCGTTAAAAAAAAATGCAAATATGTTTACGTGAATCTAATTCGTTAAGTGAAATCTTTAACATTAATTGATCAGTTATGCCCACGTTAATATTTTCTAATAGACAAGTTGATGTTGTAGGGGACATAGTTTCTTTTGGTTACCGCATTTACATTCATCATGGCATGAACGCAAAAATAAATAAAGTTTTAATATTATTAAAACAAATTTTTTTTAAATATATATTATACGATTTCTAAGATGTGTAATCTTGCAACATAGGTCGTCCGCAAAATGCAAATATATAACTACGATTTCATTACAATAATAATTTGTAAACTTGGCTCTTTACTTTAAATTAAAACCATTTCTGCCTTATAGTTCACTGTTACTTTTTTTTTATAAATATGATTGCAATTAATTTGTAACCGATTATCATCTTCAGGTGCCAAATAAACTTGAAAAACATTCATATACATACATACATATATCTTTTTCACCACTACAGCAAAATACTTAATAAAAAATCTCCAATGAAATTAAAAAATATATGTGGCCGAAAAAAAAAAAATCAAATAACATGTCGCCGATATTTGTTCACGCTTAACACCCCTTGTTGTTGTTGTTGTTACTGCAGTTGTGTCTCGTATAAAGTTTTATGCGTTCGTAACAATTTTATGGACGACATATCTAAATAAACCATTCAATGTCATCTTCTGGCTTTATTTTCTTTTTCTCTTTTTTCGATTTAAGTGCAGAATCACAACAGAACCAACACAAAAAAAGAACAGAGAAATACTTGTATTTAGAACCACACACAATTTAACCGCCAGGCTTAAGTATAAAGCTATAAACGGATAATGTTTGAGTATGAAAATACAAAAAAAAAAAAACGAGCAAATTTTGGCTGGAATACGACTTTGCAAAGTGTTTTAATGGTTTAGTCATTTAAGACAAGATGACCAAAATCTTTAATGACTATGAAGTTTAAATAAATGTAGTATGTAGTTTAAATAAATTGTATTAATCTATTTCATAACCATGTAATCAAATATGGGGCTGTATCATATAGTCCGAATATTGATGCACTCAGTATTCTTACCAATATAGAAAATGGACAATTGCCTAAAGCCATTCGTTATGTCGGAGATAGCTGCAGAGCAGACTGGCTTTATTTCAGGCAAAAGTACAAGAGAACAAATTCTAAATGCACGTCAAGCAATAGAAAAAGTACGAGCATTTAACGTGCCCGCTTTCCTTTGCTTTGTGGACTACTAGAATAGAAAAGAATAGAATAGAATAGAACTTTATTGGTAAAAAAGGTATACAAATAAAGTTTTAAAAGGCATTGACATACATATAGTCATCAGCCTGTATAATTACAATAATTCCATATTATAAATTTTGGTATAAATTTTCCGTAAAAATTGTTATCAATAATTAAATTCAGCAAGTAAAATTTTCCTGTAACGCAATGCATTTATCATAAAATTTGACAACTATTTCAAATTATAGGTAACTATAATTCCGTTTATCAAATTATTTAAGCATTCTTCATCGAACTATGCCATTCCGATATATCTCACCCTGAATTCCCTAAGAACTGGACATTTTTTGCAAAAAAACTCATTTTTGCCGGATAGCGAACAACCACTGCCCGAACTTGAAAGGGTATCGTGTACTATTCCTAAAATATAATTTTGAGCACGTGAAGCTAAAAACGTTCTTTCAAATCTCAACGTTAATAAGTCTGCGGTGCCTGATGGTATACCAGCACTGGTGCTGAAACAAATCCATTGGCTAACCTTTTCAGCCTTTCGTACCATGCGGGAGTCTTTCCCTCTTGCCGGAATGCCGCTAATGTCCAACCAGTCCCTAAAAAGGGTGAGGCTACTAACCTTGAAAATTACCGTCCATTTGCAATTTGCTCTGCGCTCTCAAAAATCATTGAGAGCATGATTAATTTCCATATTGTCAACTACATAGAGGCCAACTCACTTCTTAATGAACGCCAGTATGGCTTCCGTAGAAATCATTCTACGGGCGACCTGTTAGCTCTACTTTCTGAGCACTGGAGACGATCCATTTACAATTTTGGTGAAAGTAAAGTGGTTGCACTAGATATATCTAAGGCGTTCGTCGCGTGTGGCATGGTACATTGGTATCAAAGCTTATTGCATTTGGGGTCGGTATTAAATTATCTCTTTATATCGAGTTTTCTCAGAGACCGCACAATACGCGTTATTATGGATGGGTTCTCATGTAATGAGTTTCAGCTTAATTCAGGGGTACCCCGAGGATCCGTTCTTTTTCCTTCTCTTTTCTTCATCTTTTTGAACGAAGTTCTAGGTCAAACTTTTAATTCTGTATACTCTTTCGTAGATGACAGCAACATTTGTCATTCATTTTCCTTTAATTGTAAGCCAATCCTTTTGGAGGTTGGGGGGCAAAAGGCGGACAATGAATGACAGACTCAATCAAGACGTGTTAACAATCTCCAAGTGGGGTAACGTGAATAGGGTTGATTTTAATGCGCAGAAGATTCAATGTTGTTTGCTAACCCATACGGCCATGGATTCAACAACTTCGTCTGTATATATGGGTGGTATAGCTATTGAGGAATCGGATCCTCTTAATGTTCTGGGCATGAGAATGCAATGTGATGTTCACTGGAACAAGAAAAAACGGTGAAAAAATTACTTTACTCCCTCTGATCTATTTTGGAGCTACTGGACCGTGTGCAAAGGAGGGCGTTGATGCTCACAAATGACAGTAGGATATCCAACTCCATTGACTCACTGTAACATCATCGGAACGTGGATTGTGTAGCACTGTTCTATAGATACTACCATGGGAAATGTTCTTCTGAGAATAGCGAACTTATTCCAAGTGCCCGAGTTTCGGTTCGATCTACCCGCTTCTCTTGTAGATCCATTTGTAGTCTATTGTCCAGTTGACCCCACAACGCATTACAGAGAGAATTCGTTTATGAGTCGAACTAACCGTATGTGGAATAACCTCCCCGCAGAGGTCTTCGTGACAGTTATGATCTAATAAAATTTTAGTCAAATATACACAAACACTACGTCTTTCCTGCAATCAGGACGAAAAAAGATTTCCCATAAAATGTCCTACATTTGCATCTTCTCTAGTATTACTAAAGCTGCCGATACTTCAAATATTGATATTAGAATGGCTTTTATTTAGTGGAAGAACATCGGCACGTGCTTTGAGTAAAGCTGGGTTTTCTACAATTTTAAGGTTTTCATCCAGTACGCAAATTCCATAACCGGTGTAAGGCTCTTGTAGATACGGGGATGCTTTTGGAGGCGCTTTGCATCATTTCATGATGACTCTTCCATTTCAGCTGTAGTAAAAGATCATAAAAATCCCCACACTAGAACGCATGTTGTGCTCTTCTCCAATTTTATTTGCTTCATTAATACTTAAGATTGTCCTCTGTAATAATATCTTCGAGAGCCTGTACGGAAGCCTCTCCATGTTATAATCGAATAGAACTATGCTCAGGTAGCTGAGATGCAGACTCAGTGTATAAAGATAACTGCCTTCAACTCCTGTTTCCAGAGCAAGTGCATAGTCCCATATTTGCACTCCATATACTTGAATAGCCCTGTTTGAAAGATTTTACATTTTGGTCGTAATGATATATCCGGTTTGTTAAGGTAACTATGCCAAGTAGAATTGATGTCATTTTTTGTCGCATTGTTTGTACATTCTACATACTTTTTGAAATAAATTCGTGACGTTAGTACAACAGATATAGAAGAGCAGATGTTTTAATTTCCTCGCCTTTATACTACCACTTTTCATTAGCAGCCAATCTGCCTCCTTTTATAAACACCGTCATTTCAGATTTATACGTATTTACTTCCATGTTACACTTAGCACATGATGCTTTATAATTATTTATCATAGCATAACATTAGTATCCTCTGCAATAATGACGATATCATCAGCGAACAAAAGAATTCGAATATTTAACCGTACGATTCATAACCAGCAAAACTCCTTTAATTTCATAACCAGGTACCCGGGTACCCGAAGTAGGTTGTTTTGCGTTTATTGAAATAAAATAATATTTTCCTGTAAATATTTTTGTTGTTGATTATATTTTGCGTTCTCAACTGTACAAATTTGATATTTGGAAAAAAAACTGGTTTCTGTTCGTATATAAGTACCTAAAGCGACACAAGTAGGCAGAAACTGGTTTTATGTAAGGGTTGTTTATTTGCTTATTTTGCTTATTTTCGGTACCTACTTGCTTAATTGCTTTTGAATTAGATAGCAGATGTTCATTTGTGTCGTAAAATTTAAATATTTGATTTGCTTCGCCAGTCTGTGTTGAATATTTGAACAGTGAAGTTGGTGAAAAATGAGCCGCAACGACCGATATTTGTCTACAAGGGAATACTGGAATTTGAGTGAGAATACTGGAATTTGAGAGAAGCACATATATTCAACGTTTATTTGAGGAAGCGACTCAAGATGAGGACCTTGAAGTGGACCCTGTGGAAGACCAAAATGGAGGAAATGTGTCCTATACTGGCGAAGTTTCGGAATCAGAGAATGAAGATTTGAATGTTGACAACGCAAACGAAATTGCAGCTGCTATTGACGCACCAGAGGAAATTTTCTTTGATGATGAAAGTGAAGATGATGATATGCAAGAAGATGCACCAACAACAAACCCAGCAGACTACATGACTGCACGTGACGGCACACAATGGCAGCGAACACCACGTAGTTGCCAACAAGTGAGAAGCCACAATATATTCAGAGACAGCTGTGGTCCAGCGCGGATTACTGAAAATATGACGCCTTTGCAGTGTTTCAAATCATACCTAACAGTGGAAATGGTGGATATAATAGTGCGCCACACAAATAGAAAAGCGCATGCCACATATAATGCGTACAATGAAGCGAATCCCAATAGACGTCAGTTGAAGTGGAAAGACACGACAATCAACGAAATTTATGCGTTCATTGGAATGATTTTGATGGCTGGCACAAATCATTCTAATGACGAAAATGCAAGAGATTTGTGGACGCCACAGGCTCACCCAATATTCCGCGCCACCATGGGAATAAACAGGTTTTTCGATTTGCTGCGTTTTATGCGGTTTGACGACCCCAGAACACGGGTAGAGCGGCAGCGTCAAGACAAAGCGGCGCCAATTCGCGATATTTGGATAATGCTCAATGCAAATCTTGCCAGATATTATGTGCCATCAGAATATTTGACCATTGATGAACAATTATATCCATACCGTAGTAGAACCAAATTCACCCAATATATACCCTCGAAGCCAGCAAAATATGGCATAAAAGTATGGTGGATTTGCGATGCCAAAAACTCATATCCACTTCATGGCCAAATATATACTGGCAAACAAGAAACTGGTCGTGAAGTTGGTGTTGGCGAAAGAGTGGTGAGAGATTTAGTTGGGCCATACTACGGTAGCGGACGAAATATAACAATGGATAATTTTTTTACGACGCTGCCGTTGGCTAGGCAACTAAAAGTAGAAAAGCTCAGCATTGTGGGTACACTCCGCCGCAACAAAGCTTACATCCCTGCGGAGATGAAAGAAGACAAAAAAAAAGACGTTGGTTCAAGTTTATTTGGCTTCTACGACAACGTAACACTGCTCTCATATAAGCAGCGGAAGTCCAACTCGGTCATCCTTCTTTCTAGTATGCATGATGATGCACAAATTGACGAGAATGGGAAACCAGAAATTATAAATTTTTATAACCAAACAAAAGGTGGGGTGGACGTAATGGACCAAACGCTCCAAGAATACACGACCCAGCGACAAACAAGAAGATGGCCGATGGCATTTTTCTATAACATCATTGATGTGAGCGCATTTGCATCACACATCATATATTATGGAAATAATCCAACTGCACGATACACCACGACGCGCAGGAAGAATTTCCTGCGTCAACTGGCAGAAAACCTGTGCATTCCTGTTATAGAAAATAGAATTTCAAATGTGCAAAGCGTGCGCCAATTTTCAACAAAAAATGCAATTGAAAGCATCATCGGAAGGCCGTTGGAGAGTGTGCTTTGTGCTGCAGGTCCGTCAACATCTCCGTCAGCACGACAAAGGGGCAGAAAAGTACATACGGGCGTGTGCTATATGTGCAACCTTCTTCCAAATAAGCGCAGAAGAAAAACTAGAAAAAATTGCAGCATATGTAGCACGCCTTTATGCGATGAGCACGCCATAACAATTACTAAATGCTACAATTGCCACAATAACAACGATAGTGATTCGGATGAATTATAATATAATATATATAAAATATGATAAAATAAATAAAAAAGACATTTATTTCCAATAAAAACAACACAAAAAAACGTTTTTTCATTTACATGTCAGGCATTTACATAGGAATTGCATTAGGGTACCCGGGGACTCGGTTGTGTGTTTATGGGGGTAAAACATTTAAAATCATTTTTTAAAGAAAATATTGAAAATATTTTTAATTTTTTCGTATTTAAATCTTAGTTTAGCCAAAATCTCTCATGATTCGGAGTTTTATGTCCATATCTCAAAAATTATAGGCACAGCAGCACTTTAAAGTCAAAAAAGGTACACGGGTACCCGGTTATGAATCGTAGGGTTAAGCTCTCAACTTCCATGCCACCTTCCAAATATTCATGTAGATCGTTTAAGTACAGCGAGAATAATAATGGTGATAATATGCATCCCTGTTTTACACCCGAGAAAGTCTCGAAATATTTCGAAAGCTCGCTTCCTGTCTGGACAGGTCGTGCCAAAATTGTGTGACCATATATTTTATCCATGAGGTTTACAACCTTTGTTGACAGTCCGATTGCGTGTAGCTTGAATATCAGTTTATTTCGAGGCACGTTATCGAAAGTTGTCGTTTCGTTTTCATTAAATTTTAGATGAATTTTTGATGCCAAGTTGAAAACATTATCAACTATTGAGTAAATTCTACGGAATCTGGCTTGATACTCCTTGGGATTGAGAATAGTCGAATATATAATTATAGGTTTTAATAAGATATGTTATAAATTCAGTTGTTGCATTTTGCAAAAACACATATGTTACTCTAACTTCTCCTGGACTACTATACAAAGCATTCGGTTTAGTCGAATGAAAATTTATTTTGGATGTGCTGTACCAATGTCGGTACTATATAATTTCGGTCCCGTTTGCAACCAAGTCCAAGATAATAATGCGCCAGGTATTGCAAAAGTCTGATTAATGTATCCCTATTGGGGGGAAAAATAAACGACGAAGGCGACTGCTTTACAGAAATCCATGTCTTTCCTTAGCCAGACCTGTGACAACAAAATTATGTAAATGGTACAAAGGCAGGACTGTATCACCGATGCATACACATGTTTGTTTGCTTGTTGTTTTTGTTTTTTTATATGTGAACACTTGCTTTATCGATGTTGATTATACCCTCTCTTTATCTTACCACTTTTGAATATTGGTTATAATATTGCGTTTAAAATATGGGTGGAGGGTATCAAAGATTCTGGGTTTAACACAATTATTTGTTGTGGCTTATACAACTCTGTGGTCAAGCACAACACCTTTTATTCTAAAAATAGACCCTGAATCATTTTCTGAGTCGATTAAGTGATACCGGTCCCTCTGTCTTCCCACGAAGGCCTATTAGTCGCAAATAAATGTTATTGAAATTTTGCATATAAGCTCTTGTCGGCCATTGTATGATCGGTATTGCAGCAGGTTGTTATTGATGTTCAGACCTATACCCCATGAGACTTATACTCCTATGAGACTGACTTAAGATCCAAATCATCATATAGTTCTCAAACTTTATTTTGAAATGCTTTTACCAAATATGAAGGAAGTCTCGAATAACGCAACCTGACAAAGAAAAAACAACAAATTTGCGAAAAATTTTCTTTACTTCCCAACATAATCCCCTTTTAGCTCGATACACTTTTCCCAGTGATATTCGATTATCTTTTTATATTAGGAACTGCCTAGCTCCTTAAAATAACCTCCACCACCTCTTCGTTGTTGGTAAATCTTTTAACACCGAGTCATTTCTCTGGGATTGGAAAAAGAATATAAATCGAGGGAGCGAAATCAGGCGAATAAGGTGCATGTTGAAGCAATTCGTACTCTATTTCATGGATATTGGCTGTCGCAATAGCCGATGTATATCTTTACGATACAACACTTTCTTCTCCCACTTATGCGATCGTTATTCCTAAATTTCATCACTTAAACGCTATAATAAGTTAGCAACATACTCGCCGTTGATTGTTTTTCCTTTTGAAGATAATCAATAAAAATTATCCCACTCGCATCCCAAAAAACAGACGCCTTGCTTCCAGATGGAACTGCCTTCGCCTTCTCTGCCACTATTTTGACTGTGCCCTTGTTTCTGCATCTTTGTGAATCGATGCAAAATTTTAATTGCGTTGAAATATCGTCAAACATTCTACAAAAACATTTACGCGACGCTCTTTTTGTTCTATGTCTTGCGGACAATTATATCATCTCCAAATTTTTGGTCAACATGCGATTTATAGTGCATTTTGAAATGCCTATCATATCAACTAGCTCACACAACTTCAGCCGACGATTATCCAATACCAATTTATCGATTTTCTTAACCGCTTCTGGCTTGACTAGTACAATGGGTCAACTACTGCGGTGTTCGTTTTGGCAGCTCGGTCGCCTAAACTCTGCCACCCAATATTTTATAGTCCTAAAGGAAGGAGCAGACTCTCACAGAGTAAAATTGAGTTCGGCTCTGAAATTGGTTGGACTGAGACCTTTCAAATGAAAGTATTGAATACTTAACGGAGACCAATTTGTTCCTTATTTCTAAATTCACTGAGATCGTTCACTATTGATGGCTCAAAAAAAAAAACTAAACAACTTGGTGCCTTTTTCAAGTCTTTTGGAATAAAATGCGCTGAGTAGACTTAGATTTGCCTTCCAATTGTCAAAAATTAATTCATCTTTGCTCAAAAACAATCACTCAAGATAACCAAAAAATAAACTAGACACATTTTTAGGCTGTCACTGAAAATTTCGCTTTACAATTCGGCCCAAGCCTACTTCAGTTTTACAAAATTGAAACTAAACACTTCAGATATGAAGCATGAGGGAAATAAACTCCTTTTCAAAAACACTTATATATATATATATAAGTATGTAATTTCGTCGTTTCTACAAGAAGCATAGGTCCTCAAAAACTCTTACCTAGGTATAATCTGGTGGCTTACATTGTAACCCAAGTGGATCTCATATGCTATATTCAAACAACACATTGTGGATATTATCATATGTTCCGAAATTTTCTTAGTTTTTAATTTTTTTATTGTCTACGCAGATCCAGGACAGCCTTCAACTCATTTGCAATGGTTATACAATGCTATTTTTATTTTTTTTTCCACCCGCCAACACTTGACGGATTTAATTATTTCGATTTTTAACGTGTATTTTTTTTTTATTTTAACATGCCGTAAAAACCACACAAAAAATATAAAACCTAAATTCAATCTGTGTTTGTTAAGGTTTTTTTATTAATTTTATTTTCTTTTTTATAAGAAGGATTTTTGTAATGATTTTTCTTATGGTTTCCTCTCTGTTGCTTTGGTGTGTAGTGGTGGCTTTGCGTGTTACTGGCATTCATTCCAATTCACATGCATCATGTCCACTTCGTAATGAGAAAATATGGTGTTTGTGTTACAATAAAGTTTAACTTCGCACTTATGTTTCCGTTGTTTGTAGGATTTGTGTTTTTAATGTGGTGTACGAGTTGTAGGGAGGTACGAGTAAGTGTATTCAAAGTAATGTTGTTCGTATTTACTTACTATTTACTTTTTAGTTTAGTTTTAGTAATAGTTGTAGCTGATATATTTTATTAATACCCGTGCTTTGGTTTAGTTTTGACCCAAGAGATGTTTGGATGAAAATCTTTTTCTTTATGCTGTATTTTTGTGAAATGACAATTAAAATTATGGTGACATGAATGTGATATTTGAACTCACTCATTATTATATAAGAATAGAGATGTATTAAGAAAAGCAGTTGTGATGAGGTGGCCAAGTTATTATTATGTATATACATCTTAATTAATACGTTCAATATTAACTAAAGTAAAGAGTAGTCCACACAAAATAGATAGAAGGGAGTTATACAGTATTCCATATAATTTTAAATGAAATAGAAAATATCCTGCATTTTCTAAACAAGTGTCCCGTATTAAGACACATAATATAAACACTTTAAAAACCTACCTTAACAGAAAATGAGTCGATTAGTATTTTAAATGCAAAATAAAGTTTTTAAGATCTATCAAACTATGTAATAAATATGACAGGTTACAGGAAGATGTTAATCAATAAATTTAATTATAAATTTAAATGCACTGTAAAACGCCATTTGTTGTCCACTATGCATTATCCTTTTCCGATTGACGAAATTATGTCATAGTCGTATGTTCTAAAATTTATATTTTATAACGTTGTAATATAAAAAAAAAAAAAACAAAAAAAAATAATTTCAAATAAAGAACAATTAACTTACTAACTAAGTGCAATAATTTAGGGCGAATCAAAATCTGAAGTCAGAATATCTTCCAGACATTGCCAAAAATGTCATCAAAATGCCAAAAACTAATATTTTGTAATATACAGCAACGTTAAGAACTTAAGTAACTTATAATAAAGTAGTCAAAGTCTCACATATTTTTATTTTTTTTTTAATTGATTAATACAAAATATTCCAATAATAACAAAAAAAATAAAAAAATTCCATTTCTTGCAAGTAAAAAAAGAACGAAACCGATGTTAAAACCACATATTACTGTTCGACACTAAAGCAACTTTTAGTACTCCGTATGATACCCTTTGTTTCTTATGACCTCCGCGATTTGTTTAAAGTACTGTGGTTAGTACTGATTCTCGCTCAGATATTAAGCAATTCATCAGCTCCTGCTTATTACTAAAGCGGCAACTTCCGACACTGCGCTTTAAATGCCGAATATGTTCTCTGCGGGATTCAAGTCTGGAAATTGAGCTGATCAATCTAAGAGTTCTGTAATGTACCAGTCGTTAATGGATGAACCTGAATAAAAGTTTCATATTTTTATGGAGGCTTCAAGAAATGAAAGAATAACAAGTCAACTTTTGTTGAGTGAAACCTCATTAAAGCGAAAGTAGGAAGAGGTCTGCGGGATCCATATAATCGCTAGCGATCAGTCGGTGCGGGGTTCGTGACCTTTCCATTCAGAAATTACTAAAGAAAAAAAAAACACTACTCTGGTTTGGTATAACACTGCGGAACAATAGATGTTAAACTAGAAGATCCGTATAGCGCCGTTTGTTTATGTTAGTTCGAATTTTTTTTAAATCGATCTTCGCACTTTGGAGTCAAATGCCGATTTTCAGCATATTGTTTATGTGGTTTTTTGCCTATAACTCGTCGACGAATTGATATTTTTTCAATCTGTAAAAGCCAAATTATTGCTAGAGACCTGTGCAACAATCAAAATTTTTTATAAAATTGATTTAGAAAATCTCTATTGTGCTTATGAAGCAAAATATTGGAGAAATTATTTTTTTTCATGCTTTTTGAAAATATTTTCCACAAAACTAAGTCTTTTTTGCTTTCTGTTTGATCTATAATATGCTTCTCAGTTTCTTCAATAAATTTCAATTGAAAAGAAAACAATCATAATACAAAACTTGCGTTTTCCAGCTTAATATTAATTTACTTCTCATTTTTTATGTACCAATTTTGTGCAGTGTTGGTTTTGAAGAAACATTGAAAAAGAAATTATAAAAATATGGAAAAAAATATATTTTTGAAATGTTAGTTATGAAAAGTTTTAAGTAAAAAAATTAAATAAATTAAATTAATGATTTGGCCAGTTGCCGTTTAGCAGGCGGCTGTGGATCAACATCACTGCTCTCTCTAATATCTTGGTCATCGTCATCATCATCAGAAAGGTCGATAATTTCGTCCAACAGATATTCTGGAATTTCATCTTTGTCTTCCCCTTCTTCTTCTTTTTCCTCGTCTTCCTCTTCTTCAAAGGTGTTTTTATACCACCAACAAATTTCAGCGAGTATTGTATCTGGAAATTTCTTTCCTCTGTATCTGAAACGAAAAAAGTTTTCAATCGTTAACATGTTTAAATTGTACATTCTGACAAAGATATTAGAAAAATCTAGGATTCAAAATATGCACAGTCTATAGTTACCTTATTTCAAATGGAAGCGCACTTTGGTGATAACGTTCGTCTTGCTCATCAGATTCAGTTGGCAACTGTTGAGCGAGTTGATCAAGAAGCTGATGCAAGAGATGAATTTTGTACGACATATTAACCAAAATTTCATCGAAAGCTGCCAGCATGTTTGCAACAGATTGCCTGTAGTTGTCTTTGCGTTCTTTACCCAAAAGTCCTTTAATGACTGCTTTCAATGCGAGCCATGCATTTAATTCTCGGTCTGTCAGAACTTGGTCAAAATCTTGACTACTCATTAGTTTCCGTATGTCGGGATCATTAACAACCCTTTCCTAAATTTTGGCGTTACTTAGTCTTGGGAAAATGTCTTTTAAGCGGTTGAATACTGCTGGTCTTTTTGCGATACATTTCAAAAAATTTTTAGCAATGCCAAGTTTAATGTGGCGCAACGGCAACAAAATTTTCATTTCAGAAACAAGACTTTCGTGTAGCCTATTGTCTATTGTCTTCTTCCTTTAATACCTTCTCCATATCTTGAATCCCAATCGCACAAAAAACACGGAAATTTTGGACGGCCAGATGCTGTTAAGCCTGTAATCAATGAAACTATTTTGAGGTCGGAGCAAATGCTCCACTGGTGTTCGTTATATTTGACTACTTGCAGAATGTGTTTCAAATTATCGAAATTTTCACTAGTGTCAGTGCTATATGCAATCGGAACAGAAGGCATTCTATTTGTCTTGTGCAAAAGCACAACTATTAAGCTGATTAGTGAACTATCGATGAATAAACGAAAATAATCTTTTTTATAGGTTAACCCTATCGTCTCCATTAACTTTTCAATATCGTTGCAATAAGCGAATTTTTTTGCATCATTCACATTGAAGAACTTTTTTAACTCTTTTTGGCGTTTTCATTATGCTGTTACTTTGGTACCTTTCACCAGCAAATTATTTCCTTTGAAAAATGAAGCCAGTAGTTCTGATTTTTTCTGAGTCAAACACAAATTTGCAACAATTCCATCCAATTGGTTTTGTGTGACTAGGATTGGGTCCTTTGATGTTTCATAGAATGTACCTTCACCATGGTCGTATTTTGAGAAGAAATCCATGGATGTAGCAGCGGCGGTTGTAGTACTGATATCTGTTTGAAGAGATCATTACTTCGGTATGTTGGTACTGGAACGAATTCTGAGTGCGGTAATGGTAATTGGACACTTGTCACTGCTACATAAGTTTTATTCTTTGCTTTCCTTCTATTCAAAGTTTTATGGTAGTTGATACATCCATTTTTGAAATTAGTTCGCTTGTACGAAATAAAAAAAAATCATTCGCATTGCCACATTTTTCATCGCTTGCTATGAAATGTCCACAAACAATACAAAAATGGTTCATTTTACATTTTGGTTCCGACATTTTTAATACAATATATATTATACAATGTTTTTTTTGTTATTTTTATGAAACCGATGTACTTAACTTAAATCACTCACAAAATTAAATAAGTTCCAAAAAAATTAATAGCGAATTTTAACACGACCGAGCGAAAATTAGAAGACATCAGCTTCGGCTGAGTTTCGAGTCTTAACTGAATCTTCACTTCTGAAATTAGTTCGCTTGTACGAAATAAAAAAAAATCGCCACCTGTGCGGTGGTTGAAAACAAAAAAGTTGTTTTACTAATTCCTAATTCTTGGAACTTCCCTTTTTAATTACTTCTACCTAAATCGCTACTTATTTAATAGTTTTGGGATTTTTAACGCAAATTCTCGACTAAGACCATTTTCTTTTCAAAAGAAAATTATTGAGGAAATTGAGAAGCATATTACAGATCAAACAGAAAGCAAAAAAGACTTAGTTTTGTGGAAAATTTTTTTTAAAAAGCATGAAAAAAAGATAATTTTTCCAACATTTTGCTTCACAGGCACCACAAAAATTTTCTAAATCAATTTTTGAAAAAATTTTAATTATTGCACAGGTCTCTAGCAATAACTTGGCTTTTACAGATTGAAAAAATGTTAATTAGTCGACGAGTTATAGTCAAAAAACCATATAAACAATATGCTGAAAATCGGCATTTGACTGCAAAGTTCGAAGGTCGATTAAAAAAAAATTCGAACTAACATAAACAAACGCCGCGATACGGGTCTTCTAATTTAGCCACTATTTTCACCCCTCACTCTCAGAATCGGCCTAACTTTTGCTAACCTGAATTTGTTCCACAGTGTAATCAAAGTTCACAAACCAAAGCCCCTCTATGACTATATGAATATGCAAAGTGACTCTAAAACTATATGGTATTTATCATGTTTTCCTCATTTTGGATTTTCAGGTGTTATGGAAAATCCTTGCCTCTTTACCCACCCAACCATGAGCCTAGTGGCAAAATAATATCTGATCTACGATCCCACTAAAGATTTAACTCTAACTAATTAGCCCATGATAGAAAACAAAAGAACGTTATTTAGTAATTCATTATTAGAATTTAAACAATTCATTCAACCCATTGGGTTTTTATTAGACATAAATATGTTTTTCGTAAATTAACAATTAACTGATTTATAAAGTACATTAATTTAGAGCATAGATATATTATGCAGAATTAAATTTACACGTAAAATAATTCATTATTAAGAAATATATGAAAAAATAGTTGTATATAAAGAAATTTTTCCCTTTCTCAATTTTATTTTCCCCAAATAATCCCCATATTTTGTTATTTTGGTTTTCTCTTTAATATTGAATATTGAGGATAAAAAAAAACTCGATAACGTGACGTTTTTGCCGTGTTTAAAATTATTTAGACTTTTAACACGGTTACGGTTTCTGCTTCTTATTCACAAATATGTAAAAAGTTATGAATGAAAACAAAAAAAAAAAAAAAATACAACAAAAGGAGTGGGAGTGAGAGTAATGATCTCAAACATTATGATCTCGAAGTTAATACATATTAAACTTAGCAAACAAGTGAACGAATGAATGAAACGAAGAAAAAAAATGAGGTTGCACTTACTCAATTATTGGGAGGATAAAAAAAAAAAAATTTGTACACACTTGGTGACGTGATACTCATTAATAATTTTTTTCTTCTTTCACTATTTCATTGATTCTTGCTCTTGTTTGTTTTACTATATGCAAGAAAAAAAATACTATTTGGAAAAGGTTCGGTTTCACTCACCCAACTTAAGAACGATGAAATAAAATGCCTCCTCGATACTCGATGATATTATTGATAATGCTGGGAAAGAATTGAGTAAGAGTATGATGGGCTCTTGCATATACCTTTTGTTAATAATTTTTTATTTTTTCTTTTTGTTATTATTTTGTTATTTGTGGCGATTTTCATTTTTATATGTTTAATTTATGGGTTTTATTTATTTGATTAATTTTATTGTATGATCTATGATACTAATTTTAAGATATTTATATAGATTTAGGAATTTATCATTTTTAGTATTTACGTTTAGTTTGAATTATTATAATATTAATTAAATTGATTTGTAGTAAATTTTAAAATTGAGTTTTACATTTTCTGGCAAAATTTGCTTGATTTAAATCTTTTTTTAAATTGATAATAAGATATATAATATATACACGATTTACATTAATCGGGGTTTTAATTATTTAATCGCGACTTCACGTTGAATCTTTTGGGAAGATTAATGTATGTTTTGTAAGGGTTCAACTTTCCTTTTTTTTTATATTAGAAACTAAAGTTATCGTAGGGTATATGCAAAGAATATTTATTGTCGACGTAGCGTACCGACCTAAAGCGGGATATACACGGTCAAAATGCTTGACGTCAAATTCATGTATGTGTGCATGAAGCTTTGAACATACACGGTACTGCATAGCACTTCAATCATTCATTTGGTTTTTGATTTTGTGCTGTAAACATCATGTCGGTAGCGGACGATACACTTGTCGCCATTTTGGCAGTGTGCTTAAAAGCAAAAGAAAATGAAAAAAGAAGAAGAAGAGACGTATCTGGATGAAGGAGTGGTTAAAAAAAGGAATTCATTTACCCATGAAAATTTAACTTAAGCTTCCAGCAATTCTAAAATATTTTTCCTTTCATCCGGCATCTCCTCACAACCATTTGCTTCAAAGTCACATTAAAAATGAGAACATGCTTGATCAATCAACGATATACACACATCAAATTCGTACGTCATGCAAGCAGAAAATCTAAAATTTTTGATTTTGCTTCAATCATCGTCGGTGTGACACATACAAACACATTTTCACTAATACCACCAAAATGCAGTTCAATCATTTTGACCGTGTATATCCCGCTTAATGAAAGAGAAATACTATGGTTATTTCGAGGTTAATTTTCCGCTGGATTTTAACATACCAACAATTATTCTTTATGGAGTTTTGGATATCCAAAACCAGAAGTTTCTGGTTATTTTCAGGAATCCTATAATTCCCAATATATTTCTAGTGGATTTAGCAAAAATATCCAACTTTCTGGATGTAGTAGTGAATGTATGTATATGGACGATCCAGTCCAGAAAAATTAGAATGTGACGTCAGCTGTCACATGTACTAAGAACGACTCCACTTGGAGTGAAACCTTTATCGTGTGTTCCCAAGTTTCTCAATAGAAGAAGCTCTGTTAAATTTTATGGACAATAAATTTTGACGGTTTAGGAAGTTGAAAACCAACTGAATTTACTTTTGTAATCTACACTTCTTACCTTAAACACACTTGATTCCGTAACACTGATTGTTATCGAATTATGATTTAAGATTTTTTTCGCGCATTAATTAATTTTAGTTTTAATATGGACTACTTAAAGTTATTTCGGTTGTACCATGTAGAGTTTGAGAGAAGTGTGAACTCGTATAGAACCAAAAGACAAAAATATACAAAAATTGTATTCGATAGTCGAATTCTACAGACTACACCGCGTTACACATATTCTGTCCTATGAGCCAAATATACTTTTTCGGAGAGGCGAGAAAAAATAAAAATACACGTGTATTGGCGATTTTCATGTACACGTCAGAATTTTTTTTTTATGTATAAAGTATAAAGCTCGTAGTGTCCGTCTGTCCGCCTGTGTGAAAGACTTTGGATAGATTTTTAACCCTTTTTCCCTGAATTTTTGCAGGCATACTCTTGGAAATGTCTCTATCACGTCAAATTTTTTAAAAAAAATAGATTTTTATCAATTCTCAGATTTTCTTGAATTGTTTTTTTGAAAAACATATTTTTTTTTCACTTTTTTTAGCATAACTTGAAGGGACTCTAAATTTTTAAACTACTAAAGCGTTCCGAAAAATGCAGTGCCCGACTCGAAATAACTTTTATTACGTTTGTGGCTTATTCGCACCAATTTGAAAATTATTACGAAAACAGTGGTTAATTCCTTTCAGAAAATATTCAAGACTGCTTATGTTCCTTACTTGTGGTATACTCCGGAAGTCGTGTGCGACTATTGCTACATAAATTTATGCAAGTTTACTGATGGTAGGTCAGCAATAAAGTACGCTGTACCAACAATTTGGCTACCACGTACGGAGCACTGCAATGAATTGTGCTACTTTTGCGTAACTTTTACTCAAACTAAAGGGTACCAATACTTTTGCCGCAACAAAATTCGCTACGCTAATGTAGAATCGGTTATTCCAGCGGTTCTGTACTCACCAGAAGAACGTATAGCGGCTTCAGTGGAGACTTTTGATGATGTTCCCGAACTAAGCCATGGAGAACCAACAGTAGTACCAACAATTCTTGCATCGAATGCGAGAGTCCAGAAGTATTGGAATTTGTACCAACACCCAGTGAACTTGGGACTGCAGTGCCGCATTTAGTAACGCAAGCCGACTTCAATGGCCTTGTACGAGACGGAAATTTGTCGAGGAGAATAGCGGTTATCTTTCCTATCACGCTTTAATCAGTGGAATATAGTGGCGGCTGATTTTAAAATAACAGCCGCTCGTGGTCGACGTAGCACTATTCCATATGACGAATTTTTTAAATTGCACGAAGATCGGGAAAAAAAAACTGGCTTATTGTTATGATATTGATTCGATGTTTGCAAAAATTGGTTACCCTCATATTTCAGAGGAGTGGCGACTTTTCATCGATGTATCGGTTAACAGCCTTAAAATCGTGCTACTTCATATCGGTAACAAACATCCATCTGTCCCGATCGCATATGCCACAAACCTCAAAGAAACATACGAATTAATATTACAGCTGATAAAGTACCAAGAGCATAATTGGAAAATATGCTGCGATCTGAAAGTGGTCGGATTACTCATGGGTGTTAAGTGTGGATTTCCAACCCACCAGTGCTTTTTGTGTACATGGGAAGGTCGCAAAAGAGATCATCATTACACTGAATTTAAGTGGAAGCCGCGAATATGCTACAAAGTAGGCGTAGAAAGTATAGAGAATCTACCATTGGTGCAACCATCTCAAATCATTTTGCCACCACTACACATTTAGCTCGGTCTCGTATCAAATTTTGTTAAAAAACTGGATCGTGAGGGCGAGGCGATTGCAAGTTTGCGCAAAATTTTCCGAAATTGAGCGGCGCAAAGATTCATGCAGGTATTTTTTTAAGAAGTCATTCAGTAACTTTATTTTTTTTAATGATGTGTATGATTTAAGGTGTTTTCAATGGTCCGCAGATAAAAAAAAAATAGTTACAAGTTATGAATTTTCATCAAAATTGAATGCTATCGAACAACGTGCATGGAAAGGCACAGTTACCGTTATTGAGCAGTTTCTTGGCAACAAACGAGCTGCCAATTATAAAAATATTGTCGCAGAAATGATTTCGGCATATGGCGAAATGGGCATATTAATGTCGCTAAAGATCCATTTCCTTCACATTCATTTAGATTTTTTCCCTGATGATTTAGGAGCTTGTAGCGATGAGCATGGCGAAAGGTTCCATCAGGACATTGCGGCTATTGAAAAGCGCTTTAAGGGACAAGACACTACGAATATGCTTGGCGAATACTGTTGGTCTATTTGTCGCGATACTGACACAAATGCTTACAAACGCAAAAATAAAAGGCCTAAGTTTCTTTAAAAGCATTGAAATTTTCAATGTAACAATTTTTAATTTTAATGTAACAAAATTAATAAAAAAATTCGGTTTTTTAACGAACTGAAACCGTTACAAAAAACCGATAACCATTTTTTCAAAAAAAAAATTCAGGAATATCTGAGAAATGATAAAAAAAAATCTATTATTTTTAAATTTGACGTGATACAGACATGTCGACGAGTCTGCCTGCAAAAATTCAGCTCGATTGGATCACGGAAAAAGGATTAAAAATCATTCCAAAATCTTTCACTACTTTATATATTAAAAAAAGAAAAATTCTGACGTGTACAGGAAAATCGCCGATACACGTGTATTTCAATTGCATAATAATAACCATTGTGAATGCGAATAAGATGGTGCATGTTATTTTTGCATTTATAATTTGTATTTAACCAAAAGAAAAAACAAAAAAAATATGTAATTACAAATTATTTTCTCTTATTATTATTATATTGATACTACGTATCTTTAATTCCCTAAAATACCACAAATATTAGTACAAAGTACCAAGTAACTTCCACATTATTTAAATCGGAACACTAATGTTTCAGCAACAGCATTATTGCTATCAACATTGTAATGCATATGAACTTTTAAAAAAATGTATATATGAATGTTTTTGGGCTCTATACATGTTGGAGCTTGATTGTTATTTTACAAACAATTTAACTACTTCATACAACTGTGGTAATTTGTTTAAAAGCTAAATTGATTCTTTTTTAATACCCTCCACTCCAGTGTGCAGAGGGTATATATAAGTTTGTCATTCCGTTTGTAATAAAGTTTTGGGCCCAATAAAATATATATGTTTGTGATCCTTATAACAACCGGAGTTGATACAGCGATGTCCGTCTGTCCGTCTGTCCGTCTGTGGAAATCACGCTTACGGCATCAATCGCGCAGCTAGGGTGCTCGTTGACATAAAAGATGATTCACTCACATCCTGAGAAGTTTGATATTTAAAATCGTCCAAATCGGTCGATTATGGCCCGAGATTTGAATGAAGAACTAAAAAAGTCTTGAAAAAATATAATTTTCTATGTTGTTCTTGTCACGAGCAAGCCCTCAATAGGATAGCTAAGGCGATCATTTTTAGTGAGAATGATTCAACAAATTCATGGGAAGATTTCTATTTCAAAAATCATTAAAATCGGTGGAACAGGTCCAGAGAAATCTCTGAAAAAGTAAAAAAAAAATTAAAAATATGATGTTTCTATATTGTTCTTGTTTTTATTCTAAATGTTGTATTGTTGTCATAGCTGTACTTGTTGTTTTTGTGGTCGTTGTAGTAATAATATAATAAAAACTAACATTTTGTACATTTTTTTTTATCAACTCTGGTAGAAAAATTTAAAAGTGTCCATTGTTTTGGCATCACTAAAAAAATTTACTAGATCATTTCTATCATTGCCACGAGCCTGCCTGCAAACTTTCGGATTGATTGGGTCACGGGAAAGGGGCTAAAATCGATCCAAAATTTTTTTCGACAAGCAGACGCTACGAGTTAATATAAAGGGAGTAAAAATTCACCAGCATCTAAAGCAAATAATGCTAAAATACCTAGTTGTTAATAAAAAAAAAACAATGTAAATTTAGCAAAACAATTTTTATGTATTAATTTATTTAAAGAGAAAAACACAAAAATAACGTTTGATGTTGTATTTTTTGTGTGTAATATTTACATATACATACATGAACATATTAAATAATACAAATAATATACAAATATTATATATATGTATATCCATAACAACTACATGCTAGAAATAAATCTGTATATTATTTTATTTACATAAAATTCTGCAATATTTTGTTATGGGGAAAATACATTTCTTTTGCATTAACAGAGTGTCACTTCATTTTGCTCAGCGTGACTATGCCACAGTAGATGGCGCACAATTTTTGTTCTAATTAGCTTTGCAATAGTTATTTATATTTTAACATGAATGTCAATATTTTCAAATAGATATCATACAGAACAATGTTAAGAGTATACATGGGCTGGTCTTTTATTTCATACATTTTTTCATTATTCTTTTACAAATATGAACATAAGTTTGGCATATTAACTTTTTGTTGTCTTTACAAAATAGAGTTACCGAGTTCATCACTGTTTTTTTGCTTTCAAGACAGTTCTACATAGTTATATAGAATTATTATTCTGTTTTACCTACAAAATATCTGATTGCAATTACATCTAATTTTTAAAAATTTTTTATAATTACTAAAGCATTATTATTCACATATATACAAAATTGAACTTTTTAAATTTTCCATTCAAATTTTAGGAAATATCAACTCTAAAAACTGGAATTAAAATTTCCAATTATATATTAGAAAATATTAATTGAATTTCAGAAAATCATATCGAAACGTCGGAAATAATAATTTTAAATTTAGAAGACATCAATTGCATCTTTAATATATAAATTTTATTCGTTAAACACAAATTGAAATTCCAAAAAAACACCAAATATTTTACATTTAAAAAATGTTTAATGTTCAGGGGAAATTAATAGCTTTTCAGTAACTTCTTTTAACGATAGTCGAATCGGTAAAAACAGAAAATTGCAAAATTATCAGTAAAATTTTTAGACGATATTCGCTATTGTTAAAGTCAGCTGTTGTTGTTATCTAAACGATAACCAATTTTGTGTTGTTTATTCAATCGATAAAAACTTAAATTTTTAGGTTGAAATGTCGTCATACATAAATAAAAATCATAAAATAGTGAAAATATTTTGCTTTTGTTAAAAAACTTTTTTATAAAAATAAAAAAATCAAATAGCATATTCAATTCACTATTTCATTTTCAAATAAATAAACAGAAATATTAGTAAAAAAAATAGAGATATTAAACATAAACATAAAATCATCCTGTCAAACACGAACTAATTTGTTTTTTTCTATTATTCTTTGTGTTTTTCGCTTATTTTGACAAAGATGCCACTCATTTACAATTTAAATAAATAGACTGTCGTTAAGATATCTGTACTTAGTGAATCACTTAATCCTTAGTGCAAACAACGATAGCTGTCGATATATTGTGCGATTGTCGGATCGTTGAAATGTACAGAATCGGACTACAGAAAACATTAATTTAAATTCAATGAATTTTAGAAAACCTCAAATGAGAGTTAAGAATTGCGAACATAAAAATTGTTACATAAATAAACGCAATTTGATGAGAATGTTATTTATATATAAATTTTCACAATTTTTTTTTTTTTTATGAAAATTTGAAGTTTTTCAGAAAATAAAGATAACAAATTATTTTATTTAAAATGTTTGGGACATTTGGGTTTTTGCGTTTGGCATTCCTAATTTGATTATTTATTATTATAAATTTATTCTCTATGTTTTCCAAATATGGCAGTATTTTAATAAAAAAGTTGAGAGAGCCTTTTTTTGGTTATTATTTTGTTACTCCATCCGACCTATATGGCCGCAATGAAAAAATATTTCGCCAAATAAATGAAACTATACAGCCATCTCCAATTAGCACGATTTAATGCATATAGCCACCCTACACAACCATTACCTTTGCAATGGAGGTTAGGGCGAGCTATTTAATTAGCAAAACTTAAATTAAACGAGATGTTATGTCAAATAACCGGAAACGCATGCACATAGGAAACGCATGCATATTTTTCCAATATTTTGTTTACATTTATTATTAATACTCAAACCGAGGTGGAGGGTATCAAAGATTCGGCACAGCTGAATTTAACACTCTTGTTTTTTTTGATTTGACAGGGGTGTCTGCCAAATCGTTCACCACACTTCAGAACTCTTGTCGTAGACGGATGTAAGACAAATCTCCATAAACTTTTGATTTACGTAACAATCTTATATAATAAATATAAATATATATAATAAATATAATATTTTCTGTATCTTAGTAATTTCATATGGTCACCTTTTCGGCATTAGTATTTTTTCTATTCTTTATATCATATCACAATTTATATGTCCATTATGCTTGCATGTCCCATATACACTTGTGGTCAAACATGCAATATGCTTCTCTTAAAAAGAGTACATATATTACCGAGATATTGCCACAAAATTAGAGAATGAACAAAAAAAAAATTAAATAAACTATTACAATCTGAAAAGAATTCTTTGTATGCGAACATCATTTCTAAAGTGTCACTTGAAAATGTTCAATAACTTTATCAAAAACATTGAAAAAGAAG
This sequence comes from Cordilura impudica, assembly GCA_963682025.1. Lineage (NCBI taxonomy): Eukaryota > Metazoa > Arthropoda > Insecta > Diptera > Scathophagidae > Cordilura > Cordilura impudica. Next base: position 70,281,351 of record OY821518.1, on the reverse strand, counting down.
AGCATTGTTGTAACACTTTGCTCATATTGAAGAAAATGAACAACAGAACACAAACTAGATTTAGCATGCAATAAAAGAGCATAGAAATAGTAAACTAAATTAAGACGATTCTATGGCACCCTTCTTCTCAATCATCCATTCCCAATATTTTATTTTACAATTAATATAAAAAGCTTCTAATAATGACTTTTTGGGCTTTGATGCTGTAGCTAACAGGTCTGAATTCTTTATTGGCTAATTTTTAATTAAAAAAAAAAATTCTTAAAAAATTCACTGTGGAAGATTTTCGGGGACACTGTCTGGGTTTGAGAAATTCCATGTCAGGGTGAGAGTACCAGGGCAGTGCAGTAAAACCACCAAAGGATTTGGTGTTTTCAGACCAAACCGTTTTCATGATAATTTATATATTTATTTTTTACCGGATGTGTGCTTAGTTTTTCAGCTGTAACTCAGGACCCATTGATGATTTCTTATCTCATTATTCATTAAATAAATATTTTTTATTAATATATCCATGTATCTATAAAAATAAATCAGTAGCATTTCCAATCAGTGTAAAATTCACGTGTTCTCTCTTTATATCGGTTGTTATTGACTTTGTTTTATATCTAAATATATAAAGTAAAAAATCTTATTTAAGTGTACTGCTTTTAATAATAGCTTAACTGGCATTAAGCCAAATACTGGTTAAGATGACTGAACCACCAGACCGAGGTGGTCGTCCAACGCCGCTAATAACGATGGACAAATCAAAAAAGCTAACTATTATTTCACCAGGAGGAAAATTCTTAATAATGGAACGTACAAATAGCACTGAAACACTTGCCAAAGTTTCTCCATTTTTGATCAAAAAAATTGCAGATAGCACCGGCGGTGGCGAAGTACAACAATGCAAAAAGTTGTTAAACGGTTCGATACTAATAGAAAGCAAATCACTTATACAAGCGTCTTACCTTATACAATTAACTTCATTATCACCCGAAATTAAAATCGAAATGAAAGAACATCCTGGTCTAAATTACGCCAAGGGAGTAATCTACTCTAACGACCTACGAGGTATAGACGAAGCCGAAATTGTATCCGAGTTAAAAGACCAAAATGTGGCAAATGTTAATAAAATATTAAAAAATGTAGACGGAACCTTAAGAGAAACAGGTCTAATAGTGATTACCTTCGCATTCACCACTATTCCATCTGATATAGCTATTGGGTATGAAAAAGTCAGAGTTCGGCCCTATATTCCATTACCTTTAAAATGTAAAAATTGTTTACAATATGGTCATATAGCAAAATTGTGCAAAAATTAAAAAATATGCGCTAATTGTTCAAATCCGCTTCACACCAATGAAGAACTGAAAGAAAACTTGCAAAATACTACATCTTGCATTAATTGCAAAATCAACAATATTGAAGATTCAAAACACCTATCATACGACAAATGTTGTCCGATATTTCTTAAGGAAAAGGAAATGCAAGCTATATCCACGTTAGAAAAAGTAGGAAAAAAAAAAGCTACAGCAATATATAAACAACGCCACTCTACGCAAAATACAACCTACTCCACAATAACCAAAACCATTAGCAACGACAAGCCCACAACTTCTACAAATATGCCACCTCCAACTGAAATACTAAAACCACGGTTCGTAAAAGATTATTCTGATATCATCAGCGATTTTGATAACTCCTTATCAGAAATGGAAACAGATCAACAAAGCAACTCATCCCAAACAAACAATGGAAACCAACCAATGATTCTGCCAAAAAACGCATCAAAGAAGTTGAGAGAAAAAATCAAAAGAGCCAACAGAAAACCAATAAGAACAAGTAAAAATTAATTTCACATATAAAATCTCTAAAATGTCTGTTTATAATCATATTGTTTTTATTTTAGTTTCAAATTTTTTTTTTACACTCTTTCTTTGCACTTAATCAATTAAATAACCGGTTTTTGAAATTCATTCTCTTGTTTTTTACAATTCTAACTTTTATAAATTCACTTTCTCATTTTACCATCCACTCTCTTGTTTCTAAACTAACGGTCCCAAATATCTGCATTAAAATTGCATTTAAAACCATTAAGAATGCATTCCAATAGAATACTTATTATTTACATACTCTTTATATAAACATAAACTTATATTCTTCTTCCTTCATATTTTTTATTTACTTTCCACTACACTGGAAAATATATATATACAACTTTTATAAAATTTTTACCTAAAAAGTCAATATTGGATGTCATATTCTGGTCGTTCATTAATATCCACATAAACTTAATAATTCTAATTAACTTATCTTTACTATTTTTGAAAGCTAATGACGCTTAAAATTTAGCAATGGAACATATACGGTTATTTAAACAACTTTAGTGAACTTCAAATTTTAATTAAAACTTACACCCCAAAAATCATTTGCTTGCAAGAAACACATATCCACTCCCTAACAAATATCCCGATTCCTTTAAATTATACTTTATATACTATAAACTCATCTGTTACTAGATACGGAGGTGTAGCAATTCTGATACATCAATCCTTGCAACAAAAACAAATTACTGTTGCTAATCACTTCGACGCTGTTTGTATCGAGGTATCATCGAAAATAAAATTCACCATATATAGTGCATATATTTCTCCCACAGATAGTTTCAGGAAAAATAATATTGAAAATGTTTTCAGATCCAGTTTACCAATGTTTATAACTGGCGACTTTAACAGTCATAATAAGAATTGGGGGTCAACTTACAACAGCCGCAAAGGTAAAGATTTATCCGAATTTATTATCAACTCAGATTTTCTACTATTAAATGACAATTCTCCGACACACCACAATACCCACGGTACCTTTTCACATATTGATTTAGCCTTTTGCTCACCCGTGTTAGCTATTCAAGCTGAGTGGAAAATAGAAAATAGTCTACACGGAAGCGATCACTTCCCGATAATAACTACCTTATTTCCTGAAACTATTGTTAATTATCCACTAAGTAAACCAAAATTCAATACCAAATATGCCAATTGGCCCAAATTTAAAAACTATTGCAATATATTTGAAGTATCTAGACCTATTTCTACCAATGTTAATCAGGAAACCGCAAACATTTGTAGAATTATTCTAACGGCTGAAAATAACTCAATTCCCCAGTCACAAAACAGACCAAAAAAAATCCCATGGTGGAATAGGGAACTAGAATCCCTAAAAATAGAAAAGAATAGACTCTGGCCCTCATTCAAAAGAAATATGTTACAAACTAACTTAATTATGTACAAAAAGGCAAACGTATTATATAAAAGAAAGATTAAACTAGCTAAAAGAAATTCCATTTTTTCCTTCACCACTGCTATCAGTCCAAACACTCCTACTGACAAAATTTGGACTAATATTCCCCGGGAATGGATAGAATATCATATCATATGTTAAAAATGATACCAAACCATTTGAAAAAACGAGTGCTTAACTTATACAATAATAAAATTGAAACTCACATTCCCCAACAACTTAAAAATAGCGTTGTTGTCCCTATTCTGAAACCTGGAAATGTTAAAACTATGGTTAAGTCATATCGACCCATCTCCTTGAACCTGTGTTTATCTAAAATTCTAGATAAAATAATAGCCAATAGGTTATGGTGGTTTGTTACTACCAACAAGCTACTAAGTAACCGACAATTCGGTTTCAGAAAGGGAAGCTCGACAACTGATACTCTACTTTATGTAGACTATCAAATTGCCAATTGCCTCTCGTTACGAAAGCACGCGACCATTGTGTCGTTAGATTTTGAACGAGCATTTGACAAGGTAGGTATTCATTCAGTTTTGAGTCAGTTAACAGCATGGAACGTTGGACCTAATATCATAAGATATGTAAAAAACTTTATGACTAAAAGAAAGATTACAGTTCGGATTAGTAATAACTATTCCTCATCTTTTCCTTTACATAATGGGATCCCTCAAGGATCTCCGTTATCGGTTATACTATTTTTAATAGCTTATAATCAATTGTGTAATATTATATCGCTCCACAATGAAATCGACTTCTGTGCATATGCTGATGATTTCAACCTAATTATTCGCTCTTCTCGTAATACGAACATTTCATTAAACCTGGACAATGTATTTTATGACATTAAGAACTGGTGCGATACATCGGGAGCATCACTATCGACCACAAAATGTAAATATTTACATATATGCCGACTCAAAAACTGTAACTGGAAAATTCACTCATCTAACATCATGCTATCAAAAGTCAATACAATGCGATAACTAGGAATAATTATAAATAAACATTATAGATGGAACGACCATATAGATCACCTAACACGCGCCCTTACTCAACGGCTGAATATTACAAAATGTCTTTCTGAAATGTCTTTCTGCAATACATTAACTCTAATTGCAACAATCAAAGCCCTTATACTATCAAAAATTAACTATGGTTTACCATTTTATGGTACCGCTCCGAAGTCCCAACTAAGAAAAATTGATGCAATTATAAATTCAGCCATCAGAACGTCACTTGGAGCACTACGATCAACTCCAATAAACAATATGCGCTTTGAAACTAATATTTTATCACTAAATACACAGAGAGAAATCCTTACTACTAAAATTGTCCGTATTTTACTATGCAACTACAATACTCCATTAAACCAGATAGTTAAAAAGATAAGACGCTCCAAAAAAATACCTAAATTCCCCTCCGTTATTTATAGAACACTACAGAATTGCAATAAACTGGACATTTGCTTTCAAAACTGCCCTAATAAATCTAAACTATATCCACCCTGGTTATTAGACTATAGATCTATTGATACAACCCTCCACGAATTTTCAAAACCAAATTCTAGTCCAACTCAATACAAGCATATATTTACCATGATGAAGAACAAATTAAAAGACCACAAGTTCTTATTCACTGACGGTTCCAAAACAAGCAATTCGACCTCATACAGCATTACAACTGAGCAGGATAATATAGATATCTCACATTTACCCTTATACAGCTCAATTTATTCGGCAGAACTGATAGCAATTTATGAAGCTCTTGAATATATAAAGAACACTAAAGGAAAATTTGCTGTATGCTCCGGCTCTCTTTCTTCACGTAAATCAATTCTCAACATATCGAACAATGAGTATTATATTTCTAACATTAGAAACATACTTATTGAAAGATACCCAGATATAACACTGATTTGGGTTCCAGGACACAGCAAAATTCATGGAAACGAACTCGCGGATTATGCCGCAAGAAACGCCGAAAGACAACCCTTGCAATCGACACAAAATTTCAATCGAAGAGATATAGAAAGACTAATTAACAACCAATACATTAACACTGATAGCAACATTATCTTTAGCTCAACTTCTACATGGTATCAAAATATCAATTATAGTCATAAAACTATTTACAACTATCTACCCGATTTGCAAACAAATATTATCCGATCAGATTGTATTAAATTCCAACGTTTTCGTCTGGGACACACCAGAGTTTCACATGGGTCTCTATTTAACATAAATCACACTCCATTTTGTAACTGTAACATAAATTTTCCAACATCTCCATCACATTTTCTTTGCGACTGTATTTCAACAAGTAATACCAGAACATCCCTATTCCGAAATACCGACCCCTTATATCCGCTATATAACCCCTCCTCAGAAAATATTATCCTATTAACCAAGTTCTTAAAAAATACGAACTTATATAAAGAAATATAAGCTATATATCAATTGTAAACAAATATTATGACATATTACTTATACTTATATAATTTAAGTTAACTCTTAAGTATATTGAGCTGAAGGCCTGCGTAGCTATTGCTCGAACAAATTTATCTTATAATTTGTAATTATAAGCTAAATAAACAAATAAATAAATAAAAATAAATAATAATCAAAAAATTGATAAAGAAGGAGAAAAATTAACACCTCATTCGATAGAATTAGTTCAACTGGATTTGCTGAAGCGATTTGGTGAATGAATGATATGAGAAATCTTCAATGGTTTTTCAGTTATAGCGGAAAAACTAAGAAACAACCACCAAAGCATGGAAAAAAATATAAAAGTCGAAAAAAAGGTTTGTCCTGAGAAGCCAAACACAGGCCTAGTAATTTCACCTTGAATAGGAATTTCTCACCGCCCCCTAGACTGATTCTTTTACAGTTTTATTAGCCTTCTATTATTTAAAAAGCATTATTCCTTAATTTTCGTAGAACAATTTTTAAATTTAGAGTGTCTATAATAATAATAATAGGCTAGGCGATTTTTTGTTACCGATGTTTTGTTCTACCGTTCTATCCTGATTTTGACCAAACGTATAAAATTAGAAAGGTATTTCTTTTTACCTGTTCACCAGATACACAGATTTTTAAATTTTTTTCCTTTATTTTGGGTAAATTGCATTTAAAGTTGCTACTAACAAATACATAAAATTATACATATTAGCAGATTCCAGCGCTCGAAATTCGAGCGCAATTTTTAGTCAGCTTTATTTTTCAACTTAGTCAATTCACAAACCAACACTTTTTTGGTTTATTATTATTGTTAATGAATATAACAATCTCATTAACAAACACGTTAACAAATTGAATAAAACACACATAGCATATGTATGTTTAACTTAAATGCAATTTCCTCAAAAGAAAGAAAAAAATTTAAAAAGTTGTAAATCTACAAAACGGCTTAAAATAAATACCTTTCAGATTATATACGTTTGGTCAAAATCGGGATGAAACGGTAGAAAAAAACATCGGTGTGTGTTTATTAAATTTGTTAGTGTGTTTGTTAATGAGTTTGTGATCTTCGTTCACAATAATAATAATAAACCAAAAAAGTGATGGTTTGTGAATTGGCTAAGTTGAGCAATAAAGTTGCCTAGAAATTGCACTCGAATTTCGAGCGCTGGAATTTGCTACTATATTCTGAACACATAATTGAGAACTCAAAGGTGTTCAAGTTATGATGCTTAATTTTTGCTCAGCATTGTCCACGTTTTAACTTAAAATGACGATTGGAATGTTTTTAGTTTTCCTGTTACCAACACGAACAATAATCACTTCTTTCCAATATTTCTCTGTAGATAACAATGCAAGAAGGAGGAGTAGACCTAAAACACTTGAATGTGACACATAACATGTGTATGGTTAGAAATATTGTTGCATATGAATTTCCTGGTCTCCTTAACAGGGAAACAAAACAAACAAATCAGGTGTATTGTTACACATGCCATACCATGTTTCTGACATTTGTTTTCCTTTATTTTTTTTTTGTCCAGATATCTATGCGCATGTGCCTCATACTTGGTAGTTGTTACGATATTGTTGGTAAACTAGAGAATATATATTTTATAAGGTGCACTTTTAAGTTGCTCATTAAAATCGTGTTTAACAATCATTTTTGCATACCCTAGTATTTATTTTACATTTGGTTTTAGTTTCAGATTTACAATATGATCCGAAATTATGCGGGATACCATAAAAAAGTTTTATATCTACACAAAGAAAATGGATTTGTTCTGGCAACTAAATTTGTTGCCAACCGAATAATAGTATTGAAATTACCGTACGTAGTTTAGGGGCAACTGATGTTTTAAGTAAATTCGATGGCATGAACTGTTAAATTTAGTTCATACAATGGAATTTAGATTTTATTTATTGGTGGTTACAGCCATTTATTGGGGTTGCCCAATGCATACCTACAGTAATTATAACTACACTTTAAAATAATTTTATATATAATTTATTTCTTTTATAGTTATAAATTAAGGATTAATACGTGTGTATGTGAAAAATTATGTTATAGGGAATATGAAAAACCTTAGAAAATGGTATTAGTACGACAAAGCAGAATGATTATTTATAAATGTTGAAGCATCTAATTAAACTCTCATCATCACTAAAACCAGCTTGTGGAGGTTTGGGTCCGCCAGCACGTTTGGCCATAACAATTTGATCAATCTACAAGATTGTGTTGGCAGCACTAAGAGCATATTTCATAGTCCAGTATTTTGGAAGAGATCGAACCCCTGCATGGTGGGAACATCAATAGTTTCGGGCTTATCAGCTTCAATATTGAAACAAATATTTTTACCAGACCCTCTTTATGAACAAAATATATCTGGTTCACCACTACAGTACCATTGACACCGGAATTTTCAGCTAAAGCTTCAGGGAATGCTTCGAAAGCAGTGGTAAATTGTCTAAATACACACTGTTCCAAACCATGTCAGGTATCGACAAAATCAGCAATTTGTTTCGCCAATTCAATTTCAGTAGCACCAGCTATGGCCATATAATGGACGTCACGTGACAAACCTTTGTTTGAAGTTATTGACAGTGTTATCGTTCAATATCGTCCAAATAATTATAAGTGATACCGGCTATTCACAATATTTTGTCACAATAACCCAATTTTCCTGGCTGGGTATGATGATGCGTGGCAAAGCAGTACCATTGACAGCTCTAGCCAAATTTAAACTATCTCAAATTTTGCCACCGCCAAACACAAATTTAGCGCCATTTTAACTCTCCAGCAAATTCTCTTCACCAGCCGAGAAATTTATTAACTCATCTACGGGGCAGGAGGAGATAGCAATCTTAGCCTCCTCAGCAGAAGGAACATCACCTTCAACAAAACCATGACATGTACCACCTCAGAATTGGATAAACTACTGCCCAAGATTTTGCATACACTAATATTGCCAACATTGAAGGTACCCTTATCTGGCAAGAAAGTAGCACAGGCTGTAGCAACTAAATACGTAAGGAAATCCTCTTGGCCATATTGTTTGGACATAATGATGACGTATAAGCATTCCTTACTTGGGCAACCTCAGGATAATCTTTAATTAATAGACATAGCAATTTTGGCAGAATATCTATCTCTTTCCATCAGCTATATCCGAGGTAAATGTTCGTCGGCTTTCACGAGCAGAGAACCGGCAAATAGCACTACGAAATTGGCGCATCTTCAACTTCAGTATCTTGCCATGGCCATGAGCTTGGCAGGCGCATTATGGAGCATCAGTGGTTACAAATTGTTTTTCAAGATGTTTAATAATCATTTACTTGATGCCATTTGGACCGTTGGCTGAGCGCATGATTTTGGCAAACTCTTTGCAGGCAGTAATATTACCATAAACTGTCTCTTACAAACCGCTATACATTTGGCCTCCTTCCTTCATTATTTAAGCCATGCCGGGTGCTTTAGGTACAGATGGAGCCGTTTTTATGCACAGAAAAAATGAAAACTCTCAAACAAACAATTTTTTTAGTTGTTCTTTTTTATATTTAATTTTTCAAAAATGACAAATAAATTAAATTATTTGGTTGGGCTTATTATCTGATTATATTTTTTGGTACCTACAATAGAATTTGATTCATGCAATTTCATTTCGGTTAAATCTACAAAACCAAATTCAATGAGTGGTTTTCTTTGTTATAACCGAATTAAATAATTCGAATTACTAATTTGTTTCTATAATATATACCGATAATTGGTTACAATATCTGTAAATACATTTTCGGTTTAAAATATAATGTGTTAACAAAATTAGATGTTGTAATTACCAACATTTCAGAACGAGTCTTATTATAATAGGTTTAATTTAGTTCCCTCAATTGAATTAGCATAATAATTTTCATAACAACTTTGATTGGAAAATGGAACAAATTTTGTCTATTGAAGGTACATAAATTTTCTGAGAATTATTATTCTATGGTAGATAACGAAAAAAATCTATTGCATTTGAAAATATTTATGAATTGCAATAAAAATTATTATTACCTGATTAAATTTTTTTATTGCTAATGGAATTCCAACAAATCTTTTTTCTGTGTGTATAATATTAATAGGCTAGGCGATTTTGTTCTACCGTTTTATTCCGATTTTGACCAAACGTACATTATTTGAAAGGGATTTCTTTTTAGCCGTTTTGCAGATTTACAAATTTTTCCTTTATTTTGAGTAAATTGCATTTAAAGTTGCTACTAACACATACATAAAATTATACATATGCTAATGTGTAATGTGTTTTTTGTGTTGAGTTGTGAATTGGCTATAATTGATTAGCATACTTTTAGGGTCTTTATTTAATGAAAAAATAAAATTTCCTAAAATTTGAGCACGAATTTCGAGGGCTGGAATCTGCTAGTATTTATAAATATTTCTTTATCCTCAAACTAAATGCAGAAGTTTCTAGATTTCTAAAGCATAAAATGCATAAAGTGAGTTTTGGCTTTTCACTAGGCTAGTTAAATGTTACATAAAAAAAGTTCTGTTTTTATTAAAATATTACGTTTACTTTTCGATCATACTGTAGGTAAGATTTTTTATTTTTTTGCTTTGTCTCAGATATCAGTTTTTTTTATTTCTTTATACTTTTGTTCATACAACCGTTCGTTTGGTCTGTCATAGTTGTCTTAAGTGTTAAGTATTTGCGACAGTTGGCATGCCATACCATGTTAAATAATAAGACTCTATGACTATTTTGGCTTGTGCCAAAGTTATAATGGCATATTTTTAGATTTTTTTTCCAATTTTATATTTTAAGTTATTGTCTTGGCCAGCATGGGTATTGTTATAATTAAGATATTTTTGAAAAAGTTGTCATCTATTTTGGCAAATTATTGTGAAGTGAAATGAGTAGGATTGAATGTGGTTAAAATTTGGATAGATGTAAGTGGTTGTCATAATTTTCTTAAGACATAGATCCAGATATAGTAAATTTAGGTTTGCATTTTATTTGAAATTTGGTTACATAAACTAAAATTTAAGGAATTCACCATAATCGTTTCACATACAAATTTCAAGACGTTTAATTGCTTGACATTTGAATTTTTTTTCTAAGAGCTTAAAAAAAAATCGCATTTTTCTCACCATAACTCTAAGCCGTATATACATAATTTAACTTATCCAATAACTGAAATCTTAGTACTAATTATTACATACACTTAAGAAATGGTAATAAAGGAACGGTTTTTTTATTAGATCGAAAACAATTCCGGATATTTTTATTAGTAAAGCCTACATTAGGTTTTCGGCTCAAAGGGGTAAAAATTGTAACTTTTTGCATCTTCCGAACATATTAATTTATATATGTATATGAATTTTGATATACAGGCTCCATCGGATATGTACGCATCAGCCAATAATGAATTTTTTTGTCTAGGGGAGGAAAAACAGCCAAAGAAAGGGTAAAATTTTATATTTGGTGTCTTCTATACAAACGAATCTGGATTGCACTAGAGATAGGAACGTAAGATAAGGGGAAAACTTTTAGAAATTCGGTTGTTAAGGGGGGTAAATAAAAACGGCTCGTAAATACAAAAGGATACCTTTTTGTATATTCTTTACATATTAATTAAGGAATGAGAAATTTGATATTTAAATTCCAGTAGTCGTTCTAGACAATGCGTTTAGAGAATCGGCTTACATCTAGTATAAAATAAAGATGAAATGAAATAAAAAATAACAATGCAATTTTGATGTATAAAATATAGAAAAGTTACAATACTACTTAAAATAAGAAACAAAACAAGAGAAGAAAAAAATATATTTATTGTTAATTTTATGTGATGTAGAGGATGTGTTATAACAACAATTCCAATTTGATCGCTCGCAAAATTATTTTCTTAAAAAAAGAGGCGTTGCTAACTTTCTTAATCGTAGATATTAAGCTATTCCAACGTACCGCAAATATGAAAACCTCCCATTCAGATACAAAAGTATGGCGCCGAAATTAAATTAAAGATATTCTGGTTCTTGGTTTATAATAATGTTGTGTAAAAAAATTAGTGATTTTATTTTAAGTAAGTCATCAAAATTAACACCATAGATCGGCTTTGAGTAGAATGCAATGTGATCGAACGTTCTGAGATATTGCTAAACGTGATATTTAACCTGGTTTTACTCTTAGCGTCGCAACTTGCAAAGACTTCGCATGCATAAAGTAACCTTGATATTAGGTAGTTCGTAGCCGGTAGTAAACGAATACTAACTGGGGTGCAATATATATCGAATATGTTTTGCCACACGCCGCACTAAGAGGTATTCGTACTGAAAAGCTGGCAAAAAATCAAAATTTTAAATTGAATTTTAACCCATGCAATAATTTTAATCGCATAGTTAATTGACCACTAAATCATATTCTAACGATAAAATAGCAAATAAATAATAAATTTTGCGTAGCCGGGAAACAGTTGATGTTGAGGTTTTCCAATTAATTGATATGAAATTTTTTGATGAATCGAAAAAGGGCAATGTTTACGTTCTTTGAAAGTGCAGTAAACGCTTATAGATAAGAGTTATATTTAGTGTGTTAGTTAACTGATACATAAGTTATGTTTAAGTCAACAAAACGCTTCGTTTTGTACCCTAAATTTAGTTTAATTCCGGTTTTCTTAGGAGCACCTAAAAATTGAGAAGTTAAAAAAAAAAAAGTGTCTGTATGTTGGAACTTTTGTTTATGAGCCCTATTTCGCCCCATTAAGATATGGATATAGTTTGTAGTTTGATATATATTGTAACAAAATTTCGCAGGTGCAGTTTGCACAAACTTGCACTTCATGGTTTTCGAGGACTTCAAAAAAAACGGTGTTTTGAAATGCGAAAAGCTAATAAAAATTGAGCGTGTTACGGTATTTGTCGGAAATTTGGTAATATAATTTTTGGAGGTCGCTGAATTCGAATCTGAATTCAAAATTTCAAAAATGAAAATGGCGGACACAAAATAGCGGACCATTTTTCTCAAACCTAAGCGCATTTCCACTAAGCTATGTCTTAAGGGGTCTTCAGTGTCGTTGATCTCATATCTGAATTCAAACTTTGAAAAATCTAAATGGCGGACACAAAATGGCGGACAATTTTTCTCAAACCTAAGCGCATTTTCACTAAGCGCATTTTCAACAAAACGCTTCGTTTTGTACCCTTACTTAAGTTTAATTCCGGTTTTCTTAGTAGCACCTAAAAATTGAGAAGTTAAAAAAAAATATGTCTGTATGTTGGAACTTTTGTTTATGAGCCCCGTTTCGCCCCATTAAGATATGGATACAGTTTGTAGTTTGATATATATTGTAACAAAATTTCGCAGGTGCAGGTTGCACAAACTTGCACTTCATGGTTTTCGAGGACTTTAAAAAAAACGGTGTTTTGAAATGCGAAAAGCTAATAAAAATTGAGCGTGTTACGGTATTTTTCGGAAATTTGGTAATATAATTTTTGGAGGTCGCTAAATTCGAATCTGAATTCAAAATTTCAAAAATGAAAATGGCGGACACAAAATAGCGGACAATTTTTCTCAAACCTAAGCGCATTTCCACTAAGCTTTGTCTTAAGGGGTCTTCAGTGTCGCTGATCTCATATCTGAATTCAAACTTTGAAAAATCTAAATGGCGGACACAAAATGGCGGACAATTTTTCTCAAACCTAAGCGCATTTTCACTAAGCTTTGTCTTAAGGTCTTCAGTATCACTGATATCAAATCTGAATTCAAAATTTCAAAAATGAAAATGGGGGACACAAAATGGCGGACCATTTTTCTCAAACCTAAGCGCATTTCCACTAAGCTTTGTCTTAAGGGGTTTTCAGTGTCGCTGATTAAAATCTGAATTCAAAATTTCATAAATCAAAATGGCGGACAGAAAATGGCGGACCATTTTTCTTAAAACCAAAATTAAACGCATTCACTTCAAATCTTGTCTTTACGGGTTTTCGGTGTAGCTGATTTTTAAACTGAATTTGAGAATTTGGGTCGCAGATTTGAATTTTTTAGTTTTTTTGGGTTTCCTGACCTTTCATTTCGAGAAAGAACACAAATTTGTGCGCATGGAAGCGTGGATATTTTTGTATTAAAAATTACTAAGCAAATTTATAATTGCACTTCTTCATCGTCTTTCTGATCGTCTACTTCATCGTCTTCCTCATCGAAACAACCGTAATGATCAGATTATATTTAAATGAATGAAACGAAATGAAATCGGAAAACCAAATGCTTCTTATAAAAAGTTTCAACCGAAATGTCATGTTAAACTTTTATGAAACTCCTTGTCTGCTTAGTTTATTATTTTTACAATACGATACACCAAAAATTCACAGTGACACAAATTTGGACCTAAGATAAGAAATCAGTTTGGTGTAAATGTGTCCGCCATTTTGATTTTTGAAATGTTGACTTCAGATTCGAGATCAGCAACCCCGAAAACTCCTTAAGACAAAGTTTAGTGGAAATGCGCTTAGTTTTGAGAAAAATGGTCCGCCATTTTGTGTCCGCCATTTTGATTTTTGAAATTTTTATTTCTGGTTTGAGATCAGCGACACCGAAAACAAAATAGTACACATATTTGCGCGGATCGGAAGACCCGTTTATTTAATGCCAGCTTTTCGGTACAAATACCCCATAGTGCGCCGCTGCAATATGATCTGACCCGGTAAGATTGTTGTTAAAAATAACACCCAGATTTTTGGCTCGTTCAACAATATCATTGTAGTTGATCATTTTAATAAATGATTGGGTTTACTGGTACTCCAGTTAATCTATTACGCATCAGAACGCACTTGGTTTATAGAATGTTAAGGCTAAGACCGTTTGCAACCGCCCAATTTGAGATTCGTTTTAAATCATCATTCAGTTTTGTACTGCAATCCTTAATTTTCCCTTTTTTGCTGCTAATGTACAGTTGTACATCATCAGCATACATTCTAACAAATCAGTGGATTAACTGTTTATGGAGGTCAGTAGCATAAACTGAGAAAAGGAGGGGACCAAGTACAGAACCCTGTGGAACGGCTCTTGAACGCGATTTATCAAATAAGATGTCATCAGTGCAACTGATTTTGGGGAAAAGAGGATAATTTTCTCAAGTTTTTGCTGGAGGACTGTGTTGCCCACTGCATCAAAAGCTTTTGAGTGATCTAACAGCACTAAAATTACCACGCATCCATCATCAATTTTTTTTCTGATATCTTCAGATACATCGGCTAGATCAGTAATACAGCTGTCTTTGACATGTAACCCGGATTGACGGTCGGTGAGTAAATTATTATTGTTTAAATATGACGTTATTTGACCATCAAGGAGTCATTCAAATGCTTTTGACAGATAACGTAAAATAGCTATAGAACTATATTCAGTGGTTGACTTTTGTACCGGCAGAATTTTAGCTTGTTTCCATCGTTGTGGAGAAATGCTCGTTGTGATTAGTTTGTTAAAAGTGTGTGTTATATACGGCAAAATTAAGGGGAGAAGCATTTTTAAAAAAGTTGGGTGGATACCATCAATGTCAATTGCATTTGATTTTATCGACTTACAGCTCTTAAGTGCATCCAATTGATGAACGCATTCAAATGAGAAAAGAGTTTCGGAGCGACAATTATCGGTATCTATATTATTAATAGGCTAGGCGATTTCTTGTGACTGATGTTTTGTTCCACCGTTTTATCTCGATTTTGACCAAACGTATATTATTTGAAAGGTATTTCCTTTTAGCCGTTTTGCAGATTTACAGATTTTAAATTTTTTTCCTTAATTTTGAGTAAATTGCATTTAAAGTTGCTACTAACACATACATAAAATTATACAATGCTATGTGTGTGTTTAGTAAATTTGTTAATGTGTTTGTAATAAAATGAGTTTGTTTTTTGTGCTGATTTGTGAATTGGCTATAATTGATTATCATGCTTTTAGGGTCTTTATTTAATGAAAAAATTAAATTTCCTAGAATTTGCGCTCGAATTTCGAGGGCTGGAATCTGCTTGTATATAAAAATGGAGTTGTGTGTGTTTCTTTGTTCGTTTGTCTGTTGGTTTGTTTGTGGTTTATAGGAGACTACACCACTGACCTGATCGTCTTGAAATTTTTACAGTAGGTAACTGCCTATCCGGAAAGAAAAATAGGCAATATTTTTTTTCACGAAGGCGTGCCACCTCCCATACAAAGTAAATTTTTAACATCTAATATCTGGAGTACTACGACAGCAAGAGTTCTGAAACTATGTAAATGTATGTATTCAAATAATTCGAAGAGATGCGGAAAAAATGGGCGGGATCGGATCAATGGGAGTGGTACCCACCATACAAAGTAAATATTAAATGTCATATATCTGAAGTAATGTAACAGTGAAAGCCTTGGAACTTTGTCTGAGTTCATGAGTTATTAATGTGAGTAGTCCCATAAAAAATGATCGGGATTTGACCAGTGGGCGTGTTACCCCCTATACAAAGTAAGTATTTAATATAATATAACTGAAGTACTATAATAGTGAAAGCCTTGCGACTTTGTTTGAGTTCATAAGTTATGAATGTGAGTAGTTGCCTCCTATATAAAAAAATAGTTTTCTACAAAACATATTCCCTGCTTTTTATTTCGTTACGATGGGTGTAGCGAAGCGCATCGGGTTACTGCTGATAGTTATTAAAGTATGTGTGATCATCTTAAGGCATAGGGATATAAATAAAATTCGCGTTAATTTCATTAGGATTTGATGCTGAAACATCTGATGATCTTTTAGTCTTGCCAACTCCAATTTCTCTAATGGTTTTCCATTTTTTTTTTTTTTTTTGGTAGCAATTCATGCGGAAAACTTTTCAGCATAGTATGTGGCCTTAGCCTTCCTAATGCTAAAAAAAAACCTTATCACGATAATCTATGAATTTTCTAATCTCTGTTGTGAACCAGGGTGTTTGTCGCTCATATATTGTCCTGACTTTGATTGGGACTATAGTATTTATAAAGCTGAGATATGATTTTCCAAGAAGAATAGCTGATCATCTACCGACAACATAAAGTAAAGGTTCCAATCTATTTGGCAACACGCTTCCTCGAAGTATGCGTTATCAATCTTTTAGAAGTCTCTAAATTCTATAGTTTTACTGGGAGTTTTTAGCAGTATGTCATAAGTACGTTGCACTGTGGTTTTTTTCCGTGTTTTTTTGGCATAAAGTCAATTTTTTTTTGTTAAGTATTTTAAAATGTTGTTGATTTTTGATTTTTAAACACCCCAGTTAGAAAAAAAAAAATATTTAACTTAAACATGTGGAGCAATACTGTTCTGTTTGCGCGCTATTAAAGTCAGCTGATTATGTACAACACGTTTTGTCTGAAATTGGCATGAATAATTTTGCAACTTTGATTGTTTGTTCTGGCGAAAATTTACACAAAAGTGAAAAGGATTAATATGGAAAACGATTGTCCAGGTATGCAAAACTATAGTTTACCAATGTTTGTATCGTTGTTATGTGTTTTTGTCCCATTGTACCGTGTTTTGTATATGTGTATTTTTAGAATGAGTTTAACAGGTGTAGTTGTGTTTCGTGGATCAGCATGGCAAATCGTTTCAGAAAGTTGTAGGTGAGAAGTTATTAACCAAAGTGTGCAAATTAATAAGAAACTAATCCTTTTTTGTCCGAATCCACACGTTTTCGAAAAAATCAAATTTTTCTAGTACAATATGTGTTTAGTCGTTCTGAGCTGGCTTACATTTGGAGCAACAATAATCGGTTAAGAGACGCCATACAACAGCACATATTGGAAAGTATCCCACAAAAACATTTAAATAACGAGAACACTAAGTTAATAAATGAAAAATTGAAAGCCTTCATCGATTATATAAAAAATAACTTGCCGAAAAGTAATTCAACTCTGGAAAGATTTAAGGAAAAGCACTCAAAATGGCTTGACAAAAGCATATTCATAAAAATCACTGGTCATTATGCGTTAGTAAATAAAGTGGGTCGCCCAAAATGTGATAACGAAAGCGCTGGTCCTCGCCTGAAAAGAAAATTAGCCGCGAAACTTTCAGAGGAGAATAACAACTTATCTCCCTTACTCATACATGCTGCCACAGTTTCAGCTAAAAAATCAAATGAAAAAGATTTAGCTGTTGTTTTGAAAGCAGGTGGGAGTTGTGAGAGTATTATTGAAATAAAAAAGAAGCTTTTTGCGGATGAGCCCAAACACATGTCAGCTGACAGTGCGCTTGCATTTTTATTGGAAAATGGATTCACAAAAAGTTAGTATATAAATATACAACGAAATGCAAAAATTCACGGATGTGATATATACCCGGCATATCCGTCCGTACTTAATTCTAAATTAAAACTCAGGCCAAAAGGAATTGAATATTTTGAAAATAATGCACATATATCATTACAAAATCTTTTGGATCATACGTCCTCCCGCATTCTCGAAATGCAACACGAGGTCCTAGAAACACTTCCCAACGTGGTACATTGCAAGTTATTCTTCAGCTATGGATATGATGGTTCGTCTGGCCAGAGTTTGTACAAACAGTGTTTCCAGATCCACGATAGTCCTTCAATTGACAGTTCACTGTTCGTTACTACAATTGTCCCATTGAAATTGATAAATGAGACGCAACAAATTATTTGGCTCGATAAGGTTCTGCATCTGTTAGATTTTGCCGGCCATTGAAGATTGAATTCATTAAGGAAATTACCGCCCTCATATTAGCTGAAAAGGAAAACTTGTATAAATTTAAAGAAAAATATATATATGTCGAATATACTGGACACATGACACTAATAGATGGGAAAGTCTTAAACATATTGTCATGAACCAACTCTTGTCAGTCTTGCCCTATCTGTGGAGCGAAGCCAAAACAATTGTTCGACATTAAAGATATAAACTCGAAGGTTTTCATGGCTAAGGCGCACGCTTGTCAATATGGAATCAGTCCTTTACACGCTTGGACCCGCTTTTTCGAGTTTGTTTTAAAAATTTCATATAGAATTAAACTTAAGAAGTGGCATGTCAAGGATTGCGATAAGCTTAAACTAAAAACACGAAAAAGACTGTTACAATTAAAAATGATGAAAGACATGGGCCTAAATGTGGACAAGCCTCTTTCAAATGGCAATGGAAACTCCAATGATGGCAACACAGCGAGAAGAGCATTTTTCAATGCAGCTTTACTGTCATCAATTCTTGATTTTGATTATGATATTCTAAAAAGTTTTCATACCATTTTAACAACAATTAACTGCGAGTACGATGTAAACTCGGAAAAGTTTAAAGCATTCTGTGCTAAAGTTTTTGTGGCATATCAGAAAAAGTATCCTTGGTACCCCATGTCTCCCACTGTTCACAAAGTCTTAGTACATGGGCACCAAATAATAGATACTTGTTTAGTTCCTGTAGGCTGCCTTGGAGAGCATGCATCTGAATCCCGAAATAAATTGTACAAGAGCGATAGAAGAGGTCACGCAAGAAAATGCAGTCGATTAGACAATATTACAGACGTTTTTAATAGATCCATCGATAGTTCTGATCCGTTGCTATCCAGTACCTATTTAAAAGAACGACCAAATACAATAAAAAAACAAGTAAGAAAATTATAGTCGGTCTAGACCGACTATACGATACCCTATACCATGCGTTTAGAAACTCTACCTCTTAGGCTCAACTAACTGGACATAGAAAATAAGCAAAAACCAAATTTGGTTGGGATTTTTATTAATTTTTTTTTTTGCTGCAGATATGAAAAAGTTCATATCGGATGATATATGTATATGGGACTAGGTCCAAAAATGGACCGATCCTGATCATGTTTGGTAAAGTCTCTTTTATTTTGCAAAAATATATACAAACAAAATTTGAGAAGAATCAGTGCAATATTTTTGTTTTTAATAGATTTAAGTGAACATCGGGAAGCAGCACTATATGGGGCCAAAGGGATCATTTTTGGACTACTCATTAATGGATGTAATGAACGCATATAAACCCAATTTGAGTAAGATCTATACGACAATTTGGATCTTATGGCAATTTATGTCGATTTCATAGGGGTAATTAGTATGGGGGTAGGTCTGAACATGGACCGATTCTCACCAATTTCAAGAGCGTTCATCCCATGGCCGATAAAAGCTTACATACCAAATTTCATCAAAATATATTCATATTTGCGACCTGCAGTTTGATTACAAGCTTTACATGGACACACAGACGGACGGACGGACGGACGGACGGACGGACGAACATTGTTAAATCAACTCAGAAAGTGATTCTGATTCGATCGGTATAATTAAAGATGGGTCTAGGTCAAATATTTTTGGTTGTTACAAACAGCAGCACAAAGTCATTATACCCAAACCACATAGTGGTATAGGGTATAAAAACCATACCAGCAAAAGTTATATCCCTATTACAAGCACCACATTTAGAAATTCAATGCGAAAATGATGATCCAGATTCCACACAGAATTCGTCTGACGAAGAGTATGAAGAACAGCATGGACTAGAGGTTATTGCTTCAGAAGATGAATATTTTGAACTAGAAGAAAATTGAGTATCTTCTATAGTAAGTAACATAACCATACTTATTTAAGATTTTGTAAACTGTATATTTACTTTCAGAATGAAGGACTAATCACCAGACAATAATAGGAGATAAATACTGAAATTTAAATTTGTATTATTATTTTTTTTTTTCGTCAAATATAATACAAAATTTAAAAATAATACTTTTAATGGAAAATGAAAAACTTAGTTGTATGTTGGCCAGATCGGTATATTGCAGCTATATGAAATCGTGCCCCAAATCTAATGAAACCTGATAGGTCATCTTAGGAACATAAAAAATTTACACAAATCAAATTTCAAAGCTTTATAAACAAAAAAGTTGGGGTAAATTGGCCAGATCGTCTATATGGCAGCTGTATAAAATAGTGCCCCAAATCATATGAAACTTGGTAGGTCATCTTAGGAACATAGAAAATTTACACAAGTAAAATTTCACTTCAATAGCTTTATAAAGAAAAAAGTTGGGACAAATCAGCCAGATCGGCTATATAACAGGTATATGAAATAGTGCTCCAAATCGTTTGAAACTTGGTAGGTCATCTTGTGTGCACAAAAAATGTATACAAACCAAATTTCAATTCAATAGCTTAAAAATTCGAGTTTATGCCAAAATAAAGAGAAAAAAAAACTACTGTGCGTTGTTTATAATTGAATTTGATATTGCAAACACAAATATTTGGGATTGAAGCACAACATGCTGCATTCAAATTAGTCCTGTTATTCGAATTATGATAATAGCTTGTATAAATACTTCGATTGGCAAACTCAGTTCAATATACTGTTGGAAGTACTTTCACTTCATTACAATTTACTTTATAAAGTAGTTTATAAAGTATTTCTGTTACATTCCACATATTAAATTATTACAATAAAAATGTTCAATTTTTCGAGTAACAACTGAATTCCAACAAATTATTTTTCCGTTAGTACAAATTTTTATGCGAGGGCTTTCTATACTGTCACTGCTAACTTTTGAACCCATGCAGTAATAGTTTTTCTCACTAACAGGGGTCAGGAATAATAATGTTAAAAAACGAAAGACACGATTCCGCCTTATGTGCTAAAAATTAAGTAAATTTATATTTTTTATTTTTATTAATGGTTGATCCTTTTTAATATTAAACAATTTGATTAGGTTTTTGAATTTAACACTAACAAATTTTTAGTCTTCTGAAAGTTTTTTTTTTTATTTGTTAATTTTATTTTTATTTTTTTTGTGCGAAATTTTTTCTCTTCGATAAGCCATTATAAAAACTAAAATACTCACATATTATGTTTTCCTTCCACAGGTTACAATCATCTTTCTATTGTATGTCACCTCAACGTACAAACATACCAACTTTATATCGTCTCATTAAATTTGAAAATATGGCCAATGTTGTCATATAAATCTTGTATCCATCAACAAAAATACTGACCTATGTATTCTGTGCCACAGTGTATGAGTCTATGGATGTGTGTGTGTGTACGGTACGGACTGTGTGTGAATGGGCTTTAATGGGCCGTCAGCCAGCATTTGGTTAGTTTAACAATATGACTTGTAGTATGAATGGTGGAAAAAGCGATGGCAGGCAGTAGAGGCATATAAGTACAATACAAATGCTTTGTTAAGTTGTTTGTTAACATGTTGTATTTGAACACTTTGTAACATCCCTCATTGAAACGACCATAATCAACAGAAACGCATCTTTTCATTTGGTTTGTCGTTCAAGCTAAAGCTTTAGACTTGCAACTTAAACACGCTTAAACTGGCAACACTATTGTCATTTAAAGAGAGGCAATTATTTTTGATTTTTTTCATGTGGCATATACCAAAAAATCAGCAAAATATACAACAACAACAATAACATAAGAAAACACTCGTTCACTTGTTTTACCTTCAGTGGCAGAAGAACAGTTTTAATAAGCTATTATTTATAAAGATTTTACGCATGCTGCAAGTGTTTCGTTGTTGTTGTACGTCTACATTGTTCATATCACAGATATTGAACGAAACGTAAAGGGCCTTAATGTCAGCATTGTTTCTTAAAAATTGAAATTTTCTAGAGTTTGTTTACTTTTCATTTTAATGTGAAAATCAACCAAAAACACATTTACAAAAGGTGTTGTCTTGTCCTGTTTTTTTTTTAACAAATCAATTGTATTTAGTAACACCCTGATGATTTGTACATTATGCTCCCACACATTCTCCAAAAACAGCAATAAACAACAAACTTCAATTCTTTAGCAAATGAAAAAAAAAATCATTTTAAAAAAATGCTTAAATATTTACGTGGGCCAATTTGTAATTAAACAAAATTATAGATTTTTATGTTATTTAAAATAATATGCAACAGTTGTGTACCTAGTAGCGGTACAAGCAATTGTGAAAGTCTTTGCAGCTCGTTATTTTGAATGTCTTCGAAATGCTTATATTCGCCTTAAAGTATTGCCAGTCGCCAAATCATCCACAAAAATTTATATTGTTATCGTCTATACTAACAGTATAGTACAAAGAGGTAAAATTTGTAAGGCTGTATGTAGGAGGTAATCTCCGAAACTACATACACAATCTCAAAAATTTTGTAACCAGTATTTATAATGGACATAGGCTGTTTATACCCCATAGCACTATAGTGTAAGAATGGGGGGTGTCGCCGTATAGTGTAGGTGGGACGCCAGCTAGGATCACCAAATAATTTAAGAATCGCTGGACCGTTATATAATGTATGCCTTGTAGTAATCTACGTACATAGTGGCATTTAAATTGAATATATTGTATGTATGGTGTATAAAAGGACACTAAGATTGGGTGAGAATCGGACCAATCTCAGGAGGAATTTTGTCAGGTGCTTTTGTCAGGTGCAGTTCCCGCGTGCACGCTAGATGCACTTTTTTAATGTTTTACAGATATAGCACGTAGGCAGATTATGCCAATCTTTAAACCCTTTGGCAGAATATGCCTGTAAAAAAAAGGAAAATCTCTGTTTGGTTTTAATTATAACCCTTTCGAATCAGAATTATAATTGATTATTTATTTGAAAATGCTGGTCTTTTATATCATTATAATTTAATATTTTTACTTAATAGTCTTCTCTTTTCTTTACAATCGCATATTACAAATTCATTGATTTTTGAACGTTGGGCTCAATAGCCAATCAGAAAACGTTCAATAATCAATTTAAATTTTTCCCTCAAAATTTGAGTGACACTCCTATTTGTCATGGGTTATTGACACAATTTGAATTTTCACAAATTTGTTACTTTGCATTCTAGTGATATTTAATTACATAATTTGTGGTATGCGTTGAATGAAAAGAAAAGATATGCAAAAAAAACAAATAAATGTAAACAAATAAATACAAATAAATTTGTGCATGTGCATATAATAAACTAAAATAAACAAAAAAATATAAACAAATAAAGATGAATAAATGAATTAAATAAAGATAAATGAAGATGTGTGTAACATCATCACAGCACTATGTGGTCAGGATATAATGAGTTTGCGCTGATGCTTGTAACTACCAATAATATTTGACTTACACCCACCTTTTATTATACCGATCGACTAAGAATAACATTCCTTCCGTCCGTCAATCTGTCCATCAGTCTGTCCGTCTGTGTGTCCATGTAAACCATGCAATCAAATATATATATAAATATATTTTGATAAAATTCGGTATATAAGCTTCTATTGGCCATAATCGAAAACTAGTTAAAATTTGTAGAATGTTCAGACTTAGTCCCCTTACAAATTACCCCTACGAGATCGACTTAAATTGCCACTAAATCCAAATTATCATACATATCACGGTCTGAATTGGGTTCGTGTGTGGTTATTGCATTCATTACTAAGTAGTCCAAATGTAAACCCTATAGGACATTTCTTAGTCATAGCCCCGAAATAAAGCTGCTTGCCGATATTCACTTAAACCTATCAGAAACAAAAATATTTCACAGATTTTTCTCAAATTTGATTTTTATATGTTTTTGCAAAAAATCAGTGAATTTACCAAATATGGTCAGGATCGGTCCATTTTTCGACCTAGTCCCCATGTAAATATACATCCGGTATGAACTTTTCCAGATCTGCAGGCACCAAAATTTTAAAAAATCTCAATCAGATTAAGTTTGTGTTTATTTTCTATACACAATTAGTTGGACCTAAATTTTCTAAACTTATGGCATAGGGTATCGTTTTTTATATAAGTATATGAAGTACTAAAATCCGCGAGATCGTACTAGCGGGCATGGCACCTTCATTACAAAAAATATATATTTATATATAACTATAACAGAAAATATATTTACAATTTGTTTGTGCTGATTGAATACTAATAAAATTTGCTATTCTTATAATACTGTGGAACATTTCCGGGTCATTCACCCCTATCGTGAATATTTTTCCCTCGACATGTTTTCCCTTTCCCTGATATTTCAATCGTGAAAAATTTCCCTGAACAAATTTGATGTGGAAAAAAATTTCCCTTATCGAGAATGATTTTTTTCGCGCCATTTTTTTTAAATTTTTTCCATGTTTAGTTCACTTAATTTTTGCGGGCAAACTGGATAAATACATCATGTAAGTACTTATTTTTTTCTATCAATTAAATATTAAAGTAAATAAATAATACTTTTCAGGGCTAGATCAGCAAATAGAGCTCAAGGTGACATAATTTTTAACAGAATGGTTCCGTCCACGGCAACAAAAGAAAAATGAACCAGTTGACCTTTGATATTTCCAATGAGTTGTGTACTGAGCAATCCATCTGCCCGAACCAGTAGACACCATCGCCATTAGATCCTATCATATTTGCAGAAACCACTTGCTCTAGTAAGAAAATGACAGACTCATTGAAAAGAAAGAGAGTGGATCCGGCAGACAAACTTACTACAGCTGAACTTATAGTTGAAGAATTAAAGTCACAACAAAGTTTGTGTTCTAAAATTACAGAAATACAAATAAAGTGTTTTTCAACAGCGACGCTACAAAAGTAGAAAGACAGGGACAGCAAACGATGCCATATTTCTTGCCGCTCTTTTGACATTTCTCTTCAGCAAGGTTTGCCATTTCATGATGGAAAGATATATGAGCCAACAACGAGCCGAAATTATTAAAATTTACTACAAAAATTCGGAGTCAGTGGCCTCAACGTTAAGAGCACTACGTCCAATTTATGGTCCTCATAATCGTCCTAGCAGATCAGCAATTGAGCGTCTAGTGGAAAAATTTGAATCCATAGGCACAGCACAAAATGTTCCCGTGTCAGTGAGACAAAGAAGTGCCCTTAATGTCGAGAATATTGCTGCCGCTGAGGCTTCAGTTGAAGAAAGCCCAAATGTGTCTCTCACACGTGGTTCTCATGCGTTGGGCATCTCTGTGACGTCGTTGTGGCGAATTTTGCGAAAAGATCTTGGCCTACATCCTTACAACGTCAAATTGACGCAAGAACTGAAGCCGCTTGGCCACCAGAAGCGTCGTATGTTCGTCAATTGGGCTGAGCAACAATTTGAAAATGATTCGGATTTTCATCGAAAAATCATCTTCAGCGATGAGGCTCATTTCTGGCTGAATGGCTTCGTCAATAAACAAAATATGCGTTATTGGTCAGACAGCAATCCACACGTATTCCATGAGTCATCATTGCATCCCGAAAAAATTACGGATCAAGACCGGCGCTTTACTGTGAATGGGAATCGCTACCGTTCAATGATAACCGAATATTTTTGGCCCCAATTGGATGATATGGACTTGGAGGACATGTGGTTCAAACAGGACGGCGCCACAAGCCACACAGCGAATGTCACAATCAATTTATTCGAAACCAAGTTTGGAAAACGTGTTATCTCACGAAATGGTCCAGTCGATTGGCCGCCTCGGTCGTGCGATTTGACGCCGTTGGACTATTTCCTGTGAGGCTACGTCAAGTCTATGGTCTATGCCAACAAGCCAGCGACGACTGATGAACTTCGTATGAATATCGAACGTGAAATTGCAGCAGTATCGGCCGATTTATGCTTGAAAACCGTCGAAAATTGGGTTCAGCGTCTGGACTTCTGCAAGCGTGCCCGTGGTGGCCATGCAAAAGAGATCGATTTCCATACATAATGGCATCGAACGTACTTTCACAGGAATAAAGAATTTCATTGATATCCGAAACCGTTTTTGTTTTGTAGCGCTCTTATTGAAAAACCGTTTACATAACGTGGAAATGGAAGTAATGATGAAAAGGGTTTATTTCTTTAATTTTCAAACTTCTATTTATTTTTTCATTCAGTGAACATTGATAGCATACATTATTTGGAACAGCTGTTCTTTCAAGGGAACAAAAATTGCATGGGAAATTTCCGATACCAATTTTCACATGAGGGCGATTGCAAATTTTAAGGGAACAAACATTTCACTTTTTCTTCACGATAGAGGTGATTGTCTTGGAGGTGGAAAATTCCAAGTCTGGGTAAAAGTAGATCTCCAGTATAGTAAACCCTCCAAAAAGTTTAGCAGTATCAGGCCAAACATTTTTCGATGTTTTATATTATATCCTTCTCTTGATGTTTTTTTGGTAATTTTAGATATAAACATTCAATTTAGAGTGAGAGATGAAAGTGTGCAAGTCAGATGTAAATAGCTATTCTGTGGTAAATATGTCCCAAATCACTTAAAAATAATATGACACATAAAAACAAAGTTTTTATTAAAACTCCTTCTTTCCGGTGCGTGACTATCTTAAAATTACTCTTTGGCCACAACAAGTCTTATGACAAAGTTTCAGATCCATCGAATGAGGCGAAGTGGGGTTTTAATCTCTCCGTGACTGTGCGTGACTATGTCGAAATTGATCTTTATTTACAACAAGTATATCGACCAAGTTTCAGATCGGTCGGATGAGGGTAAATGACCTTTAGATCACTTCGTGACTGTGCATGACCATGCACGACTGTGCGTGGCTACCCCAAAATTAATCTGTAGTCACGAGAAGACTATGGGCCAAGTTTCAGATCAATTGGATAATGGAGAATGGGGACCACCCATGGCAGACAGAAAGTCAGAGAGTACGAGTTAAAAGAAAGAGTTTAAAAAAGGAAATTTCAGTGCAAATTTTTTTTTAAACATATGACAATATTATAGTGAACACAAATTTGGTGCAAATATAGTGTGTAAAAGTTGCTACAATCGTCTAGTTGATTAAAAAAATCATGTGAGTCCGATCACAGGGGAGATGTGTAAACATCTGGTAATAAATAAAATGCAGAAAACAGCGACAAGAAGGTTATTTCATATAATAATTTTTTCACCAATCAATCATAAGTCATACCGATTTGTCTTAATGGTCACATCTTACGCTTAAGATGTGCCTCTCACATGTACGCTGTTTTTGTGATTGTATTGTGAAATAGAAATTTACCCCCCTGCGGGTATAGATGTTTACACATCAAAAACAGAAAGCGTGAATTTAAGCCATTTGGTATTGAAAAGACTTGGATTAATCCTGGATATGGTCACAATCTGTTGAATTCTTACCCATGTGCGGAATTAAGGAGCTGCATTGCCTGATACAGACTTAATTCCTTTTCCAAAATCTAGCTACAATTTTGCTGAAGAATGGAGTGAGAAATCGTCAATGGTTCTCGTGTTATTGCTAAAAAAACTAAGCAAACAAACATCAAGATGAGGAAAAAGTAAAAACGTCATAAAAAAATTTTGCCGTTTAACTACACTGGGATAGTATCTTCAACCGTACTTGCGCGCCCCCAAAATGACTGTTGCAATGTTTAATAGACGGGTTCATAGAAGTAGCATGCTACCACCTATAGAAAGTTAAATATTTGGAGTACTAAGGAAAAAAAGAGTCTTAAAACTTTGTGTTGGCTCATAAATTATTGGGGTAAGTAGTCGAGTTAAAAAAGAGTTTAGCACATCCTTTAAAAAAAATTTGTGTAGTTTGCTACAGTCAATATATAAAGCCGAAATTTAATTCCGTTGTATATCAAATTGAATATATGTAAAAACGTAGTTGCCTAAAATGAAGTACAGTATTTTTATAGTACATGGGACTAAAGAAATACGGTTAGCAACAAATTCGTTTGCAACAACAAATCCGTTTGTTGTGTGTACACATAGGGAAAAAATTCGCCAACTGAATTGTACTGAAGTTTACTTTATAATAACAAACCCTTTTTTTATTATGATGAAATGTTTCCTGTTAAGACAATAGAATTGTAGCTGCAATCAACTCAGAATTCGATTATAAACTTCATCGAAATTCGAATGGCAATAAATTTGGTAGCCGCAATGAATCTGTTTTCTGTGTAAAGTTTTAAAACAATGTGTCCAAAACTTATTAATACCGTAGCAACGCAAGACGGCGCTTACGACTTATTTAATAAAGTTTGCGAAAATCATACGATAAGTAATCGAAAGATTAAGAAAATATGATTTTTGTTATAAAATAACGAAAATATATTCTCGTAGATCAACAGCTTCGCCTTTAATATAATCCCACTCCGATAAAATGTTCTTAAGCTAGTGTTTATTAAAATCTTCAAAATTGATATTAAGTTCGATTTACGGAATTGCCTTCAACTTGCGCATCGTTTCGGCTTTCATTCCCTCTACCGATTTAAAGCGGTGTTCCTGGAATAGCATTTTGAGTTTATAGAACAGCCAAAAGTCATATGGTACCAAATCAGACGAATACGGTGGTTGTGGAATGAAATAAGTCGAATATGGTCTGCCTCTTTATGAATATAGGCTCACTCGAATGCCGCATAACTCTCAACTTATATTCCGTATTCGGACCGGCGCGAGGTATTCATAATGTACCACTTCACAATAATCGAAGAAAACTGTATGACAAATTTAAAAAGGTGATCCCTACGGTCTGCAACAATGAATTTATAAAAGCATTTTCTAAATAGTTGTGCTGTAATTATCGAAATACTTTCTGAGCAAAAGTTTTATGATTTTTCGCGAGCTATAAATTTCTAACATTAAGGTGTCACATTAGGGTAGTAGGAAATGAGATTTGGGGGGTAGGTACTAGAACGGTACACTTGAGGTCAATGGACCTAAGAGCAAAATTATTGGCCTCCATGAGACAAAAAAATTCGCTGTATCAAACTTTAAGATCGGACTGTAAATATGGAAGATATAACGAAAAAACTAAAAAGGCGACCCCCACGTTCGGCAAAAAAAATTTTTTTTTTTTCAAATGTCCTTGGAACAATACTTTATATTCGCTGGTGTATGGAGAACTTTTTTTTTCGATACGGTCTAATGAGTATACTTCATACCTATACCGAACATAACTCTGCACAGGCAACTTAAATAGTAACCTAAAGAACATGCTTGTATAAATATCTATAATATTGATAACCGATTTTGACCAAACATACCTTATTTGAAGGGCTTTTCTTTTTAGCTGTCCACTAGATTTTTAGATTTGCACCGTCTATAACATTTTTTTTTTGGAGTAATGCTCATTTAAAGTTGCTAGTAACACATACATAAAATACATATGTACTGTGTGTTGTTTATTATAAATATCAAAAGCGTTGAGTTGTGAACTGTCAAAAATTGATAAGCATACCTTTACGCTCCTTTAAAATTATTTATTTTCTAACTCATTAATATATCTTTTTATTTTATTTAAAAAGTGTTGAATTGTGAATTAGATAAACTTGACTAGCATACCTTTTGGCTCTCATAATTTCCTAGGATATGCACTCGAATTTCGAGGGTTGGGTTCTGCTAGTTATAGATTATATGTACATGGTGGTTTCATCGAGTTTAATAGAAAAAATCGTGTTTGATAATTTTTATTTAAAAATATCTCAAAATCCAAAGGCGGCCTTGGCAAATAATGGGTTAGCCTTCTCGGATTCTTCCCAAATTTTAGGAATGGAAGTTCTACACATTTGGTTATTATATTTTAAGCGTGGTATCTAAAAATTCAGCAGCACTTGCAAAATATTTGAATTTTTTTAATAAATTGCCTTTTATTAGCTTGGTGTCATATGTGACCCCAATTCCAAAAGGTTTTGAGGTCATTTTATTTTTTTTTCGAAGCCCTAGGCTGTTAAGATAAAATGTAACATTTAAAAGTAGAGAAGTGATGAATTTTTGATACAAAGTGTTTAGAAAGAGTACATTTACAGAATATTTTACAAAAATCCAATTTTTTTTCTTAAAAACTTACAAGGTTAATCTGTAACATATTTTTAACAAAACCTTAAAGTGCCAGATCCATTTTTTTAAATTTTGTTCGAGAAAATTTTTTAAAACTTGAAAAATTAATTTTCAAAATTTTATCAAAAAATGTTGCATTTTCGGTCTCAATGCGCAATGGGCTAACAACGTGGTAATAAAACAATACTTCATATCTGATTACTTATAAGTATAGAGACAAAAGAAATTTTTGCTTTAATCAATTTCTCAAATTTGACAAAATGCTATCAAATGTCATGACCTTGTTCTTTTTTTGGCACAAAAGTGGTCTGGGGAATTTGCTATCTTGGCGAATTTTTATTCGATTTTGAATTTTTTTAGCTTTTTCGAAAGATAATTTAATAGTGATTCCGATTCTTACAACAACTTAGCGGAAAAATTAAACTATAGAACGAAATTTTCGTAAAATCTCAAAATAAGTCATATTTTCCCCATATAAACAAACTTGAAATTTTCAATTGATTTCCGGTGCGACTTTTCTTTATCCGAGTGTCCCCAAACTTCACATTTATATATCGACCAAGTTTCAGATCGGTCGGATGAGGGTAAATGACCTTTAGATCACTTCGTGACTGTGCATGACCATGCACGACTGTGCGTGGCTACCCCAAAATTAATCTGTAGTCACGAGAAGACTATGGGCCAAGTTTCAGATCAATTGGATAATGGAGAATGGGGACCACCCATGGCAGACAGAAAGTCAGAGAGTACGAGTTAAAAGAAAGAGTTTAAAAAAGGAAATTTCAGTGCAAATTTTTTTTTAAACATATGACAATATTATAGTGAACACAAATTTGGTGCAAATATAGTGTGTAAAAGTTGCTACAATCGTCTAGTTGATTAAAAAAATCATGTGAGTCCGATCACAGGGGAGATGTGTAAACATCTGGTAATAAATAAAATGCAGAAAACAGCGACAAGAAGGTTATTTCATATAATAATTTTTTCACCAATCAATCATAAGTCATACCGATTTGTCTTAATGGTCACATCTTACGCTTAAGATGTGCCTCTCACATGTACGCTGTTTTTGTGATTGTATTGTGAAATAGAAATTTACCCCCCTGCGGGTATAGATGTTTACACATCAAAAACAGAAAGCGTGAATTTAAGCTATTTGGTATTGAAAAGACTTGGATTAATCCTGGATATGGTCACAATCTGTTGAATTCTTACCCATGTGCGGAATTAAGGAGCTGCATTGCCTGATACAGACTTAATTCCTTTTCCAAAATCTAGCTACAATTTTGCTGAAGAATGGAGTGAGAAATCGTCAATGGTTCTCGTGTTATTGCTAAAAAAACTAAGCAAACAAACATCAAGATGAGGAAAAAGTAAAAACGTCATAAAAAAATTTTGCCGTTTAACTACACTGGGATAGTATCTTCAACCGTACTTGCGCGCCCCCAAAATGACTGTTGCAATGTTTAATAGACGGGTTCATAGAAGTAGCATGCTACCACCTATAGAAAGTTAAATATTTGGAGTACTAAGGAAAAAAAGAGTCTTAAAACTTTGTGTTGGCTCATAAATTATTGGGGTAAGTAGTCGAGTTAAAAAAGAGTTTAGCACATCCTTTAAAAAAATTTTGTGTAGTTTGCTACAGTCAATATATAAAGCCGAAATTTAATTCCGTTGTATATCAAATTGAATATATATGTAAAAACGTAGTTGCCTAAAATGAAGTACAGTATTTTTATAGTACATGGGACTAAAGAAATACGGTTAGCAACAAATTCGTTTGCAACAACAAATCTGTTTATTGTGTGTACACATAGGGAAAAAATTCGCCAACTGAATTGTACTGAAGTTTACTTTATAATAACAAACCCTTTTTTTATTAAGATGAAATGTTTCCTGTTAAGACAATAGAATTGTAGCTGCAATCAACTCAGAATTCGATTATAAACTTCATCGAAATTCGAATGGCAATAAATTTGGTAGCCGCAATGAATCTGTTTTCTGTGTGTAGTTTTAAAACAATGTGTCCAAAACTTATTAATACCGTAGCAACGCAAGACGGCGCTTACGACTTATTTAATAAAGTTTGCGAAAATCATACGATAAGTAATCGAAAGATTAAGAAAATTTAATTTTTGTTATAAAATAACGAAAATATATTCTCGTAGATCAAGAGAATCGCCTTTAATGTAATCCCACTCCGATAAAATGTTCTTAAGCTAGCGTTTATTTAAATCTTCAAAATTGATATTAAGGTCGATTTCCGGAATGGCCTTCAACTTGCGCATCGATTCGGCTTTCATCTCCTCAATAGATTAAAAGCGGTGCTCCTGGAATAGCATTTTGAGACTATAGAACAGCCAGAAGTTATATGGTGCCAAATCAGACGAATACAGTGGTTGTCGAATGAAATGAGTCGAATATGGTCTGCCTCTTTATGAATATAGGCTCACTCGAATGCCGCATAACTCTCAAGTTATATTCCGTATTCGGACCGGCGCGAGGTATTCATAATGTACCACATTACAATAATCGAAGAAAACTGTTAAGATGACCCTGATTTGTAAACAACTTTGTCTTGATCCTTTCGGTGGCTCCAGAAAATATCGTCCAATGAAAAATCGATTAAAAAATTAAAATGGCCAAGAAAAAACTTTGCCATACAAAATTCTCTTTAAAAAAAAATTTGAAATGACACAACTTTTTGGGATATTTTTCAAATTTTTTTGGCTCATTTCTCGTTTTTAAAAGTGGATCCTTTTTCATAATGAAAAATTACCCACAAACTAGAAATGAAAAATGACTCTGTTTTTGAGCCATTTTCTGTTCCTTTAATTTTAATAAATTGTAGTTGAAATCCATAAATATTACTCTAAACATATTTTTGCTTTTGATCTACATATATACCTAATAATTGTTAAATATTGAGTGCACATATATTTTTTTTCAATGCCTTCATATAAACTAGCAGAGCCCAGCTCTCGAGATTCGAATGCAGATTCTAGGAAATTTTATTTTTCATTTAATAAATAAATTTATAAGAGCCTAAAGGTATGCTAATCAATTTAAGCGCCCCGGTAGGTGAGTAGGTAGCGTGCTCGCCTATCATGCGAGGAGTCGTGGGTTCGATTCCCACTAGAGGCTTTGGTCTGTCGCTGCAAAAAAAAAATGAACACACTACTCCCTCCTTCCTCCTTAAGATATTTTCCTGAGATCAACACCATGCACTGCATCTGTAGGGGGCATCCCCTGAGTATTGATTAATTAAAAAAAAAAAAAAATCAATTACAGTCGATTCAATACAGGACTTTTGACATTTATAATAAACACACACAGAGTATGTTGTTTATTTATGTGTCAGTGGCAGCTTTAATTTAGGATTACTCCAAAAAAATATTACAGACGGCGCAAATCTGTAAATCTGGTGAACGGCTAAAATACAAAATAAAAATGCCTTTCAAATGAGGTATTTTTATTAATTTTTAGGTACTTAGTATACAGTTAAGAAAAAAATAATGAAAGTGTCTTGTACAACTGCATCATAATATGGGCAATATGAGCTCAATCCATTCAACTTTTTTTTTTTTTTTTGACAATTTTTTATAATTTTGGCCAACATTTTTCACTTTTTTTTGTTGTAATTTTTCATATCTTTTGGCCAAAATTTCATTTTTCATGAAATTTTTCATGGGGCCTAGAGCCCTGTTTGGTCTTGCCTCGATTACTTCGGGATCATAGACATAAATCCAAGTCTCATCAGCCTTCATAATGTGTTTTAAATTGTTCTTCAGCTAAAATTTATTGTTTTTGAAAGCAACCGATATTTATCAGGCTCGAAATAGTGTTGGCTGATCCTTTTGAAATTTCAACAGTATCAGCAAGATCCTGTGTAGTTAAACCATGATTTTTCAACATCCATTCAATGATTTTGTTGACGTATTGTTAATTAGTTGATGTTTTATCTCTCGTCCAAGGTGTTTTTTGTTGTCAAGGCTTTCTCCGTTCTCAAGGAATTGCTTGTGCTATCTGAAAACATTATTTTCGACATGACCTACTCATCATTTCTCAAACAAAATTTAATGGTACTTCCTTGTTCCACAAAATCAAACAATGTTATAATCTCAAATTTTACTTGAACCAATGAAGATATTGACATGAAATTTGATACAGATATCACAAATATTATTGGGACAAAGCGATAAACCCCTGAATTTTAAATTCTTTTGGATACCTTTTCAATTGAAGACAGTATTATATTATGATTAGTTTATTCCCCGTGACATTTTAGTTAATTTCCAATTCACCCATGCTGCTGCAAACAGTGACAATATACAAACTTATAGTACTTGTTTGTTGCAAGTTTTCTTTTTTTTATATATATTTTTTTGGTCGGACCACAACAAAATCTCGCCTAATTGACATTTTTTGTTATTGCTGTTTTGTTTTGGCCAAGAAAGAATTTATTGTACCCCAAGCGTACATAAGTTATTCCCTTTGGATATGTTGCGTTACATACAATCTTATTGGTTTATTTTCGAACAAAATCAATTTTTTACACTGTCTGTTTGTCAGATTCGTAAAGTGCATTTTGGAGAGCTTAGTAAAATCTTCTCGTTACAATTTCATTTCGTATTTTTTTTTTTTTTTTTTTTGATCAGTGTCATAGAAAGAAAACATGTGTGCTACATTATTATGGCACAACATAAAGTACCTTTAACGTGTACAGTATCATTTACTGATTCATTCATACCTCATTCACTCAGACACTCACTTCATCCATTTAGACTTCTGGCCGTGTCTGTTCCTCTAATGGTTAACCAACTTCACTTTGGGCTATATATCGCTATACTGTGGTGTTGGTGAGTTTTGATTGCTTTACACTTTGTTGTTTAGTTTGTTAAGAGCACAAGTGTTCCATTAAATCCTTGTTGTGTCTCGTTTGTAGTTGGTGTATTGTGTTTTGTTGTTTTTTTTTTGTCTCTCGAAGTTATTGTTTCAAATGTCAACCCAAAACTTTTGCAGTTTTTAGCACTGACAGGATTGAAGTGATTGGTTTTGCTGTGATTTTTCGACATGTGAAATTTTAAACCAAAATAAACGACCTGGTAGACGAAATATTATGAGTCAGAATATTGATTTATGTATCCAATTTAAATCCTTGCTAAGAATATTTGCACTTAAATTGAGAAATAATGCAATTTTCAGTACACACTGCATTTGTCAGTTATTTCGTGTTAGTATCCTGCTCTTTGAGATTATTAATTCTTTTTCTATTGCTTTTTTTTAATATTAAATTTAGCTTAATTAAATTAAAGAGCATTTTGTTTTTTTTATTAAAATTTTTTTTTAAGAAGGTTTATAGTGAAATTAAAAATTCAAAATGTTTCCTCAGTTGTAGACATAAAAACCCGCCATTTTTTTAATAAATGTAAATTTGAATACAATTTAAATTCAAGTGTCAGCATAACAAGTTTAAAACAAATCATGACACTCAAATTAACATACACGCTTTAATGTTGCACAGGTGGGATGTATGAACTAAGAAAGTTGAAAATATATTTGTTTAACAATTTTAGGTGTAAATTTTAAGTTCCAAATTTAAAAAGCACACTCTAATGTAACTTGTTGGCGATAAGCTCTCGAATTTTGGATTCATAGCTGTATTTAATGCAAGTGAAGGTTTAATGTTTTGGTGTGATGTGGCAGTACCGCAGAGCATACTTCAAATCTGACGGCAGCTGGAAAATTAAGCCAAACAGAAACTCAATCAAAAACACAAGCGAAAAATCGCTTAAATGTATTAACCAAAAAGTTTTTAAAACTACATACAAATTAATATATAAAATTTCACCCAAAGAATACGAAAAAAATTGCAAAATAAAAATACAAACAGATATGAGAATTGTAAGCCGTCTAGACGAAATGAACAATTTCATAGAAGACATCTATAATATTAATAGGCTATGCGATTTCTTGTTACCGATGTTTTGTTCTATCCTTTTATTCCGATCTTGACCAAATGCATATTATTTTAAAGGTATTTCTTTTTAGCCGTTTTGCATATTTACAAATTTTTTAATTTTTTCCTTTATTTTGAGTAAATTGCATTTAAAGTTGCTACTAACACATACATAAAATTATACAATGCTATGTGTGTGTTTATTAGATTTGTTGATGAGTTTGTTAATGAGTTTGTTATCTTCATTCACAATTATAATAGACCAAAAAAGTGTTGGTTTGTGAATTGGCTAAGGTGAGAAATAAATTTGTTTAGAAATTGCACACGAACTTCGAGCGCTGGAAACTGGTAGTTCAGATTAAAGCTAGATCTGAACATCGGTAAGGATTTTAACAAAAAGAAAATCGCAGCAATTTCTGTTAAATATAATATCTTATACTTAATGTAGTTGTACTCATAACTGACTGTAGCAGGCACATTTAATTGTTGATATACGTTGCCGCAATCATCGCATAATTGGTTTGTGAACTCGATAAAAAAATATTGGCGCCACTAGTAATCACACTGTGCGAAAGAAAAAAAAATACCTGGATGCGGCACTTTTTATTTTAGTAGGTCTTGTCGAGTACAAGACTCTGTCCTTGAAATTTGAGTTAGGGTAAAAACCTGGATTTACGGCCCTTTTGCACATATAAACCAGTAACTTTGTTAAGTATTAACCGATTTTGTACTTCTTAGTAGATTTAGAAGGAACAAGCTGCGGCCTTTCGAAGATATTAATATGATATTTCAGTAATATTTAGATATCTCTGAGTATTCTTCCAGCAAACTAATTTTTTTTAATTAAATTTTCTTTTTTTCAACTTTGGAGATGTTTTTACACATTTTTTATTTAGGAACCGCATAATTTATGAATTTGTTATAAAAGTATGCACATCTATGAGTAAAATGCAACTTTCGTTTAAAAAATCCAATGAAAATTGACTGAGTGATTAAGCTTTTTTTAATAAAAAAAAATTTTTCAATAACTTCCTGCATAAACAAAACTTTTGCAAAAATAACATTTTTAATTCATCCCCTTCAGTTTCCCGTTGCAGTGACCGAAATCATTTTTATTTTATTTTCGAAACGTTGTTCCATTGATTCCCTTTTCTTGATCAAAATGTTACCCTTGTTCATCGCTGAACTGCACTAGGTTGTTTGGGAAAAAGTATAGAGGAGAATGCAGGAAATGAATTTTCAAGGACATGTTGCAGCCCATTTCACTATACATCGCTCCTGAAACTTCCACGAAAATTGTTATATAGTGCAACAAAATTTTCCGAGCGCATTTTTAAACGGAACTTATTAGCTTCTTTATAAAGTTCTCATATCTCACGAATTTGTGGTCCAATAAAAATAACCAAAATTAATCTGAACATAAATATGTCATTTTATTTCGGCTTCACTTAATTTTGCGAATACTACCGGTTTAAGATGAGAAAAACCTCCGCCGTTTACATCTTTTGTTTTACAAATTGCTTCATATATCATCACAAAATCCTCAGCCTTAACTAATGGAATATTTAAAATGTTTTTCGCGCCTATTTGATATGACTTACAAGGTGGCCACACTTTGAGATCATACCTGTTTTCTGCATGACTCTCCCATTCAAAAAGGTAGCACGGTAGTTTTGTGTTACCAGCTTGCAATCCAAATGAAATTGTCAAGACCCTTAAATCAGCGATGACTTTTTATTTATGTGTGACATAGTTGACGAACAGGAGTATTTTTTTTCATCAATTTGTAAATTTCTTTTGTACTAGACGCATATGCAATTGGAACTGATAGTTACAGATTTTCATTTTAAAGAATACGTACTTTTACATGAACCATCAGTAAAAAGTCGGCATTCATCTGCCTTAATCAAATTCCTGCACACGTCCCTGCTTACACAGAATCATCAATGCAAGCTCCGTACAGTGAAACATTGTCATAAAAGTAGAAAGTAATTTGGAGATTACAAAGGGATTTGAAGCAGCTTCTAGGTAGGCGCGTCGCGCTGCTGCCAGGCAGTTATAACAATCGAGCATGAACAAACGCCATCATTTGAATGTCAATACATATCTACTACTGCAACATTGACACGAGCATTTCTTTTTCTTGTTTCGATAACTGCAACTCACGAATCAACTCATTTAATTTACTTTACGAAATTAAATGTTTTTCTTCCACGTTAAAATCTTCGATCGGTGATGTATTCTTTGTCGGTGGTGAACTGAAAGTTCCCATAGCATTTGCACTCATAAGGAAATTGTCAATTGTCATCTAAGGAAATTGTCAATTCTGAAATAAGTATTAATTCGCTTAACGAACCTTTTACAAATATCCCTGACATCCCCATAAACGATGGTTATTATATCCGCAATACTTATATTAGTTCAACTTTATTGGAAAATGCTTTTTGTTTTCAATACGTAAACCAACTGGAAGTACTCTTCACATGCCAAGCTGTGAAATCTAATGCTGTTGGTTCTGATAACATACATCACAGGTTCTTAAAGGAAATTATCCCTCAACTGCTACCTCAAATTACCCATATTTTTAACACTATTATCACAAAAAGTGTATTTCCTCAAAGTTGGAAAAATGCTAAAATTTTACCTATTCCTAAATCAAATAAAGAATATCGTCCCACTGCTATCCTACCATTCTTGTCTAAAGTTCTTGAAAGGTTATTGCATCATCAAATTGGAAAACATGTCAAGAATATGGGCCAACTCTCAGACAGTCAATCAGGCTTTCGTCCTAAACATAGCTGCATAACTGCACTCATTGATGTGTCTGAAGATATTCGTGGGTATATTGATAGTGGTAACATTGCATTTCTATTGCTCTTAGATCATTCAAAGGCATTTGATACTGTGAATCATGAAATACTCTGCATGAAGCTAAGAACTTTTTTTGGTTTCTCTCCTTCCGCAACTCGTCTTATATTGTCTTATTTAGAAAATCGACAACAATACGTTAAAGCCAGTAATAAAATATCAAATGTGCTTCCAGTAAAAAAGGGCGTTCCGCAAGGTTCAATTCTAGGACCACTTCTTTTCACTATATATATATATAAATGATTTGCCTAGGCAACTTTCGTATTGTAAAGTTCATATGAATGCTGATGATGTGCAACTTTATGTTTGTAGTCGTTTCGATAACTGTGTTGCGAACCTAAATGTGGATCTTAATCGAATTCACTTATGGGCTCTGGCAAATCCTTCTCAATCCTTCAAAGTCTAAATGCATCGTTATAACTTGAAGATCAATGCCTTCCCTTGCTATACCAGATATTATGCTTAACCGTGAAATTATCGAAATTACACAAAAAAATAAAAAATCTTGGAATTATTTTCAATAAAACTCTCACCTGGTCTGATCATATAAATATCGGTTCGGGAAAAACGATCACTGTGGAAAACTCAACATCTTACACCAGTCCATGTACGAGTTCTACTTGCAAAAACCTATCTAATTCCAAGTTTGTTGTACGGATGCGAACTATTTACTAACTGTGATTATATTAGCTCTAGGATATTAACACTAAGTTTGTTCTATATTAAGATACGTCTACAATTTGAAAAGATCATCCCACATAACACCGTATGCACGAAAACTTTACGGTGTGAATTTTTGCGATGTCTTGAAGATACGATCATTGATACTGATGCATAAGATTATATTTACACGTGAGTCTACATATCTTTTTAATCGAATATCCTTTTCTAATTCAAGAAGAAATAATTCTATAATTCAAATAAGTCATAAAAGTTTGGTCTCTGAATGGCAGTTCCATATACAATGCATACGTCTTTGGAACTTGCTACCGCCAACATTACAATATTTTAAGCAACGCAGGACATTTTAGGAAACAAGTTTTCCAATTTTTCAATACCATTTAAATATTGTTTAAACTTTGCTTTGTTT
This sequence comes from Cordilura impudica, assembly GCA_963682025.1. Taxonomy (NCBI): domain Eukaryota; kingdom Metazoa; phylum Arthropoda; class Insecta; order Diptera; family Scathophagidae; genus Cordilura; species Cordilura impudica. The sequence goes on along the minus strand of OY821518.1, from coordinate 70,240,940 downwards.
TGAATATATATGTATATGTAAAATAATTTTTGTTATCTTATTTTTATACAAATTATAAACTATGTTATATTTTCATTAATACTTTAATTATAAGACTCTTAGTCTTGTTGTGCAGGAAACCAAATAAATAAATAAATAAATAAATACCTGGACAAATTGAGAAAGGTTTATTGCTCGCACGGGGAACTAACTCGGACACTTTAGACCGACCACATTCATCAATCAAAAATAACAATCATCTACATGATTTTTCAGCTCAACATTGGCATTAAAAATAAAAACTAAGCTTCTCGACCGAAAATGACCACTTATACAAAATAATTTCGGAACCCATGGCTTTTGAGTGTTTGCTACAGAGAACCCAAAATAATGAAAATATGCATCTCTCATCACATTTGTAATATTTTTCTCCACTTTTTCTGGTCATATTTATAACAAGAGCAAACATAATAAAAAACACTTGTAATCGAATTTAAACATCTCTCTCTTCGCATTTTTCGGAATAAAAAGAGAACTTGAGCAATACAATTGAAATAATGTTTCTAGCGATGCCAACAGCTGACTGTCATTATGACATTCCTGAAAAACGAAGCCCAGATTCGAATTCAGCGCCTCAAATAACGTTAAGATTTGTTCTCATCGGCTAAGATCCAAAAGCTGACCGGCATTTGTAAACTTGTGTAATAAAAACATAATGCAATTTTTCAAATAGAAATTACTTCTTTCTTCCTATAAAGGAATCTTTATTGTTTTTTTTTTTTTTTTTCAAAAAGCAACAAATAAGAAATTATAATAAATACTGCTCAAAAAATAAAAGCAATTAACTTCAATTGCAATTAACAAAATTGCTGGATAATTTTTATTTTTATTATAATTGATTTCTGGAAAATATGTTCCAAATTAAGTGCCAGTGTAATATAATAAATGTTAATTCGTAAATAAAAGGGGTAA